>CM039672.1:195117240-196468989 GCA_022496015.1 Hordeum marinum | reverse complement strand
ATGCGAGACTTTCTTTCCACTTTGACTCCTTTTGATAGCTATCACCATATTCTATTCCACCCATATACTATATCCATGGTTCACACTCATGTATTGAGTGAGGTTGAAAATGCTGAAGCGCGTTACAAGTATGATCCAATTGCCTGACTTGACATTGTGGTGCTCATGATTTCTATTTATGTGGTGAAGACGGAGTCATGCCATGCTAATATGATAAAATGAGTGGGGAGTAACATTCTTTAAGGATCATATATTTTGAAAGTTAATGATTATGTTGCTTATGTTTATGGATATTATTATGCTTATGTTTATTAGTTCATCGTTTCTGAAATATCATACCTAAAAGAGATTACATGTTGGGTAGCATGTCGCATCAAAAATTTCATTTTTATCATTTACCTACTCGGCGACGAGCAGGAATTAAGCTTGGGGATGCTGACACGTCTCCAACATATCTATAATTTCTGATTATACCGTGCGACTATATTATCATTCTTGGATTCTTTATATGCATCTATATGATGTTTTATATCATTTTTGTGCCCAGTGCCAATTGTTGTTTTATGCTTGTTTTTGGCCTTTCAAGAGTATTATACCAAACGAAGTCCAATTGCCCCAAAACTTTTTGATGATTTTTTAAAACAAAAATAAGTCCTGGAAGCTTGGGAGAAACATCAGAGGCCACGCGGGGTGGCGCAAAGCCAACAGGGTGCACCCAAGGGGTGGTCATCCCCTGATGGCTTGGGGCCACCTCCCGCAGCCTCCTGACCTAATTATGCCTCTATATATTCTCTAAAATTAGGAAAACACCCGAGAGCCTGCCAAAATACCTTTTCCACCACCACAAGTCTCTGTTCCAACGAGAAGGCATCTAGAGCCCTGTTTTGGTGCCCTGTCGGAGGGGGGATCGATCATGGAGGGCCTCTGCATCAACCTTGCTACCTCCATGATGATGTTCATAACTAGTACCTAGATGTCTCTCTCTCTCTCTCTCTATATATATATATATATATATACATACAAAGTTCACTGCGATTCCCATGGTGATCTATCTGATGTAATTCTTCTTTGTGGTGTGTTTGTTGGGATCCGATGAATTATGGGTTTATGTTCAGATTATCCATGAAAAATATTTGAGTCATCTCTAAATTCCTAAATGCATGATTGTTATAGCTTTGTATTGCTCCCCGATCTATCGATTTGGTTTGACCAACTAGATTGGTTTATCTTCGGTGGGAGTGGTGCATTCTGATGGGTTTAATCTTGTGGTGCTCAATCCCAGTGACAGAAAGGGACATGACATGTATTGTATTACTACCATTAAGAGGAAAAGATGGGGTTTATTCATGTTGATTGTATTTACTTTGTCTACATCATGTTATATTGCTCCAAGCATTACTGTGTTTTTACTTAATACTCTTGATGCACACTTGATAGCGGTTGATGGGTGGAGTAATAATAGTAGATGCAGACATGAGTCGGTCTACTTGTTTATGGACGTTATGCCTATATACATGATCATTCTCATGAATAAATATTGCATAACTATGCTGAAAGCACATATCCTCCCTTGGAGGTTTTGATAATTCATGACAACATACATTGTCTCTTGGACTAATAGTTTTATCTAGTTCATTTCAGATGAAGTCCACAAAGAAGATTGGCCATGGAATGTGTGGAAAATCACCAAGAAGATAAGAAGAAGGAAAGGAATAGGATTGGCAAATAAACCAGCTTGAAGACTCTAAATTTTACATTTTGTGAGAAATCACTCATGAATCCATAGGAAAGCCAATACTATTAAAAGGGGACGAGGTTTCTATGATAATCTGGTTGCTCAAGTGCTTAGAGATTAGCCACCAAAAATACACATGAAATTCTCCTACAATTTCTCAGTCTAAACAATCGGTGCCACCAAGTTTTCAGATTCGGCCATACCGAGTTTTACCCTAGACAGATCCTAAGCCAAAACCCTAAGGTCCCGGTGACACCAACATTCCTTTCGGTGCAACCGAAACCAGTGACCAACTTTCTGGTAAGCCATTTCTAAGAATCGAAATTTCTAATTTTTGGGAATTGGTCTCACCGATATTTGGAAACTACCTAGGTCACCCATTTCGGTGCCATCGAGATTTATATATCGGTCTCACCGAGAAGCCGAAATTTGCCAAATTTTGCACTAGTCGGCGCAACCGAGTTTTTGGATCGGTTTCACTATTTTGGGCAATAATGTCGTAATAGTTGGATTTTTGGAGATGCCTATATATACTCCTCCACCCCCCTCACTTGCAGAGGTAGAACTCAGAACATATATACCTACACTTGCCCCATCCATTTTTCTGAGAGAGAGCCACCCACTGATGTGCTGAGATCAAGATCTTCCACTACAACCATATGAATCTTGATATCTAGCCTCCCCAAGTTGCTTTCCACCCAATCAACCTCTTCTACCAAGCCAAATCTATGAGAGAGTGATTGTGTGTTGAGGAGACTATCTTTTGAAGCATAGTATCAAGGAGTTCATCATTGTTACCACATCTATTACCTTCTGGAGAGTGGTTTCTCCTAGATTGGTTAGGTGTCTCTAGGGAGCCTCCTTCTTCGTGTGTGGAGTTCAACCAAGAAGTTTGTACACGCAAGGAGATCGCCTACTTCGAGAAGATCTACCCATAGTGAGGCTAGTCGTTCGTGGACAAAAGCTATGATGGAAGAGACAAGGTTGTTACTTTATGCACCCTTACGAGTGGAGTCCTAAGTGGACTCTCAAGACCACTACCCTCTGTGGGCTGAAGTCTCCATCAGCATGGTTGTACAATAGCAACACCTATCAGAACCACGGGAAAAATCTCCATGTCTCCAATTGCGTTTGATCTTCCTACCTCTACACTAGACTTAATTTGCCAACTATTAAAATTGGAAAAAGGTTAGGTTTTTAATTTGTCAAGTAGCTTATTCACCCACACTCTAGATGTCCCTTCTCGATCCCACAATTGGAATCAAATCTTTGGTCTCTATAGCTTTGGTTTTATCACCATTGGAGGAAGATGGATGTGTATAGTTTGGGGAGTCTTAGTTGTAGAGTGCCCTTTCTCGATGGGGAGTACTATAGTCAATGCAAATATGAGATGCTTAAGCTATTCAATGAATTCTATTTTATCAACTATGTTAAGAGCTCTTATGTGACTCCCATTGATCCCTTACATCCTTCACACAAAGAACAAATTGACATGCTTTGTAATCTTAGAACTATTAATCTTATCATTAGAGGATTGCCAAGAATTGTGTTTGATCACATGAGAAACTTTGAGTGCGCTTACACTTTATGGAATGATTTAGAGAATATATATCCAAATTACTCTTTGAATAATCTTGATGTCATTATCCATAAAGCTATTGCTTTTCACAAGATGAAACCTACTGATCCTAATTTTGATGACTATACTTTCGAGCTTAAAGACCTCATGCATGGTGAAGGAGATGTCATAACTATCAACAACATCATTGTTGAAGCCATTCGCATTCATACTCTTGAACATTGTCATGATCACACCTCTAATGAATCTCTTGTCTCTTATGACAAGGATATCCCAATTGATGATGACAATGTGGAACATGGCTACTAAGATGAAGATGAGTTGTTTGACATCAAGTATGAGAAGACTATGAAGAATCTAAGTCTCATGCCAAACTTCAAGGATTACATGTCCGAAGGAAAAGATTGGATTCTCGAAAGTGGATGCACCGATCACATGACCGAAGGTAGACACATGTTTCAAGAGATCACACCAAACCATGGACCATGGAGGTATGTAACTTTTGGAGGCAACTCCAAGGGTAAGGTACTCAGTCTTGTTAAGGTGTCCATATCTTATGATAGTTCCATTCAAAATGTCATGCTTGTTGAATCCCTTGGCTACAATCTTCTTTCTGTATCTAGACTAGCCGACTTCAGTTTCAATGTGCTATTTACTAAAGTTGATTGGCCAATATTTCCACAAGACAACCAAAGCATGGTATTTACCGGTTTCCGTAGAGGTGATTTAGACATTGTTGATTTCACTAAGAGATCTAAACCTCGTACTTGTCTTATTGCAAAATCTTCTAAAGGTTGGCTTTGGCATAGAAGGCTAGGACATGTTGCCATGTTGGTATACATAATCTAGACAAGATCATCAAAGGTGATCACATACTTGGTGTTAAAGATGTTATCTTTGACAAAGATAGACTTTGTAGTGCTTGTCAAGCTGGAAAGCAAGTAGGTGGAAGTCATCCCGTAAAGAACATCATGGCTACTAGGAGACCATTCGGCTTGCTTCATATGGATTTTTTTGGGCCCAATGCTTACAAGAGCCTCGATGGAAATTCCTTTTTTCTAGTTATAGTTGATGGTTTTTCCAAATTTACGTGGGTATTCTTTCTTGATGACAAGTCACAGGTGCAAAATATCTTCAAGAACATCACTCACAAGGGTCAAAATCAATTTGAAGTGAAGATCAAGAAAGTTCGGAGCGACAATGGATCGGAGTTCAAGAACACCAGTATAGACACCTTTCTTGACGAAGAAGGGATTTCACATGAGTTCTCAGCTACGTACACACCTCAACAAAATGGAGTCATCGAGAGGAAGAACCGGACTCTAATAGAGATGGCTAGGACGATGCTCGACGACTACAAGACGCCAAGACACTTTTAGTCGGAAGCCGTGGAAACCACTTGTCATGCTACGAACCGAATCTACCTACACAAGCTTCTTGGTAAAATGGCATATGAGCTACTCACCGGAAACAAGCCCCAAGTTGGATAATTTCGGGTAATCGGCTCAAAGTGTTACATTCTTGATAAGCATCATCGTTCTAAATTTGCTCCTAAATCTCATGAAGGTTTCCTACTCGGTTATGGATCAAAGTCTCACACTTACCGTGTCTACAACAACTTCACTCGAAAAGTTATAATGGTTCGCAAGTCGAACAATTGCCAACAACAATGAAAAAGAATATGATGATGATGAGGAAGCTACACCATCCAACAAGCAAAAGCTACCAAGATTTTGAGCAATAGTGAACAAAAACCATCCCTTAGAGAAAATCTTCAGTGGCATATGAACCAGCAGAATAACTTTCTCTAAAACTCATTTGGCTACCTTTTGTGAGCATTACTCATTTATCTCCCTTTGAAGGTGGAAGAAGCACTTGAAGAACCAGATTGGGTGAATGCCATGCATGAGGAGCTACACAACTTCGAGAGGAATGAAGTGTGGACACTAGTGGAGAAGCCCTAGGACGAGCAAAATATCATTGGAACAAAGTGGGTGTTTTGGAGTAAGCAAGACAAATATGGCCAAGTGGTACGCAACAAGGCACATCTCGTGGCTCAAGGCAACACTCAAATCGAATGTACGGACTACAGTGAGACCTATGCCCCCATTGCTAGACTTGAAGCGATTCATATACTTCTTGCTTATGCCAATAACCATGACATTACTCTTTACCAAATGGATATCAAAAGTGCATTTCTAAATGGAAATTGAGGAAGAGGTCTATGTTAAACAACCCCTAGATTTTGTGAACCCTAATAAACCTAATCATGTCTCTAAGATTTGTAAAGCTCTCTATGGTCTTAAGCAAGCCCCACGAGCTTGGTACAAATGTTTAACGAAGTTTCTTATTGAAAAGGGTTTTGAAATTGGTAAAATTGCCACAACCTTGTTCACTAAAAGGGTTAACGGTGAATTATTTGTGTGCCAAGTTTATGTGGATGACATTATGTTTGTATATACTAATCCACATTTTAGTGAGAAATTTGGAAAGTTGATGTTCTAGAAGTATGAGATGTCTATGATGTGTGAGCTGAAATTTTTCATTGGTTTGCAAATCAAGCAAACGAGAGAAGGGACATTCATCTCTTAAACCAAGTATACTAAGGACTTGATCAAGAAGTTCAACATGCAAGAGTGTAAAGGTATGAAAACTCCTATGCCTACTAATGGACATCTTGACCTTGCCAAGGAGGCCAAACCGGTTGATCAAAAGGTTTATCAATTAATGATCAGTTCATTGCTATATCTATGTGCCTCCCGACCTGGTATCATGCTTAGTGTGTGCATGTGCACTCGATATCAAGCTTCTCCTAAAGAGTGTCATCTTGAGGGCATGAAAAGAATTGTGAGATACGTGATACATACACGAAACTTTGGGATTTGATAACCCAAGGGATCTTCTTTTAACCTTGTTGGCTATTCTGACTCAAACTATGCTGGAGATAAGGTCGATAGAAAATCCACCTTGGGTACATGTCAATTTCTTGGTAGATCTCTTGTGTCTTGGTCATCCAAGAAACAGAACTCGGTATCTCTATCTACCACCAAAGCGGAATACATTGCCGCCAGATCATGTTGTGCACAATTACTACGGATGACTCAAACTCTTAAGGATTATGGAATCCATGTGAGACATGTTCTATTGTTGTGTGACAAGGACATTGCTATTAAGATTTCTCATAATCCCGTGCAACATTCTCTAACTAAACAAATTCAACTTCGTCATTATTTCATTCATGATCATGTTGCCAAAGGGGACATTAATCTCAAACAGGTTCGCACCAACAAGCAATTGGCCAATATCTTTACTAATCCACTTGATGAGGAAGTGGTGTGTCACTTGAGGAGTGAGTTGAACATCATTGATGATTCAAACTTTATCTAGACTCACTCGGATGCATGTGAGGACATGAGCTTACATGACTATTACCTGATACCTTTGACATAATACTATCTTATATCTTGTATTGCATCCCCTGTTCAAAAATTCGTCCGATTAACCAGTTAACTTGCTGATTATTCCTACTTGTAGGGTCATAGAGTAGCCGCTAAACTAAAAAATCGCCCGATTAATTGATTAAATGGCCGATTAGCCTATTAATCCTCTACTCGGCATCCAACCGAGCAGCTACCAGTTAACGATTTCCTCAACAATGATTGCATCTAACCTTTTTTAGGTACTTGGATGAATTACATTCCACAAGATTGCGAACAACTCACATCAAAAGCAATCTTGTCTTTACCAAGTATCAACAACCCTTTGTTGTGATGGAGGAAGAAGACAACACAAAACATATCCATGAAATACATATGATGAAAATCTCATTCTTGTCATTTGGATATCTTATGTGCTTCCTTGCATGACAAACCCTTATAGGAGGACCTAGATTCAAAGAAAAGAAGGATTTCTCCCAACTCAAGATGTTCTTCATCAACTTCGAGCATCCACAACAAGTCCACCTACACGCCATGTCATCTACATCACTCCAAGGTATGTGATCATATCCTTGAAGAAGCTTTACTCCAAGTCATGAATTAAACAAATTCAAAGTGATATGAACACATTAAAATGCTAAAACAAAAATGGTAACCCCATTTTGAGCTTAATGTTGAGTATGACCTATGATCAAGTATTCTTGCTTTGCTCCTGATGTCTGTGATCCATGCTGGGTTTTCCATGAAGAGGAACGGGTTATTGTAGCACAAATGAGTAAGTATGTCCCCTAATTAAGAACCAAGGTTTATTGAACCGATAGGAGTAACACGTAACCGCCGTCTTCGGTGACTGCACACAAAAGAGCAAACACTTGCACTCAACGCGGGCAAGAGGGTTGTCAATCCCCTTGGACTAGTTATTTGCAAGCAAGTGAAACAGGTAGATAGTAGTGTATAATTGTAAAATAAAAGATAATAAAGGCAACGAGGTCTATAAAGCTTTTTGTGAATTATAAGTGAGAAAACCGGGGGGCGTAGTGTTCTCTAGTGGCATATGTCATGTAGGAAACATACAATGGCTAAACAAATTATTGTTGGGCAATTGATAGAAAAGCGAAAAATTATGTTCATATTCAAGAAAATGATCATATGTATATAGGCATCACGTTCGTAAACAAATAGTCCAACTCCTGCCTGCACCTATTACTATTAGTCCACTCATCGACCACTATCCAACATGCATCTAGAGTATTAAGCAAAACAGAGTAATTCTTGGAGAAATATGACATGATGTAGACAAAGTAAACTCAATCAATATGAATGAACCCCATCGTTGTATCCTTAGTAGAAAAAACACAAAGATGTATCTTGTCCCCTTCTGTCAGTTGGATAAAGGAACCTGTCAGGTTGAAGCTACCACAACGCACCGCTATAACTAAAGAAACATCAGTCTACTTGGACAAAGCAAATCAATAGATTGGAGAGATTTATGAAGCTATAATGATCATGCAATAAGAATAAATGTAAGAACTCAGAGAAGACTCCAATATTTTATCATGAATAATCTGAACATAAACTCACAATTCATTGGATCCCAACAAACACACCGCACAAAGGCATTACATCGGATATATCAAAGCGAAGATGTGATGATCATTGTATTGAATATAAAGAGAGAAAGAGAGAGATAGCCATCTAGATACTAACTACGGACCCATAGGTTTGTGGTGAACTACTCACACATCACCATGGAGGCAGCGCGGTTGATGAAGCGGCCTCCATGATGGATCCCCCCTCCGGTAGAGTACCAGAAAAGGCCTCCATATGGGATCACGGCGGAGCATAGACCTACTACAGTGGAAAAAGGGTTTCGGGAGATCTCCTAGTTTTTTTAGAATACATGAGAATTTATAGGCCGGAGAGGGACGTTGGGAGGCGACCGAGAAGGCTAGTACCCATCAGGGCGCGCCCTAGGGCCTGGTCACACCCTGTTGGGCACTGGGCCCCTCGTGTGGCCTCTGGTCATCTTTCGAAGCTTGGAGGTCTTTATTTGGTCTAGAAAAAATCATAAAAAAGTTTTGGGTCGATTGGAGTTCGTTTTGTACAGTAAACCTGACAAGCCAAAAACATACAGAAAACAGGAACTAGCACTTGGCACTGGGTCAATAGGTTAGTGCTCAAAAATAATATAAATTGGTAAATAAGTACCCAAGAAGTATGCTAGAATGATAATATTATAATATGGAACAATAAAAAATTATAGATACGTTGGAGATATATTAGCATCCCCAAGCTTAATTGTTGCTCGTCCTCGAGTAGGTAAATGATAAAAATAGAATTTTTGATGGGACATGCTACCCAATATGTAATATTTGGCATGTTTTCTAATTTAGACACGATGAATTAACAAACATCAACATAGTAATATTTATAAGCACAAGAAACACAAACATCAATCTTTCAGAGTATACGATCCTCAAAGAATGTTCACCCCCATTTATTTTGTCATACTAGAAAGGCATGGCTTCGTCCTCACCACATTATTACAAATGTTAAGCACCACAGTGTCCAAGTTAGGAAGTTGGATCATAATTTTTCAAAGCGCATCAAATTTTTATTCTTCACGCAATACATGAGCGCGAACCATGGACATAACATAAGGTTGAATAGAATATGGTGGTAGATATCAAAGGGGTAAAAAGTGGAGAAGAAAGTCTCGCATCAACTAGGCGTATCAAAGGGTTATGGATATGCTCATCGATAGATATCAATGCGAGGAGTAGGGATTTCCATGCAAACATGATGCATTAGAGCTATAAGTGTATGAAATCTCAACTGAAACTAAGTGGGTCTGCATCCAACTTGCTTGCTCACGAAGACCTTAGGATTTTGAGGATGCCCGTCATTGGAATATACAAGCCAGGTTCTAATAAAAAAAATTCCCACTAGCATATGAAAGTGAAGAAGAATGATACTCTCTATATATGAAGAACATGGTGCCACTTTGAGGCACAAGTTTGGTAAAGGATAGTAACAAAGTCCCTTCTCTCATTTTCTCTCATTTTTATATCATGAATAATGGGCTCATTTGGCCTCCCCCATTATTTATTTAATCACTAGGATAATTCTCTAATAATGATCATCACACTTTTATTTACTTACAACTCGGTATTTCAAGTTGATATGAAGGACTATGAAGCAATATGACTCAAGAATGCCTCTGGCAGTGTACCAGGATGTGGAATGATCTAGGATCACAAGTATAAAAAATGGGATGAACGGTGGCTTTGCTACATATACTATGTTAGCTCTATATGATCATGCAAAGCAATATGTAGATGAATGAACTAGTCATATGCAATGATGATGGAAGTTGCATGACAATATATCTTGGAATGGCTATGGAAATGCCATAATAGGTAGGTATGGTGGCTATTTTGAGGAAGATAATATGTGGCTTATGTGTGACAGAGCGTATCATGTCACGGGGTTTGGATGCACCGGCTAGGTTCACACTGATCCTCGAGATGAGAATGGGCGATGCATGGTACCGAAGAGGCTAGGAAAATATGAGAAGGTGAGATTGCGTATGTCCACGGATTAGCATTAGTCATAAAGAACTCGGATACTCACTGCAAACTTTTATTAGTCTTATCACGAATCAAAGCACTACTCGCATGCCCCTAGGGAGGAGGTTGGGAGGAGTTAACCATCGCGCACCTCCGACCCGAAACAACACTAGGATTTCAGCGAAGTAAAAATACCCACACATCCTCACCATGCCTTTTACCAATACTTAGACAAATGGAAAGTTAACACCTCTTAATACCGATGCTCCTATGAACCGACAACCATGTACTCATACCCTTTTCACATTACCACATTAATATCATTAACTCAAAACTTCTCTTTTAAGTGATACATGAAGGTTTTGATTATCACTCATTGAATACCTATTAATTTTTGGACTAATTCTACAACCCATGCATTTACCATCGCTGTTTATAACTCTCAAACAAATGTAAGTGAACAACAAGAGCGAATTTATTTCTTTAAAATCTACATGCCACCATGATCAAAAATATATAAGTGAACTACTAGAGCAACTGCCTACCTCAAAAGATATAAGTGAAGCACAAAGAGTATTCTAACAAATCATGGTAAACAATGTGTCTCTCAAATAGGTGTGTCCAGCAAACAATGATTGTTGCAAACTAAAATAAAAACAAGCAAAAAAATGAATGATGCTCCAAGCAAAACTCATATCATGTGATGAATAAAAATATAGCTCGAAATGACATACCGATGTTTTGGAACGAAAGAGGGGATGCCTTCCCGGGGCATCCCCAAGCTTAGACGCTTTAGTCTTCCTAGAATTTTCCCTCGGAGTACCTTGGGTACCCCAATCTTAGGATCTTGCTGCTCCTTATTCTTTGTCATCGTGATAACACCCAAAACTTGAAAACATCAATCACACAAAACTTAACAAAACTTTGCAAGATCCGTTAGTATAAGCAACATATCATATACTTTAGGTACTGTTATAATTGATTCACATTTCATTATTGCATAATAGGTACTATATTATAACTTGTCCATGGCTTATACCCCCTGATACAATCCATAGCATCATCAAAACAAGCAAACTATGCAAGCAAAAACAGAATATGTCTAATACAGAACAATTTGTAAAGATCTGTAGACACGTACACTTCTGTAACTCTAAAAATTCTGAAAAAAATACTAATACCTGATAAATTTTTATAGAAACACTATGTAAAATTTCAGATCATATCGCACTCCGGTAAGAAATGAAAATTCCTATACTGGAGTCAAAAGTTTCTGTTTTGTTTCAACATCGATTCTACTCATCTTGTGAGTCATCCCAAAGGATTTACTTGGCACAAACACTAATTAAAACACAAAAACACAATCATTATAGAGGCAATAATCATGCTATCACACCAAGGCAGAAATTTAAAAGCAAAAATAAAGATAACTATTGGGCTGCCTCCCAACAAGCGCTATTCTTTTATGCCTCTAGCTAGGCATAATGCATGATCTCAAGGGTTGTCATGTTTGAGACTCCACCCATAAGTATCTCTGACAATAGATTCATAGGGTGGTTTAATTACTTTCCTAGGGAAGTTTTCCATCTCTCTCTTTAGTAGGAATTGGAATCTTATGTTTCCTTCTTTCATATCAATAACTGCGCATATAGTCCGTAAACAGGCCTACCAAGTATAATTGGACAAGTAGGATTGAATTCAATATCAAGCACAATGAAATCGACAGACACATAATTCTTATTTGCAATAAAGAGTCCATCATTTATTCTACCTAACGGGTTTTTAGGTAGAATCCGCCAGATGCAAATTAAGGGAACAATCTTGAATCCCGGTGAGACCAAGCACATCACGGAGGGATTTAGAAATTGTAGACACACTAGCACCAATGTCACATAAAGCATTGCATTCATATTTATTTATTTTTAGTTTAATTTTAGGTTCCCACTCATCATGCAATCTCCTAGGAATAGAAACTTCTAGCTCAAGTTTCTCATCATAAGCTTTTATCATGGCTTGTACTATATGATTAGTAAAAGCTTTGTTTTGTTCATAAGCATTAGGTGAGATAATAATGGCTTGCAACAAGGAAATAAATTATACTAAAGAGCAGATCTCATAATTAAAATACTTTTAATTAAAGATAGTGTCACGTCGCCAGACAAAGTTTTAATTTATTCAAACCCACCTTTTTCAGTTTACCATTAGAATCATCGCTCACAAAGCAAACATGACTCTCCTTAACTAGAGTTGGTTCACCTCCAGTCACTTTATCATTAATATTGAGAGAAGTAAACAAATAATAAATAGGATAAGCACCAATCATTTTAAGATCTTCACCATGATTAAGGTAAAAACCAGGTGGAAGAACTTTTTCTAAGAATTCCCACTTAGCTTTCAACTTAGTGGTCCTCTCGTTACTTTAATTCATTAATAGAAACTTGGATAGATTTAATAGTCTCATTATCATAATTCTTAGGTGGCAAAGTTTTACATTTGAGGGTTTCCACATCAAGAGCAATTCTACCCATGTTTTTAGCCAAAGTATAAATCGTACGCAACTTTTCTTCTACCATAGTATTACAAATCTTTTGAGAACTAATGAATTCTTTAATGGCGTTGTCAAGATTAGAGGGTATAATATTGGAATTTGTAGAAGAATTTCCACAAGAATTATCATAAGAGTTGCCATAATTATTAGAGGAGTTACCGAGATATGACCTAGTATTGAAATTTCCTCTATAAGCATTGTTGTTGAAATTGTCTTGCAAAATAAAGTTCACATCAATATCATCATTATTTTGTTCAATCAAAGTAGACAAATGCATAACATTTGGAACAACATTAGTATTTTTGCTCGCAACCATATTCATAAGAGCACCCACTTTTTCACTCAAAGTAGCGATTTCTTTAACAGAATTTACCTTCTTACCTGTTGGAGCTCTCTCGGTATGCCTAAGGTCGCATCCATAAAGGTACCACCTACAGCAAAATCTAGAAGATTTCTAGACACAAACTTAAGTCCAGTATAGAAATTGTGGATAATCATCCACAAGTTTTACCCATGAGTAGGACAATTTATAATCACCAATTTCATCCTCGCCCAAACTTATACAACATGTTCATGATCTTGTTGTTTAAAATTCATTATATGTTTTGTAAGGGAGATGATCTTAGCAGGAGGTAAATACTTGGTAATGAAAGCATCTTTACACTTATCCCATGTTCGAATAATATTAAGGGGTAATATGAAAACCAGGCCTTAGCTTTATATCTTAGTGAAAAAGGAAATAACTTTAATTTCACAACATCATTATCCATATCCTTTTTATTTTGCATATCACAAAGTTCAACGAAAGTATTAAGATGAGCAGTGGGATCCTCATTAGGACTTCCCGAAAATTGTTCTTTCATCACAAGATTTAAAAATGTTGCATTTATATCAAAGCCCTCCGCACTAGAGGTGGATGGTATAGGAGTGCTAATAAATTCATCTTTATTAGCATTAGAAAAGTCACACAGCTTAGTAGTATCTTGAGACATGGTGACCAAGCAAGCAAAGTAACAAACAAAGCAAGCGAACTGGAGACGAAACAAGCAAACTAGCAAATTGGTAAAGTAAACATTTTTATTTTTTTATTTTTTGAAACAAGAAAAAAATAAAAGCAAATAAAAAGTAGAACAAGTGAATGATAATTTTTGTGAAGTTACTTGATAGTAGATTGGTGATACTCCCCGGCAACGGCGCCACAAATCCTTCCTAATGTCTATGATCCGCGTTGGGTTTTCTGTGAAGAGGAACTAGTTATTGCAGCACAAACGAGTATGTATTTCCCTTAGTTAAGAACCAAGGTTTATCGAACCAATAGGAGTAACACACAACCACCATCTTCAGCGACTGCACACAAAAGAGCAAACACTTGCACCCAACGCAGGCAAGAGGGTTGTCAATCCCCTTGGACTTGTTATTTGCAAGCAAGTGAAACAGGTAGATAGGAGTGGATAATTTCAAAATAAAATAAAATATAATAAAGGCAGAAAGCTGTTGAAAGATTTTTGTAAATTATAAGTGAGAACACCCGGGGGCCATAGTGTTCTCTAGTTGCATCTCTCGTGTAGGAAACATACGATGGGTCAACAAATTATTTTTGGTCAATTGATAGAAAAGCGAATGATTATGTTCATATTCACGACAATGATCATGTGTATATAGGCATCATGTGTAGAAACAAATAGACCGACTCCTGCTTGCACCTATTAGTATTACTCCACTCATCGACCACTATCCAGCATGCATCTAGAATATTAAGTAAAACAGAGTAATGCTTGGAGAAAGATGACATGATGTAGACAAAGTAAACTCAATCAATATGAATGAACCCCATAATTTTATCCTTAGTAGCAAAAACACAAAGACGTATCTTCTCCCCTTCTATCACTGGGATATAGAAACCCATCAGGTTGAACCTACCACAACACACTCCTCTCACTGAAGAAAGATCAATCTATTTGGCCAAAGCAAATAAATAGATCGGGGAGATTTACAAAGCTATAATGATCATGCAATAAGAATCAATTTAAGAACTCGGAGAAGACTCCAATATTTTCTCATGAATAATCTGAATATAAACCCAAAATTCATAGGATCCCAACAAACACATTGCACAAAGGCATTACATCGTATAGATCGAAGTGAAGATGCGATGATCATTGTATTGAAGATCAAAGATATAGATAGCCATCTAGATACTCAGTACAGACCCAAAGGTCTGTGGTGAACTACTCTGCTAGTGTAGTCACGTGCTATAAAAACTGTTTTTAACCCCTTCCCGTGACGTAGTCTTAAACCGTCGCCTTGCATGTGTGGGCGATAGGGGGGCTATTGCTACCTCTTGAGCTTGCGTTGGTTTTCCCTTGAATAGGAAAG
The DNA here is from genome assembly GCA_022496015.1 of Hordeum marinum. Taxonomy (NCBI): domain Eukaryota; kingdom Viridiplantae; phylum Streptophyta; class Magnoliopsida; order Poales; family Poaceae; genus Hordeum; species Hordeum marinum. The sequence continues at coordinate 196,453,745 of CM039672.1, read as the reverse complement.
GGTGATGCAACAAAGTAGATAAGTATTTCCCTTAGTTGTGGAGAACCAAGATATCAATCCAATAGGAGGAACAAGCAAGTCTCCAATGGTTGCACCTACACAAACAATCAAACTCTTGCACCAAACGCTATAAATGGGTTTTCAATCCCTTCACGATTATTTGCAAGGATTAGATCTGAAAGAGATAAATGTAAATTAGTGCGGAAAGTAAAAGATAAATAAATTGCAGCAAGGTATAGATCTGAAAATATATGATGGAAAATAGACCCAGGGGCCATAGGTTTCACTAGAGGCTTCTCTCTTGAAGGCAAATATCATGGTGGGTATACTGTCAAGCAATTGATAGAAAAGCGAATAATCATGTAGTTATCCAAGGCAATGATCATGCATATAGGCATCACGTCCATGAAAAGTAGACCGAAACGATTCTGCATCTACTACTATTACTCTCCACATCGACCGACTCTTGCCTGCATCTAGAGTATTAAGTTCATGAAGAACAGAGTAACACATTAAGAAAGATGACATGATGTAGAGGGATAAACTCAAGCAATATGATGAAAACCCCATCTCGTTACCCTTGATGGCAACAATACAATACGTGCCTCGCTGACCCTACTATGTCACAGGGTGATGACACCACAAGATTCAACCTAAAACCAAGCACTTCTTCCGTTGCAAGAATTACCAATCTAGTTGGCCAAACCAAACCAATAACTCGAAGAGACTTGCAAGGATATGAAATCATGCAACTAAGAATTCAGAGGAGATTCAAATAAGATTCATGGATAATCTGAACATAAACTCTCAATTCATCGGAACTTGACAAACACACCACAAAAGAGGATTACATCGGATAGATCTGCATGAAGATCATGAAGAACATGGTATTGCAGATCAAAGAGAGAGAAGAAGCCATCTAGCTACTAGCTATGGACCCATAGGTCTGTGGTGGACTACTCACGCATCATCGGAGGGGCAATGGAGTTGATGTAGATGCCCTCCGTGATTGAAACCCCCTCTGGTAGATTACCGAAAAGGCTCCAATATTGGATCTCTTGGGAATGGAGGCTTCCGGCGGCGGAAAATTATTTGCGTGGCTCTTTTTGATGTTGGGGGAATATTTGGGTATTTATAGGCCTGAGAATAGGGTTAGGAGACCTACCAGGGAGCTACAAGCCTGCTAGGCTGTGACATCCCAAGTGATGTCCCCACCTTATTTGGCATGTAACCCCATGTATGAACCTTGTGTCATGAGCTATGAGATGTATGTTTGCTCCTTGCCATTCATGTGTTTGCATTCATGCATCATCATGCATCATTCCCATTTCATTCATGTGCCATGTTGGTTTTTCTTGTTATTGCTATGATGTGAATGGTGGTTGTGATGTGAGAGGTTGTGAGTGGTTGGATCCAAGTGTGCGCATCTCCTTTTCTTCCCCTCTCTTTCCCTTTGCAACATCCCCTCCAAAAACTCCGTTTATTTCCTATTATTATTTGTCATCAAATTTAAAGTTGTTTTTTAATTGTTTAAAAATGTTCAAGAGGTGGCCCATGTGTCTTATGTATGTGTGAGTGTGTTGGATTTAATGTTTGAGGTTTTGTGGTGTTGTGTTTTATTTAAAACAGGGGCTGTCTTTCAAAATATCAAATAAAATGCTTGTGTTACAAATCAACTTAATATTTTTATTAAAAGGTGCACATTATTTCCTCCAAAAATTATTTTTGGTTTTGCTCAAAACCCTTTAAAATTACTCTGGGGTTTATTTTGTTGGGGCTGGTTTTATTAAAAGGGAAAACCCTTTCTTTCTCTGTTTTTAGTTTAGGTGTGGGTGTGAGAGAGGGAGTGGGCCGAGGCCCAGCCCAGCTGGACGCAACGGCCACCTGCTCCCGTCTCCTTCTCCGTCAGAAGCTTCAAAGAGAGCGTGTGTGTCGCCGTCGCCTTTTCCGTCGACCGTCGCCATCAGCCTGAGGCTATAAAGCCCCTCGGCGTGCGTGCCCCTCCTCGCCTAGGGTTCCTCTCTCCCCCTCCGCCGCCACAGCCCTCTTTCTTCCCCTCCATCTCTTTCCCTCCTCTCTGCTTCTCCCCTGCCAGGTAAGCTCCTGTGAGGTTCAGAGAGTTCAGGCTCGTCGTCGCCGGCCGTCATCGCCGCATCTTTGGTGGGCGGCGCCCTTGGAGGTGATGGCATGGATCTCGGGGCTGGTCCCACCGTTCCATTCCCGGCGCTAGGAGGTCCTAGGAGGCCCTCTTCTTCCTCCTCACCGTTGCAGCGGAACCGGTCTTCTTCCCCTCCATCGCCGCCGTGTCCCCGAGCGTCTTCTTCCCCTTCTTCCCTCTGTCGAGCTCGTCTTGCATTGTTCGAGCCCTCGGTGAGCAGCCCGTCCTCGTTGCCCCCTCTCCTCGCCGTAAATTGTAGCCTCGTCGCCGTAGTGCCATTGCCGCCGCTCGAAAGCCCCGGCCTTGGGCTCGCCTCCGGTCCCCCTCGACGCGAGATGAGGTGAGGGATGGAGCCCCTATAGGTTCCTCTTTTGATTCCGCCGCTCCCCGTCGCTGGAGACTCCTTGCTACGCCGGGGATCACTGTCGCCCCGCCGCTGTTGCTCTGCAGTGTGTGCGTGTGCAGAATTCAGTTTCGTCAGTTAGATAGCGTGCGTGTGTGTATTAGAACGCTAGTGCATCTCCTGTGTTAGCAGTTGTGTGTGTAGCTCAGTGGTAGCGCGTGTGGGAGGAGACCAGGAGGTCCGGGGTTCGACCCTCGAACCCTCCTCTTTCTTTTTTTGTGCGTTTTCTTTTTCTTTCTTTTGTTTTTTTCTTTCTCTCTTGCTTACTTGTATGTGTGTGCATTGTATGAGTGTATGTGTGATATATCCTTTTTTTCTGTTGTGTGTGTAGGGGGTGTAGTGCATATGTGTGTATGCACATATGTAAGTGTTGGCATTTGTATGTGTGTGTGTTGTTTCTTGTCATGTGGGTGAGTGCATATGTGTATGGTGGTGTGTGTTTGTACCACATGGTACATATACCCATGTGCACACATATGTGTGTGTGTGGTTATGCCTTGTGGGTGTATGTGTGTGCATGTGAGTGTGTGGTGCACCATGCACGGGACATGTGTGTGTGCTCCTTGCACACCCATACATGTGTGTGTTCTTGTGGGTGTATGTGTAGTGTAGGTTATGTGTGTGTGCTTCTTGCATACACACATATGTGTGTGTGAGTGAGTGTGTATGTGCAAGTGTATGCATACACTATGTGTATGTGTACCTATGTGCATGGTAGTGGTGTGTCATGCATGCACCCTTGTGTGTGGGTGGTGTGGTGTGCATGTGTGCATGAGTAGCTCCATGTGTAGGTCTCTCTATGTGCATATGAGCATGTTCCTTCTTCTAGCTAGTTTCACCTTGCCTATTGATGCTACGCCATGCTATCATGCCCTAAGATGGTAAATGAACCATTTCCAATATGAACCATTAGGTCACATATCATTTGGGGTCATTTTCATCAAGTTCTATATGTGTCATAAGTCACTTATGACTTGTAGGGTCAAATTTCGACCCCCCTTTTCTCCCTATTGTTCCATGCAAGCATATGGGTATGAGTAATGCATTTGGGGCATAATCAACCCATGTATGCACGTGTGAAGTCAGGTTTGACTTTGGGGCAACTTGGCAAAACTGCATTTTTATGCTGTGATGCCCTTTTGTCTTTTTAATATGAATTAATCTATGCATGCTTTTAAGTTCTTGCCAACATGAGTTTGTTAGTTAAAGTTGTTGGGAATGTCCCAGTATTTTTGTTATCTATGTTAAGTCCCTAGATAAGTGGGAACCATGATGTTTAGTAAGCTACTTTCTGTTTCTGCCAACCTATGAGAGTCTGCTGTTATTGTTTTGCCATGTTGAGAGGATGGTATCTGGTAATGTGTTGTATATTTAACCATGCTCAGTATTAGTTATTTGTAGTAGATATTATCATATACCATACTGTTAATTTTTGTGCCAATAGGAGCTCTCTAGCATATTTAACCTGTGCTGTCAACTTGCTACTTTTTAATAGCAGATTCCAGAAAAGTGGAATTTTCACCAAGTCCCAAAAAACTGTTTCATCAAGCCAACTTGTTTGCTTCTTGCATATTGATGTGTGCCTCTTCTGCTGATTGCATACTTGGATAAGTTGATGTGGGTGTTGAGTAGATTCTGTCCATGTCTTGTTTGTGGCTGTAGGGTTCCTGTAGCTCAAGTTGTGGGCTTTTCAAATTGCTATGTTACTGTTTTGTGGAAGATTGGGTGTTATTTTGTTTTGTGACTTGTGGGATTCTGTCCATATTTGCCATGATCATGCATGTCTAAATAACTTTACATGAGGTTCTGTCCAGATTCATTAATAAACAACTTTGCATGTGAAACATGACTAGTTCTGGATTGCCATGTTATAATTCTTCATAAATGATCATGCATCATTTTGATTGTGCATTGCACCTTGGTTGGATGTTTATTGTTGCTGTTTCTTGGGTAGACGCGAGTGTTGATACTGAGTACGAGGACCCAAGAGAGTACCACTACGAGGACCCCGCTACTTGTTTCGCTGAAGAACCAACATGCAAGATGATCGTACCCGGATCCTGATACTATTTTTGCTTGCTAGTTTCTCGGTCTTAATGTTACAATTGCGCTACCTACCACTTGATATCATCCCCCATGATGCCATGACAGCCTCTAACTTCCACATGCTAGCAAACCTTTGATTGGCTAAGTTACCGCTGCTCAGCACCTCTTATAGCATTTTAGTTGCAGGTGCAGGTTGTCCATGTGGTAACATGGATTGGATATCACAGTAATTATGTTATTTAATTTAATGCACATATATATCTTGGTATTGGTGGGAGGCTTGACCTTTTGCTAAGTGATTTGTTTCGCTATTACCGCCATTACTTCCTTGTTACCGGTGTTATGTTTCCATACTTTGCACTCCTAACATGCTCGGGGTTGTTATGGGGACCCCCTTGTTCATTCGGTTGAGATTAAAACTTGTCTGGCAAGACCCAACATTGGTACTACATTTGCTTAACGACTTAATTAAAATTGCATAGGGTCTTGCAAACCTGTGGATAATTTAATCAACCCCCGGGCCAGTGCTCCTCATGAGTATTGGTCCATACTAGAGCACTGTGCGGGGCCAACCCAGGGCAACTTGGGAGATTTCTATCAGGCCTCCATACGCGTAGCTTATCCGTCGTGTCCTGAGACTAAGATACGTCGGGTGGTCTTGCTGGATTTGTTTTACCTTTATCGAGTGTCTTGCATGTGGAGTCTGACTTTCTTCGGGTTTACTCGAGGTGTTGGAATTCCTTTGGAATTACCTATGATGATCGTGAGATCCGCGGTCGAGGTATTCCCATGGAGTGTGGTTAATTTGGTAATGGATTAGTTGGAGCACCCCTGCAGGGTTAAAGCTTTCGGGAAGCCGTGCCCGCGGTTATGTGGCAACTTGGATATTTGTTTAACACCCGGTGATAGCAAACTTGAAGTAAAATCTAATTAAAATACACGAACTGTGTGAGTAACCATAATTGTCTCTGCTCATGAACATGACCCGAGAGAGAACACGGTGGGGTTATGTTTGACGTAAGTAAGTGTTCAGGATCTCATAGAGATCATACTAGATTGGATCATTCTTCGTAGGCCACTCATGTTTATTTCATGTTGCGTAAGCTAGCCACCATATCTGCTTAGTGCTGCTGCAAACTAAACACTTACCCCATCCCAACCTTTAAGCTTGAATAGTCTTGGTACCTGGGCACATGATAGCCGAGTCCTCTGTGGCTCACAGTTTACTACAACAATCCAGGTACAGGTTCAGATGAGTTCGTGCAGGACGATCTTACCCAGCTCCAGTGGGAGTATGACGAGGAGAGAGGCAGGATGTATGTGACATATCCGGATGAGTAGAGGACCTGGTCGTGATCTTTGGGGTAGCTTGATAGTATCATTTGCAACTTCTTTTATCGTTTGATTTCGTCCATAGTCGGACCCTGTGTTCAACTTGATGTTATGACTTGAGTAACATTATAAGTTAGCATGTGGCGAGTGTAAGCCAACTTGTATACTCATCTCATTCAGTATTGTATGTTGTGATGATACTATTTTTGCTAACGGCAAGATGCGCCTCTATCCCTGGCGAGGCCCTTGTGCCTTAAATGGATAGGCGTGCATCTTGGGCGTGACAAGTTGGTATTCAGAGCCATACGACCATAGGAGCCTTTGCTTGTTCGAACTTGGACGAGTCGTGTCTAGTGAAAACTATTGAGTCTAGTTATATTGGAGAGTAGGATTCTTTTTACTCCTCTTCTATGCTCTGGTGAGGTTTCTGACTTAGGAATTTTGATTCTACTCCTCTTCTCGCTCAATTTTTTTAGGATCACGCGGGTATTTTGGAGTCTATATGATGCCGATGTGACAGGGTTCTGTCTTGGTGCCTCCTGTCTGACTTGATTTCTTCCGGGGATTCGAGCTCTAGGGAATGTTGGCACATCGTTATCATTCAGCTTCCTTGATATCTCAAGACGGAGAATGTTCGGAATTACTTCAATACTTATCGTGGTGAGATAAGGTCGGAGTCACCCAGTACTGGGAGGCATCCGGGGTACCACCATGGTTTAGTATCGTTGTGAGTTCGAGGATTCGAGATTAGAAAAGTTTTCGGAATTTCTTGAATTATGGTGTGGAAGGTTGCGGATGCAGTTGTAGCTGATTGCCTAGGGCAGGTTCCTGATTTCGCAACCCGAATCGCATAAACAAGATAGTTTCCGGAAGTTCATAGGTGGGAAATCTTGTAGTCATCTAGGATCTTCTTCAGATTTATATGGGCATGTACATTGTTTTCGAGCGCGTAGCTCAATACTTTTGTGTTATTGCAAGTGGCTTCTAATTTCTAATGATGTTATCATAACCGAAGAAGCATTCTCACTAATTTTTCAGTAGGAAGGCTATGTTTTTAGTTGTTCAGTTTCTTTCAAGCATTTGATTCAGCTTATGTTCATCTTATCAATGATGTGTTGATGTGTTTTGTCCATCTTCAGGATGGCTCCACCAACTCACAGCAATCCGGGTCGTGGTGAGGAGCAGACTGATGTTCCACCACCACCTCCGCCACCGCCTCCTCCGCCGCCTCCTCCAGAAGCTTGGCAAGCTGTGATGGCCGCGACCAATGCAAACACCCAGATGTTGCTTAGGCTGTTGCAAGAAAGGGAGCAGGGTCAGCAAGGTTTTCAAGGCAATTTTTAGAATCAACTGCAGTTTGCGACTCTCAGTCAGTTCCTTGCCAACCAGCCCAAGACTTTCACCTATTGTGAGCAGCCTCTAGATGCTGATGATTGGCTTCGTGATATGAGTAAGCATTTTGAGTGCAGCAATGTCAGGCCAGAGGACTTTGTAAGGTTTGCATCGTTCCAGCTAAAGGGTCAAGCAGCTGATTGGTGGCAACAATACAAGGATTCCAGGGGCGATCGTGTTGTTACTTGGGACGATTTCTGTCGTGACTTCAGGGCTGATTACATTCTGACAAGCTTTGTTGAGGAGATGCGTGAGAAATTCAGGCACCTGAAGCAGGGAAGTAAGTTAGTCTACCAGTACAACATCGAGTTCCAGAATCTAGCTCGTTATGCCAAGCAAGATGTTCCAGATGATAAAGCAATGATCTATCAGTTCAGAGGTGGTCTCAAGGATGAGCTTCTGCTAGGCTTAGTTCTTCAAGAGCCTCGTGAGTTTGATCAGTTCTACAACATGGCTTTGAAGATTGAAGCAGCTCAGCTCAAGTTGGAGAACTCTAAGAAGCATTCAAGGGATTCATATTCTTCTTCCAGCTCTCAGATGGTACCCAAGCAACAGAAGTATTGGGCGCCAAATCCTCTTCCGTTTCGTCCTCCTCAGCAGCAGAAGTAGTTCGGTGGTCGTGGTTCTTCCCACCCACCCAACCCAGGTTTGCAGCAGAAGAACCAGGCGTCCAAGGCTGTTCTTGTTCCTCCTCCAGGCAATGTTCGTCCGCTTTATGAGGTGACTTGTCACAAGTGTGGTCAGAAGGGCCACTATGCAAACAAGTGCATCCAGCGGCGTCTTCCGCCTCCTCTTCCTCTCAAGCCTCCAGGCAATGCTATGGTGAAGCATAATCCCAAGTCCGCAAGAGTGAATATGATGAATGCAGCTGAAGCAGAGCAGTCCGATGATGTGATTATGGGTAATCTCTCAGTTAATGATTTTCCTGCTAAAGTATTGTTTGATTCTGGTGCATCGCATTCATTCATTTCTAAACCTTTTGCTTGGAAGCATGATTTCAATTCAGTAGTTCTCCCTAGTCCTTTTTGGGGTGTGTCCCCAGGCCAGTTGATGAGTTCCAATGTGGTTGTTCCGGATGTTTCTATCAAGTAGGGAAATTATTCTTTTCTGGTTTCTCCAATTGTTCTTGGGAAATTTGATATTGATCTCATTCTGGGCATGGACTTCCTGGCTATGAATAAGGCTCATATTGATTGCAAAGCAAAAGAAGTCAAGCTGACTCATCCTTCAGAAGACGTGATTATTTTCGCAGCTCGCGATGACACAATCAGTCTCTTTGCTCTTAACGAGAAGGGTGAAATCTCGGCGATTTCTCAAATTCCGGTGGTTTGTGAGTATGAAGATGTCTTTCTAGAAGAGTTGCCAAGAATGCCTCCGCACCGGCCAGTCGAGTTCGTGATTGATCTCGAGCTCGGAATTGAACCGGTCTACAAGCGCCCGTATAAACTTGGCCCCGAAGAGCTGAAAGAGTTGAAGAAGCAGATAGATGAGCAATAATGTCTGGGTCTGATCAGACCAAGTTCATCTCCGTGGAGTTGTGGTGTTTTGTTTGTCAAGAAGAAATATGGCACGGATCGTCTTTGTGTTGATTAACGACCATTGAACAAGAAGACAATCAGAAACAAGTACCCACTTCCCAACATCAATGAGTTGTTTGAGCAACTGAAAGGTGCCAAGGTTTTCTCGAAGCTTGATCTTCGCATGGGTTATCATCAGATTCGCATTCGCGAAGAAGACATTCCCAAGACCGCTTTCAGGACGAGTTTTGGCTCTTATGAGTACACCGTTATGTCGTTTGGTCTTGCGAATGCTCCTCCAACCTTCTCAAGAATGAGACAGAAGAAGATCATGCAGAGCATCTCCGCCTTGTGCTTGACAAGTTAAGAGAGCATCGGTTCTATGCCAAGTTTTCCAAGTGTGAGTTCTGGCTCAATGAAGTGGTGTACCTCGGGCATGTTATCTCTGCCAAGGGAATTAAAGTGCACCCTTAGAAAGTTGAGGCAATCTTGAAGTAGGAATCTCCTCAGAATGTAAAGCAGCTTTGGAGCTTCCTCGGGCTTGCTAGTTATTGCAGAAGATTCGTGGAGAACTTCTCTCAAATTGCTAAGCCTCTGTCAAATCTCCTCCAGAAGAGCGTCAAGTATGTTTGGTCTCCTGAGTGTGATGTGGCGTTCAATACACTCAAGCAAAGACTGAGTTCAGCTCCAGTTCTTGTTCCTCCTGAGCAGTCCAAGCCTTTCCAAGTTTTCTGTAATGCTTCTCTCCAAGGTCTTGGTGGTGTTCTCATGCAAGACAAGAAGATTGTTGCTTATACCTCGCGCCAGTTGAAGCCTGCCGAGAAGAACTACCCCACTCATGATCTTGAGTTGGCGGCAGCTGTGCATGCTCTAATGACTTGGAGGCATTTGTTGTTGGGTAGACCAGTTGAGGTGTACACCGATCACAAGAGCTTGAAGTACATTTTCACTCAACCCAATCTCAATCTTCGGCAATCTTGTTGGGTGGAAATGCTTGAAGACTTCAACCCAAGCATTGAGTATACTCCGGGGAAAGCAAATTTCATTGCAGATGCGCTTAGCCGTAAGGCGTACTGCAATAGTCTCATCTTGAAGCCTCTTCAACCCGAGCTTTGTGAAGCCTTCCACAAGCTCAACCTTCAGATGATTCCGCAAGGATTTCTTGCCAATCTCCAAGTCTCTTCGACTCTGGAAGATCAGGTTCGCCAAGCACAGCTTCTGGACGCTATGGTGAAGAAAGTGAAGAAAGGTGTGGCCAAGAGCATTCCGAAGTATAAGTGCTTTCGTATTGATGACAAAGATACCTTGTTCTTTGAAAACCGTCTTGTGGTTCCAAAAGGAGATCTCAGAAAGGTTATCATGGACGAAGCACATAATTCTCTGCTATCCATTCATCCAGGCAGTTCAAAGATGTATCAGGATCTCAAGCAAACCTTCTGGTGGACTCGCATGAAACTTGAAATTGCTCAGTTCGTGAACGGTGTGATGTTTGTCGCAGAGTGAAAGCGAAACATCAATGTCCAACAGGTCTTCTGCAGCCTTTGCCTATCCCAGAGTGGAAATTCGATCATGTGGAGATGGATTTCGTAACTGGATTCCCCAAGTCCAAGAGAGGCAACGATGCCATCTTTGTGGTTATCGACAAGCTGTCAAAAGTTCCTCATTTCCTGCCAGTCAAAGAATCTATCTTGGCAGCTCAGCTTGCAGAGTTGTACACGTCAAGGATAGTGTCTCTGCATGGTATTCCTCAACTCATCTCTTCTCACCGTGGAAGTCTCTTTACTTCCATGTTTTGGGAGTCCTTCCAGACTGCTATGGGTACCAAGATCCGTTTCAGCACTGCGTTCCATCCGTAGACAACTGGTCAAATTGAGAGAGTCAATCAGATCCTTGAAGATATGCTCAGAGCCTATGTGATTTTGTTCGGCATGAAGTGGGAAGACTGCCTTCCTTATGCTGAATTCTCATACAACAATAGCTTTCAAGCAAGCTCAGGCAAGGCCCCTTTCGAGATTCTCTACGACAGAAAGTGTCGTACCCCGCTTAACTGGTCTGACACCGGTGAGTGTCAGATATTGGGCAACGACATGATCGCTGAAGCAGAAGAAATGTGCCATGTCATTCGTGAGCACCTCAAAGCAGCTCAGTCCCGACAGAAGAGTTATTACGATAACGAACATCAGGATGTTTCTTTCCAAGTGGGTGATCTAGTCTATCTCAGAGTCTCTCCCATGAAGGTGTTGGAAATATGCCCTAGAGGCAATAAATAAAGTGTTTATTATTGTATTTCCTTGTTCATGATAATCGTTTATTATCCATGCTATAATTGTATTAATTGGAAACATGGATACATGTGTGGATACATAGACAAACACAATGTCCCTAGTGTGCCTCTAGTGAACTAGCTCGTTGATCGAAAGATGGTTAAGGTTTCCTAGCCATGGACATAAGATGTCATTTGATAACGGGATCACATCATTAGGAGAATGATGTGATGGACAAGACCCAAACAACAAACGTAGCCTATGATCGTGTCAATTTATTGCTACTGTTTTCTTCATGTCAAGTATATGTTCCTATGACCATGAGATCATGCAACTCACAGATACCAAAGGAGTACCTTGTGTGTATCAAACGTCGCAACGTAACTGGGTGACTATAAAGGTGCTCTACAGGTGTCTTCGAGGGTGTGTGTTGAGTTGGCATGGATCAAGACTGGGATTTGTTACTCCGTGTGACGGAGAGGTATCTGAGGGCCCACTCGGTAATACAAGATCACAATAAGCCTTGCAAGCAATGTGACTAAGTGTTAGTTGCGAGATCTTCTATTACAGAACGAGTAAAGAGACTTGTCAGTAATGAGGTTGAACTAGGTATGGAGATACCGACGATCGAATCTCGGGCAAGTAACATACTGAAGAACAAAGGGAACATCATACGGGATTAACTGAATCCTTGACATAGAGGTCCGACCGATAAAGATCTTAGTAGAATATGTAGGAACCAATGTGGACATCCAGGTCCCGCCATTGGTTATTGACCGTAGAGGTGCCTTGGTCATGTCTACATAGTTCTCGAACCTGCAGGGTCTGCACACTTAAGGTTTGGTGACGTTTCGGTAGTATAGAGTTATGTATGGTGGTGACCGAAGTTTGTTCGGAGTCCCGGATGAGATCCCGGACGTCACGAGGAGCTCGGGAATGGTCCGTAGGTAAATATTCATATATAGGAAGTCCTGTTTTGGTCACCGGAAAAGTTTCGGGCTCATCGGCAGTGTACCGGGAGTGCCGGTAGTGTACCGGGAGACCTCCGGGAGGGGTATTTCGACCCAAGAGGCTACATGGGCTGTGGGAGAGTGAAAACTAGCCCTTAGTGGGCTGGTGGAACAACCACAAGAGGCCCATGCGGCTGGAGGAAGAAAACCCAATAGGAAAAGGTGGAAAAAAAGGCAAAAAGGTGCAATCCTAGTCCTACTAGGATTGGAGGAGGAATCCTCCTCTCCTAGTAGGCTCGGCCGAACTAGCTAGCCTTGGAGGCCAAGGCTGCCTCCTCTCATCCTATCCTCTTATATATACTGGAGGTTTTAGGGTTTTTGCACTAGATTTTCAGCCACGTGCTACCCGTTCCTCCAGTGCATAGTTTCTCCTCTAGATCGGTTTTTTGCAGTGCTTAGGCGAAGCCCTGCCGGAATTGCTCCACCACCATCGCCGGAGCACCGTCAGGCTGCCAGAGAACTCTTCTTCCACTCCACTCCTTCTTGCTGGATCAAGACGGTGTAGATCCTCATCAAGCTGTACGTGTGCTGAACGTGGAGGTGCCGTCCGTTCGGTACTAGATCGGAAGGATCGTGATCAAGTTCGTGGGATGTATCTTGATCAAGTTTGTGGGATGGATCATGATCAGATCGCGGGACAGATCGTGATTGGATCGCGGGACGGATCGTGATTGGATCGTGGGACGCATGTCGATTTGGATCACGAAGACGTTCGACTACACCAACCGCGTTTCTTAACGCTTCCCGCTTAGCGATCTACAAGGGTATGTAGATCCACTCTCCCTCTCGTAGATGCTCATCACCATGGATAGATCTACGTGTGCGTAGGAATTTTTTTGTTTCCCATGCAACCTTCCCCTACAGTGGCATCATGAGCTAGGTCTATGTGTTGATGAGATCTCGAGTAGAACACAAAAGGTTTGTGGGCGTTGATGCTTAGATTGCTTCCTCCCTTGGTCGGATTTTGGTTCAGCGGTATTGTGAGATGAAGCGGCCCGGACCAACATTACTCGTATGCTTAAGAGAGACCAGTTCCCTCGACGCAACTTGTTGCCTAGATGGCTTGCGGGTGGCAGTTTCTCTCACTTTAGTTGGATCGGATTCGACAAAGGCGGTCCTTGAGAAGGTTGAATAGCAAATTATGTATCACCGTTGTGGTTTATGCGTAGGTGAGAATCATTCTTGCTAGAGGCCCGTAGCAGCCACGTAAAACATGCAACAACAATTAGATGACGTCTAACTTGTTTTTGCAGGGTATGTTGTTATGTGATATGGCCAATTACATGATGTGATATATGTGATGTATGAGATGATCATGTGATGTATAGAATTTCACGACTTGCATGTCGATGAGTACGGCAACCGGCAGGAGCCATAGGGTTGTCTTTAATTATTGTATGACCTGCGTGTCAATCATTAAGCTCTATGTAATGCTTCACTTTATCGCTAAACGGTAGCAATAGTAGTAGAAGCATGCAGGGCGTGACAACCTCGATGGCGACACATTGATGGAGATCGAGATGATGGAGATCATGGTGTCGTGCCGGTGACAATGAAGATCATGCCGGTGCTTTCAAGATGGAGATCTAAAGCACAAGTTCATGGCCATATCATGTCACTTATGAATTGCATGTGATGTTAATCCTTTTATGCACCTTATTTTTCTTAGTGCGACGGTAGCATTATAAGGTAATCCCTCACTTAAATTTCAAGATAAATTGTATTCTCCCCGAGTGTGCACCGTTGCGAAAGTTCATCGTGTTGAGAGACCACGTGATGATCGGGTGTGATAGACTCTACGTTCACATACAACGGGTGCAAGCTAGTGTTGCACGCGCAGAACACTCGGGTTAAACTTGACGAGCCTAGCATGTACAGACATGGCCTCGGAACACAAGAGACCGAAAGGTCAAACATGAGTCATATAGTAGATATGATCAACATAATGATGTTCACCATTGAAGCCACCTCAACTCACGTGATGATTGGACTTGAGTTGGTGGATTTGGATCATGTGACACTCAGATGACCTGAGGGATGTCAATTTTAGTGGGAGCTTTAGTAATTTGATTAACTAAACTCATTATCTTGAACAATAGTCTAAGTAAACTTTGCATATTTATGTTGTAGATCAATGGCTCGCGCAGTAGCACCCCTGAATTTTAATGCGTTCCTAGAGAAAGCTAAGTTGAAAGATGATGGAAGTAACTTTGTTGACTGAGCCCGTAATCTGAGGATTATCCTCACGGCTTCCCAGAAATCATATGTCCTTGATGCACCGCTTGGTGACCAACCAGAAGACATGACCTCCGAAGACGTTAAGAATGCTTGGGAGGCACGTACTGGAGATTACTCAATAGTTCAGTGTGCAATATTGTATGGCTCAGAACCGGGACTTCAAAGACGCTTTGAACATCATGGAGCATATGAGATGTTCCAGGAGTTGAAGTTTATCTTTCAGAAGAACGCCCGGATCAAGAGGTTTGAAACCTCCGATAAGTTCTATGCTTGCAAGATGGAGGAGAACGGGTCTATCACTGAACATATACTCAGAATGTCTGGGTATTCAACTCGTCTAGCGGAGTTGGGAATTGCCCTTCCACCAGAGGCGATCACTGACAGAGTTCTTCAATCACTGCCACCTAGTTGGAAGATCTTTGTGATGAACTATAACTTGCATGGGATGAACAAGTCAGTCGCCGAGCTGTTTGCGATGCTAAAAGTCGCTGAGTCTGAAATCCAGAAAGAACATCAAGTGTTGATGGTCAATAAATCCACTAGTTTCAAGAAAAATGGCAAAGTCAAGGGCAAGGTCAAGAAGGGTAAAACCAAGAAGGATGGCAAAGCAGTTGCTACTCCTGCAAAGAAGCCCAAGCATGGATGCAAGCGAGAAACTGAGTGCTTTCATTGCAAGGGAACTGGTCACTGGAAGCGGAACTGCCCGAAGTACCTGGCTGACAAGAAGGCGGCCCACGACAAACAAGGTATATATGATATACATGTTATTGATGTGTACCTTACTAGCTCTCATAGTAGTGCCTGGGTATTAGATACCGATTCGGTTGCTCACATTTGCAACTCAAAGCAGGAACTACGGAATAAATGAAGGCTGGCAAAGGATGAAGTGACGATGCGCATGGGAAATGGTTCCAAGGTTGATGTGATCGCCGTCAACACGCTCTCTCTTCGATTACCATCGGGATTCGTGATGAACCTGAATTATTGTTATTTAGTGCCTGCGTTAAGCATGAACATTATATCTGGATCTTGTTTATTGCGAGACAGTTACTCATTTAAATCAGAGAATAAAGGTTGTTCTATTTATATGAGTAATATCTTTTATGGTCATGCACCCAATGTTAGGGGTTTATTCATATTGAATCTTGATAGTGATGACACACATGTTCATAACATTGATGCCAAAAGATGTAGAGTTGATAATGATAGTACCACTTTCTTGTGGCACTGCCGTTTAGGTCATATTGGTGTTAAATGCATGAGAAAGCTCCATGCTGATGGACTTTTGGAGTCACTTGATTTTGAATCACTTGACACATGAGAACCATGCCTCATGGGCAAGATGACTAAAACGCCGTTCTCTGGAACAATGGAACGGGCAAGTGACTTACTGGAAATCATACATACTGATGTGTGCGGTCCGATGAATGTTACAGCGCGTGGTGGATATCGTTATTTTCTCACCTTCACTAATGACTTAAGTAGATATGGGTATATTTACTTAATAAAACACAAGTCTGAGACGTTTGAAAAGTTCAAGGAATTTCAGAGTGAAGTTGAGAATCATCATAACAAGAAGATTGAGTTCCTACAATCTGATCGAGGAGGTGAATATCTGAGTTATGAGTTTGGCAGTCACTTAAGACAGTGTGGAATTGTTTCACAGTTGACACCGCCCAGAACACCACATCATAATGGTGTGTCCGAACATCATAACCGAACCTTATTAGATATGGTGCATTCTATGATGTCTCTTGCTGATTTGCCACTATCGTTTTGGGGTTATGCATTAGAGACAACTGCATTCGCTTTAAATAGGGCACCATCAAAATCCGTTGAGACGATGCCATACGAACTATGGTTTGGCAAGAAGCCAAAGTTGTCGTTTCTTAAAGTTTAGGGATGTGATGCTTATGTCAAAAAGCTTCAGCCTAAAAAGCTGGAACCCAAAGCGGAGAAATGCGTCTTCATAGGATACCCAAAAGATACAATCGGGTATACCTTCTATCTCAGATCCGAAGGCAAAGGGTTTGTCGCTAAGAACGGAACATTTCTTGAGAAAGAGTTTCTATCGAAAGAATTGAGTGGGAGGAAAATAGAGCTTGATGAGGTTATTGAATCTTTACTTCAACCAGAAAGTAGCGCAGCACAGAAAGATGTTTCTGTGGAACCTACGACAGTAGAATAGGAAGTTAATGATGATGATCATGAAGCTTTGGATCAAGCTCCTATTGAACCTCGTAGGTCGACAAGGCCGCGTACTACCCTTGAGTGGTATGGCAACCCTATCTTGGAGGTTATGTTGTTGGACAACAATGAACCTACGAGCTATGGAGGAGCAGTGATGGGCCCAGATTCCGAGAAATGGTTAGAGGCCATGAAATCCGAGATGGGATCCGTGTATGAAAACAAAGTATGGACTTTGGAAGTATTACCTGAAGGGCGAAAGGCCATTCAGAACAAATGGATCTTTAAGAAGAAGACAGACGCGGACGGTAATGTCACCGTCTATAAAGCTCGACTTGTGGCAAAGGGTTTTTCACAAGTTCAAGGAGTTGACTATGATGAGACTTTCTCACCCGTAGCGATGCTTAAGTCTGTCAGAATCATTTTGGCAATAGCTGCTTATTTCGACTATGAAATTTGGCAGATGGATGTCAAAACAGCGTTCCTCAGCGGTTTCCTTGAGGAAGAGTTGTATATGATGCAACCCGAAGGTTTTGTCAATCTAGAGAATGCTGACAAAGTTTGGAAACTCCAGTGATCCATTTATGGACTGGTGCAAGCATCTCGGAGTTGGAATAAGCGCTTTGATAAGGTGATCAAAGCGTTTGAGTTTATACAAGTTTACGGAGAAGCTTGTATTTACAAGAAAGTGAGTGGGAGCTCTATAGCGTTTATAGTATTATATATGGATGACATATTGCTGATTGTAAACAATATAGAAATGCTGGAAAGTGTGAAGGAATATTTGAACAAGAGTTTTTCAATGAAGGACCTAGGAGAAGCTGCTTTCATATTAGGCATTAAGATCTATAGAGATAGATCAGGACGCTTAATAGCACTTTCACAGAGCACATACCTTGATAAAGTTTTGAAGAAGTTCAAAATGGAACAGTCCAAGAAGGGGTTCTTGCCTGTGTTATAAGTTGTGAAGTTGAGTAAGACTCAATGCCCACTAACTGCAGAAGATAGAGAAAAGATGTGTGTCATCCCCTATGCTTCAGCCATAGGCTCTATCATGTATGCAATGTTGTGCACAAGACCTGATGTCAGCCTTACCATAAGTATGGCCGGAAGGTTTCAAAGTGATCCTGGAATGGAGCACTAGCAAGCGGTCAAGAATATCCTTAAGTACCTGAAAAGGACTAAGGAAATGTTTCTCGTTTATGGAGGTGGTGAAGAGCTCGTCGTAAAGGGTTATGTCGATGCAAGCTTTGACACTGATTCAGACGACTCTAAGTTGCAAACCGGATACGTATTTATTCTTAATGGGGGAGCGGTAAGCTAGTGTGGTTCCAAGCAAAGCGTGGTAGCTGATTCTACGTGCGAAGCGGAATACATCACAACCTCGGAGGCACCGAAGGAAGGTGTCTGGATGAAGCAGTTCATGACAGATCTTGGAGTAGTGCCTAGTGCACTAAATCCAATGAACCTGTTTTGTGAAAACACTGGTGCCATTGCTTTGGCCAAGGAACCAAGGTTTCACAAGAGGACCAGACACATAAAGCGACGCTTCAACTCCATCCGCGATTACATCGTGGAAAAAGACATAAATATTTGCAAAGTGCACACGGATCTGAATGTTGCAGACCCGTTGACTAAACCTCTTCCAAGGGCTAAACATGATCAACACCAGAACTGCATGGGTGTTCGATTCATTACAATGTAAATCACATAGTGATGTGAAACTAGATTATTGACTCTAGTGCAAGTGGGAGACTGTTGGAAATATGCCCTAGAAGCAATAAATAAAGTGTTTATTATTAAATTTCCTTGTTCATGATAATTGTTTATTATCCATGCTATAATTGTATTAATTGGAAACATGGATACATGTGTGGATACATAGACAAACACAATGTACCTAGTGTGCCTCTAGTGAACTAGCCCGTTGATCGACAGATGGTTATGGTTTCCTAGCCATGGACATAAGATGTCATTTGATAACGGGATCACATCATTAGGAGAATGAAGTGATGGACAAGACCCAAACAACAAACGTAGCTTATGATCGTGTCAGTTTATTGCTACTGTTTTCTGCATGTCAAGTATATGTTCCTATGACCATGAGATCATGCAACTCACAGATATCGAAGGAGTACCTTGTGTCTATCAAACGTCGCAATGTAACTGGGTGACTATAAAGGTGCTCCACAGGTGTCTCGGAGGGTGTCTGTTGAGTTGGCATGGATCAAGACTGGGATTTGTTACTCCGTGTGATGGAGAGGTATCTCAGGGCCCAATCGGTAATACAACATCACAATAAGCCTTGCAAGCAATGTGACTAAGTGTTAGTTGCGAGATGTTGTATTACGAAACGAGTAAAGAGACTTGCCAGTAACGAGGTTGAACTAGGTATGGAGATACTGACGATCGAATCTCGGGCAAGTAACATACCGAAGAACAAAGGGAACATCATACGGGATTAACTGAATCCTTGACATAGAGGTTTGACCGATAAAGATCTTCGTAGAATATGTAGGAACCAATGTGGACATCTAGGTCCCGCCATTGGTTATTGACCGTAGAGGTGTCTTGGTCATGTCTACATAGTTCTCGAACCTGCAGGGTCTGCACACTTAAGGTTTGGTAACGTTTCGGTAGTATAGAGTTATGTATGGTGGTGACCGAAGTTTGTTCGGAGTCCTGGATGAGATCCCATACGTCACGAGGAGCTCCGGAATGGTTCGGAGATAAAGATTCATATATAGGAAGTCCTGTTTTCGTCGCCGGAAAAGTTTCGGGCTCATCGGTAGTGTACCGGGAGACCTCCGGGAGGGTTATTTCGACCCAAGAGGCTACATGGGCTGTGGGAGAGTGGAAGCTAGCCCTTAGTGGGCTGGTGGAACAACCACAAGAGGCCCATGCGGCTGGAGGAAGAAAACCCAATAGGAAAAGGTGGAAAAAAGGCAAAAAGGAGCAATCCTAGTCCTACTAGGATTGGAGGAGGAATCCTCCTCTCCTGGTAGGTTCGAACGAACCAGCTAGCCTTGGAGGCCAAGGCTGCCTCCTCTCCTCCTATCCTCTTATGTATACTAGAGGTTTTAGGGTTTTTGCACTAGATTTTTAGCCACGTGCTACTCATTCCTCCAGTGCATAGTTTCTCCTCTAATCGATTTTCTGCAGTGCTTAGGCGAAGCCCTGCCGGAATTGCTCCACCACCATCGCTGGAGAGCCGTTAGGCTGCCGGAGAACTCTTCTTCCTCTCCACTCCTTCTTGCTGGATCAAGACGGTGGAGATCGTCATCAAGCTGTACGTGTGCTGAACGCGGAGGTGCCGTCCGTTCGGTACTAGATCGGAAGGATCGTGATCAAGTTCGTGGGACGGATCGTGATCAAGTTCGTGGGACAGATCGTGATCGGATCGCGGGATGGATTGTGATTGGATCGCAGGATGGATCGTGATTGGAACGCCGGACGCACGGCGATTTGGATCGCGAAGACGTTCGACTACACCAACCGCGTTTCTTAACACTTCCCGCTTAGCGATCTACAAGGGTATGTAGATCCACTCTCCCTCTCGTAGATGCTCATCACCATGGATAGATCTACGTGTGCGTAGGAAATTTTTTGTTTCCCATGTAACGTTCCCCTACAGAAGGGCACTCTGTGGTTTGGAATAAAAGGGAAGCTAGCTCCTTGTTTTGTTGGTCCTTTCAAAGTTGTTGGCAAGAGAGATGGTCTTGCATATCAACTAGAGCTTCCTGCAAATTTCGCAAATGTGCATGATGTCTTCCATGTTTCTCAGCTCCGGAAATGTTTCAAGACTCCTAAGTGGACCATTGACCTCCAAGACATCGATCTCCAAGAAGATCTCTCTTATCGTGAGCACCTAGTTGCCATTCTTGAAAAAACTGAGCGTAAGACTCACAACAAGTCTATCAAGTTCCTTAAGGTGAAGTGGTCTCTTCATTCCAACAAAGAAGCGACTTGGGAACACAAGGACCTTCTCCGTTCCGAATTTCCTGACTTCTTTCGTTCCTAGATCTCGGGTCGAGATCCTCTTGTAGTGTGGGAGAGTTGTGACATCCCAAGTGATGTCCCTACCTTATTTGGCATGTAACCCCATGTATGAACCTTGTGTCATGAGCTATGAGATGTATGTGTGCTCCTTGCCATTCATGTGTTTGCATTCATCCATCATCATGCATCATTCCCATTTCATTCATGTGCCATGTTGGTTTTTCTTGTGCTTGCTATGATGTGAATGGTGGTTGTGATGTGAGAGGTTGCGAGTGGTTGGATCCAAGTGTGTGCATCTCCTTTTCTTCCCCTCTCTTTCCCTTTGCAACATCCCCTCCAAAAACCCCTTTTATTTCCTATTATTATTTGTCATCAGATTTAAAGTTGTTTTTTAATTGTTTAAAAATGTTCAAGAGGTGTCCCATGTGTCTTATGTATGTGTGAGTGTGTTGGATTTAATGTTTGGGGTTTTGTGGTGTTGTGTTTTATTTAAAACAGGGGCTGTCTTTTAAAATATCAAATAAAATACTTGTCTTACAAATCAAGTTAATATTTTTATTAAAAGGTGCACATTATTTCCTCCTCAAATTATTTTTGGTTTTGCTTAAAACCCTTTAAAATTACTCCGGGGTTTATTTTGTTGGGGCTGGTTTTATTAAAAGGGAAAACCCTTTCTTTCTCTGTTTTTAGTTTAGGTGTGGGTGTGAGAGAGGGAGTGGGCCGAGGCCTAGCCCAGATGGATGCAACGGCCACCTGCTCCCGTCTCCTTCTCCGTCAGAAGCTTCAGAGAGAGCGCGTGCGTCGCCGTCGCCTTTTCCGTTGACCGTCGCCGTCAGCCTAAGGCTATAAAGCCCCTCGGCGTGTGTGCCCCCTCCTCGCCTAGGGTTCCTCTCTCTCCCTCTGCCGCCGCAGCCCTCTTTCTTCCCCTCCATCTCTCTCCCTCCTCTCTACTTCTCCCCTGCCAGGTAAGCTCCTATGAGGTTCAGAGAGTTCAGGTCGTCGCCGACCGTCGTCGCCGCATCTCCAGTGGGCGGCGCCCTTGGAGGTGAAGGCGTGGAGCTCAGGGCTGGTCCCGCCGTTCCATTCCCGGCGCTAGGAGGTCCCAGGAGGCCCTCTTGTTCCTCCTCGCCGCCGCAGCGGAACCGGTTTTCTTCCCCTCCATCGCCGCCACGTCCCCGAGCGTCTTCTTCCCCTTATTCCCCTCCGTCGAGCTCGTCTTGCGTCGTTCGAGCCCTCGGTGAGCAGCCCATCCTCGTCGCCCCCTCTCCTCGCTGTAAGTTGTAGCCTCGTCGTCGTAGTGCCGTTGCCGCCGGTCGGAAGCCCCGGCCTTGGGCTCGCCTCCGGTCCCCCTCGTCGCGAGATGAGGTGAGGGATGTAGCCCCCGTAGGTTCCTCTTTCGATTCCGCCGCTCCCCGTCGCCGGAGACCCCTGTCTATGCCGGGGATCACCGCCGCCCCGCCGCTATCGCTGCCGCTATTGCTCTGTAGTGTGTGCGTGTGCAGAATTCAGTTTTGTCAGTTAGATAGCGTGCGTGTGTGTATTAGAACGCTAGTGCCTCTCCTATGTTAGCAGTCGTGTGTGTAGCGTAGTGGTAGCGTGTGCGGGAGGAGACCAGGAGGTCCGGGGTTCAACCCTCGAACCCTCCTCTTTCTTTTTTTGTGCGTTTTCTTTTTCTTTCTTTTGTTTTTATTCTTTCTCTCTTGCTTACTTGTATGTGTGTGCATTGTATGAGTGTCTGTGTGGTATATCCTTTTTTTCTGTTGTGTGTGTAGGGGGTGTAGTGCATATGTGTGTATGCACATATGAAAGTGTTGGCATTTGTATGTGTGTGTGTTGTTTCCTGTCATGTGGGTGAGTTCATATGTGTATGGTGGTGTGTGTTTGTACCACATGGTACATATACCCATGTGCACACATGTGTGTGTGTGTGGTTATGCCTTGTGGGTGTATGTGTGTGCATGTGGGTGTGTGGTGCACCATGCATGGCACATGTGTGTGTGTGCTCCTTGCACACCCATACATGTGTGTGTTCTTGTGGGTGTATGTGTAGTGTAGGTTATGTGTGTGTGCTTCTTGCATACACACATATGTGTGTGTGAGTGAGTGTGTATGTGCAAGTGTGTGCATACACTATGTGTATGTGTACCTATGTGCATGGTAGTGGTGTGGCATGCATGCACCCTTGTGTGTGGGTGGTGTGGTGTGCATGTGTGCATGAGTAGCTCCATGTGTAGGTCTCTCGATGTGCATATGAGCATGTTCCTTCTTCTAGCTAGTCTCACCTTGCCTATTGATGCTATGCCATGCTATCATGCCCTAAGATGTTAAATGAACCATTTCCAACATGAACCATTAGGTCACATATCATTTGGGGTCATTTTCATCAAGTTCTATATGTGTCATAAGTCACTTATGACTTGTAGGGTCAAATTTCGACCCCCCCTTTTCTCCCTCTTGTTCCATGCAAGCATATGGGTATCAGTAATGCATTTGGGGTATAATCAACCCATGTATGCACCTATGAAGTCAGATTTGACTTTGGGGCAACTTGGCAAAACTGCATTTTTATGCTGTGATGCCCTTTTGTCTTTTTAATATAAATTAATCTATGCATGCTTTTAAGTTCTTGCCAACATGAGTTTGTTAGTTAAAGTTGTTTGGAATGTACCAATATTTTTGTTATCTATGTTAAGTCCCTAGATAAGTGGGAACCATGATGTTTAGTAAGCTACTTTCTGTTTCTGCCAACCTGCCTGAAAAATGGCCAAGTCTGGAGAGTCTGCTGTTATTGTTTTGCCATGTTAAGAGGATGGTATCTGGTAATGTGTTGTATAGTTGACCATGCTCAGTGTTAGTTATTTGTAGTAGATATTATCATATACCATCCTGTTAATTTTCATGCCAATAGGACCTCTCTAGCATATTTAACCTGTGCTGTCAACTTGCTACTTTTTAATCACAGATTCTAGAAAACTGGAATTTTCACCAAGTCCCAGAAAACTGTTTCATCAAGCCAACTTTTTTGCTTCTTGCATATTGATGTGTGCCTATTCTTCTGATTACATACTTGGATAAGTTTATGTGGGTGTTGATTAGATTCTGTCCATGTCTTGTTTGTGGCTGTAGGGTTCCTGTAGCTCAAGTTGTGGGCTTTTCAAATTGCTATGTTGTTGTTTTGTGGCAGATTGGGTGTTATTTTGTTTTGTGACTTGTGGGAGCTATACTCCATGGAATGGATTGATTATTGAGTCCATTGTGATTTATTTTTCATCACCTATCCAGTGGATACCTTGGACTGCCAAGAAATAGCCCAGGTATTGGTGGTCTTGTGTTTAGCCTCCGTACCTTGTCGTGACCGTATCTCGAGAACCGCAGCTCCGTTTCTTGCGATCCTTATATGCAATTCCATCGATTTTGCATGATGCATCCATATTTACCATGATCATGCATGTATAAATAACTTTACATGAGGTTCTGTCCAGATTCATTAATAAACAACTTTGCACGTGAAACATGACTAGTTTTGGATTGCCATGTTATAATTCTTCATAAATGATCATGCATCATTTTGATTGTGCATTGCACCTTGGTTGGATGTTTATTGTTGCTGTTTCTCTTGGGTAGACGCGAGTGTTGATACTGAGTACGAGGACCCAGGAGAGTACCACTACGAGGATCCCGCTACTTGTTTCGCTGAAGAACGAACAGGCAAGATGATCGTACCCGGATCCCGATACTATTTTTGCTTGCTAGTTTCTCGCTCATAACATTACAATTGCGCTACGTACCACTTGATATCAGCCCCCATGATGCCATGACAGTCTCTAACTTCCACATCCTAGCAAACCTTTGATTGGCTAAGTTACCGTTGCTCAGCCCCTCTTATAGCATTTTAGTTGCAGGTGCAGGTTGTCCATGTGGTAACATGGATTGGATATCACAGTAATTCTATTATTTAATTTAATGCACATATATATCTTGGTATTGGTGGGAGGCTTGGCCTTTTTCTAAGTGATTTGTTCCGCTATTACCACCATTAGTTCCTTGTTACCGGTGTTATGTTTCCATACTTTGCGCTCCTAACATGCTCGGGGTTGTTATGGGGACCCCCTTGTTCATTTGGTTGAGATTAAAACTTGTCTGGCAAGACCCAACATTGGTACTACATCTGCTTAACGACTTAATTAAAATTGCATAGGGTCTTGCAAACCCGTGGATAATTTAATCAACCCCCGGGCCAGTGCTCCTCATGAGTATTGGTCCAAACTAAAGCACTGTGCGGGGCCAACCCAGGGCAACTTGGGAGATTTCTATCAGGCCTCCGTACGCGTAGCTTATCCGTCGTGTCCTGAGACAGAGATACGCGGCTCTTATCGGGTTCGTCGACACGTCGGGTGGTCTTGCTACATTTGTTTTACCTTTATCGAGTGTCTTGCATGTGGAGTCTGACTTTCTTCGGGTTTACTCGAGGTGTTGGAATTTCTTTCAAATTACCTATGATGATCGCGAGATCTGCGGTCGAGGTATTCCCACGGAGTGTGGTTAATTTGGTAATGGATTAGTTGGAGCACCCCTGCAGGGTTAAATCTTTCGGGAAAAGCCGTGCCCGCGGTTATGTGGCAACTTGGATATTTGTTTAACACCCGGTGATAGCAAACTTGAAGTAAACTCTAATTAAAATACATCAACTGTGTGAGTAACCGTGATCATCTCTGCTCGTGAACATGACCCGAGAGAGAACATGGTGGGGTTATGTTTGACGTAAGTAAGTGTTCAGGATCTCATAGAGATCATGCTAGATTCGATCGTTCTTCGTAGGCCACTCATGTTTATTTCATGTTGCGTAAGATAGCCACCATATATGCTTAGTGCTGCTACAAACTAAACACTTACCCCATCCCAACCTTTAAGCTTGAATAGTCTCGGTACCTGGGCACATGATAGCTGACTCCTCTGTGGCTCACAGTTTACTACAACAATCCAGGTACAGGTTCAGATGAGTTCGTGCAGGATGATCTTACCCAGCTCTAGTGGGAGTATGACGAGGAGAGAGGTAGGATGTGTGTGACATATCCGGATGAGTAGAGGACCTGGTCGTGATCTTTGGGGTAGCTTGATAGTATCATTTGCAACTTCTTTTATCGTTTGATTTCGTCCGTGGTCGGACCCTGTGTTCAACTTGATGTTATGACTTGAGTGACATTGTAAGTTAGCATGTGGCGAGTGTAAGCCAACTTGTATACTCTTCTCATTCAGTATTGTATGTTGTGATGATACTATTCTTGCTAACGGCAAGATGCGCCTCTATCCCTAGCGAGGCCCTCGTGCCTTAAATGGATAGGTGCGCATCTTGGCTCTATTTAATATTCCTTCCGATGGTTTTATTCCGTTTGGACTCTGTTTAATATCCCATATCTGTAAACTCAAAAACAAGGAAAAAACAGAAACTGACACTTGGCTCTAGATTAATATGTTAGTCCCAAAAATAATATATAATAGCATATTAATACATATAAAACATCCAAAACAGATAATATAATAGCATGCCATCATCAAAAATTATAGATACGTTAGGGACGTATCATCTATCCCACACGACAGGCAAAACCCGTGGGTAGTACCTGCACCTGGCCGCACGCGATGGGAAAAATATATCGTTTGCGATTGGAAGGACTATCACAAACAGACATATTGGGGAAGACGTGTGAGATGACTTAGCATCCCACACAGGGAATCCCAAGGGTATGTTTCCCTTCGTATTGCAAATCACACACAATTTTTTTGCATAACATCGTTTGTGATAGGTGTGTTCGTCACACACGATAGTTATAATTCTTTCGTTTGCATTACTCAAAACATCACTCACGGTGTCTAGAAGAAACGGTTTGGCATTGAGCTTCCCATCACGCACACTAGCTATGTGAAAACATTTGTGATTGGGTGTCCTAACGTACACAGTTGTCAACCAGAATTCATGTGTCATTACTCAATGATCCAACACTCCAACTTTGTAGAAACCGTGTGGGTTTGTTCAGGTCATCGCCCATAGTTTTGTCTTAAAAACCGTGTGCAATGGGCACCCCAATAATCAGACCGATTGATCAATTATTTATAATCCATTTAGTAATCAAAATTAACATTTCATATCAACCACATAATATATTTCTTATTCGTAGTACGACAACCAGGATTTCATAATTGAATTACATTAGGGTACAACCTCATATACGCATATACTGCCTAGCTACCCAATTGCACAACAACACAAAGTTTCAAATGCAACATCTAAAACCTTTGGAAATTAAGTATCATCGTAGACAGTAAATAGACAAATGAATCTCATCTAGAAAACTGTTAAAGCGGAAGGCGAATACTGAGCCTTCAATGATGTTGAAGGTCCTGGCAACTTTAGGCCAGTGCTTGTGGATGATTTCCCGCCCACCCTGTGTCCTCTTAAGGAAGACTTCAAGATTATACTGTGGGTGTTTTATGAATACCTGCATCGCTACTTGATCATATAGGTGGTTTGAGACATAACCATCGATGAACTGCCTTGAGAAGGACTAAAAACAAACATACACATAAATATCTTTTCTAAAATTTGAAATGGCACAAAGGGAAAAGGACAAGGTGAAAGAGATGGTACCATCCTATATTTGGCTGCTGTCTTTTTCATTGTGCAGACAAACATCTTGTTGTTTTTCGTAGCTAGTTTCTTTATCTTAACAATCTTTTCCAGTTTCTTGATTTGAGTGATATTCAAGGACACCTCATTTCCCCACATGCAAAAAGGGTCGAACAGTGGGTCTAAACCTTTTAAAGCATGACCTACATGTGCAAGAACAAATTATTAATAAAAACATTCATATTACAATGGTTTCTGCAATTGCACAATAATGTGCTATTAGCCAAACAACCATGGATGTGCAAACCTCGATGGTAAACTTTAGTGTCCCCCATTGTTTCCCCCTACAATATATTTAAGAAAAATATTCATCAGGTTACAAGTGATATTTGGCATACTATCACTAAAATATGTTAATGGAAAATAAACACATTGCAGATCCAATAGATTAGTTCGAGCCACATTGAAAATCCAATTAGTACATCTAAATGTTGCTCATGTATTTAGTACATCTAAATTCGATTTATTCGTCAGAGCATAACAATACAAAGTTGTACCAACAACAATCGTACATCACATTTCAGAATTGAATTAAATAGTTAAATGAGCACAACAAAAAATGAACGAAACAGTTAACTAAGCACCACATTGCATAATAGAACGTACTAGAAGGTCAGATTGCAGTAGCATTACATTGGAAATTTCACTAGAATTTCTAAATGAAAGGCAGTAGTGGCACATGCAACAGCTAAATGAAACGTGCTGAACCGGCATAGCTAGGTGAACATAGCTCCTAAGTGATAAAGCTAAGAAAAACAAGCCATACTCATCGTCAGAGATATCGATGATGGGCTCTGTCAACTTGGAACAGGGTGAGGCCTCCACACCATGGGTGCACCCCTCGTAGTTGTGAGTGGTCTGATCCTGCCCCGTCACCAACATGCCGACTCTGGAGTTGAGGTAAGCATGGGCATGCTGAGAAAACACAACGAAGTCTTCGTCGAATGCACTGGTGGTGCCCTCGAGAGAGACCACGAGCTGTCGTTATAGAAGCCAACTGTGTGGCGGCGTCAGCATGCGAGGCATCGACGGTGGCCTCAATGGCGAGGCGCTCTTCTAAGACCTGGGGGTCGAAACGCATGGAAGCCATAGCTGCCTCATCTGCGCATGCAGCCGTGATTTGCTTCTCCACAGCCAAATGCTCTTTGAGATCCTGGCTATACTACGTGCACCATGTCTTTCGGCGTCGATTATTTGGAGGATGGGGCGGTGATTTGGGTGAAGGTGTCGCGTCGGCGGTTGGGCCATGTGGGATGGAGGAGGAGGGGGTGAGGGGGTATTAGGGAGGTGTGGATTACCTGACTAGATGGACGAGGCCGAGCAGCAGGAAGTCACCGGCGAGGAGGCAGCGCTGCAGGCAAGCAATGAAGGTTTCAACTAGGAAAGGTAGAGGAAAAGGGGGAAATGTGACTTTTGATTGGTACCGGCAGGCAAGGGAGGTAGATATTTCTGCGACAGCCCAAAATTTTCATTCGGTGTAGCGAAAAACTGGCGCGAAAAGCACCATCAGACAGAGTCCCTTATTCGGAACCATGTGTGATATCAAAATATCACAAACAAAGCCTGGTTTATAAACCATGTGGCATAAACTTGAACGTGCAAATTTTTCAAAATAGTTCTCGATATCCACACATCACAAACGAAGCATGTGATATACCCCGTGTGTGATGGACTTGGACGTGCAAATGTTTGTCTCCAAGCTTCGGACGTAAGATTGGCTACCACATTGCACACGGTTCATTCCAAAAAAGTGTGTGTGATAACTTCAATTTCATTTTCAATTGGAAGATGGAATGGGGATATGGCGGCAAATTTTTGGTCCGAATTTCCCTGGTTAGAGTGTTCATCCACGTCGTCGCATAATTTAACATCAATTGCTACCTACGCCACAGCCCGCACTTACTTAATCGAACTATTGAACAGAGCTAGTTGACCTAAACATTACTCTAACAAAGGACCAGCGCTCTAAACAATGACTAATGTTGCGCGTGATGCTCGCCATTCTCCGCCGCATCCTCCATGACCAGCTCACGCTCGACGATCTCTAGGGGAAGGGGCTCCATGGCATCCATCACCACATACTCTGCAAGCATCACGCCGTCCGCATCCACCATATCTTTGGAAAAAGGCCACCACGAGTTTGGCATGGGTGGTCGTGGTCCGGGCATTGACTGCCTCCATCTTTGCAAGGGAGTCTGCCGACGAACGTACGACTACCCGAGTGCTCTTGGCGATTGCCAACTCTTCGGATGTAGGTTGCCGACCATTGTCGAAGAAGGCCGCTGCTATTTGTGCGGTGACTGAGATGAGCTGGGTGTGGGCGGCATCAACAGAGGTGTGGGCAGCCACCATCAGGGCTATGGCTTCCACTAAGGAATAGACATCTGTTGTGCCATTCTCGCCATTTGCTCTCCTAGTCGCGGATGTTGCTGCCACCATCTCAAATGCAACAACTGCCCTTTCGGCGACCGCAACCACCCTGTCGGAGAGTGCGGCCGCGCTCAAGGATGTTTTGAGCGCGTTCATGGCTGATGCAGTCGCGCTCGGGCCAGAGTGGGTCGACGAAGTTGCCCTCACGACATGGATCCACGTCCCCATCTTTCATCGGCGACGCTTGAACATTATGGTGGTCTTGGGGAATAAGTGTAACTGTGCGGTTGACGCGCCGGCGATGGACTAAAGCTTCTAGCCTAAGCCATATATGAGGATTGGCCCAAGATATTTTGATACCACATCACACATATTTCATGATCAAAAACTGTTTGCGGTGTATTTGATTTTAAAACTACTTTGAGACAAAAAAATAAATTACGTTGGCAATTGAAGTTGTTTGGATGGCAATAACATTTATCTGCATTGAACTTGCAACTATATGACCGTGGGTTAAATATGGAATAATTCAGGGATGTTTAGGCCCTTTAAAACATTTAAAGAGTTTTTTTGGACATGTCATGTGCATAGTTCAAATGTAAACTGCACTTTATTAAGCACATACTGGAGGGCACTTGAATGGGTTAAAAATCAACTATTTGTCACTGGATAAATGTTTTGGTCCCATGAAAGAAATGGAAATTAAACGAATTCCAAACCTCACGGTATTTTGGCTCGGCCGTAGACTTTGAGAAGCCGTGTTTTCAAATGCCAGTAAATCCAAATATCGGGAGAGATTCATGAAACTTGGCATGGTGTGATGTCATGGGACATGTGTGTTGTGGTAAAAACAATGCCTAGTTCGGGACAAGTTTTGGCACAAACCTCTTACAAACCGAAGATTCTCACAAGAAGTCATGTGGTTCCGGTAGGGACAGTTCACATTTTATGTGCGAAACAACATCTAATGTCACTTCTCACCTTGAATTTATTTCTAGAGTCTCCATAGAGTATTGTGAATGTGTCATGCGAAACAATGGAATCTTACAGATTTTGTTTGGCCTTTTAAGTACATGAATTGAGTTTTGTGGGCATTCAATGTACATAATTCAAATTTGAACTACAATGACTTCACGGTCCAGCTCATCAAAATATGTCGAAAAACCATATACGTTTCCCTGGCTACATGTTTAGGTGCCACACAATAAATGAGAATGAATTTCGAACATATCATCGTCTTGGCTCGACCGCAAACATATGGAAACTTAATTTTTAAATCCATGTAAATGCAAACCTCGACAGAAATTCATGAAATTTGGCCATGGTGCCATCAATTGCCCTTATGTGTGTGTTGTGGTAAAAAAACTGCCCAAGTTTGGAAAAGTTTTGGTACAAAGCCACTTACAAACCGAAGGTTCTCACAAGAAAGTCGTGTGTTCTGATAGGGAAAGTTCACATTTTATGTGCGAAACAACATCGATTGTCTCTTGTGGACTGCATTTATTTATAGTGTCACCCACAGAGCAACTTTCTGACAGTCATGCTAAACTGTGGATTTTTCCAGGGTTCGTCAGACCTGTTTAACACATTAATTGAGTTTTCTAGTTGTTTAATGTGCATAATTAAAATTTGAAATACAATCACAAGGTCCAACACATGAAAAATAGGTTGGAAAAAATATGCCTTTCCACGGATGCATGTTTAATTAGGTCCCACGCAAGAAATGTGAGTGGATTTCTAACATCACACTAACTGTTTGCTCGGCCGCAAACATTGAGATGCTTGGTTTTGAAATTCCCATAAATCCAAAACTCGTCAGAAGTTCATGAAACTTGACATGGTGTCGTGACAAGGGTACACACATGTCGTGGTTAAAAAACTGTCCAAATTGGACATGTTCTTGCATAATCCCCTTACAAATCAAAGCTCCTCACAAGAAGCTTTGTGGTTTCGATAGGGAACATTATATATGCATGCCACATATGCAAGCCAAAAGACATCTGATGCTTCTTCTCTCCTTAATTTTATTTATATAAACAACATAGACATATGTACGTGTAAAGTGCAAAAATATGATTGAATTAAGGGATCATTTGGCTTTTAAATGCATTAATTGAGTTTTCGATGCATTATTTAATGTGTATAATTCAAATTTGATCTACAATCACAAGGTCCGGGGCGGCAAAATGGGTGGAAAAATCATATATGCGTCCTTGGATGCATGTGTTAAGTCACATGCAAGAAATGAGAACGAATTTCAAAAATCTAAGCATGTTGGCTCGGCCACAAATATCGAGAAAATTGGTTTCCAAATTCTTGTAAATCCAAAACTCTATCAGAAATTCATGAAACTTGGAATGGTGTCATGTGAAGGCACACAGATGCCGTGGTAAAAAAATACCATGGTGGTCATGTTTTGTAAGAAGCCTCTTACAAACATGAGGTTTGCATACAACAATAAGCTATGGCCAGTGGTTCCGTTAGGGAACTTATATATGCATGCCACATCCGCGGGTGAAAACGACATCCGATGCCTCTTCTCTCCTTGAATTTTTCCTAGAAACAACATAAAGCAATAGGTGTGTACTGCAAACATATTAAATCATTAACGGTTTGTATGGCCTTTTTATACATTAATTGAGTTTTATGCACATTTAATGTACATAATTCAAATATGAATTACAGTCACAAGGTCTATGTTGGGCAGGGCCTCATCATATAAAGCATAAATATGTTGTGCTATTTTTAGTGTCCACTTTGAGAGAAAGAGCAAGCATTATTAATAGCTAACAAAGGAATTTTGGAACAAAAATATGTCATGTTACCATCGCAAACGGGCGTATTATTTATAATTTGTGGACGTTCTATAGACCTTATGTGCGGGCCATGTGTCATTATCTATATTGGCAAGGAGGTAGCGTGTAGACAGGTGTTTGAGTACACGGGTGGCGTGCGAGCAATGTCCTGTCATCGGGGTGGTGTGTCCTTTGCGAGTCGTCAAAGACGTTTCAGACTGAATACTTGTATGCAAACCGAGGGCAATTTTTCTTTCCCTACTAAGCCAAGCAAAAATCTAGCGCGAAGGAATTTTTTTCATTGCGTCATCGCAAACGGTTGTGAATGATGACCCGTGTGCCCTTCCCGATGCTACAATTTCTACTGTTGCTAACTGCTAAGGTTGCCATGTATGCAAAAAAAATATGACGTGGGAAGGTAATTAAGGAGAGATATGAGTTTGGTGACCACATGAAGAAACAATGACATGCGCGTGAACCTTGGAAAAACACATAAATAAAAGAAACTCACCAATGCATGCAAGAGTTTAGTTGCTAAATCATTAAATGAAGGGACGTTAGCAACAATGCATTTTGGACTTGAGTTGCTAAGACATTTGATACACTAAGCACCCCATGTAAGAACCGATCGATGCATTGGCAGAAGGAGTAAGGTAAGATTCGAATCTATCATATTGGGTAAATTTTCATTTGTCAAATTGGAAACACTGAGATTTGTCCAATTTTGCAAGAACAAAATCACCATTACGGTGCAATTTTGCAACTGAAATTCAGTAAACATAGATTTCATTCATAGATCAAGCATTGGTCTTTGTACACAATTGTTCAACTCAACAGTTGAATCAAACAAACTTTTCCCCATTTGTTGCCAACCACGTACTGAAATAGCTAGTTAAACTATATATACTAGCTAGTTTAAAGTACGTGGTACAATTCAACCATATCTATAGTTAGATGAACTAAACAAAATAGCCCCTAAATACTACTCCGGAGGGGCTTCGTGGTACTGCCAGCAGGCTTCTCCTCTGCCGAGTGTGTTCAGTAAGAGGTAGAGGAGGAGAAGCCTACTGATGAGCTGGAGGAGTTGAATTCGTCGGCTATCGCTGCTGCCCTCCACCGCTCCTAACGCGCCTCCTCGAAGCAGCGGGACTCGGCATAGATCTCCTCATTCTGCGCCATAGCTGCGGCGTCTACTGTGGCCACAGCGGTGGTGAGCCTCTGTGCGTGCTCGACCTAGCGCTCCTCCTCCTCATGTAGGAAGTTTATGTAGCGCGCTAGGCCACTGCCTAAAAAGCTGAGTGACTGTGCTTCGGCGATGGCCTCCTCCTCCCGCCTTTGGGCCGCGGTGGTAGAGCGGGTGATGGCCCCAGTGGCTGACTATGGGGTGGTACCAAGGCGAGCGTTGGTGTGGTGGCGTCCAAGGAGGTAGCTAGTGGGGTGGCGAAAATGGCGGCCAGCGATGGGGTGGGGGCGACGGTGGTCGCTAGGAGGATCGTGTGTTGGGTGTCATGTGCACAGCCAACAAGGACGCCACACGCACTAGACGCTTCCGGGTACTGCGCCGCCGACGTGGTGCAGCCTCCCAGTTGGAGATGCCCTCTAGCGGGGTGGCGGAGCGACGACGACGGATAGGTGCCATTGGCGAATGGGGGAGAAGCAAACTTGGGAAGCTACCGGCAGAAGGGTATGAATGCGATGTTGAGAGGCCGGCTGTGAGGGTTTATAAAGCAGGTGACCAAGGCAAGCCGAGCGATAAGCTTGTGCGGGAACGGGAAGCTTGCACGCATTCCTACGTGGTTGAGCGGGAATGGGAAGCCCAAAAGAAATGATCTGTGCCGTCGAAGCATTGGGTGTTTGAGGAACTTCGGCGTGCTAGGTAGGAAACTCGCGAGCTCCCGAAGCGTGCGCTGGAATCCTCGTGCGGCAATGCGGTGACAAGACCAGACGGAGATGGGAGAAATGACAAGTACGCAGACGGTTAATAATAAACAGCCGTTTGCGTTTTATTACAAAGCAAACTATCATTTTATATGAACCGTCGCGAATGAATATACGCATGAGGCGGTTGATGCGGCCTCGGCACGCTGTGCTCGCGTACGTGCGCGCTCGACCACTCTGCTGGCATCCACACGCGAATGGCCACGCACGTTTGGGGAGCCATATGCAAGCAGTTGTGCCGCTCCTGGTGCCACCATGCAGTTAAGCGCTGCAGAAATTGCCATGTAGTTGATAAGTATTTCCCTCAGTTGTTGAGAAACAACATATCAATCTAGTAGAAGATACAAGCAAGTCCCCAATAGATGTACCTACACAATAAATCAAACTCTTGCACCCAATGCTATAAAGGGGTTGTCAATCCCTTCACGGTTACTTGCAAGGATGAGATCTGATAGAGATATATTGCTTGAACGAAAAGTAAAACAAAAGGTAAAAATAATGCAGCAAAGTATTTTTGGTATTTTTGGTTTTATATCTGAAAGTATAAGATGGAAAATAGACACGGGGGCCATAGGTTTCACTAGAGGCGTCTCTCATGATGGCAAGTATTACGGTGGGTGAACAAATTACTGTCGAGCAATTGATAGAAAAGCGAATAATTATGAAGATATCCAAGGCAATGATTATGCATATAGGCATCACGTCCGTGTCAAGTAGACCGAAACGATTCTGCATCTGCTACTGTTACTCCACACATCGACCGACTTATGCCTGCATCTAGAGTATTAAGTTCATGAAGAACAGAGTAACGCATTAGGTAAGATGACATGATGTAGAGGGTTAAACTCAAGCAATATGATGAAAACCCCATCTTTTTATCCTTGTTGGCAACAATACAATACGTGCCTCGCTACCCCTACTTTGTCACTGGGTGAGGACACCGCAAGATTGAACCCAAAACTAAGCACTTCTCCTATTGCAAGAATTACCAATCTAGTTGGCCCAACCAAACCAATAACTCGAAGAGACTTGCAAAGATATGAAATCATGCATATAAGAATTCAGAAAAGAATCAAATAATATTCATAGATAATCCAAACATAAACCCACAATTCATCGGATCTCGACAAACACACCACAAAAGAGTATTACATCGGATAGATCTCCATGAAGATCGTGAAGAACATGGTATTGAAGAGCAAAGAGAGAGAAGAAGACATCTAGCTACTATCTATGGACCTGAAGGTCTATGGTGAACTACTCACGCATCATCGGACGGGCAATGGAGTTGATGTAGATGCCCTTCGTGATCGAATCCCCCTCTGGCAGATTACCGGAAAAGGCTCCAAGATTGGCTATCTCGGGAACAGAGGCTTCTGGCGGCGTAAAAGTGTTTGCATGGATCGTTCTAATATACAGGGAATATTTGGGAATTTATAGGCCGAGAAATAGGGTTAGGAGAGCTGTCGTGGCCCACAAGCCTCAGGGGCGCACCCTACCCCCCCCCCCCCAGGCGCGCCCCTAGGGCTTGTGGCCCCATAGTGGCTCTCCCGACTTCATCTCAAAGTCTCCTGGTTTGTTTCTGGTCCAAGAAAAAATATTCTGAAGATCTTATTCTGTTTAGACTGCATTTAATATTCCTTATCTGCAATTCTCAAAAACAAGGAAAAACAGAAACCAGCACTAGGCTCTAGATTAATAGGTTAGTCCCAAAAATAATATAAAATAGCATATTAGTGCATATAAAACATCCAAAATAGATAATATAATAGCACAGAACAATCAAATATTGTAGATACGTTGGAGACGTATCACGCATCCCCAAGCTTAATTCCTGCTCGTCCTCGAGTAGGTAAATCATAAAAACAGAATTTTTGATGTGGAATGCTACCTAACATATTTATCCATGTAATATTCTTTATTGTGGCACACATATTCAGATCCGTAAGATGCAAGACAGTAGTCTAATATTGACATAAAAACAGTAATACTTCGAGCACACCAACAAGGGAGTCGTGTCCTTTCGAAATAACATGGCCTTAGAAAGTTATCCCTACAAAATCATATGGTCTGGCTATGCTCCATCTTCCCCACACAAAGTATCTAAATCATGAACAACCCCGACGAACAAGTCAAGCAATTGTTTCACACTTTTGGTGTTCTCAAACCTTTTCAACTCTAATGCAACACATGAGCATGAGCCATGGATATAGCACTATAGGTGGAATGGAATATGGAGGAGGTGCAAGGAAAAAGGGAGAAGATAGTCTCACGTCAACTAGGCGTATCAACGGGCTATGGAGATGCCCATGAATAGATATCAATGTGAGTGAGTAGGGATTGCCATGCAACAAATGCACTTAGAGCTATAAGTGTATGAAAGCTCAAAAAGAAAACTAAGTGTTCATGCAAGATGAATATCCACTAGGTACATGAAAGTGACAAAATAGGAGACTCTCTATCATGAAGATCATGGTGCTAATTTGAAGCACAAGTGTGGGAAAAGATAGTACAAATTGTCCCTTATCTCTTTCTCTCATTTTTTTTTATTTTTTTTATTTTTTTATTTTGGTGGGCATCTTTGGCCTCTTTTATTTATTTATTTGTTTGGGATTTGCTAGCCTCTTTTATTTTTTGTAAAGTGCGGATACTCATCCCAACTTGTGAGGGAGTCATGGCTTCCATCATCCTTTTCTCTCACGGGAAAATGCTCTATTAATGAAAATCATCACACTTTTATTTACTTATAACTCAAAAAGAAAATTACAACTCGACACCTAGATTAAAGTATGACTCTATATGCAAGATGAAGTCATGGTGCATGTCATGAAAAACTAAATGGTGGAAATTGCATGGCCATATATCTCGGAATGGCTATGGAAATGTCATAATAGGTAGGTATGGTGGATTTTTTCAGGAAAATATATGGTGGCTGTTTTGAGGAAGGAGGGTTTGATGTACCGGCGAAAGTTGCATGGTACTAGAGAGGCTAGCAAAGGTGGAAGGGTGAGAGTGCGTATAATCCATGGACTCAATATTAGTCATAAAGAACTCACCTACTTATTGCAAAAGTCTATTAGTTATCAAACAAAGCATTAGACACATGCTCTTAGGGGATAGATTGGTAGGAGTTAACCATCGCGCGCTCCCGACCCTCACACAAAGGTTGACAATAATTAAAAAATCATGCTCCAACTTTGTTACATAACGGTTCAGCATACGTGCATGCTATAGGAATCATAAACTTTATCAGAAGTATCTCTTCCAATTCACAACTACTCACTAGCATGACTCTCATATTACCATCTCCATTATCTCAAAACTATATGCAAGGAATCAAACTTCTCATGGTATTCAATGCACTTAATATGAAAGCTTTTACTATATCCCTCTTGGATGCCCATTATATTAGGACTAAATTCATAACCTAAACAAATTACCATGATGTTTTAAGAAACTCTCAAAATAATATAAGTGAGGAATGAGAGTTCAATAATTTCTATAAAATATAACACCACCATGCTCTAAAAAGTTATAAGTGAAGCACTAGAGCAACATTGCCTAGCTCAAAAGATATAAGTGAAGCACATAGAGTATTCTGATAAATTCACGATTCAGCGTGTCTCTCTAAAAATATGTGTTCAGCAAGTATGATTGTGGCAAAATAAAAAGCGAAGACTCATATCATACAAGATGCTCCAAGCAAAACACATATCATGTGGTGAATAAAAATATAGTCTCAAGTAAATTTACCGATGGATTGAAGACGAAAGAGGGGATGCCTTTCGGGGCATCCCCAAGCTTAGGATTTTTTGGTATCCTTTAATATGGCTTGGGGTGCCTTGGGAATACACAATCTTAGGATCTTTCCACTCTTTATTCCATAGTCCATCAAATCTTCACCCAAAATTTGAAAACTTCACAAGACAAAACTCAACAGAAAACTCATGAGATCCATTAGTATAAGAAAAATAAATCACCACTTTAGGTACTGTTGTGAAGACATTCTTTATTTATATTTGTGTAATACCAACTGTATTCTAACTTATCCACAGTTCATACCCCCGATACGACCCATAGATACATCAAAATAAGAAAACAACA
This sequence comes from Hordeum marinum, assembly GCA_022496015.1. NCBI lineage: Eukaryota > Viridiplantae > Streptophyta > Magnoliopsida > Poales > Poaceae > Hordeum > Hordeum marinum. The sequence continues at coordinate 196,415,307 of CM039672.1, read as the reverse complement.
CAAAGAAAACAGAATCTATCAAAAACAGAACAGTCTGTAGCAATCTGCAGACTTCGAATACTTATGAAACTCTAAAAATTCCGAAAACTTAGGAAAATCAGGGTAATTTGTATATAAATCTTGTGTCAAAAATTTCAGATCAATTAGACTCTCTGAAAAATTTATACAATTCCTGTACCGAGTGCAAAAGTTTCTGTTTTTAAGCAGGATCAAATCAACAACTACCATAGATCACCCCAAAGGTTTTACTTGGATCAAACACTACTTAAAACACCAAAAAACAATTACTAAATAAGTAATAATGTGCGAAAAACACTAAAACATAAGAAAAAACAGAATGCAAAATAAAATTGGGTTGCCTCCCAACAAGCGCTATTGTTTAACGCCCCTAGCTAGACAAAACGCAATAGATCTAGGTATTGTCATCTTTGGTATGCAATCCATAAATTGCACGCTTGTGAACCCTAGGATATTCTTTGGTTATATCAATAATCATACTCCTAGGAAAAAAGTCAAGAAATTCTTTTGTAGCAATCGGTTCCCGAACAATATTGATAAAGTTAGGGTGAACACTTATCATCTTAAGGTCTTCGTCCCCTTTACTAGAGGATTCACCCTTATTCTTGGGAACGTAAACAAACTTGGAAGCCTTAGAAAGAGGAAATTTTGGAGTGGTTTGAACAGCAGCAAAAGCGGAACCCAAGTTGGTAATAATGTCCTCTAGCTTTCCTATTCTAGAGGAATCTTGGTCCAATTTTTCATTAACTATGGGTTCCTTTTCCCTTAGGGGTTTTAGAGTAACTCCTACCTTAGATCCATATTGAGTGCTATGATTATGGATATTTTTACCCAAGTGTTCAAAGAGCTCTATAGTAGCAACTTTATTTTCAATGATATCTAGCCTTTGCATAACATGTTCCAAAGTTAAGATTGTTTCATTACCCATGAGAGGGGGTGAGCCTACCAAATTTATCATAGCATTATAGGAATCAAAGGTATTGCTTCCCAAGAAATTACCTCCCATAATGGTATCCAAAACATATCTATTCCAAGGAGAAACACCCACATAAAAATTGCGAAGGAGAACGGTAGTACATTGCTTAAGAATAGATCTATTTTGAGCATTGCAAATTCAAGCATCCTTTAAGTTTTCTCCCTCCCTTTTCTTAAAATTAAGAACTTCATTCTCGGGAGTAATAGCAATAGTAGCAAGGCTAGACATGAGTTTGAGCGATCTAACACACAAGCAAGCAAAAAAGCAAACAAAAAGACGAACGAAAAAGGGCGAATAAAAGGCAAATCTTTTTTGGATTTTCTGAAAATCGTTTTAGAAGTGCGAGAGAGGGAAACGAGAGGAAAAAGGCAAATAATGTAAATGAAAGAGATGAGTTTGTGATGGGTACTTGGTAGGGTTGATGTAGATCTCTCCGGCAACGGCGCCAGAAATCCTTCTTGCTACTTCTCGAGCATGCGTTGGTTTCTGCGAAGAGGAATGGTTGATGCAGCAAAACAGATAAGTATTTCCCTCAGTTGTTGAGAACCAAGGTATCAATCCAGTAGGAGATACAAGCAAGTCACAAATAGATGTACCTACACAAAGAATCAAACTCTTGCACCCAACGCTATAAAGTGGTTTTCAATCTCTTCACGGTTACTTGCAAGGATGAGATCTGATAGAGATTGATTGCTTGAACGGAAAGTAAAACAAAAGGTAAAAATAATGCAGCAAAGTATTTTTGGTATTTTTGGTTTTATATCTGAAAGTATAAGATGGAAAATAGACCCGGGGGCCATAGGTTTCACTAGAGGCTTCTCTCATGATGGCAAGTATTACCGTGGGTGAACAAATTACTATCGAGCAATTGATAGAAAAGCGAATAATTATGAAGATATCCAAGGCAATGATTATGCATATAGGCATCATGTGTGTGTCAGGTAGAATGAAATGATTCTACATCTACTACTATTACTCCACACATCGACCGACTCCTGCTTGCATCTAGAGTATTTAATTCATGAAGAACAAAGTAACACATTAGGTAAGATGACATGATGTAGAGGGATAATCTCAAGAAATATGATGAAAATCCCATCTTTTTATCCTTGATGGCAACAATACAATACGTGCCTCGCTACCCCTACTTTGTCACTAGGTGAGGACACCGCAAGATTGAACCCAAAACTAAGCACTTCTCCTATTGCAAGAATTACCAATCTAGTTGGCCAAACCAAACCAATAACTCAAAGAGACTTGCAAAGATATGAAATCATGCATATAAGAATTCAGAAAAGACTCAAATAATATTCATAGATAATCTGAACATAAACCCACAATTCTTTCGATCCCGACAAATACACTGCAAAAGAGTATTACACCGAACAGATATCCATGAACATCATGAAGAACATGGTATTGAAGAGCAAAGAGAGAGAAGAAGCCATCCAGCTACTAGCTATGGACCCGAAGGTCTGTGGTGAACTACTCACGCATCATCAGAGGGGCAATGGAGTTGATGTAGATGCCCTCTGTGATCGAATCCTCCTCCGACAGATTACCGGAAAAGGCTCCACGATTGGATCTCTCAGGAACGGAGGCTTATGGCGGCGGAAAAGTGTTTTCGTGACTCGTTCTGATATACATGGAATATTTGGGAATTTATAGGCCGAGAAATAGGGTTAAGAGAGCTGCCATGGGCCCACAAGCCTGGGGGTGCGCCCTACCCCCCACCCCCCCTAGGCGCGCCCCTAGGGCTTGTGGCCCCACGATGGCTCTCCCGACTTCATCTCCAAGTCTCCTGGTTTGCTTCTCGTCCAAGAAAAATTATTCCTAAGATTTTATTCCGTTTTGACTCCGTTTAATATTCCTTATCTGCAATTCTCAAAAACAAGGAAAAATAGAAACTAGCACTAGGCTCTAGAGTAATAGGTTAGTCCAAAAAATAATATAAAATAGCATATTAATGCATGTAAAACATCCAAAACAGATAATATAATAGCATGGAACAATCAAAAATTATAGATACGTTGGAGACGTATCAACCGGCGCCGAGCGGTAGTTCGCCACTATTGTCAAAGTGGACACACAAAGCAGGAAGACAGACCTCTCGATGGTGTACACCAACGAACCGGTCGTGGTGGTGAACTCCATCAACACGTTGGAGCAGCTGCTTGCTGAGGATGACAAGTACAAAGTGGTCTGCTTTGACCTCGAGTATACCAGTGGTCATGCCGGGCATGATCAGAAGGTTGCCGTCACCCACTTGTGCATGCACCATCACGTGCTTGTCTACCACTACTGCCTGGCCACAAGGCCTTGCGAGCGTTTTGCCAGGTTTCTCAACAGCTCCGACTACAGGTTCACAATGGTGGACACCACCAATGATCTAAAGGTGCTCAAGACTTCAGGCTTGTCCTGCCAGAAGCTTGTCAACATCCAATGTCAATACAGGGTCTCGGGCGGCAAGAAGAAGAAGCAGAAGGACTCCCTGGTTTACCTCGCTATGGCCATCATTGACCCCTACTATGGAGACATGAAGGCTGAGTGCCACAAGGACAAGACTGCCTGGCATGCGGCCTGGGTGGACGAACTGGATGTAGAACACATCAAGTACGCGGCCAAGGACGCGTACACTAGCTACGAGATGTACAATAGGATCATTGACATGAGGAAGTAACTCCTTCCTGCATACGGCGAAGGATAGCCACAAGCAGAGCAGTGTTGGGAACCATAGTCAGAAGAACAGTATGATTTGGTAAATTTATATTGGGGAATGTACATGTGTTGTGTAGTCACTTATGGAACTGTATGTTCGAGTTAGTTATGCAACAATAATGGTGGTGTTCTTTAGACAAAGCATATAGATGTTGTGTAAATAGAGAAAATCACATCTCATACAATTATTAGCAGCAATCGTGTGCCCACAACACACACAGGTTGTCAGGATGAATAGTTTGGGTTATTATTGGTCTTCCCACACATGTCTGATGACTGAATTATTTGTTGGGTACCCACAAGACACACAGTTGTCAAGATAAATCGTTTGGGTTGTTATTAGTCTTCACACACAATTCTGATGAATGAACTATTTACCGAGTATCACACACGCCTTCTTAGGCTAACTCATTTGTGTTCTGCTGGATCAGCGCAAACAATTTGTCCGAGTGAACTATATGCCGCACTATACAAATGTATATAGTTTGTTAACCGTCTATAATCACAAAAAGTTCTTCAGAAAAAACTATATGCAACACATCACACACACCACTTTTTTGAACTGCATTTTCTCGTTCCTTCATCATGCATGGTGTTTGTCATTGGAGGCAGAGTTCGAATTATATCTTTTGCGATTAATGGATTGCACACAGTTTCGTCGAAGGGTCTCTAATTGATGTGTCATGTTTGGACCATCCTGTAGTAGTGCTCACACATCACCATGGAGGCAGCGAGGTTGATGAAGACGGCCTCCATGATGGATTCCCCCCTCCGACAGAGTATCGAAAAAGGCCTCTAGATGGGATCATGGTGGAACAACGACTTGTAGCGGCGAAAAAGGCTTTTGGGAGCTCTCCTGTTTTTTTGGAATATAGGATAATTTATATGCTTGAGAGGGATGTCGGGAGGCGGTCGAGGAGGCCAGTACCCATTAGGGTGCGCCCTAGGGCCTGGCCGCTCCATGTTGGGTACTGGGCCCCTCGTGTGGCCTCTGGTCCTCTTCCAAATCTTCAAGGTCTTTATTTGGTCAAAAAATCATAAAAAAGTTTTGGGTTGATTGGACTTTGTTTTGTACTATAAACCTGACAAGCCAAAAACATGTAGAAAACAGGAACTAGCACTTGGCACAGGGTCAATAGGTTAGTGCTAAAAAATAATATAAATTTTTAAATAAGTACCCCAAAAGTATCCTAGAATGGTAATATTATAGCATGTACCAATCAAAAGTTATAGATATGTTGGAGATGTACCAGCTCCTAAGTCAATATACTCTAATATAGGTGACCTAGTCACCGGACATGATCTAGATGAAGTGTCTTGATTGGTTCATCTTTACTTGCATGTTTTCTTGGAACCACTAAATCTTCATCTAGTTGAAAATTCCTTGCAAATCTGTTTGAAAATTCCTTAAATATTTTTGAATCTATTGGCATTTCCTGAAAACCATTTTCGTGAACAAAATGGTCAAGAATAACTTTGCCAAGTTTCTGTTTGCAACTTATTATAGCCCAAGATGGGAAAATGATTCCACCGATAATGCAGATTTACTGCCAAGAGTTTTTCAGTGCCACTGATATGGAACTCTTCTGTTGTACTGACTTTACCCATATCCCTAATTTTTCTTATTGGTTATACTGATTCATTTTGCCTCGGAGTCACCGGCTTTCGCCATCACTTGTGTTTATTACCATGTTCTTGACATTTTAGTCAGTGAACTCAATGACCCTTACTCTCTATGATCCCTTATCCTTTGGCCCTTTTCGGAAATTAATGCCAAAGGGGAGAATATCAAAGCTTATGCTTGTTAAAGGCAATAATATCAAAGCTTATGTTTGTAAAAGGGGAAATATCTATCAACGAGGAGAAAATATAAATCCTATAACTCTCCACGAGGAGGAAGATTCATTAAGGGGGAGAGAAAAGAACAAATTCATACTATCATTTTAAGGAGAGAGTGCATATGATCTATGTTAGACTTGTCTCACCCTACCTACTCCCATTATCTACATGCTAAGATTCAAGGGGAGAGGAAGACTTACAAATGCATATTTAGGGGAGAAATATCAAAGTTACGAAACATTATCTTCCATATGTATTCTGTATCTTGGTACATTTGAACTCTTTTGCATTTGGATATGTAGAATACTCTTGTGTTTCCTAACTTTGTTTTCTCAAGTGTGTTTCCACTATTATAATGCTCAACAATTTCAAGGTAAGTATATGCATCATATCCTTGGTCAAGATGATCTCTTGCTTCTTGCACATATTGTTTCCAAGAGTGAAGTCTTGAACATGGAAACATCTCATTCACATTTGTTTGATGCATATAGCAAAGGTTCACATGACTTATCATATCCCTTCTACTATGTGTGTGTTCATGTATTCCAAAGCAACTATCCTCTAAAAGGATTGCACACATTTAGGGGGAGCATATCTTAGACATAGGTCTCTCAAAGCTTTCAAATATTCTTGCATATCTCAATTTGAAGCGGCGATTGTATGTTGTCATCAATTACCAAAAAAGGGGGAGACTGAAAGCACATATGCTCAGAGGTTTTGATAATTCATGACAACTGATACATCTCCAACGTATCTATAATTTATGAAGTATTCATGCCATGTTTACAATAATTCTATATGATTTTGGTATGATTTTATTAGAACTAACCCAGACTGACGTTGTTTTCAGCAGAAATACCATGGTGTCGTTTTTTTGTGCAGAAATAAAAGTTCTTGAAATGGGCTGAAAATATAGTATGATTTTTTGTGGACCAAAAGAGACCCCTGAAGCATTGGAGCTAGGCCAGAAGAGCCATGAGGAGGCGACAAGCCTGCCAGGCGCGGCCAGGGGGGTGGTCGTGCCTAGCAGGCTTATGCCTCCCTCGTGGCCCCCCTTGCCGTGAGATCGACGCAAAAAATTCCTATAAATACAGAAACCACCGAAAAGAAACATAGATCGGGAGTTCCGCCGCTGCACACCTCCAGAGCCACGAAAAACCAATCTTGGCCCTCTCCAGCACCCTGCCGGAGGGGGTCACCATCACCGGACGCCATCTTCTTCGTCCCGGAGGGGCCATCAACACCATGGAGGCTAAGGACCAGAGGGAGAACCTCTCCCCATAGAGGGGGAGGCTATGGAGGAGGAAGCACAAGGGGGAGACCCTCTCCCCCTTTCTCCCGGTCGTGCCGAAGTGCCACCGGGGGAACCATCGCCGCGGTGATCGTCTTCATCAACATCACATTCTTCATCACCATCCTCATCTCCTTTTAGCGGTCCACTCTCCTGCACCCCGCTGTAATCACCTACTTGAACATGGTGCTTTATGCTAGATATTATGATCCAATGATGTGTTGCCATCCTATGATGTTTTGAGTAGATTACTTTTGTCCTTTGGGTTGATTGATGATCTAGATTGGTTTGAGTTGTATGTTTATTTTGGTATTGTCCTATGGTGACTTTCGTGCCATGCACACGTGAAGGATTCCCGCTGTAGGGTGTTGCAATACGTTCATGATTCGCTTATAGTGGGTTGTTTGAGTGACAGAAGCATAAACCCGAGTAAGGGGGTTGTTGCGTATGGGATAAAGGGGACTTGATGCTTTAATGCTATGGTTGGGTTTTACCTTCATGATCTTTAGTAGTTTCGGATGCTTGTTAGAGTTCCAATTATAAGTGCATATGATCCAAGTAGACAAAGTATGTTAGCTTATGCCTCTCCCTCATATAAAATTGCAATAATGATTTCCAATCTTGTTAACAATTGCCTACGATAATTCCACACACCGACCCATCATTATTCCATACTCGCTATTTGTAATATATTGTAATATTATGATAACAACACCTATATTTATATTTTGGTTCTCTGTTATCATGCAAAGCTATCCTCTTCATACCCACAACGTAGTTTTATTTCTTGTTTCTAGATGGAAACATACGTTCGGTGTACGTAGAGTTGTATTGGTGGCAGATAGGACTTGAGAGAATATTGATCTTACCTTTAGGTCGTTGTGGGTTCGACACTCCATACTTATCACTTCCACCTTTGGAAATTGTTACGATGATTCCTTGCACTTGGGGATTATCAACAACACACATTGTCTCTTGGACTAATACTTTTACCTAGTTTATTTTAGAGGAAATCCACAAAGAAGATTGGCCATGGAATGTGTGGAGAATCCCCAAGAAGAGAAGAAGAAGGAAAGTAATAGGATTGGCAAATTAACAAGCTTGAAGACTCTACATTTTACATTTTTGAGAACTCACTCTTGAGTCCATAGGAAAGCCAATCTATTAAAATGGGACGAGGTTCCTATGATGACCTGGTTGCTCAAGTGCTTAGAGATTAGCCACCAAAAATACACATGAAATTCTCCCAAAAATTCTCTGTCTAAACCCTACCACTAAGCTCAATGCCACCAAGTTTTTATATTAGACCCTATCGAGTTTTACCCAAGATAGATCCTAAGCCAAAACCCTAAGGTCTCGGTGACACCAACATTCCTTTCGGTGCAACCAAAATCAATGACCAAATTTCTGGTAAGCCATTTCTAATAATCAGAATTTTCAAGAATTAGGAATCGGTCTCACCAACATTTGGAAATTTCCTAGGTCACCCATTTCGGTGCCACCGAGATTTATATACCGGTCTCACCGAGAAGCCAAAAGTTGCCACATTTTGCACTAGTCGGTGCAACCGAGTTTTTGGATCAATTTCAGCGAGTTGGGCAATAATTTTGTAATAGTTGGATTTTTGGAGATGCCTATATATACCCGTCCACCTCCTCTCACTCATAGAGGAAGCACTGAGAACATACCTACACTTGCCCCCATCCATTTTTCTGAGAGAGAGCCACCTACTCATGTGTTGAGATCAAGATGTTCCACTCCAACCATATGAATCTTGATTTATAGCCTCCCCAAGTTCCTTTCCACCCAATCAACCTCTTCTACCAAGCCAAATCTTGAGAGAGTGATGTTTTGTTGAGGAGACTATCTTTTGAAGCACAAGAGCAATGAGTTCATCATTGTTAACACATCTATTACCTTTTGGAGAGTGGTGTCTCCTAAATTGGTTAGGTGTCGCTTGGGAGCCTCCTTCTTCGTGTGTGGAGTTGAAACAAGAATTTTGTATGGGTAAGGAGATCACCTACTTAGGGAAGATCTACCCATAGTGAGGCTAGTCCTTCATGGACGGAAGTCGTGATGGAATAGATGAGGTTGCTACTTTGTGGACCCTTACAGGTGGAGCCCTACGTTGACTCTCGCGACCGTTACCCTCCGTGGCTTGAAGTCTCCATCAGCGTGGACGTACGATAGCACCACCTATCGAAACCACGGGAAAAATCTTCGTGTCTCCAATTGCGTTTGATCTTCCTACCACTACTCGTTATTACATGTGCTTGTCTTTACTTTTCGATGCTATACTTGTTGACTAGCATGTGTAGGGTGCACTAGACTTGTTAGAATTGCTAAAATCTGGCGACCATTAAAATTGGGAAAAGGTTAGGTTTTTAATTTGTCAAGTAGTCGATTTACCCCCCTAGATGCCCCTTCTCGATCCCACATAAGCGCTTTTCTGACGGGGGTGTGATTCACGACAATCTATGGGACCAGCAGGGTCCCTTTACAGTTCGGTCGGGGCGTCGAGTACCCTAACAGCATAAGTTGTCCATGACTACGCACGGGGTTTATACAGGTTCGGGCCGCTTGGGAGCATAAAACCCTACGTCATGTTTGTGTGTTTGTATATCTCGGTCCAAATATAGGGGCGCGGCCACCCGACAAGGATTCTAGAGAGGTGCAGCTACGCGTGCAAATGGACGGGGTGTCGACCTTTGTTAAGGTAGCCATGGGCCTCCTTGTATAGTCCAAGGGATTTCTACAAAGGCTATGATGGTCATTTACTAGATGTATAGCAACTACATGGGCTATCGTTAGAGCAATAGTGGGAAATACCTAGTTTCGACAGACTAGGATAGGCGCATTGAATGCGTCATGAGGTAGCGCGCTGGCAATGTTTCCGGCAATGATTACCTCTCCTTCTGTGTCGTCCACCCATCTACCTCTTATTCTTATACCATGTTGCAGGACAGGTGGCATTAAAGCTGCAATAGGCTCATAGTTGTAGCCACATGCCCTGGCCAGCTCCGCCTGCCCGCTCGACACCTCAGCCGATGTAGACAATCGTCCCTGGCGAGGTGGAGCGGAGGCCTGGTAGGTTGGGATCTTTCCTTATACGTCTGTACTAAGTTATACCCCTCTCCTCTGTAGGACCGAAACTAGGTCTAGAAGAGGGGGGTGATTAGACTACTTGACCAAATAAAAGTTTTGCCTTTTTCCCAATTTTAATTCTTGGCAAGTTTTAGCATTCATAGCATATCAAGTAACACCCTACACATGCATGTCTAAGAGTGTAGCAGCGCTAAATAAAGACATTGCACATGTAAGTAAAGAGAGGGTTAGGAAAGCAAACACAAATGATGACACGATGATTTTTCCTGTGGTTCCCATAGGTGGTGCTATCGTACGTCCACGTTCATGGAGTCTTAAACCCATGGAGGGTAACGGTCGCGAGAGTCCATAAAGGGATCTACCCACGGAGGGTTCCACGAAGAAGCAACCTTGACTATTCCATGCGGCTTCCGTCCACGAAGGACTAGCCTCACTATGGGTAGATCTTCACTAAGTAGGCGATCTCCTTGCCCTTACAAACTTCTTGGTTCACTCCACAACATGAAGTAGGAGGTTCTCAAGCAACACCTAACCAATCTAGGAGGCACCACTCTCCAAAAGGTAATAGGATCGATAATGATGATGAACTCCTTGCTCTTGTGCTTCAAGATGATAGAATCCTCAACACACAATCACTCTCTCATAGATTTGGCTTGGTAGAAGAGATGGGATTGGTGGAAAACAGCTTGGAGAGGCTAGAAATTAAGATCCATATGGTTGGAGTGAAGATCTTAACCTCAACACAAGGATAGTGTCCGCACACGAACACATCATCGTGTACCCTCAATGCCGGGGGTGATGCACCGCAGCTCACGTAAAAGGGGGCCTCTCCGGAAGCGCGGTACGCAAGCAATCCGGCGGGTACTTTTGAGGACCCAAAACCCCACACACTCAGGAGAGACCCTGTCAGGGCACGTGGCGGCTATGGGCTGCCCTAGGTTGACCTGATCGTCCCTAGGGCCTCGCGGATTGCTGCCCTCCAAGAGAAGAACGAACGAAGAACGAGGAAGAAGATACGATGGTAGGAGATAGATGAGCATGAAAAAGTAGTAGATGTGTTTTTTCGATTGTGTGTTCTTCAATCGTCTGTCACCCCTTAGGTATATAAGAGGCTGCTGGACTTCCCGTGCAAGGAAAAAGGCTTGGATTCACCTTCAAAACCCTAGTCAAATTCGGATGGCTTTTGTCCGAACTTTCCAAAAATTAACCGAACTCGGATTTAGGTAAATCTGGGACAACAGTTTGGTTTTAGGTCCCACAGGCCACAAACAACCTCGGATGAAGATGAGCCTAAAAGAAAATATGACTGCTTCGACGAGACGAACAACTTTCGTGTCGAACATTTTTCGATTCGAAGCCGTCTTAAGGGCCGAATCATTTATGCAAAACAGTTGATTGGTGGCACTACCCATCAGACACGTGTGTGATGGGGCGCGCCATATTTTGCCTCCTCGTAGGGCTGCATTCCGATGGATTTAACTTTTGCATACGAACTTTTATTGAGACAATTTTTATATCAAAATCGATCGTTTCAACAAGACGAAGACAATCCCTATAGAAACTTTTCTCATATGAAGCAGTCTTGGGGGCGTAATCAGCCGAATAGTGTTCTTCATATAAAATATCAGTACTTCGAACACAACTTCGGCCTTAGAAATGAGATCGGATGGTTGTGGCCCAAATATCAAAGTTTCTCCTTTCGATGATACAAAACTTTCTCATTGTGAGAACATTTCTATTTGAGGCCTTCTTAATTATGTTTTCGACCATGCCAAAATCGGGTGTCAACACATGCCCCCCTGTTTTTCGGCAAAGCTTGCATGCCGAAAAATAATTTGCACCATGTTTGTTCTAAGGACGATGTGAACACTCCATCGGTTGTGCATGCTAAGGACGACAATTATTATTGGCCATATGCTTTGGCACTCCTTGGGGATATTTGAACCGTTCGACGATACACCATTCTGGCTGCTGAACGATTATGACCATGCACGTCAAAGGAATATCGTCAACTATTTGGCAACACAAATCATCAAAGATCAAACTATATATTAAGCCATGTGCCGAACATTCTTGCTTCACTCGGATCCTGCAAATGACCGACACTCGGATTTTTTCCAGTTAGCTTCCTGAATAGCACTAGATCCTTCATTACTGGCTGAATCGACTAAGGAGTCAGTCACATGTAGTTTTCCTGGCCGATTCAAAGATGAGTCAGCCATATTTTCCCCATGAGACGAGTGAATAAATAAGTCGGCCATATGTGAATTGGCTACACCAAGCATCAGACTGTTCAGATGTGAAAAAACATGCCTGTTGTTGGATCAACTCCATGTGAAGTTATTTGAACAATTCTGATAGGTCCATCTTTAGTTTTATCGATATTACTCGAGTGGCGATCCACATGGATTTAAAATCACCCAGATCACAACTTGATGCTTTAGGACGAGTCGGGTCATCACAAATATTTTCAATCGGACATACCGACTGTATTTCACTCGGATCGAACCTTGGCAATATTACCTAAATTATGATCCACTCGGATTCAGCTGAGATTGTAGCCTAATGCTTGTTGTACCAACATGACGAAATCTCAGGACGATAAACAAATATCATCCATGCGTTCTCATCTCAAAGTATCTGGGGAACCTGCCCACGAAAGTGTGAATAGCCAAAATAAATTAGAAATTTCAGCTCGCGATAAATTGTTGGGCACAAATTCTGATGGGATGGTTGAAGAACATTGATGATGCACTATCTGGAGTCTCATATTGTGACATGAAAATCGTTGCTTTTGCCTACCGGCTTCACGCTTGTCCTCTCTTACTCCTGCAACAGGAGCTGTCACATCATTCTCGCCTTCATGGCTTCCTTTGGGGACCCACACCATGTTCCTGTTCTCCATATCATAGGCCCTAAGCCGCTTTAGTTTCTTCTCTTGCAAATATGATAAGCCGAGTGGGCATCTCAGCTGTGGCTTTGTTTTATGCACTGGCAAGTTTTTCTTGGCTTTGGGAACCTCCAACTTGGCCTGTTGAAATTCGGTAATTGGATCCTTGAAAGTTACATGCTTCATCTCCTTGACTTTAGTAGCCAATGTAGACTCAGATGGCTTTTTGTCATCTGGAGTCGGATCTGAAAGAGCACACTTGCGGCCATCCTTTTTCACTCGATAAATTTGCTTGACCACGTCCATCTTTTGCGCCAAGCTCCGGACCGATTCTTTTTGGTTGAGTCGGTCTTTAACATGTGGTTGTTGAACAAACAATGATCCTCTCGGAGCTGCATAATTTTGGTGAGGTGGTTTAGAATATGATGAACGGAGATCCCTTGATTTATACCTGTCCCATGATTTATATGAATAATAGTCAACATGAGGAGGTACGTATGACATCGACATTGGTGGCCCAAAAGGAGGATATGGAGTCAACTTCTTTCTTGGCCAATCCCAGTATTCAGATTTATTCCTTGGGGGTGACTTCGATGCCTTTGTTTCACTCGGCCGATAAGCATTCTTCGCCTCACTTATCTTCTGATATTTTTCCAATAACTGCGCGAAAGTGACTTTCGGCTTTTTACCTTTGTGCTTACCACGACCTTTGCTTTCTTTGGTTTTAAGTGCATCGGTCTTTGAATTTTCTTGTTGCCTCCCAGTGCTAGATGTGGCAGTTGTAACTTTGATGGAATTCCTATCTTCAATATTATTGTTGATGCACTTTTGAATAATTACCTCACTTGAAGATTTGATCCCATCATCATTAGCTTATACCTATCCGTCTTTGGATGAGCCAGCTTGAGGTAGCTGAGTCAACACTTGACGACCATCAAGACCAATCTGAGTCGACTGGCCATATGCTTGTGCCTCACCGAGCTCCAATCGTACTTTGTTGGCCGATTGTGTGGCTTGATGAATCACATTGTTATCTTTGACATTCTGTTGAAACGAACATTGCACTTGTTCTTGTTTCGACACCTCGACATCGTGATCAATTATAATAATAGGATTAGTCGGTGATGCACCGACGATGTGATCACCTATGCTCGGACTGAAGGTAGACTTCTCATCCATTAACTGATATTGTGATACCGGCTCTAAAACAAAACAACCGAGTGGTGCCGACTTAACGTCACCCGACTCAGCTATGCATTGATTTTTGTCCTCCTTTTCCGATGCTCTTGAATCGGCTATCTTGGAGGACTTTGGACCTGGCTTTATGTCTCGGCAACCAAAATAATTACAGAATATACGTCTCATCTGAGACCAAATGTTAGCTAGGCATAAAACAAACAAAGTTGTCCATATGAATATAAAGTTTAGCCGACATGACGGGAACAACTTTAGTTGTGATAAGTTGTCACTATTAGCCTCTGTGAATGGTGCCATGTGTTGATCAGCATGAATAGTGACAAGATTATTCCAAACAAATAGATTACTCATCTCGATTGGTCTTTCAAAATTAATTAGAATCTTGCTAACGGATGGATCAACAATATGATTTTGACCGAATCGAAAATTGAGTAAACTGTCATCTAGGCGTACCTTTGTGAAGACATTGGAAGGAGAAGATGGTTGCATAACTGGAACAATATCTTGCTCCACTTCTAAATAATTCTCCAATGCCCCTTCCTCTTCTTTTGGATCTCGTGCATCAGCACTTGGATTTCCCGTGTAGATTTCACTCGCACTATCCGAATGGATTCCACTCAGATGCTCTTTATCAGCTGAACTTTGCTTAGCAACATGTTCTTGTTCTTGATGTTCATCGTTAGTCGAACTGTGTTCAGCCATATTACTTTGTTCTTGATTCTCATCAATTTAATTAGCACGAAACTCATAGGGCAGCATGTAAGCTCCCTCACATCCAGAAAAATCGAGCATGGCCAATTTGCTGCGTTTGTCGTTCCTTTGCTCGGTGAAGCTTGCATCATCTGTTTTGCTACACTCTGCGATAACTGGCTCGATGCACTTGACATTAGCCGGTGATGCACTCGGATGACTCAATGCACTCGGTTGACTTGATGCACTCGGCCTTAACTAGCTCGATGCACTCGGTTGGCTCGATGCACTTGATATTGACTCTATGCACTCGACCTTGGCCGTCTCGATGCTCAATCCGGTTTCAACTGAATCCATCATTGTCTTAGCTTTAAAGGAAACGTTTGACTCGTTTGTAGACGACTTAGTCATATTTGACTCGGTTTCTACCAAATCAGCCGTATTAACCGAGTGAATCCTTTTTTGTTGTTTGGCTTGCAAAGCTTCTGTTTTATCTTGCCTCAACATCGCAGAGGGACCAACATGGTTGCTGCATAAAGGAAGGGACTTGACGTATTCTTGCAAATCTTCCTCCTCACACTTCTTCTTGAGTGCTTCATAAGCCTGTCAATATTCTGCTGGTAACTCCTCAAGAGTCGGTGTGGTAAAATTGTTGATGCAATTCCCTGTGAGCTTTGGATTGACCTTGTCCATTTGGGCCACATATTTTTCTTTAAATTCGTCCCTGCTTGGATCGGCTTGCCCCCAAGGCTTTTAGGATCTTTCGGCAATGAACCGATGTTGCCGAAATTTTGCAATTGTATAGGGGGTGTATGACACACTGCAATGATAGGTGAAGACGTATGCACTGTTGTTGAACCATATTTCCTCTCGCCAATTTGGTAAATTGGCAACACGTTGTCTTCTTGCAAAACCTTAGCTCTTATTGCCTCATAATCAGGTACCAAACCCTTATCATGTTGCTCAAGGCAAAGAGCAGTAATCTTCTTATTCTGGGCTAAACTTTCTAAAGCAGCCAGAGCCACCTCATCTTTTGCAATATTAGACACAGATGCTCCTATAGAATCTCCACTCACTCGGCAATAACCATGAAGGTGAGCCAAGTCATGAATATTTTTATTTGCATATGTTGTTGAACAATTAACCTCACGAGTTGTGGTATATGATGAGTGAGGATAACCGGCCAAGTAGCTAACGGAAGCGTGGCCGATTCCCCCATCCATCGGCATGTTTGGGGATGAACCCGCATATTGCGAGCTGGCTACCGATGGACAAAACTGTGAAACACCCTCCTGTGCATGAGGTGTCTTATATTGATCACTCGAACTCATCGTGTTGTTCACCGACATATTGAAGGGAGTTGCCGATGCACGTAAGTTTCGATCTATAAGTTGCATGTCATAATTATGTAATTCCCAAGCTTCAACAGGATACTTAGTCGGCCTTTGCTTGTTAGGGCTAGCCGACATGGTATGCCCATCAAAGGACCTAATGACAGCAATATAATGGCTATTTGCATCTACATAAGCAGATTTATGATACATGTTACCATGTAGATTGCAGCCGCTTGATAACGCTCTCCTCGTAGCAAGAACGAGCTGGAGACCGTTCAAAGCTTCGTCCCCAGTGGAGTCGCCAAAAAGCATGTTAGCACACGAACACGTCACCGCGTACCCTCGACACTGGGGGTGATGCACCACAGCTCACGTCGAAGGGGACCTGTCCGGAAGCGCGGTACGTAAGCAATCCGGCGGGTGCTTTTCAGGATCCGAAACCCCACACGCCCGGGAGGGACCCCGTCAGGGCGCGCGGCGGCTATGGGCTGCCCTAGGTCGACCTGATCGCCCCTAGGGCCTCGTGGATCGCTGCCCTCCAAGAGAAGAATGAACGAAGAACGAGAAAGAAGATACGAGGGTAGGAGATAGCTGAATACGAAAAGGTAGTAGATGTGTTTGTTCGATTGTGTGTTCTTCAATCGGCCGTCACCCCTTAGGTATATAGGAGGCTGCTGGACTTCCTGTGCAAGGAAAAAGCTTGGATTCACGTCCAAAACTCTAGTCAAATTCGGATGGTTTTTGTCCGAACTTTCCAAAATTAACAGAACTCGGATTTAGGTAAGTCTGGGACAACAGTTTGGTTTTAGGTCCCACAGGACACAAACAACCTCGGATGAAGATGATCCTAAAAGAAAATTTGACCGCTTCGGCGAGGTGAACAAATTTCGTGTTGAACGTTTTTCGATTAGAATCCATCTTAAGGGCCGAATATTTTATGCAAAACAGCTGATTGGTGGCGCTACCCATCAGACACGTGTCTGGCGGGGCGTGCCATATTTTTCCTCCTGGCAGGGCTACATTCCGACGGCTCTAATTTTTGCATATGAACTCGGCTTGAGAAGATTTTTATATCAGAATCGACCGTTTTGACGAGACGAAGATAATCCCTGTACAAACTTTTCTCATATGGGGCCGTCCTGGGGGTGTAATCAGCCGAATAGTGTTCTGCATATAAAATCTCAGTACTTCGAACACAACTTCGGCCTTAGAGATGAGATCAGCTGTCTATGGCCCAAATATCAAAGTTTCTCCTTTCGACGATATGGAACTTTCTCATTTTGAGCACTTTTCTTTTTGAGGCCTTCTTAATTATGTTTTCGACCATGCCAAAATCGGGTGTCAACAGGTAGGTGGTTCTCTCTCAGAAAACTGAGTAGGATAGGTATGGAATAGTTCTCAGTGCTTCTCTTTCGAGTGGGTGGTGGCGAAGAGGTATATATAGGCATCCCCAAAAATCCAACCGTTACACACAAAATGACCATCTCGGTGACACCGATGTGTAAATCTCGGTGGTACCGAAGTGACCAAAAGTGGTAGCTTTTGAATCTCGGGGGGACCGACATACAATTCTTGGTTGCACCGACATACAATTCTTGGTTGCACCGACAAGGTGACCAACGGTCAGATTTGCCAATATCGGTGATGCTGATTCACCATTTTTGGATGGACCAAAAATGTGAACTTGCGTAATAGAATCTTGGCAACCCAACTCGGTGGCACCGAGTGAAGTGTTGGCTACACCGAAGTGTTAGGGTTTGGCTGAGTGTGTCTAGGGTTTAGAATCGGTGGCACCGGGACAGGAATGTTGGTTGCACCGATTTTGCAT
The DNA here is from genome assembly GCA_022496015.1 of Hordeum marinum. Lineage (NCBI taxonomy): Eukaryota > Viridiplantae > Streptophyta > Magnoliopsida > Poales > Poaceae > Hordeum > Hordeum marinum. The sequence goes on along the minus strand of CM039672.1, from coordinate 196,397,421 downwards.
ATTTGGCTTATGACAGACTTTAGTGGGAGAGTTTGTGGATGTTTTGGTGACTGTCACTTGTGCATGTTTGAGCATATTGTTCACCATCAAAATTGTACCCCCTTTTAATAGTATTGGCTTTCCTATGGACTCAAAGTGATTTCTCATAAATGTAAAATGTAGAGTCCTCTTGCTTGAAGCTTGGCCAACCTATTTCCTTGCATCTTAGGGTAATTCCACAATCCTTTGGCCATCCCTATCATTGAACTTGTCCTGAAATATACTTGGTAGCAAATGTTTTTATTAATGACTTATATCTTAGGGTAATGTTCAATGACTTATATGTTGTTATTAATTATCAAAACCACCAAGGGAGCAAATGTGCTTTCAATCTCCCCATTTTTGGTAATTGATGACAACATATAGATCAAAGCTTCGACAAAGATATAATCATGGAATATAATCATCGCTTTGAGAAGTATGTGATAAGCAAGAGCTCCCCCTAAATTTGTGCATTATTTTTAAATTTGCGTTTGAAAGCAAATGCACAATCGATTAGGTACATGGGTTACTTCTTACATGTCACATACCACTTGGTGGTGTGCGAGAGTAATTGGAATGAATATCATAGCGCACACAATCAACCAAAGATGAATGATCGTCACATAAGCATTAAGATGATAGGAAATAGTAGCATCACACATCAAAGCGTATGATCAAACAGCGTCAAGTGTGTATCACAAGCAAAACAAAAGAGTATCACAGTAACCAAAAACAATTGTTTTGAAAAAGCAACAAACACGAAACGCTCTCTCACTCGAAGCCTAATGATCTATATACACTTCTCCCCCTTTGGCAACAAGTTGCCAAAAAGTTCAAAGGCATATATCTAATCATTCTTGGGCTGATCACCTCCAGTTATCGATCAAGGAGTCGATATAATAGCGTCGGCGAAGATCTTTGTAGATGTCGTGGATGGAGCTGGAGTGGTCTTGGGAGGAACTGGAGCTGATGGAGCAGGAGCTATGCTGACAATAGCAGGAGCTGATGAAGAGAGCCTCAAGTCTGGTGCAGGCACTATGGCTGATCTAGCCCGAGGAGTGAACTGAGTGCCTGGCCTGAGAGGTGATCTATCATCATCATCATCATCATCATCATCATCATCATCATCATCATCATCATCATCTGAAGAAGTAGAAGAGATCCGAGGGATGTGATGGAGTCAACTTCCTTCTGAAGCTCTATAACTGTCTTTGACAACTTGTCCATCTTGTCACCAGGAGTCTTGATCCTTGTCTCAAAAATCCTCACAAGACTGTTCTGGTTGTCTAGCATCCCCTTGATATCCTTCTGCATGCCCTGAATGGCTGAGATCAAAAGATCCATTTGCTCTTTTCTGGATCTGGGGGCTTGAGCACTAGCGACTTGAAATGCTTCTACCTCTGCATGTGCTATAGCAGATGTGGGATGATATGGGTCCATCATCACAACATTATCCTCAAGTTCTGGCTGTAGGGGGTAGATGTGGACAATCTAGAGAAAAAATATGCTTCTCCAACTGAGAGTTGATAAGCAACTGGATGTAGGGTGCATAACAACAAGAGCACTTTTGATCAGCAACAACCCTCTTGATTGTCTCAACAACCAAATCCAGGCCTCTAATCCTGGTGTTCATGTCAAGGTGGATCAACATTGTAACAGCCCGGACCGACGCTCCAGAAGATTCCCCTTTTATTTCTGTTCTTGTCTGTGTTTCGTCTGGTTGTTGCATTCATCATTGCATCATTCGCATCACCGGCATGTCATCATCACTCGTTTTGGAAAACTTGCATTCGTTCGTAGTCGTCGGTTCTCTCCATTCTTGCCATTACCCATTTCGAGACCAACCACACACGCACGCGCCCGCGACATCATTTAAAAAAACCCGTTTTTAAAGCACGCGAAAAATATTTACGGATTGGGTCGAAACTAGGAGTGCGGTCTTGTTATATTGTAGGTAGGCCGCCTGCCAAATTTCGTCGCATTCCGAGTTCGTTTGATACCCCATTGGTCAACCGTAGCAGTGTGGTCATCGGTTATTCGTTGGATGTTTTTTGATGTTTTAAAACCTTGTGTCACGGGCCGCAAACCTCCCTCTCATCTCCTCATAGCCCATCTACACAGCCCACCTAACCCAACACCGCGACCAGAGCCGTCCGATTGCGATCGCACGGCTCGAATCGGTGCAAAAATCCCCCTAACCTAGCCCCATTTCCTATTTAAACCCCCTCCCCTACCTTATTTGGACAACCCTAGCCTTGCCGCGGGAATCGTGCCAGCCAGCCGCCACTAAGTCATCTCTCTCCTCCCACCTCTAGTCCTGCGGCCCTGCTAGGCCCAGATTCGGACCCTGGAAGCCCATCTGGGCCCGAGTCGCCGCCCCTCCCGTAGGAGCTCCCTCATGTGACTACACGCGCCGCGGAGAGCGTGCCCCCGAGCACCCCATGCCTCGCCTCGCTATTACTGCCAGACCCCGCCGGAGGTTGCCGGAGCAGTCTCCCCATCGGCCACCGAGCGCTGCCGGCCGACCCCGCTGCCCAATCCCCGCCATCACCAACCTTTAGCGCCTCCCTGTGTCGCCGCCCCGCACCTCTGCCGCCGGAGATGCGCCGCCGCCTGCCAAATCCGGGCCGGAGATGGCCAGATCCGGGCCGGAGATGGCCGGATCCAGTCACCCTCGACCAGATCCACCCATTCTCCTTGCCGTCCAGACCTCCTGCTGCTCGCCGTCGCCAGAGCTCGCCGTGCCGCCTTGTCCTGTCGCCTCCCTGAGCTCGGGCAGGAGGACGGGGACAAGCCCCCGTTGACCTCCCCCGCTCGCCCTCGTGCTGGGCCGTGCCAAGGCCCAGCTGCGCGCAAGGCCCAACCTCCTCCATCATCGATCTGGGCCTAGCCCAGCAAGGTGAGCACCCGCAACTCCTATCCCCCGGCTTGAGCGTAATATAGTTACGCAGTGTACTCCAGATTCGGCCCGTTTCCTTTTTTCTCTCTATTAATGATTTTGTCAATTAGCCATCGAATAATAAAATTGCAGAAAAACCCCTAAACTCATGCATTTAATAACTTTTCATCTGTGCATCATATGGAAAAACTTTATATATGAAACTTGACTAGAATTTTATGTAGTTTCACAATATACAACTTTCACATGTGATAAAAATGTTTAACCTTGTTGTTTGGATTGATTTGCATAATTGCCATGTGAAAATGATTTATTTCATAACTACAAAACCATAGCTCCGATAGAAATGTTCCACATATGTAACTTGGCTAGAAAAATGAGTAGAATCTCATGGTGACATTTATTTTGCTGCTTAACAACTCTAAAATATGGTTAGTACAGATCTTGACCAAATTCATATTATGCTTATGGGGATGTTTCGGAAATGCTATATGTTGCTTCCGGACCCATTTAAAATGCCTAGATGATATAGTTGTTCATGCTTCACCGCTTGCCATGTTTAACAACATTTAAAATCGATGAGTACCTAAACGGGAGTGAACTAAATAAATCGAACGTGGAGTTTCATCAATGTGCGACTCGTTGCATATTGAACTTCACTTAATATGTAGTAGTTGTTTGTTGTTCTTGCCATGCCATGCCATGCCATGCGTTGCATATTAAACCGGACATGCATCATATTTGTTTACGCATCATGTCATGCATATGTTGTGGTGTATCGTGTGTTGATTGTTGTTTCCGGTTTGCTTCCTCTCGATAGAGTTCCAAAAGCATTCGGAGTTTGAGGATTCGTTCGACTATGTTGGATCGTCTTCTTCATGGACTCGTTCTTCTTCCGAGCGGGATCTCAGGCAAGATGAGACATTTCCTTGGATACCAATACTATCATTGTATGCTAGTTGTCCCGCTTTTATCGTTATGTCTGCTACCTACCACTTGTTTGTCAAGCCTCCCAACATTGCCATGAAAGCCTCTAACCCCTCCACATCCTAGCAAACCTTTGATTGGCTATGTTACTGCTTGCTCAGCCCTTCTTATAGCGTTTCTAGCTGCAGGTGCAATTGCTTCCATGTGTCAACATGGACATTCTTTTGTTATCACAATATTATTGCTATTTAATTTAATGCACTTATACACTTGGTAAAGGGTGGAAGGCTTGGCCTTTTGCTCGGTGTTTTGATCCACTCTTGCTGCCCTAGTTACTTGTGAACCGGTGTTATGTTCCATAATTGAGCGCTCCTAACATGCTCGGGGTTGTTATGGGGACCCCCTTGATTTTTGTTTTTGGATAAAGCTTGTCTGGCAAGGCCCAACATTGGTACTACATTTTCCTAATAACTAATAAAATTGCATAGGGACCCGCCGGCACCCGCGGATAATTAATCAACAACCGGGCCAATGCTCCTCATGAGTGTTGGTCCAACCCAGAGTAGCTTATTAATGCTACCCGGGGCAACTCGATGATTGGCGTGGTAACCATCGCTCATCCGTCGTGTCCTGAGAACGAGATGCGCGGCTCCTATCGGTATCGTCGACACACCAGGCGGCCTTGCTGGATTTGTTTTACCTTTCTCGAATGTCTTGAGTGAGGAATTCTGATTTTTCTTTGGGCTATCTCGAGGTGGCGGATTTCTTGTGGAATTGCCTAGGAAGATCACGAGATCCGTGGTCGAGGTTATTCCCGCTGCCTGTGGTTAATTTGTGATGGACGAGTTGGAGCACCCCTACAGGGTTAAATCTTTCGGTAAGCCGTGCCCGTGGTTATGTGGCAAACTTGGATACTTTTTTTAACACCCGGTCATAGTAAACTTGAAGTAAACTCTAATAAAATACACAAATTGTGTGCGTAACCGTGATTGTCTCTTCTCATGAGTCCTTATCCGAGAGAGAACACGGTGGGGTTATGTTTGACGTAAGTAGGTGTTCAGGATTAGTTAGTGATCATTACTAGTTCACGTCCTTTATGCGTAGACCACCATACTTTACTTTCTGTATTCGTAAGTTAGCGACTCAAATGAATGCTTAGTCGCTTGTTGCAGTCTCGCCACTTAACCACACCTCACCCATTAAGCTTTAAAAGTCTTGATACCCTTGGAAATGAGATTGATGAGTCCTCGTGGCTCACAGATTACTACAAGAACAGTTGTAGGTACAGGTAATGTGATGATTTGACATGAGCGTGCTGCTTGTTTGTTTGGAGTTCCTCTTCTTCATCGATCTAGGATGGGTTCCAGGCGGCAGCCTGGGATAGCAAGGATGGATGTCATTATCGTTTGATTTCGTCCGTAGCCGGACCCTGCTCTTCGGTATGATGTTCGAGTATGTTGTTGTGTTGATGTGACTCTGATGTAGCTTGTGGAGAGTGTAAGCCAATTCCATATACTCATCTCTACTGTACATGTACTTGTAATGATATCCATTATTGCAACACGACGAGATGCGCTTCTATCCCTGTCGAGGCCCTCGTGTCGTAATAAGGATAGGATCGCATCTTGGGCGTGACAAACATGTTGATGGAGTAGCCTCGGATCATCTTATCATCTCCTGACTTGGGCATCAAGGTATGCCTCATAATAGTGTTCATGGTACGGAGGCCTACTTGCAGATAGTAGATGGATCCTAGCTTGTGTGATTGCACCTTGTTTGCGGGGATAGGAGTATACATATCCTTCATGGCATTGTGACTTGCCTTGGATTCTGAGTATACATCCAGATCACCTTCCTGAACATCTGGAACTCCTAGAAGTGCAGCCCACTCCTCAACAGTGGATTCATACCGTGCTCCTTCAGTCATCCATACAATTCTACCATCTCTATAGAAATGAGCAGTGGAGTAGAATTGCATGATCATCTCGTCGTTCCATGCAGTAAGCTCTTTGCCAATGAACTTATCCAGATCAGTGCAATGGAAATTATCTTGGACACTTGGAAGTAGTCCACATTCTCCTTAATGAATTTCCAATCGACATATCTCATATCGCTAACAACTGGGCTCTTGTCAAGTAGCATTGTCTCATAAAAGTCCTGTTGCTCTCTGGTGTAGAACCTGTAGTCAACATCAGTTTTCTTCCTCTAAGCATAAGGATCTATGGCTCTCCAGGATCTCAATCCTAAGTCTTTCCTCTTCTTCATGTCTTCAGCAACTAAGTGGCTGACATCATGTACTAGAAGATGTGGTCTGAGTTTCATCAAAGTAGTCAAGTCACCATCATCTTCAAGTCTGAAGGTAGTCCCCTTGTTCTTCTCAGAAGCTGGAATGTCTCTGGTAGTCCTCTTGGACTTCTGTGCAGCAGCTTTCTTGGAAGTAGGCTTGGTGCTCTTGGAAGTGTCAGTCCTTGTCATAGTATCAGCCATAAGCTTCTTGGCTTTCTTCTTGGGAGGGGCTTTCTCAACATGTTCTTCCTCCTCATCCTTAGCAGCAGCACTAGCAGCCTCCTCTGGATCTTCATACATGGAGGTAGGCCTACCAATCACATGGATAATCCTCCTTTTGGATTTCTTCTCCCCTGCCTTCTTAGGCATTTCCTTCCTTGGGGGATCAACAGATATTGTGGCTCTAGCACTCTCATGTGCTTTGATAGTCTCTGAGCTGGCATAGACCTTGCTGACAACTCTTCTAGAAGAAGTAGCTTCAGATGCTGACTCCTTAGTAGCATTTTGTTGCTTCTTGGCAAGAATCTCCTTAGGAATGAAGTCTGAATCTTCTTCATCTGAGTTTAGCTTCTTCCTGGTCCTGGTGGCAGCCTTGGGCAATCCATGAGAGATGGGGGTGCCTAGATTTGAAAAAGAACTGGGCTCTAGGCTAGTGCGTGAACTCATATCAACTCCCTGCTTTGCCAAGTTTTGACTGTCCTCTATATCTGACATACTAACCCTATGAATAGAGTATAGGAGAGTAGAAGTAGATGAGTCATCACAAAATGAGGCTGGTTTTTGAAATTTGAACAATAAATTTTCAAGATTTTTAAATTCTGTCAAATAAATATCGGTACAGGCGAAACAAATTTTTTAGTGGTGCCGAGACAGACTAACTCACTTAACCGAACCTTGGCACCCTTTTCGGTCGGACCGAAAAGAGGAACTCAGTTCCACCGAGTCAGTTCTCAGCAACACAGAAGTTTGCATCGGCGAGACCGATTTGTCTGTATCGGTTCCATCGAGATTTATTGGGCGGACGGCAAAACCCTAGAAAATTCATCATTCGCTAGACTATGGAGATTTTGAGTGGATAGGAATACGTGCAAAGGGTGTATTATAGATAAACTTGAATCTACTGTGCAAGAATCGGACAAGGAGCGCAAAAGAGATCGAATATGTACCCTAGCTTGGCGCGGATCCTCTACATGGCGACGAGGGAGAGGATTTCATCAACGACGGTGATTCCCAGCAGCGGAGGAGTGCAGGGAGACAAGGGTGATGACTAGGGGTCTCGTAGGCGGCGGCTTAGGGTTTTGAGGCGCGACGGTTTGAGGATGAAATTCAAAGCGTCGGGGTCCATAGCTTATATACCCACCACTGTCGGTGGCATCGATTCTAACTTTTGGGTGTCACCGAGTTCCTCCACTGTCAGTTGACAGGGAAACTCAATATAACCGATAAGATGGAATCGGTGGTACCGAGATTGAAAACCAGATGAACCCTAGGCATTCGGTGAGACCGAGATTTTGTGGTTGGTTCCATCGAGATGCACTTGGGAGGTTTTAATGGTCGGTCCTTGTCGATGCGGAACTCCGAGTGCTCCACACATAGAGGGATCAAAAAGCACTTGTTCAAATTTTGTGATGCGGCATGAATAGAGTATGAGGTGAGAAAGCATAGATAGCTAAATAAGTGGTCCTAGGCATTCTTGTATATCCAATTGGCAAAAGATAAATCAAAAGCCAAATAGCCACAATTGGATATCCTCGAATGAGAAAATAAATGCAGACCAACATGCTCACACAATAAGATGTCAAATGAAATCATGGCAAACATGCACAAACACTCTAGCATCTAACAAGCACTTGGGCGATGACGAAGTCATCTATATATGAGTATTTGACTTAGGAGCCAAGTAAGAGTACTTGATCATAGGTCATACTCATCGTTTAAGCACAAGTGGGGTTACCACTTTTACATAAAGCATTTAATGTTGTCACATACTAAGAGATGCTTTTGACTCAAGTATTAGAGTAAAGCTCCCCTTGATGTGACATCCCCTCGTAAGAGGGATAAACTAACCTTGGGTTTTGTCGATGAAGACTTCATGTTGGTGAGGCAGTGGTCGATGCTCAAGGTTGATGAAGATCACCAAGAATTGGGATCATCCTTGTTGTTTCCTTACTCTTCTCACCTACATGGGTTAGTCCCAACACATAAGAGACAAATACAAGGATATCTATGGACATGGTGTGCAAAGCATGTGTAATGATGTCCATTGATTTGTTGATTACCTTGTCCCTTGCTTACCTTTGAGGGAATGTGTGACTCCTTGATCTATTGCATAGGGTTGATTTTGATTGCAAATATATCTTGCCAATAGTGAATATGAGTGAATTTGATTGGCGGAGTCACCCCTCAAGAACTCTCTAGTTCTTCTTCTTGGGAACCCACATCAAGTTGATGGGGATCCTTGGTTTTGAAGTAGCACTTGTAGAAGTTGAGCTTGTAGTAGCCTTGGGAACCCACTTCACCAAATCTTGGGGTTCATCTTCATATGAGTCAAAGTCCTCTTGGAGCTTGTTCTTGCCCTTGAGATTGTGGTCTAGTGGTGGAAGGTCATCTTGAGTGTTTGTCCCCTTGGGAAGAGTATTTTCATACTTCTCCTTTTGAGGAACAAACTTGGGCTCGGGATATTGACCTTCTTCCCATTCAACTCCATTTGCGTTGAAGTAGCCAACACCGCGATTCTTCCGGTATCCTCCATGCTTGCGTACAATCTCATCAAATTGTTTGTACCCTTCAAGACTCTTGTAGATACCTTTTTATATAATCCCTTTCAATAAAGCATTTTCTTGCTCAAGTGTAACTTGGCTAAGAGAATCATCATTAGTGGAATCAATAGAACTACTAGGAGCAACATCATTGGGTTTAGCATTTGTATTGTTGCTACTACATGAAGAACCTTTCTTTCCTTTGTTACCAGTTTGCTTAGATTTGACTCGTGGCATGAATGTAGACAAGAGTAGTCATTTGGTAAGATAAGATGAAGTCTTCTTTCAGATATCGTCATTGATAGCTTTAAGAAATTCATGTTCTTGCTCCAAATTGAGCTTCTCGAAGCATAGCTTCTCATGAGTTCTTACAAGCTCTCTATGATCTTCAAGAGTAGATTCATGAGCTAACTTAAGAGTGTTGAGTTCTTTAGTTAGTTCTTATATTTTCATCTTATCATTTTCAATTGACTTATCTTGACTAGTATGAGAAGTATCAAGTTCATTATGATTAACATCACTAGTTTCATCACATAGCAAGTCATCATCGTAAAGAAAATCATCTTCATCACTATCGAAATCAAGATATTCGAGGTGAGATACCTTGGGGCTTTAGCCATGAAGCAACTTCCACCTACTTCATTTGGTGAATCAAATAGATCACAGGAGTTGGTTGTCACTAGTGCAATTTCGGCAACACCATCATCTTGACTATAGTCGGAGATGGAGTGATTGCTTCTCTTGGAGTGATTGTTGGAGTCGGAGCCGGAAACCCTTTCACCAACATGAGCTTGATGATTTCTTCTTGAGTAGCTCTTGGTGTGTGACGAGGATATGTACCTAGGGTAGGGTCCTAGGCAAGGCCCACATACCCTACCTAAGGACACCACATGGGAGGACTTGAAGATCAAGCATGAACTTCCGAGTGGATCCCTGGAGACGTTCAAATTCACTCAACAGTAATCCACTCGGAGACTCCCGCTCTCACTTGGCAGTCGTGTGTCACTTGGAAGACCTCGCTTTCACTCGACGCCAGAAGACCAGGAGCCATCATAAAGAGCCCAACGGGCAGACGCTGGTTCAATGGTCATTAGTAGCTTTTATTACGTACGTTACCTATAACGGCAGACTTTAAACCCCACGACCAGGCCCTTAGATGCAGGATAATTATGAGGGGCAGCGAACTCTATATAAGCCGCCCCTCCCCTCCTACACAAGGGTTCGCAACCATTGTAATCTCAACATTCCACACGACATAAAGCTCCCGAGCACTGAGACGTAGGGTTGTTACCTCGACGAGAGGGGCCTGAACTCATACATCCGTGTGTACACCCTCGTCGTAGCTAGGACTCTGCCCTTTCCCTTTGTACCCCTACCATCTACTGTCAGGCTCGTTCCCACGATAGTTGGCGCCCACCATGGGGCAGGCATCTAAGCGACTTCTGGCGAGGTTGCGATTTTCATCCTTCGACATGTCTTCCAGTGATGTTTTTGCTCTGGGCCACGAGATCCGTTTCGGAACGCTCACCTTCATCGCCGACGATTCGGCATGGCTCCAGGAGGCGCCTCTCGATGTCGAGGCGCTCCTGGTCCGCAGGGTCGTGCACTTCCGTGCGAGTCCCTGCGGTGTGTTGTTGCGTCAGCCGTCGACTCCTTACACGTCGGCCCCTCTCACTGTTCACAGTCGCAAGTGGTCCGGCCACCCACGACTTCAGCATTGGGTTGAACACGCAACCGCGCGCCAAACTTCTCCGCAGATTGTAGCGCTCGAGCCCGCCGAGTCCCTTCACAGCGTGTTCGAGTCAGATTCCGATCTGCCTGACGTGCCTTCCGAGTGCGAAAGCTGCGATCCTGCAGCGGAGGTCTTGATGGCGGGCTCTCATCAGAGTTCACCGCCTGGCTTCCGCCATGGCAAGCGCAAGGCTAGAGGTCTGTCAAAAGAGCAACCGCATCGCGACAAGGAGGATCTTCATACTCCCATCGTCGGTGCGACTGCCGAGGCCCAAGCTTTGGAGGCCGCGCGCGTTCGTCTGGAAGAGCTCCAGGCAGAGATTGACGAGAGCGCTTGCCAGCGCCCGCCGTGCCCCAGTCGACGTCATCGACAACTTTTTTGACTAGATCTCACGACGACGTTGAGTATACTGAACTCCTATGCTAAATGTTGTTGCTGCTGCTAGGATAGTGGATTCCATTCAGCCATCCCGGTTAGAGGCTCGTAGAGGGTTGTTGCAGATCAGAGCGTTGTTGGATGCAGCGCAGTGTCAGAATTCAGCAGTTTCTTAGTCGCGTAACAGGATTTATAGCAATTCACCCAAGGCAGAAACCGTTCAGTCGATACACAGCCCTGAATCGCCCTTGCGTCATCGAGGCGGCGGTTTTCGTTAAGGGCAAGATAGAGATCAGCATCACCGCGAAGACCACATCGAGTTCCCACTCCTCCGCGGAGTGGTCCATACGTGCCCCGACGCCAGGACGACAGGCGCTCCTTCGGTGATGAGCGGGAAGCGGACTTTGACGCCCACACCTATCTTGTTCAGAAGCGGATTGACAAGAGCAGAGCCTACAGAGAAGGACTCGACAGAGATGTTCCGAGTGGAAGCTCAGCTGTGGTGTCTGGTCCCGAGTGTTTTAGCGGAGCTATACATTCTGCAGAGATTCCCCCCAACTTCAAAATGGCGGCGGGGATCGGAAAGTTTTCTGGTAAAACAATGCCATAGACTTGGTTAGATCATTATTGAGTGGCTGTGCAGATTGGCGGCGAAAATGACAATGTTGCAATGAAGCACCTGCCCCTCATGTTGGACAGTTCAGCTCGAGCTTGGTTGAATTGTTTGGCTCCTTCCAACATACATTGTTGGGAAGATCTTGCCCGAGTGTTTGTCCGGACCTTTGAGGGCACATGCAAGCGCCCGGCAGGTCTGGTCGACTTACATCAGTGCATCCAGAAGCCCAATGAAACCTTAAGGGATTATATTCAGCGATGGTCCACCCTGCATCATACGATGGAGAATGAGTCGGAACACGAGGCTGTTTGTGCTTTCAAGGCTGGTGTGAGATACAGGGAGTTGTACCTGAAGTTCGGGCACACTGGTGATATTTCACTCGGCAAGATGATGGAAATTGCCACCCGGTACGCCAATGGCGAGGAAGAAGACCGCCTCTATAGCGGAAAGGAAGAGCTGTCGCCTACGAGTCTGGCGGCGGCAACAATCAGAAATAGAAGCGAAAGGCTGAAGACCCGGCTCCGGTAGAGGCAGCGGTGCTGGTGACTCAATCGAAGAACAAGGGCAAAGCCAAGGCTTAGTATGCCCCCAAGAAGTGGAAAGGTCAGTCAGGAACTGATATCATGGATCAGCCATGTGTGATTCACACAAGGAAAGATGCAGAAGGCAACCTGATTTTGCCCAAGCACACCACTCGACAGTGTCGAACCCTTATCCAGCAATTCAAGGAAGACCAGTCGAGTGAGAAATCTCCTGAAAAGGGAGATGAAGATGAGGAAAAGGAAACATTCCCGGATGTCACTACTACACTGGTGATCTTTGCTGATGTCGAGAGCAAGAGTCGTCTAAAAGTCATCAATGGAGAAATCAACATGGTTGCGCCAGACATCCCCACCAACCTCAAACGGTCCCAATATGCTATCACATTCGACCAGATAGACCATCCTGCTTGTGTGGCGACTCCCGGTCGACAGGCTCTGGTAGTTGATCCGGTGGTGCAGGGGACTCGACTCAGAAAGGTCCTCATGGACGGCGGCAGTGGCCTGAACATTATTTATGTGGATACCCTGAAAGGAATGGGCATTCCGATGTCTCGTCTGAGCGAGAGCTGCATGCAGTTTCACGGGGTCATCCCAGGAAAGAAGGCCAAGTCACTCGGCCAGATAGCATTGGATGTGACATTCAGGAATGACAAAAAAATTCGAAAAGAAAAGTTAACATTTGAAGTCGTGGATTTCAAGAGTGCTTACCACGCCATTTTGGGTCGACCCTCTTATGCACGTTTCATGGCCCGACCATGTTACGTGTATCTCAAGTTGAAAATGCCAGGCCCTAAGGGCATGATCACAGTCACTGGCAATCGACAGCGGGCCAAAGAGTGTCTCCAGCAAGGCTCCAAGATCGCCGATCAACAGATGGCCATGGTCGAGCTAGAGGAATACAAGCAAACCGCTGACCCTGCTGATTTGCTCCGCGCAAAGAAGCCGGCTTCCGAGTCGGCATTTCAGACGGTAGGGGAAGTGAAGAAGGTGCACATCCACCCGCCGGATCCAACTGCTGCCCCGACAAATATCTCAACAACACTCGACAGTAAGTAGGAAGCCGAGCTCATCCAGTTCCTCCGTGAGAACTGGGATATCTTTGCATGGAAGCCTTCTGACATGCCGGGGATTCCCAGGGAGCTGGCTGAGCACCGTCTGCGAGTGGATCCGAAAGCCAAGCCCGTTAGGAGCATTTGTGTCGATCAGCGGCAGAGAAGCGCAAGGCAATCGGAGAAGAAGTGGCCCGTCTCTTGCAGGCCAAGTTCATTCGGGAGATTTACCACTCCGAGTGGCTCTCGAATGTTGTGATGGTGCCAAAGAAAGATAAGTCGTTGCGCATGTGCATTGACTTCAAACATCTCAATAAGGTGTGCCCAAAAGACCATTTTCCGCTCCCCGCATAGATCAAATTGTTGACTCGACAGCAGGATGCGAGCGTTTACCGTTTTTGGACGCTTATTCTAGGTACCATCAGATCCATTTGTACGGCCCGGACGAAATAAAGACAGCCTTCGTCACCCCATTCGGGTGCTTTTGCTACATCACCATGCCTTTTGGTCTTAAGAATGCCGGCGCTACTTTTATGCGTATGATTCAGAAATGTTTACTCGACCAGATCCCTCGGAATGTCAAGGCGTACATGGGCGATATAGTGCTCAAGTCCCGCAAAGGTTCCGACCTGTTGGCTGACTTGGCCGAGACATTCGCCAATATGAGGCGATTCGACATAAAGCTGAATCCGACCAAATGTACCTTCGGTGTCCTTGGCAGCAAGTTGCTCGGTTTTCTCATTTCCAAGCGAGGAATTGATGTCAATCCCGAGAAGATCAGCGCCATTACCCGTATGAAGACTCTCGTGCGAGTGCACGACGTTCAGAAGCTCATAGGTTGCTTGGCAGCTTTGAGTCGATTCATTTCTCGTCTTGGTGAGAAGGCCCTGCCCTTATATCAGTTGATGAAGAAGTCCGACACGTTTGACTGGACTCCCGAAGCCAAAGCAGCGTTTTTTGAGCTCAAAGCCCTGCTCTCCACCCAGCCGGTGCTTGCCGCTCCTGCCAGCAAAGAGCCCTTGCACCTATACATCGCGGCCACAAATCAAGTCATCAGTACAGTGCTAACTGTCGAGCGAGAAGAGGAGGGTAAAACCTATAAAGTCCAGCGGCCAGTTTATTATGTCTCGGAAGTATTGTCCCCTTCAAAGCAAAGATATCCACACTATCAGAAGCTAGTGTATGGTATTTACCTGTCAGCAAAGAAGGTGGCGCGTTATTTCCAGGACCATTCGATTTCAGTCGTTAGTGATGCTCCTTTGTCTGAGATTTTCAATAATCGCGACGCATCAGGTCGAGTGACTAAATGGGCAATTGAGCTTGGACACTTTGACATCAGATTCGAGGCCAAGAAAGCAATCAAGTCCCAAGCATTGGCAGATTTCATGGCCGAGTGGACTGAAAAACAAAAGCCCATCCAAGTTCACTCGATGCATTGGACAATGTTCTTCGACGGCTCCAAAATGTTGAATGGGTCCGGTGCTGGTGTTGTCTTGATATCCCCCAGAGGCGACAAGCTCAGCTATGTCTTGCAAATTCACTTTGATTCCTCCAACAATGAGGCAGAGTATGAAGCACTTTTGTATGGGTTACACATGGCTATCTCACTCGGCGTCAAGCGCCTGATGGTTTATGGCGACTCAGATTTGGTGGTGAATCAAGTGATGAAAGAGTGGGATGTTAGAAACCCCGGTATGACCGGATACTGCAATCCAGTCCGGAAGTTGGAGAAGAAATTTGAAGGCTTGGAACTTCATCATGTTCCCCGACTGAAAAATCAAGCGACCGATGAGCTATCCAAGATTGGTTCCACTCGACGACCTGTCCCCAGCGGTGTGTTCCTGGAGCACTTGCACACTCCTTCGGTTCAAGAGGATCCCTTCACCGAAGAGCCCCCATAAGCTTTGAGCTCCTCTGACTTGACTAAAGTCAATGTTCCTACTATGATTGACCTGGTCATGGAGATTCTGGTTATCATTCCCGACTGGACTGTACCATACATTGCCTATATCCTCGGACAAGAGCTCCCTGAAGATGAAGCAAAGGCTCGATAGATTGTGCGCAGGTCCAAGACTTTCACTGTGATGGGAGATCAGCTATTCAGAGAGAGTGTGACTGGTTTCTGTTGGGAACGTCGCATGGGAAACAAAAAATTTCCTACGCACACGCAAACTTATCCATGGTGATGAGCATCTATGAGAGGGAGAGTGGATCTACATACCCTTGTAGATCGCTAAGCGGGAAGCGTTAAGAAACGCGAATGGTGTAGTCGAACATCTTCGCGATCCAAATCACCGAGCGTCCCGCGATCTCATCACGATCCGTCCCGCGATCCAATCACGATCCGTCCCGTGAACTCATCACGATCCGTCCCGCGATCTCATCACGAACCGTCTCGCGATCTCGATCACGGTCCTTCCGATCTAGCGCCGAACGGACGGCACCTCCACGTTCAGCACACGTGCAGCTTGATGACGATCTCCACTGTCTTGATCCAGCAAGAGGAGGTGGAGAGGAGAGAGAGTTCACCGGCTGCGTGACGGCGCTCTGGTTATGGTGGTGGAGTGATTCCGGCAGGGCTTCGCCTAAGCGCTGCGGAAAACCGATCTAGAGGAGAAACTGTGCACCGGTGAAACGGGTAGCACGTGGCCAGAAATTCTGTCCAAAAACCGCCCAATCCACTAGTATATATAGGAGGTGGGAAACGGGTAGCACGTGGCAGCTAAGTCCTTTGGGTCAGCCGAAATAGGAGGTGGGAAGCAATCCTACTTCACCACCAATCCTAGTTGGAGTAGGATTGCCTCCTATTGGCTGATTTTCCACCTTTTGCTTTAGGACTTTCTCTCCTGCGCCATGGGCCTTTGTGGATGTTTTCCCAGCCCACTAAGGGCTAGTTAATACTCTCCCACAGCCCATGGACCTCTTCGGGTCGAAGTACCCCTCCCGGAGGTCTCCCGGTACACTACCGGCACTCCCGGTAAACTACCGATGAGCCCGAAACTTTTCCGGAAACCAAACTGGGACTTCCTATATATGAATCTTTACCTCCGGACCATTCCAGAGCTCCTCGTGACGTCCGTGATCTTATCCGGGACTCCGGACAAACTTCGGTCACCACCATACATAACTCTACACTATCGAAACATCACCGAACCTTAAGTGTGCAGACCCTGCGGGTTCGAGAACTATGTAGACATGACCGAGACACCTCTACGGTCAATAACCAATGGCGGGACCTAGACGTCCACATTGGTTCCTACATATTCTACGAAGATATTTATCGGTCGAACCTCTATGTCAAGGATTCAATTAATCCCGTATAACGTTCCCTTTGTTCTTCGGTATGTTACTTGCCCGAGATTCGATCGTCGGTATCTCCATACCTAGTTCAACCTCGTTACCGGCAAGTCTCTTTACTCGTTCCGTAATACAAGATCCCGCAACTAACAATTAGTCACATTGCTTGCAAGGCTTATTGTGATGTTGCATTACCGAGTGGGCCCCGAGATACCTCTCCGTTACACGGAGTAACAAATCCCAGTCTCGATCCATGCCAACTCAACAGACACCATCGGAGATACCTGTAGAGCACCTTTATAGTCACCCAGTTACGTTGCGACGTTTGATACACACAAGGCACTCCTCCGATATCCGTGAGTTGCATGATCTCATGGCCATAGGAACATATACTTGACATGCAGAAAACAGTAGCAATAAACTGACACGATCATATGCTATGTTTGTAGTTTGGGTCTTATCCATCACATCATTCTCCTAATGATTTGATCCTGTTATCAAATGACATCTCATGTCCATGGCTAGGAAACCTTAACCATCCTTTGATCAACGAGCTAGTCCATTAGAGGCATACTAGGGACATGGTTTTGTCTATGTATCCACACATGCATTTAAGTCTCCGATCAATACAATTATAGCATGGATAATAAACGATTATCATGAACAAGGAAATATGATAATAACTAATTTATTATTGCCTCTAGGGCATATTTCCAATAGTCTCCCACTTGCACTAGAGTCAATAATCTAGTTCACATCACCATGTGATTCGCATTGTTATGAATCTAACACCCAATGAGTTCTGGGGCTCGATCATGCTTTGCATGTGAGAGAGGTCTTATAATCAACGGGTCTGCGATATTCAGATCCGTGTGTACTTTGCAAATCTCTATGTCAAACCATAAACACTGCTACCACACTCCACTTGGTACTATTTCCAAATGGCTGCTCCACTATACGTATCCAGATTGCTACTACTAGTCATTCGGATAGGTGTTAAAGCTTGCATTGACGTAACTATTTACGACGAACTCTTTATCACCTCCATAATCAAGAAACATTTCCTTAGTCCTCTGGTTACTAAGGATAATTCCGACCGCTGTCCAATGATCCACTCCTGGACCACACTTGTACCCCTTGACAGACTCATGGCAAGGCACACACAGGTGCGGTACACAGCATGGCATACTATACAAAGCCTATGGCTAAGGCATAGGGGACGACGTTCGTCCTTTCTCTTCCTTCTGCCGTGGTCGAGCTTTGAGTCTCACTCAACTTCACACCTTACAAATCAGGCGAGAACTCTTTCTCTGACTGATCCATTTTGAACTCTTTCAAAATCTTTGTCAAGGTATGTACTCATTGAAAGTCTCATCAAGTCATCTTGATCTATCTCTATAGATCTTGATGCTCAACAATTTGGTAGCTTTATCCAGGTCTTCCTTTGAAAATCACTTTCCAAACAACCATTTATGCTTTCTAGAAATCCTACATTATTTCCGATCAACAATATGTCATCCACATATACTTATCAGAAATTCTATAGTGCTCCCACTCACTTTGTTGCAAATACAAGTTTCTCGTAAACTTTGTATAAACTCAAAAACTTTGATCAACTCATCAAAGCGTATATTCCAACTCCGAGATGCTTGCTTCAGTCCATGGAAGGATCACCGAAGCTTGCACACCTTTTAGCATCCTTAGGACTAACAAAACTTTCTGGTTGTATCACATACAACCTTTCCTCAAGTAAACCGTTAAGGAAACGATGTTTTGACATCCATCTGCCAGATTTCATAATTGAAAACGCAGCAACTGCTAACATAATTCCAACAGACTCTAGCATCGCTACGAGTCAGAAAGTCTCATCGCAGTCAACCCCTTGAACTTGTCACAAACATCTTTGCAACAAGTCGAGCTTTACAAATGGTGACAATTACCATCAGCGTCTGTCTTCATTTTAAAGATCCATTTGTACTCAACGACTTGCTGTCCAACGAGCAAGTCTACCAAAGTCTATACTTGGTTTTCATACATGGATCCTATCTCGGATTTCATGGCCTCCAACCATTTGTCGGAATCCGGGCCCATCATCGCTTCTCCATAGCTCGTAGGTTCATCGTTGTCCAACAACATGACCTCCAAGACAGAGTTGTCGTACCGCTTAGGAGCAGTACACATCCTTGTCGACCTACAAAGTTCGATAGTAACTTGATCCTGAAGTTTCATGATCATCATCATTAACTTCCTCTTCAACTAACGTAGGCTTCATAGAAACATCTTTCTGCGCTGCGCTATTCTCTGGTTGAACAAAGGTTTAACAACCTCATCAAGTTCTATCTTCCTCCCACTCAATTCTTTCGAGAGAAACTTTTTCTCAAGAAAGGACCCAGTTCTAGCAACAAACACTTTGCACTCGGATCTGAGATAGAAGGCATACCCATCTGTTCTTAGGGTATTCTATGAAGATACATTTGTCCGCTTTGGGTTCTAGATTATTATGTGAAAACATTTTCCACACAAGCATCGCAGCCTCAAACATTAAGAAATGACAGCTTAGGTTTCTGTCAAACCATAATTCACACGGTGTCATCTCAACGGATTTAGATGGTGCCCTATTTAAAGTGGATGTAGTTATCTCTAATGCATAACCCCAAAATTATAGTAGTAAAACGATAAGAGACATCATAGCACGCACCATATCCAATAGAGCATGACTATGATGTGCAGACACACCATCACACTATGGTGTTCCAGGTGGCGTTAGTTGTGAAACAAATTTCACATTGTCTTAAGTTGTATGCCAAACTCGTAACTCAGATATTCACCTCCACGATCATATCGCAGTCATTTTTATCTTCTTGTCACGATGATCTTAAACTTCACTATGAATTTGCTTGAACCTTTCAAACGATTCAGACTTGTGTTTCATTAAGTAAATATACACTATATCTACTCAAATCATCAGTGAAGGTAAGAAAATAATGATATCCATTGCACTCTACAAGACTCACTGGATTGCATAAATCAACATGTATCATTTCCAATGAATCACTTGCCCGCTCCATCCAACAGGATCCTTTAGTCATCTTTCCCAAGAGGCATGGTTTGCATGTCTCAACCGATTCGAAATCGAATGAGTCCAAAGATCCATTAGCATGGAGTTCCTTCATGCGCTTTATACCAATATGACATTCCGCGGTAGTGCCACAAATATGTGGTACTATCATTATTAACTTTGTATCTTTTGACATCAATGTTATGAACATGTGTATTACTACGATCAAGATTTCAACAAACCATTCTCACTGGGTGCATGACCATTGAAGGTATTATTCATGTAAACAGAATAACCGTTATTCTCTAGCTTTAAATGAATAACCGTATTGCAACAAACATGATCTAATCATGTCCATGCTCAACGCAAAACACCAAATAACATTTATTCAGGTTCGTCACTAATCCTGAAGGAAAAGAGAGCGTGCGATGTTGATCACATCAACCTTGGAAACATTTCTAACACATATCGTCACCTCACCCTTAGCAAGTTCTCCGTTTATCCCATAGGTTTTATTTCGACTTACTAACATTTAGCAACCGAACCGGTATCCAATACCCAGGTGCTACTATGAGTACTAGCAAGGTACACATTAATAACTCGTATATCAAATATATTTCTATCGATGTTGCCAGCCTTCTTATCTACCAAGCATCTAGGGTTGTTCCGCTTCAGCGACTGCTCACCTCATAATAGAAGCACTTAGTCTCGGGTTTGAGTTCAAATTTGGGTTGCTTCACTGGAGCAGCAACTGACTTGATATCCATGAAGTTTCCCTCCTTGCTCTTGCCCTTCTCGAAACTAGTGGTTTGATTAACCATCAACACTTGACGCTCCTTTTTTATTTCTACCTTCGCGGTGTCAAACATCGCGAACAGCTCAGGAATCATTATTTCTATCCCTGGCAATTTATAGTTCATCACCAAGTTCTAGTAGCTTAGTGACAGTGACTTGGAGAACTATGTCAATCACTATCTTATCTGGAAGATCAACTCCCACTTGATTCAAGCAATTGTAGCACCCAGACAATCTGAGTACATGCTCAACGCTTGAGCTATTCTCTTTCATCTTGCAGGCAAAGAATCTTGTTGGAGATCTCATATCTCGCAACACGGGCACGAGCCTGAGATCCTAATTTTAGCTCTTAGAGACATCTCATATGTTCCGTGACGTTCAAAACGTTTTGGAGCCTCAATTGTAAGTCGTAATGCATGACGCACTAAACTATTAAGTAGTCATCAGAACGTGCCTGTTAGATGTTCACAACATCTACAGACGACGCTAGAGGGGTCGGCGCACCGAGCAGTGCATTAAGGACATAAGCCTTCTGTGCAGCAATGAAGACAATCCTCAGATCACGGACCCAGTCCGCAATATTGCAACCATCATATTTCAATTCTATTTCTATAGGAACATATAAAAATACAAGGGAGCTACAGTGTGAGCTAGTAATATACAACATAATTTGCAAAGACACTTTGACTATGTTCATGATAATGAGTTCAATTAATCATATTACTTAAGAACTCCCACTCAAATTGACATCCCTCCGATCATTCGAGTGATACATGATCCAAATTCACCAACTCAAGTCCGATCATCATGTGAGTTGAGGTGGCTGCAATGGTGAACATCATTATGCTGATCATATCTACTATATGACTCATGTTCGACCTTTCAGTCTCTCGTGTTCCGAGGCCATGTCTGTACATGCTAGGCTCGTCAAGTTTAACCCGAGTGTTCTGCGTGTGCAACAATGGCTTGCACCCGTTGTATGTGAACGTAAAGTCTATCACACCTGATCATCACGTGGTGTCTCAACACGACGAACTTTCGCAACGGTGCACACTCGGGGAGAACACAATTTATCTTGAAATTAAGTGAGGGATCACCTTATAATGCTACCGTCGTCCTAAGCAAAACAAGGTGCATAAAAGGATTAACATCACATGCAAATCATAAGTGACATGATATGGCCATGATCCTGTGCTTTTGATCTCCATCATGAAAGCACCGGCATGATCTCCATCGTCACCGGCATGACACCATGATCTCCATCAACGTGTCGCCATCGGGGTTGTCACGCCCTGCATGCTTCTAGTACTATTGCTACCGTAGTGATAAAGTAAAGCATTACATAGTGCTTAATGATTGACACGCAGGTCATACAATAATTAAAGACAACCCTATGGCTCCTGCCGGTTGCCGTATTCATCAACATGCAAGTCGTGATAATCTATACATCACATGATCATCTCATACATCACATATATCACATCATGTAATTGGCCATATCATATCACAACATACCCTGCAAAAACAAGTTAGACGTCCTCTAATTGTTGTTGCATGTTTTACGTGGCTGCTACGGGTATCTACGCATAAACCACAACGGTGATACACTAGTTTGCTTTTCAACCTTCTCAAGGACCGCCTTTGTCGAATCCGATCCAACTAAAGTGAGAGAAACTGTCACCCGCAAGCTATCTAGGCAACAAGTTGCGTCGAGGGAACCGGTCTCTCGTAAGCATACGAGTAATGTTGGTCCGGGCCGCTTCATCTCACAATCCCGCTGAACCAAAATACGACCAAGGGAGGAAGCAATCTAAGCATCAACGCCCACAAACCTTTTGTGTTCTACTCGAGATCTCATCGAACCATCAACCTAGCTCATGATGCCACTATTGGGGAACGTCGCGTGGGAAACAAAAAAATTCCTACGCACACGCAAACCTATCCATGGTGATGAGCATCTACGAGAGGGAGAGTGGATCTACATACCCTTGTAGATCGCTAAGCGGGAAGCGTTAAGAAACGCGGTTGGTGTAGTCGAACATCTTCGCGATCCAAATCGCCGAGCGTCCCGCAATCTCATCATGATCCGTCCTGCGATCCAATCACGATCCGTCCCGTGAACTCATCACGATCCGTCCCGCAATCTCATCACGAACCGTCTCACGATCTCGATCACGGTCCTTCCGATCTAGCGCCGAACGGACGACACCTCCGCGTTCAGCACACGTGCAGCTTGATGACGATATCCACCGTCTTGATCCAGCAAGAGGAGGTGGAGAGGAGAGAGAGTTCACCGGCAGCGTGACGGCGCTCCGGTGATGGTGGTGGAGTGATTCCGGCAGGGCTTCGCCTAAGCGCTGCGGAAAACCGATCTAGAGGAGAAACTGTGCACCGGTGAAACGGGTAGCACGTGGCCAGAAATTCTGTCCAAAAACCACCCAATCTACTAGTATATATAGGAGGAGAGGAGAGGAGAGGCAGCCAAGGCCTTTGGGTCGGCCGAAATAGGAGGTGGGAAGCAATCCTACTTCACCTCCAATCCTAGTTGGAGGAGGATTGCCTCCTATTGGCTGATTTTCCACCTTTTGCTTTAGGACTTTCTCTCCTGCGCCATGGGCCTTTGTGGATGTTTTCCCAGCCCACTAAGGGCTGGTTAATACTCTCCCACAGCCCATGGACCTCTTGGGGTCGAAGTACCCCTCCCGGAGGACTCCCGGTACACTACCGGCACTCCCGGTACACTACCGATGAGCCCGAAACTTTTCCGGAAACCAAACTGGGACTTCCTATATATGAATCTTTACCTCCGGACCATTCCGGAGCTCCTCGTGACATCTGGGATCTCATCCGGGAATCCGAACAAACTTCGGTCACCACCATAGATTACTCTACACTACCGAAACGTCACCGAACCTTAAGTGTGCAGACCCTGCGGGTTCGAGAACTATGTAGACATGACCGAGACACCTCTACGGTCAATAACCAATGGCGGGACCTGGACGTCCACATTGGTTCCTACATATTCTACGAAGATATTTATCGGTCGAACCTCTATGTCAAGGATTTAGTTAATCCCGTATAACGTTCCCTTTGTTCTTCGGTATGTTACTTGCCCGAGATTCGATCATCGGTATCTCCATACCTAGTTCAACCTCGTTACCAGCAAGTCTCTTTACTCGTTACGTAATACAAGATCCCGCAACTAACAATTAGTCACATTGCTTGCAAGGCTTATTGTGATGTTGCATTACCGAGTGGGCCCCGAGATACCTCTCCGTTACACGGAGTAACAAATCCCAGTCTCGATCCATGCCAACTCAACAGACACCATCGGAGATACCTGTAGAGCACCTTTATAGTCACCCAGTTACGTTGCGACGTTTGATACACACAAGGCACTCCTCCGATATCCGTGAGTTGCATGATCTCATGGTCATAGGAACATATACTTGACATGCAGAAAACAGTAGCAATAAACTGACACGATCATATGCTATGTTTGTAGTTTGGGTCTTATCCATCACATCATTCTCCTAATGATGTGATCCCGTTATCAAATGACATCTCATGTCCATGGCTAGGAAACCTTAACCATCCTTTGATCAACGAGCTAGTTCATTAGAGGCATACTAGGGACATGGTTTTGTCTATGTATCCACACATGCATTTAAGTCTCCAATCAATACAATTATAGCATGGATAATAAACGATTATCATGAACAAGGAAATACGATAATAACTAATTTATTATTGCCTCTAGGGCATATTTCCAACAGTGTCACCCAGCGCTACATTTCCCCCGAGGAAGGTTGGATGATTCTAGACGAAATCCACTCAGGAACTTGCGGCCACCATGCGTCTTCCAGGGAGATTGTCGCTAAAGCATACTGAGCTGGTTTTTACTGGCCACGAGCTAATGAGATGGCTAAGGACATCGTTGATCACTACGAGGGCTGTTAGTTCTATGCGAATCTGTCGCACAAGCCAGCGTCTGCTCTGAAGACAATTCCTCTTGCCTGGACGTTTGCAGTTTGGGGACTCGATATGGTTGGTCCCTTCCGACCCAGAAAAGGAGGATTCACCCACCTGTTGGTAGCAGTCGACAAATTCACCAAGTGGATTGAAGCCAAGCCCATCAAGATGCTGAACTCCCATATGGCGGCCATGTTCATGAGGGAGATCATTATCTGATACGACATTCCACACAGCATCATCACAGACAACGACACTAATTTTGACTCGGAAGAATTCAGGAGATTCTGTAACTCCCAAGGCACCCGACTGGATTATACTTCTGTTGCACATCCTCAAACCAATGGGCAAGTTGAGCAGGCTAATGGTCTCATTCTGCAAGGTCTGAAGCCTCGTCTCATGTGTGATTTGGATCATGTCGTCGATGCGTGGGTAATTGAGTTGTCGTTTGTTTTGTGGGGATTGAGGACAACGCCTAATCGGTCGACTGGACGAACTCCTTTCTTCCTTGTCTATGGCGCTGAAGCCATGTTGCCGAGTGACTTGGCCCACAATTCTCCTCGAGTGGAGCTATATTCTGAGGCTGAAGCCGAACAGGCCAGATAGGATGGGGTAGATCTTCTGGAGGAGGAGCAAGATATGGCTTTGATCCGGACCACTACCTATCAGCAAGACCTGCGGCGCTTCCATGCAAGGAATGTCAAGAGTCGAGCATTCCATGAGGGAGATTTGGTGCTCCGGGTGAATCAACACCAACCTCACAAGCTTGCTCCTGCATGGGAAGGCCCTTTTGTCATGACTAAGGTGCCAAACAATGGAGCCTATCACCTGTATAATCTCATGAAACAGATAGATGAGCCACGAGCCTGGAATGCAGATCTGCTCCGACATTTTTACACTGGAGACAAGAGTTTTCTGATGTAATAAGTATACTTCATCAATGCAATTCACGTTTCTGCGATATATACTTCGTCGATTCCAACTGTGCAGTTACATTCTTGGGGATACTCCGAGTGATGAGCAATCCTCACACTCGGGGGCTTAGCTGCGAAGCATGTTTCGCCTAAGTAAAAAACACTATCGGGTGGATAGCAGTCCATTCACTCGACAGCCTATTTGCGAATCCGTCTTCGCTTAGGTTCAAAAAAAATACTCCGAGTGATGAGAAATCCTCACACTCGGGGGGCTTAGCTGCGAAACATGTTTCGCCTAAGTTAAAAACCTTGTCGAGTGGATAGTAATCCATTCACTCGACAAGTTAGCCGTGAATCAACATTCGCCTAAGTTCAAAAATACTCCGAGTGATGAGCAATCCTCACACTCAGGGGCTTAGCTGTGAAACACGTTTTGCCTAAGTTAAAAACCTTGTCGAGTGGATAGTAATCCATCCACTCGACAACTTGGCTGCGAATCGGCAATCGCCTAAGTTCAAAAATACTCCGAGTGATGAGCAATCCTCACACTCGGGGGCTTAGCTGCGAAACATGTTTCGCCTAAGTTAAAAACCTCATCGAGTGGATAGTAATCCATTCACTCGACAACTTAGCTACGAATCGACATTCGCCTAAGTTCAAAAATACTGTGAGTGATGAGCAATCCTCACACTCGGGGGCTTAGCTGTGAAACACGTTTTGCCTAAGTTAAAAACCTCGTCGAGTGGATAGTAATCCATTCACTCGACAACTTAGCTACGACTCGACAATCGCCTAAGTTCAAAAATACTCCGAGTGATGAGCAATCCTCACACTCAGAGGCTTAGCTGCGAAAAGCGTTTCGCCTAAGTTAAAAACCTCGTCGAGTGGATAGTAATCCATTCACTTGACAACTTAGCAGCGAATAGACATTCGCCTAAGTTCAAAAATACTCCAGGTGATGAGAAATCCTCACGCTCGGGGATTTTAGCGACTCCTTCACCATCCTTCATCTTGAACTTGTCAAGTTGACCTTGAAGAACATCTAACTTGGAGTCTCTCATAGACTCAGTTCCTTCGTGCATATCAACCAAAGTATCTCAAATCTCTTTTGCATGTTCAAGGCGGCTGAATTTGTTGAATTCTTCAGGACATAGGCAGTTGAAGAGAAAGTCACATGCTTGAGCATTGTGTTGCAACATCTTCAATTCATCCATAGTCGCTTCACGGTCCGGTTCCTTTCCATCCGCAAAGAATTCATCTTGCAAGCCAACATGAACAACAGCCCAAACGACAGGATTATGGCCAAGCAAATGCATTTTCATTTTGTGCTTCCAACTAGCATACTTAGGGCCATCAAAGTATGGACCTCTATGGTGATAATTTCCCTCACTAGATGCCATACTTCTCCTAGGGTGTGAAACCAATGCAATGGAGACCAAAGCTCGGATACCACTTGTAGGATCGAAAGTAGGTCTAGAAGGGGGCATGATTAGACTACTTAACCAAATAAAAGTTTTGCCTTTTTCCCAATTTTAATTCTTAGCAAGTTTTAGCATTCATATCATATCAAGTAACACCCTACACATGCATGTCTAAGAGTGTAGCAGTGGAAAATAAAGACATTGCACATATAAGTAAAGAGAGGGTTAGGAAAGCAAACACAGGTGATGACACGTGATTTTTCCCATGGTTCCGATAGGTGGTGCTATTATATGTCCATGTTCATGCAGTCTTCAATCCACAGAGGGTAATGGTCGCGAGAGTCCACGAAGGGCTATACCCACGGAGGGTTCCACGAAGAAGCAACCTTGACTATTCCATGTGGCTTCCGTCCACGAAGGACTAGGCTCACTATGGGTAGATCTTCACGAAGTAGGCAATCTCCTTGCCCTTACAAACTTCTTGGTTCACTCCACAACACGAAGTAGGAGGCTCCCAAGCGACACCTAACCAATCTAGGAGGCGCCACCCTCCAAAAGGTAATAGGCTCGATAATGACGATGAACTCCTTGCTCTTGTGCTTCAAGATGGTAGACTCCTCAACACACAATCACTCTCTCATAGATTTGGCTTGGTAGAAGAGATGGGATTGGTGGAAAGCAGCTTGGGGAGGCTAGAAATCAAGATCCATATGGTTGGAGTGGAAGATCTTGACCTCAACACAAGGGTAGGTGGTTCTCTCTCAGAAAACTGAGTAGGATAGGTATGGAATAGTTCTGAGTGCTTCTATTTTGAGGGGGTGGTGGTGAAGGGGTATATATAGGCATCACCAAAAATCCAACCGTTACGCACAAAATGACCATCTTGGTGACACCAATGTGTAAATCTCGACGGTACCGAAGTGACCAAAAGTGGCAACTTTTGAATCTCGGAGGGACCGATATACAATTCTCGGTTACATCGACTAGGTGACCAACGGTCAGATTTGCCAATCTCGATGATGCCGATTCACCATTTTCGGATGGACCGAAAATGTGAACTTGCGTAACAGAATCTTGGCAACCCAACTCGGTGGCACCGAGTGCGGTGTCGGCTGCACCGAAGTGTTAGGGTTTTGCTGAGTCTATCTAGAGTTTAGAATTGGTGGCACCGGGATAGGAATGTTGGTTGCACCGATTTTGCATATTTGGTTTAGACAGACTTTGTTGGGAGAGTTTATGGATGTTTTGGTGACTGCCACTTGTGCATGTTTGAGCATATTGTTCACCATCAAAACTTTACCCCCTTTTAATAGTATTGGCTTTCCTATGGACTCGAAGTGATTTCTCATGAATGTAAAATGTAGTGTCCTCTTGCTTGAAGCTTGGCCAACCTATTTCCTTGCATCTTGGGGTAATTACACAATCCTTTGGCCATCTCTATCATTGAACTTGTCCTTAAATATACTTGGTGGAAACATTAGTTCAGTGACTTATATGTTGTTATTAATTACCAAAACCACCAAGGGAGAAAATGTTCTTTCATCCTCTCATGCCCAACCCATATCCGGGACTAATATGAGAAGGCCCAATCGCGCCTGCCAGGTCAGACTAATGGGTAGGACCCACACAGATACACATCTAAACACAATGGTCCAGTGAGTGCCACCACTCCGGCGCGCCGCCCGAGCCTCCCAATCGGGTTGTTAAAGTTGGGCGATAGAACCCCAACCCTACCCACCCCCATTTTCATACTATCCTTCCCCTCTACTCTGCCACCATCCAGTCCGCCCGATCTCACTATCTGCGTTACTCATGGTTTGATAACCAATCACCACGTATGTCATGCTCACTCCGGAGCAATTGTTGGAACTCCTAGAGGAGATCCAAGCCATGCGCGCCGCTCGAATTGCAACTAACCTGCCTTTGGACTCTCCAAAGGAGGAGTAAGAGGAGGAGGAGGAGGAGGAGGAGGGGAGGAGCATGTGTTGGATAGGGAGGTCGCGGAACTAAAGGGGGGAGGAAAAGGATAAAGGTGAGGAGGGTCCGCCATCTCCAGTTGTCGGATTGGGCATGGTCGACGCCCTTGTAGAGTTTGAGGCAGCCTAAGCCAAGGAGACGGTAGGTTAATAGACCATCCTTGACTCCCTCCACTTGAAGGCGGAGGTGGAGGCCAACTGCCCCTACCTGCGCGACGCATGGGCGAAGGACAACATACTATTTGACCAACTTGGAGTCCGAAGAAGGTCGATGAGCTCTTCACCAACTTGGAAACCGGCAAGGAGCCAAAGCTACCTGCGGCTGCAAACGACCAGGAGGCCAGTCCGTTGTGCTAAGCCGGAATGGGGTTGTCTACATCTTTGACGACAACTAATTTAGGCAAAGTGATACGGATCAAACACATGAGGGCCTATCTTTTCACACTTGCAGGGGAAAGAGAGGAAAATCAAGAGGCAAACCAAGAACACTCAAGGACAATCCTCAAACCACACATCCGCTATATCCAACGGACGCAAGAGATACAAGATTCAAATCCAACAAATGTATACAAGTATCAGTAGCCTTCCCACTCTAGAGAGATGGGTCTTGAAAATCATGTGGGGGTCTTCCCTAAGAAGGGGCCTTATCATCCATAGGATCTTCTCACAAAGAGGTGTCAATCTCCTAGGGAGAAGTATATGGAAGGAGCCATGCTCAACTAAACTATGAGCCACACATTTATAACCCTAGCTAGAGTTAGGAGACGAGTATTTATAGTCTTAGGCGAACGAAGGGGTACATGGGACAAATGCCTGAGTGGCTGTGTGCACACATGGTCCGGACGTCCGGAGGCTCATGGAGGGCCGGACATTCGGGGGAGGCTGGACTTTCGAAGATTCGGTGCGGGTGCGCTGACGCCGGATTTCCATAGGGTGTCGGTTGTTTGGGTCTCGGTCGTCCAGAGGCTTCGGAAATCCGTGATTTCCTCTCTCGTGTCGTGGCACCGGATTTCTGAAGGGGCTCGGACGTCCGGGCGCTGGTTTCAATGGCACGTGCATGGGCTCTTGTCATGGGACCTTTTGTGGCTTGAGGTGTTGGTTATCAATCCATGGGGATGACCATGGGATGTGTCCATGGGGCTGACCATGTGGCTTGAAGAATGATGGTGCATATTGTTGGATACTCGAAGGTCTTGTGTCCTCGGCCTTGGCACGTGAAACACCTGATGGAGCTTGTTTTAGTGGTAGCATCCGGTGTCGGTGTAGAGGATGAAGCTCTCGGCTTGTAGTTTCTTATGGGAGGATGGCTTGACAAAGTCGTCTTGTTCTTAGAACTGGACTTGTCGTCGGTAGGTGTTGTAGATTTCATAGTCCAACGCGTCGTTGTCAGAGAAGCTTGAGCACTTGAGTCGTAGGTCTTGGAAGAGAACTTGGAGTACTTGTAGTTATCTTGCACTTGGCGTTCCGCCTTGGTTTCTTTATGCACTAGCTCGAGTATGTTGGAGTATGGTTGGAAGTCCGAGATTTTCCTGACTTGGTAGTTGAGGCCATTCAAGAAGCACGCCATTGTTTTCTCCTCATCTTCCTTGACATTGGCTCGGATCATAGGAATTTCCATCTCTTGATAGTAATCTACTACCGATTTGGTGCCTTGCTTGAGTAGTTGTACCTTCTTAAAGAGATCACTGTTGTAGTGTGTAGGAACGAAGCGGGCTCTGATGTGGTCCTTCATGTTGGTCCACGTGGTGATAGGAGGTTCAACTCTTTCTCTTCTTCGCTCAATCACTTGTTCCCACCAAATGAGAACGTAGTCTTGGAACTCAAGGGATGCCATGGCGATCTTCTTCTCTTCCTCAAAGTTGTGCAAACATAATGTCTTGTCAATCTTGAGGGCCCATCAGAGGTATTCTTCGTGGTCATTGCTTCCGGAGAACTTAGTCATGGAGAACTTGAGCTTGCCGAAGCGATGTTCTTCATTGAGATTTTTTGGAGACGCTCTTGTGTTGGAGGGGGTACATCATTGTTGTTGTCGAGTTTAGTTGTTGTTGCCTTGGGACTTCGTCATCATTGGGCTCGAATTGTGCGAGGTCCTCACACTTGTTTCCTTCTTTCTTGGTTCTCCTCTTGGCGAGCGCCTTCTTCTTGTCGTTCTCGCCGGAGGGCTTCTTGTTCTTCGCTCTCTTGGTAGTTGTGTTCTTCTAAGGTGCATGTAGCTTCATGTAGAGCGCGTTGTGCTTCCAATGCTTGTTTTTTACGAGGACGTTATTCTTATTCATGGTGTTGTTTTTCTTGCTCTTGCTCTTGTTCAAGATGTCAGCCGCGTTCTCATAGGCGATCTTGCAGTCCATTGCCAAAGAACAGATTCTCCGCAGCTTGACGTTCTCGACCTTGTGGCAAACTTGGACCAAAGCGGTCGTCTCTATGATGAGAACGTGCTCACGAGGGACTTGCTCCGGAAGAGTACTCTGATGAGTGGCGACTTGAGTGGCACCGCCTCGATGAAGTAGATGTTGAAGGAGCATGGTTGACCATCAAGGAATGGGACTCGTCCATTTGGCTTGAGAACTTGGTGTCAAGGTAGTCCCACATACACACCTCGGATTCTCAGAAGTCGGTGGCGAGTTGCTTGATGCGTTCGTTCAAGACATCTTGAGCTTGGGTAATTGCTTTGTGTGCGCCAAAGAAGTGTAACTTGGTGATGTAGTCGTGCTCGTCATCGTCATGCTCCTCAAATGTCGGGTTTGACATGGTCCTATCCATAACACTCAAGTAGAATATAAGTGGAAGAATGAGAAGACAAAACCAAGTACCATTCCAAAAGTTGAAAATGGTCCTATCCATAACACTCAATGTTGAATTATGGAAGTAGTAGAATTGCTGCCAAAGATTTCCTTTCTCACACCTACACAAATAAGGCTTATGGAGTAGCTTCGTTAGGATAGTGGAACAAAATTCAAGCATTCCGAAGGTAAGATTCAATAATGTTGAAAGACATTCGCAAATTCACAAGTAAGACAATGTAGATCAATAGCAATCAGTATACATGGAAAGACACCAACGGATAGATAAGTGGGTTGTGCAACCATGGAAATGAGAACAAAATGTGGATTCCATAGAAAACACTCGTGGTGCACAACACTAGAGATAAGCTAGAACGATTTCTCAAATGGGCATGATTCGAACTTGTGCACAACCTATAAGAAATAAAATGTGTCGTCTTCCTATTCCCAACTTGCTATGTATGTATGAGGCATGTGTCACTCGCTTAGGTGATCCAAGATGATCAAGTATGATATGCAAAATTGGCAATGCTATTACTTTTGTTCTTTTGCTCTTGCTTCTCTTTCTTTTTGCGATGATATTTGTATGGTCACAATGCGGGACGTGCACTACAAGATATCAATTATGTATGCGGGTACTATTCGAACACAAAAGATGATACTATGATATATGCACGCAATAGAAGCTATGCGGAGTATGTATCACTAAAGTGCACCAGTAGCGTAGCCCGACAATACTCAATGGCTAGTCTCGGTAGGCAAGTAAAGCAAACAGGCTCAGGGTAAAAATGTAATGGTAACGGTATATGTTAAGAGTGTCGTTGTGGTTACCGTCCTTGCTTATGGTGTAGTATCAATAAAGAGGTGGTTGACGACGATCCGGGGCGATGATGAGGAGCGAAGTCGATGGAGAACCACTCCTAATTAGCCGAAACTCCTTAGGAAGTGGTGATGCTCGCGACTCAAAATCTCAAACGCAAACGGTTGCGGAAGAAATTTCGATGGTAAATGCGGAAGAAATTGGTGGTCAAAAACAAAATTTCGCAGTAGGAATTTCAGTTTTGACAGACTTGGCCGGATGTCCAGACTTGGTCGGACGTCCGAGGCTTAGTCGTTCGGAGGCGCTCGGTCGTCTCAAGCCTGTGGGTCTCACCGGTTGACCTCATGGAGGATGAACTCGAAGCCAAAGAAAAATTTCACTTTAC
Source organism: Hordeum marinum (assembly GCA_022496015.1). Classification (NCBI taxonomy): domain Eukaryota; kingdom Viridiplantae; phylum Streptophyta; class Magnoliopsida; order Poales; family Poaceae; genus Hordeum; species Hordeum marinum. The sequence goes on along the minus strand of CM039672.1, from coordinate 196,364,797 downwards.
GGCGATTTTGTGGATGAAAATGATAGAGATGATGTAGCAAAGCTAGATCTACATGTCCATAACGAAATCCATGGATCAAAATCAACCAAATCTCCTCAAATCCAATGAATTCAAGATATTTGGGTATGGCTATTTTTGTGGAATTTCCGAAATTAAATCAAATCGAAACAAAATTCGGCTAGAAAGTGGAGGGAGAGAATCCAAGGTGTGGATCAACCGTGGCACATGATACCAAGATGATACGGGGCACATCAAACGTGGCCGATCTTTTCACACTTGGAGGGGAAAGAAAGGAAAATCAAGAGGCAAATGAAGAACACTCAAGGACAATCCTCAAATCACACATCCACTAGATCGAACGAACGCAAGAGATACAAGATTTGAATCCAACAAAAGGATATAAGTACCGGTAGCCTTCCCACTTAAGAGAGATGGTTCTTGAAATCCGCATGGGGATCTTCCTTAAGAATGGGCCTTGGCATCCATTGAATCTTCACACTAAGAGTTGTCAATATCCTAGGGAGATGTATATGGACGAAGCAATGCTCAACTAAACTATGAGCCAACACATTGCTAACCCTAGGTAGAGGTAGGAAATGAGTATTTATGGTCTTAGGAGAACGAAGGGGCACATGGGCCAATGCCCGAGTGGCTGTGCACATACAGGGTCCGGACGTCCAGAGGCTCACGGAGGGCCGAACGTCCGAAGGAGGCTGAACTTCCTAAGATTCGGTGCAGGTGCGCTGACACCGGATTTCCAAAGGGTGTCGGTCATCCGGGGCTCGATCGTCCAGAGGCTTTGGAAATCCATGATTTCCTCTCTGGTGTCGTGGCACCGGATTTCCGAAGGGGCTCTGACGTCTGGGCGCTGGGACTTGTCAAATGCTCGGGATGGTCGGTCTGTTGGGAGACGTAGTAGTAAATCAAAATTTTGCCTACGATCACCAAGATCTATCCATGGATAAACCAGCAATGAGTGGGGAGATATTGCATCTTCATACCTTTGAAATCGCTAAGCGGAAGCGTTAAAAGAACGCGGTTGGTGGAGTCGTACTCGCAGCGATTCAGATCGCGGTGGATTCCGATCTCAGCGCCGAACAACGGCGCCTCCGCGTTCAACACACATACAGCCTGGTGACGTCTCCTACGTCTTGATCCAGAAAGGAGGAAGGAGAGGTTGAGGGAGAGCTTCGGCAACACGACGGCGTGGTGACGGTGGAGCTACGTGAACTCCGGCAGGGCTTCGCCAAGCGCTACGGAGAACGAGGAAGAGGAAGGGTAGGGCTGCACCGACAGAGAAAAAAGTTGTGTCTCAAATAAGCCCAAACCCTTGCATATATATAGGAGGAGGGAGTGGGAGGGCTGCCTTGGCCCCTCCTCGAAGGAGGAGAGCTTCGGCCGAAGGTGGGGAAAAGTCCACCTCCCACAAGGGAGGTGGATCTCCTCCTTTTAAATCCTTTCGCCCTTTATCTCTTGATCCCAGACGCATGGGACTTTCTAGAAGGTCTTGGCCAGCCCAATAAGGGCTGGCACACCTCCTCTAAGGTCCCACAAAGTCCTATGGTCGTCACACCCCTCCCGGGGGTCCTCCGGAACCCTCCCGACACTCCCAGTACACTACCGATGAGCCCGAAAACTTTCCGGTGACCAAAACTGGACTTCCTATATATCAATCTTTACCTCCGAACCATTACGGAGCTCCTCGTGATGTACAGGATCTCATCCGGGACTCCGAATAAGCTTCGGTAATCATGTATACCATTTCCCTATAACCCTAGCATCATCGAACCTTAAGTGTGTAGACCCTACGGGTTCGGGAGACATGTAGACATGACTGAGACACCTCTCCGGTCAATAACCAACAACGGGATATGGATACCCATGTTGGCTCCCACATGCTCCACGATGATCTCATCAGATGAACCACGATGTCGGGGATTCAATCAATCTCGTATACAATTCCCTTTGTCTATCGGTATGATACTTGCCCGAGATTCGATCGTCGGTATCTCTATACCTTGTTCAATCTCGTTACCGGCAAGTCTCTTTACTCATTCCGTAATACATCATCCTGTGGCTAACTCCGTAGTCACATTGAGATCATTACGATGATGTCTTACCGAGTGGGCCCAGAGATACCTCTCCGTCACACGGAGTGACAAATCCTAGTCTCGATTCGTGCCAACCCAACAGACACTTTCGGAGATACCCGTAGTGCACCTTTATAGCCACCCAGTTACGTTGTGACATTTGGCACACCCAAAGCATTCCTACGGTATCCGAGAGTTGCACAATCTCATGGTCTAAGGAAACGATACTTGACATTGAAAAGCTTTAGCAAACGAACTACACGATCTTGTGCTATGCTTAGGATTGGGTCTTGTCCATCACATCATTCTCCTAATGATGTGATCCCCTTATCAACGACATCCAATGACCATGTTCATGAAACCGTGACCATCTATTGATCGACGAGCTAGCCAACTAGAGGCTTACTAGGGACTTGTTATGGTCTATGTATTCACACATATATTACGGTTTCCGGTTAACATAATTATAGCATGAACAATAGATAATTATCATGAATTAGGAAATACAATAATAACCAATTTATTATTGCCTCTAGGGCATATTTCCAACAGTCTCCCACTTGCACTAGAGTCAATAATCTAGTTACATTGTGATGAATCGAATACCCATAGCAATATGGTGTTGATTATGTTTTGATCGTGAGAGAGGTTTAGTCAACGGATCTGCGACATTCAGATCCATATGCACTTTACTAATATCTATATCTCCCTCCTGAATGTAATCACGGATGGAGTTGAAGCGGCGCCTGATGTGTCTTGTCTTCTTGTGAAACCTGGGCTCCTTCGCAAGGGCAATAGCTCCAGTGTTGTCATAGAATAGAGTCATCGGGCCCGACGCACTTGGAATTACTCCTAGGTCGGTGATGAACTCCTTCATCCAGACTCCTTCCTTTGCTGCTTCCAAAGAAGCTATGTACTCCGCTTCACATGTAGATGCCGCCACGACGCTTTGCTTGCTGCTACACCAGCTGACTGCCCCGGCGTTCAAAACATACAAGTATCCGGTTTGCGATTTGGAGTCCTCCGGATCTGTGTCGAAGCTAGCATCGACATAACCCTTTACGACGAGCTCTTCGGCACCTCCATATACGAGAAACATGTCCTTTGTCCTTTTCAGGTACTTTAGGATATTCTTGACCGTTGTCCAGTGTTCCGCTCCGGGATCACTTTGGTACCTCCCCACCATACTTATGGCAAGGTTCACATCAGGTCTGGTACACAGCATGGCATACATAATAGAGCCTATATTTGAAGCATAGGGGATGAAACTCATCTCTTCTCTATCCTTTGCCATGGTCGGGCATTGAGTCGTACTCAATCTCACACCATGTAACACAGGCAAGAACCCCTTCTTGGACTGATCCATATTAAACTTCTTCAATATCTTGTTAAGGCATGTGCTTTGTGAAAGACCTATGAGGCGTCTCGATCTATCTCTATAGATCTTAATACCTAATATGTAAGCAGCTTCTCCAAGGTCCTTCACTGAAAAACACTTATTCAAGTAGGCCTTTACACTTTCCAAGAGTTCTATGTCATTTCCCATTATCAGTATGTCATCCACATATAATACGAGAAATGCTACAGAGCTCCCACTCACTTTCTTGTAAATACAGGGTTCTCCATAAACTTGTACGAACCCAAACGCTTTAATCACTTCATTAAAGCGAATGTTCCAACTCCGAGATGCTTGCACCAGCCCATAGATGGAGCGTTGGAGCTTGCATAACTTGTTAGCATCTTTAGGATCGACAAAACCTTCCGGCTGCATCATATACAGTTCTTCCTTGAGGAAGCCATTAAGGAATGCCGTTTTGACGTCCATTTGGTAGATCTCATAATCATAAAATGCGGCAATTGCTAACATGATTCGGACAGACTTTAGCATCGCTACGGGTGAGAAAGTCTCATCGTAGTCAACTCCTTGAACTTGTCGATAACCCTTAGCAACAAGCCAAGGCTTATAAACGGTCACATTACATTCTGCGTCGGTCTTCTTCTTAAAGATCCATTTATTTTCAATGGCTCGCTTATCATCAGGCAAGTCCACCAAAGTCCACACTTTGTTCTCCTACATGGATCCTATCTTGGATTTCATGGCTTCAAACCATTTGTTGGAATCCGAACCCGCCATCGCTTCTTCATAGTTTGAAGGTTCACTGTTGTCCAACAACATGATCTCCAGGACAGGGTTGTCACCACTCTGGTGTGGAACGTGTCCTAGTGGACCTTCGACGTTCAATAGTAACTTGATCCGAAGTTTCATGATCATCATCATTAACTTCCTCTCCAGCCGGTGTAGACTCCACAGAAACAACTTCTTGTGCTGCGCTACTCTTCGGTTCGAGTGGAGGTACAATTACCTCATCAAGTTCTATTTTCCTCCCACTTACTTCTTTCGAGAGAAACTCTTTCTCGAGAAAGGATCCATTCTTGGCAACAAAGACTTTGCCCTCGGATCGTAGGTAGAAGGTATACCCAATAGTCTCTTTGGTATATCCTATGAAGACACACTTTTCCGCTTTGGGTTCGAGCTTCTCAGGTTGAAGTTTTTTCACATAAGCATCGCATCCCCAAACTTTTAGAAACGACAACTTAGGTTTCATTCCAAACCATAATTCATACGGTGTCGTCTCAACGGATTTTGACGGTACTCTATTTAAAGTGAATGCGGCAGTGTCTAATGCATATCCCCAAAATGATAGCGGTAAGTCGATAAGAGACATCATAGATCGTACCATATCTAATAGAGTGCAATTACGATGTTCCGACACACCATTTCGCTGAGGTGTGCAAGGCGGCGTGAGTTGTGAAACAATTCCACATTTCCTTAGGTGCGTGCCAAACTCGTGACTTAAATATTCTCCGTGACGATCAGATCGTAGGCACTTTATTTTCCTATCACGTTGATTCTCCACCTCACTCTGAAATCCCTTGAACCTTTCAAAAGTTTCCGACTTATGTATCATTAAGTAGACATACCCATATCTACTCAAGTCATCAGTGAGGGTGAGAACATAACGGTAGCCACCACGATCCTCGACACTCATTGGACCGCATACATCGGTATGTATTATTTCCAACAAGTCAATTGCTCGCTCCATTGTTCCGGAGAACGGAGTCTTGGTCATCTTGCCCATGAGGCATGGTTCGCACGTGTCTAATTCGAAATCAAGAGACTCCAAAAGTCCATCAGTATGGAGCTTCTTCATGCGTTTGACACTAATATGACCAAGGCGGCAGTGCCACATGTAAGTGGGACTATCGTTATCAACCTTACACTTTTTGGTACTCACACTATGGACATGTGTAACATCACGTTCGAGATTCATCAAAAACAAACCATTGACCAGCGGGGCATGACCATAAAACATTTCTCTCATATAAATAGAACAACCATTATTCTCAGATTTAAATGAGTAGCCATCTCGCATCAAGCGAGATCCAGATACAATGTTCATGCTCAAAGCTGGTACTAAATAACAATTATTAAGGTTTAACACTAATCCCGAAGGTAGATGTAGAGGTAGCGTGCCGACAGCGATCACATCAACCTTGGAAGCATTCCCGACACGCATCGTCACCTTGTCCTTTGCCAGCCTCCGCTTATTCCGCAGCTCCTGCTTGGAGTTACAAATGTGAGCAACTGCACCGGTATCAACTACCCAGGAGCTACTACAAGTGCTGGTTAGGTACACATAAATAACAATTATATCACATATACCTTTAATGTTGCCGTCCTTCTTATCCGCTAAGTACTTGGGGCAGTTCCGCTTCCAGTGACCGGTACCCTTGCAATAAAAGCACTCAGTCTCAGGCTTGGGTCCATGCTTGTTCTTCTTCTTCCCGGCAACTTGCTTACCGGGGGCGGCAACAACTTTGTCGTCCTTCTTGAAGTTCTTCTTACCCTTGCCTTTCTTGAAACTAGTGGTCTTATTCACCATCAACACTTGATGCTCCTTTTTTATCTCGACCTCTGCTGATTTCAGCATCGAGTACAACTCAAGAATGGACTTCTCCATCCCTTGCATGTTGTAGTTCATCACAAAGCTCTTGTAGCTAGGTGGAAGCGACCGGAGGATTCTGTCAATGACCGAGTCATCTGGGAGATTAACTCCCAGCTGAGTCAAGCGGTTGTGTAGCCCAGACATCTTGAGGATGTGCTCACTGACAGAACTATTCTCCTCCATCTTACAGCTGAAGAACTTGTCGGAGACGTCATATCTCTCGACCCGGGCATGAGCTTGGAAAACTAGTTTCAGCTCTTGGAACATCTCATATGCTCCGTGTTGCTCAAAACGCTTTTGGAGCCCCGGTTCTAAATGGTAAAGCATGCTGCACTGAACAAGGGAGTAATCATCACAGCGAGAATGCTAAGCGTTCGCAACGTCTTGCTCTTCTGGGAGAAGGGGTGGGTCACCTAATGGTGCATCAAGGACATACAATTTCTTGGAAGCTATGAGGATGATCCTCAAGCCACGGACCCCGTCCGCATAGTTGCTTCCATCACCTTTCAGCTTGGTTTTCTCTAGGAACGCGTTGAAGTTTAGGGTGACATTCGCGTTGGCCATTGGATCTAAAATATAGATTGTAAAGACAATTTTAGACTAAGTTCATGATAATTAAGTTCACATAATCAAATTATTTAATGAACTCCCACTTAGATAGACATCTCTCTAGTCATCCAAGTGACACATGATCCACGTCAACTAGCCCATGTCCGATCATCATGTGAGACTTACTAGTCATCCATGGTGAACATCTCCATGTTGATCGTATCTTCTATACGACTCATGTTCGACCTTTTGGTCTTCCGTGTTCCGAGGCCATGTTTGTACATGCTAGGCTCGTCAAGTCAACCTAAGTGTTCCGCGTGTGTAAATCTGGCTTACACCCGTTGTATACGAACTTTAGAGCCTATCACACCCGATCATCATGTGGTGCTTCGGAACAACGATCCTTAGCAACGGTGCACAGTTAGGGTGAACACTTTTCTTGAAATTTTATTGAGATATCATCTTATTTACTACCGTCGTTCTAAGAAAATAATATGTAAACATGATAAACATCACATGCAATCAATATAGTGACATGATATGGCCAATATCATCTTGCTCCTTTGATCTCCATCTTCGGGGCACCATGATCATCACTGTCACCGGCACGACACCATGATCTCCATCATCATGATCTCCATCATTGTGTCTTTAGAAGTTGTCTCGCCAACTATTACTTCTACTACTATAGCTAACGTTTAGCAATAAAGTAAAGTAATTACATGGCGTTTATGATTGACACGCGGGTCATACAATAAAATAAGACAAATCCTATGGCTCCTGCCGGTTGTCATACTCATCGACATGCAAGTCGTGAATCCTATTACAAGAAAATGATCAATCTCATACATCACAATGCATCACATCACATTCTTTGGCCATATCACATCACAAGGCATATGCTGTAAAAACAAGTTAGATGTCCTCTAATTTGTAGTTGCAAGTTTTTACGTGGCTGCTATAGGTTACTAGCAAGAACGTTTCTTACCTACGCCAAAACCACAACGTGATATGCCAATTGCTATTTACCCTTCATAAGGACCCTTTTCATCGAATCCAATCCGACTAAGGTGGGGGAGGCAGACACCCGCTAGCCACCTTATGCAACAAGTGCATGTCAGGCGGTGGAACCAGTCTCACGTAAGCGTACGTGTAAAGTCGGTCCGGGCCGCTTCATCCCACAATACTGCCGAATCAAGATAAGACTAGTAGTGGTAAGAAAATTAAGAAAATCAACGCCCACAACAACTTGTGTTCTACTCGTGCATAGATTCTACGCATAGACCTAGCTCATGATGCCACTGTTGGGAGACGTAGTAGTAAATCAATTTTTTTCCTACGATCACCAAGATCTATCCATGGAGAAACCAGCAACGAGTGGGGAGAGATTGCATCTTCATACCTTTCAAGATCGCTAAGCGGAAGTGTTACAAGAACGTGGTTGGTGGAGTCGTACTCGCAGCGATTCAGATCGCGGTGGATTCCGATCTTAGCGGCGAACAACGGCGCCTCCATGTTCAACACACGTGCAGCCCGGTGACGTCTCCTACGTCTTGATCCAGCAAGGAGGAAGGAGAGGTTGAGGGAGAGCTCTGGCAGCACGACGGTGTGGTGACGGTGGAGCTATGTGAACTCCGGCAGGGCTTCGCCAAGCGCTACGGAGAACGAGGAAGAGGAAGGGTAGGGCTGCACCGAGAGAGAAAGAAGTCGTGTCTCAAATCAGCCCAAACCCTTGCATATATATAGGAGGAGGGAGAGGGAGGGCTTCCTTGGCCCCTCCTCCAAGGAGGAGAGCTTCGGTCAAAGGTGGGGAAGAGTCCACCTCCCACAAGGGCGGTGGATCTCCTCCTTTTAAATCCTTTTGCCCTTTATCTCGTGATCCCAGCCGCATGGGCCTTTCTAGAAGGTCTTGGCCAGCCCAGTAAGGGCTGGCACACCTCCTCTAAGGGCCCACAAAGTCCTATGGTCGTCACACCCCTCCCGGGGGTCCTCCGGCACCCTCCCGGTACTCCCGGGACACTACCAATGAGCCCGAAAACTTTTCGGTGACCAAAACTGGACTTCCTCTATATCAATCTTTATCTCCGAACCATTACGGAGCTCCTCGTGATGTCCGGGATCTCATCCGGGACTCCGAACAACCTTCGGTAATCACGAATACCATTTCCCTATAACCCTAGTGTCATCGAACCTTAAGTGTGTAGACCCTACGAGTTCGGGAGACATGTAGACATGACCGATACACCTCTCAAGTCAATAACCAACAGCGGGATGTGGATACCCATGTTAGCTCCCACATGCTCCACGATGATCTAATCGGATGAACCATGATGTCGGGGATTCAATCAATCCCGTATATAATTCCCTTTTGTCTATCGGTATGATACTTGCCCGAGATTCGATCGTCGGTATCTCTATACCTTGTTCAATCTCGTTACCGGCAAGTCTCTTTACTTGTTCCGTAATACATCATCCCGTGGCTAACTCCTTAGTCACATTGAGCTCACTATGATGATGTCTTACCGAGTGGGCCCAGAGATACCACTCCGTCACACGGAGTGACAAATCCCAGTCTCGATTCGTGCCAACCCAACAGACACTTTCGGAGATACCCGTAGTGCACCTTTATAGCCACCCAGTTACGTTGTGACGTTTGGCACACCCAAAGCATTCCTACGGTATCCGGGAGTTGCACAATCTCATGGTCTAAGCAAATGATACTTATCATTGAAAAGCTTTAGCAAACGAACTACACGATCTTGTGCTATGCTTAGGATTGGGTCTTGTCCATCACATCATTCTCCTAATTATGTGATCCCGTTATCAACGACATCCAATGTCCATGGCCATGAAACCGTGACCATCTATTGATCAACGAGCTAGCCAACTAGAGGCTTACTAGGGACATGTTATGGTCTATGTATTCACACATGTATTAAGGTTTCCGGTTAACACAATTATAGCATGAACAATAGACAAATATCATGAATTAGGAAATACAATAATAGCCATTTTATTATTGCCTCTAGGGCGTATTTCCAACACGGTCGTTCGTGTGTTGGAGCGCTATTGCTGATCCTTTGACTTGTCCATCCTCCAAGGATCAGACATCCGTAGGAGTCCGGTCGTCCGGAGGCTGAAGATTGTCTTCAGCTCTTCATTGGTCCTTCCAAAGTGGTTCTTCATGGTCTCTTCCTGGTGTTCTTCTAAGTACCTGAGTATGCAAAGGGTTTCCGCTTGAGGTAGTATCCACGTTCCGAGAGTATCAAATGGAGATTCATTAAGGAGCGACGTCACCTCGGCTTCAATAGCACGTGCACGGGCTCTTGTCATGGTACCTTTTGTGTCTTGAGGTGTTAGTGATGGGTCCATGGGGAAAATTCCTTGACGTTGAAGATGTCACTCACATTGTACTTGTCGCGTGGAATGTTGATCTTGTAGGCATTGTCGTTGTAGCGTGCCAACACCTTGAAGGGTCTATTGGCTCAAGGAAGTAACTTGGACTTGCGCTTTGTGTGGAAGCGATCCTTGCATAGGTGCAGCCACACAAGATCACCGGTCTTGAACACCATGGGGTGCTTGTTGAGGTTGCGCTTGTTGGTGACTCATTCCACTTGACGTTGGATCGTGTGCCTTGTATCTTCCTGCATCTTCTTGATGTAGCTTGCCCTTGCACTTGCGTCCATGTTGACGCGCTCTTGAAGTGGTAGTGGAAGTATGTCAAATGGGGACAAAGGGTTGAAGCCGTAGACCACTTTGAAAGGAGACTTGCTCGTGATGAAGTGATGTGTGCGGTTATAGGCGTACTCGGTGATGGGGAGGCATTCTTCCCATTCCTTGATGTTCTTCTTGATCAACACGTGTAGGAGTGTAGAGAGCATCCAGACCATCACCTCTATTTGTCTACTGGTTTGTGGATGATGTGCTGAGGAGAATAGAAGCTTGATTTTGAGCTTGGCACATGGAGTCTTACAACAGTATCTAAGGAACTTTACGTCGCACTCCGAGACAATGGTCTTGGGAACTCCATGTAGTCATAAGATGTCCCTACAAAAAAGATTTGCAACATGTGAAGCATCATCGATCTTATGACATGGAATGAAATGAGCCATCTTGGAAAAACGATCCACAACGACAAAAACAGAATCATGGCCATTTTAGTTCAAGGAAAACCAAGCACAAGTCCATGCTAACGTCTTCCCATGGTTGGAAATGTATAGGAAGAGGCATGTAAGGAACATGGGATTGAGCTTTTGACTTAGCCTTGTGACATGTAGAATATCAGTTGGTGACGCGTGCAACATCACGGAACATCTTTGACCAAAAGTACTTGCTGGATAGTGTGGCATATGTCTTGTCGCGTCCGAAGTGACCCATAAGTCCTCCATCGTGAGCCTCTTGCAAAAGCAACAAACAAAGAGAAGACTCGGGTACGCAAAATTTGTTAGGTCGCATAAGATAGCTATCTTTCATGTAGTAGTTTTCCCAACAAGGTTTCACTTGGCACTTAACATATGGAGTAGCAAAGGAAATATCATGCTCATACAAATCTTTGATATGCCCAAAACCAATGACATTCAATTCAAGTTGAATAACTAGGATGCATTTGCAGGAAAGAGCATCCACCACAACATTTTCTTTACCCTTGATGTATTTGATAACATAAGGAAAAATGATTAATGAATTCACTCCATTTATCATGTCGTTTGTTCAACTTAGTTTGACACTTAAGATACTTGAGAGTTTCATGATCAGTATGAATGACAAATTCATGAGGGTGGAGATAATGCTCCCAAACATGTAACACTCTCACGAGAGCATACAATTCCTTATCATATATGGGATACTGAAGTTGAGCACCGGAAATTTTCTCACGAAATACACAATTGCGCACTTCTCTTGCATAAGCACACCACCTATGCCATTACCACTAGCATCACAATGCACTTAAAATGTTTCAGCCAAATTGGGTAAGCCAAGTAATGGTGCATGAGTAAGCAAAGTTGTAATCTCGTGGAATGTGGTGTCTTGTGATGGTCCCCAAATAAAGGGCGCATTCTTCTTTCTCAAGGCATGTAGAGGAGATGCAATCTTGCTAAAGTCCTTAACAAAGTGACGGTAAAAACCGGCTAGTCCTAGGAAGCTACGCACTTGTTACAAATAGGTGGGTGATAACCCACAAGTATAGGGGATCACAACAGTTTTCGAGGGTACAGTATTCAACCCAAATTAATTGATTCGACACAGGGGGAGCCAAAGAATATTCTCGAGTATTGCAGCTGAGTTGTCAATTCAACCACACCTAAAAGACTTAATATCTGCAGCAAATTATTTAGTAGCAAAGTAGTATGGAAGTAACAGTAGCAGTTTTGTATTGATTGTAACAGTAGCGACGGAGAAGTAACTTAGCAGAGATCAATATGTGGAAAGCTTGTAGGCAATGGATCAGTGATGGATAATTATGTAGGATGGCATTCATCATGCAACAGTTATAACATAGGGTGACACAGAACTAGCTCCAATTCATCAATGTAATGTAGGCATGTATTCCATATATAGTCATATGTGCTTATGGAAAAGAACTTGCATGACGTCTTTTGTCCTACCCTCCCGGGGCAGCGGGGTCCTAATGGAAACTAAGGGATATTAAGTCCTCCTTTTAATAGAGAACTAGATCAAAGCATTAGCACTTAGTGAATACATGAACTCCTCAAACTACGGTAATCACCGGAAAGAATCCCAGTTATTGTCACCCTGGGGGATGCGGATCATAACTCGTAATAGGTGTCTACAACTTGCAAGATAGGATCAAGAACACATATATATATTCATGAAAACATAATAGGTTCAGAGCTGAAATCATGGCACTCGGGCCCTAGTGACAAGCATTAAGCATAGCAAAGTCATAGCAACATCAATCTCAGAACATGATGGATACTAGGAATCAAACCCTAACAAAACTAACTCGATTACATGATAAATCTCATCCAACCCATCACCGTCTAGCAAGCCTACGAAGGGATTACTCACGAACGATGGAGAGCATCATGGAATTGGTGATGAAGCGTGGTTGGTGATGACGATGACGTCGATTTCCCCTCTCTGAAGCCCGAAACGGACTCCAGATCTGGCCTCCCGAGGAAGAACAGGAGGTGGCGGCGGCTCCATATCATGAAAGCGATGAACTATTCTCCTTGTTTTTTTCTCCGCGAATAGGAATAAATAGGAGTGGAATTGAGGTCGGTGGAGCAGCAGGGGCCCCACAAGCCTGCTAGGCGCAGCCAGGGGAGTGGTCATGCCAGGCAGGCTTGCCACCTGTGGGTGGCCTCCCTCCGGTTGATTCTTTCGCCAGTATTTTTCATTAATTATAAAAATATTCTCCGTTAATTTTCAGGTCAATCCGAGAACTTTTATTTCTGCACAAAAATAACACCAAGGCAATTCTGCTGAAAACAGCGCCAGACCGGGTTAGTTCCATTCAAATCATGCAAATTAGAGTCCAAAACAAGGGCAAAAGAGTTTGTAAAAGTAGATACGATGGAGACGTATTGGTGGGTGTGGCAAGTTTTAATAGCATCAATTTTAGTTTCATCAACTTGAACACCCTTAGAAGATACCACAAATCCTAGGAAAACAGCCTTGTCAACACCAAAAGTGCATTTTTCCATGTCTGCGTATAGTTTTTCATTCCTAAGAACTTGCAATAGTTGCCGAACATGTTTAGCATGCTCCTCTAGAGATTCGCTAAAAACAAGAATGTCATGAAAGTATACCACAACACAATATCCAATAAGATGACGTAAGACATAATGCATGACATGCATAAATGTACTGATGCTTGGGAAGGCCCATAAGCATAACCAACCATTTATATAGACCAAATTTAGTCTTGAACGCCGTTTTCCACTCATCACACTCTTGCATACGTATTTTATAGTAACCACTTTTCAAATCAATTTTAGAGAATATAGTGGCACCACTAAGTTCATCAAGCATGTCATCAAGTAGAGGAATAGGATGGTGATATCTAAAGGTTATAGTATTTATAGGACGACAATCCGAACATATGCGGATACTACCGTCTTTCTTAGGTACTAGTATCACCGGAACCGCACAAGGACTTAAACTCTCACGTACATGCCCTTTATCTAGGAGTGTTTGTACTTGACTTTGTATCTCCTTAGTTTCTTCGGGGTTGACGCGGTAAGGTACCTTGTTAGGAAGCGATGCTCAGTGTATGAGGTCGATGTGGTGTTCGACCCCTCATTTTGGTGGTAGTCCCGATGGTAGCTCATCATGGAATACATCTTCAAATTCCTGCAACAAACGAGACAAAACAAGAGTAAGATGTTGTGAAGTAATAGTCCTCATGACCTCATCTTTGCACACAAGCACAAAGTGAAGTACACTCGACGAGCTCTCATTCACATCCCTCAAAACTCTTTTGCTGGATAAAAGAACTAGATATTTCTTGTCCCTCATCGTGGAGTCGCTCAAGTTTGGCTTGTAGCTCTCACTATCTTATAAGTGGATTGCTCACTCGCTTTTATCTCCACGATGGTATGAAGGTTGCTTGTCGGTGCCGACAAAGACTTGGAGTCATTAGTCGAAGCACATATTGCTTGCCCTTCATCTTGAAGCTATAGTGGTTAGTCCGACCATTGTGGATTACGTCGTGATCAAATTGCCAAGGTCTACCAAGGAGGAGATGGCAAACGGACATTGGCACCACATCACACTCCCGGGTGTCTTCATAAGCGCATATCTTGAAGGAAACTTGCATGGTGTGTTCGACTTGGAGGGTGCCGGAATCACTAAGCCATTGGACCTTGTAGGGGCGAGGGTACTTCTTCTTAACCAATTGTAGCTTGTAACAAAGGTCCTCACTTGCCAAACTGGGGCAACTTCCGCCGTCGATGATGACCTTGATGGATTTTCCTTGGATGACCTATTTTGTATGGAAGATGTGGCAACATTGGTCCCCATCTTGTTGTTGTTGAAGGGTCAAAACCTTGGAAACAAAGAGAGCGGGGCTCGGATCATTATCGCAATAGATTTGAAAATCTTCATCTTCATTGACTTGTCGATGCATGGCCACGTGCTCCAATGCTTCCATCTTGTCGTCACTCATAGAATCATAGGTGCCATCGTCTTTAAGAATCATGGTGCATCTTGTCGGACACTTGAAGTTCTTGTGGCCTCGACCTTCGCAAGTGAAACACTTGATGGAGCTTGTTTTTGCGGTAGCATCCGGTGTCGGTGTAGAGGATGAAGCTCTCGACTTGTAGTTGCTTGTAGGAGGGTGGCTTGACGAAGTCATCTTGTCCTTGTAACTTTACTTGTCGCCGGTAGTAGTTGTAGGTTTCGCAGTCGAAGGCGTCATTGTCGGAGAAGCTTGAGCACTTGAGTCGTAGGTCTTGGAAGAGAACTTGGAGTACTTGTAGTCATCTTGAACTTGGCATTCCTCCTTGGTCACTTGATGCACTAGCTCAAGTAAGTTGTAGTATGGTTGGAAGTCCGAGATTTTCTTGACTTGGTAGTTGCGGCCATTCAAGAAGCACGCCATTGTTTGCTCCTCATCTTCCCTGACAATGGCTCAGTCATAGCAATTTCCATCTCTTGATAGTACTCTACTACCAATTTGGTGCCATGCTTGAGTAGTTGTATCTTCCTGAAGAGATCACGGTTGTAGTGTGTAGGCACGAAGCAAGCTCTCATGAGGTCCTTCATTTGGTCCCACGTGGTGATAGGAAGTTCAGCTCTTTCTCTTCTTCGCTCAATCACTTGTTCCCAGCAAATGAGGTCATAGTCTTGGAACTCAAGGGAAGCCATGACGATCTTCTTCTCTTCCTCAAGGTTGTGCAAACGAAATATCTTGTCAACCTTGAGATCCCATGAGAGGTAGTCTTCGGGGTCATTGCTTCCAGAGAACTTAGGCATGGAGAACTTGAGCTTCTCGAAGCGATGTTTTAATTGAGATTTTTTGGCGATGCTCTTGTCTTGGAGGGGGTACATCATTGTTGATGTCGAGTTGACGTTATTGTTTCCTTGGGGCTTCGTCATCATTGGTCTCAACGTGTTGTGCTTGAGGCCGTTGGCGAGGTCCTCGCACTCGGTTACTTCTTTATTGGTTCTCCTCTTTGCGAGCGACTTCTTCTTGTCGTTCTCGTTGGAGTGATTCTTGTTCTTCACGCGCTTGGCGGTTGCATTCTTCCAAGGCACGTGTAGCTTCATGTAGAGCGTGTTGTGCTTCCAATGCTTGTTCATTGCGATGATGTTCCTCTTCTTCATGGCGTTGTCGTTCTTGCTCTAGCTCTTGTTGCAGACGTCAATCGCGTTCTCGTAGGCGATCTTGGAATCCATTACCAAAGAATGGATTCTTCGTAGCTTGACGTTGTCGACCTTGTGGCGAACTTGGACCAGAGCGGTTGTCTCTATGATGAGAACGTGCTCGGGGAGGAGTTGTGCCGAAAGAGTACTCCGATGAGTGGATACTTGAGTGGCGCCGCCTTGACGAAGTAGATGTTGAAGGAGCACGGATGACCATCAAGGAACAGAACCCCTCCATTTGGCTTGAGAGCCTGGTGTCGAGGTAGTCACACGTGCGCACCTCGGATTCACGCAAGTCGGTGGCGAGTTGCTTGATGCGGTCGTTCAAGACATCTTGAGCTTGGGTAACTGCTTTGTGTGTGTCAAAGAAGTGTAACTTGGTGACGTACTTGTGCTCGTCGTCGTCATGCTCCTCAAATGTCGAGTTCGACATGGTCCTATCCATAACACTCAAGTAGAATATAAGTGGAAGAATGAGAAGAGAAAAACCAAGTACCGTTCCAAAATTTGAAAACGAATCAAGCACTCAATGTTCATATGTGGAAATAGTAGAATTGGTATCAAAGATTGTCCTTCTCACACCAACACAAATAAGGCTTATGGAGTAGCTTGGTTAGCATAGTGGCACAAAATTCAAGCAATCTGAAGGTAAGATTCAATAATGTTGAAAGAGATTCGCAAAATCGCTAGTAAGACAATGTAGACCAGTAGCAATGAGTATACACGGAAACACACACGCAGATAGATAAGTGGGGTCATGTAACCAAGGAAATGAGCACAAAATGTGCAATCCACGAAAAACACTCTTGTTGCACAACACTAAAGAGACGCTAGCACGATTGCTCAATGGGCGTGATATGAACTTGTGCACAACCTATAAGAAACAAAACGTGTCGTCTTCCTATTTCCGACTTGCTATGTATGTATGAGGCACGTGTCACTCGCTCAGGTGATCCAAGATGATCAAGTATGATATGCAAAATTGGCGATGCTATTACTTTTGTTCTTTTGCTCTTGCTTCTCTTTCTTTTTGCGATGATATTTGTATGGTCACAATGCGGGACGTGCACACCAAGTTAGCAATTATGTATGCGGGTACTATTTGAACAAAAAACAGGATACCATGATATATGCACGCAATAGAAGCTATGCAGAGTATGTATCACTAAAGTGCACAAGTAGTGTATCCCGAATATACTCAATGGCTAGTCTCGATAGGCAAGTACACAAATAGGCTCGGTGTAACAATGTAATGGCAAGGGTATATGTCAAGAGTGTCGTTATAGTTATTGTCCTTGCTTACGGTGTAGTGTTAATGAAGAGGTGGTTGGCGATGATCCGGTGCAATGATGAGCGGCGATGTCGATGGAGAACCACTCCTAATTAGCCGAAACACCTTAAGAAGTGGCGATGCTCGCGACTCAAAATCTCAAATGCAAAGGGTTGCGGAAGAAATTTCAGTGGTAAATGCGGAAGAAATTGGTGGAGGAAAACAAAATTTCGTTGTAGGAATCTCAGTTTTGACAGACTTAGCCGGATGTCTGGGCTCGGTCTTCTGGAGGCACTTAGTTGTTGAAGCCTGCAGGTCTCACCAGTTGACCTCGTGGAGGATGAACTCGAAGCTAAAGAAAAAATTTGGGAAAAATTATGGCGATTTTGCGGATGAAAATGATGGAGATGATGGGTCAAAGCTATATCTACCTGTCCACAGCAAAATCCACGGATCAAAATCAACAAAATCTCCTCAAATCCAATGAATTCAAGAAAATTGGATACAGGTATTTTGTGGGAATTTTTGAAATTAGGTCAAATCAAAACAAAATTCGGCTAGAAAGTGGAGGGAGAGACTACAAGGTGTGAATCAATTGTGGCTCATGATACCAAGGTGATATGGGTCAAACCCGTGGGGGCCTATCTTTTCACACTTGGAGGGGAAAGAGAGGAAAATTAAGAGGCAAACAAAGAACACTCAAGGACAATCCTCAAATCACACATCCACTGGATCCAACAAACGAAAGTGATACAAGATTCGAAACCAACAAACTGATACAAGTACCGATAGCCTTCCCACTCCGGAGAGATGTGTTTTGAAATCCACGTGGGGATCTTCCCTAAGAAGGGGCTATGGCATCCATAGGATCTTCTCACAAAGATGTGTCAATCTCCTAGGGAGAAGTATATGGAAGGAGCAATGCTCAACTAAACTATGAGCCAACACATTGCTAACCCTAGGTGGAGGTAGGAGACGAGTATTTATAGTCTAGGCGAACGAAGGGGTACATAGGCCAATGCCGGGTGGTTGTGCGCAGACAGGGTCTGGACGTCCAGAGGCTCACAGAGGGTCGGACTTCCGAAGATTAGGTGCGGGTGCGCTGGCGCCGGATTTCCGGAGGGCGTCGGTCGTCCAGAGGCTTCGAAAATCCATGATTTCCTCTCTGGTGTCATGGCACCGGATTTTCGGAGGGGCTTGGACGTCTGGGCGCTAGGACTTGTCGGACGCCCGGGCAGGGTTGATCCTCCGTGTGTTGGAGCGCTCTTGCTGGTCCTGACTTGTCGTCCTCGAGGGCTCGGACGTCCGTAGGAGTCCAGTTGTCCGGAGGCTGAAGCTTCTCTTGAGCTCTTCCTTGGTCCTTCTGAACTTGGCATCCTTGTGGTTCTTCATGGTCGCTTCTTGATCTTCTTCCAAGTACCTCATGGTCGCTTCTTGATCTTCTTCCAAGTACCTCAGTATGCAAAGGGTTTCCGCTTGAGGTAGTATTCACGTTTCAAGAGTATCAAATGGAGATTCATTGAGGAGCGATGTCACCTTGGTTTCAATAGCACACGCATGGGCTCGTGTCATTGGACATTTTGAAGATGACCACGGGCTCTTGTCATGGGACCTTTTGAAGATGACCACGGGATGCTCCGCATGACTAGGATTATTTATGTATGACTAGGATTATTTATGTAGTAGTGTGTAACTTTTGAGCTGCGTGGTGTAGTATGGATTTGAGCTATGCCGTTGCAACACATGCAATATGAGAGGTGACCCGGCCCTCTGACATCACAACTTTACAACTATCTACGTTATCAGCCTATCAGGATCACTGCAGACGCAAGAAACGTATGTACACATTTCCTCCAATAAAAGAAAAAGGGAAGCAATGTGTGCTCTGACTGGCATTCACTTACTGGCAGTAGTATATTCAGCCCTGGCATACTCTTAGACCGAACCAAATCTCCATGTGTGAAGAGAAAAAAACAGTTCCTAAGTTACAGACATAGCACGGTAACAGGGAGCAAATTTCTGAGTTACAACGGAGATATAGCTGTAACAAGGTAACATAACCAAAACTCAAGTTCCTCGTGGATGAATTCAATAAACTAGTGTTACAACAAAACAATGCTACGAACAAGCTAGCTTACAACAATGCGGCAGGCGCTTAAAAGACAGGAGGCAATACATGTGAGCTCCAAAATACTCTATCAAGAATAATAACTGAGACTCAGCTCACCTTACTCAACCAGGTATTCAGGAGGAGGCTGCGCATGTGTTGACACCATCCTTGCAGTCGTGTGTTAGGTCATTGAATGTCTCCAGCTTCCTCTTCCCCCTGAGGAACACCTCAGTGTCAACTGCAACCCTCATGTAACCATCGAACTCCACCGGATTGCCATTGTTGAGCTCCTTAGTTTCAGCATACCAGTCACTATTTTCATCCCAAAGATCCTTGAAATCATCCAGGAAACGCGTCTTGTACTTGTTCTTCAGCAGGTCAAAGAACGATTTATCAGACTCATCGGTAGAAATGTACAAATACCGTCCAGCACCAACCTTATTATTGAGTGTCGTGAGGAGATTTTCTGGCGAGGTATCTGCATCAAGGTTTGGCCACAGCTGTGTGGTCTGGGCTTTCTCTCCTCTCACGACGTGCATCGAGTCGAAATCCCAACTCATTCGAGAGGCAATGGCAGACACTATCTCCATCAAGCGACGCGACTTCCACAAGAAATGCCATGGCCGTTTGATCATGGCCTCCGTCTCACCCTCGCACACACGTGACCAGTAGTTATCCGGCTCAACATGCCCAAACTTCCTCATGATCAGTGTGTCCTTGACGTCGCGAAGTTTCATTGGGGTCACCTTGATATCTTCAGTATAGTGATTCTTCAGTCGATCCTTCTTGTGCCACTTCCCCCAATCTGTCCAGAACTGACTCTGATCGATCACAGATGCAGATTCCTTCAGGTGCTCAAAATCAAAGTAGAGCCTGAAATCCTTTTCTTCGTCCTTGCCACTGGAAGTATACCGGGAATTGAGGCAGACGCTGAAGTCCATAACAAGTGTCCGGTTCAAGAACTGCGCCTCACCTAGCGCGCACAAAAAGCCCCAAATGTAGTGGTTCATGCTCTTGCACCTCTCGCCACCGCCCATGTAAATGAGGTACCTTCCGCGGCTGAAATCGGACTCCGAAGCAACCACCGGCATGCTGTCATTGACGGCATCGCCGACAACAAACACCTGGTCTGCAGCAGTTGTGGTGTCTGCATTAGCACCATTCTCGTCGATCCTCATCTGGGTCTTGGCTGGCACGAAGTCTGTGGTCACCGGTGCCTCACGCTTTCCCTTCTTGCCCTTCTTGCCCTTGCGTCGCCCACTGCGCTTGGCGCCGGTGCCGGAGTGGTACTCGCCGACGCTTTCCACCATGAGGGAGCATGTGTTGACATCGCGGGTGAGCGTGAACCGGCGGTAGTCCTTGTAGTAGGTGGTGCGTCCTCCGGCGTCTTCGGCTGGGCGGAAGCGCCAGGCGAGGTCGCACGCCATGGGGCTCTCTGGCACCACAACGGGGCGGCCGAAGCGATAGAAGTGGAGGTCGGGGAACCTCTCGATCGACGTACGCATGAGCAGATTGAAGAGCTCCCTGTCCCCCGTGCAGTCCACCGGCGCATCCGTGTCGCAGGAAACAGCCTCGACGATAGGCTTGTCCTCCTGGGCGGCCGAGTTGGAGTCGGTGTCGGTGTCGACGGTGACGGACTGCTCCGTCTCCGCCTCCGTTTTCTCGGACCCAACATCGGAGAGCTCGATGAACTTGGGTCCGACAGAGGCGGAGGCGTCCTCCGACGAGTTGGAGACGGTAGCGAAGTCCTCCCCGGTACGGAGCACGGAGTCGTCGGCGAGGAAGGTGGAGTTGGAGGTGGCGGAGGTGAGGAACGCGGTAAGCTGGTGGGAGGAAGGGTGTAGCAGCGGGTCGTCGGGGCTGTGGACGGCGGCGAGGAGCGTGAACGCGAGGACCGCGGCCACGAAGAGCCCGAATAGGAGGTTGCCGCCCGACTGAAGCGCGGCGCGCAGGTCGAGTGCGCCCCCGCGCCACTGCGGCGCCGACATCCCCACCCCTCGCCCCAGCATTCGCGCGGATCTGGAAGACGGAGGCGCGGATTGAGAAGCGACGGCGATGGGGAGGGATCTGGCTGGGGCGCCGACAGGGGGACAGAACGAGCTGAGCTGACGAAAGAGGTGTGACCGTGTGAGTGCAGTTCACTCCAGTTTTTTACTGGGGGACGCGGTCGCGCTCGAGTTGATGCCTTTGCCGGATTATTATTATTTTATTATTTTATTATCAAAACATTTTAGAGCATGGTTAATACTATAGCCAACTGGTTATAAGAGTATTAAGTACAATAGAATTGGGTCAACGGGCTATAAATATAAATAAGTATATTTTTGTTTAGTTGGAGAAAAGAAAAGAAAAGAAAAAATATAAACGGACTGTTGATAAAAAGTCAGTTTTAGCATGTGTTGCTAGATACTTTATGAGAATGAAAGATGAATCATGCCTATCTATATCTATATCTAATATTAAAGAAATTATTGTTTCTTCATTTTTTTATCAAGTCACAATTTTCATACGTCTTCGATTTCTTTTGGCAGAAATACCAGCAAAAAGATGAAAAAAACAACAAAGAAACCCTGAGGCTCAACAAGGATCAAACACGGGACCGTGTGGTTATGAGCGAACATGTTGGCCAATAGACCACATGGTGTTTTGTGACTGAATGCAACGCTTACATATAAATATACATTGAGCGTTCCTGAATTTTTAATTCTGAGAAATACCCAAAAAAATATTTTTTAACTGGTAAAAAATTTCAGAACTTTTTTATAAAAATGTGACGAAATTATGAAAAGGCGAATTTAAAAATACGCACAGAAGTTTTTTATTATACTGTGATTTTGTTTCAAATACACACTGAACATTTTTTAATATACAGTTATTTATTTTAATGCACACTAAATTTCTTCCTATACACAATGAACATTTTTGTATACAGTGAAGAGTTTCGAAATGTATGGTGAACCTTTTTTCTATATGGTGAAGTGTTGTTTGATTACGTGAACAATTTTTGAAAACATGAATAAATTTTGGAGTCTTGATCTTTTCCTGAAAAGAAGAGTTCATTTCCTAAAAAAATACTTTTGAAATTCTAAACATTTTTGAAGAATTTGAAATTATGAAAAAACAGGAAAAAAAGAAAAGGAAAAAAATAAGCAGAAAAAAAAGAAAAAAGAAACGAAACGAATGGTCGGAAAAAGCCAGCCGTATAAACTCTACCTTCAATGAAGCGACAGCGTATTGATGCTCACAAACTTTAAATAGGACCGACGGCGTTTCGAACCTTGAGTCACAATTTATGTACGTCGTTCTTCCTCTGAACAGGCCTTGGCAAATGCTCATCTCTCTTGAGCCTAAGCCTACTTGAGTTTCTCTTCTTTTTGTCGAAAACTAGAAAAAAATGTATCATGGATTCGCAATGGATAGCTCCTATAGCGGGCTTTATGAAAGTAAACATTGATGCGGCGATGACACAACATTAAAGCTATGGGGATGTAGGTGCAATCTGCGGGGATCCAGCGAGAGCCTTTCTTGATGTGTTGGCAATTATATTCAGACATATTGCGGAACCAGTCACACTTGAGACGCTTGCAGCAAGGGAAGCGTTGGCCCTGTCTGACGACCTTTACGTGTGGATGATTCAGACTGCAAGGGTGTGGTCGAAGAAATCAAAGAGGGAAGTTCGACGAGCCACATCGCTATTATATAGGAGATCATGGAACATTCATTGGCTTTGTTTTATGTAAAATAGTTCATGAGTTTAGGAGCTCAAACTTTGAAGCTCGCAATTTAGCGAAGCACACACTTTCTCTCGAGGCTGACAACCATTTTTGATTAAGTCATCCTGGAAATCTTCTATCCGTCCTTATAAACATTGTGACGAATTAATAAAGCGTTGCAAGATTGTCTAAAAAAGTGCTTTAGTGAGATTCGAACCGGTGACATGAGGTGTTGCAAATTTCACCGTATTAACCAACTACGCCAGTCGACTCTTGTAGAATAAAATGAACTACAACGTATTTAGGGCCTGTTTTGATCCGGACAACCCTAGTATAGTGTTGGGAGACGTAGTAGTAAATCAAAAAAATTCCTATGTGTCACCAAGATCAATCTATGGAGAAACCAGCAACGAGCAAAGGGGGAGTGCATCTTCATACCTTCGAAGATCGCAAAGCAAAAGCGTTACTAGAACGTGGTTGGTGGAGTCGTACTCGCAGCGATTCAGATCGCGGTGGAATCCGATCTAAGCGCCGAACAACGGCACCTCCGCGTTCAACACACGTGCAGCCCGATGACGTCTCCTACACCTTGATCCAGCAAGGAGGAAGGAAAGGTTGAGGGAAAGCTCCGGCAGCACGACGGTGTGGTGACGGTAGAGCTGCGTGGTACTCCGGCAGGGCTTCGCCAAGCACTACGGAGGACGAGGAGGAGGAGGGGTAGGGCTGCGCCGAGAGGGAGAGAGACTTGTGTGTTGCAGCCCCCAAAACCCCTCACTATATATAGGAGGAGGAGGCAGGGCGCAGCCCCTAGGGTTCCCACCCTAGGGCTGCGGCCGGCCCTAGATGTCCCTTGGGGCGGTGGCCAGGAGAGAGGAGAGGAGGGACGGCGCCCTAGGTGGGCCTAGGGCCCATCTGCCCTAGGGTTTGCCCCCCTCCCACCTTGTTGCGCCTTGGGACCTTGTGGGAGGCGCACCAGCCCACCTAGGGGCTGGTTCCCTCCCACCTTCGGCCCATGCAGCCCTCTGGTCCCGGTGGCCCCACACGGTGGACCCCCAGAACCCTTCCGGTGGTTTCGGTACGTTACCGGTGATGCCCGAAACACTTCAGTGAAAACATTTTCCACACAAGCGTCGCAGCCCCAAACATTAAGAAATGACAGCTTGGATTCCTATCAAACCCTAATTCACACGGTGTCATCTCAACGGATTTAGATGGTGCCCTATTTAAAGTGAATGTAGTTGTCTCTAATGCATAACCCCAAAATTATAGTAGCAAAATGATAAGAGACATCATAGCACGCACCATATCCAATAGAGTACGACTATGACATTCGGACACACCATCAGACTATGGTGTTCCAGGTGGCGTGAGTTGTGAAACAACTTTCACATTGTCTAAAGTTGTATGCCAAACTCGTAACTCAGATATTCACCTCCACGATCATATCGTAGACATTTTTATCTTCTTGTCACGATGATCTTAAACTTCACTCTGAATTTGCTTGAACCTTTCAAACGATTTAGACTTGTGTTTCATTAAGTAAATATATACTATATCTACTCAAATCATCAGTGAAGGTAAGAAAATAACGATATCCACCGCACGCTACAAGACTCATTGGATTGCATACATCAACATGTATCATTTCCAATAAATCACTTGCCCGCTTCATCAAAACAGGAAACGGGGTCCTTAGTCATCTTGACCAAGAGGCATGGTTCGCATGTCTCAACCGATTCGAAATCGAATGAGTCCAAAGATCCATCAGCATGGAGTTTCTTCATGCGTTTTATACCAATATGACATTTAGCAGTAGTGCCACAAGTATGTGGTACTATTATTATTAACTTTGTATCTTTTTGGCATCAATGTTATGAACATGTGTATTACTACGATCAAGTTTCAACAAACCATTCTTACTGGGTGCATGACCATTGAAGGTATTATTCATGTAAATAGAATAACCATTATTCTCTAACTTAAATGAATAACCGTGTTGCAATGAACATGATCTAATCATGTTCATGCTCAACGCAAAAAAACACCAAATAACATTTATTTTAGGTTCGTCACTAATCTCGAAGGTAGAGAGAGTGTGCGATGTTGATCACATCAACCTTGGAAACATTTCCAACACACATCGTCACCTCACACTTAGCTAGTTCTTCGTTTATTTCGTAGCTTTTATTTCGAGTCACTAACATTTAGCAACCGAACCGTTATCCAATACCCAGGTGCTACTAGGAGTACTAGCAAGGTACACATCAATAACACGTATATCAAATATACTTCTGTTGATGTTGCCAGCCTTCTTATCTACCAAGTATATAGGGTTGTTCCACTTCAGCGACCGTTCTCCTCATAATCGAAGCACTTAGTCTCGGGTCTGAGTTCAACTTTGGGTTGCTTCACTAGAGCAGCAACTGACTTGCTATCCATGAAGTTTCCCTCCTTGATCTTGCCCTTCTTGAAACTTAGTGGTTTTAACTAACCATCAACACTTTGACGCTCCTTCTCGATTTCTACCTTCGCGGTGTCAAACATCGCGAACAGCTCAGGGATCATTGTTTCTATCCCTGGCGTTTTATAGTTCATCACCAAGTTCTAGTAGCCTTAGTGACAGTGACTTGGAGAACTATATCAATCACTATCTTATCTAGAAGATTAACTCCCACTCGATTCAAGCGATTGTAGCACCCAGACAATCTGAGCACATGCTCAACGATTGAGCTATTCTCCTTCATCTTGCAGACAAAGAATCTTGTTGGAGATCTCATATATCACAACACGGGCACGAGCCTAAGATCCAAATTTCAGATCTTAGAACATCCCATATGTTCCATGACGTTCAAAACGTTTCGGAGCCCCAATTCTAAGCCGTAATGCATGACGCACTAAACTATCAAGTAGTCATCGGAACATGCATGTCAGATATTCACAACATCTACAGACGACGCTACAGGGGGTGGAGCACCGAGCGGTGCATTAAGGACATAAGCCTTCTGTGCACCAATGAGGACAATCCTTAGATCACGGATCCAGTCCGCAATATTGCTACCATCATCTTTCAACTCTGTTTCTCTAGGAACATATAAAAAATACAAGGGAGCTACAGCGCGAGCAAGTAATCTACAATATAATTTGCAAAGACACTACTGACTATGTTCATGTTAATGAGTTCAATTAATCATATTACTAAAGAACTCCCACTCAAATTGACATCCCTCCGGTCATTCGAGTGATACATGATCCAAATTCACCAACTCAAGTCTGATCATCACGTGATTTGAGGTGGTTTCAATGGTGAACATCATCATGTTAATCATATCTACTGTATGACTCATGTTCGACCTTTCGGTCTCTTGTGTTCCGAGGCCATGTCTGTACATGCTAGGCTCGTCAAGTTTAACCCGAGTGTTCTGCATGTGCAACACTGGCTTGCACCCCTTGTATGTGAACGTAGAGTCTATCACACCCGATCATCACATGGTGTCTCGACACGACGAACTTTCGCAATGGTGCACACTTGGGAAGAACAAAATTTATCTTGAAATTAAGTGAGGGATCACCTTATAATGCTACCGTCATCCTAAGAAAAACAAGGTGCATAAAAGGATTAACATCACATGCAAATCATAAGTGACATGATATGGCCATGAACTCGTGCTTTTGATCTCCATCTTGAAAGCACCGACATGATCTCCATCGTCACCGGCACGACACCGTGATCTCCATCATCTTGATCTCCATCAACATGTCGCCATCGGGGTTGTCGCGCCCATCATGCTTGTACTACTATTGCTACCGTTTAGCGATAAATTAAAGCATTACATAGCGCTTAATGATTGACACGCAGGTCATACAATAATTAAAGACAACCCTATGGTTCCTGCCGGTTTCCGTACTCATCGACATGCAAGTCGTGATATTCTATACAACACATGATCATCTCATACATCACATATATCACATCATGTAATTGGCCATATCACATCACAACATACCCTGCAAAAACAAGT
Organism: Hordeum marinum; assembly: GCA_022496015.1. Taxonomy (NCBI): domain Eukaryota; kingdom Viridiplantae; phylum Streptophyta; class Magnoliopsida; order Poales; family Poaceae; genus Hordeum; species Hordeum marinum. The sequence continues at coordinate 196,337,709 of CM039672.1, read as the reverse complement.
TAGACGTCCTCTAATTGTTGTTGCATGTTTTACGTGGCTGCTACGGGTATCTAGCAACAACAATTCTCACCTACGCAAAAACCACAACGGTGATACATAAGTTGCTTTTCAACCTTCTCAAGGACCTCCTTTGTCGAATCCGATCCAACTAAAGTAGGAGAAACAGACACCCGCCAGCCATCTTTGTGCAACGAGGTTACACGTCAGTTGATGGAACCAGTCTCTCGTAAGCGTACGAGTAAGGTTGGTCCGGGCCGCTTCAACCCACAATACCGCTGAACCAAAACGCGACTAAGGGAGGAAGCAATCTAAGTATCAACGCCCACAAACTCTTTGTGTTCTACTCGAGATCTCATCTACACATAGACCTAGCTCATGATGCCACGGTTGGGGAACGTTGCATGGGAAACAAAAAATTTCCTATGAACACGCAAGATCTATCCATCGTGATGAGCACCTACGAGAGGGAGAGTGGATCTATGTACCCTTTTAGATTGCTAAGCGGGAAGCGTTAAGAAACGTGGTTGGTGTAGTTGAACGTCTTCGCGATCCAAATCGCCGAGCGTCCCGCGATCTCATCACGATCCGTCCTGTGATCCAATCATGATCTGTCCCGCGAACTCATCACGATCCGTCCCGTGATCTCATCATGATCCATCTCGCGATCTTGATCACGGTCCTTCCGATCTAGCGCCGAACGGACAACACCTCCGCGTTCAGCACACGTACAGCTCAATGACGATCTCCGCCTTCTTGATCCAGCAAGAGGGAGCAGAGAGGTAGATGAGTTCTCTGGCAGCGTGATGACGTTGCGGCGATGGTGGTGGAGCAATTCCGGCAGGGTTTCGCCAAGCACTGGAGAAAACCGATCTAGAGGAGAAACTATGCACTAGAGGAACGGGTAGCACGTGGCTGAAAAAACTGTGCCACAACCCTAAAACCCTCTAGTATATAGAGGAGGAGAGGAGGAGGAGGCTTGGCTCCCAATGAGGCGGCCCTTGGGTCGGCCGAACCAGGAGGGAGGAGTCCTCCTCCTCCACTCCTAGTAGGATTAGGACTCCATCCTAATTTAGCCCCTTTTGCCTTTTTCCACCTTTTTCCTTTTGGGCTTCTTATTCCCAGCCTCATGGGCCCTTTGTGGGACATCCTCCAGACCACTAAGGGCTGGTATTGATCCTCCCACAGCCCATGTAGCCTCTTGGGTCGAAATACACCTCCCGATGGTCTCCCGGTACACTACCGGCACTCTCGGTACACTACCGATGAGCCCGAAACTTTTCCGGCGACCAAAATAGGACTTCCTATATATCATTCTTTCCCTCCGAACCATTCCGAAGCTCCTCGTGACATCCAGGATCTCATCCGGGACTCCGAAAAACCTTCGGTCACCACAATACATAACTTTGTACTACCGAAACGTCACCAAACCTTAAGTGTGCAGACTCTGCGGGTTCTAGAACTATGTAGACATGACCGAGGCACCTCTACGGTCAATAACCAATAGCAAGACCTGGATGTCCATATTGGTTCCTACATATTCTATAAAGATCTTTATCGGTCGAACCTCTTTCAAGGATTCAGTTAATCCCGTATGATGTTCCCTTTGTTCTTCGGTATGTTACTTGCCCGAGATTCGATCGTCGGTATCTCCATACCTAGTTCAACCTCGTTACCGGCAAGTCTCTTTACTCGTTCCGTAATACAAGATCCCGTGAATAACACTTAGTCACATTGCTTGCAAGGCTTATTGTGATGTTGTATTACCGAGTGGGCCCTGAGATACCTCTCCGTCACACGGAGTAACAAATCCCAGTCTTGATCCATGCCAACCCAACAGACACCCTCGGAGATACCTGTAGAGTACCTTTATAGTCACCCAGTTACGTTGCAACGTTTGATACACACAAGGCACTCCTCCGGTGTCAGTGAGTTGCATGATCTCATGGTCATAGGAACATATACTTGACATGTAGAAAACAGTAGCATTAAACTGACACGATCATATGCTATGTTTGTAGTTTGGGTCTTGTCCATCACACCATTCTCCTAATGATGTGATCCCGTTATCAAATGACATCTCATGTCCATGGCTAGGAAACCTTAACCATCTTTGATCAATGAGCTAGTCTATTAGAGGCATACTAGGGACATGGTTTTGTATATGTATCCACACATGCATCTAAGTCTCCGATCAATACAATTATAGCATGGATAATAAACGATTATCATGAACAAGGAAATATGATAATAACTAATTTATTATTGCCTCTAGGGCATATTTCCAACAATTTCAGCATCGAGTACAACTCAGGAATGGACTTCTCCATCCTCTGCATGTTGTAGTTCATCACAAAGCTCTTGTGGCTAGGTGGAAGCGACTGGAGGATTATGTCAATAACCGAGTCATCAGGAAGATTAACTCCCAGCTAAGACAAGCGGTTGTGCAACCCTGACATTTTGAGTATGTGCTCGCTGACAGAACTATTCTCCTCCATATTACATCTGAAGAACTTGTCGGAGACATCATATCTCTCGACCCAGGCATGAGCTTGGAAAACCATTCTCAGCTCTTGGAACATCTCATATGCTCCGTGTTGCTCAAAACACTTTTGGAGCCCCTGTTCTAAACTGTAAAGCATGCCGCACTGAACCAAGGAGTAATCATCACAGCGCGACTGCCAGTCGTTCATAACGTCTTGAGTCACTGGGAAAATGGGTGTGTCACCTAGCGGTGCATCAAGGACATACAATTTCTTGGAAGCTATGAGGATGAACCTCAAGCTACGGACCGAGTCCATATAGTTGCTTCCATCATCTTTCATCTTGGTTTTCTTTAGGAACGCGTTGAAGTTGAGGACAACATTTGCGTAGGCCATTGGATCTACAATATAGATTGTAAAGACAATTTTAGACTAAGTTCATGATAATTAAGTTCACATAATTAATGAACTCCCACTTAGATAGACATCTCTCTAGTCATCCAAGTGACACATGATCCATGTCAACTAGCCCGTGTCCGATCATCACGTGAGACGGACTAGTCATCAATGGTGAACATCTCCATGTTGATCGTATCTTCTATACGACTCATGTTCGACCTTTCGGTCTCCCGTGTTCTGAGGCCATGTATGTACATGATAGGCTCGTCAAGTCAACCTAAGTGTATTGTGCGTGTAAATCTGGGTTACACCCGTTGTATGCAAACGTTAGAGCCTATCACACCCGATCATCACGTGGTGCTTCGGAACAACGAACCTTAGCAACGGTGCACAGTTAGGGGGAACACTTTTCTTGAAATTTTAGTGAGAGATCATCTTATTTAAGCTACCGTCGTTCTATGCAAATAAGATGTAAAACATGATAAACATCACATGCAATCACATAGTGACATGATATGGCCAATATCATCTTGCTCCTTTGATCTCCATCTTGAGGGCACCATGATCATCATTGTCACCGGCATGACACCATGATATCCATCATCGTGTCTTCATGAAGTTGTCTCGCCAACTATTACTTCTACTACTATGGCTAACGTTTAGCAATAAAGTAAAGTAATTACATGGCATTTTTGATTGACACGCAGGTCATACAATAAATCAAGACAACTCCTATGGCTCCTGTCGGTTGTCATACTCATCGACATGCAATTCGTGAATCCTATCACAAGAACATGATCAATCTCATACATCACATATATCACATCACATTCTTTGGCCATATCACATCACACGGCATATGCTGCAAAAACAAGTTAGACGTCCAATAATTGTTGTTGCAAGTTTTTACGTGGCTGCTATAGATTTCTAGCAAGAACATTTCTTACCTACGCAAAAACCACAACGTGATATGGCAATTGCTATTTACCCTTCATAAGGACCCTCTTCATCGAGTCCGATCCGACTTGAGTGGGAGAGACAAACACCCGCTAGCCACCTTATGCAACAAGTGCATGTCAGGCGATGGAACCAGTCTCATGTAAGCATACGTGTAAAGTCAGTCCGGGCCGCTTCATCCCACAATGTCGCCGAATCAAGATAAGACTAGTAACGACAAGCAAATTAACAAAATCGATGCCCACAATAACTTGTGTTCTACTCGTGCAGAGATTCTATGCGTAGACCTAGCTTTGATACCACTGTTGGGAGACGTAGTAGTAAACCAAGATCAATCTATGGAGAAACCAGCAACGAGCAAAGGGGGAGTGCATCTTCATACCTTTGAAGATCGCAAAGCGGTAGTGTTACTAGAACGCGGTTGGTGGAGTCGTACTCGCAGCGATTCAGATCGCGGTGGATTCCGATCTAAGCGTCGAACAACGACGCCTCCACGTTAAACACACGTGCAACCCGGTGACGTCTCCTACGCCTTGATCCAGCAAGGAGGAAGGAGAGGTTGAGGGAGAGCTCCGGCAGCACGACGGCATGGTGATGGTGGAGCTGTGTGGTACTCCGGCAGGGCTTCGCCAACCACTACGGAGGACGAGGAGGAGGAGGGGTAGGGCTGCGCCGAGAGGGAGAGAGACGTGTGTGTTGCAACCCCCCAAACCCCTCACTATATATAGGAGGAGGAGGAGGGATGGCGCAGCCCCTAGGGTTCCCACCCTAGGGCTACGGCCGGCCCTAGATGGCCCTTGGGACGGTGGCCAGGAGAGGGGAGAGGAGAGGCGGCGCCCTAGGTGGGCCTAGGGCCCATCTGACCCTAGGGTTTGCCCCCTCCCACCTTGCTATGCCGTGGGCCCTTGTGGGAGGTGCACCAGCCCACCTAGAGGCTGGTTCCCTCCCGCCTTTGGCCCATGCAGCCCTCTGGTGCCAGTGGCCCCACACGATGGACCCCCGGAACCCTTTCGGTAGTCCTGGTACGTTACCGTTGATGCACGAAACACTTCCGGTGACCAAAACCTCACTTCCTATATATGAATCTTTACCTCCGGACCATTCCGGAACTCCTCGTGATGTCCGAGATCTCATCCGGGACTCCGAACAATCTTCGGTAACCACGTACACTATTTCCCTATAACCCTAGCTTCATCGAACGTTAAGTGTGTAGACCCTACGGGTTCGGGAGGCGTGTAGACATGACCGAGACACCTCTCCGATCAATAACCAACTACGGGATCTGGATACCCATGTTGGCTCCCACATTCTCCATGATGATCTCACTGGATGAACCATGATGTCGCGGATTCAATCAATCCCGTATTCAATTCCCTTTGTCTACCGGTATGGTACTTGCCCGAGATTCGATCGTCGATATCCCTATACCTTGTTCAATCTCGTTACCGGCAAGTCTATTTACTCGTTTCTTAACACATCATCCCGTGGCTAACTCCTTAGTCACATTGAGCTCATTATGATGATGTCTTACCGAGTGGGCCCAGAGATACCTCTCCATCATACGGAGTGACAAATCCGAGTCTCGATTCGTGCCAACCCAACAGATACTTTCGGGGATACCCGTAGCATACCTTTATAGCCATGCAGTTACGTTGTGATGTTTGGCACACCCAAAGTATTCCAACGGTATCCGGGAGTTGCACAATCTCATGCTCTAAGGAAATGATACTTGACAATAGAAAACTTTAGCAAACGAACTACACGATCTTGTGCTATGCTTAGGATTGGGCCTTGTCCATCATTCTCTTAATAATGTGATCCCGTTATCAACGACATCCTATGTCCATGGTCATGAAACCGTGACCATCTATTGATCAACGAGCTAGCCAACTAGAGGCTCACTAGGGACTTGTTGTGGTTTATGTATTCACACATGTATTACGGTTTCCGGTTAATACAATTATATAATGAACAATAGACAATTATCATGAACAAGGAAATATAATAATAACCATTTTATTATTGCCTCGAGGGCATATTTCCAACATATAGGGCCATAGTCGTTAGCTCTGTAGTGAGGATTGTGTAGGAGACATTGCATGGAGCATGTGCTCGAGGGACACAAGAGGGAAACCCTCATCCCTAGATCAATAGATTAGTTTAAACATTTCCCTCGACTAGCATGGTTCAATCCCTTGGGTTGGTGTGATTCAGTGATAGGTGTGCCATGTGATGGTCAAGCTCATCGCCTTGAGACTAATCACATCTAGATGTGTTGTGATCAGATGGACATGAGTGTCATCGTCAGTGAGGGCGGAAAAGAGCATAAGCCATCATAGATGGATGCTGTGTTGAAATAGAGGACATGAACTTGCACGACATAGGAGGTGGAGTCTTTGAATCATGCTTACTAGGCTAGATGAGTGTGATATTATTGTTTTTCCCCGTTGCAACGCACGGGCATATGCGCTAGTAATAAATAAGTAGTACACTTTTCTAATCAACTATTTTACATGTTGGCTATAAGATGGGCTATAGATGACATGACAATGACTTATAACCAGCAATTGACTATACTATTAACTATGCTCCAAGGGCGTGTTTGGTTGCTTTCGGCTACAGTACCTGTGTTGCATACCCATCTCCAGCCAGCCTGGTTCTTCATATGCAGCATATGCAACCTGTTTGGTTGCCTGCATCGCATGAAGGGGCAGTTACCCCCCTGCTGTTTGGTTGCTGCTTTTGTGCTTAGGGTGTGAGCAGATGCAACTTCAGCTGTTTGGTTGCAAACAATGTTTGTGTTCTGCTCACCCCATTCAAATGTGGTGTCCTTACCACCACATGATCAGCACAAAGCAAGCAACGGGAATCATAGCAAACTACTTAGATTAACAACAAACAACTTAGATTAAACAAAGCAAGCAACGGAAATGACAGCAACAACAAACTTAGATTAACAGCAGGGGTATCCTCCTTCCCTGCTCCATGCCAGGGTGCCACTCATGGCCAAAATATTAACAAGTTCACAGCACAAGTACCATAAGTTCTAGCCAAAAAACATAACAAGTTCAACACCAACACCTAAGTTAACTACATTACATGCTCAATGTTACCAACACAACTGTGCTTGCTGCAACGAAACCTGCACATGATCGAGGAGTCATGGTTGTAGATTTGGACCTTCAGGCCGAGTCCTGAGATGCGCAGAATGAGGAGGTCACCGAGGATGATCCGATGGCGGCGGCAGAAGTAGTTCCAGGCCCGGGAAAGCACCATGTGCCCCTCGAAGTTCTGGACCTGCACCCAAAACTCGCACCACTTGTTCACCGAGAGCCCGACCTCACGCAGGATCCGCCTAATGACCAGCCAATTGTTCATCACCTGCACGAACTTGCGAGGGATGACGAGCATGGCGAGGTCTTCAGTGTCCTTGATCTGCTGGTAGAAGCACAGCATCTCCCGAGCCCCCTCCTTGTGGCTGGTCCTCGGAGATCGCCCCCTTGAACGAGGCATGCTCATGAAGGCGACCCTGCCAGGCAGGTCCACCCTCTTGAGCCACCTGTTGGTGGGGATGAGATCCTTAGCGCCCTCAGCTCTGACCACCACCTGAGCTCCTCCATCCGCCACGTCCTAGTCACTCTTCAATATCTTGTCAAGTAAGATGAAAAGTATTAGAGGTGCTTGCAAAATGAACAACCACTGATCAGTGGCATTAGCTCTTCTGCAAATGCCACTGATCAGTTGCATTAGCACTACAACAAATGACACTGGTCAGAGACATTTGCCCAAGAGCAAATGCCACTGATGAGTGCACAAACTCTTTGCCAAATGCCACTTATCAATGGCACTTTCTCATGAGCAAATGCCACTGATCAGTGGCATCTGGTCTTCTACAACTGCCACTGATCAGTGCACTATCCTAAGCATGGAAAGATCTAAAAATAGCACCCATGTGCACCCATGCACATTTGGCAGCATCCTAAAATGGTCCTACTACATGCACGTATAACAATCTAGAGGATGCAACACAAACCCTATCTTGAACATGTATGTAGCAACATGAAAAGCAACATGAACATGATCCTAACTTCAACATGAACATGCACTACTGGAAACAACATCTTTGCCGTCAGCCAGTTCTTTGCCATTAGCTGGAAGATGGCAAATAAGCTCTTTGCCACCCGTTTCCAGAAAATGGACGACAAACAACTAGCTGACGGCAAATATGCTCTTTGCCATCAACCACTTCTTTGCCGTCTGCTAGCGGACGACAAAGGAGGTTTGCCGTCAGCTAGTGGATGACAAAGAGGGAGGGGGCCCCAGTGACGAGACGCTTACAACTTAACCTAACGGCCCCCCTCTTTCCCGTTTGCTAGCGGATGGCAAACCTCCTTTGTCGTCCGCTAGCAGACGGCAAAGAGGGGACTTAACTAACGGCAACGCCCCACCCCGGCCCACCTCTCCCTCTCTCTGTTTCTCTCCCTCTCCTCCCCGCCGCCCACCACCCCGTCGCCCCACCACCCCGCCGCCCTACCGGCCCATCGCCCCATCGGCCCATCGCCCCCGGTGCCACCACCGCCACGTCGCCCCCGCCATCGCGCCCGGGCCCCCCTGTGCCCCACCGGCCCAGAACCCTGTGGCCCCATCGCCACCGCCGCCCGTCGCTCGCCAGCGCCGCCCGCCACCCGCGCCCGCCTCCTGACCGGCCCAACCGGTGCCCTGTGCCCCCCTGCGTGCCCTCCGGCCCTGCCACCCACCGCTTCGAGGCACCCGAGGGCCCCTGTCCCCACCGCCCGGCCGCCATTGCCGCCCCAGCGCTCCCCTGCCCTCCCCGGCGCTCGCCCAACCCTCCCCGACGCCCCCTGCCCCGCCCCCTCTGGTAAGCTCTTCCCCTCCTCTTTTTTTTCTGTTTTTTTATTTTAGTTTAGGTTTAGATTATTAGGTTAGTGTTAATTAGGTTAATGTTAATTAGGTTAGTGTTAGTTTAGTTTAGTGTTAGTTAGGTTAGTGTTAGTTTAGGTTTATTAGGTTAGTGTTAGTTTAGGTTTATTAGGTTAGTGCAAAAAGAAGAAGAAGAAGAAGAAGAAGAAGAAGATGAGGAGAAGAGGAGAAGAAGAAGAAGGAGAAGGAGAAGAAGAAGAAGAAGAGCCCCCGGTCCCCGACGCCACTAACCCCCAACCTCCGACGCCACCGACCCTCGATGCCCCGGACCCCCACCACCGCCGCCATCGCCCCCCCCCCCCGACCACCGACACCACCGACCCTCGACCACCAACACCATCGACCCCCGACCACTAATGCCACCGACCCCCGACACCCCCAACACCCGACCCCCGACATGACACCCCGACACGGCACGCCAGACCCTGACACAGTACCCCTACCCCAAGACGATACCCCAACCCCGACATGACTCCCACGACACCCCGATCCCGAAAAAGGTGCTCTTCAGCCTTCCAGAGGCCGACGGGTCATATATTTGTGAATTATAAGTTAGGTCATATATTTTTCGATTTTTTATACAGAACATCATATTTATGTTGATCAGGTGGATTTAAATGTGCAGTTGTTTCGTTGCTGCGAGGGTCTGGTGTTCGACGACCTCCCCGTGCATTTGATGAGCTCCCCTGCTGCGTTCGTTGGTGAGCACAAATGACATCTTATCCCTCGACACCCTTACAGATTTTGCTCTGTTCCGGTATTCGTGCCAATGAAACTTGCTAGCTATAGGTGTCTTCAGTCATCAGTATGCGTGACCACTATGCGTCTCCCGTTCAAAAGGGTTACATCTATAAATATGCATTCATTAGCATATTTATAACCATGATTCTTTCGAATTTTCAACGTTATCCATGAACAACGTTATCCATGGCTAAGGCATAGTTGGAATATACGCTTTGATGAGGTGATCAAAGTTTTAATGTTTATACAAAGTTTATGAGAAACTTGTATTTACAATAAAGTGAGTGGGAGCACTATAGAATTTCTGATAAGTATATGTGGATGACATATTGTTGATCGGAAATAATGTAGAATTTCTGGAAAGCATAAATGGTTGTTTGAAAAGTGATTTTCAAAGGAAGACCTGGATAAAGCTACCTAATTGTTGAGCATCAAGATCTATAAAGATAGATCAAGATGCTTGATGAGACTTTCAATAAGTAAATACCTTGACAAGATTTTGAAAGAGTTCAAAATGGATCAGCCAGAGAAATAGTTCTCGTCTGATTTGTAAGGTGTGAAGTTGAGTGAGACTCAAAGCTCGACAACGGCAGAAGAAAGAGAAAGGACGAACGTCGTCCCCTATGCCTTAGCCATAGGCTCTATATTATGCCATGCTGTGTACCGCACCTATGTGTGCCTTGCCATGAGTCTTTCAAGGGGTACATGAGTGGTCCAGGAGTGGATCACTGGACAGTGGTCGAAATTATCCTTAGTAACGAGAGGACTAAGGAAATGTTTCTTGATTATGGAGGTGATAAAGAGTTCGTCGTAAAGACTTACGTCGATGCAAGCTTTAACACCTATCCGGATGACTAGTAGTAGCAATCTGGATACGTATAGTGGAGCAGCCATTTGGAAATAGTACCAAATGGAGTGTGTTAGTAGTGTTTAAGGTTTCACATAGAGATTTGCAAAGTACACACGGATCTGAATATCGCAGACCCATTGACTATAAGACCTCTCTCACATGCAAAGCATGATCGAGCCCCAGAACTTGTTGGGTGTTAGATTCATAACAATGCGAATCACATGGTGATGTGAACTAGATTATTGACTCTAGTGCAAGTGGGAGACTGTTGGAAATATGCCCTAGAGGCAATAATAAATTAGTTATTATTATATTTCCTTGTTCATGATAATAGTTTATTATCCATGCTATAATTGTATTGATCGGAGACTTAAATGCATGTGTGGATACATAGACAAAACCATGTCCCTAGTATGCCTCTAATGGACTGGCTCGTTGATCAAAGGATGGTTAAGGTTTCCTAGCCATGGACATGAGATGTCATTTGATAACGGGATCACATCATTAGGAGAATGATGTGATGGACAAGACCCAAACTACAAACGTAGCATATGATCGTGTCAGTTTATTGCTACTGTTTTCTGCATGTCAAGTATATGTTCCTATGACCATGAGATCATGTAACTCACGGATATCGGAGGAGTGCCTTGTGTGTATCAAATGTCGCAACGTAACTGGGTGACTATAAAGGTGCTCTACAGATATCTCCGAGGGTGTCTGTTGAGTAGGCATGAATCGAGACTGGGATTTGTTACTCCGTGTGACAGAGAGGTATCTCGGGTCCCACTCGGTAATACAACATCACAATGAGCCTTGCAAGCAATGTGACTAATTGTTAGTTGTGGGATCTTGTATTACGGAACGAGTAAAGAGACTTGCCGGTAACAAGGTTGAACTAGGTATGGAGATACCGACGATCGAATCTCGAGCAAGTAACATACCGGAGAACAAAGGGAACGTTATACGGGATTAACTGAATCCTTGACATAGAGGTTCGACCGATAAAGATCTTCGTAGAATATTTAGGAACCAATGTGGACGTCCAGGTCCCGCCATTGGTTATTGACCGTAGAGTTCCCTCTCATAGATGCTCATCACCATGGATAGATTTGCGTGTGCGTAGGAAATTTTTTGTTTCCCATGCGACGTTCCCCAACAGTGGCATCTGAGCTAGGTCTATGTGTAGATGAGATCTCGAGTAGAACACAAAAGGTTTGTGGGCGTTGATGCTTAGATTGCTTCCTCCCTTGGTCGGATTTTGGTTCAGCGGGATTGTGAGATAAAAAGGCCCAGACCAACATTACTCGTACGCTTATGAGAGACCGGTTCCCTCGACGCAACTTGTTGCTTAGATGGCTTGCGGGTGACAGTTTGTCTCACTTTAGTTGGATCGGATCCGACAAAGGCGGTCCTTGAGAAGGTTGAAAAGCAATCTATGTATCACCATTGTGGTTTATGCGTAGGTGAGAATCGTTCTTGCTAGATACCCGTAGCAGCCACGTAAAACATGCAACAACAATTAGAGGACGTCTAACTTGTTTTTGCAGGGTATGTTGTGATATGATATGGCCAATTACATGATGTGATATATGTGATGTATGAGATGATCATGTGATGTATAGATTATCACGACTTGCATGTCGATGAATACGGCAACCGGCAGGAGCCAGAGGGTTGTCTTAAATTATTGTATGACCTGCGTGTCAATCATTAAGCGCTATGTAATGCTTTACTTTATCGCTAAACGGTAGCAATAGTAGTAGAAGCATGCAGGGCGTGACAACCCCGATGGCGACACATTGATGGAGATCAAGATGATGGAGATCATGGTGTCATGCCGGTGATGATGGAGATCATGCCGGTGTTTTCTAGATGGAGATCAAAAGCACAAGTTCATGGCCATATCATGTCACTTATGATTTGCATGTGATGTTAATCCTTTTTATGCACCTTGTTTTTCTTAGGACGACAGTAGCATTATAAGGTGATCCCTCACTTAATTTCAAGATAAATTGTGTTCTCCCCGAGTGTGCACTATTGCGGAAGTTCGTCGTGTTGAGACACCACGTGATGATCGGGTGTGATAGACTATACTTTCACATACAATGGGTGCAAGCCAGATTTGCACGTGCAGAACACTCGGGTTAAACTTGACGATCCTAGCATGTACAGACATGGCCTCGGAACATAAGAGACCGAAAGGTCAAACATGAGTCATATAGTAGATATGATCAACATAATGATGTTCACCATTGTAGCCACCTCAACTCACGTGATGATCGGACTTGAGTTGGTGATTTTGGATCATGTATCACTCGAATGACCGGAGGGATGTCAATTTGAGTGGGAGTTCTTAAGTAATATGATTAATTGAACTCATTATCATGAACATAGTCAAAGTGTCTTTGCAAATTATGTCATAGATTACTAGCTCACGCTGTAGCTCCCTTATATTTTTATGTGTTCCTAGAGAAATAGAGTTGAAAGATGATGGTAGCAATATTGCGGACTGGGTCCGTGATCTGAGGATTGTCCTCATTGCTGCACAAAAGGCTTATGTCCTTAATGCACCGCTCGGTGCGCCAACCCCTCTAGCGTCGTCTGTAGATGTTGTGAACATCTGACAGGTACGTGTTGATGACTACTTGATAGTTTAGTGTGTCATGCATTACGGCTTAGAATTGAGGCTTCGAAACGTTTTGAGCGTCATGGAACATATGAGATGTTCTAAGAGCTGAAATTAGGATCTCAGGCTCATGCCCGTGTTGCAAGATATGAGATCTCCAATAAGATTCTTTGCCTGCAAGATGAACGAGAATAGCTCAATCGTTGAGCATGTGCTCAGATTGTCTGGGTGCTACAATCGCTTGAATCGAGTGGGAGTTCATCTTCCAGATAAGATAGTGATTGATATAGTTCTCCAAGTCACTTTCACTAAGCTACTAGAACTTGGTGATGAACTATAAAATGCCAGGGATAGAATTAATGATCCCTGAGCTGTTCGCGATGTTTGACACCGCGAAGGTAGAAATCGAGAAGGAGCGTCAAAGTGTTGATGGTTAGTCAAAACCACTAGATTCGAGAAGGGCAAGAGCAAGGAGGGAAACTTCATGGATAGCAAGTCTGTTGCAGCTCCAGTGAAGCAACCCAAAGTCTAACCCAAACCCGAGACTAAGTGCTTTGATTATGAGGAGAACAGTCGCTGAAGCGGAACAACCCTAGATACTTGGTAGATAAGAAGGCTAGCAAAGTCGACAGAAGTATATTTGATATACATGTTATTGATGTGTGCCTTGCTAGTACTCCTAGTAGCACCTGGGTATTTGATACCGGTTCGGTTGCTAAATGTTAGTAACTCGAAGTAAAAGCTACGGAATAAACAGATACTAGCTAAGTGTGAGGTGACGATGTGTGTTGGAAATGTTTCCAAGGTTGATGTGATCAACATCGCACGCTCTCTCTACCTTCGAGATAAGTGACGAACCTAAATAAATATTATTTGGTGTTTTTGCGTTGAGCATGAACGTGATTAGATCATGTTCATTGCAACACGGTTATTCATTTAAGTTAGAGAATAATGGTTATTCTGTTTACATGAATAATACCTTCAATGGTCATGCACCCAGTAAGAATGGTTTGTTTAAACTTGATCGTAGTAATACACATGTTCATGACATTGATGCAAAAAGGATACAAAGTTGATAATGATAGTACCACATGCTTGTGGCACTGCCGCTAAATGTCATATTGGTATAAAGCGCATGAAGAAACTCCATGCTGATGGATCTTTGGACTCATTCGATTTCGAATCGGTTGAGACATGCGAACCATGCCTCTTGTTCAAGATGACCAAGGACCCCGTTTTCTATTTTGATGAAGCGGGCAAGTGATTTATTGGAAATGATACATGTTGATGTATGCAATCCAATGAGTCTTGTAGCGTGCGGTGAATATCGTTATTGTCTTACCTTCACTGATGATTTGAGTAGGTATAGTGTACATCTACTTAATGAAACACAAGTTTGAATCGTTTGAAAGGTTCAAGCAAATTCAGAGTGAAGTTTTAAGATCATCGTGACAAGAAGATAAAAATGTTTGCGATATGATCGTGGAGGTGAATATCTGAGTTACGAGTTTGGCATACAACTTTAGACAATGTGAGAATTGTTTTCACAACTCACGCCACCTGGAACACCATAGTGTGATGGTGTGTCCGAACGTAATAGTCGTGCTCTATTGGATATGGTGCATGCTATGATGTCTCTTATCGTTTTGTTACTATAATTTTGGGGTTATGCATTAGAGACAACTACATTCACTTTAAATAGGGCACCATCTAAATCCGTTGAGATGACATCATGTGAATTTTGGTTTGATAGAAACCTAAGCTGTCATTTCTTAATGCTTGGGGCTATGACGCTTGTGTGGAAAATGTTTTCACCTAATGAGCTCGAACCCAAAGCGGACAAATGCATCTTCATAGAATACCCTAAGAACAGTTGGGTGAACCTTCTATCTCAGATCCAAGCATAAAATGTTTATTGCTAAAACTGGGTCCTTTCTCGAGAAAAGGTTTCTCTTGAAAGAATTGAGTGGGAGGAGGATAGAACTTGATGAGGTTATTGAACCTCTGCTTCAACCAGAAAGTAGCGCTGCGCAGAAAGATGTTTCTATGAAGCCTACGTCAGTTGAAGAGGAAGTTAATGATGATGATCATGAAGCTTTGGATCAAGTTACTATCGACCTACGAGGAAAATAGAACTTGATGAGGTTATTGAACCTTCACTTCAACCAGAAAGTGGCACAGCGCAGAAAGATGTTTCTGTGAAGCCTACGTTAGTTGAAGAGGAAGTTAATGATGATGATCATGAAGCTTCGGATCAAGTTACTATTGAACTTCATAGGTCGACAAGGATGTGTACTGCTACTGAGCGGTACGACAACCCTGTCTTGGAGGTCATGTTGTTGGACAACGATAAACCTACGAACTATGGAGAAGCGATGATGGGCCCGGAAACCAACAAATGGTTAGAGGCCATGAAATCCGAGAAAGGATCCATGTATGAAAACCAAGTATAGACTTTGGTGGACTTGCTCGTTGGACGGTAGATCGTTAAGTACAAATGGATCTTTAAAATGAAGACAGACGCTGATGGTAATTGTCACCATTTGTAAAGCTCGACTTGTCGCAAAGATGTTTGTGACAAGTTCAAGGAGTTGACTGCGATGAGACTTTCTCACTCGTAGCGATGCTAAAGTCTGTTGGAATTATGTTAGCAGTTGCTGCATTTTCAATTATGAAATCTGGCAGATGGATGTCAAAATATTGTTTCCTTAACGGTTTACTTGAGGAAAGGTTGTATGTGATACAACCGGATGGTTTTGTTAGTCCTAAGGATGCTAAAAGGTTTGCAAGATTTAGTGATCCTTCTATGGACTGAAGCAAGTATCTCGGAGTTGGAATATACGTTTTGATGAGGTGATCAAAGTTTTAATGGTTATACAAAGTTTATGAGAAACTTGTATTTACAATAAAGTGAGTGGGAGCACTATAGAATTTCTGATAAGTATATGTGGATGACATATTGTTGATCGGAAATAATGTAGAATTCTGGAAAGCATAAATGGTTGTTTGAAAAGTGATTTTCAAAGGAAGACCTGGATAGAGCTACCTAATTGTTGAGCATCAAGATCTATAGAGATAGATCAAGATGCTTGATGAGACTTTCAATAAGTGCATACCTTGACAAGATTTTGAAAGAGTTCAAAATGGATCAGCCAGAGAAATAGTTCTCGTCTGATTTGTAAGGTGTGAAGTTGAGTGAGACTCAAAGCTCGACAACGGCAGAAGAAAGAGAAAGGACGAACGTCGTCCCCTATGCCTTAGCCATAGGCTCTATATTATGCCATGCTGTGTACCGCACCTGTGTGTGCCTTGCCATGAGTCTGTCAAGGGGTACAAGAGTGGTCTAGGAGTGGATCACTGGACAGCGGTCGAAATTATCCTTAGTAACGAGAGGACTAAGGAAATGTTTCTTGATTATGGAGGTGATAAAGAGTTCGTCGTAAAGAGTTACGTCGATGCAAGCTTTAACACCTATCCGGATGACTAGTAGTAGCAATTTGGATACGTATAGTGGAGCAGCCATTTGGAAATAGTACCAAATGGAGTGTGGTAGCAGTGTTTATGGTTTGACATAGAGATTTGCAACGTACACACGGATCTGAATATCGCAGACCCATTGACTATAAGACATCTCTCACATGCAAAGCATGATCGAGCCCCAGAACTCGTTGGGTGTTAGATTCATAACAATGCGAATCACAAGGTGATGTGAACTAGATTATTGACTCTAGTGCAAGTGGCAGACTGTTGGAAATATGCCCTAGAGGCAATAATAAATTAGTTATTATTAAATTTCCTTTTTCATGATAATCGTTTATTATCCATGCTATAATTGTATTGATCGGAGACTTAAATGCATGTGTGGATACATAGACAAAACCATGTCCCTAGTATGCCTCTAATGGACTGGCTCGTTGATCAAAGGATGGTTAAGGTTTCCTAGCCATGGACATGAGATGTCATTTGATAACGGGATCGCATCATTAGGAGAATGATGTGATGGACAAGACCCAAACTACAAACGTAGCATATGATCGTGTTAGTTTATTGCTACTGTTTTCTGCATGTCAAGTATATGTTCCTATGACCATGAGATCATGCAACTCACGGATATTGGGGGAGTGCCTTGTGTGTATCAAATGTCGTAACGTAACTGGGTGACTATAAAGGTGCTCTACAGGTATCTCCGAGGGTGTCTGTTGAGTTGGCATGGATCGAGACTGGGATTTGTTACTCCGTGTGACGGAGAGGTATCTCGGGGCCCACTCGGTAATACAACATCACAATGAGCCTTGCAAGAAATGTGACTAATTGTTAGTTGCAGGATCTTGTATTACGGAATGAGTAAAGAGACTTGCCGGTAGCGAGGTTGAACAAGGTATGGAGATACAGACGATCGAATCTCGGGCAAGTAACATACCGAAGAACAAAGGGAACGTTATACGGGATTAACTGAATCCTTGACATAGAGGTTCGACCGATAAAGATCTTCGTAGAATATTTAGGAACCAATGTGGACGTCCAGGTCCCGCCATTGGTTATTGACCGTAGAGGTGTCTCGGTCATGTCTACATAGTTCTCGAACCCACAGGGTCTGCACACTTAAGGTTTGGTGACGTTTCGGTAATGTAGAGTTATGTATGGTGGTGACCGAAGGTTGTTCGAAGTCACAGATGATATCCCGGACGTCATGAGGAGCTTCGGAATGGTCTAGAGGTAAAGATTCATATATAGGAAGTCCTAGTTTGGTCGCCGGAAAAGTTTTGGGCTCATCGGTAGTGTACCGGGAGTGCCGGTAGTGTACCGGGAGACCTCCGGGAGAGGTATTTCGACCCCAGAGGGTCCATGGGCTGTGGAGATTGATAGCCAGCCCTTATTGGGCTGGGGGAACATCCACAATAAGGCCCATGGCGCAGGAGGCAAAAGTCCTAAAGGAAAAAGTGGAAAAAAGGCTAAAAGGAAGAGTCCTACTCCTACTAGGAGTGGAGGAGTATGACTCCTCCCCCTTAGCTTAGGCCGACTCCTATTGGAGTTTCTCCTTGCGCCAGCCCTCCTCTCCTCTCCTCCTATATATGTTGGTGGAATAGAGGGTTTTTGCACAGATTTTACGGCCACGTGCTACCCGTTTCACCGGTGCTCCTCTAGATCGGATTTCTGCAGCGCTTAGGCGAAGCCCTGCCGAAATTGCTACACCACCATCACCGGAGCGCTGTCATGCTGCCGGTGAACTCTCTCCCCTCTCCACCTCCTCTTGCTGGATCAAGATGATGGAGATCGTCCTGCACGTGTGCTGAACGCGGAGGTGCCGTCCGTTCGGCTCTAGATCGGAAGGACCGTGATCGAGATCGCGAGACGGTTCGTGATGAGATCGCGGGACGAATCGTGATGAGTTCACGGGGCGGATCGTGATTGGATTGCGGGACAGATCATGATGAGATCGCGGGACACTCGGCGATTTGGATCGCGAAGATGTTCGACTACACCAACCGCGTTTCTTAACGCTTCCCGCTTAGCGATCTACAAGGGTATGTAGATTCACTCTCCCTCTCCTAGATGCTCATCACCATGGATAGATCTGTGTGTGCATAGGAAATTTTTTGTTTCCCATGCGACGTTCCCCAACATTCTCATATGCTCTGCTCCGGATCCGATGCAGATTTTCGTCAGTGCCTCCCGGTTGTTCTCTGGGTACACATCCTCTCTGCTTATTGCCGAGACGTGTATCAGGAGAACAACGGGGAGGTGCTGTCGAAATTGTGCGTCGGATCCAGAGCAGAGCATGGGAAAACGAACCCAATCTACACATACTCGGGAGGGATTAGGACCTATCTTTACCTACTACCGTCTAGGTTGCATCGACGTATTAAAACTGTCAAACTCTATTAACTGATGAATATGGTTTGCTGAATTATGTATATATTTTTTGTGTGTCCAGTAGCTAGGCAAGATGAGTGATCGTGGGTGGATGTACATCGGTCACACTAGTCATAAAGACATGATCCGTGAATGGATAACAAAAACCAAGGAGTTTGTGAGAGTCGCATTTGCAAATGGACAGAAAACAACCTAGTGCCCTTGTGTCGATTGCGACAACTTTAAGAAGAAGTTAGAGTTTGAAATGATCAAACACCTATAGAAGTGGGGTTTTACACCTAATTATACGGTCTCGACATTTCATGGCAAGTCTGCCCAACGTGCCAGAGCTGAGGTGGTTCGTCATCGCACCGACGAGCATGGTACCGGGATCGAAGACATGGTGCAAGACTTTGATGATGCTCGGGATTCAGACGATGAGATGGAGGGATCTGCAAAGGCCTTTTATGAAATGTTGGAGTCTTCAAAACGTCCTCTCCACTAGCCTTTTATGAAATGTTGGAGTCTTCAAAACGTCCTCTCCACTAGCACACCGAGCTTTGTTAGCTGGATGCCATTGCGCAAGTAATGGCTCTGAAGGCTCAGTTCAACCTGGGCAGAGAATGCTACGACGCGATGATGACGATATTTGGACGCCTTCTACCCAAAGGCCATGTATTGCCAGCAAACCTGTACCAGTCGGAAAAAATCCTTCATGTGCTTAAGATGCCCTATGACAAGATAGATGCCTGTGAGAATGGATGTGCCTTATTTAGGCTTGAGTATGCGGGCTTGAACTATTGCCCCATTTGCAATGCTTCCAGGTATGTTCTCGTAGACAACGGTATGTGTGAGAAGATTCAGACCAAAATCCCCATTAATGTTCTTCGGTATCTACCAATCATACCAAGACTTCAACGTCTTTTCATGGTTGAAGAGACGACAAGACAGATGACGTGGCATAAATTGGCCAAAAGAACATAACTAGATGCAGATGGGAATCCAATGTTGGGACACACTTCAGACACTTTTGCGTGGAAGCACTTCGATGCATTACATAAGGATAAAGTGGCAGATCCAAGGCATCCTCCAGTTGCCATCAACATGGATGGGTTCAATGTGCATGGTATGACGGCAGCACAATACAGTTGTTGTCCTGTATTTGTCATTCCACTCAATCTCCCTCCTGAGAGATTATGAAAACAAAGAACATTTTCCTGACGTTGATAATTCCAGGGCCCAAATATCCGAGGAAGAATATGAATGTGTACATGCAGCCGCTTAAGGATGAATTGCAAGAAGCCTGGGATAATAGGATCAAGACATACAACACCGCTACCAAAAAGAACTTCAAAATGCATGTGTGGTACATGTACTCGTCGCATGACTTGCTAGCGTATGCGCTATTCGTTAGGTAGTGTGTGCATGGAAGGTTTCCATGCCCCACATGCAAGCCAGCTCTTGAGTTCCATTGGCTGCAGGCGGGTCGCAAGTTTTCTTGCTTCGACATGCATAGACAATTCCTGGATCCTGACCATAAGTTCAGAAAAGACAAGAAGAATTTCATCAAAGGTAGAGTTGTCAAAAACACTACACCACCTGCGTTGACAGGCCAATAGATCTTGGATCAGATAAATGCTCTCGAGCCGGATCCAGATCGTCCAGGGTATTGCAAAGGGTATAATACGGAACACGCCTGGACTCACAAGATATGTTTGTGGGTTCTGCCTTACTTTAAAGACCTCCTTTGCCCACACAACATTGATGTGATAAACACTAAAAAGAATATCGTGGAGGCCCTTTTTGGTACATTGTTCGGCATAGAGGGGAAGTCGAAGAATAATCCTAAGGCTAGAGTCGATCAGGAGGCTCTATGTGATAGACCGTTACAAAACTCGACAACCGAAAGGAAAGAAGAACTGGAGGAAGCCAAAGGCATGGTTCAATCTTGGAAGGCCAGCTATGAGGGAAATGATCGTGTGGGTGAAAATGCAGTTGATGTTCCCGATGGGTATGTAGCGAATCTAAAGAGGGGAGCAAGTCTTGACAAATTGAAAATATTTGGTCTCAAGAGTCATGATTGGCACATATGGCTTGAGCGGGTAATGCCGGTGATGTTGCGTGGCTTTATCCCTGAGGATGAATGGCTATTACTGGCAGAGCTGAGCTATTTCTTTCGTGCTCTTTGTGCAAAAGAACTATCGCCTGGTGCTAGACGAACTGGAAGAGTTGGCGTCGGAGTTGATCTGCAAGTTAGAAAAGATCTTTCCATCGGGCTTCTTTAATCCAATGCAGCTTTTGATTTTGCATCTCCCGACCCAGGAAAGATCGAGGGGCCCGTGCAAAATCGTTGGTGCTTCACAACTAAGAGGATGCAAAAGACGCTTCAAGCAAAATTTAAAAATAAACGTAGAGTTGAAGCATCGATGGCTGAGGCATTCATTACTAAGGAGGCGGCAAACTTCGTGACAACACACTACAAAGCCAAGAATCGTCATTTGCATAATCCGAAGCCTCGTTACAATGATGGAGACCATGAAAAAGGTCGATCCAACCTCATCCTATTCAAAGGGAAGCTCGCACCAACCGGTGCTTCGAAATCAATAGCGTTGGATGTCGAAGAATGGCAGACCATTTCGTTGTATATCTTCAACAACCTAACAGAAGTGCGGCCGTACATCGAGTAAGTTCTCGGTACATTGGTTCGCAACTTCTAATTCCTTTGAAATGCTCTTATTCCTGGATATGTGATACAGTCGATACGTCGCCAAATTCTCGGATGGAGCGGCGATCCAAAAGGATTCCATCGAAGAGTATGAGCTTCTGGCAAAGCATGGAGGCGGCTATCCCGGTTTCATCTCTTGGTTCAAGCAAACAGTAATTTCCATTAATTAGATGATTTCATTTCTTTGCCTAGTTTGCGGCTAATGCAACAATCCTTTCGTATTAAACTTGTAGGCTAATGTAGAGTCTATCGACTCCGAATTGAGACAAGTCGCTAATGGTTTTGACTATAAGGTCCGTTCATTTGACAAATACGACATCAACGGGTATCGCTTTCGTACTTTTGGAAAAGAGATATCTATGGCCGACCGAAAGTCTACAAATTGTCGTGTCTCCGCTGTCGGCGAAGGAGGGGTCGAGTATTATGAAGGAGTTGAAGCAATTTTGGACGGTTGGGATGTTGTTTATGATGTGCCACAACATTTTAGACCACCTCCCCTCAATGAAGATGATCGTGAACCTCACATTAACCCAGACAGATATGAAGGAGAATTCTTTCAAGAAACATGTGTTTCCAAAAACCGTTTCAAGAACCGCTCTACTTCACCCCAGAACATTGAGGTCGATAGCGACAGTGAATCCGACTTCACCCCTGAGTCGGAACAAGAAGAGACGGAAGAAGAAGAGGTTACTGCTGCAGATGACCTGACAATGCTTGACCGATTACATAGAGGCCTTCCACATGTTGATGCATTTATTGATGATGCTGATGAGCACGTCATTACTGATAGTGATGATGATTATGCATTTATTGATCCCTGAGCATATATAGACGATGACGATTTATATTAGTAATGTGAGGTATTCAATTATTATTATGTACATATATATTATTAATTAGTTCATGTTATTAGGTATTCATTTTTTTATGTTGAACTAATTTCGTTCACTCTTTGTCATTGCAGGTGTTGACAGATGGTGGGCTCGGGTCGAGAGCACTCTGAGCCTCCTTCCTCGGTGCATGCTGGGAGGGGTGCTATTATTCCACCCCAGCAACTCCGGAGAGTGCTGGTACACTGCATGCAGACACCGGCGGGCGCTTCTTCTTCGACTGGGAGAGGTCGGGGGAAGACGAAGAGAGGTGCTAGAGGTAGGAAGGCTGTTGCGCCTTCCTCGCCACCACCCCCAGCTGATTCTCCCGACCACAGGAGTGCTCCGTCTTAGGTGGACCCATCTGACTTGGACCCTTCTCGGACTCCGGTCGATGAGCCTCGGGTCGACGAGCCTCGGGTCACCGAGCCTTCGTCCTAGGAGACTCCGGTCCCAGAGTCTTCGTCCCAGGAGACTCGGGTCCCAGAGTCTTTGTCCCACGTGACTCCGGAGGCTAGTGGCCATGCTGATGGTGGCGAGGACAACTTGTCTGAGGACACCTATAGCGAGGGCAAGCTGGTTGAGGAGGGCAAGAAGGTCTAGCAGCATGGTTGTACAAAGCTCCCGCCCGTGCCGACGACCCGCGATCAGAGGTGGTTGATTGCGCCTAATGCAGAGAAGTAAGTGCATTTACTCCTTGTTAACCTTTTGCCTTTATGTTTCTTCAAATTAATATCTAATGTGTTGGCCTTGTCATACTGCAGGGGTTGGAAACCCGAGTGTGGTGTCTGCAGGCCCAACCAGGTCCTTGGTGTGCTTCTTCGGCACCACTTCCCGGGGAAGGTCCAGTTGCCAGGTGAGGCTAAGGTTCCACAGGTAGCACTGACCTAGGAGCTGTACATGGCTGCCCCGGCCCCGTCGGAGGAGATGGTCGATGGTGTCTTGTGCGAGATGGTGGCTGACATTGTGATCCATTGCTTTTGGGTAATTTCTCCTTTACGAAATTAAAAATCAACAACACCTAGTGATTGTACTAATCAGTGTTGTCTTGTTTGATTGCTTGAGGAACACGAGGTGAAAGCGGCTGTTGTTCTCGAAGCCGAGTGCAAGCACCTACTTTAGAACTTACGACACGAGGCTCGTGTGCAGGCTATTCAAGACTACTACGCCTCGACTAACATTAAGAGGGCCAAGAAGAAGTGCCGCAAAAATTATCTGAGTAAGGAGAAGTTAATGAAGGTAATTATCTATTGTTAAGGCCTTGTACTTAGTTTCTTTGATTTGATTCGTAGGCGTAGCGCTAAAATTTCTCTTGTCTAACTTAGGTGCCCCCGAGATGGTGTGTGGATAGGATGGACTATTGGGAGGCATTGGTGGATGAGTGGTGCTCTCCCGAATGGCTAGCCGAACACAACAAGGCCAAGGATAAGCGTGCCTAAATGAGAGGTGTGCCACACCATCAAGGGAGCTCCAACCTGTTTGAGTACGGGGATAACTGGGTATGTGGTTTGCTTCATGATTCATGCAATTTCATTCTTCATGCTAGCTTGAGACCTTAACTAATATTTTGTTCCTCTCTTTTAGGCACGAGAAAACAAGAAGGAGGCGCCACCTCTGTTCGACCTCTATGCCATGGCCCATACTTCCTCATACAAGAAGGCCAATGCATTCTCTGAGGATGACCTCGATCATCCAGAGAGCTTCAGCAACATCTCCTCCCACAACAAGCTCGTGAGGTATAGAGATGAGGGGAAGGCGAGGAAAGGTGAGGACTTCAACCCGAGCCAGAGTTCTTTTGATCCAGAGCTCGTGATGATATCTGGTGGCGAGAGGCCTCATGGCTCGATAGCCATTGGGGATGGACTGATATGTTGTCCTAGAACTCTCCCGGAGATGAAGAAGTGCCAAACGAGCTCTGATCCCGAGATAAGGCCTCACCCAAGGCCAATGGAGCTCGCCATTGAGGCGGGGGCCTAGGAGCTTCTGGCAGAGGCAAACAGGTAGGCGGCGCAGAGGAGAGGGACATGGAGAAGAGGACGGCTAGGCTGTTGGAGGAGGAGAGGAACCGGAACGACGCTTCTCATCGGGCCCTATACGAGCTCCTCGTGGTAAGTTTCTCCTGCATATTAGCCAAATCATGCACGTAATGTTCGTTTAATCACTAACTAATATGAATAACTTGTGAAAACAAAATGCGCAGACCATGTGCGAGAACAATGGTCAGACCCCTCCGTAGATGCCCCATATTGCTATAGCACCCACGGTGAGTTTCATTTGAATGGTCATTAGTTACTAGTATTCACATTTGAGTTGCATCATGCTATGGAGACATTGCAAATGATCTTTGGTGCAGCGTGCCTCCCGACAAGCATCGACCGATCCTTCTGCGTCTGCCGCAACCCCGACAGGTCCTTCTACGTCTCACACTGGCGCAAACCCGACCGGTCCTTCACCTCCGTGATGATGGTAAGTTTTCCCAAGTGTTTTGCTTAACAAATGCATACTTAGCTTAAGAAATGACCTACTTAGCTCCAAAATGACCTATAGTTAGCTTATTTTCCTCAAAGATGACATAATAACCTTACTTACCTCCAAAATGATATATTCTACCTAGGATAGCTATAAAATTACCTATACTTAGCAATTTTCCTCCAAAATGACTTGATATGCTTAGTTACCTAGAAAATGGCATAACTACCTAGGATAGCTCAATAATGATCTATAGCTAGCTTAGCTAGTTCATTTATGACATAATTAGCTCACTTAGGTACAAAATGGCATAACTACCTAGGATAGCTCAATAATGATCTGTAATTAGCTTAGCTAGTTCATTTATGACATAATTAGCTCACTTAGGTAAGAAAAATGGCATAATAACCCTGGTTTAGCTCCAAAATGACCTATACTTAGCTTATTTTCCTCGAAAATGACATGATAACCTTACTTAGCTCCGAACTGACATACTTTACCTAGGATAGCTATAAAATGACCTATACTTAACATTTTTTCCTCCTAAATGACTTAATATGCTTAGTTAGCTGAAAAATGTCATAACTACCTTGGATAGCTAAATAATAATCTATACTTATCTTACCAAGTTCATTTATGACATAATTAGCTTACTTAGGTAAAAATGTTATAATAACCTTGGTTTAGCTCCAACCTGTCATATAATTAGTTTATTTTCCTCCAAAATGACAAAATAACCTTACCTAGCTCCAAAATGACCGATTTTAACTAGGATAGCTCTAAAATGACCTACACTTACCATTTTGTCCTCCAAAATGAATAAATATGCTTAGTTAGCTAAAAAATGGAAAAACTACCTAGGTTAGCTCCAAAATGACCTATTTACCTATCTTAGCTCTAAAATGACCTACACACTTAGCATTTTTACCTACCTTAGTTAGAAGAAGAAGAAGATAAAAAGAGGAGAGGAGATAAAGAAAGAGAAGATAAATTCTTCTTCTTCTTTTTCTTCTTCTTTTTCTTCTTCTTCTTCTAGCTAGTCTTCTTCTTGTTCTAACTTTCATCTTTCCTAATTTGCAGATTTGCTATAGATGAGGAAGCTTGCATTGATGGAGTGTACTCCTCTACTTGTGCTTCCTTTTTGTTTATGTAAACTTGTTTTGGATATGTATGTATGGATATGTTGTTGGAAACCATTGTATGTTGGATATGTTGTTGGAAACTTGTATGTTGGATATGTTGTTGGAAACTTATTGTTGGTATGCTTGTTGAAACTTATTGTTGGTATGCTTGTTAGAAACTTGTATTGTTGATATGTTGGATATATATGTGAAATTCTATCAAACTGAATGATTTTAAGAAAAAACACAAAAAGAGGGGCTATATAGCAACTTTGTCGTCTGCTCGCAGACGACAAAGGTCTTTGCCGTCAGCTCGCAGACGGCAAAGCTGCCATGTGGCAGCTACCTGTGCAAGCTAGGGTAGCACTAGGCTAGCCTAGGTGGTTTCTTTGCCGTCTACTGGTAGACGGCAAAGACCTAAGGTCCTTTGTTGTCAGCCAGCAGACGGCAAAGAAACCACCTAGGCCGGCAAAGAAATAGGTGCTTTGCCGTCAACTGGCAGACAACAAAGATCCTTAGGTCTTTGCCGTCTACCTGCGGATGACAAAGCATGCTGTTAACCCCTTAACGGTCGTAAGTGCCACATGTGTTGTCCATGGTCTTTGCCGTCCGCTGGCAGACGACAAAGACCTAGGGATCTTTGTCGTCTGCCAGCAGACGGCAAAGCACCCTTTAACGTAGCTTATTCAGCCGGACAGTTGGACGTCTGCTGGCTAACTGGTGCAGGAAATGGAAATACAAATTGGGTGCTAGTGCATGGAGCCTGAATCTTTACTCCTACAAGGGGAGTTAATAGGCCGGTACCGCGGGTTTTTGACCTCACCTCCCACCACCCTCCCCATGTTGGTTTTCTTATCCACCGGTTTATTTTCCTCTCATTCTTTCTTTCCAAACTTGCACTTTCCTAATGTACGAAAGGTCAGGGATCTAACTTTCCTAAGTTACCCAATCAACATTCTTTCTTTCCAAACTAGCACTTTCCTAACGTACGAAAGATCAGGGATCTAACTTTCCTAACTTACCCAATCAACTGATCCCTCCCATCAATGCAATTTGCTTTAAGAAACAAATAAATTTTTTAACAAGGATACAAGGTTTTACCCAGGTCCAGGTTCTCTCAAAGAGATAATACCCTACACCTTGCTTGTACAGGTTGAGTGCAAAGTACAGGTGGAGTGCAAAGTACAGGTTGATCTACCATGAAACTGGTGTGTCCTCTACGAGCCCTACCCCTCGGTTTATATAGATATCAGGGAGGTCTAGGGTTACATATAGGTCAGTTACGTACGAGGTAATCATAGTGTAGACGACCCCTAAGTCTTGAAGTATGCGCCAAGTATTTGGGAGTATTCCTTCTTAGTGCCATGGGCCTTTAGGAGATGGCCCGTTGGTGAACCACCATAAGGGGGTGCTTGGCCCGGCCCACCTGGCTAGGAGACGACATGATGAGTGACCCTAATCCGGGATACCATCAGCAACCATGTGTCCTCCCAAAATAGTATTGTCACTCCATTGCCAATGTTGTCAAACTCCACCGCATGGTACACCTGTAGGGACTCGGCTGATACTTTGATCTCAAACTCCACCCATGGTCTCGATTCATCGGTCCTCTTTTGCCAAAGCCATCGGGCTCCTAGAGTGATATTTAGCCAACATATATCACGGAGGCTCAGGCCACTAGCCAACTTGGGTGTGCACACTATATCCTAAGCCACCATATAGTTCCCACCAGAGCATTGGCATGACCATCCCATAAGAAGATCTTGCACAGGCACCTACCTCCCAGTTTCTGGCAATGATATACAAATGCTACTACAACTATGTCGACCCAAGGCAAATTTCGTAGGATTGCTCGAATCCAATCTTGTGCATTGATAACCCACAAGTATAGGGGATCACACAGTCTTCGAAGGTGGTATTTCACCAATTTATTGATTCGACACAAGGGAAGCCAAAGAATATTTATAAGCCTTAGTAGTTGAGTTGTCAATTAAACCACACCTAAAAAGTTATTTCTCTGCAGCAAAGTGTTTGGTAGCATAGTAGTTTGATAGTTTTGATAGTAGTGGCACTAGTAGAAGTAGCACTATTAATGATAAAAAGTAGTTTTGTAGTGATTGTAACAGCAGCAGCAACAATAGTAACTTAGCAAAGACAATATGAGCAAAGCGTAGGCATGGAGTATCGATGATATTTGTATGAAATCAATCATATGACAGTTGTCGGATCTCGGGCTCCGAAAAACCAAGGAAGTTCAAACACAGGGGCGTGCACGAAGACCCCCAACAGCCTCAGCCCTCCTAGCTCACAACCCGGTAGCCTAGTTCAATGAACTCGCACAAAGACGAGGGAGAAGATTGCACACGAGGATTTACCCAGGTTCGGGCCGCTGCGAAGCGTAAAACCCTACTCCTGCTTTGGTGGATTGCCTCACGAGGATGTTTGTGGATGAAC
Source organism: Hordeum marinum (assembly GCA_022496015.1). NCBI lineage: Eukaryota > Viridiplantae > Streptophyta > Magnoliopsida > Poales > Poaceae > Hordeum > Hordeum marinum. The sequence continues at coordinate 196,309,224 of CM039672.1, read as the reverse complement.
TAGTACCATGGTGAGTTGCCTCGCGAGGGCGTTCTAGTGGACTTGCTTCTTCTCTCGCCCCCCTCCTCTATGGAGCACCCTAGTCTCTATTTATAGTGTCTCAAGTCCTCTTCCCTTATCACTATGGCGGGAAGGGATCCCACAATGGTCAAATTCGAAGGGGGACAAGGGGTACACCCTTATCCTGACGAAAGGCGATCTTCCCGTGCAAAGTAGTTGGTGGTGATGCAGTGGTGGGATCGGCGATGACACCCGTCCTGCAGGGCTCGTGGTCTTGGTCTTGTTGCACCGGAATGGAAACCTTTGGGGGCGCTTTGGGAACCTGCATACGTCCTTGCCCCCTTTGCACCAAAGAGGAAATTGTCTCATCTGGCGCGCTGGTGCCCGCCTGGCCCGCCTTGTGTCATCCTTGGACTCCCGAGGCCGAGCGTTGCATAGAGATCTCCGCCGCTCATGAGGGGGCCTGGGGAGGCCTATTCCCCCACGGGTCTTGGTGTTGCTTCCCTCGTGAGCCTAGGGTTCTCGCGAGGGCCTTGTCTTCAGTGGGACTGCACTGGGCCGTGCATGGCTGTCGAAGTGGACCATGCCCTGGGCCGCAGGCAGGCAAGTCTGGGTACCCACGTACCCAGAATGCCGACAACAGTCATGACCTAGAGCTACACAAAAACAAGATCCAATTCATCAATCATACGTAGGCATGGATTCCGTATATAGTTATACGTGCTTATAATAAGAACTTGCATAACATGTTTTGTCCAACCCTACTATGGCAGCGGGGTCCTATTGAAAATCTAAGGGTAATTGAGTTCTCCTTTTCATAGAGAATCGAAACAAAGCATTGGTACATAGTGAATATATGAACTCCTCATACTACGTCCATCACCGGAAAGGATCCCATTTTTTGTCACCATGGGGTATGCGGATCATAATACATAGTAGGTTAACTTGAAAGATAGGATCCAAAACACTGTTATATTGATGGAAACATAATAGGTCCAGATATAAAATCATGGTACTCAGGCCCTAGTGGCCAGCATTAAGCATAGCAAAGTCATAGCAACATCAATCTCAAAACATAGCGGATACTAGGATCAAGCCTTAACAAATTGAATCGGTTACATGATCAACTACATCCATCTCCATATACCTCCAAGATGCCTACAAAGAAATTACTCACTCCCGATGGTGAGCATCATGAGGTTGTCGATGGAGAAGGGTTGATGATGACGGAAGCGACGATTTTCCCTCTCTGGAGCCCGAAACAGGCTCCAGATCTGCCCACCCGATGAAAAATAGGAGGTGGCGTAGCTCCATATCATAGAAAATGATGAAACTTTCTCCTCTATTTTTTCTCCGCGATACGGAACTTATATGACCATAGGTAGGGCAAAAGGAGGCTGCAGGTGCCCATAAGCTCAGGTGGCACGTCCTAAGGGGGTATGCCACCTCAGCTTGTGGCTCTGTGGTGGCCCCCTCCAGTAGATCTTTTTATCATTTTTTGTAATTTTGGAAAAATTCCGTGTAAATTTTCAGCCAACTCGGAGAACTTTTACCTTTGCCCAAAAATGACACCAAGGTAATTCTGCTAAAAACAACATCAGTCTGGGCTAGTGTCATTCAAATCGTGTAAATTAGAGTCCAAAACAAGGGCAAATGTTTTTGGAAACTTAGATATGTTTGGGACATAACATGCATGCGGTGTGGGGTGGGGGAGGGGGATCTCGTATTTTTGACTGCGCCCGTGCCCTCCCTCCTTTGTGTCCCCTCCTTGGACGGCATTGATGTTGCACTTGATAGCCTGCAAATGCTAAGAGTTTAGTTGTAGACTTTTTGCAGTATGGGTATCGATCCCATAGGGAGCACAAGAATCAGCCTTTGCCCGTTTGCAGGGTGCAAATAATGTGCCTAGAAGTTGTATGTGACCCGGAATAGTAAAAGTAATAATCATGAAGTTGCAAGTGTAATAGTGATTAAACCCATTAAAGTAAATAACAAGTAATATAAATGGGATTGAAGCAAATAATTAAAAACGTTCATGGGGGTCCGGAATCCCCTCTAGTGTGAATCTATAGCGGTGCCTAAACACAATGTTTCTTCAGATTCCTAAGCCACTTTACATCTTTATCTTTGTGGGCGGAGCCGATACATATACGTGCATACTCGTGGTATCTCCGTACCCATACCTCGCCACCGTTCTTCCCCACTCTAGTTATCAAACAGTGATTATGGGGAAAGAGGTCCCCATAGACACAACCAAAGTGGTCTCCATTTTACCCCCTGTTGCAACTATCCACAACGAAAGGAGAGGGGGCTTGTCATGTCACCCAACTCCACAACCACACAGTTATCCAACAGAAATAACCTTCCGTCCAAAGTTGGCATACATTGGATGGTCGACTTCACCCAACATCAAGAAGATTATCAACATAAACATGCAAAGAGGATATTAAATCCTAATATCGAACAACCTATTACACACTAGGGTTCATCCATACCCAAGAACAATGGGTCTACTCACACATGGAAACAACAATCACCATGGAAATGGTAATGGGATACATGGATGAATGAATCAACTGATACAGCGAAGGACCCACTAGGGTTCTTGATTTTGCAGATGACGAGGATGTGGATGATGATGATGATGATGAATATGGTGGTGAAGGTCATGACGGCGTTCCATTCGTGATGAGAGGAATCCATTTCTTCTCCTCGTCGATACTCCGTCCGGATGGCCCCGGAGTCTAGGGTTCTGCCTTCTTGATGAGTTTCTAGAATCTCTGCACATCTAATTCAATCCGCTTCCATGAAGTGAAAATAGTTGATCCCCCAGAGGCGAAGGCGCACTAAAACGATTGGTATGAAATGGCGCCGTTTTCTCTGGAAGCGCAACAACAGTTGTTTCTTAGGCCTTCTTGCTTGATTTTTATGGTAAGTGTTTATCACCTTTAATTCGTGATCCAACTGCCAATTTGGGGAAATTTTCCCATTAAATTAATATTTTTCCAAAAGTTGTTACCTTAGGGATTATCAACAAAAATAAGTGAGCAAACACGGTAAAATTCCACAAAGCCTACAAAGTAGGCACAAAAATAATAGTAAAATGATGTCATAATTTGGACTCACCAACTCCCGGAAGCTTAAGGATTTGCTAGTCCCCGAGCAAATACCGCAGCTTGTAATGAAGAGGTCATCTTGGTTATGAGTTGTGGATGAATCAAATGAACGGGTACAAAGTAAAACTATAGAATTTAAACCATGTGATTAATTACACCGTGCACCATCATATCCCAATTTCCATCAAATGAGTATGAAGGCTTCCAAACCTTACTATTAATCATTAATGAGACTCTTTCTAACTCTAAGTGATACTTTATTCTCCTCTTTCAGTCGCACAAGCCTTAGTGTTAAACATTTTTCATTACATTGGTCTTCACTTACCTTTTTATTTATTTAATTACCAAGCCCTCCCCATATCACTCGAAGTTTTCTCCCTCTTTTCGAGATGTGATCTGAATGGTATGCTTAAACATCCAAGTTCAACTATTGGGATGACATAGTATTCTTGAATCAATAATGTTTTTGTTTTTATGCACAAGAACTTGTACACCTTTGATACTCGGTTCATTGGTTTTAAGAAAACTTGCCAAGTAATCACAAAATAAACTAAAATCAGTTTCCATACGTCACATCAAGTTGTCAACTCTCATTCCCGATTGATACTAGAGATGTGGAAGACTTATAATCATCATCTAAAAGCAAGGATACATAGCACACAATGATGCATGCCCATACTAAGAAAATTCATCAATATCATAACAGACCATTCATCAAACCATTCATGGCTCAATGGATAAGACTCACCGCTCTTCACCAAAAAGGTATGATAGTACTTTATTTGTTCGAACTAAATGAACTCTTTCAAACAAAGTTTAAAAAAGAATGATAAGGGAAACAAGAAAGGGCTTCAACCCCCCACCCAAGCTTAACATTCTAAGCCAGTTGCATTCATTTAGTTCCCTTTTTATTGATACCGATGTTCCATTTTGAAAGTGCAGCGGTGACACCGGTGAGAGCATTAATCATGGGCTTATTGGCACCTCCAAATCTGTGATGAGAGAACGATACACGCGAAGAGTTGCATCCTGGTTGGCGATGATCCTTAAGCTCATGTCAAAGGCCTCACGGGTATTGAAAGCCAAGGCAACCTCTATCTCCCTAATCTTGTCAGTCATAACCTTAGTCTCAACTATAGAATTATTGTCTTGTACCTGGGGTGGAGTTTGTTGCATGGTGGCGGTGCTACACCTTTTCCTAGGAGTACCAACTCGCATGCGGGCACCAATGATGTCCATCCTGCATGCCCTTGGATCAACCTCACTATATTCTCCCATCAGATCATGGATGGTGCAGTTGTTGAAACTGCACTTCCCCTTGACCATGGGAGTTTCCTTGATTAAGTCAATTTTGAACTCTTTGATGACGGCCTTAATGGCGTTGATGGGGTTGGCCATTGGTTTCTTCCCTTCTCTTTATCTTCCTCTTCTTCCTCCTCAGAAGGAGGTTCCTTCGGATCTTCCTCAGAAGAGGTCCAATCAGAGAAACAACAAAGCCTCTCTCTTATGTTTGTTGGAGAATATCTCTCCTGCTCCAAATCCTCCTCTTCTTGTGAAGAGGTTTGCCTCTCATGCCACGAACGAGCCATTGTTACCTGCACCTCAAATCTCAAAATAACTTGGCCTAGATTGGTTTGTGATATTCGATGGAGGATAAAGCAATAGTTCTATATATAAGAGGTTAAGGACAAAAGTTTTAACAAGATAAGGAAGTTAAAACGAATTGGAAACAAACCAAATAAGATCAAGCAAAATTATGTTGAACCTTGAAAAGAAATCACGGTCGACGACCTTGCAAATGACCGTGACCGTTTGGTCTTCTTCCACCAATCTCTTCATAGACAAAGTGTATTACAGCCTTAGAAACGGGCGCATCTAATCTTTGAGGCGTCCGTTTGACCCCCTTCTCCGGTGAGACAAAAACACATTTTTTCTAAACATAATCAGAAACACATGACATAGTTTTGCTCCACGAGTACAATGAGAACGGTGGACTTCCAAACGATCGCTCACGATCGCTTGAGCGCTCGTTTTCTTCTTTTGCCTCCACTTAAGTAAACAGAATCAAAGATGATGCTTCAAACAATCGTAGGGCAATTGTTCGGGCACCCGTTTTACAATGAAAAACATATAATTTTATACAGAAAAATACAAAGAAGACAAATTAGATGAAATCTTAAGGAATAAGAGAGAACTTTCCTGTGTTCTCTAGTATTTTCCACTCTTTGTGTTTCGAGAAGATTTTCGTCCCAGGTTTCTTTGTTCTTAGGGGTTGAGGAAGCAGTGACATCTTCTGCAACTTACTAGGGTGCAAAGAGTTGTTATAGTAAAATAAATCATTCTCTCCCTTTACCCTCTATTTTGCAAAAGGTTCCTCTAGACTGATGAATGGTGGTCTTGTATCTCCAGAAGTGCGAGTTGTAGCTCTGCCCAATGCATTTCTCTCAATTCAAAACAAGATTAGGGTCCTCACACCTCTGCAAAACTTTATCAAGATTGTGAAGACAACCATCAAAAGAAGTTCCATAGACTGAAAAATCATCCATAAAGAGTTCCACGATTTCTTGAACAACAGAATAAGGTTCATGCATCTTTGAAATGTAGCTGGTGCATTGCATAGGCCAAAAGGCATATGACTATAAGAGTACATGCCAAAAGGGCAGGTGAATGCCATCTTAATCTCTTGATCCTCTGGATGTACTGCAATTTGTGAGAACCCTGAATATCCATCTTGGTAACAAAAAGGGTATGCTTTGCCAGCCTCTCGAGCATTTGATCAATGAATGGTAAGGGACAATTATCCTTACGGGTCTCCTTATTCAGCTTCCTGAAATCAATGCACATTTTATACCCAACTATTTTTCTGGTAGGGATTAGTTCATAATGCCTATTAGGAACTACTTTAAATCTTCCCCTTTTAGGTACATAATGAACTGGACTTACCCATTTACTTTCAAAAACTGGATATATATATCATACCTGCATCCAGTAGACGAACCATTTATTTTCTTACCACTTCCTTCATGTCAAGGTTCGTCTTCCTTTGGCACTCGCGAACTAGTTCAACTACTTCCTCAACGAATATACGATGAGTATATATAGAGGGACAGATGCCCTTTAAATCATTCATTGAATATCCAAATGACTTTCTATGTTTCCTCAAGGCATTCATTAATCTCTATTCTTATTCATCTAAAAGATTAGCACTGATAATAACCGGGTATCTATTTTTTTCATCTAAAAACTCATACCTTAACTCTTTTGTCAGAGGTTTTAGTTCAGGTGGTGGCGGTTCCTCATCTCCTTTCTTCTCAGGTACTTCATATTGTTCAGTAGATACCCGATCTTATAACGGTGTTTCATTTAGGTGATGATCTGTTTCTTCCTTAGCTGGATCCTCTAGATCTTTCTCGTATTCAATTAAACTCCTCTCTAGATCATCTTCCGGGGTTTCGAAGTAGATGGCTTCTAATTGAGCTACTCGCTACTCTTCATTGTTATCATGCTCTCGTGGTTGGGGTGATTTTTAAACCTGGAAAAATGAAATTCTCTTACTTCTTCCCCACACTTGAGAGAGACAACTTCCCTCTTACAACCAATGCTTGCACCTACAGTGTTAAGGAAAGGTCTCCCAAATATTATGGGAAAAAAATCATCTTTTGGATTTTCACTACAACAAAGTCTACTTGATAAGTAAAGGTTCCCAATATGACATAAACAACATATACCATCCCATAAGGTCTCCTTAGAGTACCATCTGCTAATTTAATTTCCATATTAGTTGGCTGCAAGTCACAAGCATAAATTTCATCATGAAGCTTAGTGCAAAGAGTGTAAGGTATAACATTAATAGAAGATCCTATATCACAAAGACCAAAATAAGAAGTACTACCAAAAGAACAAGGTACCAACAATTTGCCAGTATCTGCAGCTTTGATGCCTCCTTTCACGAAACATTTTGCCTCTTCTTCCATTGTTTCAATGGGTTTTTCATGTTTCCATCTTTTTGGAGGCTTCACCTTAGTTTTTATTTTATTCTCATTCTCATCTTCGGAATGTTTCCTCCTAACATACTCAAGTCGTGCCTTTCTCATTGGATATGGCAATACTCATTCAGGTTCATAACCTTCTTGCATGGGAGATACTGATGTTTCTACCTCCAAGGTCTCAACTATGACCTCTTCCTCGAGGTCCTCATCAGTATAATTCTCCCATTTCCTATTTGGGAACTCCAGGTGTTCTGCATAGCCTTGAACAAATTTCAAAACAATATCAAGGTGAAGATATAGTTCACCACTTATTTGTTCAACTCTTCCTGAGTTTAGACAAGCTTTTCTGCAATTATATCCACTTCTACTTTAGCCTATCCTTCTTCATCACCCCAAGCTTTGTGGCTAGCAAGTTTCCCTTCTAATAATTCAAATGCTTCTGGGACTTTGCTAGTAATAAAAGAACCCGCGGATGCTAAATCCAGTTCTTCCTTCGAATCACATTGCAATCTTCCATAATAAAGATTTAATACCAACCATTTAGGGAGCTTATGATGAGGGCAATCATTCAGTAAAAATTTATATCTTTGACATGTGTTTACCGAACTTTCTCCATGCCTCTATTAGAAGTTTAAAATCCTCCTCCTTGCGTATTTCTTTTGTGGGTAAAAATCTAGCATAAAGGTTTCTGCTAGTTTACTACATGTATCAAAGGTACGTGCAGGGTGAGACGCTAACCAATTCCTTGTCTTTTAAGACAAAGTGTTAGGAAATGATTTCAGCTTCATATCATCTGGGCTAAAAGCATTCAACTTAAATGTCCCACATACATCTTTGAACAATTGCAAATGTTGATAAGGATCCTCACCTTTAAACTGTTTACCATGCCAAAATTCAAGGACACTTGCACTACTAGGGAAAAGCTTACTAATGCGCTAGTTTTGGGGCTAGCAGTAGCGTGGGAACCAGCGCTATTAGTACGGCGCTACAGATAACCTGTAGCAGTAGTGTTGGTTTTCCCGTGCTACTGCTATACCTACTTAGTAGTAGCGCAGGTCCGGCCAGTGCTACTGCTACTTAGTTGTAGTGTAGGTCGGACATGCGCTACTACTACATAGCTGTAGCGTAGTTCCTACTAGTGCTACTGCTACATAGTTGTAGCGTCGTCTCCTTGCGCTACCGCTTCCTGCTAAAGGTACTACTGCTATATTTACACATATTTTTTCTTTGTTACATATTTTCTCTATATTTGTACAGGTTTTATATAATATTATAATCATATGAGAAACACGCAATATGCTCATCATATCATACACATAATAGTCTCATCATGTCATCACATCATCCAACACAAATCATATCGTCTCATCATAATCTCGATATAGCAATACAAGTTAAGTGACATGTCTCGAATACAAGCAACTGCATGGTCATCACATACACATGTTTCATCATCTATATCTAAACAAAGATATAAAACAGAAGAGCGATCACTATGAGCAAGAGCGTGATAATGTAGTAGTTTTTGAGGCGACAGTTCCAATCCCTCTCTCGCTCTAGCGTGAAACTCAAGTAATTATCTTCCTCTTAGGCTGAGCTATCGAACCCTCTCTGGCTATCTCTCAGAAACATGTGCACCTAGGCCTAACACTCAGGCCACTCGTCATACACTCCTCGAACCTTCCCTACGTACACAACGTAGCACTTGCCATCGATGATTTATGTACCTATATCGTCACATGAGTCAAAAATATGCAACATAATATATAGTTGAGCAACAGAAAGAGACAGAGTTAGCAAAAATAGAAGCAACATATCATAAGCATAGATAACAAAGTTCATCGTACCCAAACTACCCTAACTAGAGTGATCTTCGCTAGTTGAGGAGGACTGTTTAATTACATCACAAAGTTTTGTAGTGCATAACACAATGTTTCATCATACAAAAAGTAGTGACTAAAAAGACACATTGTCATATATCGTCAGTCAATCCAACATGTCGTGCCATCCATCCAAATCAGGGAGGAAGGACCCGAGCAAAGTGAAAGGCTTCATGTCGAGACGCTGAGCGGCTACACGTGTTCGGACGTCTTCCCGCGACATTTGCCATTCATCGTAGAACATCCCTATTTTTTCGAGGACCTCCTTCATGATGACTCGGGCAATTTCACGCAGTATGTGATAGAACTCAGCTCGGAGTCAATGATCTAGTACATTTCCTAGTTAATTTGCCCATTGCAGAATATCGACATCTCCGGATTTAGATGACATGCGAAGATTCTAGCAATCCCTTCTGTACTCCAGCATGTGATGGAGGACATAGAATTCATCATTGAGAGTACCTCTCGCTTGTTAGATGTAGCAAAAATTGGTCTTATGGCTGAAGGAGGGCATGCGGTTCCTTGTCTTCTTGACCGTGATCTCTCCACCCCGTTGGTCGTAGCTTAAGATAGCACCGTCAAGAATACCCTTGATGTGGGTGTAATCATTTTTCTTCATGTTCTTCGACGAGTCTAAGTAAAGAGCATGGTATAATCAGGGGTAAAGAATTATGAGGACGGCGTGCCCCTTTGTGGGATCACTAGAAGAGTATGTCTACAGGGGGGTGAATAGACTACTAGCAGGAATTTAAAATCTACACAAGGTGCAAAGTAAAATGTTGGAAAATTTTAGCATATATAGCAAGTCTAGCAAACCCTACATATGCAAGTCATCAAGTATAGTAGTGGAAAGTAAAGACATTGCACATGGAAGTAAAGAGTAGAGATAGGAAGATCAAACACATGAAGGACACGAAGATTTTTCCCGTGGTTCCAGTAGGTTGTGCTAGCGTACGTCCACGCTTATGGAGTCTTCAACCCACGGAGGGTAAAGGTCACGAGAGTCCAAGGAGGGCTCCATCCATAAGGTTCCACGAAGTAGCAACCTTGACTATTCCATAACGGCTTTCGTCCACGAAGGACTAGACTCACTATGGGTAGATCTTCACGAAGTAGGCGATCTCCTTTCCCTTACAAACTTGTTGGTTCACTCCACAACACGATGTAGGAGGCTTGGTAATGACGATGAACTCCTTGCTCTTGTGCTTCAAGATGACAGACTCCTCAACACACAATCACTCTCTCACAGATTTGGCTTTGGTGGAAGAGATTGATTGGGTGGAAAGCAACTTGGGGAGGCTAGATATCAAGATTCATATGGTTGGAATGGAATGGCATGATCTCAACACATGAGTAGGTGGCTCTCTCTTGGTATGAGTGAGGATCTATTCTGAGTTCTTCTCTTGCGAGTAGGTGGTGGTGGAGGGGTATATATAGGCATCTCCAAAAATCCAACCGTTACACCTAATAAGCTAGACTTGGTGACACTGATGTGTTAATCTCGGTGGTACTGAGTTGCCTCAAAGGTAGCAACTTTTGAATCTTGGTGAGATTGATACATAAAACTCGGTTGCACTTATAAGGTGACCAACAGTCAGATTGCCAGACTCAGTGACACCGATTCAACAAACTCGGTGAGACTAATTTTGTGAATTTGCGTAACAGAAAGTTGGCAACCTAAACTCGGTGGCACCAAAGCAGAATCGGTTGCACCAAAGGGTTAGGGTTTGGTTGAGTGTGTCTGAGGCTGAGAATCGGTGGCACCGAGTATAAAGTGTTGGTTGCACTGATTTTGGATATTTGGCTTTGGACAGACTTTTGTGGAAGAGCTTGTGGGTGTATGTGGTGACTATCACTTGTGCACATATGAGCATTTGTTAACCAACAATACCTTACCCTCTTTTAATAGTATTGGCTTTCCTATCGACCCAAAGTAATTTCTCACAAGGTAAAATGTAGAATCGTCTTGCTTGAAGCTTTGCCAATCTATTCCTTCTCCCTCGTCTTCATGGGGATACTCTCCACACTCCTTTTTGCCAACCCATCTCTCTCTATGGACTTTACCTGAAATATACTAGATGGAAACATTAGTCCAAGAGACAATGTATGTTGTCATGAATTATAAAAACCACCAAGGGATCATATTGTGCTTTCAATCTCCCCTTTTTTGTAATTGATGACAACATACAATCAAAGCTTCAAATAAAGATATGCATGTATATGATGAAGACTTTGAGACACGCATGACTTAGACTTGCTCCCGCTAAATATGTGCAATCCCTTTAAAGGATAGTTGCTTTGGAATGCATGGGCACACATATAGTAGAAGTGATATAATAAGTCATGTGTATCTTGATCATATGCATCAAATGTAGAATGAAGTGTATCCTTGTTCAAGACTTCACTCTTGCAAACAATATGTGGAAGAAGTAAGAGATCATGTTGATCAAAGATATGATGCATATACTTACCTTGAGTTCTTGAGCATTCTAGTAGTAGAGATACACTTGAGAAAACAATGTTAGGAAACACAAGAGTATTCTACCAATCAAAAGAAATAGAAATCAGAAGTACCAAGATATGGAGAACATATAGAAGATAATATTCCTTAAGATTGATATGTCTCCAAGATCATCTAGAATTTTCTCCCCTTTAGATATGAAACTGGTGGATCATCCTCTCCCCTGAATCTTAGCATGTAGATATTGGTATTGGATAGGGTGAGAAAATTTTAATAAGAAAAATCAAATGCAACAAACACACAATAAACACATCCTCCTTTGTGAACATTTTTCTCCCGTTACTTTGGTGTTCTCCCCTTGTTTATATAGATGTAAACTTTTGATATTCTCCCCTCCCCCTAAATTATATCTCCCCCTTTGCATAAGCATGTATGTCCCTCTTTAGCTTTGAAGCTTTGGTATTTCCCCCCTTTGGCATTAATTGCCAAAAATGTCAGATATAGGGTCATATACAGGGATCATTGATTAAGAAGGGATCCTTGAGAACAAGGGTCAAAGAATGTAGGATTTATAGCATATGAAAATCATGAGAAAAACGAGGGAATCATTGAAAATAATTTCTCTCCCTTTGGCTAAACTGAAAATTTGGAGAACTTTTCCTCCTTTGAGTTAGGGATCCTTTAATGTATTTCTCCCCCTTTTTTTAAAGAAGGGATCATCGAAGAAAAGAAAATATCACAGAAGGATTATAGAGATTTATAGATACAAACACAGGCTGAAACATGATAGTAAGTCGGTGGCTTCAAGACGAATTTGTCGGTGATAACGATATGATGTTATGCAACTCATTTGTTGAATCGGTATAACCGAGTCCTTTGTATCGGAGGCTCTGAGGCATAAAATAGAAACTTGGCAAAGTTTGAGAAACTTGCAAATATGTGAAAATTTGTAACAAAGTGTCAAAACGATTTGTAAATTAAATGCAAATAATTTACAAAGAGGTATCAAGTAGAGAAGATGTGAATGGTTCCAAGAAATTGTGCAATAGAGAATGAACCAACCAAGATTCTTAACTAGATGATGGGTGGTGACTAGGTCATCTATATTAGAGTATATTGACTTAGGAGACAAGCAAGAATACTTGATCATAGGTCATACTCATTGTTAAGCTCAAAATGGGGTTACCATTTTTCGATTACGCATTTTAATGTCTTCATATCACTTGAGTTGCTTTATCTCATGACTTGGAGTAAAGCCTTTTTCAAGGATATGAATACATACCTTTGAGTGATGTTGATGACGTGGCTTGTAGGTGAACTTGATGAGGATGCTCGAAGTTGATGAAGTTCATCTTGAGTTGGGAGCAATCCTTTTTGCTTTCGTTCAAATTTCACCTACATAGGTTAGTCACGCAAGAAAAAGCATGATATATCCAAATGACTTGATACCAATTGTGAGTTGATACCAATTGAGAAATGTATGTCAAGGATATGTTTGTTGTCTTTTTCCTTTCATCATCAAAACGAGGTTGTGGATACTTGGTCATGAAAAGATTGCTTAAGATATGAGTCAATGGCAATCTTGTGGAGTGTTGTTCTTCCAAGTACCTACAAAAGGGTTAGATGCAAGACAAGGGAGCCTAGAATTCCAAGATATGATATTCAAGGTAATATTAGTATGGAATAAACAATGAAGCTCATCCCCTTGCATGCATCTGAGTGAGCTTAGCTTAAGTTTGAAACATCAATGATGTTCAACTCACTTCTCAAATGACAAAACACTTTTTCATCAAGTGTCTTAGTAAACATGTTGGCCAATTGCTTGTTAGTACGAACATACTTAAGATTAATATCTCCTTTGGCAACATGATCGCGAATGAAATGATGTCGAACTTGAATATGCTTGGTTCGAGAATGTTGCATAGGATTATGACCAATCTTAATAGCACTCTCATTGTCACAAAGTAATGGCACATTTTTCACATAGATTCCATAATCTTTAAGCGTTTGTGTCATCCATAATAATTGCACGCAACATGATCCAGTGGCAATGTATTCCGCTTCGGCAGTAGATAGAGATACCAAGTTTCATTTCTTGGAGGACCAAGACACGAGAGATCTACCAAGAAATTGACATGTACCCGAGGTGGATTTTCTATCAACCTTGTCACCGGCATAGTCCGAGTCAGAGTAGCCAACAAGATTAAAATAAGATCCCTTTGGATACCAAATGCCAAAGTTTGGTGTATGGATCAAGTATCTCACAATGCGTTTCACGACCTAAAGATGACATTCTTTAGGTGCATCTTGATATCGGGCACACATGCACACACTAAGCATAATATCGGGGTGGGAGGCACATAGATATAGCAATGAACCAATCATTGATCGATAAACTTTTTGATCCATCGGTTCACCCTCCTTAGTGAGATCATCATGTCCGCTAGTGGGCATGGGAGTTTTCATACCTTTCCACTCTTGCATGTTGAACTTCTTGATCAAGTCCTTGGTGTACTTTGTTTGAGAGATGAATGTACATTCTCTCGTTTTCTTGATTTGTAGACCAAGGAAGAATTTCAGCTCACACGTCATAGAATCTCATACTTCTCTCACATAAACCTTCCAAATTTCTCACTATATTGTGGGTTAGTAGATCCAAATATAATATCATCCACATAAATTTGGCACACAAATAATTCACCATTAACTCTCTTTGTGAGTAAGGTTGCGTCAATTTTACCAAGTTCAAATACCTTTTCAATAATAAACTTCATTAGGCCTTTATACCAAGCACTAGGAGCTTGCTTAAGACCATATAAAGCTTTGCAAAGTTTGTAAACGTGGTCAGGTTTCTTAGGATTTACAAAACTAGGTGGTTGCTTAACATAGACTTCTTCAATCTCACCATTTAAGAATGCACTTTTAATATCCATTTGGTAAAGCGTGATATCATGGTGATTGACGTAAGCAAGAAGAATTCGAATGGCTTCTAGTCTAGCAACGGGGGCATAGGTCTCACCGTAGTCCATACCTTCGACTTGCGGATATCCTTGCGCTACGAGGCGAGCCTTTTTGCGTACGACTTGACCGTCTTCATCTTGCTTGTTCCGAACTACCCATTTCATGCCGATGATGTTTTGCTCGTCCATGGGCTTCTCCACGAGTGTCCACACTTCGTTCCTCTCGAAGTTATGAAGATCTTCATGCATAGCATTCACCCAATCCGCGTCTTCAAGATCTTGTTCAACCTTCAAGGGTTCAATGCTAGAGATGAAAGAATAATGCTCACAAAAGTTAGCCAAGCGAGTTTTAGAGTGAGTGATCCTCCGTGTTTGTATGTCACCAAATATTTGGTTTAGGGGATGGTTCTTGGCCACTTGTCCTTGAACTCGGGGTACCTTTGGCTTGTTAGTTGGAGGAGCTTCTTCTTCATCATCATCTCCTTCATCTCCGTTGTTGTTGAAGTGGTCGTCTCCTTGAGGTGGTGGTGAAGGAGGTTGTGGTGGATCTTCATGATGTACTTCGTCCTCCTCTTCATCTTGTCGTGTACCACGTGTGGATGATTCCATGTCGTTTTGTTGGTAGCCTTGATCTGAAGTAGGAGCTTCCACTTGGGTTGATGAAGTACTTTCCTTCACCTCCATGGGACGAATCTTGCCGATGGGCAAATCTTGGATAGCTTCCGCAACATCTTTATCACCTACATCATTTGGCAATTTTTTGACTTGCGAACCATTAGACTCATCAAACTTCACATCTACCGTATCTTCAACTTTTCGATTGAAGTTGTTGTAGGCACGGTTGGTGTGAGAGTTCGATCCATAACCAAGTAGGAAACCTTCATGAGATTTGGGAGGAAATTTAGCATGGTGATGCTTATCAAGAATGTAGCACTTAGAGCCAAATACCTGAAAGTATCCAACTTGGGGTTTGTTACCAGTGAGAAGCTCGTATGCCGTTTTACTGAGAAGCTTGTGCAAGTAGAGTCGGTTTGTGGCATGACATGCTGTTTCCACGGCTTCTTCCCAAAAGTGTCTTGGTGTCTTGTATTCGTCAAGCATCATTCTTGCCATCGCAATGAGGGTTCGGTTCTTTCTCTCAAAAACTCCATTTTGTTGAGACGTGCATGTAGCCAAGAAGTCATGTGAAATACCCTCTTCATCAAGAAAGGTATCCACATGGGTGTTCTTGAACTCCGATCCGTTATTGCTTCGAACCTTCTTGATATTCACTTCTAATTGATTTTGCGCTTTGCATGCAAAGTTCTTGAAGATATTTCGTACCTGCGACTTATCATCAAGAAAGAATACCCATGTAAATTTGGAAAAATCATCAACTATAACTAGACCATAAGAGTTTCCACCGAGACTATTGTAAGCATTGGGACCAAAAAGATCCATATGAAGTAACTTGAGTGGTCTCCTAGTGGTCGTGATGTTCTCGACCGGATGACTTCCACCTACTTGCTTTCCTGCTTGACAAGCGCTACAATGCCTATCTTTGTCAAAGATAACATCTTTAACACCAAGAATGTGATCGCCCTTGATAAGCTTATCTAGATTGCGCATGCCAACATGTCCTAGCCTTCTATGCGATAGCCAACCTTTAAATGATTTTGCAATGAGACAAGTACGAGGTTGGGACTTTTTAGTGAAATCGGCAATGTATAGATCACCTCTACGAATACTGGTAAAGACAATTTTACAATTATCAAATCGAAACACTTGGCAATATACTTTAATAAATAGCACATTGAAACCAAAGTCTGCTAGTCTAGATACGAAAAGATGATTGTAGCCAAGGGATTCAACAAACATCACATTTTGAATGGAGCTATCATGAGATATGGCCACCTTACCAAGGCCAAGTACATTACCCATAGAGTTGTCTCCAAAGGTCACGTACCTTCGAGGACCTTGATTTGGCATGATCTCTTGGAACATGTCTTTATCACCAGTCATGTGATCTGTGCATCCACTGTCGAGAATACACTCTTTTCCACCGGACATGTAATCCTTGAAGTTTGCCATTAGACTTAGATTCTTCATGATCTGTTCATGCTCGATGTCGAACAACTCATCTTCATCATAGTAGCCATGTTGTTCATTGTCATCAGTTGGTGGAATCTCCTCGTCATAGAAACCAAGAGACTCATTAGAATTGTAACTATGACAATGTTCAAGTTTATGAATGTGAATGGCTTCAATAATAATGTTGTTGATAGTTGTGACATCTCCTTTAGCACGCATGAGATCACAGAGATCAAATAGGCATTTTTCAAAGTTTGGATCACTAGGCTTCATTTTGTGAAAGCAATAGTTTTATGAAGAATTTCACCAAGATTACTTAATGAAAGATTTGGACATCGTTTCTCCAAATCAGTCCACAAAGTATAAGCACATGCAAAGTTCTTCAATTGAGAAAGCATGAATCTTGGCAAGCCTCTAACAATAAGATTGACAGTTCTAAGGTTACCAAGGATGTCAATTTCCTATTCGTGTGTGGGATGCAATTCATCAATGGGGAGCACATAGGGATTTTGAATATGTTTTCTCAAGTGGAATTTGTCGAATAGACCAATCATGGCATTCTTCCATCGACTATAGTACTCTCCGTCAAGAATGGACACTCTACAATACAAACTCACTGTGATGAAACCGAAGCAACAGAGACCAACGCTCTGATGCCAATTGTGGGATCACTAGAGGAGTATGTCTAGAGGGGGGGGGGTGAATAGACTACTAGTAGGATTTAAAATCTACTCAAGGTGCAAACTAAAATGTTGGTAGATTTTAGCATATATAGCAAGTCTAGAACACCCTACATATGCAAGTCATCAAGTATAGCAGTGGAAAGTAAAGACATTGCACATGGAAGTAAAGAGTAGAGATAGGAAGATCAAACACATGAAGGACGCGAAGATTTTTCCCGTGGTTTCGATAGGTGGTGCTATCGTACGTCCGCGTTTATGGAGTCTTCAACCGACGGAGCGTAACATTTGCGGAAGTCCATGGAGGGCTCCACCCATAAGGGTCCACAAAGTAGAAACCTTGACTATTCCATAACGGCTTCCGTCCACGAAGGACTAGCCTCACTATGGGTAGATCTTCATGAAGTAGGCCATCTCCTTGCCCTTGCAAACTTCTTTGTTCACTCCACAACACGAAGTAGGAGGCTCCCAAGCGACACCTAACCAATCTAGGAGGCACCACCCTTCAAATGGTAATAGGCTCGATAATGTCGATCAACTCCTTGCTCTTGTGCTTAAGGATGATAGAGTCCTCAACACACAATCACTCTCTCATAGATTTGGCTTTGGTGGAAGAGATTGATTGGGTGGAAAGCAACTTGGGGAAGCTAGAGATTAAGATTCATATGGTCGGAATGGAATGTCATGAGCTCAACACATGAGTAGGTGACTCTTTCTCAGAAAATCAGTTGGTATGGGTGAGGATATATTCTGAGTGCTTCTCTTACGAGTAGGTGGTGGTGGAGGGGTATATATAGACATCTCCAAAAATCGAACCGTTACACCAAATAAGTCAGACTCGGTGACACCGATGTGTTAATCTCGGTATTACCGAGTTGCCTCAAAGGTAGCAACTTTTGAATCTCGGTGAGACCGATATATAAAACTCGGTTGCACCGATAAGGTGACCAACGGTCAGATTGCTAGACTCGGTGACGCCGATTCAACAAACTCGGTGAGATCGATTTTGTGAATTTGCGTAACAGAAAGTTGGCAACCCAAACTCGGTGGCACCGAAGCAGAATCGGTGGCACTGAAGGGTTAGGGTTCGGCTGAGTTTGTGTGAGGCCGAGAATCGGTGGCACCGAGTGGAAAGGGTCGGTTGCGCCGATTTTGGATATTTGTCTTTGGACAGACTTTTGTGGAAGAGCTTGTGGATGTATGTGGTGACTATCACTTGCGCACTTATGAGCATTTTGTTCACCAACAGTATTTTACCCCCTTTTAATAGTATTGGCTTTCCTATGGACTCAAAGTGATTTCTCACAAAGTAAAATGTAGAATCCTCTTGCTTGAAGCTTTGCCAATCTATTCCTTCTCCTTCTTTTCCATGGGGATACTATCCACACTCCTCTTTTCCAACCCATCTCTCTCTATGGACTTTACCTGAAATATACTAGATGAAACTATTAGTCCAAGAGACAATGTATGTTATCATGAATTATCAAAACCACCAAGGGAGCATATTGTGCTTTCACCCTTGCTACGCAAAATAAGAACACGTCAAATTAGCCTCCATGCATGCAAATGAATGATTGAAATCGAAGGAAGGATATCCGCAGATGACTTACATGGGATGATAAGGTAGGAGAATAATCTCCTTGTCCTTATTGGCGACCATGAAATTGGTGATGTAGTTCCTCACATATTCATGGTGCTTTGGGCAGACTGCCAACAAGCCCTTGTGCATAAAGTACAGGTCAGTGACACAGGTATACGATATTTGCTCGCGCCTAATGTAAAATCCAATTTTGTCATGTCAAACATGTCGATGTAATCGAGTTGAAGAAAGAACTTATCCGCGGGGAATGCTTGGACGTACAACCTTTGTTGCGACACGTTAACCACGTAGAGTTGGTATCCTGGATTTCTCGAGGCAATAAGGCTTTCCTGTGTCAAGAGCACATCACCATGGTATTTCACCCACCATTGATAGGTATACATTCTTGAACCCAAGGCTACGGAGGTGGCTGGCTCATAGAAGCAGATTTTCTGCCATTAGGGCCTTTAATTTCTTCGTTCTCTTCCTATGCTTCTCTGGTAGTGGAAGTGAGCCGTACATAACATCCCTAACCACCGCCCCTAGTGTTGTCGGGCTCAGCAATGATACACAACCCTCAAGTTGTTGTTTTTGGCTTGAGGCAGCATCTGGAGGCATGTCCTGCGAGGATTGCAGGAAGAGAGACTTCTTGCAATCAACCTTAAGACGTTCCTCCTCTGAAAATTCAAGCATCAACTCATCACGCTCAAACCCTGAGTCATACTGTTGAGCCATCAATCCTCCATCGTCATAGTCGTCGACGCCGGTATTGCGATACTGTAGAGGGTCATCATCCTTGTTCATGGCATCATGCATTGCTTCTTCGACGACAGCGACATCATCATCCACTAATGGAGCCTCTTCCTCATGCCGTCCACCATCACTCGGCATGACAAGTGCCACTAATTGGGTAGGTGGGGTGGTGGTGTCCATACCTTGCTGAGGCTGCCTGGTTGTGGGTGTGCTTCCGGCTGTCTCTAGACGAAGGAGACTCTTTGGCCACAACAGGACCCAACTCTTGCAATTGCAAGCCTTGGTAGGGTCTCGTCGTCATCTCCCCCTTGTCTTACTGGAGAAATCAAATTCTTGTAGCCTGCTTTGACACTAGCCACAGAAACTTTGAAGACGCCAGGGGGTACCGGCCAGCTGTGGACAATTGTTCCTTTGGCTTCACTATCGTCGCCTTTCCCATGTCCCCCTTCTGGCCGCTGATGATGTACAGTATGGTGCACGGGGTTTCATCGACCTGCTAAGACATGTCTGCGATGTGAGACATCTAGAGAGGGCCTGTGTGAGAGGTAGTTACCGTGAGGGCGTCGAGCTCAGCCAAAGACGAAGCCCCGTCGAGCACGCCAGAGATAGAGGACGTGCTGCTATGAGCAAGTGCAGGAGCAGGTGCGGTTGCATTAGCAAGTGCTGGTGCAACGCTAAATGAGCTACTCCCGACGAAGCTGGCAAGGGGAAAGTCCGCTGCCTCTTTACTTGGATTTTGGTCGAGCCAATCGATGGCAGCCGAAATCAAGGCACTAAACGAAGATACCATTTCCTCTCTTGCGGTAGCTACCGCTTCTTTGACTGCCTCGCTCACCAACTCACGTCGTATCGCTTCTTTGGTCTCAGCTGATTTCTTATCAACCACAATCTCAACCTTCTCATCCATGTTTATTTCATTTAACCTCCATCTTTCCTTTCCCTCTTTGGCGTCCTCACGGTAGTAGTGCTTTCACGTGGCGCCATCTCCGATTCCGTGCACGCATCCATAGGACGGTCGAGTGTCCACCAGGAGTCTTTTCAATACGTTCAAGGCACGGTTGAAAGGGGTGACCCACTTGGGCCTCACCAAAGCTTCAGATGGCGAGTCGCTGTCGGTCGTAATCCTGTGCTGCTCTTTCTGCAAAAGGAACATGGATCGTTTACGAATGTTACTAAACATGCAGTCGAATTGATTAGAAGCTAAAATTAGGGGGTAATTGATAATTACCAACAGTCTCATGAACTCCCTCGTGACCATGTCCGTTTCGAAAACCTTCTTGACTATGTGCCATCGGTACCGGCCCCTAATGACGTCACGCTCTTGCTGGACAGTGAACTTCGCCAAGGGGTCTGGGACCCCCAGACTTTCGCGTTTCGCATCCTCCTTGTCCCATATGCGCCTCTTCCCCGAGTAACCACGACTTCCGAGGGGGTGGTACCCCATGTTCCTTTCTTGAGGCTCCTTTAGGTACTCTGACTTTTCTTTGGCAGCTTCAGCAACGCAAGGCGCCTTGAATATTTCTAACTGCTCTTTCGTAATTGTCGGACTATCCTTTACAATCTCGGAGTAGGGTTCCTTTTTGACGATGATCTGACTTTTCACCCTTAATTTCTAGGCGTACAATGCGTTGCTAACCTTTCCCATGGCTTTGTTGTTTATCTTCTTCATTGTCGGGTCTAGCCACAGTTTAGGACATTTGGTTTCATCCTGGTCCGGGAACAAGAAACTCCGATGCAGCTTTGTTAGGAGGAAATGCTCCATATTTGGTATCTTCCTTCAATTTTCGTCGTTGATGGTGGTGGTTTCCCATAGGATGCAACCTATTTGATTGTTGTAGCACATGCACGCTTCCTTAGGCTCTTTTCGCTCAAAATTGTCGGAGCCCACCGCCGTGACCACCAGTCTAGTAGTGCAGAGCTGGTTTGGGCGTCGTATCCTCTTTGGTTGCGGTTCTGTACCGACTAATTTTCTAGCATCGGTGCCAGTCTCGGCGCCTGTGTTGGTGCCTGATGACCCACAAGTACCTTTCGATAAGTAAGAGTGTTGAACCCAACGAGGAGCAGAAGGAAATGACAAGTAGTTTTCAACAAGGTAATTTCTGCAAGCACTGAAATTATAGGTAACCGGTAGTTTGATAGCAAGCTAATTGGTACGATCCAGTAAAGGTAACGGTAAATAAAGTGCAGCAAGATAGCCCAATCCTTTTGTTGCAAAGGACATGCCAAAACAGTCTCTTATAATAAACAAAGAGTTCTTGAGGGTACACGAGAATTTCATCTAGTCACTTTCATCATGTTGCTTTGATTCACGTTCGCTACTTTGATAATTTTATATGTGGGTGGACCGATGCTTGGGTGTTGTTCTTACTTGAACAAACCTCCCACTTATGATTAACCCCCTCACAAACATCCACGACTACGAGAAAAGTATTAAGATAAAACCTAACCATAGCATTAAACATGTGAATTCAAATCAACCCCTTACGAAATAGTGCATAAATAGAGTTTAAGCTTCTGTCACTCTAGCAACCCATCATCTAATAACTACTCCATAATGCATTACCTTAGTTCCAAACATGTTGAAGTGTCATGTAGTCAACGTTCACATGACACCACTCAGGAAATCACAACATTGATATCTTACGTTCTTAAAAAGTTTGTCCCCACTACAAGGCATTCCCTTAACATGCAGGTTGTCCATGTCAGCATGCCACATGTCACCACTTCAGTTCAGTTACAGATTACACTCTCACCCTGAAAACTACCTCTCCTTGACTATTTATCTCTCTCACCAGCCGATTGTGGCCCACCGCATGCATGCCCTAAGGCCATTAATTATTTTAACCACGTCTTGCAAACATCACCTTCTCTGCCTATTCATCTTCTCCTCTGAACGCCTTTGTTTGTCTCCTCCACCAGACCACCACCAATGCAGAAAACTAAATGTGAAGTTGATAATGCAGAAGAAACTGATGTGAACTGAGGAGTCATCTGCACTTTTTCTACTATATATATACCCATCGCCCCTCATGGGATCTCCATGCTGGACTCGCGCTTGTAGCCTATCATGTCTTCTCCCCTCCTCATTCACATCCACATCAAGAAAAGGCCACGAAACATTCCACCTTCTGCTTGGTGTTCCCTTCGCTGGTGTGCCTACGTGGTGCGTTTGTGGTGCCCTGCTCGGCTGTTCCTCCTCGAGTCTTCATTGTTCTGGCGAAGGGAGCTAGACACGTCGTTGGGGAGACTAGCGTTGACCGGAATCGGACCACCGCAGCCCACTTTCACCAGCCGATGGGGTCTAGATTTTCCTTTGTTTCTATCCTGGGAGGATGCTCTCGAGCGACGTGGGCCTTAGCAATGGACTAGACACTCTGGACACAAGGCCGGGCATGAATTATTTCTGGACTGACGGTTTGGGCTGTTGGCGACTCCGGGCAGGGCCTCGGTTGTCAGTGACAACTTTGAGGGGTCTCCTCCCGTGCTTCGGGCCAGGCGGCAAAGAGGAAACGGGGCAAGGGGCGCGGCCGAGGCCAGGGCCGGCGTGGCGACGACGCACTATGATGAACCTGCAGTCACTGTCCTTGGAGGACCTGTCACGAACGCTGGTGACAACGAGCCTGGATGCCTTCACCTTGGATGAGCTCAAAGTTCAGCACGAAGAACTTCTCCGTCGTCATCAGTGAGGCCAGCTTCGGACGTCTACAGGGGCTCCACGACAGCCGCCTACGCACATGCCTCGACCCGCAAAAGGTCGCCGTCAAGTACCTCGACCTCGACAACAACAACGTCAAGGATCACTGCGAGGACCGAGGGGGCTACTAAATTTACTCAATACGCCTGGTGTGATTGACTGCAAGAGGTAAGAGCTAGCGACCTTTGATCTAGTTGTATGTCTTTCTACTTTGGTCAACTGGACGTTGTTAAGACTTGCTATATGTTTTTTTAGATGACGACTTGCTATGTGTTTTACTATGCAGATTCATGTCAACAAAGAGGAATCACGTACCCTAGCCTGACTGGGCACTGATTTTTTCTATTCCATGTATGGTCATGTGGTATGTGTTTTCTACATGTTGTAAATCACGATCATGAAAAAAAATAAGTTATAACAGCAATGTTGATTCCCACATTCTGGTTGTTTATCAAGACACACATGAACTATTTAGATTGAAAAGGTATGGGTCTTCGCTCTCCAGCAGTAATAGTTGGGTATGCATCTAAAAGGAACAACGAGACTAGCTATACAGAATCAACTTCTAATCTTAGAAAGATGACTTGGGTGCTTTTTTTATAAATCTATATTTACACAAGCCATTTTTGCAATGAACAACAATGAATTTGACATCCTTCTTATCTTACAATTGACCTTAAATATGCACAAAGTAATATTTTACATATTCCGCAGCAACGCGCGGGGTATTATCTAGTTATCAAAATATGGAACACATATCAACTTCACATGATTACGTGCAACATGACTTGTCCCGTGACCTAAAAAACAAAGGTAACTACTCACAAATGATATTCATGCTCAAGGTAAGAGGAGTATTAAATAGAATAATGGATCTAAACATATAATATTCCACCAAATAAACCATATAGTAATCAACTACGTAATGTAATCAACACTACTAGTCATCCACATGTATCGATTTGAGGTTCCGGTACAAAGATTGAACACAAGAGATGAACTAGGGTTTGAGAGGAGATGGTGATGTTGAAGCTGTTGATGAAGATTGGCCTCCAAAAAATGAGAGGGTTGTTGGTGATGACGATGGCTTTGATTTCCCCCTCCACGAGAGAAATTCACCTGACGGAATCGCTCCCTCGGGGGGCAAGAGTGCTCCTACGCAAGTTCCACCTCGAGACGGTGGCGTTCCATCCGAAGTCCCCTACTGATTTTTTCTAGGTCAAAAGACCTTAAGTACCAGAAGATGGGCACCGTAGGTGGGCCGGGCTGGCCACAACCCACCAGGGCGCGCTTGGGGTGGGGGGTGGACTGGTGTGCCCTGGTGTCCTTTGGTCACCAGGTGGCCCCCCTCCAGTAGTTATTTGCTCTAATATTTTCTATATATTTTAAAATAATTCTTTGTGAAGTTTGAGCTTATTTGAAGATGTGCAAAATAGGTAACTTTGATATGCTTTTTTAGGTCCAGAATTCCAGCTATGACCATTCTCCCTCTTTGTGTAAACCTTGCATACTATGAAAGAAAAGTCATTAGAATTACTCCATAAAGCATTATTATGCACAAAAAAATTTATAAATAACAATAGGAAATCATGATGTAAAATGGATGTATCAGTGTCGTTGTTGGTCTTGGTGCAACCCTCGGATGTGACAGGGGGTAGGACAACCGTTGCTCATCCAAATAGGTAAAATAGTTGTTTCCCTCCTCGTAGACGTTGCAATTACCAGACCCCCCTCCTTCATCATTGTTAGCCATGTTTCCTACGATTAAGTCTAGTCAATTAATTCTAGATCTAATAAAATGAATAATGACATTAGAAAAAAGGCCTGTGTTTTGCTGGAATGCCGTTTCATTCCCGTCCCGACAATTCCCGGGTACTTGACACTTCCTGCTTTCTAGCACAAGTAATGCTGAAATTCAAAGGAAATTTTTGCATGGCCTTTGCTAAAAATTGGACATATCGAGCGCTTGAAATTTGCCAAAATGGAAATGAATCAACATTCCGGCAAAACATAGGCCACTCGCAATGAGATTCCCTGGAAAGCAGAAATAAAGCCATCATTTGGCACATCATATATATGGCAAATACAACAACCAACTTCATATTGCAGAATTTGGCACATCAAATACGACAACCAACATCATACTGCACACACACACACACACACACACACACACATATATATATATATATAAATCACTCTGAACAGTAAAAGGAAATCCTAGGGTTCATACACTCATAATTTCAGCACTTGTCAAATAGTGAACAAGAAACCCTAGAGCACTACAACTAATTAAATCCAAATGGCAGCACCACCTAGGGTTCATATATGTATAGTCATCCACTAAATCCTAGCTAATGAATCCTACTTTTGAACTAAAATGGCCTACTATTGAACTAGTATCCTATAACTAAATCGTACCGTTGAATCCTAGCTACTGTTGAATCCTAGCCAACTAGTGTTAAAAAGAAGAGAGGGGGAGGGTAGAGAGAGGGCTCACCGAAGGGCTGCAGAGGGAAGTGAGGGAGGTGGCGACGAGGAGGAGAGGCATCCTCGAGTGGCGGCGGCCCATGCTCTCGCGACCTCGGGTGGCAGGGAAGACCGCGACGATGAGGAGTAGGCTCAGGGGGGGGCGCAACAACGATGGCGCTGGGAGGAGGCACGAGCTGGACGACGGTAGGGGCGTGACGGCGGCAATAGGAGGAGAGGCGTCCTCGAGTGGTGGCGACCCGTGCTCCGGCGACCTCCAGTGGCGGGGTAGACCGCGGCGATGACGAGGAGTCTCGGGGGAGGGCACGGCGATGATGGCGTTGGGAGGGGTCCGGCAACGATGGTAGGGGCAAGAGGTCGAAGATGGCATAGGCATGACGGCGGTGACATCAGGAATTGGGGGGAACCGGCGTTGACAGGAGGAATCGGCGGTGACAGAGGGATTTGTGGGAAGAAGAAGGAGGCCCGCATGTGGTTAATTAATTTACAATAGCAGTAGCAAGGGCGAGTAACCCACGCTATAGGTAACTTGGCTATAGCGTGGGCTGGAAAAATGCGCTACTACTATTCCTTCCTTTTTATTTTATTTTTATTTTTCTTTTCATTTCTTATTCCTTTCCTTTTGCTTCTTCTTTTCTTTTTCTTTTTCTTTTTCATTTTCATTTTCTTTTCCTTTTTTTCCTTTTCCTTTTCTTTTTCTTTTTATTTTTCTCTTCTGAAAGGAAATGTATATGCATGGTGGGAAGGGAATACAATGTATATGCATGGTGGTAAGGCGATATATATATTACATCATTTGACTGACAACCGTTAAGTGCGTATACAAAATAGGAACATATAGAGAAATGATGATTTCTTAGCATCGACATTTACGTTTCTACAGAATAATTGAGCCCCTCGTTGTGAATTTTCCTTTTCCATGGAGTACAATTTTTCTTAGTTAATGTAGTCTTGCTTCTTATTTTGACATATACTTCATCGTCATCATCATCTTCCCTCACCGAGTCGCCGTACTAGTCATAGTCTTCCTCATTAGTGACTCTGTCCATTCCGATGATGCTACTTTTGCCTCCCCTCACGAGAACATGGCTCAGATTGCTTGGGTCGGTTATGAAGAAGCCTTGTGTCACATGCTTAGCGTGTACCCATGGCTGAGTTTTGGTGATGACGTTCACGGTAGTTGCGCTCTTCGTGTCGGGTATAGACATAGTAATGAAGTACCGATTCTCTCTTTCGACTTACTTGGCCCATCTGACATGGAACATCGTCGCACTGTACATTTCAGCGTAGTCAAGCTTCCAGATCTCTTCGACCTTTTCCTAGAATCTTTTGGTTGCTCCATTGTCACCGGTCATGTATTCCATTGTCACCCCATGAGTTCTGGTAATCAGTGGTTATTTCTTTGGCCTTCGTGTAAAACATGTATCCATTGATAAATATTCCTGATAGATCGTGAGGTTGGCTGCGGGGCCATGTGCTAAGACGTGTATGAGCAATCCGTCTGCATTGCCCTCTTCTGGGGGATTAGCAAGAACATGCTCTTTGAACCAGTGCTGGAAAGTGGAGTTTTGCTCTCTAGTAACTTCGGCATCCGTCTTGTGTAGCCCCTAGTCATGATACTTCTTTACGATGGTCTCTTTGTGCAGTTCCATGAAAGGATCTATCACGTCAAGGTGTTGTAGCACTACTAAATTTGCTATGTCCAAGTCGTTTCGTCGACCCGAGTGGTCCACATGCAATTCCCTCTAGCCGTTCGTGTGACCTTCTCCTCCAAGCCTCCCTAGGTGCTTGTTGATGGGCAAACCAACAACAGGGTTTTTGCGCTTAGATAATTCTCATAGAAGGAGATGCACGCTTGGGTCAGATAGTACTGCACGATGCTTCCATCAGGACGGGACATGTTACGAACGAATCCTTTGATGACCCCATCCATCCTCTTGAATGACATCATGTTGTGAAGGAATGACGGCGGGAGTTCGATGATTTCGTCCAAAATGTGGACACACAGATGCACCATGACATCAAAGAACGCGGGCGGGAATTAAATCTCAAGCTCATTTAGTATGACAACGATCTCTTCCTGTAGCCTTCGAAGGTACTTCACACGGACTTACTTCCGAGAGATAACATAATTTTTTTTGCACAAACCAGTAAGCGTTTCATGGACGTGCTCGTCCATTATACCTCTAAGGGAAACCAGAAGGATCCGCGTCATCATCACGTGACAGTCATGAGAATTCATCCCGCTAAACTATTTCTTCTTAGTGTCTAGAAATCTGCTTATCTTCCCATAGTAACTGGAACTAACTTTGATTCCGGTAAGGCACTTGAAGAATCTATCAATCTCCTTCAGACTTAAGGTGAAGCAAGAAGGGAGGCAATAATTCTCTTCCTTCTTCTTGAATTTTCTGCCCCTGTCCCTCGCCTCCATATCTATCTGTGTCTCCTCGGACTTTTTACAGGATGACATGTGGAGATCTACCCAGATCTTCACATCTTCCAAGTCTCTTCTTGCCTTCAACCCATCCTTGGTCTTATCTCACATGTTCGTCACTGTTGGAAACAAGCTCTCAAGGATATTCATCATGATATGCATTTGATCAAGGAAATGGGGCGTGTCGAGGTTGGGTACTCCAAGTCCTAGAAAATAGACCTCGTCTTCCATACCTTCAGCAGCGGCTCCGATGCCTTTTTCATCGTCTTTCCCGACGAGGGGCACTATTCCCAGTTTTCCAACAACTCATTGATTTCGATGCCGCTCCGCTTACATGGAGGTCCTCGATGCTCAGCCTCACCATTGAATAGATCTCCACGGTTTCTTCACGGGTCGTCCTATGCGAGCCATCTTCAATGCCCCATGTACATGATTTTCCAAGACCCATCATGTTTTATTGACATTAGCTGTTGAGACGTTGTATCATCTATGCACCGCATGCATCCACAATATCCGTGGCACACCTGTCTTGTGACATATCCATAACCAAGATAGTCGTGCACTGTCATCATCGGCATGGCTCTCATATAGAAATACTCGCCTTTGCTTTCGTCCCATTTCTTATCCGGTGTTTTCCATAACGTGTATAACTCCTCTTGAAGTAGCCCCAGATATAGAGTAATATTATTTCTCGGTTGTTTCAGCTCTTGAATCAGCATGCTCATGTGTATGTACTTTGACTTCATGCACAACCAGGCGGGAGGTTGTACATCCATACAAACACAAGCCATGTGCTATGATTGGTGTTCTGGCTGCTAAACGGATTCATCCCGTCAGTCCTCGCACCAAGCACGATGTTCCTTGCATCATCTGTGAAATATCTATATTCCGCATTGAATGCTCGCCAATGTCTAGCATCCGCGAGGTGTCTCAGCTTTGCATCATCTCCATTCCCGTGTTTCGCCCTCTCCACGTGCAAGCGCATGAGCTTTGCTTCCTTAGGATCTATGAAATAATGCTGTAGACGGGGAGTGATCGGTAAGTACCATACAACTTTCTAAGGAGATTTCTTCCCGGCCTTCTTGTATCGAGAAGCGTTGCACACTGGACAGTTGGTTTTACCGCGTGCTCCTTCCGATAAATGATGCAATCATTGATGCATCCACGGTATCTAATGTGGGGCAGATCAAGAGGGCATACGATCTTCTTGGCCTCATCAACACTAGTAGGACACAGGTTCCCCGAGAAGAAATTTATTATGTAGATACTTCAAATGCTCATCGAGGCTTGTGTCTGTCCATTTCTTTTTGGCCTTCGTCTTTAGAAGTTCGATTGTGACACTCAAGCGGTTCACCTCGGGATCACAACCATCATACAATGGAGTATTCGAGTCTACCTCCAGTTTCACCAGCTTGGCCTCCTCTCTTGAAGCGGCTCTGTCGCTAGTCTTACTCTTGTGAAGCAGGTATTGAACATGAGGGTCCCGCACGACTGAACTTAGTCGCGTCGAAGACTGTGGAGTATCCGCCTCTTCTTTGTCGTGCTCGGCCTCTTCTCCGCCATGTATGGCCTCTTCTCCGCCGTGTACGACCTCTTCTCCTCTGCCATGTCTTGCACCCTCAAAATCTTCTTCGGGTCCGTCATCGTCGACCATCTCTTCGTCTAACCCCATGTCGCTATTGTCTGGCATGTGGAAATCCTCCTCATCATCTTCAATTATCCACCGAGTATAGCCATCCATGAAACCATGCATGAGAAGATGCGCGTTCAACCTGCCACTGACCTTCATGATTGCATGCACGGTATAATAAGCAAAAGAATTTTAACCATGCATGCATATATCAAAGTCATTCAAAATTTTGGCATGACCTTCTCTAAAAATAGGGCATATAGAGTTTGCCCGAAATTCGCCAAAATAGAAATAAATCCACATTTCGGCAAAACATAAGCAACTCATGTCACGCATGATCCGACAAATACACATAGGCGACAACTCATACCACACGCACATATTCCAACCATCATAGCGCAAACACACATATTTCCATTAATTCTTGCGAAGCACAACTTTTTGCTTACCTTTCATCTTGAGAGAGGGATTGATCGAGGAAACGTACGATAGATGGATGATGCCGCTATCTAGGTAGCTAGGGATCAAATGTAGTAGGACAAAGATGCATGGTACATCTAGTTGGAAGGAGATGCTCTACCTAACTAGTGTAGAGCGAGGGAAATCTAGCTAGTGATAGAAAGGCATGAGTGGGGCCGGAAGAGAGAAGGAGGGAGAGACAAACAAATTCAAGTGAGGAAAAAGAAGCCATGCATTAATGGAGGATATGGTGGATGGAGGCATTAATGGGGAGAGAAGAGAGGTATGAGAAGGAAGAACTAAGTGAGGGAGGTAGAGGACGTTGAGGGGAAAGGGGAGGGAGAGGGGAAGGGTGGGAGGGAAAAGGTGGATGCTACGCATAGCAGTAGCATTGGAAGCCAAAGAGCGCTACTACTAAGCGCCATAGTAGTAGCGCTTGTCATTGCCCCAGCGCTGCTACTAATCGGGGCCCACCTGTTGGCAACGTACACAAATACCGGTAGCGGTGGGGCACCGACACGCCCTACTGCTACGGTATTAGTAGTAGCGTTGATTTTAGACAACCGCTACTACTACTGGTAACCCCTGGCGATGGTGATAGCACCACTTAGCAGTAGCACTGGTTTAGTGGCCCGCGCTACTTCTACTTTGCTACTTGTAGTGCATGTTGAAGCCCTGCACTACTACTACTTAGCAATAGCACTTCTAGATTATCCAACACTACTGCTAAAATTCTATCTATAGGCTTTCTCCTAGTAGTGTTGGGTTCACCTCATAAGCTATGCCGGTGGGATTAGGACCCAACGATGTGAACATTTCTCGAATAGGTGGCCCTCTAAGATGCATGGCTGTGAATTGATAATTGTGTCCATACTCAGCCATGGTTGCTCCAGACCTGTAGATAACTTAGTACACAATATTCAAACCAAACACACAACGAAGACCAAAAGTGCCTAGCTCCTTGGCAATGACGACACAAAAAGCTTGATAGCTTGCAAGTGCACAGGGTTTAGTTGCAACCTTTTGAAGTAAGAGTATCAATCCCACAGGGAACACATGAATTAGTCTATGGCCCTTTGCAAGGTGCAAATGATGTGCCTAGAAGTTGTAAGTGATCCAAAACAGTAAAAGTAATAATTATGAAGTTGCTAGTGTAATAGTGATTAAGCCTATTAAAGTAAATTATTGGTATATAAATGTGATTTGAAAAAATGATTAAAAACATTCCTGGGAGTCCGGAATCCCCTCTAGTGCGTATCAATAGCGGTGCCTAAACACAATGCTACTTCGGATTCCTAAGCCACTTTATATGTTTCTTTTTGTGGGCGGAGCCAGTACAGATACGTGCATAATCATGGTGTCTCCGTATCCCATATGCCACCATCGTTCTTCCCCACTCTGGTTATCAAACGGTGATTAGGGGAAAAGAGGTCCCCGTTGACGCAGCCAAACTGGCCTCTGTTTTATCCCATGTTGAAACTATCCGCTACGAAGGGAGAAGGGGCCTGTCACGTCACCCAACTCCACAACCACACAGTTAGCCAGCAGTAATAACCTTCTATCCAAAGTTGGCATATGTTGGATGGTCGACTTCACTTATCATCAAGAAGATTGTCAACATAAACATGCAAAGTGGATATTAAATCCTAATAACAAACAACCTATTATACACTAGGGTTCATCTATGACCCACGAAGAACGGGTCTACTCACACATGGGAACAACAATAATCAAGGTAATGGTAATGGGATACATGGATGAATGAATCAATCGATACACCGAGGGATCCACTAGAGTTCTTGAAGTTGCTGATGATAAGGATGTGGACGACGATGATGATGAAGACGACGGTGATGAAGATGGTGATGATGACGTCGTTCCCTTCAAGGTGAGAGGAGTCCCCTTATCCTCCTGGTTGATATTCCCTCCGGATGGACTCTAGAGGCTAGGGTTCTGACTTCTTGATGAGTTTCTGGAGTCTCTACACGTCTAATTCGATCAGCTTCGATGCAGTAAAAATAGCGGATCTCCCAGAGGCGGTAGCACGCCAAATGACTCTTGGGGAACGTTGCATGGGAAACAAAAAAAAATTACGCACACACAAGGTCTATCCATGGTGATGAGCATCTATGAGAGGGAGATTGGATCTACACACCCTTGTAGATCGCTAAGTGGGAGGCGTTAATAAACGTGGTTGATGTAGTCAAGTGTCTTCACGATCCAAATCGCAAGCCGTCCCGCAAGACAATCACGATCTCTCCTGATCTAGAGCCGAACGGACGACACCTCTGCGTTCAGCACACGTACAACTCGATGACGATCTCCGCCTTCTTGATCCAACAACAAGGAGCGGAGAGGTAGATGAGTTCCCCGGCAGCACGATGGCGTGGTGACGGTGGCAGTGGAGCTGATCCGACAGGGCTTCGCCAACCACTGCCAAATTGATCCACGGGAGAAGACAATATAGTGGGGGAGAGAGGGTTGCACTGTGTCTTAGGGTGCGGCTGCCCTCTCTCCCTCCAATATATATATGAGGGAGGGGAGGGGCTACCTCCTTAGGGTTCCCCCTAGGGTCGGCTGAACCAGGGGAGGAGGAGTGCCCCTCCAATTGGGAGGTGGGTGTCGATGTCAAAACTGGCGGATCTCGGGTAGGTGGTCCCGAACTTTGAGACTAGAACTGATGGTTACAGGAGACGAAGGGGACACAGATTTACCCAGGTTCGGGCCCTCCTATGGAGGTAATACCCTACATCCTGCTTGATTGTATTGATGATATGGGGGTTACAAAGTTGATCTACCTCGAGACTGAATAGCTAACCCTAGATGAGTTGTCCTGTCCCTACAACCTAAAACCCTCCGGCTTATATAGACGCCGAGGATACCTAGGGTTCACACATAGTCGGTTACACGCCGAAGAGATAAAAATGCCTATTCACTACATCAAACATGGAGTACAAGCCGTGCTTCCTGAAGCTTCCATCTTGGAGAGAGGGCCTTCAGTTGATCTTTTGTTCGGTAAGTGGCCCATATAGTCTGGCCCATAGAAATAGGTTGGCCCCCCGAGGACCCCTCTAATCCAGGACTCCCTTAGTAGCCCCCAAACTTGCCTCCAACGCCAAGGGTCTTTCGCTTCAATTGCTTGGCTTGATCAGAGTCTTCGGCTTGCGAGGTGAGTTCTTCCCGCCGAATTCAGTCTGGCCTCCGATGACAAGTAGCTTTCCGTATAATGGCACATCCGAACACTGTGAATACATTGGCCCCGAAGGCTAATTGTCAAGGGCAAAACAACGTCCCCAAACGACCTTTCTGACCAAAGGTCACGGCCCACCACGACTGCTAGGCCAGTTGCAAAAACTCGATTCGTGGTTCGAGGCCGTTTCAATCAACACGATCTATCAATGCACAGATCGTGCCCCATTTTACACGGGATATGTTTAATCATGCGTGTGCAATGGCACACACGTCTCGGGAAGCAGAGGGATCCACGGTGCAACAGAGGGAGGCAAAATAACGATAAGCCTCATAACAGGGAAAGAAAGCCCCAGGGCCTAACCACACCTCTCATTCGCCTCGTCCGCTTCCACATTCATCCGAGTCTCCGAAGCGCAAATCTAGGTTCTCCACCCCTCCCCTTTCGAGTTCATCCATGGCGGGATCCAATGTCAAGTGGGAGGATTCCACGGTCACCGACCGAGACATCCTAGATCTCAAGAAGGCCGACTACCTTCCCGCAAACATCCCTCACCACGCGCAAGAGGTGGGCCAAGTGATCCCCGGTCCCAAACCGGGGGAAAGGGTGGTCTTCATCCCCCACTTGATCCGAGTACTAAGCTTCCCGCTCCACCCCTCCGTTAGGGGACTTATGTTATTCTACGGCCTCGACTTCCCCGACCTCCCGCCGAACTCCTTTATGCATATATCGGCTTTCATCCTTGTTTGCGAGGCGTTCCTGCGGGTCGAACCACACTTTGGCCTGTGTCTCAAAGTGTTCAACATCAAGCCGAAGTGCGTCGGCGTCAAACACGCAGACTGCAGCGGAGCTGTCATCGGCAAGCTCACCCACGTTGTATGGCCCTCCGGCACATTCATCGACACCATCAATGTATGGCAGAAGGAGTGGTTTTACATCACTAAGCCAGAAGAGGAAGGCCAGATCGCCCCCGCCGAATTTAGATCCGGTCCCCTCTACCAGATTAACTTCATGGCTCCGCAAGGGCCTCAGCTGGGGACCGAACAAGGAAGTGAGCAACTTGCAGAAGTGCAGCAGCTCCATGATTGACAACAATATTGCGCTAACCAATGTGGTCCAGGTTATGCTCCGATGACGCATCCTCCCCTGCCAGTGCTGGGATACTCCCCTGTGAGCTCGTCAGCTCGATGACGCGCCCATAGTTGTGCACCTCTTAGCACGACGCAGAGAAGCTATGGAAGGCACTTTTCAAGTCGCAAGAGGACTGGCTATCCGAAGAGGAAGATCGGGGTCTGCACGCCGCCATGCCCGCTTCCAACGTATGGTAAAATTTTGATTGATCGGCTTTGTCCTCCACAGAAAAGATCTATAACATCCTTTCCGATCACTCCACAGAAATGGCTGAGCAAAGCCATGGGCATCGACTGCCCGATGCCTCAGCCCGAAGACCCCAGGGTCCGGGATGTTAGCGAAGATGCCTGTGGAGACGCCTTACGAGGCGCCCACGAAGAAATAGAAGAAGAAGAACCAGGCTAAGAAGGCCTGCACATCAGGGACCAACCGGAGGCTGCGTCCGAAGAAATGCATGCCTCCTCGAATCAAGAGGAGGATGACGAATAGGATGAAGACGAGGGGGAGGGCGATTCCCCCTCGCAAGAAAGAGAGCGGCGTCATCGGACACCATGGAGGTGGCACCCTCTCCTACCCTGAAGTGGGTGCGTCGGCCACAGGTAATCCTGTCCAACGAAAGTTTAGACTCGGATACCGAGTCCGATGACTTTGAGAGGGCTCCACGGAGGAGCTTAAGGGTCAAGCCCCCTGTTCGAAGCTGAGAATCCGAAGAATCCTTTAGTTATCATTAATAAGTTTATAGTTTGATAACATGGGGGTGTTTATCGACTTTGCAAACCCCCGTGCGTGCTCCCCACCGACCAAGTATCTGACAGGGAGACCCCGCCTGTCGAACTAGCGAAGAGCGGGAATGTGTCGTATCCCGCCACTCCGGGCCTCGCGAAGGACACTACGGAGGTGTCATCCCAGCATGCTCCAGATCCTGGCACTGGCGGCAGGGGAGACGAGATCATGGTCGAGGCTAACACCTTGGTCACCGAAGATCGGGGGGAGGTACCCCACCCGGATACTGAGGAGGCTACACGAGCGGCCGCTCAGTCCCCTCTAAGGGCATCCCCAGAGCGCATCATGCCTCCGGAGGCAACGGTTCAAACCCCGGTTGGTTATTGGGCTATCCGATCACCACCAGTGCCACCGACCAATGGGTGGCCGGTCCATGGAGGAGGCTTTATCAAGTGTCTCCATCACCGAAGAGCACCGCACCCTTATGGGTGCGGTATTGCAGAGCATTCAGTCTGTCGACAATGGACTAAAGGAGGTCTTCAAGGGTCTTCTAACGGGCTTTCAAGTAAGTCACGCGACACACTTATCTGCAAAAATGTTTATTTATTTTATGATTATATACATGGTAGCCCCCAAGTCCTAGGTAAGTTTGAAAAACCTTACCTAGGGGTCAATCACAGACCCGTTTCCGAACTTCATTCAAAAATGTGGGTTTGAAACGTTCGAATAACCCCTAAGAAGGCCGGACATGTGATTGGACTGACGATAGTTTGGAAGTGTTGATCCCATGCATCCTGACAAGGATTTGTATTTTACAAGCTTCGTCATCGGTGGCGATTGTAAATGGCGTCGAGCTGGATGAGCTGAATTGGAAGCTACAACGCTCCGAGGATGAAGTTGATGCCCTCAACAAGAGATTTGATGATGCATAAGGTAAGTCTACACAAAATACCTTGGCCAGAATATTGTCAATGCAGATCTTCATATTGTTAATGATGACACAGCCTCAGCGAAAGAGCTGGAGAGGCTCAAGGCCGAGCTTCAACAAGCAAAGCACGCAACGGTCGTCGAGAGGGCGGCCAAAGAAGCGGCTACCGTTGATACGTCTCCAACGTATCTTTAATTTTTTGATGATGGCATGCTATTATGTTATCTATTTTGGATGTTTTATATGCATTAATATGCTATTTTATATTATTTTTGGGAGTAACCTATTAATCTAGATCCTAGTGCAGGTTTCTATTTTTTCCTTGTTTTTGAGTTTTGCCAATATGGAATATTAAACGGAGTCCAAACCTAATAAAACCTCCGAAAGGAATTTTTCTGGAAGGAAACAAATCAACCAGGCTTGGAGTGCACGACAGGGCCCCTACCAGGGAGCCACAAGCCTGCTAGGCGCGGCCCCCTGGTCGCGCCTAGCAGGCTTGTCGTCTCCCGGCAGGTCTCCTAACGCTAATCTTTGGCCTATAAATTCCTAAATATTCCCCCAACATCAAAGGGAGTCACGCAAATACTTTTCCACCACCAGAAGCCTATGTTCCTGAGAGACCAATCTTGGATCCTTTTCCGGTAATCTGCCAGAGGGGGTTTCGATCACGGAGGGCATCTACATTTACAACTCCATTGGCCCTCTGATGATGTGTGAGTAGTCCACCACAGACCTACGGGTCCTTATCTACTATCTAGATGGCTTCTTCTCTATCTTTGATCTTCAATACCATGTTCTTCATGATCTTCATGGATATCTATCCGATGTAACCCTCTTTTGTGGTGTGTTTGTCAAGATCCGATGAATTGTGAGTTTATGTTCATATTATCCATGAATCTTATTTGAATCTCCTATCAATTCTTATTTGCATGATTTCATATCCTTGTAAGTCTCTTCGGATTATTGGTTTGGTTTGGCCAACTAGATTGGTAATTCTTGCAATGGGAGAAGTGCTTGGTTTTGGGTTCAATCTTGTGGTGTCCTCACCCAGTGACATAGTAGGGGTAGCGAGGCACGTATTGTGTTGTTGCCATCAAGGCTAACAAGATGGGGTTTTCATCATATTTCTTGAGTTTATCCCTCTACATCATGTCATCTTTCTTAATGCATTACTTTGTTCTTCATGAACTTAATACTATAGATGCAGGCAGGAGTCGGTCAATGTGTGGAGTAATAGTAGTAGATGCAGATTTGTTTCGATCTACTTGATACGGATGTGATGCCTATATGCATGATAATTGCCTTGGATAACTAATGATTATTCACTTTTCTATCAATTGCTTGACAGTAATTTGTTTACCCACCATGATATTTTCCTTTGAGGGAGAAGCCTCTAGTGAAACCTATGGGCCCCGGGTCTACTTTCCATAATATACTTTCAGATCTATAAACCAAAAAATACCAAAAATAGTTTGCTGCAATTTATTTACCTTTTATTTTCCGTTCGTGTTTACATCTATCTCTATCGGATCTAATCCTTGCAAATACTCGTGAAGGGATTGACAACCCCTTTATAGCGTTGGGTGGAAGTGTTTGATTGTTTGTGTTGGTGCATCCGTTGGTGACTTGCTTGTTCCTTGTACTGGATTGATACGTTGGTTCGCAACAACTGAGGGAAATACTTATCTACTTCTCTGCATCACCCTTTCCTCTTCAAGGGAAAACCAATGCAAGCTCAAGTGGTAGCAAGAAGGATTTCTGACGCCGTTGCCGGGGAGGATACACATCAAGCCTACCAAGTACCCATCACAAACTCATCTCTTGCATTTACATTATTTTCCTTTTGCCTCTTGTTTTCCTCTCCCTCACTTATAAACGATTTTCAAAAGATACCAAAAATATTTGCCTTTTTATTCGCCCTTCTTTCGTTTGCCTTTCGTTGCTATGCTTGCTTGTGTCGCCATGTGCCTTCTATTTGCTTGCATCTTCGCTCGCTAAAAATCTATTGATATGGATCCTCATCCACTTGCTAATCTTTTCAACATACCAAATTATGATGAACCAATTGCTAGTGAGTTGAGTGCACTTGATTATCTCTATGAAGTTTTGTTTGAAAATCATGAATCTGCAAATTTTGATGAAGTACTAAAAGAAGAAATTTATAAGGAGATTCATGATAGTTCCTTGAATGAAAAGCATGATTGCCATGTTGTTAGGGCCTGTTCTGATACTCTCCCGCTTCTAACTCCAAAAACTTCTTGTGCAAAGCTGGGCCGAACGACTGAGCTCCCTGAAGCTAACTTCAAGAAGTCCACCCGACCTCCAGTGCAAAACGCGAAGCACCGAAAACCCAGCTTCAATAAAACGAGAATCAAGAGTTCCTGATATTTACAGTAGAATGCCACCGCCAAAGGAAACATTTCAACAGAAGGCACGCCCAAACAAAATCCTCTCCCTTGACCTAACCCTGTTGCCGCCGCCATGGCCTGCTCCACCCTGCCGCCGGCCGACACCCTCTTCCTTGACTTCACGCCATGCTACAACCGCCATCTTTGCTCCTCTGCCTATGTGACGCCACCCGGCAAGGACTGCCGTCTCTCCCTGTTTGCCAACAGCCCGACCTCCCAGCTCACCTCCATTACCTTGAGGTTACTTGTCCTCCTTTTCCCGTCCCTCTAGCTCTCAGCAGTAGCCACTCTTGATCCGGTGTTGCCCTCCCATGAGCTGGCTGTTGTTGTTGTTGGAGAGATACCGCATGTTGTTTCTCGCCTGTAGCTGCCCTTGTTCGCCTCCAAAATTGTCCACACGCCTAGATGGCTCCACACTGAGTGGGCTATCTTCTCTCCTTCATGAGCTGTCGGCCCATCTAAAAAACCCAAAAGCTATATCACACCGAACAGTTTTCAGCCAGGAGAAGCACGAAGTTGGTGCAAGAAGTTGGAAATGGGAAGTTTTGGGAAGCTGGAGGACTTCCGGACGGGCCCTTAGTATGAATTCTCTGAATATCCATGATTCTAATGATATGCAAAACTACAAGCTTGGGGATGCTATGCTTTATGAAGATGATATTTTTTGTTCCCCAAGTTTTGGTGATGACACGTATGCTATAACTAATCATGAAAAGAATGCTTTGTGTGATAGTTATATTCTGAGATTCCTTCATGATGCTAGTGAAAATTATTATGAGGGGGGAACATATGCTTGTAGGAGTTGCAATAATATCAAGTTTCCTCTCTATTTGTTCAAAGTTTTGAAGTTATGCTTGTTTTGCCTTCCTATGCTAGTTGATTCTTGCTCCCATAAATTATTTGCTCACAAAATCCATATGCTTAGGAAGTGGGTTAGACTTAAATGTGCTTGCCATGAGATTCATGATGCTCTCTTGCATGCTTCAAATACTACTTTTTATGTGGGCATCATTGAAATCATTATGCCTAGCTAGGGGCGTTAAACAATAGCGCTTGTTGGGAGGCAACCCAATTTTATTTTTGCGTTCTATTTTTGCGTCTGTTTTTGAGTGTTTACCACATTATTACTTCTGTAGTAATTGTATTTTGGTGTTTTAATTAGTGTTTGAGCCAAGTAAAACCTTTGGGGTGATCTATGGTAGTTGTTGATTTGATCTTGCTGAAAAACAGAAACTTTTGCGCTCAGTCCAAGATTTTTCTAATTTTTTCAAAGCTCCGAATGAGTCTGGAATTTTTAAAAAAGATTTATATATAAATTTCCCATGTTGTCCTAATTTTTCAGATGTTTTTGAGATACAGAAGTATACGAAGTTTTCATATTGCTACAAACTGTTCTTTTTTTGATAGATTCTGTTTTCTTTGAGTTGTTTGCCTATTTTGATGCATGTTTGGGTTGTATCATGGGGTATGAACCATGGAGAAGTTAGAATACAGTAGGTATAACACCAATATAAGTAAAGAATGAGTTTGCTATAGTACCTAAAGTGGTGATTTATTTTCTTATACTAATGAATCTCACGAGTTTTCTATTAAGTTTTGTGTTGTGAATTTTTCAAGTTTTGGGTAAAGATTTGATGGACTATGGAATAAGGAGTGGCAAAATCCTAAGCTTGGGGATGCCCAAGGCACCCCAAGTCATATTCAAGGATGCCAAAGAGCCTAATCTTGGGGATGCCCCGGAAGGCATCCCCTCTTTCGTCTTCAATCCATTGGTAAATTTACTTGAGGCTATATTTTTATTCACCGCATGATATGTGTTTTGTTGGAGCGTCTTGTATGATATGAGTCTTTGCTTGTTAGTTTGCCACAATCATCCTTGCTGCACACATTTTTTTGAGAAGGACACGCTGAATCATGAATTTTTTAGAATGCTCTATGTGCTTCACTTATATCTTTTGTGTTCGCATACTATGACAATCAGTTTTCGGCTTTCTCCCCTAAGGTGCTTGACCAGACTATCCGGAAACACGATCGCATGGGCTCTCCATTTGCCCTTTTAGCCGAATGAGCAGAACGTACAGGGTCAAACACGAGAGCCTAGCAACCCAACTATTGACCCAAGACATAGTTCAGAACCAATGCATATAACATGAATTCCAAGATGTCGAACACATAATAAGTTGTACGTAAGGCGATTTGTTTGTAAGCTCGAGCCCCCGGTGTATTACCTGGTTGCGTTGTAACATACCGAACTGTTTCATGAGAACAGGGAGAAAAGGAAAATATGTGTCTAAAAGGACTTCAAGACAAACATGTATAACGATGCTATATTTTTCTCAACAACTCTTATTACTCAGAGTGCTGAAGCAACTTCTTATAGGTATGTGAAGAAAAAAAGGAAGTTTACCACGAGTGGCTGTACCAGGGGTCTTCAATTTGTGATGTTAAGTCTTCGGTGTGCCTCGCCGCTTATGTACTCCTGCGTCTTGGTGCACCTTAATAGGTGATCTTGTGCGGCGAACAGATCTTGCAAACAACGTCTTGAGAAGTCACCGAATTGTGGATGAGCTTTACGCCATCGGTAGGCCTTTCAATTGTACATGTGTTGTGCCCGAAGACACGTTAATGGTAGTGGTTCGGTCTAGCCGGACATCCACCTTTGTTTCCCCTTTGCTACCCATGGAATTTTAAGTGCAAAGTTGTGCCTCCTTGGTACATACTTTGCTGGTCCTAGGGGTGTGCGATGGGGGGCGAGTCCCTATTTAAGGGGAGTGGAAGGCTCCAAGAGTTCGGACTGAAGCCGAGCTCGCTTCCTAGTCTTGTGTGCCTTTACGGTAGATGCTGGAGCTTTCCAATCATCTTTGTAATTAAATTCGGCCACCAGGGCCAGCGCATGTTCCTCGGTTCGTAAAGAGCGCTCTATGTTGCTGTTAACATTGATGACCCCCTTCAGGCCGGGCATCTTGAGCTTGAGGTATGCATAATGCGGGACGACATTGAAGCAAGTGAATATTGTCCGACCGAGCAGGGCATGATAACCGTTGTGGAAGGGTACAATGTCAAACATCAAGTCTTCGCTATGAAAGTTATCGGGTGAGCTGAACACAACTTCCAGGGTTACGGAGCCCGTGCATCGGGCTCGACACCTGGAATCACTCCTTTAAAGGTAGTGTTACTGGGTTTGATCCTTGACGGGTCTATGTCCATCTTTTTCACCGTGTCTGAGTAAATTAGGTTAAGGCTACTTCCTCCGTCCATTAGGACCTTTGTGAGGTGATACCCATCTATAATGGGGTCGAGGACGAGTGCGGCCTAACCCCTGTGACGGATACTGGTTGGGTGATCGCGCCGATCAAAAGTGATTCGATATGCCGACCATGGGTTATACTTCGGGGCTACGGGCTCTACAGCGTAAACCTCTCGAAGGGCGTGCTTCCTCTCCTTCTTAGGTATATGGGTGGCGTATATCATGTTTACCGTTTTGACTTTCGAAAGAAATTTATTTTGGCCGCCACCAATCGGGCCCTGAGGCTCATCATCATCCTTGCTGCGGGGGCTCTTGCCTTGATCCTCGGGTGGGAGCTTGCCGACCTATTTGAACACCCATCAATTGCGGTGTGTGTGATTGGCGGTCTTCTCTTGAGTCCCGTGGATTTGGCAAGGCATTTCCATGATCTTTTCCAGTGGGGTGGGTCCGTCGCAATTGCCTTTAGGAGGCGTCTTCCGCTACCCAGGACGGGAGTTGTTGAAGCTGGCCTTAACAGTCGTTTCATCGGCATCACTGTTATTGTGCCGACGCTTGTTCTTATTGCGCTTGGGTTTCCCGTTGCCGTCCCTAACTTCGGAGGTTCCGGGGTCTTCGGAGTTGTGGCTGCGTCATGCTAGCAAATTATCTTCGCCTCCGCAAAAGCAGGTCATGAGGGAAGTGGGGGAGGACATGGTTTGAGGTTTAT
This sequence comes from Hordeum marinum, assembly GCA_022496015.1. Classification (NCBI taxonomy): domain Eukaryota; kingdom Viridiplantae; phylum Streptophyta; class Magnoliopsida; order Poales; family Poaceae; genus Hordeum; species Hordeum marinum. The sequence goes on along the minus strand of CM039672.1, from coordinate 196,266,696 downwards.
CCTGGCCGAGCTGGCGAGCGAGCCATTCGTCCCGAATATTATGCCGAAAAGGGGCTATTGCCTCAGCATCCGGGCAGTCGACAATCTAGTTCGTCTTGGTCAAGAACTGTTTCCAGAATTTTCATGCGGACTCTTCGGGCTTTTTTATGACGTTGCTTAGGTCGGAGGAGTCCGGTGGCCGAACATAGGTTCCCTGGAAGTTAGAGCGGAATGCATTCTACAGGTCTTCCCAGCATCCGATGGAGTTTTCTAGGAGGCTGTTTAGCCAGTGCCGAGTTGGCCCCTTAAGTTCGAGGGGGAGATATTTGATGGCGTGGGGATCATCTCCTCGTGCCATGTGTATGTGGAAGAGGAAATCCTCAATCCATATGGTTGGGTCAGTTGTCCCATCGTATTGTTCTATATTCACGGGTTTAAACCCCTCTGGGAACTGATGCCGCATTACCTCATCTGTGAAGCACAGAGGGTGAGCGGCGCCTCGAACCCGAGCTATATCGCGCCTCTATTTGGTGTCTGTTCTGGCCTGGTTGTGTTCCCGTCTCTGTTATTGCTTCAGTCGAGCCATGGTCTATACCCATCCCGTCTATCGGGTGAGTAGCCTCTTGATCCATAGATTGATCTTGTGCGACCTGCTCTATGGTCTACGTTGTCTCGCATGTCAAACCTGTCATTGGGCTCTAGCAGCTCCTTTCCCCATCTTCGGGGCATAGCTGGTCTATAACCGGTATCGTCAGCCATCCTGCCATGCCCGAGGGGAGGGCAGTCCGGCTTGTCGTATGAGGTATGTTTGGGAGACGGCGTATCGGTGAGGGGTCACTAGAAGAGTGTCTAGAGGGGGGTGAATTGAATACTAGAAGAAATTTAAAACCTAACCTTTTCCCAAGTTAATTGGTTGGTAGATTTTAACAGTTTTAGCAAAGCTAGCAAGTCTAACAGCCCGACACATGCATGTCAACAAATATGGTGGCGGAAAGTAAAGACATTGCATATGAAGTAAAGTGTTGAGATAGGTAGGAAGATCAAATGCAGTTGTAGACACGATGATTTTTCCCGTGGTTCCGATAGGTGGTTCTATCGTACATCCACGTTTATGGAGTCTTCAACCCACAGAGGGTAACGGTCGTGAGAGTCCACGGAGGACTCCACCCAAAAGGGTACACGAAGTAGCAACCTTGACTATTCCATAACGACTTCCATCCACGAAGGACTAGCCTCACTATGGGTAGATCTTCACGAAGTAGGCGATCTCCTTGCCCTTACAAACTTCTTGGTTCACTCCACAACACGAAGTAGGAGGATCCCAAGCGACACCTAACAATTGTAGGAGGCACCACCCTCCAAAAGGTAATAGGCTTGATAATGACGATGAACTCCTTGCTCTTGTGCTTCAAGATGATAGACTCCTCAGCACCCAATCACTCTCTCACAGATTTGGCATGGTGGAAGAGATGGTATTGGTGGAAAGCTACTTGTGGAGGCTAGAAATCAAGATCCATATGATTGGAGTGGAAGATCTTGGCCTCAACACAAGGGTAGGTGGTTCTCTCTCAAAAAATCTGATAGGATAGGTATGGAGTAGTCCTGAGTGCTTCTCTTTTGAGTAAGTGGTGGTGAAGGGGTATATATAGGCATCCCCCAAAATCCAACCATTACACACAAAATGACCAACTCGGTGACACCGATGTGTTAATCTCGGTGGTACCGAAGTGACCAAAAGGTGGCAACTTCTGAATCTCGGTAAGGCCGATATAGGAAACTCGGTTGCACCGTTTAGGTGACCAATGGTCAGATTTCCAATCTCGGTAACACCGATCCAACATTCTTGGTGGGACCGAAAATGTGAATTTGTGTAACAGAAAGTTGGCAACCTAAACTCGGTGGCACCGGTATGGAATCGGTTGCACTGAAGTGGCTAGGGTTTGGCTTGAGTCTGTCTACGTTCTGGAATCGGTGGCACCGAAGTGGGAAAGTTGGTTGCACCGATTTTGAGTGTTGGGTATAGAACAAACTTTGGTGGGAGACTTTGTGGATGTTTTTGGTGATTATCACTTTATGCACATTTGAGCATATTGTTCACCAACAAAACCTTACCCCCTTTTACTAGTATTGGCTTTCCTATGGACTCAAAGTGAGTTCTCACAAATATAAAATGTAGAGTCCTTTTGCTTGAAGCTTGGCCAACCTATTTCCTTGCATCTTGGGGTTTCTCCACAATCTCCTTTAGCCAACCTTTTCTATAGACTGTATCTCAAATACACTAGGTAAAAATATCAGTCCAAGAGACAATGTATGTTGTCATGAATTATCAAAAACACCAAGGGAGCATGTTGTGCTTTCAACCTCTCCCTTTTTGGTAATTGATGACAACATACAATCAAAGCTTCAAATAAATATATGCATGTTTATACTTAAGACTTTGAGAGACACATGACTTAGACTTGCTCCCCCTAAATGTGTGCAGTCCTTTAAAGGATAGTTGCTTTTGAATGCATGAACACACATAAGGTAGAAGGGACATAACAGGTCATATGTATCTTGGCTATATGCATCAAATATATATGAATGAGATGTATCTTTGTTCAAGACATCACTCTTGCAAACAATATGTGCAAGAAGAAAGAGATCATCTTGACCAAGGATATGATGCATATACTTACCTTGAGTTCTTCAGCATCCTGGTGATACAAACACACTTGAGAAAACAATGTTAGGAAACACAAGAGTATTCTACCAAATAGCAAGGCAATAGAACTCAAAATTTCCAAGATAAGATGTGGAGGACATATAGAAAATAGTATTCCTTAGAATTGATATGTCTCCAAGATCATTTAGAATTTTCTCACTGTATATATGAAAATAGATTATCCTCTCCCCATGAATCTTAGCATGTAGATATTAGGATTGGATAAGGTGAGAAAGGTCAACAGTTTCTTCTCCCCTTACTTTGATATTCTCCCCTTGTTTATAAAGGTATGAGAATAAATATTGGCTCTCCCCCTTGATCATATCTGCCCCTTTGTATAAGCATATATCTCCCCTTTAGCTTTAGCTTGAAGCTTTGGTCTTCTCCCCCTTTGGCATTAATTTCCAAAAAGGTCAAAAAATAGGGATAGATATAGGGATCACTGACTAAGAAGGGATCCTTGAGTACAAGGGTCACCGAAATGTAGGATTCATACAAATGAAATTTGAGAGTGGTATTGAAACTGATTTGTTCTTCTCCTCCTTTCTTTATTGAAGATAGGGATCCTTGAAGAAAGAAATTCTCTCCTCAAAAGTAACTTTAGTTCTTCTCCCCCTACGTAATACAAAGTTTTGGGGGGGGGTCATCAAAGTAACATAAGTATTACAATAAAGATCACTAAGAAATCACAGAATTGCAAAAATGAATTCAAATGAAACAGAATGAAAATCGGTGATGCCGACATATCTGAGTCAGCGGCTCCGAAAGAGAAACCAAGTTTCTGTTTTCAGAGTCAAGAGAAAGATTTTCAATGAAATATGAAGTTTTTACAAGGGACATCAACTCGAGAAGATTGGAGTAGTTATGATAAATCATGCAATAGAGAGCAAACCACACCGGATTCTTAACTAGATGATGGGCGATGACTAGGTCACCTATATTAGAGTATATTGAGTTAGGAGCCAAGCAAGAATACTTGATCATAGGTGATACTCTATGTTAAGCTCAAAATGGGGTTACCATTTTTTGATTAAGCATTTTAATGTCTTCATATCGCTTGAGTTGCTTTAGCTCATTTCTTGGAGTAAAGCCTTTTCAAGGACATGAGTACATACCTTTGAGTTATGTTGATGACGTAGCTTGTAGATGAACTTGTTGAGGATGCTCGATGTTGATGAAGATCATCTTGAGTTTTGAGCAATCCTTCTTTTTCTAGTACACTAGTTTCCTTCAAAGATTAGTCATGCAAGCAAGAACAATAGATATATCCTATTGACATGATACCAGTCGAGAGTGTGCAATTTTGATCAAGTATATGTCAAGGATATGGTTGAGTGGTCTTCTTCCTTCCATCATCAAGAGGGGTCGTGGATACTTGGTAATGACAAGATGGCTTATGATTGGAGTTGATGGAAATCTTATGGAATGGTAAGACAAGGGAGCATAGAATTCCATGGCATAAGATGAAATGGTAAGACACATGGAAATATCAAGAAAGCTCATGCCCTTGCATGCAACCGAGTGAGTCTAGCTCAAGTTTCAAGCATCGATGATGTTCAACTCACTTCTTAAGTGGCAAAATGTCTTCTCATCAAGTGGCTTAGTAAAGATATGTGCCAGTTGCTTATTAGTGCGAACATGCTTAAGATTACTGTCTCCTTTGGCAACATGATCACGAATGAAATGATGTTGAACCTGAATATACTTAGTTCGAGAATGTTGCACAGGATTATGACCAATTTCAATAGCACTTTCATTGTCACAAAGTATGTAACATTTTTAACATGAATTCCATAATCCTTAAGTGTTTGTGTCATCCATAGTAATTGCGCACAACAAGATCTAGCAGCAATATACTCAGCTTCGACAGTCGATAGAGATACCGAGTTTTGTTTCTTAGAGGACCAATATACGAGAGATCTGCCCAAAAATTGACAAGTACCCGAGGTGTATTTTCTATCAACCTTGTCTCCGGCATAGTCCGAATCAGAATAGCCAACAAGGTCAAAAGAAGATCCCTTGGGATACCAAATGCCAAAATTTGACGTTTGTATCAAGTATCTCACAATACGTTTTACAGCTAAAAGATGACATTCTTTCGGTGCAGCTTGATATCTAGCACACATGCAAACACTAAGCATAATATCGGGATGAGTTGCACATAGATATAACAATGAACCAATCATAGATTGATAAACTTTCTGATCAACCGGCTCATCCTCTGTAGTGAGATCAACATGTCCGCTAGTAGGCATAGGGGTTTTCATACCTTTGCGCTCATGCATGTTGAACTTTTTGATCAAGTCCTTGGTATACTTAGTTTGAGAGATGAAATTTCCTTCTTTTGATTGCTTTATTTGCAAGCCAAGAAAGAATTTCAGCTCACACATCATAGACATCTCATACTTCTCGGACATCAACCTTCCAAATCTTTCACTAAATTGAGGGTTAGTTGAAACAAAGATGATATCATCCACATAGATTTCGCACACAAATAATTCACCATTAACTCTCTTAGTGAACAAGGTTGCATCAATTTTACCAATTTCAAAACTTTTTTGGATAAGAAACTTCGTTAAACATTTGTACCAAGAACGAGGGGCTTGCTTAAGACCAAAAAGATCTTTACGAAGCTTGTAAACATGATTAGGTTTCTTAGGATTTACAACGCCAGGTGGTTGTTTAACATAAATCTATTCTTCAATTTCACCATTTAAAAATGCACTTTTAATATCCATTTGATAAAGTGTGATATCATGGTGATTGGCATTAGCAAGAAGAATGCGAATAGCTTCAAGTCTAGCGATGGGGGCGTAGGTCTCACCAGAGTCCATACCTTCGACTTGTGTATATCCTTGAGCTACGAGGCAAGCCTTGTTGCACATGACTTGACCGTCTTCGTCTTGCTTGTTCCGAAATACCCATTTGGTTCCGATGATGTTGTGTTCATCCTCGGGCTTCTCCACGAGTGTCCACACTTCGTTCCTTTCAAAGTTGTGAAGCTCTTCATGCATAGCGTTCACCCAATCCGCGTCTGCAAGAGCCTGTTCTACCTTCAAGGGCTCAATGCTAGAGATGAAAGAATAATGCTCACAGAAGTTTTCTAGACGAGTTTTAGAGCGAGTGATTCTCCCTGTTTGTATATCACAAAAGATTTGTTTTAGGGGATGGTTCTTGGTCACTTGTGCTCGAACTCGGGTCAGCTTCCAATTGTTGGTTGGTGGAGCTTCTTCTTCATCACCATCTCCTTCATCTTCGTTGTTGTTGAAGGTGTCGTTCCCTTGAGGTTGTGGTGGATCTTGATGATGTACTTCCTACTTTTCATCATCTTGTCGTGTACCGTTTGTGGATGCCTCCATGTCATGTTGTGGTTCACCTTGTCATGACGTAGGGGCTTCCACTTGAGTTGATGAAGTACTTTCCTTCACCTCAATGGAATGAATCTTGCTGATGGGTAAATCTAGGATAGCTTCCGAAGGGTTCTTATCACCTACATCATTTGGCAATTGTTAGACTTGCGAACCATTAGATTCATCAAACTTCACATCTACCGTCTCTTCAACTTTTCGAGTGAAGTTGTTGTAGACACGGTAAGTGTGAGAGTTCGATCCATAACCAAGTAGGAATCCTTCATGAGATTTAGGAGCAAATTTAGTATGACGATGTTTATCAAGAATGTAGCACTTGGAGCCGAATACCTGAAAGTATCCAACTTGGGGTTTGTTACCGGTGAGTAGCTCATATGTCGTTTTACCGAGAAGCTTGTGCAAGTAATGTCGGTTTGTGGCATGACATGCTGTTTCCACGGCTTCTGCCCAAAAGTGTTTTGGCGTCTTGTATTCATCAAGCATCGTTCTTGCCATCTCAATGAGTGTCCGGTTCTTCCTCTCAACAACTCCATTTTGTTGAGGTGTGTACGTAGCCGAGAACTCATGTGAAACACCTTCTTCATCAAGAAAGGTATCCACATGGGTGTTCTAGAACTCTGATCCGTTATCGCTCCGAACCTTCTTGATCTTCACTTCAAACTGATTTTGCACTTTGCGAGCGAAGTTCTTGAAGATATTTTTAACCTGCGACTTATCATCAAGAAAGAATACCCACATAAATCTGGAAAAATCATCAACTATAACTAGACCATAGGAATTTCCACCGAGACTCTTGTAAGCATTGGGACCGAAAAGATCCATGCGAAGTAACTCGAGTGGTCTCCTAATAGTCATGATATTCTTAACAGGATGACTTCCACCTACTTGCTTTCTGGCTTGTCAAGCGCTACAAAGTTTATCTTTGACAAAGATAACATCTTTAACACCAAGTATATGATCACCTTTGATAAGTTTATCTAAATTATGCATGCCAACATGTCCTAATCTTCTATGCCAAAGCCAACCTTTAGAAGATTTAGCGATTAAACAAGTGCGAGGTTTGGATATCTTAGTGAAATCGACAATGTATAGATCACCTCTACGGATATCGATAAAGACAATTTGATGATTATCTTGACCAAACACTTGGCAATCTATTTTCGTGAATAACACATTGAAACCGAAGTCGGCAAGTCTAGACACGGAAAGAATATTATAGCCAAGAGATTCAACAAGCATAACATTTTGAATAGAACTATCATGGGATATTGCCACCTTACCAAGACCAAGTACCTTACCCTTGGAAATGTGTCCAAATGTTACGTACCTTCGCGGTCCATGGTTTGGTGTAATCTCTTCAAACATTTCTCTATCTCCGATCATTTGATTGGTACATCCACTATCGAGAATCCACTCTTTTCCTCCAGACATGTAATCCTTGAAGTTTTCCATGAGACTTAGATTCTTCATGATCTTCTCATACTCGATGTCGAACAGCTCATCTTCATCATAGTAGTCATGTTCCACATTGTCATCATCAAGTGGAAAATCCTCGTCATAAAGAACAAGAGATTTGTTAGGATGGTGATCATGACAATGTTCAAGTTTATGAATGCGAATGGCTTCTATAATGATATTGTTGATGATTGTGACATCTCCTTTAGCATGCATGAGGTCTCTAAGCTCAAATAGACAAGCATCAAATTTGGGATCACTAGGCGACATTTTGTGAAAGACAATGGTTTTATGAAGAATTTCATCAAGATTACTTAATGAATAACTTGGATATCGTTTCTCCAAATCATTCCACAAAGTGTAAGCACATGCAAAATTCTTCATTTCGTTAAGCACATTTCTAGGCAATGCTCTAACAATGAGATTAATAGTTCTAAGATTGCATAGCATATCAATTTCCTCTTCGTGTGTGGGATGCAAAAGGATCAATAGGAGGCTCATAGGGGGTGCATAACATATTTGCTCAATTGAAATTCATTAAACAGCTCAAGCATCAAAGATTTCCATTGACTATAGTACACTCCATCAAGAATGGGCACTCTACAACTCAAACTCCCTATACTAGACACATCCATCTTCCTCCTCAGTGATTAAACAGAAGCAATGGAGACCAAAGCTCTGATACCAATTGAGGGATCACTAGAAGAGTGTCTAGAGGGGGGTGAAGTAAAGACATTGCATATGAAGTAAAGTGTTGAGATAGGTAGGAAGATCAAATGCAGTTGTAGACACGATGATTTTTCCCGTGGTTCCGATAGGTGGTTCTATCGTACATCCACGTTTATGGATTCTTCAACCCACGGAGGGTAACGGTCGCGAGAGTCCACGGAGGGCTCCACCCCAAAGGGTACACGAAGTAGCAACCTTGACTATTCCATAACGACTTCCGTCCACGAAGGACTAGCCTCACTATGGGTAGATCTTCACGAAGTAGGCGATCTCCTTGCCCTTACAAACTTCTTGGTTCACTCCACAACACGAAGTAGGAGGATCCCAAGTGACACCTAACAATTGTAGGAGGCACCACCCTCCAAAAGGTAATAGGCTCGATAATGATGATGAACTCCTTGCTCTTGTGCTTCAAGATGATAGACTCCTTAGCACCCAATCACTCTCTCACAGATTTGGCATGGTGGAAGAGATGGGATTGGTGGAAAGCTACTTGGGGAGGCTAGAAATCAAGATCCATATGATTGGAGTGGAAGATCTTGACCTCAACACAAGGATAGGTGGTTCTCTTTCAGAAAACCTGATAGGATAGGTATGGAATAGTCCTGAGTGCTTCTCTTTCGAGTAAGTTGTGGTGAAGGGGTATATATAGGCATCCCCAAAAATCCAACCGTTACACACAAAATGACAAACTCGGTGACGCCGATGTGTTAATCTCGGTGGTACCGAAGTGATCAAAAGGTGGCAAATTTTAAATCTCGGTAAAGACGATATAGGAAACTCCTCTTGATTGCACCGACAAGGTGACCAACGGTCAGATTTCCAATCTCAGTGACGCCGATCCAACATTCTCGGTGGGACCAAAATGTGAATTTGCGTAACAGAAAGTTGGCAACCTAAACTCGGTGGTACCGGTATGGAATCGGTTGCACCGAAGTGGCTAGGGTTTGGCTTGAGTCTGTCTAGGTTCCGCAATCGGTGGCACCGGTATGGGAAAGTTGGTTGCACTGATTTTGAGTGTTAGGTATAGAACAGACTTTGGTGGGAGACTTTGTGGATGTTTTGGCGACTATCACTTTGTGGATGTTTGAGCATATTGTTCACCAACAAAACCTTACCCCGTTTTAATAGTATTGGCTTTCCTATGCACTCAAAGTGATTTCTCAGAAATATAAAATGTAGAGTTTGTCGTGGGGGCGATTCTGACGTTAGGGAGGGGTAGGATAACGGAGCATGATCTATCGAGATGCAAATGGCTGACACGGTGGTTTTAGCGAGTTCGGGCCTCTCACGGTGGAGATAACAACCCTACGTCTCGTGCTCCGGAGAGCCTTTGCTTATTCCTCATGAACACGAGTTACATGGTGTATTTGAGAGGGAGAAAGGAGGATGGATCTCCATGCCTAAGCTAAGTCTTGAGACTAATGGTGAGAGAGAGCCAAGGGAGAAGAAACTGACCCTGAGCTATGTGGTGGGGGTGGCTTATATAGAGTGCGCCACCCCCTCATCTCTTATGTCACAAGATGGGGCATTGATGTTGTAATGTCGGCCCACTATAGAACCTTCTCTATGCTTCGACTGGCTTGCCGACTGTTAGTCCTAGCATATTCGAGTGAGTCGTAGTGCCGAGTGTTGACTGTCATCCGAGTGGATGGAATGTCGCTTGCTGAGTGGATAGTATGAATGTATTTATCTGGACCCACCTGAAATGTGGACCCCATGCTGTTATGATATTTTGACCCTTCATGGGCCTACCTATTTTGTGTATCCCCGACAGTAGCCCCTGAGACTTTGACTGATTGCTGGCGGTCGGTTGGAGTCTACAAAGTTTATTAAACTTGAATGTTGTTGTCAAACCTGACCGAGCAGAATTTTTCTTTTATTCCTCTTCCAATGGGGGCACGCTAAGTGCACCCACTGGGTGTAGTCCCCGAGCCTCTTACGGACTAGATGAGTCGGGCAGAGGGTTTATGTCTTCCAGTGCAGAAGTGAACTAAACAGGTGAACTCTGATGCGCTTGGCGTAGTGAATTGTTGCAATCTGGAGCTGAATCAGTTGGACTGATCCTTGTGCGCTGTGCACAATATATAGATATAACCTGGAACTGGCCCAGTCCGGCAAATCTTTGTGTGGTTGGCATGCTGAATGTTTATTGAGTCTGCCTTATATGATTTCTGGATCATGGCTAAGTACCTGAGTGTGGATGTTGTCCTCACTCGGAGTAGCTTCTAACTTAGGCGAATTAGGTTCGCAGCTAAGCCCCCGAGTGTGGATCTCACTCGGAGTAGTTTTTGACTTAGGCGATGCGGAATCGCAGCTAAGCCTCCGAGTGTGGAGGGTGTCCACACTCGGATTAGTTTTTCACTTAGGCGATACGGAATGCAGCTAAGCCCCCAAGTGTGGAGGATGTCCATATTCGGAGTAGTTTTTGACTTAGACGATATGGAATCGTAGTTAAGCCCCCGAGTGTGGAGCATGTCCGCACTCGGAGTAGTTTTTGACTTAGGCGATACGGAATCGCAGCTAAGCCCCCGAGTGTGGAGCATGTCCGCACTCGGAGTAGTTTTTGACTTAGGCGATACGGAATCGCAGCTAAGCCCCCGAGTGTGGAGCATGTCCACACTCGGAGTAGTTTTTGACTTAGGCGATACGGAATCACAGCTAAGCCCCCGAGTGTGGAGCATGTCCGTACTCGGAGTAATTTTTGACTTAGGTGATACGGAATCGCAGCTAAGCCCCTGAGTGTGGAGCATGTCCGCACTCGGAGTAGTTTTTGACTTAGGTGATACGGAATCGCAGCTAAGCCCCCGAATGTGGAGCATGTCCGCACTCGGAGTAGTTTTTGACTTAAGCGATACGAAATCGCAACTAAGCCCCCGAGTGTGGAGCATGTCCGCACTCGGAGTAATTTTTGACTTAGGCGATACGGAATCGCAGCTAAGCCCCCGAGTGTGGAGCATGTCTGCACTCGGAGTAGTTTTTGACTTAGGCGATATGGAATCGCAGCTTAGCCCCCGAGTGTGGAGCATTTCCGCATTCGGAGTAGTTTTTCACTTAGGCGGTATGGAATCGCAGATAAGCCATGCGATAGCGCGCGAGGCGGCTTAATGATGAAGACGTGCCACACTGAGTGGCGACACGCGGGGCTGTCGAGTGATGAAGACGCATCCGTCGGAATGGCAACGCGCGGGCGGTGGAGTGATGAAGACGCATCCATCGGAGTGGCGACGCGCGGGGCGGCTGAGTGATGAAGACGCATCCGTCGGAGTGGCGATGCGCAGGTCAGCCGAGTGATGAAGATGCCTCTATCAGAGTGGCGATGCGCGGGACGGCCGAGTGATGAAGACACATCCATTGGAGTGGCGACACGCGGGGCGGCCGAGTGATGAAGATGGATCCGTCGGAGTGGCGACGCGCGGGGCGGCCGAGTGATGAAGATGCATCCGTCAGAGTGGTGACGTGCGGGGCGGTCGAGTGATGAAGACACATCCGTCGGAGTGGCAACGCGCGGGGCGATCGAGTGATGAAGACGCATCCGTCGGAGTGGCGATGCGCAGGGTGGCCGAGTGATGAAGACGCATCCATCGGAGTGGCAACGCGCGGTGCAGCTGAGTGATGAAGACGCATCTGTCGGATTGGCGACGCGCGGGGCGGCCGAGTGATGAAGACGCTTCCGTTGGAGTGGCGACACGCGGGGCGGCCGAGGGATGAATACGCATCCGTCAGAGTGGCGACACGCGGGATGGCCGAGTGATAAAGATGCATCGGTCGAAGTGATGACACGTGGGGCGGTCGAGTGATGAAGACGCATCCGTCGGAGTGGTGACACGCGGGCAGCCAAGTGATGAAGACGCATCCGTCGGAGTGGCGATGCGCGGGGCGGCTGAGTGATGAAGACGCATCCATCAGAGTGGCGTCGCGCGGGGCGGCCGAGTGATGAAGACGCATCCATTTGAGTGGCGACGTGCGGGGCGGCCGAGTGATGAAGACACATCCATCGGAGTGGCGACGCGCGGGGTGGCCGAGTGATGAAGATGCATCCGTCGGAGTGGTGACGTGCGGGGCGGTCGAGTGATGAAGACGCATCTGTCGGAGTGGCGACGCGTCGGGCGGCTGAGCAATGAAGATGCATCCGTCGGAGTGGCAACACGCGGGGCGGCCGAGTGATGAAGACACATCCATCGGAGTGGTGATGCGCGGGGCGGCCGAGTGATGAAGACGCATTCGTCGGAGTGGCAACGCGTGGGGCGGCCGAGTGATGAAGATGCATCTGTCGGAGTGGCGACGCGCGGGGCGGTCGAGTGATGAATACGCATCCGTCGGAGTGGAGTCGACCAAGTGACAGCGCACGGGCGGCCGAGTCGAGCTTGTTGTTGAAGAGGAATCGACCAAGTGACGGCGCACGGGGCGGCCGAGTCGAGCTTGTCGTCGAACAGATAGCTGATCAAGAGACGGCGCACGGGGCAGCCAAGTCCATCATGCCATCGAGGAGGCGACTTGACAAGTGGAAACACACGAATGATCGTCGCGGCGACCGAGCCTGAGTAGCATTGAAGATGGTGCACAAATGCGTCGAGTGAACGCGTAACCTGTGTACGAAAAATAGCACAAGCCAACATAAAAAGTTTTTGAAGTAACCTGATATTTGCTGAAATAATTTGTGTAAATAACCCCTATAGACACCCGCTGGGTGTGCCAGGTGCTTGTTGGTTCGGGACCGGCAAGGGTCTAACAGAGTGCATGATCCGACTGAACTCGTTTGAGTACTGGACCCAAAAGAAGCGGAAGTGAAGTGTTCCCACATAAAAATAAACAACCGAGCGCAGAGGTACACTAGATGGCATGGCCTCCGAGTGAACGTCATGTGTGACTTCCTCGACACTCGGTGATGCATAAACAACTATTTAATTCGATGCAGCGTATGACGAATGACTTAGCTGTCTGATGGTGCAGAAGCGGTCGGGCGAAGTAGACACGTCCGGCTGAGTGGCGATGCACGGAGCTACCAAGTGACGAAGATGTGTCTCATCGAGTGGCGATGCACGAAGCTGCCGAGTGACGATGGAGCATTCGACTAAATGGCGATGCGCGGAGCTACCGAATGATGACGACGCGTCCAGTAGAGTGACAGCGCGCGGAGCTGCCGAGTGACGATGGAGCGTCCAACTGAATGGCGATGCGCGAAGCTGTCGAGTGATGACGACGTGTTCAGTAGAGTGACGACGCGTGGAGCTGCCGAATGACGATGGAGCGTCTGGCTGAATGGCGATGCGCGGAGCGGCCGAGTGATGACGACGCGTCCAGTAGAGTGACGGCGTGCGGAGCTGCCGAGTGACGATGGAGCGTCTGGCTAAATGGCGATGCGCGGAGCTGCCGAGTGATGACGACGCGTCTAGTAGAGTGATGGCACGCGGAGCTGCCGAGTGACGATTGAGCGTCTGGCTGAATGGCGATGCACGGAGCTGCCGAGTGATGACGATGCGTTCAGTAGAGTGACGGCGCGCGGAGCTGCCGATTGACGATGGAGCGTCCGACTGAATGGCGATGCGCAGAGCTGCCAAATGATGAAGACGTGCCTCGCCGAGTGACGGTGCGCGGAGCTGCCGAGTGACGATGGAGCGTCCAGCTGAATGGCGATGCATGGAGCTGCCAAATGACAAAGACGTGCCTCGCTGAGGGGTGACGACACATCCATTAGAGTGACGGCGCGCGGAGCTGTCGAGTGACGACGACGCATCTAGTAGAGTGACGGCGTGTCATCATGTTAGTAGGTCAAACGGAGTGTCCGTCTGAGTAAACTGCCGTCCGGGGACGATGATGGATGAATGGCCCTGCAAGTTAGTAGCCAGCATAGCTACGAATATTTTTTGGTGGACTGAGTGTCCTACCTGCATGCTATTTTGCGAGGATTAAAGACCATATATGGTTATGCATGCATGCATGTACGATTACCTGGCGCATTTTGATCATCTGATGAGCGCTTAATGAGGCAGCTGAGTAACTTCTCGTAGAGTTATGAGGTTTTACCACCTTTCGTTTCTTCTCCTGCATGCACTCACTCAACGGAGAGGTGGCCCATGCAGTCGGAGACCACGTCCAAATCATGTTTTGACCGTGACTAGTCCCCTCAGAGACTTACTGAATGACTGACTAATTAGGCGGCTATTAATCCGGTGTTGAAGATTGCCACGTCCTTCAGTTCCCGTTTTTCCTGCATGCAATTATGCTCAATTAGGTGGCTTACGTTACGCATGCACATACGTGGTATTGATTCCTTCAGTCATGAATGGCCATGGGTTATGGGTCGAGGCTGTTCCGTGGGTGATCACCGCAGCACGCATCCGCCATGGAGATGGTCGCCGGTGGGTGGTGCCGGAGGAGGGGGTGCCGCGCGCCTGCTCCATGTCAGGACTTCGCCTCCATCGCGAAGGTCACCAAGTTTGTCGTGCAAGAAGAAAAACGATTCTGCATGTGATGGAAACTGTACACACAGCTTGGAGTCCAGAGAGCTCCGCTGCGGTGCAAACGGCCGATCTGGCCGGAACCAGTCCGCAGTTGAGAGACGGTGACAAGGACGAGCAGCAGGCGGCAGTCCAGGCATCGGTGATGTATGTTGGCATAGCCAAGGGCGAGGCCGACGCTTCATTGTCGGGGTGCCGGAGCTGTGTGCCAGTCGGACTCGCGCTTCAACACCCGTGGAGGTAGGCCGGACCGGGCACTGAAGATGGCGACGGGCAGAGAGCATCGGTGGCTGTGACAGCTCGACGGCGTCGTACATGAGGTCCTTTCCCCTTTTTCTCTTCTTCATGATCAATTCAAGTATTGATGCGTTTGATCCTACAGGAGGAAAAGACAAACTCATTGTTAGACAAATTATTGTAAAACGAATATATGGAATGGATACTTTTCTAATCCTTTTGTATGGCGCGATGACCAGAATTCCAGCAGATGATCTCTCTCGTGATGGTCGTCGATCTGCTGCCAAAGATTGAACAAAAAACCATTTGCACCATGGCTCGACAAACGCCATGCCCCACGGTGGGTGCCAAATGTCGTGGGGGCGATTCTGACATTAGCGAGGGGTAGGATAATGGAGCATGATCTATCGAGATGCAAATGGGTGACATGGTGGTTTTAGCGAGTTCGGGCCTCTTACGGTGGAGATAACAACCCTACTCTCGTGCTCCGGAGAGGCTTAGCTTATTCGTCATGAACATGAGTTACATGGTGTATTTGAGAGGGAGAAAGGAGAACGGATCTCCATGCCTGAGCTAAGTCCTGAGACTAATGGCGAGAGAGACCCAAGGGAGAAGAAACTGACCCTGAGCTGTGTGGTGGGGGTGGCTTATATAGAATGCGCCACCCCCTCATCTCTTATGTTACAAGATGGGGCATTGATGCCATAATGTCGGACCACTTCAAAACCTTCTCTATGCTTCGACTGGCTTGCCGACTGTTGGTCCTAGCATATCCGAGTGAGTCGTACTGCCGAGTGGTTCGTACTGCCGAGTGGTTGACTGTCATCCGAGTGGATGGAACGTTGCTTGCCGAGTGGATAGTATGAATGTATTTATCGGGACCCACCTGAAATGTGGAGCTCATGCTGTTATGATATTTTGACCCTTCATGGGCCTACCGATTTTGTGTATCCCCGACAGAGTCCTTTTGCTTGAAGCTTGGCCAACCTATTTCCTTGCATCTTGGGGTTTCTACACAATCTCCTTTAGCCAACCTTTTCTATAGACTGTAGCTAAAATACACTAGGTAAAAATATCAGTCCAAGAGACAATGTATGTTGTCATGAATTATCAAAACCACCAAGGGATCATGTTGTGCTTTCAATCGGTGAGCTCATCGTCAAATTGCGGTAGCAGCCTTCTGTGTGGGTAATTCTTAGGTTTGTCCGACAGACTGGTATCATATCCCTCCTCAGCTGAGAGTACTCTAGTCCATCGGTCGTTGAGGTTGTCTTGTTCGGCTTTAATTTGTCATTCGTTTGCTTTCAAGTTGAAGGCCGTTGATATGAGCTGTTGTCTGAACAATTTCTGATCTTCAGAGTTATCGGGGATGTCTAGTTCATCGGCTTCCAGGATGTCCTTGTAGGATCGAAAGTAGTGCTAGAGGGGGGATGATTAGATTACTTGACCAAATATTTTTTCCCTTTTTCCCAATTTTAATTCTTGGCAGATTTTAGCATTCATAGTATGTCAAGTACACCCTACACATGCATGTCTAAGAGTATAGAAGTGGAAAGTAAAGACAAGCATGTAAGTAAAGAGAGGGTAGGAAGATCAAACGCAATTGGTGACACGATGGTTTTTCCTATGGTTCCGATAGGTGGTGCTATCGTACATCCATGTTCGTGGACTATTAAACCCATAGAGGGTAACGTTCGCAAGAGTCCATGCAGGGTTCTACCCACGGATGGTTCCACGAACAAGCAACCTTGACTATACCATGACGGCCTACGTCCACGAAGGACTAGCCTTACTCGGGGTAGATCTTCAGGAAGTAGGCGATCTCCTTGCCCTTACAAACTTCTTAGTTCACTCCACAACACGAAGTAGGTGGCTCCAAAGCGACACCTAACCAATCTAGGAGGCACCACCCTCCAAAAGGTAATAGGCTCGATAATGCAATGAACTCCTTGTTGTTGTGCTTCAAGATGATAGACTCCTCAACACACAATCACTCTCTTAAAAATATGGCTTGGTAGAAGAGATTGATTGGGTGGAAGCAAGTTGGGGAGGCTAGAAATCAAGATCCATATGATTGGAGTGGAAGATCTTGACCTCAACACAAGGATAGGTGCTTCTCTCTCAGAAAATCAGTAGATATGAGTGGGGAACAGTTCTGAGTGATTCTCACTCGAGTAGGTGGTGGTGGAGGGGTATATATAGGCATCTCCAAAAATCCAACCGTTGCACACAATAAGTCAGACTCGGTGGAACTGATGTGTGAATCTCGGTTGTACCGAAGTGACTTAAAGTTAGCAACTTTTGAATCTCGGTGAGACCGACATAGGAATCTTGGTTGCACCGATAAGGTGACTAACGGTCAGAATGTCCAATCTCAGTGACGCCGATCCAACAATCTTGGAGGGACCGAAACTGTGAACTTGCATAACAGAAAGTTGGCAGCCCAACTCGAAGGCGCCGAATGCAGTATTGGTTGCACCGAAAGTCTAGGGTTTGGCTGAGTCCGTCTAGGGTTTTGAATCGGTGGCACCGAGTGTGAAATGTTGGTTGCACCGATTTTGAGTGTTTGGCTTTGGATAGACTTTGGTGGGAGAGTTTGTGGATGTCTTTGGTGAATATCACTTGTGCACGTATGAGCATTTTGTTCACCAACAAAACCTTACCCCCTTTAAATAGTATTGGCTTTCCTATGGACTCAAAGTCATTTCTCACAAATGTAACATGTAGAGTCCTCTTGCTTGAAGTTTTGCCAACCTATTTCCTTGCATATTGGGGTATTCCACAATCTCCACAATCCTTTTGCCAATCCTATCATTGAACATTTCCTGATATATACTTGGTGGAAACATTAGTTCAACTTATATTTACCAAAACCACAAAGGGAGCAAATGTGCTTTCAATCTCTCCCTTTTTTGTAATTGATGACAACATATAGATCAAAGCTTCGACATATAATATAATCAATGAATATAATAGTCACTTTGAGAAGTATGTGATGAGCAAGCCCTCCCCTAAATTTGTGCATTATTTTAAATTTGCGTTTGAACGCAAATGCACAATCGATTAGGTACATGGGTCACTTCTTCCATGTCACATACAACTTGGTGGTGTGCGAGAATAATTAGAGTTAACAACATAGCACAACACATCAAGCAAAGTGAATGATCATCACATAACCATCGAAAGATAGGAAATAGTAGCAATACACATAATAGCGTATGATCAAACACAAACACAAAAGTATCTCATGTCAAACCAAACGAACCAAATGTTTTGTAAAACGAGCAAATAAAAACAGACGCTCTGTCACTCGAAGCCTAAGATCTATATAAAACTTCTCCCCCTTTGGCAACAAGTTACGAAAAAGTTCAAAGAGATATAACTAATCATTGTGCGGCTGATCTCCTCCGGTCGTCGATGGCGGAGTGGAGAGAACTGCGTCGGTGAAGACTTTTGCTGAAGTCCTGGATGGAGCTGGAGTAGATACTGGAGGCACTGGAGCTGATGGAGCTGCAGATACTGTGGTTGGAGGAGAAGATGATGGTCTCGCCTTTGGAGTTAGTACTATAGGAGTCTTAGCCTTAGTCGTGAACTGAGTTGTCGTGCTAATAGGTGCACTATCCTCCTCATCATTAGAAGACTCGGACTCTGAAGAGGTGTGATGGATTGGGGCTTCATCAACCTCCTTCTTGAGCTCATTTACTGTCTTAGTCAGCCCATCAACCTTGTCATTGAGGGTCTTCACTCTATCCTCAAAGATCCTCACAAGACTGTTGTGATTGTCTAGTATACCTTTGATATCCTTCTTCATGTCCATGACAGTGGTGATCAAAAGATCCATCTGCTCGTTCCTGGACCTGGGAACCTGAGCACTAGTGTCTCGAGCTGCCTCTACTTCTGCCTTTGTATGTGCCTGAGCTGCAGCTGATATGGGGATGGTCTGGGTCCATCACCACAATGTTATCCTCAAAGTCCGGCTGAAGTGGCAAATGGGGACTGTCCAGAGTAAAGATGTGCTTCTCAAGCTGAGAATTAATGAGCATCCAGATATAGGGTGTGTAGCGACATGAGCGCTTCTGATCAGCAACAACCCTCTTCACAGTCTCTACTATCAAGTCCATCACTCGAATCCTAGTGTGACGATCAAGATGGATGAGCATGTTGATGGAGTATCCACGAATCATCTTCTCATCTCCAGACTTGGGCATCAAGGTATGCCTCGGGATAGTGTTCATGGTACGGAGGCCTGGCTAGAGAAAGTAGATAGAACCAAGCTTGTGAGATTGCACTTTATCTGCAGGAATAGGATTATGCATGTCCTTCATAGCATTGTGGCTCTCCTTGGATTATGTGTAGACATCCAAATCTCCATCCCAAACCTTGGGGACTCCTAAGATGGTAGCCCACTCATCAACAGAAGATTCATATCTTGCTCCTTCAATCATCTAGACAATCCTACCATCTCCGTAGAAATGTGCAGTGGAGTAGAATTGCATGATCATCTCATCGTTCCAAGCAGTGAACTCTTTCCCAACAAATTAATCAAGTCCAATGCACTGGAAATTGTCTTGGACACATGGAAAGTAATTCTCACTATCTTTGATGTACTTCCAGTCAACATATCTCATGTCATTGACTGCAGGGCTCTTGTCTAGCAAAACTGTCTCATAGAAGTTTTGCTGCTCTTTGGTGTAAAACCTATAGTCAACATCAATCTTTCTCCTCTGGGCATATGGATCAATAGCTCTCCATACCCTCAAGCCTGAATCCTTCCTCTTCTTCATATCCTCAGTTACTGGGTGGCTAGCATCACGAAATGGAAGGTGAGGTCTAAGCTTCATCAGAACTGCATTGGCATCATCATCATCAGCTTCTTTGAAAGTGGACTTCTTGTTCTTCTCAGCAGTAGCTATGTCTTTGGTAGTCCTCTTGGACTTATGTGCAGCAGCTTTCTTTGAAGTTGCCTTGGTGCTCTTGGAGGTGTCTGGCTTGGGCATAGCATCATCCAAAACTTTCTTGGCCTTCTTTTTAGGAGGGGCCTAAGCAGCAGGTTCCTCCTCTTCCTCCTCTACAGTAGCAGCACTAGCAGAAGCAGCCTCCTCTGGATCCTCATACATTGAGGTAGGCCTACCGTGCACACGAATGATCCTCTTCCTGGCTGTCTTCTTTGGCAAAGCTTTCTTGGGGACCTCAATAGACACGGTTGCTCTAGCACTCTCATGTGCTTTGAAGGTCTCTACAGGAGCATAAACTTTGCTGACCACCTTCCTAGATTAGGTGGCCTCATTGGCAGACTTCCTAGCAGCCTTCTATTGCTTCTTAGCAAGAATCTCTTCTGGGACAAAATCAGAGTCTTCCTCCTCTGAGTTGAGTCTCTTCCTTGTCCTAGTGGCAGCCTTAGGCAACCCATGAGAACTGGGAGTGCCTGGATCAGTGGAAGAACTGGACTCACGACTCATGCCTGAACTCATCTTAACGTTCTGCTCTGGCAAAATTCTAACTGTTTGAACCTAACATGCTGACCCTGTGAATAGAGTATAGAAGAGTAGAATAGGATAAGTCATCACAAAATGAGGCTGATTTTTGAAAGTTTGAACAAAAGATTTTCAAAGTTTTACATTCTGTCACATGAAAATCAGTACAGCCAAAGCAAAAATGTCAGAGCTACCGAGACTGACTTTCTCCTTAGCCGAAACTTGGCACCCCTTTCGATGAGACCAAAAGGTGCACTCGGTTTCACCGAGAAAGTTCTCAGCAACACAGACATACAAATCGGTGACACCAATTTGCTTGCTTCGGTTCCACCGAGTTCCATCAGGCGGAAGGTAAACCCTAGAAAATCGATCGTTCGCTACACCATGGAGTTATTATTTGGATGGAACAGCTTGCAAACGGTGGATTATCGATGGAATAAGCTTCATTGCGCAAGATTTTAACGGGGAGTGGAAGAAGGGTCGAATCCATACCCTATCTCGGTGATGGATCTGCTACGGCATGGACGTCAGCGTTGATTCCCGTCGACGGCAAAGATTTCGGCGGCAGAGGCGCTCGGGAAAGACAAGGCGATTACCAGGGGGTCCTTCTGTGGTAGTTAGGGTTCTAAGGCGCGATGTTTGAAGATTGATTTTCAAAGAATCGGGGTCGACAGCATATATACCCATCACTGTTGGTGACACCGATTCTAAATTTTTGGTGTCACCGAGATTCACAACTGTCAGCTGACAGGGAAACTTGGTGTAACCGAGAATATGGAATTCGTCTTACCGAGGTAAGAAAACCAGATTACCCTAGGCATTCGGTGAGACCGAGAATTAGGGGTTGGTTCCACCGAGATGTACTTGGGAGGTTTTAATGGTCAGTCATTGGCGATACTGAACTCCGAGTGCTCCTCACACAAAGTGATCGAAAAGTACTTGTTCAAATTTTGTGATGCAGCATGAATAGAGTATGAGGTGAGAAAGCATAGATAGCTAAAGGAGTGTACCTAGGAATTCTTGTATATCCAATTGGCAAATAAATATGAAAAGCTAAATAGCAACAATTGGATATCCTCGAATGAGAAAATAAATGCAGACCAACATGCTCACACAATAAGATGTCAAATGAAATCATGGCAAATATGCACAAACACAATAGTATCTAACAAGCACTTGGGCGATGACGGAGTCATCTATATATGAGTATATTGACTTAGGAGCCAAGTAAGAATACTTGATCATAGGTCATAATCATTGTTTAAGCACAAGTGGGGTTACCACTTTTACAAAAGCTTTTAATGTTGTCACATACTAAGAGATGCTTTAACTCAAGTCCTTGAGTAAAGCTCCCCCTTGATGTGACATCCACCCAGAAGAGGGACAAACTAACCTTGGGTTTTGTCGATGAAGACTTCATGTTGGTGAGGTGGTGATGGATGCTCAAGGTTGATGAAGATCACCAAGAGTTGGGACCATCCTTGTTGTTTCATTACTCTTCTCACCTACATGGGTTAGTACCAACACACAAGAGACAAATACAAGGATATCTATGGACATGGAGTGCAAAGCATATGTTATGATGTCCATTGATTTGCTAATTACCTTGTCCCATGCTTACCTTTGAGGGAATGTGTGACTCCTTGAACTATTGCATGAAGTTGATGTTGATTGCAAATAGTTCTTGCCAATAATGGATATGAGTGAATTTCATTGGTGGAGTCACCCCTCAAGAACTTCTCTAGTTCTTCTACTTGGGGACCCACATCAAGTTGATGGGGATCCTTGGTGCTGAAGTAGCACTTGTAGAAGTTGAGCTTGTAGTAGCATTGGGAAGTGGGAACCCGCTTCACCAAAGCTTGGGATTCATCTTCATAAGAGCCAATGTCCTCTTGAAGCTTGTTATTGCCCTTGAGCTTGGTGTCTTGTGGTGTAAGGACATCTTGAGCTTTTGTTCCCTTGGGGAGAGTATTTTTAGACTTCTCCTTTTGAGGAACAAACTTTGGATTGGGGTATTGACCTGCTTCCCATTCAACTCCATTAGCGTTGAAGTAGCCAACACCACGATTCTTCCGATATCCTCCGTGCTTGCGTACAATCTCCTCAAATTGTTTGCACCCTTCAAGACTCTTGTAGATACCTTTCTCTATAATCCCTTTCAAGAGTTCATTTTCTTGATAAAGTGTAACTTGGCTAAGAGAAGAGTTAGTGGGATGAACAGAACTACTAGAAGCAATATCATTGGATTTATCATTTTTATTGCTACTAGTTGAAGAACCTTTTTTCCTTTGTTATTAGCTTGCTTAGACTTAACTTGTGGCATGAATGTAGATAAGAGAAGTCGCTTGGCAAGATGAGAGGAAGTCTTCTTTTGAAGATCGTCATTGATAGCTTTAAGAAACGCATGCTCTTGCTATAAATTGACCTTCTTGAAGTGGAGCTTCTCACGTGTCCTTTCAAGCTCTCTATGATCTCATAGAGTAGACTCGTGAGCTAACTTAAGAGTTTTTAGTTCTTGAGTTAGTCGTTCTATTTCCAAATTATCATCATCACATGACTTATCTACACTAGAGTGAGTACTAGCAAGTTCATTTTGACTATCATTACTAGATTTGTCAAATAGCAAGTGATCTTCAATTAACAAGTCATCTTCATCACAATTGAAGTCAAGATACTCAGGGTGTGATACCTTGGGGCCTTTAGCCATGAAGCAACTTCCACTCCCTTCGTTTCATGAATCAAATAGATCATAGGAGTTGGTATTCACTAGTGCAAGTCCGGCAACACCTTCATCTTGACTATAGTCAGAGTCGGAGTGATAGCTTCTCTCGAAGTGGTTGTCGGATTCTGAGATGGAAACCCATTCACCAACATGAGCTTGGTATTTCCTTCTTGAGTAGCTCTTGGTGTACTTGTCCTTCTTCTCCGAGTCCCTACTTCTCCTTGAGGGTCTTCGTTCATAACGATCATCTCTACTCCTCTCTCTTCGAGGTGACTCGTCTCTTGAGCTTCGTCTTCTTGGTGACTCTTCTTTTCTCTTGTAAGGAGTCATGCACTTTCGGTCACGACTTGACGAACGCTTCTCTTCATATCTTGAGTTGGAGCTTCGATATTTGCTTCTATTCTTGTAGAACTTGTTGAATTTCTTTACCATGAGGCTTATATCTTCATTTGTGACAAGGTTGTTGCTTGATGTAGAGGGAGCATCACTTGTGGCTTTGTAAGCACCGCTAGAATTGTGTTGAAGCTCTTACTTGTCTTTGAGTGTCATCTCATGAGCAACAATTCTACCAATCACTTCCGTTGGCTTGAGATCTTTGTAGTTGGGCATCATTTGGATCAATGTGCAAGCGGTGTCATATCGATCATCCAAAGCTCAAAGTATATTCTTGATGATGAATTTGTCAGTGATTTCTTCGCTTCCTAAGCCGACAATCTCATTGGTGATGAGAGCTAGCCTAGAGTACATCTCAGCGACTCCTTCACCATCCTTCATCTTGAACTTGTCAAGCTAACCTTGAAGAAAATCCAACTTGGATTCTCTCACAGATTATGTACCTTCATGCATACAACCGAAGTATCCCAAATCTCTTTTGCATGTTAAAGACGGCTGATTTTGTTGAATTCTTCGGGGCATGGGAAGTTGAAGAGAATGTCACATGCTTGAACATTGAGTTGCAACATCTTCAACTCCTCCACGTCGCTTCACGGTCGGGTTCCTTTCCTTCCGCAAAGAATTCACCTTGCAAGCCAACACGAACAACAACCCAAACGACATGGTTATGACCAAGCAAATGCATTTTCATTTTGTGCTTCCAAATAGCAAAAATTAGTGTCATAAAATATGGACCTCTACGGTGATAATTTCCCTCACTAGACTCCATACTTCTCCTAGGTTGTGAGACCAATGCATTGGAGACCAAAGCTCTGCTACCACTTGTAGGATCGAAAGTAGTGCTAGAGGGGGGTGATTAGACTACTTGACCAAATATTTTTTTGCCTTTTTCCCAATTTTAATTCTTGGCAGATTTTAGCATTCATAAAATGTCAAGTACCCCCTACACATGCATGTCTAAGAGTATAGCAGCGGAAAGTAAAGACAAGCATGTAAGTAAAGAGAGGGTAGGAAGATCAAACGCAATTGGAGACACGATGATTTTTCTTGTGGTTTCGATGGCGGTGCTATCGTACATCCACGTCATGGAGTGTTCAAACCACGGAGGGTAAAGGTTGCGAGATTCCCCGGAGGGCCCTACCCAGAGAGGGTTCCACAAAGAAGCAACCTTGACTATACCATGACGGCCTACGTCCACGGAGGACTAGCCTTACTCGGGGTAGATCTTCACAAAGTAGGCGATCTCCTTGCCCTTACAAACTTCTTGGTTCACTCCACAACATGAAGTAGGAGATTCCCAAGCGACACCTAACCAATCTAGGATGCACCACCCTCCAAAACCTAATAGGCTCGGTAATGCGATGAACTCCTTGTTGTTGTGCATCAAGATGATAGACTCCTCAACACACAATCACTCTCTCAAAGATATGGCTTGGTAGAAGAGATTGATTGGGTGGAAAGCAAGTTGGGGAGGTTAGAAATTAAGATCCATATGATTGGAGTGGAAGATCTTGACCTCAACACAGGATAGGTGGTTCTCTCTCA
This sequence comes from Hordeum marinum, assembly GCA_022496015.1. Classification (NCBI taxonomy): domain Eukaryota; kingdom Viridiplantae; phylum Streptophyta; class Magnoliopsida; order Poales; family Poaceae; genus Hordeum; species Hordeum marinum. The sequence goes on along the minus strand of CM039672.1, from coordinate 196,241,629 downwards.
GAAAAATAGTAGAGATGAGTGGGGAACAGTTCTGAGTCCTTCTCACTCAAGTAAGTGGTGGTGGTGGGGTATATATAGGCATCTATAAAAATCCAACCATTACACACAATAAGTCAGACTCAGTGGAACCGATGTGTGAATCTCGGTTGTACCGAAGTGACTTAAAGTTAGCAACTTTTGAATCTCGGTGAGACCAATATAGGAATCTCGGTTGCACCGATAAGGTGACCAAAGGTCAGAATGTCCAATCTCGGTGACGCCGATCCAATAATATCGGAGGGACCAAAACTATGAACTTGCATAATAGAAAGTTGGCAGCCCAACTTGGAGGCACCGAATGCAGTATCGGTTGCACCGAAAGTCTAGGGTTTGGATGAGTCTGTCTAGGGTTTGGAATCAGTGGCACAGAGTGTGAAATGCTAGTTGCACCGATTTTGAGTGTGTGGCTTTGGACAGACTTTGGTGGGAGAGTTTGTGGATGTCTTTGATGACTATCACTTGTGCACGTATGAGCATTTTGTTCACCAACAAAACCTTACCCCCTTTTAATAGTATTGGCTTTCCTATGGACTCAAAGTAATTTCTCACAAATGTAAAATGTAGAGTCCTCTTGCTTGAAGTTTTTCCAACCTATTTCCTAGCATATTGGGGTATTCCACAATGTCCACAGCCCTTTTGCCAATCCTATCATTGAACATTTCCTGAAATATACTTGGTGGAAACATTAGTTCAATGACTTATATGTTGTTATTAATTACCAAAACCACCAAGGGAGCAAATGTGATTTCAGTCCTCCTCCTTGACATGAGGGAGGTAGTTGTCATCCTCGGAATCGTTGAAGTCATTTGGGTTGATCTAGTCCTCAGGCCTTTCCTGGCCCTCTAACGGGTGTTCGGGGATATCGGGATCGCCACGGTCCTCAGGGATGTCTCCGTCCCTAGTGCCAATAATAGCTTTCCTTCCCTTTTTACCTTTTTACCACTCATGTGGTTTTCGGCATCTTGACGGTGCATCACCTGATTTGCCGCCATCGTTATTAGGCGTTTTGTCGCCATTAGTGGTAGGAGTGTCCACCCTGTAGACATCATATGTAGAAGTGGCGGCACATCGCCCGATGTTAACAGGGGTGGGAACAGAGTCCTCTTCATCCATGGATCCTGCCTCCTCGGAGGCATAGTCCATCATGTCGGTTAGGTCTTCGACTATAGCTATCAAGTGGGTGGTGGTGGGTCAAAAAATTCGTCCCGACCCGCTCTGTAACTGATCCGAGCATGGATTGGGGTTCAATCATCGGAAATTTTCATCGATGAGATTCGATCCAGGGCTTCGTCAAACGGCGAGAGCTCGATCGGATCACATTGTCCGAAATTTTCGCAATTGACCTCCGATGTGTCCGAATGAGAGGGTTGTTTGGCAAGAGCGCATGTCTGGCCTTCTGATACTATGTCTGGATCCAGACTAGGAATTGGAACACCACTGTGGTTAACCCCGTTGGCGTGACGGAAGAAGGAACTCAAGGTTAAAGCCTTAGAGTCTTCGGGCGCGGCAAGTGATGCCGCAAGCCCAGTTAGTGACAAGTCGCCCTGAGGATCCACGGAGAACTCTAGGTTCCCTAATCTGACCTCTCGATCAGGGGCGAAGCTCTCGACACGGCCTAGATGGCTAGTCGGTTCGTTGTGCAACACAAAGCTGCCAAAGGCGAAGCTCTATCCAGGGACAAAAGTGTCCATGTTGCGGACCTCTTCGCTGATGACAAGGCGAGACATCGATTCGTTGGGATCTCACAGCAGAATTCTCAATGAAAGCACAAATGTCGGCGTTAAAACCGGTGGATCTCGGGTAGGGGGTCCCAAAATATGAGACTAGAACCGATGGTAACACAAGACGAAGGGGACACACATTTACCCAGGTTCGGGCCCTCCTATGGAGGTAATACCCTATGTCTTGCTTGGTTGCATTGATGATATGGGGGCTATAGAGTTGATCTACCTCGAGATCGAATAGATAACGCTAGATGAGTTGTCTTGTTCCTACAACCTAAAACCTTCGGCTTATATAGACGCCGAGGATACCTAGGGTTAACACATGGTCGGTTACATGCCGAAGAGATAAACATGCATATTCGCTACATCAAATGTGGAGTACAAGACGTGCTTCTCGAAGCTTCCATCTTTGAGATAGGGCCTTCAGTTGATCTTGTGTGCGGTAAGTGGCCCATATAGTCTGGCCCATAGAAATAGGTCGGCCCCCCGATGACCCCTTAATCCAGGACTCCCTCAGTGGGGCGCGGGAGGAGTCCTCCTCCTATTAGGACTCCTCCCTCTCTCCTCTTTCCTTGCACATAGGCCCATAAGGAATGGCCGCCTAGCCCACCAGGGGCTGGTGCACCACCTCTTAGGCCCATGTGGCCCCTTGCAGTGGGTGGGCCCCACTTGAACCCATCCGTCACTCCAGGTACACTACCGGAAATGCCCGAAACTTTTCCGGAGTCCAAACACCACTTTCCTATATATCAATCTTTACGTCCAGACCATTTCGGAGCTCCTCGTGACATCTAGGATCTCATCCGGGACTCCGAACAACCTTCGGTCACCAACATACATAAATCAATACTATCGAAATGTCACCGAACGTTAAGTGTGCAGACCTTGCGGGTTCGAGAACTATGTAGACATGACCAAGACACCTCTATGATCAATGACTAATAGTGGGACCTGGATGCCTATATTGGTTACTACATGTTCTACAAAGATCTTTATCGGTTGAACCTCTATGTCAAGGATTCAGTTCATCCCGTATGTAGTTCCCTTTGTTCTTCGGTATGTTACTTGCCTGAGATTCGATGTCGGTATCTCTATACCTAGTTCAATCTCGTTACCGACAAGTCTCTTTACTTGTTCTGTAATACAAGATCTTGTTGCTAACTCTTTAGTCACTTTGCTTGCAAGGCTTATTGTGATGTTGTATTATCGAGTGGGCCCTTAGATACCTCTCCGTCACACGGAGTAACAAATCCTAGTCTTGATCCATGCCCACTCAACAGACACCCTCGGAGATACCGGTAGAGCACCTTTATAGTCACCCAGTTACGTTATGACGTTTGATACACACAAGGTACTCCTCCGGTGTTAGTAAGTTGCATGATATCATGGTCATAGAAACAGATACTTGACATGCAGAAAACTATAGCAATAAACTGACACAATCATATGCTACGTTCATAGATTGGGTCTTGCCCATCACATCATTCTCCTATTGATGTGATCCCGTTATCAAACGGCATCTCATGTCTATGACTGGGAAACCTTGACCATCTTTGATCAACGAGCTAGTCTACTAGAGGCATACTAGGGACACAGTGTTGTCTATGTATGCACACACGCAGTCGAGTTTCCAATCAATACAATTATAGCATGGATAATAAATGATTATCATGAATAAGGAAATATAATAATAACCACTTTATTATTGCCTCTATGGCATATTTCCAACAATGACCACTCATGCGAGCGCTTGTGGTCCTATGGAACGCTGTCGTTCACTCTGGAAAGTGCGACGAAGGCTATTTCGTAGGCCTTTTTGCTTGATTTTTCTGTTTAAAGCATTTATCTCCTTTAATACGTGATTCCAGTGCCATTTTTGGGATTTTTTTCCATTAATGAATATTGCTCCAAAAGCCGTTATCTAATGGATTATCAACAAAAAGAAGTGCGTGAATGCACCTACAAAGTAGGCACAAAACTAACATTAAAATGGTTTCATAATTTGGAGTCATCAGCACTCGCGTTCTATGGGTGCCTTTCCAAAGGGTGCCATGGTTAGCTCGGGGTCCCTTCCATCGTCGCCTCATGCTCCGTCCCGTGCCTGTGTGGTTCGTGCTGTCCGCTTGGCAACCCTTCGGCCGCCCCCTTCGGGTCCCTCGCCGCACAACTCAGTTCGCCTTGGTTGCTCCTAGAGCAACATGTTATCAGAGGACTCGACAAAGACCATGTCGTGGACCCCATTCGGGGTGTCCTAGCAGCAGAGGTGTCGGTGGGCGGAAAGGTCGCTTAGGTGGATGTGGAGTCCAAAAAGTATTTCTTGGAGGCATCCAAGGACCTTGTCAAGATGGAGGCATAACTATCCCATGGCGTTATTATCACTATCTTGGGGACCCGACCGGTGGATCTAGTGAACGTTGTGGAGCTACTCCATGCTGAGTTTGGGATTGGGCTATTGGATATGTAAACTGTACTACTATAGTACAACAAATTTTAAACTTTGATTTGCCCCCATCCCCGACGTGGACCACTTCTTAGCCGTTGATTTCTTCCACATAGTGAATTGGTATTGTTTCTTATAGCAAGCACAACTGATCCAAAGCTATAGTTTCTAGGATTTGCTGTGTGCACTCATGCGCCAAAATGACTTCAGTAGGATTCTTCAGGACTTGTCAGCAGACTACACCTACACACCTCCCACACCTTCACGTGCTTGTGCTTAGGGCATCTCCAACGGGGACCCTCAAACCACCCATACGTCCGGACCACGCGGTCCGAATGTGTTTTTCCATCCAACACGGTCTTGTATCGGTCCGAACGTCCTTTTTCCCGCAAACTCGAGAAAAGCTTGGGGGTGCTTTGCGGGAGTACGACCTCCGGCCCACTGAAATCCCGTTTCGCTCCCCTTTTTCTACTCTAACGCTACTCCCCGCTTCTTTCATCCCCATCCTCATTGTTCGTCATTGCCTTTGTACCTCTATGGTCGCAGACCGGGCATCCTAGGACCTTCATATACCCTACGCACGAGATTGCCGGCCTTGGGCTACGCAACTGTCAACACACGAATCCCGCTGCAGTCAGGTACCCTCCACGTCCCTGCCGACACCGCACTCCCGGCAGGTGTTCGTTCAAAGGCCGTTGAGTTTTTTGAATTTGTTCTTGTTTTCTAGAGAAGCACGATGGTGGGGTACTCGATCTATGAGTATGAGTTGTTTTGCGATGTGTGCCTCGCCATTTCTGACGAATTTTCATTCATGAACAATGGTCTGACTTTCTAGCAAAGCGTGCATGCTTCATTTCACGTGCGGAAGAACTTAGCACTCTACAATATGCATGTCATCCATGAACTCAATGTGACGACCCTAACGTTTTGCTAGTATACCATGTGTAACTCTGTCACAAAGTTTTGCGGTGTGATTCACCAAGTGGAGACAAGGTGTCCATCGGGCCCGTAAGCCGTCGAGATTGTAAGTGTTGCTTTATGTTACTCTACATGTTGTTTAATTTATTCATTCACTCATTGTTGATGTACACGTTGTATAGCCTAGACGTGCTGCCATGACGCACTACATGACCGAGGACCTACCATTCACGCATATACATTGCTGGTTGAAACTCAAAGGACATTGTGTTGGAAATATGCCCTAGAGGCAATAATAAATTAGTTATTATCATATTTCCTTGTTCATGATAATCGTTTATTATCCATGCTATAAATTGTATTGATCGGAGACTTAGATGCATGTGTGGATACATAGACAAAACCATGTCCCTAGTATGCCTCTAATAGACTAGCTCGTTGATCAAAGATGGTTAAGGTTTCCTAGCCATGGACATGAGATGTCATTTGATAACGGGATCACATCATTAGGAGAATGATGTGATGGACAAGAACCAAACTACAAACGTAGCATATGATCGTGTCAGTTTATTGCTACTGTTTTCTGCATGTCAAGTATATGTTCCTATGACCATGAGATCATGCAACTCACTGACATCGGAAGAGTAACTTGTGTGTATCAAACGTCGCAAGGTAACTGGGTGACTATAAAGGTGCTCTACAGGTATCTTCGAGGGTGTCTGTTGAGTTGGCATGGATCAAGACTGGGATTTGTTACTCCGTGTGACAGAGAGGTATCTCAGGGCCCACTTGGTAATACAACATCACAATAAAGCCTTGCAAGCAATGTGACTAAGTGTTAGTCACGGGATCTTGTATTACGAAACGAGTAAAGAGACTTGCCGGTAACGAGGTTGAACTAGGTATGGAGATACCGACGATCGAATCTCGAGCAAGTAACGTACCGAAGAACAAAGGGAACATCATACGGGATTAACTGAATCCTTGACATAGAGGTTCGACCGATGAAGATTCGTAGAATATGTAGGAACCAATGTGGACATCCAGGTCCCGCCATTGGTTATTGACCGTATAGGTGTCTCGGTCATGTCTACATAGTTCTCGAACCCGCAGGGTCTGCACACTTAAGGTTCGGTGACGTTTCTGTAGTATAGAGTTATGTAGGATGGTTCAAAGTTGCTCTCATTTCAAATTCCATATATTGACCTAATGTTAAAATGTCCATGTTTACCTATTTAGGTTGCTCTAACATGCATGAGAATAGCACCATTGGATTCATTGGATTTTTCTGATAAATTTTCATATATAAATTATTTTTATCTGACTTACAGATTAATTTATATGATTTGTCAAAGTTTTAATTATTTTCTGGAATTATTTTTAAATAAGAAATTGAATTATGACATCAGCATGATGTCATGATGACATCAGCTGGTCAGCTGACCCGGCCCAGAGTCAAACCTGACATGTGGGGTCCACATGTCAGTGACTGGTTAACTTAACTAACTGATTAAAACTAATTCTGTTTTAATTAAGTAGCTGGGCCCACCTGTCAGTGACACATTAACTTGATTAATAATTAAACTAATTACAGATTATCCTAAACTAATCAGGGTCGGGGCCCCACCTATCATTGACTCACAGAGTCAAGCCAGGGCCAACCTGGGGTCAAACTCGCCGGAGTTGGCCGGCGGCTCGACGCCGGTGACCATCGGGGACGGCGGCGTTCGTCGGGTTTCTCCTACAGGGGGTCATTTGGCGCGCTGAGACCACTGGCGTGTAGCCCGTGCACGACCGCATCCATCCAAGGCCACAGGAGGTCACGGGGTCACCGGAGCTCGCCGGAAACGAGCTCGTGGCGGCGGCCGGAGCTCGGGCTCGGACGCAAACATGACACAGGGCACGGGGCGACGCAACGATGGGCTCTACGGGCTCCTGGGAACTCCAGGAGTTCAACCATGCACGCACACGTGAGCTTGGAGTTCTCTACGCACGGCGGCGACCATCGACGGTGGCGGGAGGTTCTCGGGTCCGGCGACGCAGCTAGCTAGGGGACGCTAGAGAGAGGGAAAGCATAGGGGGAAGGAAGAGGGGCTCACGGCGGTTCCAGGGAGCTGGTCAGCGGGCTCGGGGAGGCAGCGACGACAACGAATCGACGTCCGGCGACGGCGGCCTTCGGCAGGGGATCGGGAGAGAGAGCAGAGGAGAGAGGGAGGGGGAGAATGAGCTCAGGGGAGAGGACTCTCACGTCTTCCAGGTGCGGGTGAAGCAGGGGAGCAGCCTGCTCGGTGGCAAGCAGGAGGTGGAGGCCGGGGACGGCTCGGTCGCCACCTCGACGCCTACTGGCGCGAGGTGGAAGATGACCTTCCCACCCCTGGTGGGCTGGGCTGGGCCTTCCAGTTCACAGGTAAGTCTTCTCTCTTTTCTTTTTATTTTTGTTTTCTGATTTCAACTAACATTTGTTTATTTCTTTGCAGGTCCAAATACCCTTTCAAATAATTCCAAAACTTTTATATATTCAAATTTGAATATTTCAAACTTGTATAAAAAGTTTCAGATTATTTTGAAAACAATTATAATGATAATATTTTTATTTGTCATTATTAGAGACTTAAATAAGTAATTTAAATTATTTGAAATGTTCAAATAATTAGAATGGTCCCTGGTATATCCATGTCCTCAATTATCAGACATAGGGAACATTTTTGATGGGCATTTTGGATTTGTTGAAATTTCATTTATCTGGAATTTCTTTAACTCATTAAGTGCTTGGGGTTTCTTTTCTTTATCCCCATTTCATATTGATGAAATGATGATGATGATGATGCAAACATATTGCTAGCCTAAGACACTTGCTAGGGTTGTGACAACTCACCCCCACTCAAAAGAATCTCGTCCCGAGATTTTGAAGTTGTCGGGAAGAGCGCGGGGTACTCTAGTCGAAGACGATCTTCTCTTTCCCATGTCGCCTCCTTTTCAGAATGATGCGACCACTGAACCTTAAGAAACTTGATGTTCCAACACTGAGTGGTATGCTCAGCTTGATCAAGAATACGAACAGGGTATTCTCGATATGTAAGGTTATCTTGGAGATCAAGCGCTTCGTGGTCCACTTCTCGGACAGGGTCCGAAAAGCAACGCCTGAGTTGTGAGACGTGGAAGACATCATGAACTTTGGAAAGATGCGGCGGAAGTTCCAATTGGTAGGCAACCTCTCCTCGTTTAGCAAGAATGCGAAAAGGTCCAATGTAACGAGGAGCCAACTTGCCTTCGATACCAAATCGATGGGTACCCTTCAGAGGTGTAACCCGAAGGTAAGCCTTCTCGTCAACTTCATAGGTCACAGACTTATGATGACGATCATATTGACTCTTTTGACGGGATTGGGCTATTTTCAACTTTTCACGAATAATGCGAACTTGCTCCTCTGCATCCTGCATCATATCCGGACCAAAGAGTTGCCTCTCTCCGGTTTCCGACCAGTTAAGAGGTGTTCGGCATTTTCGTCCATAGAGAACTTCAAAAGGGGCTTTACCCAAGCTTGATTGATAACTATTGTTATATGCGAACTCAGCAAATGGAAGGCAGTTCTCCCAATTCATACCGAAAGATATAACACAAGCTCGGAGCATGTCTTCAAGAATTTGATTGACTCGCTCAACTTGACCACTTGATTGAGGGTGGAAAGCAGTGCTAAAGGATAGATGAGTCCCCATAGCGGTTTGAAAACTTTCCCAAAATCGAGAAGTAAAGATACTTCCGCGGTCTGAGTTAATCTCCAAAGGAACACCATGAAGAGAAACTATTCGAGAAACATATAACTCCGCTAGCTGACTAGCAGTAATGCTTTCACGAACAGGAAGAAAATGAGCCACTTTGGAAAGACGATCAATGACTACGAATATAGCATTGTTCCCTCTCTTGGTCCTGGGAAAACCAGTGATGAAATCCATACCGACCTTATCCCATTTACATTCAGGAATAGCTAAGGGTTGAAGGGTGCCAGCAGGCCTTTGATGTTCTGCTTTCACACGACGACAAACGTCACAATTAGCAACATACTGAGCAATTTCTCTCTTCATCCTGGTCCACCAGAACCTTTGGCGTAGGTCCTGATACATCTTGGTACTACCCGGATGAATTGTGAGAGGAGAATCATGAGCCTCCTTAAGGATCAATTGTCGCAGATGTTGTTTCTTTGGGATCACCAAGCGATTCTCAAAGAAGACAACTCCCCGATCATCTTCCAAGAAGCATCTAACATTACCCTTCTTAATGTTTTTCTTGATCTGAGATATCCCGGCATCATGCTTCTGGGCTTCTAGGATTTGATCCAAAAGAGTAGGTTTCACCACCAAGTTGGATAGGAATCCTTGAGGAACAATGTGAAGATTTAACTTCCGGAATTCCTCATAGAGAAGCGGTTGACCTTGTTGTAACATCAGATTGTTACAATAAGACTTACGACTTAGTGCATCAGCCATGACATTGGCTTTTACCGGGTTGTAAGTTATCCCTAAGTCGTAATCTGTAATAAACTTTACCCAGCGTCTTTGCCTGAGATTCAAATCCGGCTGGGTGAAGATATATTTCAGACTTTGGTGATCGGTGTATATCTCGCAACGATTACCCAGGAGGTAATGTCGCCATGTCTTTAGTGCATGGACTATAGCTGCAAGTTCAAGATCATGTGTTGGATAATTATCCTCATGTGAACACAACTGTCGAGATGCGTATGCAATCACATGACGATCTTGCATAAGAATGCAACCTAATCCTTGTCGCGAGGCGTCGCAGTAGATAATAAAGTCCTTAGAAAAATCTGGTGGCACTAGAACGGGAGTAGAGGTCAGTCGTCTTTTCAACTCCTGAAAACTATGCTCACATTGTGGGGTCCACTCGAACTTTTTATATTTCTTGAGGAGTTCAGTCAGAGGTTTCGCAACCTTGGAGAAATTTTCAACAAAGCGGCGACAATAGCTCGCTAAGCCAAGGAAACTCCGAACTTGCTTAACCGATTCAGGTTGAGTCCAATCTAGGACGGCCTGAACTCTCTCGAGGTTGACAGCAATACCTTTGCCAAAGATCACGTGGCCCAGATAGGTCACTTCCGGCAACCAGAATTCACACTTGGAGAATTTGGCATATAGGCGATGCTCTCGAAGTTTCATCAATACTAGCCTTAGATGCTCGGCATGTTTTTGTTCGTTCTTCGAGTAGATGAGTATATCGTCGAGGTAAACCACGACGAATTTATCCAAATACTCCATGAAGATCGAATTCATCAGACGAGAGAAAGTGGCTGGAGCATTGGTTAAACCGAAGGACATGACAGTGTACTTGTATTGGCCATAACGAGTGACAAAAGCCGTTTTTGGAATGTCCCCGTTTCTAATTCTGATTTGATGGTATCCCAACCTCAAATCCATTTTGGAAAAGATAGAGGATCCAGCGAGTTGATCATACAAATCGTTGATCCTGGGGAGAGGATACTTGTTCTTGATAGTGACCAAATTCACTGGTCGGTAATCCACAACCATCCAATCCGATCCATCCTTCTTCTTAACGAAGAGGACGGGGCAAGCCCAAGGAGAAGAGCTAGGACAAATGAAACCTTTATTCAAGGCTTCATCGAGTTGGGTTTTTAGCTCGGCTAGTTCTAAGGGTGCCATCTTATAAGGTCTTCTGGCTATTGGGACTGTCCCTGGGATAAGTTCTATCATGAACACAACATCTCTGACAGGTGGAATACCTGGCAGTTCTTCTGGAAAGACATCCGGAAAATCACAGACTACCGGAATATCTTCTAGCTCGGGGAGAGGGCTAGCATTTAGGGAATAGAGTTGGCGCTTGGTTGTTCGAGTAGAGACATTAACTATCTGACCCGAGGGATGTGTAAGTTGAACATTCCTAGAATGAGTATCAATCTTGGCATAGTGGGCTTTCATCCAATCCATACCTAGAATGATATTGATGTCTGAAGACTTAAGAGCTATCAAAGATGCTAGGAATACTAGTCTATCCACCAGAATTTCATTGTCATGGCTCACTCTAGAAGTTTGCCATTTTGAACCAGGAGTTTGAACTACTAAAGGAGTGGGCATGTCACAGAAAGACATGTTATGCAGCTGTGCATAACCTTCTGAGATGAATTTATGAGATGCCCTAGTATCAAATAGAACAGATGCTGGATGGCTGTTAACAAGAAGCGTACCTAGAATGACATCAGGATCTTCAAGGGCTTCTTCGGCAGACACATAATTCACTCGCCCACGGGCAGGGGTTGGCTTCACATAGAAAGCTTTCCCTGGTTTTCCGCGTCCAGTGGGCTTAGCATTGTTCTGGGGACATTCACGAGAATAATGTCCCGGTTCTCCACACTTGTAGCATACCACTGTAGCACGAGGGGCGACATTTATTTGTGGTCCTCCAAATGGTCTAGGTGGAGGGTTGAACTGACTTGGACGAGGTGCCTGGAAGGATGGCCTCGCGGTGTATCTTGGCGGCAAAGCTGCATTGGGCACCCACACTCAGTGTTTGTTAGGGCCTGAACCCGATGCAGGGTTGAAGTCACGGTTATGCTTCCTCGAAGCCTTGTAGTCAGTTTGTCCGGACTCAGCATTGATGGCCTTATTGACGAGAGCCTGGAAGGTGGTGCACTCGTGCAGACGAAGATCTCGGCAAAGCTCAGCGTTAAGTCCCTTGCGGAACCTAGCCTGCTTCTTAGCATCAGTTGAGACTTCTTCTGGGGCATAGCGAGCAAGATTACCAAACTTGCGACTGTATGCATCCACTGTCAATCTACCCTAGGTGAAGGCACAAAATTCCTCTCTTTTGCGATCCATCAGCCCTTTCGGGATGTGATGGATACGGAATGCGGCGCTGAACTCTGCCCAGGTTGGTGCAGGTCCCTGGGGACGCATAGCCTCATAGCTTTCCCACCACAGGTTGGCAGGTCCCTCCAGAAAGTATGTCACAAAGGTCACCTTATTGGCCTCTGAAACATTTGCAGCTCGGATCTTACGTGACATGCTAGTCAGCCAATCATCCGCATTGAGGGGGTCGATCGAATGATGGTACTTAGGCGGACACAGCTTGATAAAGTCACCAAGTGACACTCCATCATGGTGATCATTGCGGGGAGCACGAGCTGTGTTCTGTTCAATTCTCTCTAACAGCCTGTTGGTCTCCCTCTTATTCCGTTCAGCTTCTAGCATCACCTCCGCCAGAGATGGTGCATGTGGCAGCTCGTCTCCCCTTGGCTGGCTACTCTCGCCCTGCTCGGGAGCAGACACGGGGTTGTTCCTAGTTGACACCATCCTGAGGAAAACAATCCACAGCTTAGACATAGAGAACAACAACTCTAAGACATGAGTTAAGGAATGCACTGATCAACATGGCATGTAGGATAAACACCAATCAACATGGTAAAACAACTACCATATGAACATTAGGTTTCATACACACCATGACTTAGTTTAGTACAAACCCAAGCTGAAAACAACTACAGAGAGATGACACAACTCATCGGAGGCATTACAAGCTTCCTATACATTATCTATCTGCACCTCCGGAACTCAACTCTCGACCTTGATCATACCCCACCAGACACACAGGACTATGGCGATACGACTACTACCATACTAGGTCTAACATCCAAGCACTCAAACATCACCGTAGAATGCCTCGTACAGGTTACCCCTGTGACCTGGGAGCTGAACCTGAGGATCTGGAAACACTCTAGCCAGGAATCCTTGGAAACCATAAGGTCACGGGTGTGGCCTTGGTCCCCTTGTCGGCGGCAAAAGCAGTCCTCGAAGAGGGGTGATGCCTCCAACATCAGGCCAGTCTACGTGTGCTGGCAAATGAGACCGCGATGGGGTCAGCATCTCCAAGTCTCCATAGCCTGTCTGCACGACAGGTGCCAACTGCGTCAAGGCTGTCCAAAGGCGTGCACGGGTAGGATAGAGCTCCATGCGAAGGGCACGTGCATCACGATCCCTGTTCTCCAACATCTGAGCAGTCACCTGTAGCCTAGGGTCCTCATGAGAATGATCAAAGTAGGCTACACTGAGATATCCATCCTCTCCTCCCATGGAAGCAGGAACATAGCAGAACTCCGTGTTCTGTAGCAGACCATGGTGAAACCTCATGATAGTCAGCATGGTGTATGTGGCTTCCAGAACGGCCATATCTATGGTAACTCCCAATCCATGAGTCTAGTGAAGCGGCTCTGCAGCTCCAGGATATGAAGGATATATCCTAACGGTACACAAATACTGACTCTGGTTGAAATCTCGATACTGCTCCTCCACTGTGTACTCTGGGTACCAGCGATATCCAGCCTCCATCATCACTCTAACCAACATGGCCGTGTGACCCGGCACATCGATGCACCTGGTCAGACGGACCACCTGACGGAAAGGACGAGAGGGCATCTGAAACAGAGAATGATGCAAAGACATTAGAGATCCTAGCAGAAATTGGACAGTATAACGGCTGTAATTGCTCAAGAAATTTTTTGAGACAATTGAAAATAGATTGGAAAGGCATGACCACTCCACTATCTAGACTCAAATCTCTTCTCCATCTATTTGTCACACCAACAACACTTGAGTAACTGCACTCACCTACAAGCAAGCTAGCTATGAGTCCATGTCTAGTAACTCGTCATCCTAAGCAATAGATGAGAATCCTAGTTCCTATCCCCATAGAAAAAATGAGAATGACCCAGCATAGAATAACTTGGGAAGAGGAGTAAAAAGAGCCTTACGTTCCCTTCCACAATCAATTCCCCTACTTACCTATAGTGTTTCTAGACTCAACTTCGGCCGGTTTGGCTTGGTAGTCCTACAGTCAGTCAGGCTCTGATACCAACGCTGTCGGGACCCCGATTCTAAGTCATATGATTCCATACTGTAACAAGCCACATCACTTTGCGGCCTCACGCACGGAACTCCACGGCTGCCACCTTACCTTGGCCGGGACCGTTTGCGTCTTTTGGCTCACGTATGTGAACATGTCGTTGGCAATCACAAAACAAATAACCCAGGCCGACATGACTAGTCATAGAACCCAAGTGGCACATCCGTACGGAAACATGCATACATAACCCAGCAATGCAGGTGTCGGTCTCAAGCGTGTGTAGACGAGTCATAGCAAGCTACAAGGACTCCATTACGTCGCGAGACACGGATGTCATCACTACACGTAGACGAGTCGTAGCAGGCTACGGGGACTCCATTACACTGTGAGACATTTCCCCGAAGGAACAGACACAGCAGCAAAGAAGGATACATGCTGGTCAATCAATGTGTCTAGAGCAGTAGCAAGCTACCATGGCTCGGTGGAAGCACAAAGAGGCAGTTTCCTGTAAAGTGTACTACTAAAGGCACACAACTAGGTGTCGGATCCCATACATACCGTTGCACGTCACACGTACGCACGACATGCCTGATATGCATAGATACAACTATGGCATCACAACATAACCATACAACAACATGACTTTTATTTAAGAGACTCAGACGAGCCTTGCATAATATGTTCTTACAGATAGGGGTCACATGACCCGGCACTCAAGTCATACAAACATAGTCATACAAGCCAGCGGAAACTTAAGTTGTCTGAGTACAGACGGCAAAATATAAAAAAGAGGCACACGGCCTGACTATCTACAGCCCACCACACGGGCAAGATCGTAGCTGGGACACCAGCTATTCGGCATCGTCAACGTCTATATAGAACCCATATGATGGGTCCTGGTTCTCTTCTGCAACATTAACTAAGCAACGATGAGTACAATCGTACTCAGCAAGTCTTTAAAACAGACCTAGTCTATTTATGCTCATGTATCAACAAGGGGGTGGTGGAGTTTATGCAGAATGCCAGCTTTGACTCATGGCTAACCTACACTACTCAATTTTAACTCCTTGTTACAATTTTAGTTATCGCACACGAGTCCACTACCTCCATCACAATACACTACCATGGATTCACCTTCCCCTTCCGGAAGAGTGCCATTCATGGTACTCACACTTGTCTTGAGATTTTTAGAAGTATCCATTTGATTATCTATGAACAGCATAAGTTCTCCAAGTAGTCCATATCCGAGGACGCGGCTATTCGAATAGTTTCATACCCTGCAGGGGTGTACTTCTTCACACACGCTCTCGCCACTTATCGCTGTGTGCCATAAACCATGCACCTCGGCAACCTTCAAGCGGATGCCCAGCGAGGAAGTCGGCCATGACCGTCAATCACATAAGACCTCTAGTCCAGGCTACCGCCTATTTGAGACTGACCCGCACGGAAGTCCGGCCGAAGTTTCCGCTACGGTCCCAAACGATGTGCGCAGGGTTCCCAAGCCCACCATTCGGGTGACCCTTGGTACATCGTGCCACTGCCTACCGCGTCGTAACCCACCCCGAGGGTTAGCGCTATGCACGGCCTCCAGCATGCTATAAACACCAGAAACTACTTGCAATACCTGGACCAAAGACTAAGCGACTGATAAGTCGAGAGGGGTCGAGTTACTGGAACCCAATGTGTGGTAGTATCTCGTCTTGGATCACAAACACGGAACCCAGTTCCTAAGAACGGTTCCAATGAGACAACCCACTATGTACTCCTACATAGCCTCTCATCGCCACCTTTACCAAATCGTATTCATTATATGCTCAGTACATCGGACAACGCTGTTTCACTCAGTTCATCACCCAGAAGAATCCGGCCTGACACAACTCTAAGCATAGCAAGCATAGAAGGCAAGGTGAGCTAAGCACAGCATGGCACAAGCATCTACCAGGTATGCTAGGTTGCAAGGTTTAGCTATTTACTGTGACAAGATCAGGTCATGCATAATATTAGGATCATCTACCGTGAATGACTGACACGTGATCGTTTGTCCTAATGGAATAAATAAGAGTAGGAGCGAGAGAAGGGGATGTTATCGAAATGATCAATGGGGTTGCTTGCCTTGCTGGGTTGCGGAGGAGTTCTCTCCTTCGTCGGGGTACGGAGTGGTATCTTCCGGATTAGGGCCTACCGCAACGCAAATAAAAGCATTCAATACGAGCAGATGCAACAATATGAGGCATGATCATGGCATAGTAGTATGCATAAGTGAGCTAATGTAACTAGTGATCATATCAATTTGAAATGAGTTTGAATATAGGTTCAAAGTTGCTCTCATTTCAAATTCCATATATTGACCTAATGTTAAAATGTCCATGTTTACCTATTTAGGTTGCTCTAACATGCATGAGAATAGCACCATTGGATTCATTGGATTTTTCTGATAAATTTTCATATATAAATTATTTTTATCTAACTTACAGATTAATTTATATGATTTGTCAAAGTTTTAATTATTTTCTGGAATTATTTTTAAATAAGAAATTGAATTATGACATCAGCATGATGTCATGATGACATCAGCTGGTCAGCTGACCCGGCCTAGAGTCAAACCTGACATGTGGGGTCCACATGTCAGTGACTGGTTAACTTAACTAACTGATTAAAACTAATTCTATTTTAATTAACTAGCTGGGCCCACCTGTCAGTGACACATTAACTTGATTAATAATTAAACTAATTACAGATTATCCTAAACTAATCAGGGTCGGGCCCCCACCTATCATTGACTCACAGAGTCAAGCCAGGGCCCACCTGGGGTCAAACTCGCCAGAGTTGGCCGGCGGCTCGACGCCGGTCGGGGACGGCGGCGGCCGTCGGGTTTCTCCTACAGGGGGTCATTTGGCGTGCTGAGACCACCGGCGTGTAGCCCGTGCACGACCGCATCCATCCAAGGGCACAGGAGGTCATGGGGCCACCGGAGCTCGCCGGAAACGAGCTCGTGGCGGCGGCCGGAGCTCGGACTCGGACGCAAACATGACACAGGGCACGGGGCGACGCAACGATGGGCTCTACGGGCTCCTGGGAACTCCAGGAGTTCAACCATGCATGCACACGTGAGCTTGGAGGGCTCTACGCACGGCGGCGACCATCGATGACGGCGGGAGGTTCTCGCGTCCGGTGACGCAGTTAGCTAGGGGACGCCAGAGAGAGGGAAAGCATAGGGGGAAGGAAAAGGGGCTCACTGCGGTTCCAGGGAGCTGGTCAGCAGGCTCGGGGAGGCAGCGACGGCGACGAATCGACGTCCGGCGATGGCGGCCTTCGGCAGAGGATCGGGAGAGAGAGCAGAGGAGAGAGGGAGGGGGATAATGAGCTCGGGGGAGAGGACTCTCGCGTCTTCCAGGCGCGGGTGAAGCAGGGGAGCAGCCTGCTCGGTGGCAAGCAGGAGGTGGAGGCCGGCGAAGGCTCGGTCGCCACCTCGACGCCTACTGGCGCGAGGTGGAAGATGACCTTCCCACCCCTGGTGGGCTGGGCTGGGCCTTCCACTTCACAGGTAAGTCTTCTCTCTTTTCTTTTTATTTCTATTTTCTGATTTCAACTAACATTTGTTTATTTCTTTGCAGGTCCAAATACCCTTTCAAATAATTCCAAACTTTTATATATTCAAATTTGAATATTTCAAACTTGTATAAAAAGTTTCAGATTATTTTGAAAACACTTATAATGATAATATTTTTATTTGTCATTTTCAGAGACTTAAATCAGTAATTTAAATTATTTGAAATGTTCAAATAATTAGAATGGTCCCTGGTATATCCGTGTCCTCAATTATCAGACATAGGGAACATTTTTTATGGGCATTTTGGATTTGTTGAAATTTCATTTATCTGGAATTTCTTTAATTCATTAAGTGCTTGGGGTTAGTTTTCTTTCTCCCCATTTCATATTGATGCAATGATGATGATGATGATGCAAACACATTGCTAGCCTAAGACACTTGCTATGGTTGTGACAATGTAGATCCACTCTCCCTCTCGTAGATGCTCATCACCATGGATAGATCTTGCGTGTGCGTAGGAATATTTTTGTTTCCCGTGCAACGTTCCCCAACAGTGGCATCATGAGCTAGGTCTATGTGTAGATGAGATCTCGAGTAGAACACAAAGAGTTTGTGGGCGTTGATGCTTAGATTGCTTCCTCCCTTGGTCGGATTTTGGTTCGGCGGTATTGTGAGATGAAGCGGCCCGGACCAACATTACTCGTACGCTTACGAGAGAACGGTTCCCTTGACCGCAACTTGTTGCATAGATGGCTTGCGGGTGCCAGTTTCTCTCACTTTAGTTGGATCGGATTCGACAAAGGCGGTCCTTGAGAAGGTTTAAAAGCAACTAGTGTATCACCGTTGTGGTTTTTGCGTAGATGAAAATTGTTTTTGCTAGATACCCGTAGCAGCCACGTAAAACATGCAACAACAATTAGAGGACGTCTAACTTTTTTTGCAGGGTATGTTGTGATGTGATGTGGCCAATTACATGATGTGATATATGTGATGTATGAGATGATCAAGTGATGTATAGAATTTCACGACTTGCATGTCGATGAGTACGGCAACCGGCAGGAGCCATAGGGTTGTCTTTAATTATTGTATGACCTGCGTGTCAATCATTAAGCGCTATGTAATGCTTTACTTTATAGCTAAACGGTAGCAATAGTAGTAGAAGCATGCAAGACGTGACAACCTCGATGGCGACACGTTGATGGAGATCAAAGATGATGGAGATCATGGTGTTGTGCCGGTGACGATGAAGATCATGCCGGTGCTTTCAAGATGGAGATCTAAAGCACAAGTTCATGGCCATATCATGTCACTTATGAATTGCATGTGATGTTAATCCTTTTGTGCAGCTTGTTATGCTTAGTACAACGGTAGCATTATAAGGTGATCCCTCACTTAAATTTCAAGATAAAATTGTGTTCTCCCCGAGTGTGCACCGTTGTGAAAGTTCGTCGTGTTGATACACCACGTGATGATCGAGTGTGATAGAATCTACGTTCACATACAATGGGTGCAAGCCAGTGTTGCACACGCAGAACACTCGGGTTAAACTTGACGAGCCTAGCATGTACAGACATGGCCTCGGAACACAAGAGACCGAAAGGTCGAACATGAGTCATATAGTAGATATGATCAACATGATGATGTTCACCATTGTAACCACCTCAACTCACGTGATGATCGGACTTGAGTTGGTGAATTTGGATCATGTATCACTCGGATGACCGGAGGGATGTCAATTTTAGTGGGAGTTCTTAAGTAATATGATTAATTGAACACCTTATCATGAACATAGTCAGTAGTGTCTTTGCAAATTATGTTGTAGATTACTTGCTCGCGCTGTAGCTCCCTTGAATTTTTATATGTTCCTAGAGAAATAGAGTTGAAAGATGATGGTAGCATGATTGCGGATTGGATCCGTGATCTGAGGATTGTCCTTGTTGCTGCACAGAAGGCTTATGTCCTCAATGCACCGCTCGGTGCGCCAACCCCTCTAGCGTTGTCTGTAGATGTTGTGAACATCTGACAGGTATGTGCTGATGACTACTTGATAGTTTAGTGCGTCTTGCATTACGGCTTAGAATTGAGGCTTCGAAACATTTTTGAACGTCATGGAACATATGAGATGTTCTAAGAGCTGAAATTAGGATCTCAGGCTCGTGCCCGTGTGCGAGATATGAGATCTCTAACAAGATTCTTTGCCTGCAAGATGAATGAGAATAGCTCAATCGTTGAGCATGTGCTCAGATTGTCTGGGTTCTACAATCACTTGAATCGAGTGGGAGTTGATCTTCCAGATAAGATAGTGATTGATATAGTTCTCCAAGTCACTGTCACTAAGCTACTAGAACTTGGTGATGAACTATAGAATGCTAGGGATAGAAATAATGATCCCTGAGCTGTTCGCGATGTTTGACACCGCGAAGGTAGAAATCGAGAAGGAGCGTCAAGTGTTGATGGTTAGTCAAAACCACTAGTTTTGAGAAGGGCAAGAGCAAGGGGGGAAACTTCATGGATAGCAAGTCAGTTGCATCTCCAGTAAAGCAACCCAAAGTCTAACCCAAACCCGAAACTAAGTGCTTCGATTATGAGGAGAGAGGTCACTGAAGCGGAACAACCCTAGATACTTGGTAGATAAGAAGGCTGGCAACATCGACAGAAGTATATTTGATATACGTGTTATTGATGTGTACCTTGCTTGTACTCCTAGTAGAACCTGGGTATTGGATACCGGTTCGATTGCTAAATGTTAGTAACTCGAAATAAAAGCTACGGAATAAACGGAGAACTAGCTAAGTGTGAGGTGACGATGTGTGTTGGAAATGTTTCCAAGGTCGATGTGATAAACATCGCACGCTCTCTCTACCTTCGAGATTAGTGACGAACCTAAATAAATGTTATTTGGTGTTTTTGCGTTGAGCATGAACGTGATTAGATCATGTTCATTGCAACACGGTTATTCATTTAAATTAGAGAATAATGGTTATTCTATTTACATGAATAATACCTTCAACGGTCATGCACCCAGTAAGAATGGTTTGTTGAAACTTGATCATAGTAATACACATGTTCATAACATTAATGCCAAAAAGATACAAAGTTAATAATGATAGTACCACATGCTTGTGGCACTGCCGCTAAATGTCATATTGGTATAAAGCGCATGAAGAAACTCCATGCTGATGGATCTTTGGACTCATTCGATTTGGAATCGGTTGAGACATGCGAACCATGCCTCTTGGTCAAGATGACTAAGGACCCCATTTTCTGTTTTGATGAAGCGGGCAAGTGATTTATTGGAAATGATACAGGTTGATGTATGCAATCCAATGAGTCTTGTAGCGTGCGATGAATATCGTTATTTTCTTACCTTCACTTATGATTTGAGTAGATATAGTGTATCTTTACTTGATGAAACACAAGTCTGAATCGTTTGAAAGGTTCAAGCAAATTCAGAGTGAAGTTTTAAGATCATCGTGACAAGAAGATAAAATTGTTTGCGATATGATCGTGGAGGTGAATATCTGAGTTACGAGTCTGGCATACAACTTTAGACAATGTGAGAATTGTTTTCACAACTCACGCCACCTGGAACACCATAGTGTGATGGTGTGTCCGAACGTCATAGTCGTGCTCTATTGGATATGGTGCATGCTGTGATGTCTCTTATCGTTTTGTTACTGTAATTTTGGGGTTATGCATTAGAGACAACTACATTCACTTTAAATAGGGCACCATCTAAAGCCGTTGAGATGACACCGTGTGAACTATGGTTTGATAGAAACCTAAGCTGTCATTTCTTAATGTTTGGGGCTATGACGCTTGTGTGGAAAAAAATTCACCTAATGAGCTCGAACCCAAAGCGGACAAATGCATCTTCATAGAATACCCTAAGAACAGTTGGGTGAACCTTCTATCTTAGATTCAAGCATAAAATGTATGTTGCTAAAACTGGGTCCTTTCTCGAGAAAGGGTTTCTCTTGAAAGAGTTGAGTGGGAGGAGGATAGAACTTGATGAGGTTGTTGAAACCTCTGCTTCAACCAGAAAGTAGCGCAGCACAGAAAGATGTTTCTGTGAAGCCTACGTCAGTTGAAGAGGAAGTTAATGATGATGATCATGAAAGCTTTGGATCAAGTTACTATCGACCTACGAGGAAATTAGATCTTGATGAGATTATTGAACCTTTACTTCAACCAGAGAGTAGCGCAGTGCAGGAAGTTGTTTCTGTGAAGCCTACGTTAGTTGAAGAGGAAGTTAATGATGATGATCATGAAGCTTCGGATCAAGTTACTATCAAACCTCGTAGGGCGACAAGGATGTATACTGCTCCTGAGCGGTACGACAACCCTGTCTTGGAGGTCATGTTGTTGGACAACGATGAACCTACAAACTATGGAGAAGCGATGATGGGCCCAGAAACCAACAAATGGTTAGAGGCCATGAAATCCGAGAAAGGATCCATGTATGAAAACTAAGTATAGACTTTGGTGGACTTGCTCGTTGGACGCGGGTCGTTAAGTACAAATGGATCTTTAAAATGAAGACAGACACTGATGGTAAATGTTACCATTTGTAAAGCTCGACTTGTTGCAAAGAAGTTTACGACAAGTTCAAGGAGTTGACCATGATGAGACTTTCTCACTTGTAGCGATGCTAAAGTCTATTGGAATTATGTTAGAAGTTGCTGCATTTTTCAATTATGAAATCTGGCAGATGGATGTCAAAACATCGTTTCCTTAACGGTCTACTTGAGGAAAAGTTGTATGTGATACAACCAAAAGCTTTTGTCAGTCCTAAGGATGCTAAAAGGTGTGCAAGCTTCAGTGATCCTTCTATGAACTGAAGCAAGCGTCTCGGAGTTGGAATATACACTTTGATGAGGTGATCAAAGTTTTTGAGTCTATACAATGTTTATGAGAAACTTGTATTTGCAATAAAGTGAGTGGGAGCACTATAGAGTTTCTGATAAGTATATGTCGATGACATATTGTTGATCGGAAATGATGTAGAATTTCTGGAAAGCATAAACGGTTGTTTGAAAAGAGTTTTTCAAAGGAAGACCTGTATAGAGCTACCTAATTGTTGAGCATCAAGATCTATAGAGATAGATCAAGATACTTGATGAGACTTTCAATGAGCACATACCTTGACAAGATTTTGAAAGAGTTCAAAATGGATCAGTCAGAGAAAGAGTTCTCGCCTGATTTGTAAGGTATAAAGTTGAGTAAGACTCAATGCCCAGTGACTGCAGAAGATAGAGAAAAGATGAGTGTCATCCCCTATGCTTCAGCCATAGGCTCTATCATGTATGCAATGTTGTGCACAAGACCCGATGTTAGCCTTGCCATAAGTATGGCCAGAAGGTTTCAAAGTGATCATGGAATGGAGCACTGGATAGCGGTCAAGATTATCCTTAGTAACTAAAAGACTAAGGAGATGTTTCTTGATTATGGAGGTGATAAAAAGTTCATCGTAAAGAGTTACGTCGATGCAAGCTCTAACACCAATCCGGATGACTCGTAGTAGCAATCTGGATACGTATAGTGGAGCAGCCATTTGGAATAGTACCAAGTGGAGTGTGGTAGCAGTGTTTACAGTTTGACATAGAAATTTGCGAAGTACACACGGATCTGAATGTCGCAGACCCATTGACTATAAGACCTCTCTGACATGCAAAGCATGATCGAGCCCAGAACTCATTGGGTGTTAGATTCATAACAATGCGAATCACATGGTGATGTGAACTAGATTATTGAATCTAGTGCAAGTGGGAGACTGTTAGAAATATGCCCTAGAGGCAATAATAAATTAGTTATTATCATATTTCCTTGTTCATGATAATTGTTTATTATCCATGCTATAAATTGTATTGATCAGAGACTTAGATGCATGTGTGGATACATAGACAAAACCATGTCCCTAGTATGCCTCGAATAGACTAGCTCGTTGATCAAAGATGGTTAAGGTTTCCTAGCCATGGACATGAGATGTCATTTGATAACGGGATCACGTCATTAGGAGAATGATGTGATGGACAAGACCCAAACTACAAACGTAGCATATGATCGTGTCAGTTTATTCCTACTGTTTTCTGCATGTCAAGTATATGTTCCTATGACCATGAGATCATGCAACTCACTGACATCAAAAGAGTACCTTGTGTGTATCAAACGTCGCAATGTAACTGGGTGACTATAAAGGTGCTCTACAGGTATCTCCGAGGGTGTCTGTTGAGTTGGCATGGATCAAGACTGGGATATGTTACTCCGTGTGACGGAGAGGTATCTCAGGGCCCACTCGGTAATACAACATCACAATAAAGCCTTGCAAGCAATGTGACTAAGTGTTAGTCACGGGATCTTGTATTATGGAACGAGTAAAGAGACTTGCTGGTAATGAGGTTGAACTAGGTATGGAGATACCGACGATCGAATCTCGGGCAAGTAACATACCGAAGAACAAAGGGAACATCATACGGGATTAACTGAATCCTTGACATAGAGGTTCGACCAATGAAGATCTTCGTAGAATATGTAGGAACCAATGTGGACATCCAGGTCCTGCCATTGGTTATTAACCATAGAGGTGTCTCGGTCATGTCTACATAGTTCTCGAACCCGCAGGGTCTGCACACTTAAGGTTCGGTGACGTTTCGGTAGTATAGAGTTATGTAGGATGGTGACCGAAGGTTGTTCGGAGTCCCGTATGATATCTCGGACATCACGAGGAGCTCCGGAATGGTCCGGAGGTAAAGATTGATATATAGGAAGTCCCATTTTGGTCGCCGGAAAAGTTTCGGGCTAATCGGTAATGTACCGAGAGTGCCGGTAGTGTACCGGGAGACCACCGGGAGGGGTATTTCGACCCAAGAGGCTTCATGGTCTATGGGAGAGTAAATACCAGCCTTTTGTGGGCTGGTGGAAGTCCCACACAAGGCCCATGCGGCTGGAAGAAAAAGCCCAAAGGGAAAAAGGTGGAAAAAGGCCAAAAAAAGGAGGAATCCTAGTCCTACTAGGATTGGAGGAGGAGTCCTCCTCTCCTCCCCACTATGGTCGACCCAGGGCTGGATTTTTGGCAGCCAAGACTCCTCCTCCTATAATCCTATATATACTAGAGGATTTTAGGGTTTTGGGACAGAATTTTCAGCCACGTGCTACCCGTTCCTCTAGTGCATAGCTTCTCCTCTAGATCGGTTTTCTGCAGTGCTTAGGCGAAGCCCTGCTGGAATTGCTCCACCACCATCGCCGGAGCGCCGTCACGCTGCCGATGAACTCTTCTTCCTCTCCACTTCCTCTTGCTAGATCAAGACGGTGGAGATTGTCATCAAGCTGCACGTGTGCTGAACGCGAAGGTGTCGTCCTTTCGGCGCTAGATCGGAAGGACTGTGATCAAGATCGCAAGACGGTTCGTGACGAGTTCATGGGACGGATCGTGATGAGTTCGTGGGACGGATCGTGATCAAGATCACGAAACGGATTGTGATGAGTTCGCGGGACGAATCATGATGAGTTCACGGGACGGATCGTGATGAGATCGCGGGACACTCGGCGATTTGGATCGCGAAGACGTTCGACTACACCAACCGCATTTCTCAAAGCTTCCCGCTTAGTGATATACAAGGGTATGTAGATCCACTCTCCCTCTCGTAGATGCTCATCACCATGGATAGATCTTGCGTGTGCGTAGAATTTTTTGTTTCCCATGCAACGTTCCCCAACACATTGTGTGTGGGACGACATGTCCCGGTTCTGACTCTAGTATCGTTGAATTTGGAATAAACGATTTCAAAAACTTATTGAACATCTGGTTATCTCATTGAATTTGAACTATTGTTATACTAGAGATATCTGCATGGATGAATTGTACTATTTCTATTCTTACTTTGAGTTTTGTGGGGTACTTTCTATAAATTATGTCCGAACTTTGGTAAATTCCGACGGGATATTTGCACATCAAACTCTATTACTGGACCCAACAGTTCATCATATTTGGAAAGGGGTTGTAAGAATAAGGCACAAAATGCATTTTTGCCTACTTCTTCATGACAGAGCTAACACTAGAAATCTTCTCAAGAGAAGAACTATGCACCTGGACTGTTATGGGTGTGTGTTTTGTAATGAAGGTGCTGCAGAAACCTTATATCATTTATTTTGGGACTGTATATATGGTCAAGATTGCTGGGGGGAAATCATCCCTGGCAGAAGAAGAGGAACCTCTTTCATAGATGACACAACACTAGCCCTGAGCACTTTGCCACATTCAATTGATCTAGACATCATCATCATTGGGTGTCAGAGCATTTGGATACAAAGAAATGGAAAGATCTTCAGAAGAGAAGCACAAAGTATGGATTCATGAAAATTCTTGATGAAACAGGAACTCACTCTACTAGAACACAGAGTGAAGCAAAAAAAACCTGGGTCAGCTAAAAGCATGGATTGCGTCCAATCTTTGGAATATGTTCAGACTTTTTTATATTGATATAATGATATCTAGGGCTGGCATTGGTTAGGTTTACACTTGATTTTCTTTGCTTTTTATTTTGATGTATTTTTACATACTATCATATTGGATAGCTCACAAGAATGACCAGAAAATACAACTTTGAGGTGGTTTTGTACCCTACAATAATTTCTTCATTAGTTCTCCGCTATTTGTAACTTTGGAGTGAACTCTTTGTCGCACGAGAGGGACTTACATATGATTCAACTATGTCAATATTGTTGAGAGAAATTGCACTAGTGAAAGTATGGACCCTAGGCCTTGTTTCCAAGCATTTATACAACGTTTTGCTCGCTCTTTACTATTAGTTATCTTGTTGTTTTTATATTTTCAGATTACAAAAACCTATATCTACCATCGATATTGCACTTGTATCACCATCTCTTCGTCGAACTAGTGCACCTATACAATTTGCCATTGTATTGAGTGTGTTGGGGACACCAGTGATTTCTTGTATTTGATTGCAGGGTTGTTTGTGAGAGACCATCTTAATCCTACACCTCCCATGAATTGATAAACCTTAGGTCATCCACTTGAGGGAAAATTTCTACTATCCTACAAAACTCTGCGCTTGGAGGCCCAACATGAGTCTACAAGAAGAAGGTTGTGTAGTAGACATCATGGACTAAACCTTATTTAGCATATTTGCTCCGAGAAGAACTCCCCAAAGATGAAGAAGAGGCTCGCCAAATCGTCCGTCGATCTAAGTCATTTGAAGTCTTGGGAGATCAATTGTACAAGAAAAGCACCACAGGAGTCACTCAGAAATGCATCTCTCCGGAAGATGGACTCCAGATCCTACATAATATTCACTCAGGAACTTGTGGCCATCACACGTCCTCTCGGACATTGGTCGCCAAGGCTTTCCGAGCGGGGTTTTATTGGCCCCGAGCCAACGAAGCTGCCAGAGATCCGGTGGATAAGTGCGTCGAATGTCAGTTGTACAAGAACAAGTCCGACAAACCTGCCTCCGTGATGAAGATGATCCAACTCACTTGGACATTCATCATGTGGGACCTTGACAAGGTTGGACCCTTGCGGACAGGGACGAGTGGATTCACCCACCTACTCGAAGTGGTTGATAAGTTCACTAAGTGGGTTGAGGCAAAACCCATCAAAAGTTTGGATGCGAGCACTACCACCAGTTTCTTTCGTCAAATCATCCTCAGATTCGGTGTGCTGCACGACATCATCACAAATAATGGGAAGAACTTTGACTCGGACGAATTCTGTGAGTTTTGCTATTCCTAGGGAAATCGGGTTAATTATGCCTCTGTGGCTCACTCGCAGTCAAACGGGCAGGCAGAATGAGCAAACGAGGTGATCCTTCAGGGATTGAAACCCCGATTGATGAGGGACCTGAAGTATGCTGCAGGAGCCTAGGTCGAAGAACTGCCATCTGTCCTATGGGGCATTCGAACGACTCCTAACTGCTCTACGCAGAACACTCCTTTCTTCATAGTATATGGGCCAGAAGTCGTGTTGCCATGTGATCTTCAACATAATTCCCCCCGAGTGGAACAATACAATGAAGCTGAGGCCGAAGCAGCACAACAGGTTGGTCTTGACCTCTTGGAGGAAGGAAGAGAGTTATCCCTCATAAGATCCATGCTCTACCAATAGTATTTGAGGCATTATCATGACAGACAGGTTAGAGGTCGAGCTTTTCCGAAGGGAGATCTGGTTCTCTGACTAGATCAGCAAAGACCCCATAAGCTGGCGCCTCCGTGGCAAGGGCCATTTGCTATCTCCAAAGTCCTGCACAATCGAGCATATTGACTGTACAACATCAAGGATGGTGTAGAAGAGCCTCAGACTTGGAACGCGGACCTGCTTTGCAAGTTCTACACCTAGAACATGGCGAGTGTAAATTGTGATTTTCATAATAAATCTGAGTGATCTCGATGAATAAAGCTTTGTTTCATTAAATTTTGTCAAAATTAAATTACCTTACCACCCCTAGTGCCTGCAAAGCACTTAGTTGCAAACCTGATTTTGCCTAAGTACAAACTACTCCGAGTGTGGATCTCGCCCACACTCGGGGGCTTAGCCGCGACCCCGCGCCACTAAATTAGAAAACTCCTCAAGTGGGACATCCTCCACACTCGATCGTCAAGATGAACATGACCGTCATTGTTCATCTAAAGCCAAACTACTCCGAGTGAGGGTCTCGCCCACACTCGAGGGCTTAGTCGCGGCCCTGCATCACCTAAGTTAAAAATTACTCCGAGTGTGGGTCTCACCCACACTCGGGGGCTTAGCTGCGACCCCATGTTGCCTAAGTTAGAAAACTCTTCGAGTGGGACATCCTCCACACTTGATCATCAAGATGAATTGGATCATCATTGTTCGTCTAAAGACAAACTACTCCGAGTGAGGGTCTCGCCCACACTCGGGGGCTTAGCTGTGGCCCCGCGTCACCTAAGTTAACAACTACTCCGAGTGAGGATCTCTCCCACACTCGTGGGCTTAGCCGCGACCCTGTGTTGCCTAAGTTAGAAAACTCTTCGAGTGGGACATCCTCTGCACTCGATCGACAAGATGAATATGACCATCATTGTTCATCTAAAGACAAACTACTCCAAGTGAGGTTCTCGCCTGCACTCGAGGGCTTAGACGTGGCCCCGTGCTGCCTAAGTTAAAAACTACTCAGAGTGAGGGTCTCGCCCACACTTGGAGGCTAAGGCGTGACCCTGCGTCGTGTAAGTTAGAAAACTCTTCGAGTGGGACATCCTCCACACTCGATCGTCAAGATGAACAGGAACATCATTGTTCATCTAAAGACAAACTACTCCGAGTGAGGGTCTCGCCCACACTCGGGGGCTTAGCCGTGGCCCCATGTCGCCTAAGTTAAAAACTACTCCGAGTGAGGGTCTCGCCCACACTCGGAGGCTTAGCTGCGGCCCTGCGTCGCCTAAATTAGAAAACTCTTCAAGTGGGACGTCCTCCACACTCGATCGTCAAGATGAACATGACCATCATCGTTTGTCTAAAGATAAATTACTCTGAGTGAAGGTCTTACCTACGCTCGGGGACTTAGTCGCGACCCCACGTAACCTAAGTTAAAATTCATTCCGAGTGCGAATGTCATTCACATTCAAAATACCATGCGCGATCCTGTAATCGCTTAAGCATAAAACACTCAAAAGATCAAGGATCAAGTTAAGATAAGGCAGATAAGAACTGCGCCACTCAAAGCAAAAGTACGGACGATAGGAGCCCGCGGGTCATTTAAAAGTCTAATGGTTATAGCTACCACTCGACATTCCGAGGAAAATGTTTAAGGAGTTTTTTTAGCCCGACGATCACTCGGGGCCAGGCGGGACCACTGCTTCAACGAAGGTGTGCAGATCAAGGCTCTTTGCGATTCTAGTGGCTTCTTCCATGAACATCTTCATGAAGTCTTCAATTCTGGCGTGCTTCCGGTTGGCGACCTCCAAGGACTTCATCTTTTTCTCGTCCACTCCCTTACAGTGGACTCGAACCAGTGAGAGAGCGGTGTTAGCTCCGGCTCTGGCCGCTAACTTCTTCCAGGCCTTCACTTAAGTCGGGACATCTCTCACTCGGGTGAGTGTAGTTTCCAGATTATTGGAAGGTTCTTCATCAGAAAAGAGTTCCTTATAAATGTCCACAATGGTGATGTGGAGCCTCTTGATGTACGAAACCACTTCATCGATGCGCTCGTCCAGACGGAGAAAGTCCAAGACAGCACTATCCTTGAGCAACTCTCGGGATGGGTCTGGCTCTTTTTCAATCTTGTCGGTATCCTCAGAAATGTCATAGAAGAACTCTGGGTTCGGTCGAATAAAGAAAGGAATTAGAGTCAAGTAAATTTCATTCGGTTATACAAGTATACACATGAGTCACTCAGGAAGGTTTACCTTTGAGCTTCTCACCCGTACTATCGTCGAACTCATCAACGAATTGCTCCAACTCATTCTTCTTGGCAGTGATATGCTCAAGTTTGGCCTTCAATCCGACGAGCTCCTCCTTGGACTTCTTCATAGTAACCTCAAGGGTTTTCTTCTCCTCCTCCAGCTTCCTGACTGACTTCAGTTTCTCCTCGGCCTCCTTGGCCTTCCGACTGGCCTCCTTTTGGGCAGCTGCCAGTTCTGTGTCCTTCTTCTTGAGGGTTGTCTTCACGGTTACCAAAGAAACATAATTCTTCAGTCTCTCGACAAGTTTACGATTTTCTCCATGAAGATCTGACAAAGTAGACTCAGTCGGATAGGGAGAAAGAACAAAGATGGTAGCAGTCGAGCAGGAAGAGCATACCTTCCATCGCATTCTTCTCTTGCTCCAATCGGGCGCTCTTGGCCTTCTCAGCTTCAAGGTCGAGGCGCAAGGTCAACAACTCCTTCTCCAGAGCTTTGTAGTGGCTTCCGAGCTCACCAACAGACTACGGGCAACAAATGGAAGAAACATTTTAGTCATGCAAAGTCATATGGTCCGTCAATCGGATACAAGATAACAACTCATCCGGTTAAGCTTCAAAGTTCTAAGACTCCTGCCAACTGCTTCAATCGACGTCAGCCTCGGGGACTACACCCAGTGGGTGCGCTCAGTGCGCCCCCACTGGAAAATCAAGTTCAAGACACTTTTTTCGATGATAGATCAAACACTTCTACACTATTAGACTACCGCCGACTGCTTCAGTCAACGGCAGTCTCGGGGACTACACCCGGTGGGTGTGCTTAGCACGCCCCCACTGGAACTCAGAAACACCCAGTGGGTGTGCCCAGATGCAAACCCACTCAGGATTAAAACCAAAGATGAAAGACAGACGGGTCAAAAATCCCGAATGAGGAAGGTACTTACGAGAGTACTTACTCGGACATTCTCCTGCAGCACCGCACTCGCATCGTACGCCGTCTTAAATCGATCACACATCAGCTCTAGCTGGATTAGCGCCTCCTTGCTCACTCCCGTCTGGTCCTCCGGGACATGGTGTAGTGAGAAGATGGTGGTCTCATGAGGAGTTGGCATGAAAGACGACGTGCCGGTTCCGAGTGCGACTCCAGCGCCCGAGCTAGTTCCTTGTGACGACGCCAAGGCACCAGCAACTGATGGCCCTTGCATCACAGCCTCCGTGTTGGAAGAAGGGTTCTGTGGATCGATCTTGTCGTCCATGTCGATGCCGATCACGTCACGCAGGGCTACAAGTGTTCAAAAACATTCGGAAATAAGCAGAAGGAAAACCATAGCATATGCAAGAAAAATCTCGAAGCTTATATTTTGAGGACGCAACATCGACTTCGGCCCACTCCTTCTCCAGAGTTTGGGGTTCAAGCGAAGTGGTCGAAGTGTTAGCGTTGTGAAGGAAACACTCGGATTTTCACATCATTCGGTTGGATTTCAGTAGTAATCTTTGAGTGAAAATAGTATTTTCACCGAAGCAAAAGGGATGGTCATCTTAATCTTCAGAGTGGGGACTGCCTTTCGAGGTTTGGCCGCAACAACTTTGGCCTGCTTCACCACCTTTTCAGGCGAGGAAGCCAGTTCCCCACGACCATGCTTCGAGCTGCGGGTCAGGGGGACATTGGCAGTCGGCTTGATAACATTTGACGCTTTGGAGCCACCGCCAGGGGCCCCCGGGTCATGGCACGATTTGGTGCGAGACTCGGGCACACGGACTTTCGAGCGCGAGGACTCCACCTCGTAGCTCTCGTACGATTCCTCCTCTTCATCATCGTCGTCGTCATCGTCCTCTTCCCTTTCTCCCGCTCCGGTCGAGTCTTCCGTGAGATCAGAATCACTCGCCACGTCAACTGGACCTCGATTCACGACTGGAATCGGACTATTCATGTCCATGAAAGTCTGCCGAATGAAAAATGAGTCAATCAAGCTGATTTCAACAAGTACAACAGTATCATTTGGTTAATAGGTCTTCTGAAGTTACCTCATTCGGTGGATTTTCTTATGAGAGTGGAGGCACTAGCTTGCTCCCCCTCGAGCTATCTCGTGCTAGCGTGATCGCCTTCATCGTGGCTTCAACCATCTCTGCGTCGAGCTCCTCTGGTGTGTCTGAGTGGCGTCATCTGCTCTGGTGTATCTCCACATGGGGTGGGCCCTAGCTTGCAGTGGTTGAATTCTCCTCTGAAAGAAAACTTCAAGCAAGTCCAGGCCATTGACGCCATTCTGCACTAGGGCTACCAGAGCTATCACTAGGATATCTACTTCTATTTTCTCATCTTTGGTCACGGTCAGCCTGGGGATTGACCAAATGTGCTCAGACATGTATAGATGAAGCCCTGACTGACTCTCTCCGACTGGAATATCCTGGCAGTAAAACCAGGTCTCCTGCCAACCCTTCACCGAGTCGGGAAACATGATCGTCGGAAAGCAGACCTTGCCTCGCAGCTAGATTCCCAATCCCCCGCACAGTTGGGTCACATTGGTTTTATCCTCTGACTGAGTGGCTTTCTTCATGGTCATCACTCGGCAAGTGAAAAGGTGTTTGAACAAGCCCCAATGGGGATGTCAACCCAGAAAGTTTTCACACAAAGAAACAAATGTAGCCAGATACACTACGGCGTTGGGTGGTATGTGATGGAGTTGAGCGCCGAAGAAATCCAAAAACCGACAGAAGAACGGGTGGGGCTGAAGAGAAATACCTCACTCGAGATGGGTCACCAAGAGGACGCGCTAGTTCCCCCGCATCGAGGGGTCGTCTTCGCCCGCCTTCGGCAGTCGCCAACTCCCCTTGGACAAGAGGCCCTGGCCCTCCAGCTCGAGCACCCGATCCTTGGTGACCTGCGACGGCATCCAGTCGCCTTGGGTCCACCCCGCCGGCGCGCCAACGCTCGAGGAGGAACCGCGCGAGCCTTTCTTCGCCCGCTCGGCCTTCGCAGTCGCTCCACAGTTCATCTCCACCAAAGCTGAGTCTGGTTCGCGGTGGGGAGCTCTGTGGGGATTTGTCGCTGGTGTCGGAGAAGCTGAAGGGAGGAGCAAGAAGTGAGATTCGCCCCCCCCCCCCCCCCCAAACAGTGTCTCTGCTTCTTATAACGGAAATTGGGCGAGATCTCTAGTCGTCAATCCACAAACGGAGCTAGATCCACAGATCTATTGTTCAGAGCCTCGGAGACACGTGGCGAGAATCATGACACGGTTATCGAGGCATCATGCCCACTACCCCCTAAATCCCGCGATGTAACCGTTCCATCGCACGTCTGCGCGCGCTTCACGATTTCGAACGCACGGGGACCTCCTCATGCCTTAAAAAAGGTGAGCTCAGCGCTCCGAATCGCCTGACAATTCGTTTATGAGCCGAATGGTCAGACTGTTTACAGCTAAACACTCGGGTGAGGTAACCGTGCATTCGGATCGTTTCTCCAGGGAAACTCTTCAATTTCAAATGACAGTATCACATATACAAGCTAAGTCTTTCGGTCAAGAAATGATAATCCTGAATCCGTCAAGATTTGAAGCCGAGTGGGAAATGATGCAGGGCATTTCTTGAACACCTCCAAGGTGCCATCGATACTCCCGAGTGTCGATCACTCGACCATTCAAACCTCACGGATTCTGGGGCTACTGATGAGGTCGTCTACCATGGGTAGGGTCACAAGGCTGACATCTAGGGCCCACCTGTGGACCCTCATTAACATTGAAGCTCCAAAAGTAAAAGTGCATTGGGACGCACTTGAAGAGTCACTCGGACCGCCATAGCTACACTCGGACAATAGGAGTTCAACAACTCAGGAGGTGTAGCGTTCGAGGGACCTGAAGAGACACTCGCTAACTAGTTAATTGCACGTTACCAGTAACGCTCTACTTAAGGTTGCATTTCCTGTAACATAGCTTTAAGTAGCATTTATGACGGCGCTCGGCCGGTGGTGGCGCACTCTATATAAGCCACCACCGGACACCGTAGCAAGGTTCCGACATCATGTATTCCTCTATTCCCCCATAAGTAAACAAACAAAGCCCCCGGGCTCGAGACGTAAGGCTTTTGCCACTTCCGAGTGGGGTCTGAACTCGTATACATCGAGTGAACACCTGAGCCGTAGTTAGACTTTGCCCTTCCATTCGTATCCCTGATGTTATTGTCAGGCTAGTTCCCTCGAGAGCCGGCTTTTGAATCACTGCCCATGTACAGATACATTGTCTGATTTGAGGGTCAATGTTGGATAGAAAACGTCTCATTTAAGATCTTTTGTTGCGGTTTTCTTATATACTCGTCTTATAAGGACACATATCATTTTTGCAGTTTAACTAAGAGCTGCCTTCTACTAGTGTCATCTAGTTCTTCCATTTCTAAATATTTGTCTTTTTAAGGATTCAACTACGGACTACATACGGAACAAAATGAGTGAACCCACCCTTTAAATTATGTCTATACATCAGTATATAGTCCATAGTAAAATCTTTAAAAAGACAAATATTTAGAAAAGGAAGGAGTAGTATTGGTTAGAGCTTGGACGCATTCCGTGTGAAACGAGGACCAGAAATTGTTGTAGTGCTAGTGGTTATCAACTTATCATCTCCTTTTTGAACATTCTAGAGAGCATGTTTGATGTTACCTGTGCTGGGTCTGCTTTATGCTTTCCTTCCCATTTGCCGTTTATCTTTACAAAAAGGAGTAATCAAGTAATTCGTTTATCCGCACAGCTATATTCCATACACACACATTCATATTGGCATATCATTAGTCAGTCATTTCCGTTATTGCTTCACAAGGGCGGTAATGATTCGCCAAATACTCCTGCAGAAAGGTATGGTAATCAACACATTACAAATAACCGAAGAAAGATGCCTGAAGCAGTAGACTTGGATTGGTAAACTGATCGCTGGGAAAATACGAACAATTTGCTAAACCAACTGCTGATTGTTGTTACCTGTTTCAGCTTGCAAGGTTGATACCTTGAGGCGTGTGCCACGCAAAGAAGGCATATCAGTGAGGAGAAGGAAGCAAAGACGTGGCGAAGAATGGTAGTAGCACAGCATTGCAGATTTTTAGTCCCGATGATATTGAAAATGGAACTGGGATCAGATAATCCAACATAGGAATTCTGGATTTAATCGTCCAATTGTCATTCGAAATACGAGTTTTGGCACTTCAGTTTCTCAAGTAGTTTACCTCACGACTACCAGAGCATGCAGTTTGCACTGTAAGCTCCAGAGTTGTGGGTGGCACCAAAAGACAAAACCAGCTTCTCAATTGCACAAAATTGAGTTGACAAGGGCCGAATCAATCAAGCCAGGTAAAAAAGATTATGTTTCAACACCCACGCACGATGGTTTATAGGCTGAAACCATATGTTAGAAAATTGGATGCCAGCTGCAAAATGTGCAGAACACAGATATTCAGAAACAGAGTTCAACAAATGGTTTCTGACATCCTTCAGGAACTCTATATAATCACTGGGGTCGTAAAAATTCATGGATACAGGAGTATGATCTTTTTGTAAAGATCGCTTATTTACTAGACTTCACCAAATAGGTAAAGCAGCAACCACCACGAGAGTATACAATATTAATTACATATACTGAAACTTGCACCTTCAGTAGTATATCAGTGACGAACAGACCCATCACTGTCACTCACGGAACAGATTTTACTATGTATTGTTGAACACTTGAGCTTTCCATGGATGGAGGTGACATCAGTGGTGTCCATTTCGGAAGCCACCGCCAGAGCCGTAACCGTATCCGGATCCAGACCCGGAGCCATAGCCAGAGCCTCCACCTTGGCCTCCTCCGCCGCCGCCGCCGCTTCCATACCCTCCACCATATGCGCCACCCTGGCCATATCCACTGCCAGACCCGGAGCCGTAGCCCGAGCCCCCGCCAGACCCACCACCTTGGCCGCCACCGCCACCACCTCCGTGCCCGCCACCGCCACCGCCACCACTAGCACCACTGCCATAGCCAGAACCCTCACCGGATCCATGCCCATAGCCTGCACCACCTCCACCTTGGCCGCCACCACCTCCTCCGCCACTGCCGCCACCGTACCCGCCGGCGCCGCCCCCGTAGCCAGAGCCCTCCCCAGACCCATACCCAGAACCGGCGCCTCCGCCCTCACCACCCCCGCCTCCACCGCCACCTCCATGGCCGTATCCACCGCCACTAATACCCCCTCCACTTCCACCACCTTCGCCATACCCAGAACCAGACCCTGATCCACCATAGCCACTACCACCACCCCCGCCGCTGCCTCCGCCACTGCCTCCTCCGCCAGGACCGTAACCCAGGAGGATTCGAGCGCTGGCGCTCGTGCCTATGCTAAGGAGGACAAGAACGGCAATGGCCAAATGCTTGGTGATAGCCATCTTTGAGATGCTTGCCAGCTGCTTGCTCAGTTCAGTTATACTTGGTTGGTTTGTGTTGTGTGCGTGGTGGTGTGAAGTTCCCGAGCTGCGGTATTTATAGGGCACAATCATGCATGGCTCAGTCGATAGAGATCAATGTGTTTGCATGGTCCAAAACTAAAGGCTCTAGCTAGATCACTGCGCACGTAGACTTCGGAATTAATTGGATGCGCCGCATACATACATACCTGTGAAACGACGACTAGTACGAAAGCGCAATAGTGTTAGAGCATCTCTAGCAAGCCTTTTAAAATCGTAAACCGTAAAATTAAAATATAAGTCAAAAAAGCATTTTAAAGATTCATCTTAGCTACAATCGAACATATATTGTAAAATAAACTGTAAAACTAGAATAAAAAGCTTGTTTCTCCAGTCCGGCCGTCGCGCCCCGTCGCCCGTGGGTCGCGCCCCATCACCACGCCGGCCGCACCCCGTCGCCCACCAGACATGCCCCGTCTCCTTCGCCGTTCGCGCCTTGCTCCATTGCCATCCGCGCCAGCCGAGCCATGCCCTTTTGCCTGTCGCGCCAGGAGGATTCCGGCGGTCAGGCTGAGGTCATGGGAGGCCACGGCGAGGTCGAGCTCGTCCAATTCAATCCAACGACGATTGATTGCGACGTCTAGCGGGCTTTTCCGGTGTGTGGTGATGAATTCCGGCGAGTTCAGGGCGGATTTCGACAAACTACACGGCTGCGTGTTTGCTCCGACGAGGTTTGATCGATATACGTGGCCCCTCGGTTCGGCCTTCCAACCTTCAAATATAAGAGTCTCGGATGTGGATTTTTGGTTGCCCTTAAAAAATTTACAGGTAGGACCATTTTTACGGTTTCTGTGCTAGACATCTTTTTGACCAAAACTTTAAAACGCAAAAATACGATTTTGACCATTTATACGGGTCTGCTAAAGATGCTCTTAGTGGTCTTCTTTGACATTTAGACAAAGAAACATGTCGGTGTGTGATGTTACCAATTTTGTTTTTCTTCAAAAAGTTTCAATCTATTCATCATCTACCATGTCAGTACAAGAAATATCAAAAATAACAAAAGTTATATTCATGTCCGTCGATCATCTAGCAAAGACTATGAACATTGTAGCAAGTCTAATGTGCGTCGTCGTATAACCCTTTTTTTATGAAGCCGGCAAAAATGATTGGACTAGTAGACATTCAAAAAGTTGACGTCGAAGAATAGACGATGACATGCCTTCTGCTCACTCCAACCAAATCCCATGTGACTTAACAAAGACACATCTTTGCATTTTCATCGACGATGCTAGACGGATAGCCGAAACCAGGGTTGGACGAACAAGAACCTTCTTCCATCTTCACAAAACCGCAACCGTCTCCATACAAGCGGCGTGGAGACGAATCAGCTTTCCTGCTTTACGCACGCTCGAAATTTTCAACAAAGGGAGATAGAGAAAGAAGGTGTGGACTGTGTAGGCCCATGCATGCTGAACCCCACAGAAACGGTTGCGAACTCACTCACACACAGAATCCACGGCAGTCATGCAAGGTGCGCTCCAGCTTGCGTGCATGTTCGGCCGGCGCCATACCTTGAAATGCAAGCTAAAGGGCGAAGCTATAGGTAGCTCGGTTATGGGATTGATCATTAGTTTAGAATTTTTCTTAGCGTGGTAGCGCTTGTCGTTATTTGGTCGCTTTGACTACGTAGAAATGATAAGGTTTTTAATGATAAAAGTATTTCTTTTATGCAGATTATCTACGAATGTATCGGGACTCTTCGTTCATGGTCTTTTCTACAACACGTGAAGAATCGAGACCTGTTTACGGAGATGTGTATACTATTGGAGGCTACGACGAGGAATACTTTTACCCAACATGCGTGGCAGCATGATCTTAAAATTGCACTCCCCCATCCCTTCGTTTTAAACGCTATGCTATACAGACTCTACATGTTTCTTTGAATCTCGTCTTTGTATTTGTATTTTTTATGTGTGAAAGAATATTGTTTGACTGTGTGCGTCTTAATTATGCAGGGGCCAAATATAATATTTAAATCTTTTAAGTAATAAAGTGTTCTTTTCGAAAAAATACGGGTGCGCGCGTTGTGGCTGTGGTTCGTTCGACCGATCCAGTGCGGTCGTTAGGTGGGTCGGCCTGGTGCGAACGCTGATGGCACGTCAAGATGAACCACACAGACACGGTTGTCCTGGTGCAGCTGCATGTTCACCTACATACAAACACATGGCATCCTTTCCCGTCGTGGTACATGCGACATGCTATAGTTTCAACCGCAACTGGAAGGTCTTCGCGACATGCTATAGCTAGGGC
Organism: Hordeum marinum; assembly: GCA_022496015.1. NCBI lineage: Eukaryota > Viridiplantae > Streptophyta > Magnoliopsida > Poales > Poaceae > Hordeum > Hordeum marinum. The sequence goes on along the minus strand of CM039672.1, from coordinate 196,202,988 downwards.
ATTTCAAGCTGACTCGCAAATTTGGTCCCGTATTTGTATTTGTATACAGAGGATACCAGTCAATGAACGCGCATGTGCGACGGGCCAACGCTGCCCGCGTATTTTTGATCCTAAATTTTCTTTAGTCCGCATATTCAAATGACAGCATATATAGTCTAAAATAATTTAAATGTCAAAAATACATTTTTGACATTGTTGCCCTCCTTAACTGCCTACAACTGTTTTATCAGTCTTTTCTCAATTGCTCATGAGTTGCTCGATGTCGAATTTGTTGATGTATTTGAACAAACGCTTCAGACGTGGCCGGATTAAATTTGATAGAATCACTTATGTTCTTAAATTTAAGAGTTGCGGTATCATCCGCAGCGTCATCCTTCAAGATCATGTTGTGCATGATCACACAACAAGTCATCATCTTTCATAAGATCTCCATATCTAATTGTCTAGCAGGACTGCAAACAACTTCAAAACACGCATGCAGAACTCCAAAGTCCCTCTCAACATTCTTTCTAGTTGCTTCTTGTCTTTGGGTAAAGTGAGACTTTTTCTGGTCAACTGGGTTAGAGATGGTGGTGACAAAGTTAGCCCACGAATCAACGACCGTCCCATGTGCAAGCATCAAGAGTGTGAACGTGCATTTATGTAACCAGAGAACCCAATCTTTCCCACAGCGTCCTTCTTCGAGATGAAATGAAGTAGTTATCAAAGGGCCTGACGCCATGATAGAGACAATCAAAGACAATTTTACGCATTTGAAAGCGCTGATAATTGTTAGCCAAGAGGGCATCCGAGCAAAGTAGTCGCCCATGAATGTCAAATGGCCGCATGCCCCGTTGCGGTTGGGCACTCGATGTCACTTAATCGATTCTTTGATATTAAGAACATGCTCCTCCACACGCTCCGCGTTTGCAAGCACCACCCGCGTCATCGCCATATCATCTGCCTAGTCCTACTCGTCGGGCAATTCAGACGACTCAACATAGTGCTCGCATATGTACTCCATATCTAAATTCATTGCTTCAAAGAAGAAGAGATAGAACAATTAGCTCATGCAATTCACCGAACAATTGTCGGGCATGGTGAGCATTGTAGGAGCGGATGGTATCTGCATGGCGGTCGGACACTAGAAATTTCTCTCTATTTTGCGATGCTTCACTTGTGTCGTGTATAACCGTTTTACGTCACAGAAAATACACTAGTGACCTTTTCCGGCCCTCACCCCCCCCCCCCCGGTCACCGAACCGCAGTCATAGAAAATATTTTTTGACGGTACCACTTTATTCATCATGCAAGATCATAGTTTAGGTGACGAACCAAAAATTCTCACTGCTGGCCATTTTCGGTGACGACCTAGAATGGCACCTATGATAGCCCAATCGGTCGCCTGAGATCTTTTTCGCGATGATAATCCGTCACCGGTGATCGGTTCACATGTTTGACCAGTCTAAGATTCTGACAAGTGGGGCTGGCAGATGGTGACGTGACTACTTCCATGTGGGGCCGCCTTGGGTTTTATCACCGACGTCCCTTCAGTAATAAGTTGGGTGACAGCTTTGACGGGTCAACGCTGCTGACATATGGGCCCAGAAGATGCAGACGTGGCTGCTTACATGTGCGTCCAGAAGGTGCTGATGTGGCTTTTTACATCTGGGTTCGGACAGTGCTGATGTGGTTGCTTATAGGTGGGGACACAACTGTGGTGACGGTTCCAATTTCCGTCACTGGTTTTATTATAGCGTCAAATTGTGCACGATTGATTTTATATGACATATTAAATTTGAATTAGATAAAATTTGAATTTCATATTGCCCATCAGAACTTTTATTATAATAACAATGGGACTTGACATTTCTCACAGCAGTGATCTACATATTACTGACGTGGGCCGTCCAAATGACATATTATCAAACATTAAAAATAACACTGGAGAAGGCATCATGCCGAATAGTAGTGCACCATCATTCATTGATGGGTTGTGACACAGTCTCCTACGAAGACAACGATGACTTCATTAAGAGATGACTAAGAATTCCCTCCATTTCTTGTTGCTTTTTTTTCAAAGCCTTCGTTTTTTCTCTCCTGATCCATCTTGATTACTTCTATTTCTATTTATTGTTTCCTTTTGAGCTCTTCTATTTCCTGCATCTGTGCACTAAGTAGGACATTCAAATTTTCTACAAATGTGAAATTTCCTTATTTTGTGTCTGTTGCTTGTGTTGTTATCTTTGCTTCTAGCTCATGGATCCATTGTTCAGAGGATGAATCATGTGATGAGACGCCAAAGCTTGAAAGTAACATGGCGGAGGAGCTCTTTTCCTCAATAATCTGCATGTCAGGTACTTGCAGCAGAACTTGTAAACGTGCCCTCTGTGTGGTCCGCATCATGATTCAAAGTGTTGTTCGTGTACTGTTAATACATTACACTATGATGGCTCACAGAATAATTTTGAAGCGAGAACATTATAGATTAGTTACGGATGCTTCTTCTGCAATCTTTCTCATACTGGAATCCTTCTCGATGTTGTGGTAGTTTTTAGAAAAAAGTCTGGAAAAAACCTTGAATTCGTACGCCGAGTCTGAATCAAACCCTGAACTCAAAATCCCTGAAACCATCACCCTGATCTCTGTGATCCTGGCTAATCCTGGCTGAATGTTCGTTTGTGACAATGGGAATGATTACATGGCATATATGGAGGGGAGATCGTGACCAGCTAGACTGACTGCGGGCCATACTTTGTCACCTCTTAAACCCACGACCAGATCGGCCCAAATCCATCTCCCCTGTTTCTCTCGCTATTCTGTTCCCCATATCCCATGTATCTCGCTCGTATCTTTAGCTTCAGGTGCGCAGATGATGGTGATCGGCGGCTGATTGTCAGGAAGGCAAGAGAATCACGGCTGGCGGAATAGACACAGGTAATGTGCCCCCTCCTAGTGCTTTCTTGTTTGCATCAGCCGTCCTTTGAAGGATATGGCTGTGATTTCAGATAGTGGTGGTTTTGGAGGATCGTTTTACAGGAAAAATATTGTGATTTCAGCTTAATGTGTGGTTCTATTTCATGTCAAAAGTTGTATTAGGCAAGGGGTACTGAATTTATCTGTATTATCGTAGGTGTTCTTTCTGTAATCATGGATCCTAGTGAGAAACTGAATGTCCGCTTTCACTTTGGAGGCAATTTGTCTGGATTGGTCCCAAGTTAGATTATGTTGGAGGAGATGAGGAAATATCACAGATAGAAAGGGACAAACTTTCCTTACCATAAATCACAGGGCATTTGGGTGATGATATTGTTGGGAGACGTAGTAGTAAATCAAAATTTTCCTACGTGTCACCAAGATCCATCTATGGAGAAACCAGCAAACGAGCGGGGAAAGATTGGATCTTCATACCTTTGAAGATCGCTAAGCGGAAGCGTTGCTAGAACGCGGTTGATGGAGTCGTACTCGCAGCGATTCAGATCGCGGTAGATCCGATCAAGTGCCGAACGGACGGCACCTCCGCGTTCAACACACGTGCAGCCCGGTGACGTCTCCTACTCCTTGATCCATCAAGGAGGGAGGAGAGGTTGAGGGAGAGCTCCGGTAGCACGACGGCGTGGTGGCGGTGGAGCTGCGTGGTACTCCGATAGAGCTTCGCTAAGCACTACGGAGAAACGAGGAGAGGGAGGAGTAGGGCTGCACCTGGGAGGAGATGAACTCGTGTCTTTGTGCAGCTCCAAATACCTCCACTATATATAGGAGGAGGGGAGGAGAGGTGATGCGCCCTAGGGTTCCACCCTAGGGGCTGGCGGCAGCCACCAGATGGCATCTGGCCAGCGGCCAGGTCAGGGAAAGGTGGAGGCGCCCTAGGGTGGGCCTTAAGGCCCATCTAAGCCTAGGGTTTGCCCCCTCCACCCTTGCTGCGCCTTGGGCTGGGGTGGGAGGCGCACCAGCCCACCTAGGGGCTGGTTCCCTCCCACTCTTAGCCCATGGAACCTTCCGGGGCAGGTGGGCCTTAAGTGTGTAGACCCTACGGGTTCGGGAGACACGTAGACATGACCGAGACACCTCTCCGGTCAATAACCAACAGCGGGATCTGGATACCCATGTTGGCTCCCACGTACTCCACGATGATCTCATCGGATGAACCACGATGTCAAGGATTCAATCAATCCCGTATACAATTCCCTTTGTCTATCGGTATGGTACTTACCCGAGATTCGATCGTCGGTATCACCATACCTTGTTCAATCTCGTTACCGGCAAGTCTCTTTACTCGTTCCGTAATACATCATCCCGTGACTAACTCCTTAGTCACATTGAGCTCATAATGATGATGTCTTACCGAGTGGGCCCAGAGATACCTCTCCGTCACACGGACTGACAAATCCCAGTCTCGATTCGTGTCAACCCAACAGACACTTTCGGAGATACCCGTAGCGTACCTTTATAGCCACCCAGTTACGTTGTGACGTTTGGCACACCCAAAGCATTCCTACGGTATCCGGGAGTTACACAATCTCATGGTCTAAGGAAACGACACTTGACATTGAAAAGCTTTAGCAAACGAACTACACGATCTTGTGCTATGCTTAGGATTGGGTCTTGTCCATCACATCATTCTCCTAATGATGTGATCCCATTATCAACGACATCCAATGTCCATGGTCATGAAACCGTGACCATCTATTGATCAACGAGCTAGCCAACTAGAGGCTCACTAGGGACACGTTGTGGTCTATGTATTCACACATGTATTACGGTTTCCGGTTAACACAATTATAGCATGAATAACAGACAATTATCATGAACTAGGAAATACAATAATAACTATTTTATTATTGCCTCTAGGGCATATTTCCAACAGATATCACATACAAAGATGCCATGAAGCTTTATTTCTTGCTGCCAGGTAAAGAACTTTCAGATGGGTTGATGTTTCACAGGGCATTTGGGACGAAGGGAGTAGTTGAATATTGTTTGAATTGTTTATGTGTTGTTTGAGATGCTTATGTAGTGTCTTTTGTTACACCAGCAAGCAAACACTGATACTCAGATTGGAGCAAGCCAAGAGGCTAAGAGCAAAGAAATATATCAAGCACAAGCAGAAGCAGGACCAAGTGGAGGGAAGAGGAAGGCTACCAGGAAACAGCAAGTGCAAGCCAAGAAAAAAATCAAAGAATTGATCATGCTTTATTGGTTCTTCTCTGGTCTTATTAGTATATTAAATCAGATGTTAGCAGTACTACAGAACTGATTGTTATGTCATTTTGGTTTAAATTCTTAAGTCGGTATGGTCATTTACTGGTGGTTATGTGTGTCCCTGTTAATGATGTTATTTGCCTCGCACTTATGTGTTAATTTTTTCTGAAATGGCACTACAAATCTCTATTTGCCAATGCAAACTGAATGCATTTCTTATATTCTGCTGCTTAATATTACAACAGAATGCAAACTGATCTTATAACTTGTTGTCAAATTCCATTATATAACTGCCATATTCTGCTAGTTGGTCTTACAAAAGGATGTCAGATGCAATACAACATCCAGTCACTTACTTATTCAGTGTTCGAAAAGCTCACATTACATTCACTATCATATGGCACTAGGCCAGTACATTCATTGATATAATAACGTAGCACATTTGCTGCAACTACATCTACCATCAACATCATGATGACATATAACACACTCTTAAACAATGCAGTTCTCTCAAAACCTTCACATCGGGTCCTCAATGCCGAATCTCAGCATTGTTCTCTTCTACTTTTCTCTACCATGCTTCCATCCATCATCAAGTTCATCCTTAGTCCTCCTAATTGCATCTCGAAGATCAATAAGCAGTTGCCTGATGAACGGGCTGGAAGGATCATCATGCCACAGAAAATATCCACATTCATCTCTCTACTTCAACAGTAAATCAAATCAGAGCCAACAAAGGGAAAAGAAGAAGCAAAATTGGTACAGAACAATATAAGGAGAGGGAGATATTACAATTCAGTAGACGCAGCAATAGTAAAATCCACCGGGGCGCCGTCTTCTCGTAGTATCAATTGTTCGCCGATTTGTACGCCATGGGATTCTCATCCGCCCGCACCGGCGACCGGCGACGACCTAGCCACTGCCCTCGTCTTCCCGCGCCCACCTCCGGGGTATGCTGCAACGGAGGAGGAAGATATATGAGTTCTGCCCTCCACCGCCGCCTACCCTCACCGGCGACCGGCAACGACCTGGTCGCTGCCCTCGACCGCCTGTGCCCACCTTCGAGGTACGCTGCGCCGAAGGAGGAATACATCTTACTGATGTCCTCCTCCTCCGCCCGCCCGTACCGGCGACTGGCGACGGCCTGCTCATTGCCTCCTCCGCCGCCGCCCGCCCGCACCGGCGAGCTCCTCTGATTCATGCCGCCGACGAACCCTCCCACCTCGAGTCCCCTTCTCAGTTTATTTTCCCGCGTGGCCGATGAGCTGACTACTGAGTGGGACCCGTTGTCAGCACTTCGTGGCATCTTATTTCCCTAATTCCTGCCACGTAAGCGACCCCGTTTGCAAAAGCGATCATTTAGCATGAATCGGCCGGGATTAGCCAGGATCAGAGAGATCAAGGTGACAATTTCAGGAATTTTGAGTGCAGGGTTTGATTCAGACTCGACGTACGAATTCAAGGGTTTTTCAGACTTTTTCCTTTTAGAAAACTCCGAACTCGATGCTCTCTTCTTGCTATATTTGGCCTTATAGAATAAGGACACTCGCATCAGTACATAATATCACATAATAATAATAAAATATTCAGGATTTCAATAACTTATTTAATTCTTACCATAAGGGGTATTATATTTTGAACTGCCAATCATACCGCTTACCAGCATATCATGTATGTTTTCTTTTTCCTTGTCAAAAAATTCTTACGACATGACACAAAAACTTAGTATGACATGGAGTTCAGAAATATAAAATCTCAAGAGGAAGCCGAACTATTATGTATGGTCTCTGAACTTGTTAGAACATTTGGTCATAAAGTTATATTTACGGTGTTGAGCACATTTTTGCAAAATGCTAGTGCAAAAATCTTCCGCAAAGGCATCCCTCAAGTCAATTTCGAGCCGTCTCTTAAGAAACCATGTACCAATGAAAGTTAGAACATATGCAGTGCACGGTTTAATGAATGTGTTATAGGAGAATTGCATATTATAGATGCATGAGAAATCTGCTAAGTAAGTTTACCTTGTAAATAGTTAGGGTCCATTTATTCTTTTTTGTAACTGAAGATGAACGTACATATTCATCCATGTCAACATCGTAGACATCAGTTTCCTCCATTGAGTTGTATTTTAGATCATCATCTATTTGCGCACGAGCATGCACAAAATAATTTGCTATACAAGCGAAATCTGGTGGGCCAATGGTATCAATATAGTGTTTCTTCATGAGTGTAGGTATTCGAGCAGCATTGTCCTTCATTCTTTCCGCCAGTACCTGCTCGCACTGGTGCAAGGACATGCTATACAAACGGTTTTTAACCCCTTTCCACAACGCAATTTTAAACCGTCGCCTTGCATGTGTGGGCGATAGGGGGGTCCATCCCACACGACACGGAAAGCCCATCGGTGATGCTGACCAACGAATGCAAACGATCTGCCAAACATAATCGTGTGCAATACAGGTACATATCGCACACATTATATTTTGGGCGTACATGTTGGGTTTGGGATCACGAGTCAAACGCGTCTAATTGCTCATGGAAAACAAACGGTGTTTGACTTTTCACTGTTTGCGCAACATTACCTAATCCACACGGGCCATGGTAGAAAATGTGTGTGATAACCTCGTCATCGCACACGAGATTAACCTCGCAACTGCCTGCCATGCATGATATCATCGCACACGTTTCCAAAAAAATTTACATGTGGGATCTTCTTTGCATCGGGCACGGTTTCCTTTTTGGCTCACGTGTGAGATAAGGTGCTAACGCAAAAGATTGGGAAGCTCATGCACACACGTACAAGTGCTGCAAATTATTTGCGATTTCTTATGTATCACCAACGTTTCAGTATATATCATGTGTGCTTTTCATGTAGATCTGTGACAGCCCAAGTGTTGTCCTTACCATTTTGGGTCATGAAACCTATGTGAACCTTGTGTCATGTGTTGAATGAATTGAGTTTGCTTCCTTGCCATTTGATCATTGTCTCATGCATCATGTATCATGGCATCTCATCATCATGTCATGCATAATATATTTGTGGTGTGCTTCCATGTGTCTTTGTTGTGAGGTGTTAGTAGGACTTGGTGTTTGTGGATGTGTGCATGTGTGGGCATCAACTCCTCCCCTCTCCCTTATTTTCAAAACTAAACCTAAGCCTTTTATTCCTTTTGTTTTTCTTTAACAGAATTAACTTGCTAAATAAATCTGTAAAAATGTTCATGGTGTAGATAATATTGTTTTGAGATTATATGTGTTGCTACCTTTGGTGTTTAAGCTTTGGAATCATGGGGTTTTGAATTAAACAAGGGCTGTTATTTTAAAAAGGTATTTAATTTAATCGCTCTAAAAAACAACTTACTAATTTTATAAAATAGGACATATTTCCTTTTTTGTTTTGTCAAAATTCCTTTTATTTTACTCTGGGGCTTTTGTTTTGTTTTCTTTTATTTATAAAAAGAAACTCTGTTTGTTTTTCTAAGAGAGAGTGTGGCTCTAGGACTGGGCCTTTCCCCTTCGCCCCGGCCCAGCCCGCAGCGCAAGCGGAGACCTGCCCCATCGTCCCCCCTTTTCCGTCAGTCTGTGAGAAAGCAAAGAGAGCGAGCAACTCTGCTGTGATCTTTCGTCGTCGAGCGTCGTCTGCTCCGAGGCTTTTAAACCCCATTGACGTGCGTGCGCCTTGCCTAGGGTTCCACGTTCCCCCCGTGCCGCTGCCACTCCCATCTCCCTCTCCTTCCTCTCTCCCTTCTCCTTTTCTTCTATGTCAAGTAAGAGGTTCAGAGTGAAAGGAGGTTTAGAGAGAGGTCGCCGGTCCTTCCTCGCCGTCGTTCCGTCCTACCGCCGCGTCATCGTCATCACGCAGATGGCGTGCGGGTCTAGGGACGCTCCCGCGCTCCGTTCCCGGTGCTAGGTGGTGAGGAGCACCGCTGCAGCGCCGCCTCGTCGTCGTCGTCGTCCGCAAGCGGAGAAGCCGCGTCGCTGGCCGTCTTCTTCTTCTTCCTCGCCGTCGCAGCGTTCCCGCGTCTCTGAGCAGCCCCTAGGTGAGCTGCTCGTCGTCGTAGCCTTCCCTCCCTCGCGTAGGCCCACATCGTCGTCGTCGCGTTCTGTCTCTGCCGTGCCCCGAGCCGAGCGGAAGCTCGAGCTCGAGCGCCTCCTTGCCGCCGCGTCTAGCCGTTGTATGGCGTGGGGATGGGTTCCCCTAGTACCCAGCTCTCCCCGCTGGTGGTCTGCGTTGCCGGAGAGGCCCCGTAGTCGCCGGAATCGTTGCCGCTGTCGCCGGTGTCATGTTATTTCAGTTTCGTCAGTTAAGCGTTGCCTTGTTAGTACTAGAGGCACAACTCCCCCCTTCTGTCGTGATTCGAAGCATAGCGCAGTGGTGTTCGACTCCGGGAACGACCGCGTGGTCGTGGGTTCGATTCCCAGCTCCCCCCCTTTTGTTCCTTTTTTTGATTGGCCGGATCTGGTGTGGTGTGTTCGGATCTGGTGTGGTTGTGTGTTGAGAGTGTGTGTGCCCGTGTGTGCCCGGTGTGTGCAGGATCTCATGTGGCTAGCAGGGATCTGGTGTGGCTTAGAGTGTGTGTGTGTGTGGCACATGTGTATGTGTGTGTTGTGTGTGTGTGACAAGTGGGCCTGGCCCCACTTGTCATCCACTAAGGGGCCCTGGTGTCTATGTTAGGTGGCCCCCCTGCTTATTGTTTGTTTTCTTTATTGTTTTAGTGTTTTAAGGGATATAAATAGGTTATTTCTATTTCTTGTAATTTTGCTAAATCTGGATATGAACTTATATGACATGAGCATTTCTAGTAGGTTTTCACTTATAGGAATTGATGGCATTTTTCTATCTAGTGTTTTGCCATGATGCTCCATACAAACATATGAGTGTGATCTATGATTTTGGGGTAGAATCACCCAAGGAATTTATTGATGCAACTTATTTGGTCATTTGAGCAAGTTTGACAAAATGTCATTTTGTCTCAAAGTGCCATTTTGTCATTTTAGTTATATTTAATCCATGCATGCTACGATAATTGTGCCAACATGAAAATGGTAGCCTTTGATGAGTAGAATGCCATGGTATTTACTTTTGTCATGTTATACTTGCATATGTGTGGGAACCATGCTCTTAAGAAGCTTCTAAAATGTTGTTGTTTTCAAACATGCTAAATATTTCTAAGACTAGGAATCTGTTAATATTTTTATGCCCTCTTGAGTGGATGCTACCAAGTGATATGTTGAGAATTACCTCAAGCTCAGTGCTAGTGTTTTGAAGTAGATGTTGCCCTCTACCATCTTGTTAATTTTCATGCCATGAGGTGGTCCCAATCACCATTAGTTTGTGCTGTCAACTTGCTATCAGCTTAACTCAGATTCCAGAAAACTGTTATTTTCACTAAGTCCCTAAAATCTGTTTCATCATGCCAACTTGTGAGCTTCATGATTATTGATATGTGCCTCCTTTACAGTTTGTGTAGTTGGATGATTTGATAAGCATGCTATGTAGATTCTATGAATGCCTTGTTTGTGGTTGGAGACTTCCTGTAACTTTAGTTATTTGCTGTGAAAGTTGCTATGTTGCTGTTTTGTGGTAGATTGTTTGCTTTAGTGTTTTGTGGCTTGTGGGAGCTATGCTCCATGGAATTGCTTGATATTTGACTCTATTGTGGTTGGTTTTTCATTGCCTAACCAGTGGCTACCTTGGAATGCCAAGGAATAGCTCATGGCCTTCATTGTCTTGTGTTTTGCCTTCGTAACTTGTCGTGAGCGTAGCGTGAGAACCGTAACTCCGTTTCCTACGTTCTACATATGCATTTGTATCGATTTTGCATGAAGCATCCATATTTTCCATGATCATGCATGTTTAAATAACTTAACATGAGGTTCTATCCAGAATTGTAAATAACTAAATTATTGCATGTGAAACATGACTAGTTTAGGATTGCCATGTTAAATACTTCAAATGAATCATCCATCATATTGTTTGTGCATTGCACCTTGGTTGTTTTTTTATTTTTGCTGTTTATCTTGGGTAGACGCGAGTGTTGAAACTAAGTACGAGGATCCAGGAGAGTACCACTACGAGGACCCCGCTCTTTGTCCATCTCAAGAACCAACAAGCAAGATGATCGTACCCGGATCCCGACACTATTTTTGCTTTGCTAGATGTCTCGTTCTTATAGTTACATATGCGCTACCTACCACTTGAATGTCAAGCCTCCTACATCGCCATGAAAGTCTCTAACCCTCCACATCCTAAGAAACCTTGTTTGGCTAAGTTACCACTGATTAGCCCCTCTTATAGCATTCTTAGTTGCATGTGCAGGTTGTTTCCATGTGATAACATGGATTTCTGGCATATCACAATATTATCTGCTATTTAATTTAATGCACATATATATATCTTGGTATGGTGGAAGGCTTGGCCTTTTGCTTGGTGTTTTGTTCCACTTTTACCGACATAGTTTCTTGTTACCGGTGTTATGTTTCCATATTTTGCGCTCCTAACATGCTCGGGGTTGTTATGGGGACACCCTTGATTATTCGGTTGATATTAAAACCCGTTTGGAAAGACCCAACATTGGTACTATTTTCTTAAACAACTTAATAAAATTGCATATGGCTTAGCTACCCCGTGGATAATTAATCAACCCCCGGGCCAGTGCTCCTCATGAGTGTTGGTCCAAACTAGAGCCATGTGTGGGCCAACCCGGGGCAACTCGGGAGATTTCTATCAATCCACCATACACTGTGCTTATCTGTTGTGGCCTGAGAATGAGATATGCGGCTCTTATCGGGTCCGTTGACATGTCGGGTGGTTTTGCTGGACTTGTTTTACCTTTCTCGAGTGGCTTGCGCGAGGGACTCTGATTTTCTTTGGGCTATCTCGAGGTGTCGTAATTCCTTTGGAGTTGCCTAGGATGATCACGAGATCCGTGGTCGAGGTTATTCCCGCGGAGTGTGGTTAATTTATGATGGACTAGTTGGAGCACCCCTGCAGGTTAAAACTTTCGGAAAGCTGTGCCCGCGGTTACGTGGCAACTTGGATATTTGTTTAACACGTGGTTATAGTTAACTTGAAGTAAACTCTAATAAAATGCACCAACTATGTGAGTAACCGTGATCGTCTCTACTCGTGAACATGAACCGAGAGAGAACACGGTGGGGTTATGTTTGACGTAAGTAGGTGCTCAGGATCTCTTAGAGGTCATTCTAGTTCTCGATCGTTTATCGTAGACCACATATTTACTTTCATGTTCTCGTAAGATTAGCCACCATAAATGCTTAGTGCTGCTGCAAACTAAACACCTATCCCCCATCCAACCTATAAGCTTGAATAGTCTCGGTACTCGGGAGTGAGATGGCTGAGTCCCCGTGGCTCACAAACTACTACAACAATCCAGGTGCAGGTACAGATGAGATCGTGCCAGATGATGTGATGCAGCTCCAGTGGGAGTATGATGAGGAGCGTGGCAGGATGTACGTCACTTATTCAGACGAGTAGAGTGGTCGTGGACATGATCTTCGGGGCTAGCAAGCCGGTGTCATTGCGTCATTTATCGTTTGTTTTCATTCGTAGCCAGACCCTGCCTTTGGATTGATGTTTTGAATACATTTTGTGGAATTGTAATTTAGCATGTGGCGAGTGTAAGCCAACTCATATACTCTTCTCTTCATAAATGTATGTAATGATATTGTACTTGCAAACAACAAGATGCGCCTCTATCCCTGTCGAGGCCCTCGTGCCTTAATATGGATAGGAGCACATCTTGGGCATGTCAAGTTGGTATTCAGAGCCATACGACCATAGGGGCCCTTCGCTTGATCGAACTTGGCCGAGTCGAGTCTAGTAAAAACTATTTTGAGTCTAGTTATATCGGAGAGTAGGTTTATTTTTACTCCTCTTCTATGCTCTGGTGAGGTATTCAACTTAGGAATTTTGATTCTACTCCCCTTCTTGCTCAAAAAAATTTAGGATCACACGGATAATTTGGAGTCTATATGATACCGATGTGACGGAGTTCTGTCTTGGTGCCTCCTGTCTGACTTGATTTCTTTAGGGGATTTGAGCTCCAGGGAATTCTTGGCACATCGTTATCATTCAGCTTCCTTAGTATCTCAGGATGGAGAATGTTCAGAATTACTTCAATATTTGTCGTGGTGAGATAAGGTCGGAGTCACCCAGTACTGGGGAGGTGTTCGGGGTACCACCATGATTAGTATCGTTGTGCTTTCGATGATTCGAGTTAGATGGATTTGCGAAAGCCTCTGATTATGTGTTGAAGGATGGATACAGTTGGGGTGTAGGTTTGCTAGTTGTGTGAGATATTTCCTCCTTGTATCCCCCACACCGGATTGCATAACCAGAAAGTTTTCGGAAGTTCTTAGGTGGGAACTCATGTAGTTATCTAGGATCATCTTCTTTAGATGTATGAGGGCATATACATTTGTTCTGAGCAACATTATCTCAATACTTTTGTGTTATTGCAAGTGGCTTCTAATATCTGATGATGTTATCGCAAAACCGAAGAAGGCATTCTTACTAATTTTTCAATAGGAAAGTTGTTATGTTATTCGTTCAATTTCTTTCAAGCATTTGATTCAGCTTTGAATTCATATTTGTCAATGAGGTGTTGATGTTTTGTCCATCTTCAGGATGGCTCCACCAATTCGCGAGAATCCGGGTCGTGGTGAGGAGCAGGTTGATGTTCCACCACCCCCGCCACCGCCTCCTCCTCTAGAAGCTTGGCAAGTTGTGATGGCCGCAACCAATGCGAATACTCAGATGTTGCTCAGGTTGTTGCAAGAAAGAGATCAGGGTCAACAAGGCTTTCAAGGGAATTTTCAGAATCAACCTCAGTTTGCGATGCTCAACCAGTTCCTTGCCAACCAGCCCAAGTCTTTCACCTGCTGTGAGCAGACTTTCGATGCAGATGATTGGCTCCATGACATGAGTAAGCATTTTGAGTGTAGCAATGTCAGACCAAAGGACTTTGTCAGATTCGTGTCGTTTCAGCTCAAGGGTCAGGCAACTGATTGCTGGCAGCAGTACAATGACTCCAGGGGTGATCGTGTTGTTACTTGGGACGATTTTTGTCGTGACTTCAGGGCCCATTACATTCCGACAAGCTTTGTTGAGGAGATGCGTGAGAAGTTCAGGCACCTGAAGCAGGAAAGCAAGTCTGTCTATCAGTACAACATCAAGTTCCAAAATCTGGCACACTATGCTGAGCAAGATGTTCCAGATGACAAGTCCATGATATATCAGTTCAGAGGTGGTCTCAAGGATGAGCTCTTGTCGGGTCTAGTCCTTCAAGAGCCTCGTGAGTTTGATCAGTTCTACAATATGGCTTTGAAGGTCGAGGCAACACAGCTCAAGTTGGAGAACTCAAGGAAGCGTTCAAGGGATTAATATTCTTCTTCTTCTAGCTCTCAGATGGTCCCTAAGCAGCAGAAATATTGGGTGCCTAATCCTCCTCCATTTCGTCCTCCTCAGCAGCAGAAGCAATTCGGTGGTCGTGGTTCTTCCCACCCACCCAACCCAAGATTTCAGCAGAGACCCCAGGCGCCAAAGTCAGCTTTTGTTTCTCCTCCACGCAACTTCCGTCCGCTATCTAAGGTTAATTGTCACAAGTGTGGTCAGAAGGGTCACTACTCAAACAAGTGCAACTAGAGGCGTATTCCGCCTCCTCCTCTAGTCAGGCCTCCAGGCAATGCAATGGTGAAGCATAATCCCAAGTCAGCAAAGGTGAACATGGTGAACGCAGCAGAGCCAGAGGATTCTTCTCAAGTGATCATGGGTAATCTCTCAGTTAATTCTATTCCTGCAAAAGTTTTGTTTGATACTGGTGCATCACATTGTTTCATGTCCCGTTCATTCTTTGCAATTCATGAGTTTGCATGTCAAGATCTTCTTAGACCTGTGTCAGTGGTGTCTCCTGGGAAGTTAATGAATTCCAATTGCTTGGTTCCGGATGTTTCTATCAAGATGGTCAATTATTCTTTTCTAGCCTCTCCAATTGTTCTCGGAAATTCCGACATTGATCTCATTCTGGGCATGGACTTCCTGGCTATGAATAAGGCTTATGTTGATTGTCAAGCAAAAGAAGTCAAGCTAACTCATCCTTCAGAAGATGTGATTATTTTTGCGGCTTGCGATGACACAATCCATCTCTTTGCTCTTAATGAGAAGGGTGAAATCTTGGCTATTTCTCAAATTCCGGTGGTTAGTGAGTATGAAGATGTCTTTCCAAAAGAATTGCCAGGAATGCCTCCGCACCGGCTAGTCGAGTTCGTGATTGACCTCGAGCCCGGAACTGAACCGGTTTGCAAGCGCCCTTATAAACTTGGCCGAAAGAGCTGAAAGAGTTAAAGAAGCAGCTAGATGAACAAGAACGTTTGGGTTTGATCAGACCAAGTTCTTCTCCATGGGGTTGTGATGTTTTGTTTGTCAAGAAGAAGTATGGCACGGACCGACTTTGTGTCGATTACCGTCCATTGAACAAGAAGACAATCAAAAACAAGTACCCACTTCCCAACATCAATGAGTTGTTTGAACAACTGAAAGGTGCCAAGGTTTTCTCGAAGCTTGATCTTTGCATGGGATATCATCAGATTCGCATTCACGAAGAAGATATTCCAAAGACCGCTTTCAGGACGAGTTTTGTCTCTTATGAGTACACCGTCATGTCGTTTGGTCTTGCCAATGATCCTCCAACCTTCTCAAGAATGATGAACTTCATATTCTCTCCTTTCAAGAATGAGTTCGTCTTGGTCTATTTGGATGATATCCTTGTGTTCTCGGAGAGAGAAGAAGAGCATGCAGAGCATCTCCGGCTTGTGCTTGACAAGCTAAGAGAACATCGATTCTATGCCAAGTTTTCAAAGTGTGAGTTTTGGCTCAATGAAGTGGTGTACCTTGGGCATCTCTGCCGAGGGCATTAAAGTGCACCCTGAGAAAGTTGAGGCAATCCAGAAGTGGGAGCCTCCTCAGAATGTGAAGCAGCTTCGTAGATTCCTCAGGCTTGCTAGTTATTGCAGAAGGTTCGTGGAGAACTTCTCTCAAATTGCTAAGCCTCTGTCTAATCTCCTCCAGAAGAATGTCAAGTATGTTTGGTCTCCTGAATGTGATGTGGTGTTCAGTACGCTCAAGCAGAGACTGACTTCAGCTCCAGTTCTTGTTCCTCCTGAGCAATCAAAGCCTTTCCAAGTTTTGTGTGATGCTTCTCTCCAAGGTCTTGGTGGTGTTCTCATGCAAGATAAGAAGATAGTTGCTTATACCTCGCGTCAATTGAAGCCTGCCGAGAAGAACTACCCCACTCATGATCTCGAGTTGGCGGCAGTTGTGCATGCTCTGATGACTTGGAGGCATTTGTTGTTGGGTAGACCAGTTGAGGTGTACAGTGATCACAAAAGCTTGAAGTACATTTTCACTCAACCAAATCTCAATCTTCGACAGTCTCGTTTGGTGGAAATGCTTGAGGACTTCAATCCAAGCATTGAGTATACTCTTGGAAAAGAAAATGTCATTGCAGACGCACTCAGCCGAAAGGCATACTGCAACAGTCTCATTCTGAAGCCTCTTCAACCTGAGCTTTGTGAAGTCTTCCGCAAGCTCAACCTTCAAATGATCCCGCAAGTATTTCTTGCCAATCTTCAAGTCTCTCTGACTCTAGAAGATCAGGTTCACCAAGCTCAACTTCTTGACGCAATGGTGAAGAAAGTGAAGAAAGGTGTGGCCAGGGGCATTCCAAAGTATAAGTGCTTTCGCATTGATGAAAAAGATACCTTGTTCTTTGAGGACCGTCTGGTGGTTCCAAAGGGTGATCTCAGGAAGGTTATCATGGACGAAGCACACAATTCTCTTCTATCCATTCATCCAGGCAGGTCCAAGATGTATCAGGATCTCAAGCAAACCTTCTGGTGGACTACATGAAATGTGAAATTGCTCAGTTCGTGAACGAGTGTGATGTTTGTCGCAGAGTGAAGGCGGAACATCAACGTCCAGCAGGTCTTCTTCAGCCTTTGCCTATCCCAGAGTGGAAATTCGATCATGTGGAGATGGATTTCGTCACTGGGTTTCCCAAGTCCAAGAGAGGCAACGATGGCATCTTTGTGGTTATCGACAAGCTGACCAAAGTTGCTCATTTCTTTCCAGTCAAAGAATCTGTCTTAGCAGCTCAGCTAGCAGAGTTGTATACGTCAAGGATAGTTTCTTTGCACGGTATTCCTTAGCTCATCTCATCTGACCATGGAAGCCTCTTTACTTCCAAGTTTTGGGAGTCCTTCCAGACTGCTATGGGTACCAAGATCCGTTTCAGCACTGCATTCCATCCGCAGACAAGTGGTCAAGTTGAGAGGGTCAATCAGATCCTTGAAGACATGCTCAGAGCCTGTGTGATTCGTTCGGCATGAAATGGGAAGACTGCCTTCCATATGCTAAATTCTCATACAACAATAGCTTTCAGGCTAGCTTAGGCAAGGCCCCTTTCGAGATTCTCTACGGCAGAAAGTGTCGTATCCTGCTTAACTGGTCAAAAACTGGTGAGCGTCAAATTTTGGGCAATGACATGATCACCGAAGCAGAAGAGATGTGTCGTGTCATTCGTGAGAACCTCAAAACAGCTCAATCCCGACAAAAGAGTTATTACGATAACAAACATCGGGATGTCTCCTTTCAAGTTGATGATCTAGTCTATCTTAGGGCCTCTCCCATGAAGGGCACTCAGCGGTTTGGATTTAAAGGGAAGCTAGTTCCTCGCTTTGTTGGTCCTTTCAGAGTTGTTGGCAAGAGAGGTGAACTTGCTTATCAACTAGAGCTTCCTACAAACTTCGCAAATGTGCATGATGTCTTCCATGTCTCTCATCTCCGGAGGTGCTTCAAGACTCCAGAGCATACCATTGACCTCCAAGACATTGATCTCCAAGAAGACCTCTCTTATCGTGAGCATCCAGTCGCTATTCTCGAAGAAACTGAGTGTAAGACTCGCAACAAATCAATCAAGTTCCTCAAGATGAAGTGGTCTCATCATTCTGACAAACAAGCTACTTGGGAACGTGAGGATCTTCTCTGTTCCGAATATCCAGAGTACTTTGGTTCCTAGATCTCGGGTCGAGATCCTCTTGTAGTGTGGGAGAGTTGTGACAGCCCAAGTGTTGTCCTTGCCATTTTGGGTCATGTAACCTATGTGAACCTTGTGTCATGTGTTGAATGAATTGAGTTTGCTTCCTTGCCATTTGATCATTGTCTCATGCATCATGTATCATGGAATCTCATCATCATGTCATGCATAATATATTTTTGGTGTGCTTCCATGTGTCTTTGTTGTGAGGTGTTAGTAGGACTTGCTGTTTGTGGATGTGTGCATGTGTGGGCATCAACTCCTCCCCTCTCCCTTATTTTCAAAACTAAACCTAAGCCTTTTATTCCTTTTGTTTTTCTTTAACAGAATTAACTTGCTAAATAAATCTGTTAAAAATGTTCATGGTGTAGATAATATTGTTTTGAGATTATATGTGTTGCTATCTTTGGTTTTTAAGCTTTGGACTCATGGAGTTTTGAATTAAACAGGGGCTGTTATTTGAAAAGGTATTTAATTTAATTGCTCTAAAAATCAACTTACTAATTTTATAAAATAGGACATATTTCCTTTTATGTGAAAGCATTTTTGTTTTGTCAAAATTCCTTTTATTTTACTCTGGGGCTTTTGTTTTGTTTTCTTTTATTTATAAATAGAATCTCGGTTTGTTTTTTTGAGAGAGAGTGTGGCTCTGGGACTGGGCCTTTCCCCTTCGCCCCGGCCCAGCCGTAGCGCAAGCGGAGACCTGCCCCGCAATCACCCCTTTTCCGTCAGTCTCTGAGAAAGCAAAGAGAGCGAGCAACTCCGCCGTGATCTTTCGCCGTCGAGCGTCGTCTGCTCCGGGGCTTTTAAACCCCCTCGACATGCGTGCGCCTTGCCTAGGGTTCTGCGTTCCCCCTCCTGCCGCCGCTGCTCCCATCTCCCTCTCCTTCCTCCTCTCCCTTCTCCTTTTCTTCTCCGTTAGGTAAGAGGTTCAGAGTGAATAGAGGTTCAGAGAGAGATTGTCGGTCCTTCCTCGTCATTGTTCCGTCCTGCCGTCGCGTCGTCATCGTCAGAAAGATGGCGTGCGGGTCCAGGGATGCTCCCGCGCTTCGTTCCCGGTGCTAGGGGGTAAGGAGCACCCCTGCAGTGCCACCTCGTCGTCGCCGTCGTCCGCAAGCGGAGAAGCCGCGTCGCTGGCCGTCTTCTTCTTCTTCCTCGTCGTCGCCGCGTTCCCGCATCTCCGAGCTGCCCCTAGGTGAGCCGCCCATGGCCGCAGCCTTCCCCCCCTCACGTAGGCCCGCGTCGTCGTCGTCGCGTTCTGTCTCCATCGTGCCTTGAGCCGAGCAGAAGCTCGAGCTCGAGCGCCTCCTTGCCGCTGCGTCTAGCTGTCGTGTGGCACAGGGATGGGTTCCCCTAAGACCCAGCCCTCCCCGCTGGTGGTCCGCATCACCGGAGAGGCCCCATAGTCGCCGGAATCGTCGCCGTCGTGCCGCTGTCGCTGGTGTCGTGTTATTTCAGTTTCGTTAGTTAAGTGTTACCCTGTTAGTACTAGAGGCGTAGCTCCCCCCTTCTGTTGTGATTCGAAGCATAGCGCAGTGGTGTTCGACTCAGGGAATGACATCGTGGTCGTGGGTTCAATTCCCAGCTCCCCCCTTTTGTTCCTTTTTAATGAGTGGCCGGATCTGGTGTGGTGTGTTCGGATCAGGTGCGGCTGTGCCCGGATCTGGTGTGGTTGTGTGTTGAGAGTGTGTGTGCCCATGTGTGCCCGATGTGTGCATGATCTCTTGTGGCTAGAAGGGATCTGGTGTGGCTTATAGTGTGTGTGTGTGGCAGATGTGTATGTGTGTTGTGTGTGTGTGTGACAAGTGGGCCTGGCCCCACTTGTCATCCACTAGGGAGGCCTGGTGTCTATGCCAGGTGGGCCCCCTACTTATTGTTTGTTTTCTTTATTGTTTTAGTGTTTTAAGGTATAAATAGGTTATTTCTATTTCTGGTAATTTTGCTAAATCTGGATATGAGCTTATATGACATGAGCATTTCCAGTAGGTTTTCACTTATAGGAATTGATGGCATTTTTCTATCTAGTGTTTTGCCATGATGCTCCATACAAACATATGAGTGCGATATATGATTTTGGGGTAGAATCACCCAAGGAATTCATGGATGCAACTTGTTTGGTCATTTGAGCAAGTTTGACAAAATGTCATTTTGTCTCAAAGTGCCATTTTGTCATTTTAGTTATATTTAATCCATGCATGCTATGATAATTGTGCCAACATGAAAATGGTAGCCTTTGATGAGTAGAATGCCATGGTATTTACTTTTGTCATGTTATACCTGCATATGAGTGGGAACCATGCTCTTAAGAAGCTTCTAAAATGTTGTTGTTTTCAAACATGCTAAATATTTCTAAGACTGGGAATCTGTTAATATTTTTATGCCCTCTTGAGTGGATGCTACCAAGTGATATGTTGAGAATTACCTCAAGCTCAGTGCTAGTGTTTTGAACTAGATGTTGCCCTCTACCATCCTGTTAATTTTCATGCCATGAGGTGGTCCCAATCACCATTAGTTTGTGCTGTCAACTTGCTATCAGCTTAACTCAGATTCCAGAAAACTGTTATTTTCACTAAGTCCCTAAAATCTGTTTCATCATGCCAACTTGTGAGCTTCATGCTTATTGATATGTGCCTCCTTTCCAGTTTGTGTAGTTGGATGATTTGATAAGCATGCTATGTAGATTCTGTGAATACCTTGTTTGTGGTTGGAGACTTCCTGTAGCTTTAGTTATTTGCTGTGAAAGTTGCTATGTTGTTGTTTTGTGGCAGATTGTTTGCTTTAGTGTTTTGTGGCTTGTGGGAGCTATGCTCCATGGAATTGCTTGATATTTGACTCTATTGTGGTTGGTTTTTCATTGCCTAACCAGTGGCTACCTTGGAATGCCAAGGAATTGCCCATGGCCTTCATTGGCTCGTGTTTTGCCTTCGTAACTTGTCGTGAGCGTAGCGTGAGAACCGTAACTCCATTTCCTATGTTCTACATATGCATTTGTATCGATTTTGCATGAAGCATCCATATTTGCCATGATCATGCATGTTTAAATAACTTAACATGAGGTTCTATCCAGAATTGTAAATAACTAAATTATTGCATGTGAAACATGACTAGTTTAGGATTGCCATGTTAAATACTTCAAATGAATCATCCATCATATTGTTTGTGCATTGCACCTTGGTTGATTGTTTATTTTTGCTGTTTATCTTGGGTAGACGCGAGTGTTGAAACTAAGTACGAGGATCCAGGAGAGTACCACTACGAGGACCCCGCTCTTTGTCCATCTGAAGAACCAACAAGCAAGATGATCGTACCCGGATCCCGACACTATTTTTGCTTTGCTAGATGTCTCGTTCTTATCGTTACATATGCGCTACCTACCACTTGAATGTCAATCCTCCTACATTGCCATGAAAGCATCTAACCCTCCACATCCTAGCAAACCTTGTTTGGCTAGGTTACCGCTGCTCAGCCCCTCTTATAGCATTCTTAGTTGCAGGTGCAGGTTGTTTCCATGTCGTAACATGGATTTCTAGCATATCACAATATTATCTGCTATTTAATTTAATGCACATATATATCTTGCTATGGTGGAAGGCTTGGCCTTTTGCTCGATGTTTTGTTCCACTTTAACCGCCATAGTTTCTTGTTACCGGTGTTATGTTTCCATATTTTGCGCTCCTAACATGCTCGAGGTTGTTATGGGGACCCCCTTGATTATTCGGTTGAGATTAAAACATGTTTGGCAAGACCCAACATTGGTACTATTTGCTTAAACAACTTAATAAAATTGCATAGGGCTTAGCTACCCCGTGGATAATTGATCAACCCCGGGCCAGTGCTCCTCGTGAGTGTTGGTCCAAACTAGAGCCATGTGCAGGGCCAACCCGAGGCAACTCGGGAGATTTCTATCAGGCCATCATACGCTGTGCTTATTTGTTGTGTCCTGAGAATGAGATACTCGGCTCTTATCGGGTTCGTCGACACGTCGGGTGGTCTTGCTGGACTTGTTTTACCTTTCTCGAGTGGCTTCCGTGAGGGACTCTGATTTTCTTCGGGCTATCTCGAGGTGTCGGAATTCCTTCAGAGTTACCTAGGATGATCACGAGATCCGTGGTCGAGGTTATTCCTGCAGAGTGTGGTTAATTCATTATGGACTAGTTGGAGCACCCCTGCTAAGTTAAAACTTCTGGAAAGTCATGCCCGCGGTTATGTGGCAACTTGGATATTTGTTTAACACCCGGTTATAGTTAACTTGAAGTAAACTCTAATAAAATGCACCAACTGTGTGAGTAACCATGATCGTCTCTACTCATGAACATGAACCGAGAGAGAACACGGTGGGGTTATGTTTGACGTAAGTAGGTGCTCAGGATCTCTTAGAGGTCATTCTAGTTCTCGATCGTTTATCGTAGACCACATATTTACTTTCATGTTCTCGTAAGATTAGCCACCATAAATGCTTAGTGCTGCTGCAAACTAAAAACTTATCCCCCATCCAACCTATAATCTTGAATAGTCTCGGTACCCGGGCGCAAGATTGTTGAGTCCTTGTGGCTCACAAATTACTACAACAATCCAGGTGCAGGTACAGATGAGATCGTGCCAGATGATGTGACGCAGCTCCAGTGGGAGTATGATGAGGAGCATGGCAGGATGTACGTCACTTATCCAGACGAGTAGAGTAGCTGTGGTCGTGATCTTCGGGGCTAGCAAGCCAGTGTGATTGCATCATTTATCGTTTGTTCTCGTCCGTAGTCGGACCCTGCCTTTGGATTGATGTTTTGAATAAATTGTGTGGAATTGTAATTTAGCATGTGGCGAGTATAAACCAACTCATATACTCTTCTCTTCATAAATGTATGTAATGATACTATACTTGCAAACAACAAGATGCACCTCTATCATCGTCAAGGCCCCCGTGCCTTAATATGGATAAGCGCGCATCTTGGGGGTGACAAGATCACAGGCAGTTGCGCTATGAGTTGCGTGTGCTTTTCTTGTAGTTCACAAGCGGTTGTGCTATGAGTTGCCTGTGCTTTCCGTTCTGGATCGCACACGCTTGGTTGCTTGAACCATGTGTGCTGAAATGGCTAGGTTATTGTAAAATATCGCATTTGAATCATCCTTCAAATAACAAATTCGCCATAATATGCAATCGACAAATAGTGTCCACATGAAGAACATTCATCATAATTCATGACAATATGCAATTAAATGAATAGTGTCCACAGGAAGAACACTCATCTTAATTCACAACAATATGTAATTAAGAAAATGCTAGCTACATTTCACAACTGTAAGACCGACATATGCAATGCATAATCATAGTGTATGGAATACGAAGACATGATAACATGGAAAATAATGCATCCATGCATATATGTTTAGCTGATAACACTATATGAATGCATACTTATTATTGGGGATATGAATCCTGAAATCTTCAACGTCTTTAGTGGGCTTGATATAATTTTTCACAAAGAAGGTGCTGATAAATTTCCTAACATACATCAATTCATCTGAAGTGGGCAATTCAGAGTTCATCGGTTTGAAGATCAACTGCACGAATTTTAGATCAGAATGTGACATATATATGGAGTAGAAGATTGTAATTAAGAAACAGACTTACTGGTTTAGTTTTGTCAGCATTGGCACCACATTCAACATGTCTGCATAGGTTCATCATGTGTGCGCAAACATAGTATCCACATGGGCTGGTCCCTTTTTTTGTTAAGGACACTGATTTTTTTGTACATTAGTCATGTATTTTCCCTGTTAGGAACAACCTAACCGGTGTAAGTTGTTTCTTTTTTTTCTTTGGAGAGAAATAGAAAGAGGTTTACTTACAAACTCGAATATCTGACTAGCATTTTTTAAAAATATCGGATTTCATTGTCTTGCCGGAGAAACGATCACGTGCTCTAGAGGTAGTTGGTGGTCAAACCGTCTCCCTCCTAAAGTTATGTTCTTTGAAAATACAATGCAAATGAAGATGAATTTTCACACACGCAATTTTTGAACCAGATATGAACACATCATATTAACATCAAAGAATTAAATACCTATCCATGAAATCTTGAATATCATTCAGATCCTGAGGCTCGTTTGACTTTCTGAGAGAATCCAGGTAGTAAACTGTGTTGCGTTTTGGAACAATGACCACCAAGATCCAGTGATGTTTATAGTTTAAGAAAACCTTAAACTTACGAAATATGTCAAAAAATGTAAGACGATCAATGTATGCGTGGTTGTATATTTAACTTACTATTCTTGATATGGCCACATGAAGAATTCTTCCATCTGTAAGTCCAACAAGATCTTGGCGACATGATAAATGGAAGCCTGACATGTCTCATTATCACTTAACAAAATGATGTTTGCTAAATTAGGATCTATGAAAAACACATGTATCCTTAATGCTCTCTGCACCGTCAATCCCCTGAGAGGAATACAATATAGTTAGCTTTTTTCATTTACATCCTTGTATGGAGAAGTTGATCGAAGTTTGTGAAGTACTTATAACATCAAGCATTTGACAAGAGTGGTAGCAAGCTCGTCGAAGTTGAAGAAGAGATAAACGTCCTCAAAATCCACACTGATGGTACCTGCAAGGTGAGCGAAATGCCTACAGTCGTAGTACACTTCCAAAATGTTATGATATTCTCCTTCTGACATTCTGTCCATGCAATATTTATGTAACTTGCGACAGCTGGAACTGGACTTCTCATAGTATTCATCAAAAAGAAATGGATGGCCATGCTTGTACTTGCATGCTTTAAATGGGTCTACTTTCTTACTAAAAAGTAGCTTTTCAACTTCTGCTGCAAACATGTTGGCAAAACCAGGAATACCCATCCCTTCGAAAAACAAGTTGTTAACTTGGTTATGGGCGATAAGTCTGTGTAGTATGAGGCTCTTTGTCCCATCCCTCGTCATTTTGGGGGGCATCTTCCTGTGTGCAATTGTGCCCGCTTGCCTATTGTTAGCTGAAGTACTTCTTGTTTGATGTCCAATTTCATCAATGACATGCTGCTGAGAAGCCTATGAAGGTACAATGGACTGTTGAACATATGATGCCGTTGTGATAGATTACTGAGTTGTAGTAACAGAGGTGACGGACTGCTGACCAGCCGTTGAAGCTATGTTGGGCTTTTGGGCAGCTAGTGCCAAATTTTTGGTGTGTTGATGTAGCTGTGACAACAAGTTTGTTTGCTGAGCAGGCAGTGCCGACACATAAGTATGCTTATCAGGCGGCTACGAACTGCTGGACTGATGAGCAGGTGATTCCTCACTTTCGGACTACTTAGCAGGCGGTTTCGGACTTTCAGACTACTTAGCAGGCGGTTCCAAACTTTCAAACTACTTAGCAAACGACTCGATTGGGTTTGTCTGCTGAGCATGCAGTGCCGATGTGTCTGCATTTTCTGCTTCGATGCTCGGCATCTAAACCAATGATACATCTTCAGCAATTGTAGGCCTTGCCATAGGCTACTTGGGAGCGAACAATGACCTGGCCTGTACGACAGGAAGCCGGGCGGGATGATCACAAGTTGATGCCTCGGGCATCGTATTCCCAAGAGTATGTTCATCGGGGGAGTCACACAAGATTTGATGTGGCGACAGTAATCACCAGTTCAAGGGATCTCATCCAGGAAGTCTATTTCATTCTCTGTCCACTTGATATGATTTAACCTTATTTCTTTCAAGGTCCTCTACTCATCAGGATCCCCAAGGACATTATTCATGGAAAAATTACAGAATCCGTGCCTTATTTCAGTCACGTAGCACTTCACACAACATGGGTTCAATGGCACATTGTCCAACAAGAGTCCCCCGTCCAAGTCAAGGTTCTAAACCCACGCTGCTACACATTTTAAAGTACCTTCATAATGTGTAAGCATGACCTTCACTCCCCCTATCCATATAGATCAGATATAGCACCATCATGTCCAGCTGCAGCATCGTTGTCGCTGGGGTCAGCTGATGCACAACTACTCTTGTGCGGTGTTCCCATACAATAAGTGGCATCATCCATGCCGACATCCCCTTGCATCTCATGTCTATCTCTCGGCATTAGTGCCTTCTGCTACTCATATGACTCCTCAACTTCCTTTCGAATTGTAGGATACATGTCCCTCTTAATGATTTCGCACAAGTCTCTCCGCTTATGATCACTCCTGGCCTTTTTTCATGTTGAGCCTCTCTTCTTTGCTTAGTGAGAAAGCCCTCTTGTGTGGGACATTGACACCAATACCCCTTGCATGGCCAGGGGGCTCTTTGGTAGTCAGAGCCTCGGACAGAATATCACATGGCCCTGAGTTCCTGTACAACCTTCAAGTGTTTTTGGAAGCCTTTGCGATCACATTATATAGTTCTTGGTCTGTTGAGTTTTCAAAGTAATAAGAACCGTCTCTATGCCTCTTTGCACATGCCCTCAAGTAGTCCCTAGCGCGAGAGCCCCTAATTTCACAAAAGACCGGTTTGCCATCCACAGCTACTACTTCTTTGTCCTGCTGATCCCATAGCGGTTTCATGTCGTAGTATCCCGCCACACCCATACGGTGTGTGTGTGTGTGTGTTCTTATGAAGTTCTGATTGCATGGCACTCTTCTTAATAAACTCTTCAGTGGCCTTGGCCCTTTTGAATTTTTTCTAGTCTTCCTTTTTAATTTGGGGGTACAAGGGGATTGGGTCCTTGCCTTGAATCAAGTACTTCTTGTACAACACATGCTTCCAATTTCTCGAACATCCCTGGCCTTCTTTAGTGCAGCGTGTTCCACGTGATCTCTCCACTCCTCGGGAACACTGAAGTGTGCCATGATCTCCCGGACTATCCTTTGTCGTGGTTCCGTATGAGCCTTCTAAAACCTCGGCAGATTAATGTCAAGCCTTGCCCTGCAAACAAATCCACACACACTCATGAACCTCATGCATGCTTTATTTGTTTTAGTTGGAGCCCAAGACTTGAAATCGATGTGAGTTACTTCATATATACCTTTAAGCTCATGTGTTGGCTTTCTTGGAGCATTCTTCCGGCTCTTGACCGAAAGGGTGATTGTGGCAGCTCTATCCCGTTATCATTTCTTGATACACGATCATTTGTTGGAGACATGTTGGCTTCAGACTCAGATGAAGATACATCGACAGAAGTATGACCGTCATCGCTGCTAATAGTCCTCTACAGAGGACACATGCGGAATTCAGAACAGGGGAAAAAGCATAAATCAAATGAAACAGTTTGGCAGCAAGTTGTCTAAACATGGCATGTGATAATTTGGAAATGTACGGCTAATCTGTTAATTTTGTGTGATTCATGCGCACATGATATGTAACTCGACAACAACTAGTTGGAACAAGTACAAGTTATATGTAGTTAGAAGGTAGATGATGAACATAAGTACACTCTCCATTATTTTATAACCAATTTGGGGACAAACCGAACCAAATAGGAAACATGATCTGAGATAATAGACCTCACCACGATGGAGGGCAGCAACTGACATGCTTTTTTGTGCAAATCCGGTAGGATGTGCAAGGGTAAAATATCGATAAGCTCGAGGGTAGTTGGCAGGCAAATGAAGATGGCGAGGCACGGGAAGCCGCATGTTCGGAGCGTCAATTGACGTGGCTTGAGACTGCGTCGGTATTTTCCCAAGAGGAAGGGATGATGCAGCACAGCGACGGTAAGTATTTCCCTTAGTTATGAAAACCAATGTATCAATCCATAGAGGAAGATCACACACCCACGTAAGCAGCACCTGCACACAAATAACAAATACTTGCAACCCGACATGCAAGAGAGGTAAGTTTTGGCAACCCAGCCCGACGTGAAGACCTACAGTAATAAGATAGATCAGGTAATGATAGTTTTGGCAAATGGATCTCGCAATAAGACGAAATAAAATAAGTAACAAAAAGTGCAGAAAGGTATTTTGGGATTTTTGTATTAATAGATCTGAAAACAAAAAGGAAGAATAGTAGATCGGAAAGCAATATGTTGGAAAAGTAGACCGGGTGGCCGTAGGTTTCACTAGTGGCTTCTCTCATGAGTATAGCACACAGTGGGTAAACAAATTACTGTGAGGCAATTGATAGAAGATCAAATAATCATGACGATATCCAGGCAATGATCATTATATAGGCATCACGTCCAAGATAAGTAGACCGAAACGATTCTACATCTAATTCTATTACTCCACACATCAACCGCTATCCAGCATGCATCTGGTGTATTAAGTTCATGGGAAAACAGAGTAATGCAATAACAACAGCGACATGATGTAGATGAGATATATTCATGTAGGAATAGACCCCATCTTGATATCCTTAATGGCAACGATACATGAGTGTCTTGCTGCGCCTTCTGTCACTGGGAAAGAACACCACAAGATCGAACTCATCACAAAGCACCTCTTCCCATGGAAAGAAAAATCGATCTAGTTGGCCTAACTAAACCAAAGATTGGAAGAAGAAATACAAGGCTATAAGTAATCATGCAAATAATAGATCAAAGTAGACTCAAATCATATTCATGGATAGAAACTGATCATGAACTCAAAATTCATCGGATCCCAACAAACACACCGCAAAAGTCATTACATCAAATAGATCTCCAAGAGACTATTGTATTAAGAATCAAAGAGAGAGAGAGAAAGCCATCCAGCTACAGCCTACGGACCCGTAGGTCTATGGTGGACTACTCACATGTCATCGGAGAAGCACCCATGAAGACGGTGCACCCCTTTGTGATGGTTAGATTGGATCTCGAGGTTCCGAAACTTGAGGCAGCTAGAATTGTGTTTCGTCGACTCATATAAGGTTTTCTAAATATTTGGGAATTTATAGGTCGAATAGTTGGTTGAGGGGAGTCCCGAGGTGGGCACACTCCACCAGACCGTGCCAGCAGCCTCTGGCGTGCCTTGGTGGAGGGTGGCCACCTCATACGTCTCCAACGTATCGATAATTTATGAAGTATTCATGTCATATTTGCCTATATATATACTATTATTTTATGATTTATTGGGACTAACCTATTAATGGTTGTAAAATTGCACAAGTTCTTGTTTCACACTTTGATGTGTAGGAATTAATTGGAAATTGTCGAAAAAAGCAAAAGAAGCATTGTTGGAGGAGGACTCTGACTTTCCTCAAATCTGTCCACAAATAGTTTCTAGAGATCATCAGTTTGACCCCTAAGATGGCGCCAAATGGGAAAAGTTAAAACTAGGAAAATGTGGATAATTTTATGGCAATTATTCTGGACTACAAATTTGTCCAAAACGGAGTTCGGGTGCGATCTGGAGACCCGTTTTACTGAATAAAAATATCTTATTACGGGAACACGAGAATTGATAACGTGATTGAGTCCAAATCTCACGATATCTGATATATCCGGCCAAGCCACGACTATGGAGACTCATGAGGGCTGTGAGGAGCCCCTAGGAAGGTTCTAGAGGTGCTCAAAAGCCATTGGGTCAAGGGTCCATCCATCGGAGGGCCATAGAGCACCACAGAGGCACATATAAGGAGAGAGAAACCCTAATTTCAGAGAGCCACCTGGAGCCACGAATTTGCCTCTCCCTTGGCAGCCGCCAAGAAGGAGATAGGTCCCTCCATTGCAACACCAAGACCAAGGAGGAATGAAGGGCAAGGGGCCGCTGCCCGTCTCCACCTTCGTCGGTCGTCTCCACCGTCCCCGTCGCCAGCGTCGTGACCGCCATCGCCTCCATCTCTTCGGGGATGCACCTCTCCATCAAAAAATCTCTCTTTCTCACCATGATAATGTGTGAGTAATCCTTCTCAGGGCTGAGGGTATGTACTAGTAGTTATGTGTTCAATCTCTCTCTCTCTCGTGTTCTTGAGATGTCACGATCTTGATGTATCACGGTTTTTTTTAATATAGTCGGATCATATGATGTGTTTTTGTCTCTATCTAGTTGTGATGAATTGAGTTTTCGCTTTGAGATTTCGTTACCGCATTGAATACTTTTATGTATTTGAGAACACTTGATATATGTCTTGCATGAGGATACCTGTGGCGACAATAGTGTGTTCTATTGATTCACTTGATATATGTTTTGGTACTCAACTTGTGGATTCCCATGGTGATATTGGGGTTATGCATAGGGGTTGATACCCGTTATTTTCCTAATTTCTCCAATAGAAATCTTGGGGCACTCTTTGAGGTTCTTTGTGTGGATTGAGTATTATGAATCTGAAATTATTTGATGTGTATTGTATAATTAACTCATGGATACTTGTGGTGACATTGGAGTATCTAGATGACATTAGAGTTGGTTGATACGTATCATATGGTGTTATTCTAGTATGAACTCTTGAATAGATTGATCGGGAAGAATAGCTTTAAGGTGGTTTCGTACCCTACAAAAAAATTCTTCTTATGTTCTTCGATAGATAAGAACTTTGGAGTGATTCGTCGTTGCATGTTGAGGGATGGTTATGTGATCCAATTATATTAGCATTTTTGAGAGATTGCACTAGCGAAAGTATGGACAGTAGGCCTTGTTTTCAAGCATTGCAATACCGTTTGTGCTCACTTTTGTCACTTTCTACCTTGCTGTTTTTATATTTTCAAATTAAAAAATCAATATCTACTATCATTACTACACTTGTATCACCATCTCTTCGCCGAACTAGTGCACCTATACAATTTGCCATTGTAGTGGGTGTGTTCGGGACACAAGAGATTTCTTGTATTTGATTGCAGGATTGTTTGAGAGAGACCATCTTCATCCTACACCTCTCACGACTGGATAAACCTTAGGTCATCCACTTGAAGGAAAATTCCTACTGTCCTACAAAACTCTGCGCTTGGAGGCCCAACACGAGTCTACAAGAATAAAGTTGCGTAGTAGACATCAAGCTCTTTTCTGGCGCCGTTGCCGGGGAGGTTAGTTCTTGAAGGTATATCTTTAGATCTTGCAATCAAATCTTTTAGTTTCTTGTTTTTCACCAGTTTGGTTCTATAAAAGAAAACCACAAAAAAATGAAGGAAGAATTTATGAAAATACTTGATGAGAATTCCTTGAATGATGAGCATGATAGAAATATTGTTGTATGAATTCTATGAATATCCAAAATACTAATGATGATTGCACTAGTCATGAGAAAAATGTTTCTTATAAGAATGTCAATTTTTGTGGAGTGCATAAATTTTGTGAAGATGTCCCTTATATGGAGGATAGATTTTGTAAGAAGCATAAACATGATAGAACCTTTATTTGCTCAAAGTGATATATTAACTGGCTACAAAATTATGCTCTCTTTGTCCTATTACTTGTGAACTTTGCAATAAAGTTGGTCATCTTAATTTCCAATGCAAACTTTTTAATGATCAAATCATGGACAAATATTGTAATGACTTGATCACCCTTGAACTTTATAATGAGCTATCTCTATTTTTGGGAGTGTTGGATTGTCACGGGCGACATTGCCACAAGCTTGGGGATGCTATGTTTAATGAGAATGAGATGTTGGAGAATTTATTTGCTGCAATTAATGTTTGTACCAAGCATGGGGATGCTATTCTTAATGAAGATTATCTTTTTAGTTCCCCTACTTTGAATGATCAAATTTGTTATGATGATTGCATGCCTCCAATTTATGATGATTACGATATTTATGAAAATGGGTTTGGAAGAATGTCAACTTTAGATAATTATTATCCCACTATTTTGGAGAGTGTTGAATTTTATTATAATGATGAAAGTGGATTTGGAGAGGTGATGACTTTATTTAGTAATGATTCCACTATTTTGGAAGAGGTTTCACTTGACCATCATGACAACAAAGATTCTACTTATGATGATTATTATGATGATACTTATGTTATAACAAGTAGTGAGGATTATTTTCATAGTTTTGAATATTCTTTTACTGAACATTACTCTTTTCATGTGGAAACAATTTATAGTATTCGAGTCTCATTTGATGCTCCCACTATTATGAATGAGAAGAAGTTTGCGTATGTGGGTAGTAATAAAAATTCTATGCTTGTGAATCATGAAAAGAATGATGCATGTGATAGTTATATTGTTGAATTCCTTAATTATGCTACTAAAAACTATTATGAGGGAGGAACTTATGGTTGTAGGAATTGCAATAATATCAAGTTTCCTCCCTGTATGTTGAAAATGTTGAAGTCATGCTTGTTTTGCCTTCCTATGCAAATTGATTCTTTCTCCCATAAATTGTTTGCTCACAAAATCCCTATGCATAGGAAGTGGATTATACTTAAATGTGCTTGTCATATGCTTCATGATGCTCCCATTGTGTTTCAATTCTTTGCTTTTATGTGAGCATCATTGAAATCATCATGCCTAGCTAAAAAGTCATTAAAGAAAAGTGCTTGTTGGGAGATAGTCCAACACTTTTAGTTTCTGTTTTTGAGTGTTCACATGATTAATCTACTGTAGTAATCATGCTTTGTGTCTATTATTTCAATAAAGTGCCAAGTAAAGCCTTTGGGATATTGTGGATACTTGCTTGTTTGATTTTGTGCAAAAACAGAAACTTTTGCGTCTAGTATATGAATTATGTGATTTTACTAGAGCGTCAAGATATTCTTAAATTATTACAAAAATTTCTATACAAATTATATCCATCGTCCTAATGTTTCAGAATTTTTAGAGTCAGGAAAGTATGGTTATCATTCAGATCTTTAGAGACTGTTCTGTTTTTGACAGAATCTGTTTTGTATGCATAGTTTGCTTGTTTCAAGTATTACCATAGATAAGATTTGGTGATATGAATTGTGGGAATGATTAAATACAATAGTTATTATGTGATAACAATTATGGATCTTATCTTGACAGTATCTAAGTGAATGATCTATCTTTACTACACTAAGCCATCTAACGAAGTTCCGTTAAGTTTTGTGTGATTGAAGTTTTCAACTTTTGAGTGAGATACCGATATGAGGTGAATAAGGAGCAGCAATGACCTAAGCTTGGGTATGACCAAGGCACCCCCAAGGTAATATCCAAGGAAGAATCAAGCGTATAATCTTGGGGAGGCCCCGGAAGGCATCCCCTCTTTCGTCTCCAACATTATCGGTACATCTTACTTGGAGATATATTTTTATTCATCACATCATATGTGTTTTTCTTGGAGCGTCATTATATTTTGCTCATCTCTGTTAGATGATATGTATAATCTATTTTTCAATAAAAAACTCCAAGAATTGCATTAGGATGCTTGCATTCCATGTTTTGCTATGTGTTGTATAAAAACAGAAACTTTTTCTGTAGTGTTTGAATTTTCATATTTTACTGGAACATGGAAAGTTTCTAAAAATTTGACACAATGTTTTCATATAAATTATTAGCACGTCCTAAATTTTCATAATTTTTTGTGTTATAGAGGTACACTGGTTTAATAGATTTCTATAAACTGTTCTGTTTGGATAGATTGTTGTTATAGTTTTGGTATTTACTTTTCCTATAATTTCCATAGCCTATATTATTAGATATAAATTGTGGATGATAGTACACAGTAAATTATGGTTGAAAATTATTATGCAACTTGTCTTGGCGGTACATAAAGAGTTGATTTATTATTATGTGCACTAACCTATTTCACGAGTTCTTTTCAAGTTTTGCATGGATGAAGTTTTTGAGAATAGGTGAAACCGGGATATGAGAGGACTGAACGAGATACAAAAGCTCAAGCTTGGGGATGCCCAAGGCACCCCAAGTAAATATTTCAAGAAGTATCAAGCATCTAAGCTTGGGGATGCTACTCATCCCACCTTTCTTCGACAACTATCGGTTAGCCTATGTTGAGCCTAAATTTTTCTTTGTCCACATGATATGTGCTTTTCTTGGAGTGCTATTTTTCTTTTGCTTGATGTTTAAATAAAATACTCAGATCTAAAAATCTTTATTGAGAGAGAGAGAGTCCTCACATGGCTACTTAATTGTTTGACTACTCATTGATCTTTACTTATATCTTTCGAGAGTCGTTTGATGTTTACTCTTGTGCTTCACTTATATCCTATGAGTAAATTGTGAATGAATTGAATATCATAAATCTGAAATTATTAATGTGCTTTATGCTTAGTAGTAGCTTCACATCTGGTTTAGAAAGTAAAATCTATTGAAGTTTGACAATCATAATATTGGTCATACAAGCAATTCATTAATGATTAGTATAAGGAATAGAACTTTCACATAAAAATATATTATCTTGGACATCTTCTATGATTGTGAATACCCATTAATTATTTTCAAACTTGAGCAAATTAGTTCAAGTTGGACAAGGAAGAAAACATAATGAGTTATGGTTGTGTATATTTGCATAGCAGTTATATTGTTATGGATCCTCCAACATGTGGTGCTTGTTTAGAACCTTTTGCAAGCAAAAAAACTCGTACTAATTAGAGATACTACTTGTGCATCCAAATACTTGAGCCAAGTTTCTTCCATGAGAGTCCATTGTACCTACCTATATATGGCATTTCACTGCCATTTCAAGTAAATTTGCATGTGCCACCTCTAAAATTTCAAATAAACACCTGTTTTGTGTGCGTGGACCGCTCGTGGAGTGACAGGGGGCGGTTAGTATCTTCCATGTTAAGCGGGTTATTCTCATGATGACTGTTTATTCACTCGTCCTTGCACG
This sequence comes from Hordeum marinum, assembly GCA_022496015.1. NCBI lineage: Eukaryota > Viridiplantae > Streptophyta > Magnoliopsida > Poales > Poaceae > Hordeum > Hordeum marinum. The sequence goes on along the minus strand of CM039672.1, from coordinate 196,168,054 downwards.
AGAGAGGCAGTAATACGGATTTCCATTCACAAAAATAAAAAATGTAAATAATTAAACAAAACTCCCCTAGTAATGTTGTTCGTATGGACGGTACCCGTGGATTCGGCTAGCCGTGCAGTGTGTTTGTTGGTGGAGGGGGAGTAAACCTCTACTTTTACCATTTTGGAACCGCCACTAATGTGTTTAACATGGAAGATCTTCATAACTCTTGGTCGTAATGTTGACAGGAAGGGTGCACCTCCCAAGATTATATTATATCTATTTTAAACAATGAGCTCTGGAACATATCAAATCCCAGCTTCCCTCTACGAAAGGGACAATCTATTTACTTTCATGTTATTTACTTTTCATGTTGAGTCAACTTCTTATTCCAACCTACTTATATTAGTTGGCAAGCATCATGTGGCGGGGAAAGATCTAGGGAAATATAGTCAATCAAATATATTTGATCATGACTTATTATTGTTGACAATTATATTTATGATAATTATGTTGGGAGGTGAAACATTAAGCCCCTATCTTTGTATGTGTTCGATGGATGATATTTGTTCTAAAAATATGTTGAGTACGAGCAATCATAGAAGACTATATGATGATTGAGTATGTGGAGCTCTTACTTAGACTTTGTTGAGAATAAGTTGAATTGCAATTTTTTGGTGACTAAGAACATAGGTCGTTAAGTTTCAAGGGAATTCATTGTTTGAACCATGACATGTGAATTGATTGCTACTCTATCATTATGATTGTTATGAGAAAAAGTTGCTGCTATGATGCTAGAAAAATTGATTGGAATTATCATTGATCAAACTTATATACTATGATAGCATTCACACTTCATAAATTATTTCTTTTATCATTTCCCTACTCGAGGACGAGTAGGAATTAAGCTTGGGGATGCTAATACATCTCCAACGTATCGATAATTTATGAAGTATTCATGTCATATTTTCCTATGTATTTACTATTGGTTTATTATTTATTGGGACTAACCTATTACTAGTTGTAAAATTGCACAAGTTCTTGTTTCACACTTTGATGTGTAAGAATTAGTTGGAAATTATCGAAAAAATGCAAAAGGAGCCTTGTTGGAGGAGGACTGTGACTTCCCGGAAATCTGTCCACAAACAGTTTTTAGAGATTGTTAGTTTGACTTCCGAAGATTGCCTCAAATGGAAACAGTTAAAACTAGGAAAATTTGGCGAATTTTAGGGCAATGATTATGGACTAAAAATTCATCCAAAACGGAGTTCGGATGCGATTTGGAGACCCGTTTTACGGAAGGAAAATATCTGATTATGGGATCACGAGAATTGATGACGTGATTGAGTCCAACTATTACCATATCTGATATATTCGGCCAAGCCACGACTTTGGGGACACATGAGGGCTGTGAGGAGACCCTAGGAAGGTTCTAGAGGTGCCCAAAAGCCACTGTATCAAGGGTCCATCCATCGGAGGGCCATAGAGCACCACAGAGGCACATATAAGGAGTGGAAAACCCTAATTTCGTAGAGGCACCTAGAGCCACGAATTTGCCTCTCGCTTGGCAGCCGCCAAGAAGGGGAGAGGTCAATTGCAGCAGCAAGACCAAGGAGGAAGGAGGGGCAAGGGGCCACCACCCGTCGCCACCGCCGCCGCCCGTCGTCGGCGCCATGGCCGCCATCGCCTCCATCTCTTCGGGGCTTGTCGGGGATTTGTCATGGCAAGATGTCCGGGTTAATGGACTTGGGTGTGAGGCCATCCCAACTATGTGGTGGCTTGAGAGGGGTTGGTCGGAATCAACAAACGCGGGTTTTACCCAGGTTCGGCCCCTCCGATGGAGGTAAAAGCCTACGTCCTACTTGGTGTCTATATTGATAATGATGGCGATCTCGATTACAAGGGCGCGGAATCGCTACCTCTAATCGTGAGAACCTCTAGTCTGTCTATCTCCAATGAATTGAATCTGTCCCTCCAGGGGTGCTCTACCCCTCCTTATATAAGTGGAAGGGGTAAGTTTACATGTAGAGTCCTACTAGGAGTAGGATTAGGACTAGTCTCTCTTGAATCCTAATATGGGTCTTGTTTCTCTTGTAAGGGAATCCTTCCTCTCCTTTGGGCCTTCTCTGTGAGCCGTCTGCGCCGGCCTACACGCTAGGCCTTGGGCCTAGTCGTCTTGTGACCCAGTAATAGAGGTGACCTATGAGCCGCCATACAATGGACCGGGTCATACCTCCTGCCGGGCCATACCTGCAGCCCGGGTCACCAATGAGTCACCAAGCTCGGCTGGCACAACAATGAGTCGCCGAGTCCCGGCCAAGTCATACTTTCGGCCAGGTTACACCGCGGGGTAATATCCCCCCACATTAGCCCCCAGGTTAGCTTGAATTTATTCATGGTAAGATCCTGAAATAATAATAACAAATATGTTAAAACACCAGCTTGCTCCACTGCTGGCTTAATGAAGTAGCTCCTTAAAGATCCGGGTTTCTTCATATTAACGAGCCATCTTCACAATCATATTGCTTGTCCATGTCCTTTGCAAAATACTGGGAATAAAACACTCATATGTCGTTGAATCTGCCTTCAATGCTTTGGCTTGATGAAAATTTTGGAGATAACAAAACCATATGAAGTTGAACCGCCAAATGATGGGCTGGGTCATAATCTTTGATAGTACCGGGTCATGATCTTTGATAATACCGGGTCATGATCTTTGATAATACCGGGTCATGATCTTTGATAATAGTGGGTCCAACAAGTGGACTCCAATTGCCTTGATAAAATTATTGGGAATAAAGAAAACCCGGGTAATGCTGAGCCAACTTTCAATGCTTCAGCTCCACCAAAACATGGGACCTAGTTCACTCAAAATTGATAGCTTGAAGATGTTCTTCTATTTTTTTATCTCCATATTACCTGTAGCCCCCAACCTCCATGTTTATCCATGATGACTTGGTGCTTTGAAATAATATTTTGGACTATGTAGCCCCCAAGTTCCGAGTTGTCTTGCCTACAGCAGCCTGGGACTTATAAAACTTAAGCCAGTGCAGCCCCCAAGTGCCAGGTTGCTTTGCCTGGAACGACATGTGAGTTTGAACTTGGTGTTGAATGTTGTAGATATATAGCTTTGGAGAAAATTCGGGTTGTCATCTAAGTCGCCCGATGTGGTTGAATGACTTGAATTTCACATGTGTAGCCCCCAAGGGCTGGCTCATCAGTGTGTGATGGGTCGAGTCTTCAATTTTGACCTCATAATCTGTTTAGACAGCTGAATACTGTAGCCCCCAAATGCCCGGTCATTATGCAATAATGAGCAGAGACTTCTATAGAGCTGATTTATGTAGACTTGATGAGCAATGTGTAACCCCAAGGGTCGGCTCAGTAAGACAATACTAGGCTGGGACTTAGAAAAAGATAGAAAAGGCCGGCTCATCTTAGGGTCTGTTGACCATGTAATGACTTGAAAAACAACTTGCATTAGCCCCCAAGTGCCGAGGTGCATGCTTGCAACGACATGTGACTTGCATACTTGATATAATCCTTGATTTGAATAATGTAGCCCCCAAGTGCCGGTCGTATGCCTGCAATGATTCGGGATTATTCCTTTTATTGCAGAATAAAGCCATATCCACTGTCTAGATGATACTGCTTGAAATCCTTGCATATCAATGTTGAACCATGCTCCTTGCTGTAAGTTGGTATTCTTTGGATCAAGGCATAACAGCCATTACTCCGATGGGTCTTTGATAATCTCAATCATCCAATATATGTTATGAAAGCCATATAAAAATCCAGCCACATTGGCTATTTGAATAATATAACCCGGTTCAAAAACCTCAATTACTCAATAGTGGTTTATAACAACCATGATGAAAAATCCATCCATGTTGGCCATTAAGGATTTGAATATGTAACCCAGTTTGACAACCGATTCCTGCAATATAAAACATGATATCCATGCATGCATGATACGACAATGTAATGATGATGCAATGTATGATGATGTATGTCTCGTCCTATAAGCCGGCTTTAAAGGTGCTACAGGACAAGACAACTCTTGTATTTTATGAAAATATTTTGTTTCCAAAGAAACGAGGCGGAAAGCCTGAAACTTGTAAACTAGGCCTCACATGACATAAATCTGTCATTTAAACCTTAGCAAGGTCAGGGTCTTTAAAAGATTGACATTGCTAAGACGATGAACAGGCCACACAGCAAAGGGGATATGTTTGACAATACGAATTTGTCCTTGCTCATTGTAAGCCAGCTCACTCGTGACAAAAGTCGTCGTTTAAACCTTGACAAGTTTAGTGTCTTTGTGTGAGATTAACTTTAGAAAAGTTCAGGGTCTCTTATCAAGAGTTCGGTGGGTCACATGATGGAGTAGCAATTTGCAAACATGCTGGTATAAGTCGGAGATGGCGAAAAGCCGGGTCAAGAGGAGGTAATAAGCTTAACCCATAGGGTCGAAAGCCCCCCCCCCCCCCCCCCCACACACACACCAAGTGACCAATTTAAAGGATCAAATCCTTTTCTAGTTTAAACCTGGCCAAGAGGGTTTAAAAGTCCTCCTTATAGTACTAGATTAAGGATCGACTCCTTATGGCATAGAAAGCCTGGCCAAGGGGTTTTAAAAGCCCCCAAGTGACCATATGATGATCCAATAAATCCAGGCACCCATGTTTGAACGGTCGCAACCTGGCGGCTCGTCCTCTTGGGCGACTTTAAATCTTCCGCCAATAAGGTAGTGCACCCATGTTTGAACGGTCGCATTATGGCGGCTCATCCTCTTGAGCGATTTTAACACCCACGCCAATAAGGTAATGCACCCATGTTTGAACGGTCTTATTATGGCGGCTCGTCCTCTTGAGCGACTTTAAGTCTTCCGCTAATAAGGTAATAGCCTCCAAGACCGGGTTGTCTTTCTCGCATTGACCCGAGGTTCTAGAATATTTGAGTCCGGTTGTATTTGCCGAGTTATGTCCGTGTAACCTTCGAGTCTTAAGTCGACTTTAAGAGGCGGCTTGAGATTCTTCACAATTGGCCACGGCATAAGCCGACATATGGTTGACGGCTGATAACTGAAATTTATTGAAGCCAAAAGCTTGTGGCGAGTTGATGACCTCTGCGACACTCATTATATGTCCCTGGTGTTGACAACACAACATGAACCCGCGAAATGTTGAGACGGCGGATCATAAATGATCCCATATGATTTTTGTCAGTAATCCGGCCAGCGGTTCATCCCAACTGGTTGATGAAGTTAACCAAAACGCAGTGGCGGCGACTTGCACGCCTATCCATTGAACCATCCGGCAGAGGCAGAGACTGATAATATATCATGACTTGTTTTAGAATTGTTGGAACAGACCGGATCGCAGGGCGGCGACTCATGATCATCCGTTGGGCGGCTTGAACGAGAAATCACAACACCAGCATGTCGATGTAGACCGGACTACAGGGCGGCGACCCATGAGCGTCCGTTGGGCGGCTTGAACGAGCAAGCACAACACCAGCATGTCGATAGATGTAAAAGTCAGCAACGCTTTTGAAGACGGTGTGATTTGTGAGAGACGGCCGCGGTTGTAAGAGATGGTCGCGGCGTTGTAAGTCGGCGCGGTCGCGAGAGACGGCCGCGGCGTTGTAAGCCGGTGCGGTCGCGAGAGACGGCCGCGGCGTTGTAAGTCGGTGCGGTCGCGAGAGACGGCTGCGGCGTTGTAAGCCAGTGCAATCGGGCGGGTCATTTGCGACATGTTGATATAAGCCGGACCGCGAAGCGGCGGCTCACAAGCGTCCATTGGGCGGCTCAAGTGAGCAGGCGCGGCACCGCCGTGTTGATGTAGACTAGACCGTAGGGGCGGCGTCCTGCGCGCATCCATTAGGCGGCTCATACTAGCGGGTGAACGCGCGCGGTACCGGTGAGTCGATGTAAACCGGGCCTCAGATGTGGCGGCTTGCCCCGTCCATTAGGCGGCTCATACTAGCGGGCGAGCGCACACGATACCGCTCATACTAGCGGGTGAGCGCACGCGGTACCGGCGAGTTGGTGTAGACCGGATGACGGGGATGGCGAGACGTGCCTGTGTCCACCGGGCAGCACTGCTCGGACGCTGTCTTAGGATGACACTGATGCGAGCTGATATATTTGGACGACAGATAGTCCGTGTGCAACGTCCGCCGGGATGATGTCTTGTGTGCTTGTCCGTCGGGCGACCCGACTGGTCTTTGGTAATACTCCCTCCATTCCACAATGTAGTGCGCCCACGCTTCCCCAAACCTAAGTTTGACCGCAAATTTAACCGACGATACCGATTGCGACTGGAGTAAAAATTATATCATTGAACTCGTATTCGAATGAAGTTTTCGATGGTACAATTTTTTACTTCCGCCGCAATCGATCTTGTTGGTTAAATTCATGGTCAAACTTAAAACACGAAAACCAAGGACGCATTATATTATGGAATGGAGGGAGTATATCTTTTACTTCTGTCAAATCTGCGTACATTAAGTAGTGCAGCAGGTAAAAAAATTCACAGTAGAATATAAATTACCCAGAGAAAAGAAATAAAACAGTAGCACCTGGTAGTTTTACGTGGATGTAGCAATTGAATAATCATGTAGCGTGATGAGCAGGAGTACTACTAAATAAAAGTAGTACTTGACTCATTTTGCTTTGGTCCTTTTTTTTCATCTTTTTGACTTCTTGGGGTTTGCGTTGATGGATTGGTGCACATCAAAAAAATAGAGTACTACTTGGTCTGCATTGCTGCCACCGCTGCTGAACGTTGTTGTCACTGCGCTGCCATATTTTTTCTTTACTTATGCAGTCATCTGCACAGCGGGGAGTCAATGTGAGCGACATCGGCGCTGTAGGCTACCCCTGATGGAATTTCTATCTTCTTGCACATCGCCTCTGCTTTTTCCTAGCATGAAGGATATGCCATCAACTGCAGCCTGCTCTGCTTTTGTTTGCTGTTTTCTGACTCTTCGTGGATGTCATCAGTCAATGTAATCTGGTAGATGCTGGCTATGTACGTAGCAACCGGTGGACTAGTACTCTTTTCGGTCATTTTTACTCCGCATATTAGATTTTGGTCAAGTCAAACTTAGAACTTGGATCTTTGTGCGCTCGCAGATGAGAGGACGCGTAGCAGTCGGATACGGTCGGGGATTGTGCTGTTTTAAGTCGACTCGAACGAGGATTGATATGACGCGACTGCTTTGACCAAAAGATCTTGCATTTGTTTTTTCCGCAGGAGGTGGCGAACACACGAAATCAATCTCCTTTCGGTCTCGCCGGATTGCAGGTCACAGCGGTAGCGTACAGACGCAACCCTAATTTTTCTTGATCTCAATGTTGTATATGTCGCTCCAAAGCAAATTATTATTCGAATAACAAACCGATGAATTTATCGGTTCTGTCCGAAGTTGTCTCATGCCGGGTTATCCAATGCGACTGTTCCTACCGGCTCTTCTTCATACGATTGATCGCGAGCTCCTTGATCCATGAAAGGCTCCCTCCAAGAACACAACACCAATGTGCGCAGACCACGGTTGGCGCCAACTGTCGGGATTTGTCACGGCAAGATGTCGGGTTAACGAACTTGGATGTGAGGCCATCGCAACTATGTGGTGGCTTGAGAGGGGTTGGTCGGAATCGAGAGACGTGAGTTTTACCCAGGTTCGCCCCCCCCCCCCCCCCCGACGGAGGTAAAATCCTACGTCGTGCTTTGTGTCTATATTGATAATGATGGTGATCTCGATTACAGGGGTGCGGAATCGCTACGTCTAATCTCGAGAGCCTCTAATCTATCTATCTCTAATGACTTGAATCTGTCCCTCGAGGGGTGCTCTACCCCTCCTTATATAAGTGGAAGGGGTAAGTTTACATGTAGAGTCCTACTAGGAGTAGGAGTAGGACTAGTTTTTCTTGAATCCTAATCCGGGTCTTGTTTCTCTTGTAAGGGAATCCTTCCTCTCATTTGGGCCTTGTCTGCAAGCCGCCTGCGCCGGCCTACACGCTGGGCCTTGGGCCTGGTCGTCGTGTGACCCGTTAATAGAGGTGACCTGTGAGCCGCCATACAATGGGCGGGGTCATACCTCCTGACGGGTCATACCTGTAGTCGGGTCACCAATGAGTCGCCAAGCTCGGCTTGCAAAAAGTGAGTCGTCGAGTCCCGGTCGGGTCATACTTTTGACCGGATTACACCGCGGGGCAATATCCCCGACAGGGCTGCACCTCTCCATCAAAAAGCTCTCTTTCTCACCATGATCATTTGTGAGTAATCCTCCTCAAGGCTGAGGGTATGTACTAGTAGCTATGTGTTCAATCTCTCTCTCTCTCTCTCTTGTGTTCTTGAGATGTCAATATCTTGATGTATCACGGGCTTTGTTAATATAGTCAGATCATATGATATGTTTCCCTTGTTGGGGAACATAGTAATAATTCAAAATTTTCCTACGTGTCATCAAGATCAATCTAGGAGATGCTAGCAACAAGAGAGAGGGAGTGCATCTTCATACCCTTTAAGATCGCTAAGTACAAGCGTTGCAAATAACACGGTTGATGGAGTCGTACTCGCGGCGATTCAAATCGCGGAAGATCCGATCCAAGCACTGTACGGACGGCGCCTCCGCGTTCAACACACGTACAGCCCGGGAACGTCTCCTCCTTGATCCAGCAAGGGGAGAGGAGAAGTTGAGGGAGAGCTCCGGCAGCACGACAGCGTGGTGGCGGTGGAGCTCGTGGTTCTCCGGCAGAGCTTCGCTAAGCACTACGGAGGAGGAGGTGTATGAGGGGGAGGGATGCGCCAGGGGCAATGGATGCAGTTCCCATGCGCCTCCCCACTATATATAGGGGTAGAGGGGGATCGTTTCTTGCCCTCCAAGTCCACTAGGCCATTGGCAAAGGTGGGAGGAAAGAAATTCCATCATTTCTCTTCCCCACCGATCGTTATCCCCCTTTTTAGGGATCTTTATCTTATCCCTTCGGGATATGATGTTCTTCCTTCTAAGGGGAGATCTTGGTGTGCCTTGACCATGGGTGTGAAGCCTTGCCCCCACTACCCACATTCATGTCGGTCCTCCCATGCAGGTGGTCCCCACTCCGGAACCTTCTAGAACCTTCTCGGTACAATACCAAAAAATCTCGAACATTTTCGAGTGGCCAAAATAGGACTTCCCATATATAAATCTTTACCTTCGAACCATTCTGGAACTCCTCGTGACGTCCAGGATCTCATTCGGGACTCCGAAAAACTTTCGGTAACCACATACAATTCCCATTACAACTCTAGCGTCATCGAACCTTAAGTGTGTAGACCCTACGGGTTCGAGAACTATGTAGACATGACCGAGACACTTCTCCGACCAATAACCAATAGTGGGATCTGGATACCCATATTGTCTCCCACATGTTCCACGATATTCTCATTATATGAACCACGATGTCGGGGATTCACTTAATCCCGTATACAGTTCCCTTTGTCCATCGGTATGTTACTTTCCCGAGATTTGATCATCGATATTCCTATACCTTATTCAATCTCGTTACCGACAAGTTTGTTTATTCGTTCCCTAACACATGATCTCGTGACTAACTCCTTAGTCACATTGAGCTCATTATGATGATGTATTACCGAGTGGGTCCAGAGATACCTCTCCGTCACACGGAGTGACAAATCCCAGTCTCGATTTGTGCCAACCCAACAGACACTTTCGGAGACACCTGTAGTGCACCTTTATAGTCACCCAGTTACGTTGTGACGTTTGATACACCCAAAGCATTCCTATGAATCCGGGAGTTGCACAATCTCATGGTCTAAGGAAATGATACTTGACATTAGAAAAGCTCTAGAAGACGAACTACACGATCTTGTTCTATGCTTAGGATTGGGTCTTGTCCATCACATCATTCTCCTAATAATGTGATCCCGTTACCAACGACATCCAATGTCCATGGTCAGGAAACCATGACCATCTATTTATCAACGAGCTAGTCAACCATGAGCATCTATTGATCAACGAGCTAGTCAACTAGAGGCTCACTAGGGACATGGTGTGGTCTATGTATTCACACATGTATTACAGTTTCCGTTTAATACAATTATATCATGAACAATAGACCATTATCATGAACAAGGAAATATAATAATAACCATTTTGTTCTTGCCTCTAGGGCATATTTCCAACCGTCTCCCACTTGCACTAGAGTCAATAATCTAGTTCACATCACCATGTGATTTACATTGTTATGAATCTAACACCCAATGAGTTATGGGGTTCGATCATGCTTTGCATATGAAAGAGGTTTTAGTCAACGGTTCTACGACATTCAGATCCGTGTGTACTTTGAAAATATCTATGTCATACTGTAGACATTGCTACCAGCTCCACTTGGAGCTATTCCAAATGGCTACTCCACTATACGTATCCGGATTGCTACTAAGAGTCATCCGGATTGGTGTTAAAGCTTGCATCGACATAACCCTTTACGATGAACTCTTTATCAGCTCCATAATCAATAAATATTTCCTTAGTCCTCTAGTTACTAAGGATAATTTTGTTGTCCAGTGATCCACTCCTGGATCACCCTTGTACCCCTTGACAAACTCATGGCAAGGCACACAAAGGTGCGGTACACAACATGCCATGCTATATAGAGCCTATGGCTAAGGCATAGCGGACGACCTTCGTCCTTTCTCTTTCTTCTATTGTGGTTGAGCTTTGAGTCTCACTCAACTCCACACCTTAAAAATCAGGCAAGAACTCCTTCTTTGACTGATCCATTTTGAACTCTTTCAAAAACTTGTCTAGGTATGTACTCATTGAAAGTCTCATCAATATTCAATCACTTCCTGGATAATCTTATACAAACCATCTGATTGTAAAATTAATAGTCTGTAACTACTCATAGCCTAGCCTAGATCAGCTTAGACACTCTACCCAGATTCTGCCACAAGGATATGTAAAAACCACTTGTACTGATTCTGCTCTAATATAACAATAGTAGGAGCTTCTCCTACTGTTTTCACTGGTAAAAAAAGTCTCATCAAGCATCTTGATCTATCTCTATAGATCTTGATGCCCAACAATTAGGTAGCTTTATCCAGGTCTTCCTTTGAAAAACTCTTTTCAAACAACCGTTTATGCTTTCCAGAAATTCTACATCATTTCCGATTAATAATATGTCATCCACATATAAAACGAGAAATGCTACAGAGCTCCCACTCACTTTCTTGTAAATACAAGTTTCTCGTAAACTTTGTATAAACTCAAAAACTTTGATCACCTCATCAAAGTGTATATTCCAACTCCGAGATGCTTGCTCCAGCCCATAGAAGGATTGTTGGAGCTTGCATACCTTTTAGCATACTTAGAACCGACAAAACTTTCCGGTTGTATCACATACAACTTTTCCTCACGAAAACCGTTAAGGAAAGCATGTTTTAACATCCATCTGCCAAATCTCATAACCGAAAAACACAGCAACTTCTAACATAATTTCAACAGACTTTTAGCATCGCTGCAGGTGAAAAATCTCATCGCAGTCAACTCCTTGAACTTGGTGGAAATTTCTTTGCGACAAGTCGAGCTTTATAAATGGTGACACTCACCATCAATGTCCGTCTTCATCTTAAAGGTCCATTTGTACTCAACGACATGTCGTTCAACGGGCAAGTCTACCAAAGTCCATACTTGGTTTTCATACATGGATCCTTTCTCGTATTTCATGGCTCCTAGCCATTTGTTGGAATCCGGACCGACCATCTCTACTCCATAGTTCGTAGGTTCATCGTTGTCCAACAAGATGACCTCCAAGACAGGGTTGTCGTACCACTCGGGAGCAGTGCGCATCCTTGTCGACCTACGAGGTTTGATAGTAACTTGATCTGAAGCTTCATGATCATCATCATTAACTTCCTCTTCAACTGACGTAGGCTCCACAGAAACATCTTTCTGCGCTGCGCTACTCTCTGGTTGAAACAAAGGTTCAACAACCTCATCAAGTTCTATCTTCCTCCCACTCAATTCTTTCAAGAGAAACTCTTTCTCGAGAAAGGACCCGGTTCTAGCAACAAACACTTTGCACTCGGATCTGAGATAGGAGGTATACCCAACTATTCTTAGGGTATCTTATGAAGTTGCACTTTTCCGCTTTAGGTTCGAGCTTATCAGACATAAGTGTCGCATTCCCAAACTTTGAGAAATGACAGCGTAGGTTTCTATCAAACCATAATTCATACGGTGTCATCTCAATAGATTTAGATGGTGACCTATTTAAAGTGAATGTAGTTGTCTCTAATGCATAACCCCAAAACAATAGTGGCAAAACAATAAGAGACATCATAGTACGCACCATATCCAATAGAGCACGACTACGACGTTCGTACACACCATCACACTATGGTGTTCCAGGTGGCTTGAGTTGTGAAATAACTTCCACATTGTCTTAAGTTGTATACCAAACTTATAACTCATATATTCACCTCCATGATCATATCGTAGACATTTTTATCTTCTTGTCACGATGATCTCAAACTTCACTCCGAATTTGCTTGAACTTTTCAAACGTTTCAGACTTGTGTTTCATTAAGTAAATATGCACATATTTACTCAAATCATCAGTGAAGGTAAGAAAATAACGATATCCACCACATGCTACAACACTCATTGGACCGCATACATCAACATGTATTATTTCCAATAAGTTATTAGCCCGCTCCATCATACCGAAAACGGGGTCTTTAGTCATCTTGCCCATGAGGCATGGTCCGCATGTCTCAACCCATTAGAAATCGATTGAGTCCAAAGGTCCATCAACATGGAGTTTCGTCATGCGATTTATACCAATATGACATTTAGCAGCGGTGCCACAAGTATGTGGTACTATCATTATTAACTTTGTATCTTTTGGTATCAATGGTATGAGCATGTGTATTACTACGATCAAGATTCAATAAACTATTCCCATTGGGTGCATGACCATTAAAGGCATTATTCATGTAAACAGAATAACCATTATTCTCTAACTTAAATGAATAACTGTATTGCACTAAACATGATATAATCACGTTGATTCTCAACACAAAAGCCAAATAACATTTATTTAGGTTTATCACTAATCTCGAAGATAGAGAGAGCGTTCGATGGTGATCACATCAACTGGAAACACTTCCAACATACATCATCACCTTACCCTTAGCAAGCCTCTGTTTATTCTGCAGCTTTTATTTCGAGTTGCTAACATTTAGCAACTGAACCGGTATCCAATACCCAGATGCTACTAGGATTACTAGCAAGGTACACATCAATAACACGTATATCAAATATACTTCTGTCGACGTTCCTAGCCTTCTTATCTACCAAGGATCTAGGGTTGTTCCGCTTCCGCAACCGTTCTGCTCATAACAGAAGCACTTAGTCTCGGTTTGGATTCAACCTTGGGTTTCTTCACTGGAGTAGCAACTGGCTTGCCATCCATGAAGTTTCCCTCCTGGCCCTTGCCCTTCTCGAAACTAGTGGTTTCACTAACCATCAACACTTGATGATCCTTCTTTATTTCTACCTTCGCGTTGTCAAACATCGCAAATAGCTCAAGGATCATTATTTACATCCCTGGCATTTTATAGTTCATCACGAAGCTCTAGTAGCTTAGTGACAGTGACTTGGAGAACTATATCAATCACTATCTTATCTGGAAGATCAACTCCCACTTGATTCAAGTGATTGTAGTACCCAGATAGTCTGAGCACATGCTCATCGATTGAGCTATTCTCCTTCATCTTGTAGGCAAAGAATCTTGTTGGAGGTCTCATACCTCTCAACACGGGCACGAGCCTGAGATCCCAATTTTAGCTCTTAGCATCTCATATGTTCTATGGCATTCACAATGTTTTGGAGCCTCAATTCTAAGCCGTAATGCTTGACGCACTGAACTATAAAGTAGTCATCACAACGTGCATGTCAGATGTTCACAACATCCACACATGAAGCTAGAGGGGGTGGTGCGCCAAGCGGTGCTTCAAGGACATAAGCCTTCTGTGCAACAATGAGGACAATCCTCAGATCATGGACCCAGTCCGCATTATTGCTACCATCATCTTTCAACTTACTTTTCTCTAGGAACGTATCAATAAAACAGGGGAGCTACAGCGCGAGCTATCTACAACATAATTTGCAAAGACACTTTTAGACCAAGTTCATGATAATTAAGTTCATCTAATCAAATTATTTAATGAATTCCCACTCAGATAGACATCCCTCTAGTCATCTAAAATATACATTATCCATATCGACTAGGCCGTGTCCGATCATTATGTGAGATGGACTAGTCATCAATGGTGAACATCTCCATGTTTATCGCATATACTATACGACTCAAGTTCGACCTTTCGGTCTCTCGTGTTTCGAGGCCATGTCTGTACATGCTAGGCTCGTCAAGTCAACCTAAGTTTTTCATGTGTGTAAATCTGGCTTACACCCGTTGTATGCGAACGTTAGAATCTATCACACTTGATCATCACATGGTGCTTCGAAACAACGATCCTTCACAACGGTGCACACTTAGGGGGAACACATTTCTTGAAATTTTAGTGAGGGATCATCTTATTTATGCTACTGTCATTCTAAGCAAATAAGATGTAAAAACATGATAAACATCATATGCAAATCATAAAGTGACATGATATGGCCAATATCATCTTGCTCCTTTGATCTCCATCTTCGGGGCGCGGCATGGTTACCATCGTCACTGGCATGACACCATGATCTCCATCATCGTGTCTTCACGAAGTTGTCTCGCCAACTATTAGTTCTACTAGTATGGCTAACGGTTAGCAACAAAGTACATGGCGTTTTTGATTGACACGCAAGTCATACAATAAATTAAGACAACTCCTATGGCTCCTACCGGTTATCATACTCATCGACATGCAAGTCATGATTCCTTTTACAAGAACATGATCAAACTCATACAACACATATATTTCATCACATCCTTTTGGCCATATCACATCACATAGCATACCCATCAATAACAAGTTAGACGTCCTCTGATTGTTGTTGCAAGTTTTACGTGGCTGCTATGGGTTTCTAGCAAGAATGTTTCTTACCTACGCAAAAGCCACAATGGTGATATGCTAATTGCTATTTACCCTTCATAAGGACCATCTTCATCGAATCCGATCCGACTAAAGTGGGAGAGACAGACACCCGCTAGCCACCTTATGCAACAAGTGCATGTCAGGCGGTGGAACCTGTCTCACGTAAGCGTACGTGTAAAGTCGGTCCGGGCCGCTTCACCCCACAATGCCGCCGAATCAAGATAGGACTAGTAACGGCAAGAAAATTGACCAAATCATCGCCCACAACTACTTGTGTTCTACTTGTGCATAGAATCTACGCATAGACCTAGCTCATGATGCCACTATTGGGGAACGTAGTAATAATTCAAAATTTTCCTACGTGTCACCAAGATCAATCTAGGAGATGCTAGAAACGAGAGAGAGGGAGTGCATCTTCATACCCTTGAAGATCGCTAAGCGGAAGCGTTGCAAAGAACGCGGTTGAAGGAGTCATACTCGCGGCAATTCAAATCGCGGAAGATCCGATCCAAGCACCGAACGGACGGCGCCTCCGCGTTCAACACACGTACAGACTGTGGACGTCTCCTCCTTCTTGATCCGGCAAGGGGGAGATGAGAAGTTGAGGGAGAGCTCTGGCAGCACGACGGCGTGGTGGCGGTAGAGCTCGTGGTTCTTCGGCAGAGCTTCGCTAAGCACTACAGAGGAGGAGGAGGTGTAGGAGGGGGAGGGCTGCGCCAGGGTCAAGGGATGCAGCTCCCATGCGCCTCCACACTATATATAGGGGTGGAGGGGGCTGGTTTCTTGCCCTCCAAGTCAATTGGGGAGTTGGCAAAGGTGGGAGGAAAGAAATCTCATCCTTTCCCTTCCCCACCGATTGTTATCCCCCATTTATAGGGATCTTGATCTTATTGCCAATATCAATGTTTCAATGTATCAGACCATAACGACATGAATACATAAGGAGCTTCTTACAATATAACTCTGCGGTCGTCTTTTTGGAAGAGATTGATGACATCTTCATCCTTCACTTGATTGAAAAATTCTCTCTCAAAAAATGTAACCAAACAATTGTTTAAATATTCATCACCCATTTTGTTCCTTAGCTTATTCTTCACATGGCTCATTTAAGAGAACACCATTTCAACACTAGCAGTGGCTACTGGCAGAATCAATACCAACTTAAGAAGCTTGTAAACAATATGATATTGTTCATGATTGTTTGTCTCAACAAGCATAACTGAAAGCTAACACAGATTTTTCAGATTTTGAAACCTTTCATCTCTACGCACATTAGTAACATACATGTTTACTTGCCATGGAAGTCTTGCTAGTTCATCACTTGTAAAATCAGAAGCATAAAACTTTGTAGCAAGCCTAACTGAAAGTGCATTATATTGATTAGAGGGGGGTGAATAGGCGATTTTTACAAATTCATCACTTGAGGAATTTCAACTTTGAGGAATTTGAAATGTGATGAATAACTAGCAGAGGAACAAGTACTCAAGTGCATGAGGAACATGGCAACAACATAGTCATGATGATGAAATGAACATGCACAAGTTATAGGTAGCGTGATACAGGATAGGCAGCGATGAACAAGGTAACTTGAAGAATTTGAGGTGAGGAAATTGTGAAAGTCTTTAATCAAATTCTTCAAATAGTAATGATCAATTTCATCAACAAGTATGTGAGGAATAAGGGGGTTGAGGAAATAGAACCAGGTAGCTTGATGAAGACAATGGTTTGATGACCCAGTTCCAACTGTTGTGACAGTCATACGTCTGGTTTGGAGCGGCCTGGTATTTAAACTAGAGGACACACTGTTCCAGGACACACAGTCCTTAACGTATTCTCCTTGAGATAAGGTCACACAGTCCTCGCCCAACACTCATGATAAGTCTTCAGGGTAGACTTCCAAAACCCTCACAAACTGGTCACCCGACGATCCACAATTTACTGCTAGATGCTCTAGACCAAGGTCACTTCATGATCCCCAATTAACTGCAGGATGCACTAGACCATGACGCCTAACCATCTGGAGGATGCACAGTCCTCAAAGGTAACAAGCGTCGGTTCCACACGGGAATTTCTTCAGTGATGCTCAATCACTTTGAGTTTGGTGGTTTGATTGTGGGTTTTTCCTCACTGATGATTTTCTCTCAAAGTCCTTGGAGGATGGGTTGCTCTCAAATGACAAGTGTTAGTTCTCTCTCGGAGCAGCCAACCAACTAGTGGTTATGGGGGTGGCTATTTATAGCCAGGGTGCAGCCTGACATGATAAGACATAAATGCCCCCAATGATATGACCATTATGTGGATGTTATGATTGGGGAAAGCTGGCGCTAAGCACAACAACGGTCGGAATTTCAAACTATGAAAGTCCTCAGACATATCATGTTCCTCACCTGTAGGAAATTCACACTGGAGAAATCCTAACTCCTCAGTCAGATCAATTTCCTGAGAGACCAGAAGAACTTTGTCTTTGTCACTGAAGAACTTGACTGAACCGTAAGAGATATCCAAAGGCTTCACTCGAAGGATTGTATAGGTTGAGGATTTTGGAGTTGAGCATCAGTTGGAAATTTTCCTTAGTATTACCTCGGCCCCCTTTAACAGTACGGTGTTTCCTATGACTCAAAGAAAGGAAATGAAACTTCGAAAACAAAATTCTTCATGCTTTATAGTCCTCGTTCATATCTTCAAGGTCACACCAACTTCTTCATTTTCAAAGTGTTCAGGGAATAGCAAAGTCTTCACGAAAGTCTTCAGTTGAAGACATACATTTTTAGGGGTCGGTAATCTCCAGATCTATCAAACTCCTCATCGACTTATAGAGCCTGTGTACACTCACAAACACATTAGTTCCTTAACCTATAAGTCTTCAATACACCAAAATCACTAAGGGGCACTAGATGCACTAACAATCTCCCCCTTTTTGGTGATTGATGACAAATAGGTTAAGTTTTCAACGAGGATAATAATATGAAGTGTAAATACTGAGTTCGAGGAATTTGATTGCCAGATATAGAGGAACTCCCCCTGAAGATGTGCATATATGAGGAATTTGCTTTGGACTGCAAATGCACATAGCAGGTTAAAAACATGGAGAACTCCCCCTATATCTTGTAATTCATACACGCATTTGATCATATGATATGAAGAATTTGAAATGCATGATGAAAATGGTGTCTGACGAAATTCAGCATGTGTGCATTAAGGTACTTGAGGAAATAAACATGCGAGGAAATATCTCAAAAGAGTCAAACCACCATTGAACTTAAGTTTACAACTCAATCAACAAAAGCTTCAGAAGAGCGAGAGTTGTAACTTAAACAAAAATAAGCCCATATATAGAGACCCGCTTGAATACTAACTCAAATTTTCTCCCCCTTTGTCATCGAAGACCAAAAGGGACGAAAAAGTGAGGACTAACGCCCCTTGAAGAATTTCATCGTGTTAGTGAGGAAGGAGCGCCAGCGTTGTCAGGGTTGTTTGTCAATGCAGGGCCTGCCGCAGTGTCGTCAATGTCTTCATATTCATCTCTCTCACGCGGTGAACAATATGAACTTGCGACCATCAAAGGAACTTGAAATTTCTTGAATTTCTTCTGAGGTCGACGAACCCAGTCAAGATGTTCCTCAAGATCCAGCTCCTTTAGTTCTTCGGGAGTCTTGAGGTGAGACAATATGGCCCAAGTGCGGTTGAGGTTTTCATGCGCATAGTAGTGATTCCTCTTCACAGAGTTCTACATAGTCATGTTTTGCACAATGTAACCAAGTTGACGCTTCACCCACTTGTGATTGAGATCGAACTTCTGATGAAGACTTATAAGAAGCTCACGATCAATCATCACACGCGGGGCAGACTCTTGATGTTTTTGAGCTGAGGCCTTTGCTTCTGAGTCCTGGGTTGTTGTGTCATCATTGGTGGAGAAGGATGCAGCTTTGCGAAACTGTCCATTCAATGGACGAGTGCCTTCATCAATGACAGCCTTGCCTTTTCCTTCCATAGAGTCAATCGTGCTCTTAATGACTTTGATCGGAGGCAGGAAGCCAAAATGATTCTGAAAGTCTGCCTTGAAGGGAACTAAGGACTTTGCCCTGATGAATTTCATAATCCAAGGTGCATAAGGCTTCTATTCAAATGGGGCTAGAGCTGCACTAGCCAATGTCCTCATGAAGAAATCGTGGAAGTTGATGGGAATCCCATGAATGATGTTGAACAACATATTCTTCACGACTCCCTCCACTTCCTCTTCTTCAGAATTGTGGCCCTTCTGAGGACATAGAGTGTTCGTGAGAATGCGGTAGACTGTCCTTGGCACATATAGCAAATCCTTCACAAGGAAGGTTTTCCGTTGAGCCTTTTCAGGAGCCAATGGCTTCATCAACACTTGCATCAGTTGGTTTGGAAGAGCAGGTTCATCAAACAGCCAACGAGCTTCTTCTGAAGGAATTGGCACTAGGACAGATCGAAGTAATTCAGATGCTTGAGCAGTTAGATGTGTTGATCCTATCATCCTGTCCAAAACCCAGGAATTGATGTCAGAGGCATTTCCACTGATGTGGAGAGTAGCATAGAACTGAAGAATGAGTTCTTCATTCCAGTCGCAAATGTCTATGCAGAAGGGAAGAATGCCTGCATCATGAAGAACTTGAAGCACCGGCATGAATGATGGAAGTGTTTCCATGTTAGCATGAGGAATTTGATGGTGCTCGAAGACTTTCTTCTTTTCAAACAAAATTGATGCATAGTAGTTCATCTGAGTCGCAGTCTAGAATCTGCTTCGTCCGACCCTTACTGAGTCATACGGATTGGGTCCAGTGAAGAACATGCGATCATTACAGAAATTGCTTTTGAGGAATTTGGGGCGCGCTGAGCCTTTGAACGGCATTCTGGGCTTTGGTTGAAGATTTGGCTTGAAGCGGCCCTTGATCTCCTTTGGCATGGGAGGAACTTCTTCATTCTGAGGAATTTGCGATGCAGGTTCCTCAATAGCAGTTGGAGCAGCAAAGTCATGAGCTGATGCAGTTGGAATATCTTCAATGACTTTGGTGGTCAAGTCATCAGATCCCTCTTGAATTTCTTCAGTCTGGGCTAGAGACTGAGGAATCTGTGACAGAGAAGTAGTCATTGGTGAATTTGGGTGAGCTTTTTCCCAATATTCATCGTTGATGAGGGGAGTTGTATTTGTAATGTCTACATCCTCATCAATTTCTTCAATCCCGGCCTCTTCGGCAGTGAATTGAGGCAGGGGCGATGATACCTGAGGAGTTGAAGAATTTCCTTCAACTTCAATGTCTTCATCAATCTGCTCTGTCAAAGCGGCAGAATGATCTTCTTCGGTTTCTTCATCTGGGATGACATAGTCAACACCAAATGGCATGATTTCATACGCGGGTGTTGAGGAGAGTAGAGTGAAATCAAATGGTTCAGTTGAGGACTTTGGCAGAATCTTCAACTTCTTCAACGCTGAGGATTCTGAAGTTGAAGCTTTTCTTTTCAGAGCCAACCTCTTAGTAGCCTTTGTTTTGTTCACTTCTGATGCAGAAGGAAGGTTGATTATCTTCACCTTTGATGATTTGTCTGATTCAGTAGAAGGTGAGGGTGGTACAATTTCTTCAGCCACGACTGATGCAGTCGTCCTTGAGGGTTCAGTTTAATCAGGCGCGCCAGTGGAGGGTGTCCTGGCAGGTTCTTGAGCGGTCTGACTTTCTTCAGCAGCGTTGGCAGTGTCCTCAGTAAGCTGAGAAGTTTCTTCAGCCTGGGGAGTTTGTTGCTGGGAACGAGATGCAACTCTTGAGTTGTGGTCAGTGATTACTTGGTTAGCAATGTTGACAAAGCAAACTTTGGCGCCTTGCCAATCAGCATAGTAAGAACTGAATTCCTCACTAAGGCTTTGGATTTCAGACCTCACCCTCACAAGTTCTTCAGGAGACAAATTTAGAACATTCTTCTTCAAGAAATGCTCTTTCTTGTACTGAGCCTTCTTGGTTTGTCTTTCCTTCTCATATTTCCATTTTCCCTCACCAATGAAAGTTGTGAGGATATGATCAGGACTAGGAGGCAGTTTCAAGTCATCAATGGGTGTCTTGGGATCCTTGTGCCAGATATCAATAAAGTTGAGCACTTGTTTAGGATCAAGCAATAGAGGAATTTGAGATCCCTTTGCTTCAACCACATGTTGTTGCTTGTTTCGGATGATAGCTTCCAGTTCCTCATCATCAGCTACATTTGATGAATCTGATGGAATTGTGAAAGCCACCTTCTTTGTTTGAGGACTTGGTTGAATGCCTCGTCCAACAATTGCTTTCTTTTTCCTCAGGGAAGGACTTCTCGAGGAGTGAGTGTGGGCTAAACAACTTGCTGATGGCCCTGAAGCAATTGAAAATCCTTCAGCCTGTTGGCTTGAAGCAAGGTGCACAAGGGTTGATGATTTTGTAGCAGCAGCCGAGGACTGGGCATCAACTTTACCAGTAGCTGAGGCCTTTGAGAGCTGAGGCCTTTGAGCTTAAGGAATTTGCTGTGATGACTTTGAAGTTGAATAAATTGGCTTCACAACAGATTTCTTCATCATAGATTTCTTCAGAGCACTAGCAGAGGCTCCGGCAATGGCAGCAGCAGCAGAGTCTTCATTGAATTTCTTCACTGCAGCTTCGGCAGTTCTCTGCAATTTGAGTTGATGCTTTGCCCATTCTGTGGGAAAGTCTTAACCGCGAGAAACACTGGTGGGATCAACCACTTGATCATCAGCTGGAGGAGCCCTAACGCAAGGGGGTTTTAGGGCAAATTTCTTCATGTACTTGGGAGTAACATAGCGATACTCCTTCCATTCCCTCACCCACCTCCTTTCAATTCTCTGAATCCTGATTTTTCTTTGTTCTTTTGTCTCTTTGCCATATTTGGATTAATCTAGCATACAGTAATCAACATACAGATTGTCTAGAATCTCAAAGGCAGTGTTCTGTTCATCCTTCTTTCCACCTTTCTATGGCTTCTTCCCATCAGCCATTTTGTTCAGCTGGGGACTTTGAACTCTTGAGGACTCTGAAGAAGTGCATAGTTTTTCCTCAAGAAACACTGCAAATGAGTTAAGTTGATGAGAACCTAGTGATTCATCAACGGACATGTTTGTACCTGTCAACATAGTATAGGTGCGAGGAATTTGAAGAGGTCATATGAGTTCTTAGAATTTTTTAATGAAAATAGGTGTGAGGAATTTGACCATTGATGTCTTGAGGAATTTCACTAAGTGTTCTTTGTCTTAGGTTCCGAAGTTGTGCAAATTTGAGGATTCGCACAATTGAAGAATCTCGAAGAAAATCATAACTTAGAGAAAGTCATCAAGTAAATGTACATGTAAGGTGTTTTAGAATGAGATTCTTGAAGAATAAACACCTTCTTGAGGATTTAGGAAAGCTTGAAGATCAAATAAGGGTAGTAAAAATAAATTTTATTTACCCTGATAAAGAACACGACGAACTATGAGATGAGATTGAGGAAGTTCGTCCATCCAGATCTCCTATGCCCTAGCTTGGCAGTGGGAGACAGCTACATCGGCGGCGGGGTGAAGACTTTCGCAGCCAATGCGGGTACAACGATAGCAAGGTCGAGGCAGTGAAGCTCTTCCATACCGGCGTCGATGATTTTAGCGGTGGCGTAGGTCAGAGCTCGGGAGAGAGAGGAAGTGAGTAACCGAGCACAATAAAAGGGGAGGGGTATATAGTGGAAGTGAAAACCAATCTGTCTGAAGATTTTGGATAGGATTGCTCCTGACCCTTTCTCTCCAAGCGACAGGTGTCACCCACGTACTGAGAGGTGGCGATAGTGGGGGATCGTGGGTTATCCAGTCGTGGGAATTGGAACTGTTTGAGCGGGAACCGCCAAAAATTTTGATAGTGAAAATTTTAAAGTTTCCGTTCGCAAATTCTTCAACTGTCAAGGACACAGTGAAGACTTTGAACGAGTTTCAAAGTAGAATGCATATGAAGAATTTGTGAATAGACTGGGTTGAGTTTAGCATAGAGGGAAAAGGGTCCGATCACATTCACTTAGATGAAAATCAACTTGAAGAATTAGCAATAAGTGAATGTTGTTGAGGACATTAAAAACTCAAATACATACACATATATATAGGACAAATGTTTCGTACGACCGGGTGTAGTTACTTCCACTTTTGTTTGGTATGTTGTATGTAGTATCTAGTGTATTGGAGAGTATGCACGCGTAGTATGTAGTATATAAGAATATTTAGGCAGTACATCTACTATTTTTTAGGTAGTATGCACCATATTTTAGCATACTCATTTTTGCGTATAAATATGTACGTATTTCATAATATGATAAAAATTATAAATCAACTATATTTTTTTCATGTAACACACCTTGGAATATCTTCTATATAGCATGTGAACATACTCAAAGTGAGAAATTAGTATATATACTACCACATGGTAGTATATGAGACATGGGAGTAACTACACCCGGTTGTAGGAGGTATTTTCCCTATATATATATATATATAGTCAATGAAGAACATGAGTTTCATAGTTTGGAGAATTTGACAAGTTGATGAATTTGAAAAGTTGAGGAATTTGCAAACTTGAGGAATTTGAAAATTTGAAGAATTTGCAAAATGACGAAAAACTCAACTTTGAAGAATTTCCACTATGGTTGGTGGCATGACCCACTGTATAAGAATGATGACTTCAAACATTGCATACAATTGTCGTAGGGTTCTGAGAATCAAATTCTTTGTTAATTTCTTCACACCCAGAGAGTTATTCCTCATTGATTGAAGAAAAACGTTACTTCATGTGTTGCACATCTAAGTCATAAATTTTGCATAAGAGTTAGGATGTGTGTCCTTTTTCAAAGAACATTCGAAGATTCAAAGATATTTAGCTCACATCACAACTTGCAAAATCTATTTTCATCCAAGGGCTTTGTGAAGATATCGGCCAGTTGTTCTTCAATGGGAATGTGGTCGATTGACATGTCGCCCTTGAGTACATGATCTCGAAGAAAGTGATGACGAATTTGGATGTGCTTGGTCTTGCAATGCTGAACTGGTTTGTAAGCAATCTTGATGGCACTCTTGTTGTCTTAGTAGAGAGGCACATTCTTCAACTTGATGCCATAGTCCTTGAGGGTTTTCTTCATCCACAATAACTGAGCGCAACATGAACCAGCAGCAATGTACTCAGCTTCAGCAGTAGATAGTGAAACGCAGTTCTGCTTCTTCGAGGACCAACAGACTAAGGATCGTCCGGAGGGGTGGCAAAGAGTTCATCATTCTGCGAGCACCATATGAGAAGGGAGGCAATGAAGCCAGGGCGCTTCATTTCACAGGGCGAGGGTTAGAGTATTCATATGAATAAGCAGAGAAATTCTTCGATGACTTATGAACATAATGGTTTGAAGAATAATGCATATATTCATAACTCTCAGATTTTCCCTGCGAAACAGAGGCATTAGCACGAGAATGATATTTTTGACCATTTGAGGAATTTTGTCGAAGTGAGGACTTTGGTCCATATGAGGAATTCGATCTGAGGTTCCTGTTCTTCATGAGTGGTGTCGTGAGGACATTCACTTGAAGATTTTGTAGGTGGCTCTTGGGAACCCAGATTTTCTTCATAGGTGAACCGTTCCTGCAGTTAGTTCCAACAAATCTAGCAAATACTTCACCTTTCTGATTTTTGAAGAATTTGTAGTTTGAGTCAAGTGACTCATCAGAGGAATATGAAGTTTCACAAGTAAAGCTAGATAAAGTGGATGGATCTATAGAAGGTCCTTTTGCAGCAACCCATGAGATTTTGGGGTACTGCTCAGGTGTCCACTAGGATCCATCAGCGTTGAGTTTCCTCACAAAGGCAATACCCTCTTTCATAGGGTTCCTGTTTAGAATCTTCCTTTTGAGGACATCGCAAAGGGTTTGATGCCCTTTGAGACTTTTGTACATGCCTATCACATACAATACCTTCAACCCTGCATTTTCGTTAGTGATACTTGTGGTATCCTCAGATGAGGAATTTGAGACCACTAGAATAGTTAAAGAATTTGCAGTAATAGAAGCATTTGAACATTCAGGTGAAGAATTAACAGTTTCATATTCGATGCATTTCAAACACGGTGGAACAAATTCTTCCTGAGCGGTACTGATTTGTTGAGCTAGTAAGGAATCATTTTCCCTTTGGAGATCCTCATGTGACACCCTTAGTTTCTCAAGATCTTGCTTTCTTTGAAGAAATTCATAAGAGAGCTTCTCATGATTGGCTAAGAGGTCATTATGATGACTCTGAAGGTTATCATGCTTTGTGTGAAGACTTTTGAGATCGTCAGATGGAGTTTGAGTCTGATCCACTTCATCATTCAACATATCATCGCTTTTGTCTAGCATTTTCTGAAGCTTTTCAAGTGCACTTTGTTGCTTAGTGGCAAGTTTAACAAGTTTAGCATATCTAGGTTTCACATATTCATCAGATTCACCTTCACTTGATTCATAAGAGGAATGATGTTTGTGTACCTTTGAGCCTTTTGCCATGAAGCAATAGGTTGGAGCATAATCATCATTGCTGACGTCAGAGTTGTTGGAGTAGTCATATTCTTCATAATTGAAGATGGACTTGCTGACAAAAGCAGTAGCGAGAGCAAGGCTAGCGACCGAGATTCAGATTCCACCTCAGATTCTTCCTCTTCTTCATATTCTTTAGATTCTTCCTCAAAATCCATTTCCTTGCCAATGAATGCTCGAGCCTTTCTGGAACCATTCTTCTTGTGCTTTAAGGACTTTGAAGATCAGGACTTTGTAGATAAGGACTTTGAAGGTTTCTTCTTTTTCTTCAAGTCATCAGAACTATCATCCTTGTATTTCTTCTTCTTCTTTGAATCTTTTTCCCAGAGAGGACAGTCAGAGATAAAGTGACCAGGCTTCTTGCAACGATGATAGGTTCTCTTCTTGTAGTCTTCTGAGGAATCTGATTTCCTCAGACCACTTTTTGATAACTTTCCAAATCCACCTCTCCTTGAGAACTTCTGGAATTTCCTCACGAGCATTGCTAGCTCCTGACTTAGTTCTTCAGGATCACCAAGGCTGCTGTCAGAATCTTCTTCTTCGGATGAGGAAATTGCTTTTGCCTTCAGATCACGAGATCTTCCATAGCTTGGCCCGTAGAGGTATATCTTCTCAGCTTGTTGGAATTCATGAGTATTGAGTCTATCAAGAATATCAGCAGGATCAAGTGACTTGTAGTCTCCACGTTCTTGGATCATCAAGGCCAGAGTATCGAATGAGGAATCAAGAGATCTTAGCAGTTTCTTCACCACTTCATGGTCAGTGATATCGGTGGCACCCAGTGCTTGAAGCTCATTGGAGATATCAGTAAGACGATCAAAAGTTTGCTGAACATTTTCATTGCCAAGCCTCCTGAAGCGGTTGAAGAGATTGCAAAGAACATCAACACGAGAGTCACGTTGAGTCGAAACACCTTTGTTGACTTTGGACAGCCTATCCCAGATAAGCTTAGCAGTCTCCAAAGCACTCACTCGGCCATACTGACCTTTGCTCAGAGGGCCACATATGATATTCTTCGCTTGAGAGTCGAGTTGCTTGAATCTCTTCACATCAGCAGCAGTAACAGTGGGAGTGACAGAGGGTACACCATTTTCCACAACGTACCAGAGATCGTTGTCAATAGCTTCAAGGTGCATACGCATCTTGTTCTTCAGGTAGGGGTAGTCCGTCCCATCGAAGGTAGGACATCCCGTGGAAACCTTGATCATACCTGCAGTCGACATAACTAGAACTCCAAGTGGTTAAACCAAAATCACACAAAACAAGGGAGTTCCTTGCTCTGATACCAATTGAAAGTGCGTTATATCGACTAGAGGGGGGTGAATAGGCGATTTTTACAAATTCATCACTTGAGGAATTTCAACTTTGAGGAATTTGAAATGTGATGAATAACTAGCAGCGGAACAAGTACTCAAGTGCATGAGGAACATGGCAACAGCATAGTCATGATGATGAAATGAACATGCACAAGTTATAGGTAGCGTGATACAGGATAGGCAGCAATGAACAAGGTAACTTGAAGAATTTGAGGTGAGGAAATTGTGAAAGTCTTCAGTCAAAATTTTCAAACAGTAACGATCAATTTCATCAACAAGTATACGAGGAATAAGGGGGTTGAGGAAATAGAACCAGGTAGCTCGATAAAGACAATGGTTTAATGACCCAGTTCCAACTGCTATGATAGTCATATGTCTGGTTTGGAGCGGCCTGATATTTAAACCAGAGGACACACAGTCCCAGGACACATAGTCCTTACAGTATTCTCCTTGAGCTAAGGTCACACAGTCCTCACCCAACACTCGTGGTAAGTCTTCAGGGTAGACTTCCAAAACCCTCACAAACTGGTCACCCGACGATCCACAATCTACTGCTGGATGCTCTAGACCAAGGTCACTTCGTGATCCCCAATTGACTACAGGATGCACTAGACCATGACGCCTAACCGTATGGAGGATGCACAGTCCTCAAAGGTAACAAGCGCGGTTCCACACGGGAATTTCTTCAGTGATGCTCAATCACTTTGAGTTTGGTGGTTTGTTGTGGGTTTTTCCTCACTGATGATTTTCTCTCAAAGTCCTTGGAGGATGGGTTGCTCTCAAATGACAAGCGTCAGTTCTCTCTCGGAGTAGCCAACCAACTAGTGGTTGTGGGGGTGGCTATTTATAGCCAGGGTGCAACCTGACATGATAAGACATAAATGCCCCCAATGATATGAGCGTTATGTGGATGTTATGATTGGGGCAGCTGGCGCTAAGCACAGCAACAATCGGAATTTCGAAATATGAAAGTCCTCACAGATATCATGTTCCTCACTTGTAGGCAATTCACACTGGCGAAATCCTAACTCCTTGGTCAGATCAATTTCCTCAGAGACCAGAAGAACTTCGTCTCTGTCACTGAAGAACTTGACTGAACCGTAAGAGATTTCCAAAGGCTTCACTCGAAGGATTGTATAGGTTGAGGATTTTGGAGTTGAGCATCAGTTGGAAATTTTCCTTAGTATGACCTCGGCCCCCTTTAACAGTACAGTGTTTCCTATGACTCAAAGAAAGGAATGAAACTACGAAAACAAAAGTCTTCATGATTCATAGTCCTCGTTCATATCTTCAAGGTCACACCAACTTCTTCATTTTCAAAGTCTTCAGGGAATACCAAAGTCTTCAGTTGAAGACATACATTTTTAGGGGTCGGTAATCTCCGGATCTATTAAACTCCTCATCGACTTATAGAGCCAATGTACACTCACAAACACATTAGTTCCTTAACCTATAAGTCTTCAATACACCAAAATCACTAAGGGGCACTAGATGCACTAACACTAACCAACTTATCTTGGTCATAAGCAGCAAATAGATGAAGTGGACAGAATGCTACCATGCAAGAAAGTAGCTCACTGTTTACCTCATCAAATCTGCCATTCAGCTCACTGATTTGCCTAACAATGACACCCATAAACATATCAACCTTGAAGCAGTGGTAGTTGATCGCACCATTACATAAACCCCTTTTAGTCCGGCCAACGGGAAAGTAAGGACCCTCCATATCAACAACTTTGATCATATGCTTTTTACAAAAAGATGTGACCTTTGTGAGAAAATCATCCCATCCAACATCGGTCCTCAAAGCCTCCAAGTAATAATTTGTGTCACCAACAAGCTCAATAGCATGAACAATATCTTCGTCTTGCTTTTGCAAAGCTCTACACAACTCATCTGTGTATCCAAATATTTCTTGCATCAAGTGTGCCATGAAAACAAACTCAAATGATTGAAATATTGTCTCTATGGATAGAGCCACTTGTGCCTCTACACCATGGTACTCGTCTCCAATCTTGCGAAGCACTCGTTGTAATGCACCATACATAGAGATGACACGGTTCACTGTTTTGAAGTGAGAACCCCAATGTGTATCACATGGCCTTCCCAAACCCATTTCCTGATTCAGCCCACTCCCTGTTTCTACTTCTTTCAATTCCAATGCAGCAATAAGTTCTTCAACCTGAGCTATCTGAAACATTCTCATCTTTTTACAAGACATACCAAGAGCATTTAACAAGCATGCAAGCTGCTGAAAGAACCAAGTACAATCACCACTCTCCTCTTTTTATCCGAAGCATTCTCTTCTTTCTACAAGACATACCAAGAGCATACCAAGAGCATTTAACAAATGTCAAATAGGTAGTATCTTCAACATGGGCAAGACTAAGAAATCTTACAACCGCCCTTCCTTTCTTATCAACACAACGCTAGCAAACAGCCAACTATTCATTCTGATACACATCACTAGACTCATCTGCAAGTATTGCAAAATGACAACCATCAAGTTCTTCAATCACTTGTTTAGTAGTCTCTTGTGCACAACATTTTATCACCTCTTGTTGTATATCATGGTGAGTCATCCTACAGTTCCGTGGAGCATTCTTGAGAACAACCTTGTCAACCTATTCATCAATAGATTCATCATCTTCTACATGAGGTGTTGAGGTTTCTCCTCTACTCTTCGGTTCTTGCCATAACACCAATTGCAAATTGCCCTCAAAATAAGCAGGAGAAGCACAAGTACTAGATGCAGCTACTGTCTGATTCGGTGTGGATACTTCATCTGTTTTCCTTTCCTTTGAAGCCTTTTCCCACATTCCAAATATGCTACTGTCAACAATTCCACTCTTCTTCATCTACTTTAGGAAAACATGGTAAATTTAAATACTTGCATCTAGTAAATTCGAACAAATGACATTCCCAAATTGAGGGCGGGGGCAGAGCGGACCAACGGCAGCACTGATCGATGAAGGTCGTCGCACCTTCGGTTTTTGTGCCATGAGGGGCGGGGCAAGCTACTGCTCCCTCTGAGCCGTCTGGTCCCTGCTCCCTCCGAGTAGAAGAGTAGGGGCAGACGGGGCGAGCTGCTGCTGCCTCCGAGCCGTTCGGCTGCGTCTAGGGATGCTCCCTCCGACCGGCGGGGGGGGGGGGGGGGCGGCGCGGGGGGCGGGGCACCGCCGCCTGGATCGCCCGTCCCGGCTCGGCTGCTCCTCCCTTCGACCAGCACGGGGGGCAGGGCGGGGACATCGGCTCCGGCCATCCTCATCTAGTCGTCCGGCGGCGCTGTGATGCGAGAGAGGGAGCGAGGAGCCTAGCGAGGAGTCGATGCGATGCGATGCGAGCGAGCGAGGTATTTTCCTGGGTTGCGTCCTGCGTGTAGCCGACTAGTAGTGTGCTGGGCTGGTTGGGCTGAGATGTATTAATTTTTTCCTTCCAAATCTTGGGTATTCCCGTGCATACACAAGAATACACATGCCGCTGCCGCTGCTCTAGATCAACAATCCATGCTTTCAAACAACCTAGCTCATGATACCACTTGTTAGAACAATCTGAGGCATTCCATCGATCTATCGAGGACCAAGCAATCACATAAACACGACACCGAGATTGGTTAATGAGGTTCACCGATATGGCTACATCCCGGGGGCTTGACTACCTCCCGTGACACCGTCACAATACCGCATCTCGGCCGTCCGGGTACCGACACATGCCGTCGGCTCCCCCGCGTACATGTGCTATTATGTTGCATATGTTACATCGTGTGTCTAGCATCGCTATATATACAAGAGGCTTACGATATAAGTGTCCTACTTGGACGCAACTCCATATCCTACTTAAACACAATACAACTACAAGTCCAATTGTAACTGCACCTGGCAATGGACAGCCCGACCCGGCCCGAAAAAGCCCGACCCGACCTGGCCCAACCTTGTCCACGGGCCGGGCTCGGGCCTAGATTTTGAGTCTGGTGGTCGGGCCGGGCCGGGTTCGGGCCCGATGAAACTGAAGATTACGCCTAGTCGGGTCGGGCCGGGCTTTTTTCGGGTTCGGGTCAGGCTTGGCCCAAAAACTAGCCCCGACGACCGGGCCGGTCCGGGCTCAGGCCTTGGTTTTTAGCGTCAGGCCTTTTTCGGCCTGACCCAAATCCCGGTCCGACCCGAGATATGGCCAGGTATAATTATAACCTACCTTGTACATAATATTCGACACAATTCTAACATTAAGATATCATACCTGCACGCCATTTCCTTAAGACACGCATGCTTTAGAGATATACACAAAACTTACATACTTCGGACGGTACATACCAAAAAATGATACCCTATTTTCTAATACATGTATATTTTTCTGAGACATGCCCATAAATAATATTGGAGATATTCCTAGAAATACATGTATACACACGATCATATGTATTTATCGTATTAGCTTATATACTCATAAATTTCGTGCCAAGGTATGTAAGTACGGTGAATATGCACATACAAGAAAATGTATTGAGTACTATGGGTATATAAGTACACAAAAATCTACTGGGTACGTACTAAATAAGTGAATCCGTACATACATAATCTAATGGGGTGTACAAAATATTCTGGGTGTAAGCATACCCAAAAATCTAATGTGTTGCATACTAAATATTTTTGGTATATACTCCATAGTTCCTTTATATGAGGTGCATTTGTTTTTCCAAAAATCAAACGAGTGCCTGTTTGGTCAAGTTTTAAAAAAATAATATCAATATGTGTATAACCAAATTTATATCATTTAATCCATCATGAAAATTAATTTCATATTTTATCTATTAGGTATTACAGATGTTGATTTTACTCTATAATCTTGATCAAACATTTAAATGGTTGACTTGCACTTATATTTTGGAACGAAGTGAATATTATAATGAGTGTGTACTAAATAAATATATCCGTACATACCTAATCTAGTTGGTACATATAAAATTTTCTAGGTATATACATAGACAAAAATCTGATGCGTATGTACAAAATATTTTGGATAATACGTATAAAAATCTAAAGGAGACATACAAACTACCTAATTAAGGACAGTAAAACCGAACCTAAACGCAGCCTTCTCAGGCCATCATTCTTCCCGGCCGTCCATTGTCTTGATCTGGCCATTTCTGTCCGTTGGATGCATGTGGAGCGCGCCTGCTTTCGTCGTGACCATAACTTGGGCCTGCTGTCCTAGGGGTACCTACTCCGGAGGCCGTTTTGGACTCCTCTGGTTGATTGGGCCAGGTAGCCCGTCTAGCAGTCTGGGCAAGCATGACCCATTAGCTGGGTGTGACGACTTGCCCGACGGCGGCTCCTTTCTATCGCTGGTGGAGTAGTGGGACGGCGAGGCTGGAGCTGCAGAGATCGCCGTGGTTGATAGGTTCTTCGATGTTGATCCTCGTCTCTTCCATCGCGGGTGGAGCGGTCAGAGGATGCACAAGTGGCAATGGAGACAAGGGAGGGAGAAGAGAAGAAGGTTTTGGGTGTGAGCAACAAGCTGAGGGTGCGGGCGAGCGCCGAGATCCGTCCGACTCGTCGTGTTCGTCGACAATCCACCGGCCAGCATGGCGGAGGCCATGAGGGACATCAAGGGCCATTTCACGAAGATTGCAAAAACCGCCAGCGAGGTCTTGATGCTGTTGGAGGTCTTCCCATACCAGAAGAAAGGTATAGTCATGACACACCTCTTCCCCTGTCTCAAGACTGAACTTCTGAATTATCCCTTGTCATGACAATTACTTTTCTTCAGACTAGAACAGAGTGAATCATCTAGAATATGTCCGCAACAGTAACAACAGTGGTGTTGTCATTTTTGTATTTTCTAGGTGTTTTTAATACAAATATGGCATCATATCATGGATTAGGAATATATGTTTACAATCTTATCTCACCTTTCCAGCAACATCGGTGCAACACCCAGTTCTCTGTGGGTAGCATATGGAGGCATGGGGAGAGCAATGTTAAATTTCTGGAAAATATGCTAAGTCCGCCCCTACTACTCATATTATGCATGTAAAAAAAAGTGTTACTATGCCAGCAAAAAATAGTTGAAAGAAAAGGCATCCAATAAGGTTTGTGGTAACGTCATTTCCCAATCATACGTATCAACTGTAGTTTCTGTGAACAAAATATATGCCATTAATGCAATACAAGGTTCATGCATCTATCAACCAGGAGTTATGATTGGTACCCCAGTGATTTATATACTCTCTCTAAGTGTATATTACAACAAATACATTTCGATGTGCCTTTATTTACAGAAAATACTAAGAAAATAATATTAATTAGCTGAAAGTTTTCCAAAAACAACTTGCAGCATGCTAGATATCATTTTTTTCTTCATAAAACTTGCAGTAGTAGAAAAAATATTTTCATGATAACCATTTTTACACAAATAGAAATACTTTGAAATGTGGCGGGTAATCGTTTGATACATCCCTATGACATTGCTTCCAAATTTTAACCTATTAGAATTTATGTCTGATTAATCTCAAGGATTTCTCTAACATTGTTCGAACTTTTCTTTACTATAACCAGGAGCTCTGCCGCTGCATTGAAGATTAGGAGTAGAGTACAAAGACTAGCGCTGAAGCACCAGAGAAGAACTGAAAAGAAGTTCCAGTTGCTAACCAGCACTGACTTCTGTAACACTATTCTACTTTCAGATAGCGAAGATATAATCCTTAATGAGGAACTGGCATTGTGGAATTCAGCCACCTCTGAGCCACTAACAGAGAGATAGGACTAGCGCAGAAACATGGACAAGCACACATGTTTATTAACCTGGGTATCCAGTTACACCAACAATACCCCCTACCTTCACAACACTGGCATTGTGGAATTCAGCCACCTCTGAGCCACTAACAGAGAGATAGGAGACTAGATATCACTTCATGCATTTTGGTGATTAAAGACAAATAATACAGAAAAAAGGTACTATAATGAGAAAAAACATGCAGCTGATATGCCAATTTCATCATCTTGATCCAACCGGTGCAACTGATACCTGGCCCGAGCCATGACCTAAACCTTCACCCCATCACGATAGAGATCATAAAGAAAAGTTTGGATGAACAAACTCTCTTGCTCATGACCCTCGCTTGCAGGCACAAACAAATCATTTCAGGGAGTAGGAAACTTTGGTAGTGCTAACTACAATTACTTTCACATAGAAAGAATCAATACCAGCCAAGCTTTCAGTGACAGTCGGCTAATGTTCACCACCACCCAAGCTACTGTACTAGGCCACATAGTCCTGAACTTGTGCGGATAGGGGTCGATGCCCGCTTGGTCTAGATAACATGATTATAATCAAAAAGGCGATGATTGTATAATTTCATGTTTTTTCTTATACGCGGGCAATCATGCCTTTCTATTTATATTTATTGGTCAAATGATATTGTTTGATTTATAGTATATGTTTTGGACTCTTTGAAATAAATTTGGCGATTACGTCTTGTTTTATAGCCAATTTTGTATTTTCAGATCACTGATTCGTGGTTTAAGAAGCTGGTTGGGTCAGACCATGTGTTTGCATGGGTTGTCCTGGCTTAGAAGCTTTTGTGCAACTGGATACAGGACCACCTAAGGTTTGCTTGTTTTTTCTTAATAAATCTGGTTGTCACTCTTATTTCATGCATCATCCTGTTCTTTCAGTTGGGAGTTGTGGTAAACTACAAGGTTACATAGACCAAAACCACTTTTTATTAATTGTGGATTTATGTATTTTTCTTTCTTCCTTGTTTATTATCCATTGTTGCCTCCGTGTCACTCCGCCGTGCCACCATTGAAGTTACTGTAAAACAGATTGCGATGTTACTTTAAAACAAATCACTAGAGGTGCTTCCTTCCCATGAAATTACAGGTTTTATTTTTCATTTTCTTGGATGAAGATTATTTTGTTTTATTAGGAATGAAGATAAATTTATTGTACACATGAAATCAGTCGTTTTCTGTTATATATGTATTGAAATCTCTATCCAAGAACAATTGCATCCATTGTACTCTTCTCATGTCATCTGTTCACTCTACTTTTTATGCTATGTAGTGCAATTGGACTTTGATTTAACATGAGTCTTCTTTGCAGTTGCAGCTTAGTCGTCTGCATTTTTTTTAGAGAAATGGAACTTCGACGTCAGCAAAGATCTTGGTTGACATGTTTTGTGTTTCTTATGGTAGTAGTTGTTTATCAGAGGGCCCGTGTTTGTATTCTCTCATTAGGAATGGCCAACGATGTATCTGATCTGTTGTAACATTATAAATCATTGAAGTATATGACTCTGGCACTGGATGATGTATTTGTTGATGTCAAATTGTCAACGTGTACCATTTTAGTGATAAGTGGTAGTTCAACCTGGCTGTTGAATGACTTTGGAATTATGGTTATGTGCTATTTGATTATTTGCAATTCAGAGTTTGTCCTTCAATTTGTTGGCAACTAGTTGTGTGTCTCTTTCACGCGATCATATACGTACCGAATTTCCTATCATTCTATCGAAAAAATGGACAGACGCGGCAATGCGCGCCTATCATGATCTAGTTCACATTAAAACTGAGCGCCCTTCCAGCCCTCTCAAGCTACTAGCATCCAGAGACATCTGTTTTATGATCTAGCTAATCCTGGCCGTTTGATCTCCATTAGCACACGGTTTCCCGCCAACTGGTCTGAATGTCGTCGAGGGAGCAACTTTTTTGAGAGAGAGGAGGGAGCAACTCTGATGGAGAAAATCTGAGCGCGCTGGTTGCTTGGGCTTGTGCACGACGGCCCAACCCCACTCACTGGTTTTGGGAACCTTCCAAGAGGTTCTTTGAACCGGTTTTTTCGTTCTTTTCGCTTTCTTTTCATTTTTCTTTTTTCTGTTTCTGTTTCTGTTTATTTTTTAATTTTTTTCTAAGGTTATTTTTTTCTAAAACTAATTTCTTGTTTGAAAATGTTCTAAATTTCAAATAATTTCCGTTTAAAAAAATTCATAACTTTAAAAATGTTCGGCATTTAAAAAAGTGCCTGATACTTTCAAAAAAATGTTACGGATTTTTCAAATACGTTCTTTTTCCGAAAATATTATTGTTTTCACTTTCGTTTTTTCCCTCATTTTATTTTTCTTCTTATCCTATTCTTTTGTTTGTCATTTTTATTTTATTTTCCGAATTTCATACTACAATTTTCTCGTGTTCAAAGTTTGTTCACAATTTATATTTAAATGTTTATGCTTCAAAAATAATCAGTAATTACAAAAAATGTTCTTTCTTTCAAAATATGTTCATATTTTCAAAAATGTTCATGTTTCAAATATAGTTCTCGTATTCAAAAAACTACACGATTTCAAAAAATGATTCCTTTTTCATAAATTGGTCACAATTTTAATAAAATGATCTTGTTTTCACTTTTTATAAAAAATGATCCTGTTTTACGAAAAATGTTTATCTTTTTAACAAATTTGTTCACAATAGAAAACGTGTTCAAATTTTGTTCACCAATTCAAAAATATTCATGATTAGAAAATGTTGGAGAACTTCAAAAAATGTTCTTCATTTTCTAAAAAATGTTTATCTTTTCAAAAAATGTGTCTGTTTCAAAACGTGTACATAAATTTAGAAAATGTTCCCACTTCAGAAAATGTTCTTTAAAAAAAATCTTCTAAGTTATAAAAATGCTCGTGTTTTCGAATTTTTTCATAAACTAAGAAATTTTTTATGTTTAAAAAAAATATGTCAAAAATTATTTAGAAATTAAACAAATGTTCCCATGTTACAAATTTTAATATTAAATTTTAAAAGCATCTGTGTTTCCAAAAAAATGTTCATGTTTTTAAAAAGTATCAGAATATGAAAAATCGTACCTGTTTTCAAACAAAAATCATAGTTTCAAAGATTGTTCACATATTCAAAAAATTTGTGTTTCTAAAAATTCTTCAGAAATCCAAAATTATTTCCATTTATAAAAATTTTATAAGTACAAAAGCTTTTTAATTTTCAGAAATTCAAAAACAAATCAAAACCATAACCTTTTAGAAAAAAGAGAAAGATAAACACAAAATAAAATAAACAATAGAAAAAAAAGGAAAAGATGTAAATAAAAAGTGAAAAGGTGGGAAAAAAGAGAAGAAGAAAAAAGAGCTGGTTAATTGGGCCGGCCCGGTCGCTTCGTTAGCGCCCCTGCCTGTGCGAAGCGGCGGCAATTTGCCGCAACGCGCAGCAGATAGGAATTCCGGATGCGGACGTCGGCTTCCGATGCTGAACGGACGGTAGCGAACTCATGATACGGCTGTGTATGGACCTACGAGCCCCGCTTCGCTCCATGCCCCTAAAACTTTATCGATCATGGAATAGGCTAAACGATTACCGGTGAGGTTGCCGCCGTAGAGAGAGACGGTGGAAAAAAAACTATGGGATGACGTGAGTATCCAAACACATCTCTGCAGAAGTCAAGCCTCTCGGATCGCTACCATTATCTCCTTTTTTGAGAGGATAGCCTGGATTGTAGGAAGGCGATGACAGCATTGGAGACCACTTCCTCTGGTCATGCATGTCCCTTTGATCAAGGCGCAAAATCTCACCAGAATTTTATGGTCCATCGTCTACAGGTAGTACATGTCTCTTTTTCCCCTATTTTTTTTATTGATTCACTTACTCAATATGTTGTCCATGTTGGTGAAGAGGATATGAGAGGATGAGGACAGAAGATCGGATTTCAGAAATATAGAAAAAGTAGAAGCTAGCGAGTTGCAATCTATTGCCCTTATCACGCAATCTCATCCTTGAGGAACAACGACCTTGCACGACCTTGACCTTGAGCAACGTTCAGGGCAGCTCGTCAGCTTCTCGGTTGCATGCCGATTCAACCAGTGTCTCAGTCATGATGTTGTCCAAGACAGCCTCCAAGCTTCGGCCCTGCGTCATCCATATCACCCCCTAGATGTGCGAGGAGGAGAAATCAGGAGGCCAAGGAGAACAACAGCTCTATCATGTACATGTATGTGTTTTTTTCTTTATTATATCCAAAGCAAAGTACGTATCGTGCAAGGTCAATACAACACATTGGTTTTCAAAGCCATTTGTTAGCTTGATCTGTTGCATCAGGCATCTAGTTCCACTCCATGTTCATGTCAAGTTGACATTCTTTTCCCGAATTCTGCGTGTTTTTCATGATTACAAATTCAATTATAACTTGGTTTAATCTGTTGTATGAGGCGCAACGAGTTGTCCTCATTTGTGTGAAAAAACAATCAGTTTTTATTTACATGATTAGATGTTGGAGCTATATAGAATATGGACAATATAAGGACAACAAGCTTAAAGATGGCAACAAGGGGTCTTCAGGAGATGTCTTTGTTGCTGACAATACTATCAACTAGTATTTATTTCGTCCACTATAAAGTTAGAGGATGAGTTGTGCTCTGTTTGTAAGTAGCTGCTGCATCAAACTGGTGTTCCTCACTAAGATCATGGTAAAATTTAATTTAAAAAAAATATTATGTAGTTTTTATTTCCTTTTTCTATACAGAAACTGAAGTTACCTTGGTTTTCTGACAGTGCCTTGCATGTCTTCTTTTCCTTTCAAGTGTTGAGATGTCAAGTTTGTGGAGATCTTCATTGTTCATTTTTTTATGGAGCTCGCACCGATGTAACATGATAGCTCACACCGTTGTAACATGATAGTTTTCTACCCTAACAATGTAATATTGCACGTCAAGATCAAGCAATATGAAATTTCTATTTTTCTTACATGTTTAGCAAGACACGCCTTTTTAAATTGAATTGTTCATAATGAGTTATGCATATTGATTGTTTTGGTCAAATATTATTTTTGGTTTGGCAGCTGAAAACACATTTGCTCCCTTGGTGGTTTGGTAATTAATAATAACATATGTGACATTGAACTAATGTTTCCACTAAACATATTTCAGGAAAAGTTCAATGATAGGGATGACAAAAGGATTATGGAGAAACCCCAAAATGCAAGGAAATGGATTGGCAAAGCTTCAATCAAAAGGATTCTACATTTTACTTTGTAAGAAATCACTTTGAGTCCATAGGAAAGCCAATACTATTAAAAAGGGGTATGATACTGTTGATGAACAAGATGCTCAAACACACTAAGTGACAGTCACCAAAAACACCCATAAGCTCTTCCACAAAAGTCTGTCCAAAGCTAAATATCCAAACTCGGTGCAACCAACAATTCCCAGTCGGTGCCACCGATTCTCAAACTCAGACAGACACATGCCAAACCCTAGCACATCGGTGCAACCGATTCCACTTCGGTGCCACCGAGTTTGGGTTTCCAACTTTCTGTTACCTCGATTCACAAAATCGGTACCATCGAGTTTGTTGGATTGGCGTCTCCGAGTTGCGCAATCTGACCATTGGTCACCTTATTGGTACCATCGAGATTTATATATCGGTCTCACCGAGATTCAAAAGTTGTCACCTTTTGGTCACTTCGGTACCACCAAGATTCACACATTGGTGTCACCGAGTTGGTCACTTTAGGTGTAACGGTTGGATTTTTGGAGATGCCTATATATACCCCTCCACCACCACTCACTCAAAAAGAAGCACTCAGAACAGATCCCCACTCATACCAACTGATTTTGTGAGAGAGAGCCACCTACTCATGTGTTGAGATCATGCCATTCCATTCCAACCATATGAATCTTGATCTCTAGCCTTCCCAAGTTGCTTTCCACCCAATCAATCTCTTCCACCAAAGCCAAATATGTGAGAGAGTGATAGAGTGTTGAGGAGTCTATCATCTTGAAGCATAAGAGCAAGGAGCTCATCAACATGATCGAGCCTATTAACTTTTGGAGGGTGGGAGCCTCCTACTTCGTGTTGTGGAGTGAACCAAGAAGTTTGTAAGGGCAACAAGATCGCCTACTTCGTGAAGATCTACCCCGAGTTAGGCTAGTCCTCCATGGACGTAGGCCATCATGGTATAGTCAAGGTTGCTTCTTCGTGGAACCTGTAACAGCCCGGGACCGATGCTCCAGAAGATTCCCCTTTTATTCCATTGTTGTCATGCGATTCATTTGGTTGTCGCATTCATCATTGCATCATTCGCATCATCTGCATAGCATTGTGTCTCATTTTCAAAACCTGCATTCGTTTATAGTTGTCGGTTCTCCCCGTTGAGCGTTTCGAAACCAACCACACACGACACGCGCCTGCGGCATCGATAAGATATTGTTTTTAAAGTGCGTATCAAATATTCTCGGATTGAGTCGAAAGTTGGCGTGCTGTCTTGTTTTATTTTTGGTAGACCGCCTGCCAAATTTCGTCGCAAGCAGAGGTCGTTTGATACCCGAACGATCAACCATAGCAGCGCAGTCATCGGATTATATATCGGACGTTTTCTAGGTTTTAAAACTCCGTTGCCGGGCCGCACCACCTCTCTCTCTTCTTAGCCCAACCACTCTACACAACCCAAAGCCCAACTAGCTTGCCCCTTCGTCTGTGGCAGTCGGATCATGATCGGGCGCACGATATCCATCCCACCTATCCACCTCCCTTATATAAGACTACCCTTGGAGAATGAGCCCCCTCACTCTCTAGGGTTTCCCTCATGTAAAATTGCAGCCACCTCCCTCAAAAACCCCACCTTGTAGCTCCACCTCCTCCAAATCCCACAGCCCCATCAGCCCCTCAGATCTGGACCATCGGATCCCCATCCAATGGCACAAAATCGCCCATTTTCCCACCTACCGGACAATGTCCGCGGCCACTGGACAATGTCTGGCGACCACAGAGCAGCAGCCACCGGAGCGCCTCCCGCTCGCCCCAGCCGCCTCGAGCCACGCCTCACCCTGCCTCCGGCCACCGACCAGGGAGCCGTCGTGCCGCATGTGACCTTCAACCAGGCCAACACCGCGTCCCGCCTCTCCTCCTCCCGATCTGTTGTTCTCCTCTCACCTTCGAACTCTCCCTCTCTCTCTGTTCTTCACAGGAACCGCCATGGAGTGCCCAAAGTCTGGGCGCCGGCCCCGCAACTCGCCGTCGTCGAGAATGGGCCCCTCCGCCTCGGATCCATCAGATCTGCCTGCTGCCCGGCGCTGTCCCCGCGTCACGAGCCTCCTCCCTGCCGGCGCCCCGCCTCCCTCCTGCCACCGCCGGTCCTATCGCGCTCGATCCAGACAGGATCGGGAAGATGCCCTGCCCGCTCACCTCGCCCGTGGTCCACCTCTGACGCGAGGCCCAGCTCGCCCTCCGCGACCCAGAACCCCCTCCAGGGCCCAGCTCTGCCTCTGCCCAGCTCCACCGCATGGGCCAAAGCCTGCTAGGTGAGAGCCCGTTGCCCTATCTAGCACCATGTGCGATAGTTTGTTATGTTGCACCCACCAAATCTGGCCCAAAAATGATTTTTTTCCTATCGTGCGAATTTGTGTAATATTCCTGGGTGTTCCATAATTACAGATTCTTGCATGATTGTACTCCCTTTGTAAACTAATATAAGAGCATTTAGATCACTAAAGTAGTGATCTAAATGCTCTTATATTAGTTTAGGGAGGGAGTAAATTGCTAATAAGTTATTAACTGTGCATCGGTTCGAAATGTTTCGTATATGAAAAATGACCGGAATTTTGTGTAGAGTAACAATATCCCACTTTCATAAATGTTTAAAAACTGCACTATAAAAAACTGCTATTTTCACTAAGTCTGAAACTGTTTTCAATTGGCTATCTTGTGAGCTTATTTCCTAGTGATCCATGATCCTAAACAACCTGCTCCTGTGATATAACTTGGTGCATCATGTAAGCTACTGCCCCATGTCTTTGTTGTGCATTTTAGACCTTTCTACCTTGTTGGTTTCATGCGTGCAATATGCCATGTTGCTGTTTTGGACTGATTTGCACTAAACCTTGTATGGGTGTTTGTGGTTGAACCGTAGCTCCGTTTTGGGCTTGCCATATATGAAACTTGCTTAGAATTTCATGCAGTATCATATTATCATGTTGCATCCATGTTTTGAAGTACTTGTGGTTGTCATTTTGATGCATTTTTCATTCATGTCATGTTCATCTTGTGTGTGTCATAACTTTTAGACCGTAGCTCCGTTTGAGATGTTCCACATATGTAAATCGACTAGAATGACGTGTAGAATTGCATGGTATACTTTATTCTGTTGTTTAAAAAAAATATAAATACGATAGTTCAGATCTGGATCAATTTCGAAATTAACATATGGGGTCATTTCGGAAATGCTATAAGTTGTTTTCGACCTCGTTTAAGATGCCTAGGTAGTGTAGTTTACTTATGCTTCACCTCTTGCCAGGTTTAACAACATTTAATATTGCCGTGTACCTAAACAAGAGTGAACTAAATAATCTATCGTGGACTTTCGTCAATATGCAACTTGTTGCATATTGGGCTTCACTTTAATGTGTAGTAGTTGTTTGATGTGATTTGCCATGCCTTGCATATTTAAACCGGACATGCATCATATTTGGTTGCGCATCATGTCATGCATATGTTGTGGTGAATCGTGTGTTGATTGTTTGTTTCAGATTGCTTCTTCTCGATAGAGTTCCGTAAGCGTTTGGAGTGTGAGGATTCGTTCGACTACGTTGACTCATCTTCTTCATGGATTCATTCTTCTTCCAAGCGGGATCTCAAGCAAGATGAACATTTCCCTGGATACCACTACTATCATTGATATGCTAGTTGTCTCGCTTCTGCCGTTATGTCTCACTACCTACCACTTGTTTGTCAAGCCTCCCAACATTGCCATGATAAGCCTCTAACCCCTCCATATCTCAGCAAACCTTTGTTTGGCTATGTTACCGCTTGCTTAGCCCTTCTCATAGCATTTCTAGCTGTAGGTGCAATTGCTTCCATGTGACAACATGGACATTCTTTGTTGTTATCACAATATTATTGCTATTTAATTTAATGCACATATATACTTGGTAAAAGGTGGAAGGCTTGGCCTTTTGCTCGGTGTTTTATTCCACTTTTGTCGCCCCTAGTTACTTGTGTACCGGTGTTATGTTCCATATTGAGCGCTCCTAACATGCTCGTGGTTGTTATGGGGACACCCTTGATTTTCGTTTTAGGATAAAGCTTGTCTGGCAAGACCCAACATTGGTACTACATTTGCCTAACAACTAATAAAATTGCATAGGGACCTACCGGCACCCGCAGATCTTTAAGCAACAACCGGGGTCAGTGCTCCTCATGAGTATTGGTCCAAACTAGAGCCCTCGGGGCAACTCGAGGGATTTCTATCACGCCACCGTACGTACTGATCATCTAGTAGTGCCCCGAGACAGAGATACGTGCGGCTCCTATTGGGATCCGGCCTGTCGGGCGGCCTTGCTGGATTTGTTTTACCTTTATCGAACGTCTTGTGCGAGGGATTCCAAGAATACTTTGGGCTATCTCAAGGTTGCATTTTTCCAATGGAATTGCCTAAGAAATCATGGGATTCGTGGTCGAGGCTATTCCCGCTGAGAGTGGTTAATTTGTGATGGATGAGTTGGAGCACCCCTGCAGGGTTAAATCTTTCGGAAAGCCGTGCCTGCAGTTATGTGGCAACTTGGAAAATTTGTTTAACACCCGGTCATAGCAAACTTGAATTAAACTCAAATAAAATACACCAACCGTGTGCGTAACCGTGACTGTCTCTTCTCGTGAGTCCTTATCCGAGAGAGGACACTATGGGGTATGTTTGCTGTAAGTAGGTGTTCAGGATCACTTAGTGATCATTACTAGTTCACGTCCGTTATACGTAGACCAACATACTTTACTTTCTGTATTCGTAAGTTAGCCACTCAAATAAATGCTTAGTCGCTTGCTGCAGCCTCACCACTTAACCATACCTCACCCATTAAGCTTTGCTAGTCTTGATACCCTTGGAAATGAGATTGCTGAGTCCTTGTGGCTCATAGATTACTACAATAACAGTTGCAGGTATAGGTAATGCGATACTTGAACGTGAGTGCGATGAATACTCTATTTGGTGTTTTTCTTCTTCATCATCGATCTAGGATGGGTTCCAAGCGGCAGCCTGGGATAGCAAGGATGTATGTCATTTATCATTTGTTTTTGTCCGTAGTCGGACCCTGCTCTTCTGTATGAAGGTT
Source organism: Hordeum marinum (assembly GCA_022496015.1). NCBI lineage: Eukaryota > Viridiplantae > Streptophyta > Magnoliopsida > Poales > Poaceae > Hordeum > Hordeum marinum. The sequence continues at coordinate 196,123,996 of CM039672.1, read as the reverse complement.
GATTATGTTATTGTTTGATATGATCTTGTTGTAGATTGTGGCGAGTGTAAGCCAATGCCATATACTCATCTCTTTTGTACATGTACTTGTAGTGATATCCATTGTTGCGAAACGACGAGATGCACTTCTATCCCCGTCGAGGCCCTCGTGCCAAAATAAGGATAGGATCGCATCTTGGGCATTACAGAACCCTCCGAGGGTAGAGCCCTCCATGGATTCTCGTGAACGTTACCCTCTGTGGGTTGAAGACTACATTAACGTGGACGTACAATAGCACCACATATCGTAACCACGGGAATAATCTTCGTGTCTCCAAATTGCTTTTGATCTTCCTACCCTTCCTTTACTACTCATGCTTGTCTTTACAATCCACTGCTATACTCATAGACATGCATGTATAGGGTGTGCTTGACTTGCTATGAATGCTAAAATCTGCCAACAATTAAAACTGGGAAAAAAGTAGATTTTTATTTGGTCAAGTAGTCTTATCACCCCCCCTCTAGACCTACTTTCGATCCTACAAGTGGTATCAGAGCTTTGGTCTCCCTCGCATTGGTTTCATAACCTAGGAGAGTATGGCGCCTAGTGAGGGAAATTATCATCGTAGAGGTTCGTACTTTGATGGCACTAATTTTGCTAGTTGGAAGCACAAAATGAAAATGCATATCCTTGGTCATAACCCCGCCCTTTTGGCTGTTGTTTGTGTTGGATTGCAAGGTGAATTCTTTGCGAATGGAAGGGAATCGGATCGCGAAGCGACTGCAGATGAATTGAAGATGTTGCAATCAATGCTCGAGCATGTGACATTCTCTTCAACTGCCTATGCCCCGAAGAATTCAACAAAATCAGCCGTCTTGAGAATGCAAAATAGATTTGGGATACTTTGGTTGATATGCATGAAAGTACCGAATCCGTGAGAGAATCCAAGTTGGATGTTCTTCAAAGTCATCTTGACAAGTTTAAGATGAAGGATGGTGAAGGGGTCGCTAAGATGTACTCTAGGCTAGCTCTCATCACCAATGAGACTGTCGGCTTAGGAAGCGAAGAAATGACCAATAAAATCATCATCAAGAAGATACTTCGAGCCTTGGATGATAGATATGACACCGTATGCACATTGATCCAAATGATGCCCAACTACAAAGATATCAAGCCTACGTAAGTGATTGGAAGGATTGTTGCCCATGAGATGACACTCAAGGACAAGGAAGAGCTTCACAACAATTCTAGCGGTGCTTACAAAGCCACAAGTGATTCCCCCACAACTTCAAGCGGCAACCTTGTCACAAATGAAGAGATAAGCCTCATGGTCAAGAAATTCAATAAGTTCTACAAGAATATAGGCAAAGATGGAGGCGTCAAGTCAAGATATGAAGAGAAGTGTTCGTCAAGTCGTGACCGAAACTGCTACAATTGTGGGAAGCTCGGACACTACTCCAATGAGTGCACGGCTCCTTACAAAAGGAAAGAATGAGTCACCAAGGCAAAGCTCAAGAGACGAGTCACCTCGAAAATAGAGAAGGAGTAGAGATGATCGTTATGAGCGAAGACCCTCCAGGAGAAGTAGGGACTCAGAGAAGAAGGACAAGTACACCAAGAGCTACTCAAGAATAAAACATCAAGCTCGTGTTGGTGAATGGGTTTCTAGCTCCGAATTTGACAACCACTCCGAGAGAAGCTATCACTCCAACTCCGACTATAGTCAAGATGAAGGTGTTGCCGGACTTGCACTAGTGACGACCGACTCCTATGACATATTTGATTCACCAAACGAAGGGAGTAGATGTTGTTTCATGGCTAAAGGCCCCAAGGTATCACACCCCGAGTATCTTGATTTCAATAGTGATGAGGATGGCTTGTTAGTAGATGATGACTTGCTATTCGACAAATCTAGTAATGTTAGTCAAGATGAACTTGCTAGTAATCACTCTAGTCCAGATAAGTCGAGCATTGATGATAAGTTGGAAATAGAATGACTAACTCAAGAACTAAACACTCTTAAGTTAGCTCATGAGTCTACTCTACAAGATCATAGAGAGCCTGAAAGGACACATGAGAAGCTCCGCTTCGAGAAGCCCAATTTGGAGCAAGAACATGAGTTCCTTAAAGCTATCAATGACGATCTTCGAAAGAAGACTTCCTCTTATCTAGACAAATGACTTCTTTTGTCTACATTCATTCCACAAGTTAAGGCTAAGCAAACTAGTAACAAAGGCAAGAAAGGTTCTTCAACTAGTAGCAATAAAAATGATAAATCTAATGATATTGCTTCTAGTAGTTCCATTGATCCCACTAAAACTTCTCTTAGCCAAGTTACACTTGAGCAAGAAAATGAACTTTTGAAAGGGATTATAGAGAAAGGTATCTACAAGAGTCTTGTCGGATGTAAGCAATTTGAGGAAATTGTACGCAAGCACGGAGGATACCGGAAGAACCATGGCATTGGCTACTTCAACGCTAATGGAGTTGAATGGGAAGAAGGTCAATACCCCAAGCTCAAGTTTGTTCCTCAAAAGGATAAGTATGAAAATACTCTCCCCAAGGTAACAAAATCTCAAGATGACCTTCCAACACAAGACCCCAAGCTCAAGAGCAAGAACAAGCTTCAAGAGGACATTGACTCATATGAATATGAATCCCGAGCTTTGGTGAAGTGGGTTCCCAATGCTACCACAAGCTCAACTTCTACAAGTGTCACTTCAACACCAAGGATCCCCATCAACTTGATGTGGGTCCCCAAGAAGAAGAACTAGACAAGTTCGTGAGGGGTGACTCCGCCAGTTAAATTCACTCATATTCATTATTGGCAAGAACTAGTTGCAATCAACATCAACATTATGCAATAGTTCAAGGAGTCACACATTTCCTCAAAGGTAAGCAAGGGACAAGGTAATCAACAAATCGATGGACATCATCATGTATGCTTTGCACTCCATGTCCATAGATATCCTTGTATTTGTCTCTTGTGTGTTGGTACTAACCCATGTAGGTGAGAAGAGTAAAGAAACACTCATGGTGATCTTCATCAACTTTGAGCATCCACCACTACTTCACCTACATGAAATCTTCGTCGACAAAACCCAAGGTTAGTTTATCCCTCCTATGGGGGTATGTCACATCAAGGGGGAGCTTTACTCTAAGACTTGAGTTCAAGCATCTCATAGTATTTGACAACATTAAATGCTTTATGTAAAAGTGGTAACCCACTCGTGCTTAAACGATGAGTATGACCTATGATCAAGTATTTTTACTTGACTCCTAAGTCAATATAATCATATATAGATGACTACGTCATTGCCAAAGTGCTTGATAGATGCTAGTATGTATGTGCATGTTTTCCATGATTTCATTTGACATCTTATTATGTGAGCATGTTGGTCTGCATTTATTTACCCATTCGAGGACATCCAATTGTTGCTATTTGGCTTTTGAGTTTTCTTTTGCCAATTGGATGAACAAGAATGCCTAGGACCCTCCTCTTGCTATATATGCTTTCTAATCTCAAATTCTATTCATGATGCATCACAAAATTTGAACAAGTACTTTTCGATCTCTTTGTGTGAGGAGCACTCGGAGTTCCATATCGACAAAGGACTAACCATTAAAACCTCCCAAGTGCATCTCGGTGGAACCAACCCAAAATCCCGGTCTCAACGAATGCCTAGGGTTGATCTGGTTTTTCATCTCAGTACCACCAATTCTATCTTCTCGGTTACACCGAGTTCCCTGTCAGCAGACAGTTGAGGAACTCGGTGACACCGAAAAGTTAGAATCGATGTCACCGACAGCCACAGGTATATATAGGGGCGGACCCGACTTTTGAAATATATTCTTCAAACATCATCCCCTCAAAACCCTAAGTTGTCGAACAAAGGCCCCTGGTCATCGCCTTTGTCTTCCCGAGCGTCTCCGCCATTGGAAGTCCATGCCGTCGACAAAATCTCCACCCCTATCACTGCCATGGCGAAGTCATCACCAAGCTAGGGTACGATTTCACCCCTCATGTGCTCCAACCTCCGAATCTTGTGCATTAGGGCTTCTCCATCGATTATCCATAGTTTGTGATTGATTCATCCACGAGAAACTCCAGTAGATTAGCGAATGAACGATTTTTTAGCTTTTGCTGTTCGCCACATGAATCTCGGTAGTACCGATTCGCTTTTCTGGTCGACTGAGAACAGTCTCGGTGAAACCGAGTGCCCATTTTTGGTCTCACAAAAAGTGGTGCCAAGTTTCTGTTATGAAGACTGTCTGTCTCGATAGGTCCAAAATATTTGCTTTGGTTGTACCGATATACATTTGGCAGAATGCAAAATTTGAGAAATCTTAGTTCAATCTTTTGAAAATGTCTGCTTCAGAGGACAATTAGAACTTGAAGGAGCAGAATGTTGACATGAGCTCTGGCACTAGTCCAGACAATGGCTTATCCTATTCTGATGTTAGTATTCCTAGCTCACCTGATCTGCCCAGAGCTGCTACTAGGGTAAGGACAAAGCTCAATTCGGATGAGGAAGATGAGGACTTCATACCTGATGAAGTGCCTCCCAAGGCCAAGCAAGACAAATCTGTCAAGAAGCCCTCTAAGATGACTGTCAGGAAAGAGTATGCCCCTTCTAAATCTATGAGGGCACTTGAGAGCTCTAGAGACACCATGACTGTTGAGCCTCCCAGGAAGTCTATGCCTAAGAAGGCTGGTGAGAAGAAAGCCAGGAAGAGGATTATCCATGTTGTTGGCAGGGCTACCTCTATGTATGAGGACCCATAAGATTTTGTTGCTGCTGTTGAGGATGAAGAGGAAGAGCCAGCTGCAAAGGCTCCTCCTAAGAAGAAGAATAAGCTCATGGCAGATGCTATGCCAAAGCAAGCCCCATCCAAGAGCACCAAGACTGCACCCAAGAAGGCTGCTGTTGAGAAGTCCAAGAGGTTCTCCAGAGAGATTCTAGCTTCTGAGAAGAACAAGGGATCTACCTCTAGAGATCTAGATGAGGATGTTATGTCTACATTGATGAAGCTTAGACCACACCTTCCAGAGCACAATGCCAGTCACTTGGTTGTAGAGGACATGAAGAAGAAGAAGAAGGATTCAGTTCTGAGAGAGTGGAGAGCTATTGATCCATACTCTCAAAGGAGGAAAACAGTTGTGGACTATAGGTTTATACCAAGGGGCAACAAGATTTCTATGAGACTGTATTGCTTGATAAGAGTCCAGCTGTCAGTGACATGAGATATGTGGATTGGAAGTACATCAAGGAGAATGAAGACTACTTCCCGAGTGTGCAAGACAACTTTCTCTTCATTGGCCTAGACAAGTTTGTTGGCAAAGAATTCACTACATGGAACGATGAGATCATCATGCAATTCTACTCCACTGCTCACTTCTATGGAGATGGTAGGATTGTGTGGATGATTGAAGGAGCAAGATATGAGTCCACTGTTGATGAATGGACCGCCATCTTAGGATTCCTAGAGGTGGAAGATGGAGATATCTGTGTGTACTCTGAGTCCAAGGCAAGCCACAATGTCGTGATGAACATGTACAATGCAATCCCTGTTGCATATCTGAATACTCATAAGCTAGGATCGACCTATTACCTCCAGGAAGGACTTCGTACTATCAACACCATTCTGAGGCACACTTTGATGCCTAAGTCAGGAGATGAGAAGATGATCCAAGGCTACTCCATCAACTTACTACTTCTTAAAGACTAGCATCAGAGATTCCGAGTGATGGATCTGATTGTGGGGACAGTGAAGAGGGTTGCTGCTGATCAGAAGCACTTATGTTGTTATGCACCCTACATTCATATGCTCATCAACTCCAAGCTAGAGAAGCACATTTTTTCTCTTGACAGGCCACACTTGCCCCTACAGCCAGATGTTGAGGACAACGTTGTGGTGATGGACCCAGATCATCCCACATCAGCTACATCACAAGTAGAGGCAGAGGCAGCTAGAGCCACCAGTGCTCAAGTCCCTAGATCCAGGAGCGAACAAATGGATCTTTTGATCACTACCGTTCAGGGCATGCAGAAGGACATCAAGGACATATTGGAGAATCAACATAGTCTTGTGAGGATCATGGAGAATAGGATCAAGACCCTCAATGACAAGGTGGATGGGCTGACCAAGACCGTGAACGAGCTCAAGAAGGAAGTTGATAGTGTGCCCCTTCCCGACACTTCTGATGATGAGGAGGATAACTCTCCTCTCAGGCCAGGCACTCACTTCACTACTCAAGCCGGATCAGCCACAGTGCCAGCTCCAGAGTTGAGGCCTTCTTCATCAGCACCTGCTACAGCCTCTTCAGCTCCATCAGCTCCTCCAATACCTCCCGTTGCTACACCAACTCCATCCATGACATCAGCAGAGGTCTTCGCCGACGTAGTTCCCTCGACTCCAACTTCAAATACTGGAGGAGATCAGCCTCAGAAGAACGATTAGCTCTATCTATTTGAACTTTTTGATAACTTGTTGACAAAGGGGGAGAAGTTGTATAGATCATTAAGGCTCCGAGAGAGAGATAGAGAGAGCGTTGATTTTTATCGCTTTTTCAAAAACATTTGATCTTTTGGTTTGCTTGTGTTAAACTTTGTTGGTGTTTCATCATACACTTGTGTGTTGCTACTATTTCCTATCGTTTTGATGCTTATGAGATGGTCAATCACCTTTACTTGATTGTGTTGTGCTATGACGTTCATTATTACTCTTCTCGCACACCACCAAGTTGTATGTGACATGAAAGAGTGCCCCATGTACCTAATCGATTGTGCATTTGCATTCAAACACAAATTTAAAATAATGTAAAAATTTAGGGGGAGCTCTTGCTTATCACATACTTCTCAAAGCGATGATTATATTCATTGATTATATCATATGTCGAAGCTTTGATCTATATGTTGTCATCAATTACCAAAAAGGGGGAGATTGAAAGCACATTTGCTCCCTTGGTGGTTTTGGTAATTAATAACAACATATATGTCATTCAACTAATGTTTCCACTAAGGAAAAGTTCAATGGTAGGGATGGCAAAAGGATTGTGGAGAAACCCCAAAATGTAAGGAAATGGATTGGCAAAGCTTCAAGCAAAAGGACTCCAAATTTACTTTGTGAGAAATTACTTTGAGTCCATAAGAAAGTCAATAGTATTAAAAGGGGGTAAGGTATTGTTGGTGAACAAGATGCTCAAACGTGCCAAAGTGATAGTCACCAAAAACACCCACAAGCTCTTCCACAAAAGTCTGTCCAAAGCCAAATGTCCAAAATCGGTGCAACCAATAATTCCCACTCGATGCCACCAATTCTCTAACTCAGACAGACCCATGTCAAACCCTAGCACATCGGTGCAACCGATTCCGCTTCAGCGCCACTGGGTTTAGGTTGCCAACTTTCTTTTACCTCGATTCACAAAATTAGTACCATTGAGTTTGTTCGATCGGCGTCACCGAGTTGCGCAATCTGACCGTTGTTCACCTTATCAGTACCACCGAGATTTATATATCAATCTCACCGAGATTCAAAAGTTGTCACCTTTTGGTCACTTCGGTACCATCGATATTCGTGCATCGGTGTCACCGAGTTGGTCACTTTAGGTGTAACGGTTGGATTTTTGGAGATGCCTATATATACCCCTCCACCACCACTCACTCAAAGAGAAGCACTCGGGACAGATCCCCACTCATACCAACTGATTTTCTGAGAGAGAGCCACCTACTCATGTGTTGAGATCATGCCATTCCATTCCAGCCATATGAATCTAGATCTCTAGCCTCCCCAAGTTGCTTTCCACCCAATCAATCTCTTCCACCAAAGCCAAATATGTGAGAGAGTGATTGAGTGTTGAGGAGTCTATCATCTTGAAGCACAAGAGCAAGGAGTTCATCGACATTATCGAGCCTATTACCTTTTGGAGGGTGGTGCCTCCTAGATTGGTTAGGTGTTGCTTGGGAGCCTCCTACTTCATGTTGTGGAGTGAACCAGGAAGTTTGTAAGGCAAGGAGATCGCCTACTTCGTGAAGATCCACCCCGAGTTAGGCTAGTCCTCCGTGGACATAGGCCATCATGGTATAGTCAATGTTGCTTCTTCGTGGAACCCTTCGTGGGTAGATCCCTCCATGGACTCTCGCGACCGTTACCCTCTGTGGGTGAAGACTCCATAAACGTGGGCGTACGATAGCACCACCTATCGGAACCACGGGAAAAATCTTCGTGTCTCCAAATTGTGTTTGATCTTCCTACCCTTTACTACTCATGCTTGTCTTTACTTTTCGCTGCTATACTCGTAGACATGCATGTGTAGGGTGTGCTTGACTTTCTATGAATGCTAAAGTCCGCCAACACTTAAAATTGGGAAAAGGTAAATTTTTATTTGGTCAAGTAGTCTAATCACCCTCCCCCCTCTAGACCTACTTTCGATCCTACAGCAGCTACGTGTACATTTTTTATAGTGCCTTATTTAACTTGTAATTAAGCACCAACAAGCATGCTTATATTGTGAACAATAAATTATCACAAAGAACGACGCTAAACAGGGGTTAATTAGAGGAATTTCTTGGTCTTCCTTGGCCATCCAATGCATCATTAATCTAGCTTGGGCTGCTCCTAGGCCGGATGATCGACTCATCACTATTAACACACTGCAGATGTAGAGGGCTCTAATGGATGATACCATCCTTTTGACCTTATCACTCAACATCAATGCTTTTATGTTATGTTGGTAACTTGCCATATCATTTGGTATATTGTGTTCAGGTGCTAAATATTTTTCATCTTGGGCACTATATATGTCTAGGTCTAATCACAAAGCACCATTAGGATTGTCCGTGTGATGACAAAATAGGTATTTAAAATAATCTAATGTGCTAGTGAAAGCACAATATGCTCCCTTGGTGGTTTTTATAATTCATGACAACATACATTGTCTCTTGGACTAATACTTTCATGTATTGTATTTCATATAAAGTCCATAGAGAGAGATGGGTTGGCAAAAAGGAATGTGGAGAGTATACCCATGAAGAAGAAGGAGAAGGAATAGCATTGGCAAAGCTTCAAGCAAGGGGACTCTACATTTTACTTTGTGAGAAATCACTTTGAGTCCATAGGAAAGCCAATACTATCAAAAGGGGGTAAGGTACTGTTGGTGAACAAAATGCTCATATGTCCACAAGTGATAGTCACCACATACACCCACAAGCTCTTCCACAAAAGTCTGTCCAAAGCCAAATAACCAAAATCGATGCAACCAACACTTTCAACTCGATGCCACTGATTGTTAGCCTCAGACAAATTCAACCTTTAGCGACTTGACCTGAAAGGTCGAATCTCCGGTGTTTTCGTACCATCCCAAGATCATGCTGGTACACATACGGTACATCAATGTATATATCAAAGGGAAATCACACAGCATTATATTAATCGAAATCTCATATCAAGTCCTTTATTACAATAAATATTACAATAAAGTGGCTGAAGGCCAACTCATGAGAATATCTAAATCTTGCAGAAGCATCGATGGTAGATGAGTCCATCTGACTCCAAGGGCATCTCACCGAGCGTAGAACGTGTCCTCACTCCTGGTCGAAAAAGTACTCTGCAACATGATACGTTGCAGCCGTGTAGGTCAGCATATGGAATATGCCGGCAAAGTCACAAGAGAGGGGTGAAAAGATAATCATCTAATCTACATGCATATATGGCAGGTGGGGTAGTAAGTTTTTGCGTAAAGCCAAATTTTTCCTACATCAAGAGAGGGCTAAGCAAAAATTATTACTAAGTTGGTTGATTAATGAGATGGTTCCACCAACCAATTCTCATACCCAAATTATTAATACCCACCTCATCATATTAATTGTGTTGAGAATTTCCGGAAGTTTCAGTTCCTTTGGCTCAAGTCGTCCATGACCGTGGACACGGCTAATCGATTAGGTTTGAGCACTCTGCAGAGTTTTGCACACGTTCCCCACAAGATTTGGTCACCTCCGTTTGGTTTCTCGCACTTCATAGTGTTTGAGAAACGGATGACCAAAACATGGTCTTCCAAAGGGTTTCCCTGCGACTCTGTCGGTGCCCATCCTTTCCTACCGTTCTTCTACATCTCGTAGCATCGCCTGTCCAGGGTCACCACGATATCCAACCAAGCCAGAGCCCATAATGACTTGTGGTTGTGCAGGTAAGCCTTGGGTCTTGAAGCATCCATCCAGCTCTTTGTGCCTGGGTGGACCTTTCTGCGTGAATACTGGCCATCTCCAGCAACACCTAGGCAAATCCACTAGTGTCTCCAGGGTGCTGTTCAACCATCATCCACCCATAGGTAAGTTGAAAACTCGGAGTCTTGAAGTCTTGATCATTATGTAGGTCTTGTAATTAATCTCACAACTCTCATGAATCACACAACCAACCCCGTCTACTAGTAGCATAGCAAAATGTAAAACAACGTTTCCCGGGGCCAATGTGTCAAGGGATTGGGGTACCTACCACATGATACTAAATCAAGTAACCAAATTTCCAACTAACCTACTTTGCATGCAATTGGGGTGATGGAAGAACTAATGCAATAAAAACATGGGTAAAGATGATCAAAGTGACTTGCCTGATTGATGATCTTCGTACGTGAGTGATTCTAAGTAACAAGCTTCGCACTCCGGATAATCTAACAAAGCAAACAAGAGCACTCAATAAGCATGCAACAAAAATATTGTAACTCACAAACATCAACAATGAACTAGTAAACAATCAAGACAAAAATAATGCACAAATCACAAGCAAGAAAACACACAAAGTTTTGTTTTCTAAAAGATGATTGATAAAACACTACTAACATAATGAAACCATTTGTATAATCCAAAACAATAGTTGAAAGCAAGAAAACAATAAAATATTTTATTAATAAACAGAATAAAATCAATTTAAAGTTTTGTTAAGAAAATTCTTAGTATGGTGTTAAAAGTTTTGGTAAACTCTACTAGATGAGGTAACTATAGTTTACTAACAAAAGAGCAAAACAAAACTTATTATTTATTAATAAAACATTATCTTAACAGAAAAGAAATTTACTAAAAATTTGTCTTAGAAAACAGAATTTAATTATTTAAACTCTGTTAAAAAGAATCTATTACTAAACTAGTGTGTTTTATCAAACTAAACCTAATGGAAAAGGAGTTGTGATTCCTATATTAATAAAGAAACAAACCAAGCAAATTTATATTTTTATTAACAGTAAGTAAAACACTAAAAGTTTAAGCAACAGAACCTACTAAACAAAATAAAACTAATCTAATTTAAACTAACTAAAAATTAAATTAACTAAACTATAATAACTAGTAGGCAGAATCTGTTTATAGCTAAAACACTAAACAAATATATCCTAAAAATCCTCAAACTAAGCAATCTGATAGTCCTAACTAATACCAAGCAGTAGCAAAAAGATTCATGTCAAAATCTATTTTTAAACTCTAGTTATTCAGATTTGAGTGATTTGAGAAAATTTGATTAAATTCAAATTTTAGAGTTAAATTTTAAAATCTAAAACTTCAGGGTGAAACTACATGAAAAATGTTAGCTATTGCAAAAAGAATTAGCTCAAAACACTAAACAGATAAAAAGATATAAGCAAAACAAATTTGAAAAGTTTGTGTTAACTGGAACAAAATAGAAAATAAAAAAAACACTACCGACCGGTCAGTGCTACGTGGCAGGTGGTGATTGGCTAGGCTAGTGCGCGCGCGGGCGTTACGAGCGGTTAGCCAAGGCTAAGCAGGAAACGGTTCGGGAATTAACCCATTCTAATCCTAGCCGTAGGATTCGGATCGGATGGATGGGGAGGCTCACCGTGATAAGAGGTCGCCGGCGAGGGATCTCCGGCGAGTCCGAAGCGGCGAGGACGTCGGCGAGGAGCTCTGGTGGTCGAGGGAGGCGACGGAGGGGCTCAGGCGATGGCGGCGGACGTCCGGCGATGGGTGGTGGGGTCGGAGGGGCGAGGGGAGGTCCGAGGCGACGTGTAGGAGCAGAGAGAGCTTCGGTCGAGGCCGAGCTCCGGCGAGGGATTTGCGGCGTCTCAGGCAAGGAGAGAGGGGGCTTTGGGGGGGGGGGAAATGGAGCGTGGAGCTGGGCTGCTCTTATATAGGGCCGGAGAGGGGTCGGGGAAAGGAAAGGGGCGCAGATCCCGGCGAGGAGGAAATCATGGCGGTGGCGGCACGTGCGGGAGGAAGGAGGCGACCGCGCGGTGCGAGCGGTCGGTCGGATGGGACCCGTTGTCAGCGAGGGTAGCGAGTGGCTGAGCGCGTCGGTGGCCGGTAATTAGGCGATTTGGCATTGATTGAGGTGGGCCGGCCCGAATCGACTTAATTTCTTTCCTTTTTAATAAACAGAGTAAATAAAACCCTTTTAAAGCATTTGATTTAATTCCAAGTATAGGAGTATTATATATCAAAATTATCAGAATAAAAAATTCCATTTAATGAACATTTTTATTCTATTATTTGAATATTTGAAAAAAAAATTAGAAATTGCCTATTTTTTTTTAAATCATTTTTTGCAAATATTTTCAAAATAACTCCTGGTTTTTTTATTGTTCAAATAAATCACCAATTAGGTCCTGGTGTGGAGTGTCATCTTCCTCCTCTCTTATTTGAACTTTTTACCAAGAATTTCAAATAGGTGAAAGCAACATGGGGAAAATAGAAAGGGACTTTCAGAAATTCAGAAGGAGCATTTCAACTATTTCATATATCCAAGCAATGATGTAGATAGATGCATAGCTATATTTCATAACATTCCAAAATGGAATTTTGGGATGTTACACAACCAAACCCTAGCCTTTCTGTGCAACTGATTCCACTTCGGTGCCACCGAGTTTGGGTTGCCAACTTCCTGTTACGCAAATTCACAAAATAGGTACACCGAGTTTGTTGAATAGGCGTCACCGAGTTTGGCATCTGACTGCTGGTCACCTTATCGGTGCAACCAAGTTTTATGTATCGGTCTCACCGATATTCAAAATTTTCTACCTTTGAGGCAACTCGGTACCACCAAGATTAACACATTGGTGTCACCGAGTCTAACTTATTAGGTGTAACCGTTGGATTTTTGGAGATGCCTATATATACCCTCCACCACCACTCACTAGCAAGAGAAGCACTCAGAATGGATCCCTACCTATCCTATTAGATTTTCTGAGAGGGAGCCACCTTCTCATGTGTTGAGATCATGTCATTCCATTCCAACCATATGAATCTTGATCTCTAGCCTCCCCAAGTTGCTTTCCACCCAATCAATCTCTTCCACCAAAACCAAATCTGTGAGAGAGTGATTGTGTGTTGAGGAGTCTATCATCTTGAAGCACAAGAGCAAGGATTTCATCGACATTATCGATCCGATTACCTTTTGAAGGGTGGCGCCTCCTAGATTGGTTAGGTGTCCCTTGGGAGCCTCCTACTTCGTGTTGTGGTGTGAAACAAGAAGTTTTTAAGGGCAATGAGATTGCCTACTTCGTGAAGATCTACCCATAGTGAGGCTAGTCCATCGTGGATGGAAGCTATTTTGGAATAGTCAAGGTTGCTACTTCGTTGACCCTTATGGGTGGAGCCCTCCGTGGACTATCGCGACCGTTACCCTCTATGGGTTGAAGACTCCATAAACGTGGATGTACGATAGCACCACCTATTGGAACCACATGAAAAATCTTCATGTCCTTCATGCGTTTTACCTTCCTATCTCTACTCTTTAGTTCCATGTGCAATGTCTTTACTTTCCGCTGCTATACTTGATGACTTGCATGTGTAGGGTGTGCTAGACTTGCTATATAGGCTAAAATCTGCCAACACTTAACTTTGCACCTTGTGTAGATTTAATTTCCTGCTAGTAGTCTATTCACCCCCTCTAGACATACTCTTCTAGTGATCCCGCAATTGGTATCAGAGCATTGGTCTCCATTGCTTCAGTTTCACCACCATGGAGGAAGATGGATGTGTCTAATGTGTAGAGTTTGTATTGTAGAGTGCCCATTCTTGATGGAGAGTACTATAGTCGATGGAAGAATGCCATGATTGATCTATTTGACAAATTCCATTTGAGAAAACATATTGAAAATCCCTATGTGCTCCCCATTGATGAATTGCATCCCACACACGAAGAGGAAATTAACATGCTTGGTAACCTTAGAACTGTCAATCTTATTGTTATAGGCTTACCAAGATTTGTGCTTTCTCAGTTGAAGAACTTTGCATGTGCTTATACTTTTGGACTGATTTGGAGAAACGATATCCAAATCTTTCATTAAGTAATCTTGATGAAATTCTTCATAAAACTGCCATTTTCACAAAATGAAGCTGTCACATCCCTAGTTTTAGCTTTGTTTGTCATTGCATGTTCATGCATGCATTTTAAAATTCAAATGAATTTGAAATGGGGAATTGTCAAGCCTCGGAAAACATTTTTCACAAAATGACCAACAAAATTGCCTCAAATAACTCCAAGAAAATGTTCCTGTTCTTTTGTGAAAATATTGGCAAGAGGGGAAACCTAAACCAATATTTTTAGAATCATAGAAACATTTTATATTGGGCTTATAAATCAATCAAACAATTATTTGCACTGGATTATATTTACTAAATATAGAAATATTGATCCAACAATTCTGAAACTTGTTATGTGGCATTAGTTATTTATACCTAGTTCACATGCAAATTTCCAGGATTTATTTAAATGGTTTGACATATTTTTGCAAACCAGAACAAATGTCAAAGATAGAAAACAAAAAAAGAGAAAAGGTTGAGGATTACCTAGGCCTTACTTGCTGTAGATGCGGCCCAGCCCAGGGGCAGGGTCGTCTTCCACCTCTTCCAGTAGGAAGAGGGGAAGGCGAGCACGACGGCTCACTGCACCAGCTCCTGCGTCGCGCTGGCGGCCTCTCCCTTCACCTATCCCCTTAGGCGACCACCTGCCCCCCTGAGCCATTCCTCCCCCTGCTACTCTCCCCCTCTCCCCTGCTGTCTCTCCCCCCACCGACACCGAAGGCCACCAGCCATCGATTTGCGCCGTTCCGGTCGTCCCCGAGCCCGTCGACTAGCTCCTGCCCCCTCCTGTGAGCCCCTCTTGCTCCTCCCCGTATTTTCCCCCTCTCCCTAGCGCGCCCTAGCTAGCTCCCCATCGGACCCCGACCTTCAGCCGCCGCTAGCCATGTCGCCGCCGCCGCTGCAGTCCACCGCGCGTCCTTCCGTTGCCTTAAATGGATGCGCGCGAACCCCAGCTACCCGTAGGTGCCTTCCGTCGCCCAAATGGTCGCCGGAGGAGGTTTTTCGGCAACCCCCGCCATCTCGGCTCGTCGTTGGCAGCCTCCCTCCGGCCTGGTTGATGTGGCCCAGGTAGGGGCTAAATAACCCACTAATTAATTACCTTGGAGACACTCGCAAGTGGGCGTAGGGCCCGGTTAATTGGCCCGGTCACTGACCAGTGGGTCCCACTCGTCAGGATTGACCCTGGACGGCCTTGTTGACCTACTGACATCATCCTAACATCAGGCTGACGCAGTAAAGCTTTTTCTGGAAATTTAAATGACTTGTTTATTTTCAGAAAATGTTTAAAACTTCTAAAAATCATAGAAAATAATCTGTCAATCAGATGAAAATAATTTATATATGAAAAATGATTAGAAAAATCCAAAAAATCTATTTATGCCATGATAATGCATGTTTGAGCAAGTTAACATCACCAAGTAGGACATTTCATGATTAGGATAATTTAATAAATAGTGTTGGAGTTGGAATTTAGGATATATTTGAATTCCACCTCACCTATTATGACTACCTATAGCACTAGGTCAATTCAGTACCTTAACATGCCATTTCATGCATCATGTTTGTTGCATCACCTTGAATGTGTTCTTTTCTCTGTTTGTCGGTATTGTTCCCTCTCGGTAGACGTTGTTCCGACGATGAAACCGATGTCACCGATGAAGACTTTTACCATCTTCAGAAGTGTCAGGCAAGCAAACCCCTAGAGCATGCTGATATGAACCCACTCTGTCACTCCTGCTCTCTTTTATTGCATTAGGACAACAACGATTCAATTGTTACCTGTTCTCGGTAGTTGAACCCATTCCTTTGCATGACCTGTCTTCGCCACAGTAAATAGTTGAAACCACTTAGCATGAGTAGCAATTGCTTGAGCCTTGTTGTGCTTACTCATCCATGCTTGCTTACTTACCGTGCCTGCTATGCTTAGAGTCGTGTCATGTCGGGGCTGATACATCTCGGTGATGGATCGGAATGGCAGTATTCATGTCCTACTGTGTGAGAGCTAAGTGTGTGAATACGATTTGGTAAACGTAGCGATGAGAGGCCATGTAGGAGTACATGGCGGGTTGTCTCATTGGGACCGTCCTTAAGAACTGAGTTCTGTGTTTGTGATCCAAGACAGTTACTATCACACGTTGGGCCCTGAAATATGACCCCACTCGACTTATTAATCGACTGATCTCAGTACAGGAGTTGCAACTAGTTTTTGGTGTTTGTAGGAAAAGTGTTAGCGGCCGTGCATAGTGCTGCCCGACGGGGTGGACTGTGATGCGGTATAGACACAGTGGCACGGTGTACCAAGTGGTACCCGAACGGTGGGCTTGGGAACCCTGCACACATTGTTTGAGGCCATAGCGGAAACTTCGGCTGGACTTCCATGCGGGTTCAGTCTCAAATAGGCGATAAACCTGGACTAGGATCTCGTGTGATTGGCGGTCGTGGCCGACTCCCTCGCTGGGCTTCCGCTTGAAGGTTGCCGAGGTGCCTTTTATGTGCACATAGTGATAAGTGGCGGGAGCATGTGTGATGAAGTACAACCCTGCAGGGTTATGAATCTATTCGAATAGCCGCATCCTCGGATATGGACTACTTGGAGAACTTATGTGGTTCACAGAAAACTTGAAGTGGATACTCTAAAATACGCAAGATAAGCGTGAGTGCTATGGATGGCCTTCTCGTAGGGAGACGGAAGTGGAGCCATAGTGGTGTATTGATTGGAGAATATGTGGACTCGGGTGCACTATCCCACCTCAAAGAAATCACTTGTAGTCGTAGTATAGGTTAGCCAAGAGTCAAAGCTGGCTTGCTGCATTAAACTCCACAACCCCTTCATTGATACTGATGCATATGTAGTTAGTTCTCATGCAAGTCTTGTTGAGTACTCTTGTACTCACGTTTGCTTAATTTATGTTTTTGCAGAAGAGACGTCAGTCTCATTAGTGGTATTTTCGATGTGAAGTTCGATGTTGACCGGATTAGCTTGAGAATCCCAGACAGAGGTCTGGTTCCTTTGGTAGGGTCGTTGTAGCTTTTCAGGCTCCTCCAGCCACTTTTGTAGATGTCTGTACCTAGACATGTTTAACTTCCGCTTGCTTGTTTGAATGCTCTGAATGTTGGGTCTTGTGACCCCCGTTTGTAACATCTTATTGTATTGGCTCTTCCGAGCCTTCTAAATAAATGTTGTAATGTTGTATGGTCATGTTGTGATGCCATAGTTGTATCTATGCATATCGGGCATGTCGTGCGTACGTGTGGCGTGCAATAGTATGTATGGGATTCGACACCTAGTTCATGCCTTTAGTAGTACTCTTTACGGGGAACTGCCTCTTTGTGCTTCCATCGAGCCTTGGTAGCTTGCTACTGCTCCAGACACATTAATTGACCGGCATGTATCCTTTTTTGCTGTTGTGTCTGTCCCTTCGGGGAAATGTCTCGCACAGTAATGGAGTCCCTATAGCCTGCTACGACTCGTCTACGCGCAGTGATGACATTTATGTCCCACGGCATAATGGAGTCCTTGTAGCTTGCTATGACTCGTCTACACACGCTAGAGATCGACACCTGCATTGTTGGGTTACGTAAGCATGTCCCTGTACGGATGTGCCACTTTGGTTCTACGACTAGTCATGTCGGCCCGGGTTCTTTGACATTTGAATGCTAGCAACACATTCACAGACGTGAGTCAAAAGACGCGAACGGTCCCCGCCCAGGTAGGGTGGCAGCCATGGAGATAACCATGCGTGAGACCGCAAAGTGATGTGATGTGTTACAGGCTGGATTCTTATGGCTTAGGATCGGGGTCCCGACAGAAGCCTAGTGATCCAAACTTCAATAAATGCCTATTTGAGATTCATGATCTTATGCGTGCTAAAGGAGATGTCACAACTATCAACAACATTATTATTGAAGCCATTCGCATTCATAAACTTGGACATTGTCATGGTTACGATTCTAATGAATCTCTTGGTTTCTATGAAGAGGAGATTCTACAAAATGATGACAATTAAGAACATGGTTACTATGATGAAGATGAGTTGTTTGACATCGAGCATGAAAAGATCATGAAGAATCTAAGTCTAATGGCAAACTTGAAGGATTACATGCTTGGTGGAAAAGAGTGGATTCTTGACAGTGGATGCACGGATCACATGACTGTTGATAAAGACATGTTCCAAGAGATCACACCTAATCAAGGTACTCGAAGGTACGTGACATTTGGATAGAACTGTAAGGGTAAGGTACTTGGCCTTGGTAAGGTGTCCATATCTCATGATATATCCATTCAAATTTGATGCTTGTTGAATCCCTTGGCTACAACCTTCTGTCCGTATCTAGACAACAGGACTTCGCTTTCAATGTGCTATTTACTAAAGTAGATTGCCAAGTGTTTCGATATCATAATCATAAAATTGTCTTCACCTATATTCATAGAGGTGATCTATACATTGTCGATTTCACTTAAAAGCCCCAACCTCGTACTTGTCTTATTGCAAAATCATCTAAAGGTTGGCTATGGCATAGAAGGCTAGGACATGTAGGCATGCGCAATATAGATAAGCTTATCAAGGGCGATCACATTCTTGGTGTTAAAGATGTTATCTTTGACAAAGATAGGCTTTGTAGAGCTTGTCAAGTAGGAAAGCAAGTAGGTGGAAGTCATCCGGTCAAGAACATCATGACCACTAGGAGACCACTCGAGTTACTTCAGATGGATCTTTTTGGTCCCAATGCTTACAAGAGTCTCGGTGGAAACTCTTATGGTCTAGTTATAGTTGATGATTTTTCCAAATTTACGTGGGTATTCTTTCTTGATGATAAGTTGCAGGTGCAAACGATCTTCAAGAACTTCGCACGCAAAGTGCAAAATCAATTTGAAGTGAAGATCAAGAAGGTTCGAAGCAATAATGGATTGGAGTTCAAGAACACCCATGTGGATACCTTTCTTGATGAAGAGGGTATTTCACATGAGTTCTCGGCTACGTACACGCCTTAACAAAATGGAATTGTTGAGAGAAAGAACCGAACCCTCATTGAGATGGCAAGAACGATGCTTGACGACTACAAGACGCCAAGACACTTTGGGGCAGAAGCCATGGAAACAACATGTCATGCCACAAACCGACTCTACTTGCACAAGCTTCTCGGTAAAACGGCATACGAGCTTCTCACCGGTAACAAACCCCAAGTTGGATACTTTCGGGTATTCGGCTCTAAGTGTTACATTCTTGATAAGCATCGTCATGCTAAATTTTCTCCCAGATCTCATAAAGGTTTCCTACTTGGTTACGGGTTCAACTCTCACACCTACCGTTTCTACAACGACTTCACTCGAAAAGTTGAAGAGAAGGTAGATGTGAAGTTTGATGAGTCTAATGGTTCGCAAGTCGAACAATTGCCAAATGATGTAGGTGATAAAGATCCTTCGGAAGCTATCCAAGATTTTCCCATCGGAAAGATCCGTCCCATGGAGGTGAAGGAAAGTACTTCATCGACCCAAGTGAAGCTCCTACTTCGGATCAAGGCAACCGACAAAATGACATGGAAGCATCCACAAGTGGTACACGACAAGATGAAGAGGAGGAGGAAGTACATCATGAAGATCCACCACAACCTCCTTCACCACCACCTCAAGGATACGACCACTTAGAGAACAACGGAGATGAAGGAGATGATGATGAAGAAGAAGCTCCTCCAACTAACAAGCCAAAGCTACCCCGAGTTCGAGAACAAGTGACCAAGAACCATGCCCTAAACAAAATCTTTGGTGACATACAAACAGGGAGGATCACTCGCTCTAAAACCTGCCTAGATAACTTTTGTGAGCATTATTCTTTCATCTCTAGCATTGAACCCTTGAAGGTTGAACAAGCTCTTGAAGACGCGGATTGGGTGAACGCTATGCATGAAGAGTTTCACAACTTCGAAAGGAACAAAGTGTGGACACTCGTGGAGAAGCCAAGGACGAACAAAACATCATCGACACGAAATGGGTATTTTGGAACAAGTAAGATGAAGACAGTCAAGTCATTCGCAACAAGGCTCGCCTCGTAGCGCAAGGATATATGCAAGTCAAAGGTATGGACTACGGTGAGACCTACGCCCCCGTTGCTAGACTAGAAGCTATTTGAATTATTCTTGCTTATGCCAATCACCGTGATATCACGCTTAACCAAATGGATATTAAAAGTGCATTTTTAAATGGTGAGATTGAAGAAGAGGTCTATGTTAAGCAACCACCTGGTTTTGTGAATCCTAAGAAACCTGACCACGTTTACAAACTTCGCAAAGCTTTATATAGTCTTAAGCAAGCTCCTCGTGTTTGGTATAAATGCCTAACGAAGTTTGTTATTGAAAAAGGATTTGAAATTGGTAAAATTGACGCAACCTTGATCACAAAGAGAGTTAATGGTGAATTATTTGTGTGCCAAATTTATGTGGATAATATTATCTTTGGATCTACTAACCCACAATTTAGTGAGAAATTTGGAAGGTTGGTGTCAGAGAAGTATGAGATGTCTATGATGTGTGAGCTGAAATTCTTCCTTGGACTACAAATCAAGAAAACGAGAGAAGTTACTTTCATCTCTCAAACCAATTACACCAAGGACTTGATCAAAAAGTTCAACCTGCAGGAGTGCAAAGGTATGAAAACTCCCATGCCCACTAGCGGACACGATGATCTTACTAAGGAGGGAGAACCGGTTGATCAAGAGGTTTATCGATCAATGATTGGTTCATTGCTATAGCTATGTTCCTCCCATCCCGATATTATGCTTAGTGATTGCATGTGTGCCCTATATCAAGCTACACCCAAATAATGTCATCTTAAGGTTGTGAAACGCATTGTGATATACTTGATACATACACCAAACTTTAGCATTTGGTATCCCAAGGGATCTTCCTTTAAATTTGTTGGCTACTCCGACTCGGACTATGCCGGTGACAAGGTTGATAGAAAATCCACCTCGGGTACATGTCAATTTCTTGGTAGATCTCTTGTGTCTTGGTCCTCCAAGAAACAAAACTCGGTATCTCTATCTATTGGCAAAGTGGAATACATTGTCGCTGGATCATGTTGTGCGCAATTATTATGGATGACACAAACGCTTAAAGATTATGGAATCTATGTTGAAAATGTGCCATTACTTTGTGACAATGAGAGTGCTATTAAGATTGGTCATAATCCTATGCAACATTCTCGAACCAAGCATATTCAAGTTCGACATCATTTCATTTGTGATCATGTGGCCAAAGTAGATATTAATCTTAAGCATGTTCATACTAACAAGCAATTGGCCGATATCTTTACTAAGACACTTGATGAAAAAGTGTTCTGTCATTTGAGGAGTGAGTTGAACATCATTGATGCTTCAAACTTGAGCTAAGCTCACTCGGATGCTTGCAAGGGGATGAACTTTATTGTCTATTCCATGCTAATATTACCTTGAATATCATATCTTGGAATTCTATGCTCCCTTGTCTTGCATATAACCATTTTGTAGGTACTTCTAAGAGCAACGCTCCACAAGATTGCCATCAACTCATATCTTAAGAAATCTTGTCATGAACAAGTATCCACAACCTCTCTTTGATGATGAAAGGAATAAGACAACAAAACATATCCTTGACACATATTTCTCAATTGGTGACAACTCACAATTGGTATCATGTCATTTGGATATATCATGTTCTTCCTTGCGTGACTAACCTATGTAGGTGAAAAGTGAACGAAAACAACAAGGATTGCTCCCAACTCAAGATGATATTCATCAACTTCGAGCATCCTCATCAAGTTCACCTACAAGCTACGTCAATGACATCACTCAAAGGTATGTATTCATATTCTTGAAAAGGCTTTACTCCAAGTCATGAGATAAAGCAACTCAAGTGATATGAAGACATTAAAATGCTTAATCGAAAAATGGTAACCCCATTTTGAGCTTAACAATGAGTATGACCTATAATCAAGTATTCTTGCTTGGCTCCTAAGTCAATATACTCTAGCATAGGTGACCTAGTCACCGCCCATCATCTAGTTAAGAATCTTGGATGGTTCATTCTCTATTGCAAAATTTCCTGGAACCATTCAAATCTTCTCTAGTTGATACCTCTTTGTAAATTATTTGCATTTCAGTTTGTTACAATTTTTCACAAATTTGCAAATTTCTCAAACCTCTGTCGAGTTTCTGTTTTATGCCTCGGAACCTCCGATATAGAGGACTTGGTTATATCGATTCAACAGATGAGCTACATAACATCACATCGGTACCACAAACAAATTTGTTTTGGAGCTACCGACTTACTATCTTGGTTCAGACTGTGTTTGTATCCGTAAATCTTTGTGTTCATTCTATGATCTCTAAATTCTTCGATGACCCCTTTTATTATAAAAAAGGGAGGAAGAGGGGGAAATACATTCAAGGGTCCCTAACTCAAAGGAGGAGAAGTTCTACAAATTTTCAATTTGGCCAAAGGGAGAGAAATTATTTTCAATGATTGCCTCATTTTTCTCATGATTTTCATAATCTATGAATCCTACATTCTAAGACCCTTGTTCTCAAGGATCCCTTCTTAATCAATGATCCCTGTATCTGACCCTATATCTGACCTTTTTGGAAATTAATGCCAAAGGGGGGAAATACCAAAGCTTCAAAGCTAAAGAGGGAGATACATGCTTATGCAAAGGGGGAGATATAATTTAGGGGGAGAGGAGAATATCAAAAGTTTATGCTTATATAAACAAGGGGAGAATACCAAAGTAGGGGGAGAAAATATGTTTTGGAGAAAGATGTGTTTATTTCACTTGACTACTCATGTTAGAATTTTTCTCACCCTATCCAATCCCAATATCTACATGCTAAGATTCACGGGGAGAGGATGTCATACATTTTCATATCTAGGGTAGAAAGTTCTAAATGATCTTGGAGACATATAAATCCTAAAGAATACTAACTTCTATATGTTCTCCATATCTTGGTACTTTTGAGTTCTATTGCTTTTGATTGGTAGAGTACTCTTGTGTTTCCTAACATTTTTTTCTCAAGTGTATTTCTACTACTAGAATGTTCAAGAACTCAAGGTAAGTATATGCATCATATCTTTGACCAAGATAATCTCTTGATTCTTGCACATATTGTTTGCAATAGTGAAGTATTGATCAAGGATACACCTCATTCATATACATTTGATGTATTGCCAAGATACACATGACTTATTATATCCCTTCCACTATATGTGTGTCCATGCATTCCAAAGCAACTATCATTTAAAGGGATTGCACATATTTAGGGGGAGCAAGTCTAAGTCATGTGTCCCTCAAAGTCTTCATTATATACATGCATATCTTTATTTGAAGCTTTGATTGCATGTTGTCATCAATTACCAAAAAGGGTGCGATTGAAAGCACAATATGCTCCCTTGTGGTTTTGATAATTCATGACAACATACATTGTCTCTTGGACTAATACTTTCATCAGGTGTATTTTAGATAAAGTCCATAGAGAGAGATGGGTTGGAAAAAAGGAGTGTGGAGAGTATCCCCATGAATAAGAAGGAGAAGGAATAGCATTGGCAAAGCTTCAAGCAAGAGGACTCTACATTTTACTTTGTGAGTAATCACTTTGAGTCCATAGGAAAGCCAATACCATCAAAAGGGGGTAAGGTACTGTTGGTGAACAAAATACTCATATGTGCACAAGTGATAGTCACCACATACACCCACAAGCTCCTCCACAAAAGTTTGTCCAAAGCCAAATATCCAAAATCGGTGCAACCAACACTTTCCACTCGGTGCCACTGATTGTTAGCCTCAGACAAACTCAGCCAAACCCTAGCCTTTCGGTGCAATCGATCTGCTTCGGTGCCACCGAGTTTGGGTTGCCAACTTCCTGTTATGCAAATTCACAAAATCGGTACCACCGAGTTTGTAGAATCGGCGTCACCGAGTTTGGCAATCTGACCGTTGGTCACCTTATCGGTGCAACCGAGTTTTATGTATCGGTCTCATCGAGATTCAAAAGTTGCTACCTTTGAGGCAACTCGGTATCACCGAGATTAACGCATTGGTGTCATCGAGTCTGACTTATTAGGTGTAACCATTGGATTTTTGGATATGCCTATATATACCCCTCCACCACCACTCACTAGCAAGAGAAGCACTCAGAATGGATCCCTACCTATCCTATTAGATTTTCTGAGAGGGAGCCACCTTTTCATGTGTTGAGATCATGTCATTCCATTCCAACCATATGAATCTTGATCTCTAGCCTCCCCAAGTTGCTTTCCACCCAATCAATCTCTTCCACCAAAACCAAATCTGTGAGAGAGTGATTGTGTGTTGAGGAGTCTATCATCTTGAAGCACAAGAGCAAGGAGTTCATCAACATTATCGATCCTATTACCTTTTGAAGGGTGGTGCCTCCTAGATTGGTTAGGTGTCCCTTGGGAGCCTCCTACTTCGTGTTGTGGTGTGAACCAAGAAGTTTTTAAGGGCAATGAGATCGCCTACTTCGTGAAGATCTACCCATAGTGAGGCTAGTATTCATGGAGGGAAAGCGTTGTGGGATAGTCAAGGTTGCTACTTTGTGGACCCTTATGGGTGGAGCCCTTCGTGGACTCTCGCGACCCTTACCGTCCGTGGGTTGAAGACTCCATAAACGTGGACGAACGATAGCACCACCTATCGAAACCACGGGAAAAATCTTCGTGTCCTTCATGCATTTGATCTTCCTATCTCTACTATTTACTTCCATGTGCAATTTTTGTACTTTCCGCTTCTATACTTGATGACTTGCATGTGTAGGGTGTGCTAGACTTGCTATATATGCTAAAATCTGCCAACACATAACTTTGCACCTTGTGTAGATTTTAATTTCCTACTAGTAGTCTATTAACCCCCTCTAGATATACTCTTCTAGTGATCCCGTAGCTAGGACAATATATATAAGAATATTCAAGACAGTGCATGGAAATGTCAGAAGTTTGTATGCATCATTTGCTAACATGACCTTTCTAAATTATCATGGGTACTGATGGAATCTTGATAGATTCTGATTAAGATTCAAATCTCTGTTCTTATCCTCCTAAAAGACAAAAGTAATCATTTTAATACACAATGATGTTCACTCTGTGATTCATTGTATGATATATATATAATTATAATTATAGATTGGAACAACTTGTCACATGGAAGGATAGTGCCGGTGTGGCAATGCTATAACAATACCATGTAGATATTGTGATGTATCATATGTGGATAATATAGACAAATGCATAATGGATATTATGTGAATAATATACTCGTTTTCCATCAATTTAATGTTGTGTTGACATATTTAGAACTGTAGGCAGGAATACCATTTTGTAATCACCAAAGCATGGAATGCTTGATGATTTTGTGAAAAGGATGGTTGAGATTTGGTTCAGTTTACTTGTCGTAAATAATATTTAGCTTTGAGTTAAGGTATAATTTCCTACTACTACCCAATTTAGGTCAGAGCATGCCATTCTGTAAATTAAACATTGTAAATTTGATTACTAAATAATGTTCTTCTGACTGTCTGCAACAACATTTGTTCATCATTATTCAGGCGTACTATTTTACATATATTTTCCATCTGCAAAGCTATGAAATCTCTTACATCACCAAGCAAGAAACTTTAATTAGTACTTTCCTGTAATTTATAAGATACACCATATGTATATCTGAAAAATAGTCAAACTTAACCTACTATGTTGCTAACAAATATACACCAGATTATGAAGAAAAATTAACTTTCATGTTTCTTGTTGCTATATAAATACATAAACACCTACCATTTATTGTCAAAATAGACGGGCGCCGCAACACGTGCCACTCATGATCTAATGTATAAAATAAATGTCAATATACCTAATGTGTAGTGTTTTTTCTTCTAAAGATATGTTACCATGCAAGGCGTGCTTGGCCACGCTTAATGACATCCATTTATAATTGTATCCATACTTAATTGTTTCAGAATTGGCAATTAGTAATGGATTGACCAGTGAACTTCTATACCTGTCACAATAACACGCATCTAACTTTTTTTGACAATATCGTGAATCTTTATTTGTCGAAACATTTATTGGGATGAAAAGAAGTTCATCGGGCTGACCTAACCAAACATTGTGGCTAGCTCCTAAAGTTAACATGTGCTTGTCTTTACTTTCCGCTAGTATACTTGTAGACATGCATGTGTGGGATGAACTTGATTTGCAACAACTGCTAAAATCTTTCAACCAATTAAGTTGGGAAAAGGTTAGGTTTTTTGGGTCAAGTAGTCTAATCACCCCCCTCTAGACCTACTTTCGATCACAAGTGGTATCAGAGCATTAGTCTCCATTGCATTGGTTTCACAACCTAGGAGAGTATGACGTCTAGTGAGGGAAATTATCACCGTAGAGGTCCATATTTTGATGGTACAAACTTTGCTAGGTGAAGCATAAGATGAAAATGCATATTCTTGGTCATAACCTCGCCGTATGGGATGTTGTTCGTGTTGGCTTGCAAGGTGAATTCTTTGGTGATGGAAAGGAACCGGATTGTGAAGCAACCATGGAAGAATTGAAGATGTTGTAATACAATGCTCAAGCATGTGACATTCTATTCAACGGCCTATGCCCCGAAGAATTCAACAAGATCAACCGTCTTGAGAATGCAAAGGAGATTTGGGATACTTTGGTTGATATGCACGAAGGTACCGAATCCGTCACGGAATATAAGTTGGATGTGCTACAAGGTCAACTTGATAAGTTCAAGATGAAGGATGGTGAAGGAGTCACGGAAATGTACTCTAGGATTGCTCTCATCACCAATGAGATTGCCGGCTTAGGAAGCGAAGATATAACCTAAAAATTCATCATCAAGAAGATACTTAGAGCCTTGGATGGGAAGTACGACACCGTGTGCACATTGATTCAAATGATGCCAAACTACAAAGATCTCAAGCCCACATAAGTCACTGGAAGGATGGTTGCTCATGAGATGTCACTCAAAGACAAGGAATAACTTCACAACAAGTCAAGTGGTGCTTACAAAACTTCAAGTGGCACTCCTGTTACATCAAGTGACAACCTTGCAACCAATGAAGTGTTGGGTTCTACCGTAGGTGCATCGCATGCAAAATAAAAAATACCTATGCACAGAACATCCAAGAACATGCTACGGAAATGGATCACAGTTCGTTACCACTAGATACGCAGTGTCGTGCAACGGAAGTAGAGTTGAGGCAGCGCGTTCGTGTGGTCCGTCTTCTCCTCATCCGATCTCCGTCGAACAGCCAGTCGTCGGATCCCACGTACAGGTTTGCCAGAGCGGCGCAAGTGCACCGCCTCTAACGGTATCCCCGCATGGAGGAGTAACACTGTGCGGCGTACTGCTAGGTCCAGTCAGACAGTCGGCGGCGGCGAGTGGAGGTGGCTAGTTGCAACTCATGCAAAGCCCTAATGACGGCGCCAAAGCGATCAACCAGATTGGTGTGCCGCACCTCCACTATATATAGGCATCCAGCGCAGGCTCAACTCTTGGGCCTCGCACGGATCCTCAATCCCACATGTTCCTTCCCTTAAGCGTGTGACCCCTTAGGTTCACGTTCACTTGGTCGTGAGTCAGATCACATCCAACTCGACCAGTCGGTAGCAACCTCTAGCAAAGCGTGTCGACTCCAAGTGTCTGATGAACCTGATTAGGAAAACCTGAACTTCACACTTCTATTCCCTTTGCCACACGATATATGTTGTCGTGCACAAGGCGACATGGTCATCCTTGTTGCAGCACGACCTCTTTCTTGTTCCGATGAATCCAACCAACACTTCAGATTATCTCATAATCCTCATCGCATGGCCATGCTTATACAGGTAAGATCACCCGAGGGGCCCAGAGTATATCTCTCCTGATCGGAGGGGTAAATCCCATCTTGCTCGACCATGTCTCGCAGCATGGGTCTGGATAAGCCCGAAACCTACCTTTGTAGCTACCTAGTCACGGAGTAGCATTTGGTCAGCCCAAAGCAAGTTTGTCACCATCCCGAGTACATGTGGCAGCTCAGGTCTTAGGACATAGAATGTATGTTGTACTAGAGACTCACATATGACCTATCGCCGCGTCTCATAGTTGGGTCTGTCCAACTCAGACCTTATCTAGACTCGGATCCGACTATATCGAATCCGACCAGACCTTTCTAAGTCCATATTATCCGGCTAGCATCCAATGCTACATGGTCAGTGAGACCGGACCATCCACCGTGTCATATGCTAGTCTAACTGGCTGTGTGTCCACATGGCCCTTTCGACTAGGGACCATTTAGGATAGTCATCATACAATGCATAGTCTCACAAACAAGTCACATACTTGTTAATACACATCAATGATAATGTCCAAGGACTATCTTTATTCATAAACACATAGGAAATATCATCATACATGATTGCCTCTAGGGCATATCTCCAACAGTCTCCCACTTGCACTAGAGTCAGTCAAATAGACATCGAATGCCCATAGCTCTAATGTGCCCCTCATGCTTGGGTTGTGGAAGCGGCTTAGTCAACGGATTTGCAACATTTGCATCCGTATGAATCTTTCCTAAATTGGTATCACCTTTCTCTACAAGCTTTCGTATCAGGTGATATTTTTGGTCTATGCCTGGTCTTGTGGTGTTGTCTGGGCTTCTTGGCATGTGCGATGGCACCTGAATTATCGCAATAAAGGTCCAATTGTTTTGACCAGCCCGGGAACACACCAACATCTTACAGGAACTTCCAAATCCAAACACATTCCTTTGCGGCTTCACAAGTCGCAATGTATTCGGCCTCTGTTGTGGAGTCGGCCATCGTATCTTGCTTGGAACTCGTCTAGCTCACTGCTCCTCCATTCATGACATACACGAATCCAGTTTGTGATCGACAATCATCCCTGTCGGTTTGGAAACTAGCATCAGTGTAACCCTTTATGCAGATCTCCTCCTCACCTCCATAAACTAGGAACATCTCTTTAGTCCTTTTCAGGTACTTCAAGATAGTCTTCACTGCTGCCCAGTGACTCTCACCTGGGTCGGCCTGGTATCTGCTTGTTAAGCTTATTGCATAGGCAACATCAGGCCGTGTACATAGCATGGCATACATGATGGATCCAATTGTCGAGGCATATGGAATCCTACTCATCTAGTTTCGCTCAACAGAAGGCATAGGACTCCGAGTCTTGCTTAGCCTTATACCATGTGAGACGAGCAAGAACCCTTTATTGGCCTCACTCATGTCGAACATCTTCAACACTTTGTCTATGTATGTGCTCTGGCTTAAGCCGAGCAACCTCCTCGATCTATCTCTATAGATCTTGATGCCTAAAATGTACATTGCCTCTTTAAGGTCTTTCATCGAAATCTTGCCGTTCAATGATTCCTTGACTGAATTCAACATCCAAACATCATTTCGGTCAGCAGTATGTCATCCACATACAAGATCAAGAATACTACCGAGCTCCCACTAGACTTCTTGTATAAACAATAGTCCTCTTCATTCTTGATGAAACCAAGGTCAACGATGACTTCATCAAAACGAATGTTGCAACTCTGAGCTTCTTGCTTCAATCCATAAATGGATCTCTTGAGCTTGCATATTTTACCAGCATTAGTTGGATCGAGAAAACCTTCGGGTTGTATCATGTATACATCCTCTTTTAAATTTCCATGAAGGAAAGCTGTTTTGACATCCATCTGCCATATCTCATAATCGAAATATGCAGCTATAGCTAGTATGACCCTCACCGATTTTAGCATCGCTACCGGCGAGTAGGTCTCGTCATAGTCAATTCCTTGATCTTTTCCATAACCTTTAGCGACAAGCCGAGCTTTGTGGATCTAAACATTTCCATTCACATCGGTTTTCTTCTTAAAGACCCATTTG
The DNA here is from genome assembly GCA_022496015.1 of Hordeum marinum. Lineage (NCBI taxonomy): Eukaryota > Viridiplantae > Streptophyta > Magnoliopsida > Poales > Poaceae > Hordeum > Hordeum marinum. Next base: position 196,093,790 of record CM039672.1, on the reverse strand, counting down.
CAACCAATGGCAACTACGCTAGGTGGCGGATCAACCAAGTCCCAGACTTGATTGTCATCCATGGACTTTAACTCGGATCTCATGGCCTCTAGCCATGCCTCGGAATCTAGGCTCACCATCGCTTCCGCATACGTGGCTGGCTCATCGCTTGCTAGCAACAAAACATCGCGTACTCTGTGCAATCTTTCCGACCTACGTGGATCTGATGCTGACTCCACTACGGGTTCTCTAATCGACTCCGGCATGATCTCATCACCAACCGAGTTGTCCCCAAGTGGCTCTTGAATTTCTTCGTGTTGCAGAGTTCTCCCATTGGCCTCCCGACTGAGAAACACTTTCTCTAGGAAAACCATGTTCCGAGAAACAAACACTTTGTTCTCTTCTCGGTTGTAGAAGTTATATCCCAAGGTTTCCCTCGGATATCCCACGAATATGCATTTATCCGACTTGGGTGTAAGCTTGTCCAACATGAGTCGCTTGACAAATGCTTCACAACCCCAAATCTCTAGAAAATACAAACAAGGACTCTTCCCAGTCCACATCTCATACGGTGTCTTGTCTACGGATTTTGATGGTACCCTATTAAGTGTGAAAGTTGTAGTTTCTAGAGCGTATCCCCATAATGACAAGGGTAAAATCCATTTTGCTCATCATCGACCAAACCATGCCCAACAAGGTTTGATTTCTCCATTCTGACACGCCGTCTCTTTGCGGCATACCAGGAGCTGTGAGCTGAGATACTATACCTTGGCTTTTCAGATGATTATCAAACTCTTGGCTCATGTACTCACCTCCACGATCTGATCGTAGAAGTTTTATCGTCTTGCCCAGCTGATTTTCAACCTCGTTCTGAAACTCTTTGAAATTTTCAAAAGTTTCCGACTTGTGCCTCATCAAATAGATATATCCATATCTACTTAAGTCGTCGGTAAAAGTCACGAAGTATTGATAGCCACCTATGGCCGTTGTGCTCATTGGACCACACACATCACTATGTATAAACTCCAACACCTGGGACGGCCTCTCGCAACTCTTTGCAAAAGGAGACTTAGTCATCTTGCCTAGCAAGCATGATTTGCATGTCTCGAACGACCTAAAGTCGGACGAAGTTAGGAGTCCATCATCATGAAGCTTCTTCATGCGTTTCAGACTAATGTGTCGAAGCCGGCAATGCCAGAAGTATGTCGGATTTATCTTATTAGGCCTATGCCTCTTGACATTCACGTTATAGACTGGTTCTGTTTTGAGATTTAAAATAAATAGCCCATCTACTATGGGTGCATAGCCATGGAACATTCCATTCAAATAAAATGAACAATCATTGTCCTTTATATTGAATTCATAACCTTGACTCATCAAGCATGAGGCAGAAATAATGTTCTGACTAAGTGCGGGATTGTAATAACAATTATTCAATTCCAAAATAAATTCAGAAGGAAGCTTGAGCTGTATCATGCCGACCTCCAACGTAGCAACTCTTGCTTTATTGCCGACCCTGATGTCAATCTCCCCTTGTGCCACATGCCTAGTCCTTACCAGCCCCTACATCGAGTTGCAAATATGAACAACCGATCCGGTATCAAATACCCAAGAGCTACTAGGTATGTTAGCACGATAAATGTCTATAACATATGTAAAAAGTGTACCTTTTCCTGAAGAAGCATCTCCGGCCTTCTTGCCATGATCAGCAAGCCACTTGCTATAGTTCCTCTTCCAGTGACAAGCTTCCTTGCCATGAAAGCAAATGGTCTTTGAGTTTGGTCCGGACTTTGGCTCAGCGGCGGAGACAACCTTCTCCATGCCCTTTGACTTACCCTTTTTATTGGAACAACTCTTCTTGAATTTAGCCAAGTTCTGCACCATCAACACTTGATGCGTGCCTTTCTTAATATCTCGCTCTGCCACCTTGAGCATCCCATGCAATCCAGTGAGCTTCTTATCCATGTCGTGCATACGATAGTTCGAGACGAACATCCCATAGCTAGGTGGAAGAGAACCCAAAATTGCATCCGTGGATAGCTCGTCCCCAAGTAGAAAGCCTAACCAATCCAAAGCTTGCACGTACCTGATCATCTGGATCACATGCGGGCTCAGTGGATCACCCTCTTTCAGCTTACAATCTGTCAAGGATTTCCATACGTTGAACCTCTCGGTCCTAGACTGCACCTGAAACATGCTCTTCAAACACTCGATCATATCGAAAGCCTGAATGTTTTTGAAATGCTTTTGCAAATCGGGCTCCATACAAGCCAGCATGAGGCAGCTGATCTCGTTTGATTCATCAACGAGTTTCTGGTGGGCATTATTGGTTGTGGCATTAGCATTCTCGACAGGTTCCTCTAGAAGTGGATCCTCTAGAACATGTTCCTTTTTATCGTGCTTGAGAACAATTCTCAAATTTCTATAGCAGGTGGTAAAGTTTGTTCCATTCGGTTTATCCTTTCCCAGAATTGATTTCAATGCAAAGTTGGGTTGAGCAGGTGGTGCCATTGATCTACAACAGAAAATATGCAATCACTAAGCAATGTGTTTATGTAGAGTAATTCAAGCCTTAAACAGAACTACTCCCACTGAAGTCTGCATCCCTCCACATACTCTCAGTGATTCAGGAATCGTCTAGCATGAGCGACTAGTGAGCTTTAGCATCACTGCTAGCCAACTTGCCTAATCAGTAAGCAACATCTTGCTAATCGTATCTCTATACGACTCCTGTCGGTTGGGTAGGTATCTTATACCCCGGCTCCCAACCTTCTTTGCCACAAGTTAGCCTCACGCAGTGCATGTCCGTGTCCAACACGAACCCTTTAGTTCAAGGACACCTAGTAGCACCTCAATTTTATGAGCCCACTACTAGACGTACTTGACGTGCGAAGGTGCAACATCTGGAAGGGCAATATGCTTGATATTAATGAGGGATCTTTCTACCATACTAACATGCATAGAAATAAGAAGCAATATCCATCACATATAAACATAAACATGTGAAATAGTATGGCTCCTTCATGGGCGTCCTTCCATGGACGGCTCCTACTCCGATGACCAAGGCAGAACTCCATCTTGTTCGTCATGCTAGGACGCCAAAGCTTCGAACTTGATGTCTGTCCTCCAACTACTACAACTAGTAATGAATTTACAAAGAATCACAAGTCGACACACAGGTCGTTATACAATATAATGACAACACTTTGGCTCCTTCCGGCTGAGAATCATGACACGCATGTCATGTTAAATTACACACATGCATCACATACATATGAGCCATACTATTCACATCAAACCTGCAAAACAAACTTATGCATAGAATCGTATTCTACCGGTTTGTGTGATCGTGTTCGAAGGGGCAGCGCCCCTCGCGGGTGTGGGCAGCGCCCGACATTTTCGGAAATCATAGATCAAATATGTATTTCGATCATGCCAAATTTTCTAATCTAACCGATCTAATCGATCATCACGAACCCGATTTGGATTTATGTTTCATAGTTAACTTTGATGGCGAAAACCGACCAGTAGGGGTAGATTGTGTCACGACCTCTTCAATTTTGATTGATAGAAAACATAGCCTCAATGATCCCGATGTGTAGTTGATCTCATCAACCGTGCACATAGCCGATCTCATGAATGACGACAGATCTCATCCGCCGCCTCCACATATCTAATATGCATCGGATCTGAATCCAAATCCTATAACAGAGGCTTTGATAACACTATTGGGTTCTACCGTAGGTGCATCACATGCAAAATAAAATTTTCCTACGCGCAGAACATCCAAGAACATGCTACGGAGATGGATCACAGTTCGTTACCACTAGATGCGCAATGTCGTGCATCCGAAGTAGAGTTGAGGCAGCGCGTTCGTGTGGTCCATCTCTCCTCATCCAATCTCCCTCGAATAGCCGATCGTCGAATCCCACGTACAGGTTTGCCAGAGCGGCACAAGTGCACCGCCTTTAACGGTATCCGCACGTGCAGGAGGAACACCGTGCGATGGGCTGCTAGGTCTGGTCACATAGTCGGCAGCAGCGAGTCGAGGTGTCTAGTCGCAACTCATGCAAAGGCCTAATGACGGCGCCAAAGCGATCAACTAGATTGGTGTGCCGCACCTCCACTATATATAGGCCTCCGGCGCAGGCTCAACTCTTGGGCCTCGCATGGATCCTAAAGCCTACGTGTTCCTTCCCTTAAGCGTGCGACCCCTTAGGTTCACATTCACTTGGTCGCGAGTCAGATCACATCCGACTCGACCAGTCGGTAGCGACCTCTAGCAAAGCATGTCGACTCCAAGTGTCTAATGAAGCTGGTTAGGCGAACTTGTACTTCACACTTCTATTCCCTTTGACACACGATATATGTTGTCGTGCACAAGGCGACATGGTCATCCTTGTTGCAGCACGACCTCTTTCTTGTTCTGATGAATCCAATCAACACTTTGGATTATCTCATAATCCTCATCGCATGGCCATGCTTATCCAGGTCAGATGACCCGAGGGGCCCAGAGTATATCTCTCCTGATCGGAGGGGCGAATCCCATCTTGCTTGACCTTGTCTTGCAGCATGGGTTTGGACAAACCCGAAACCTACCTTTGCAGCTACCCAGTCACGGAGTAGCATTTGGTCAGGCCAAAGCAAGTCTTCCATCATCCCAAGTACATGCACCAGCTCAGGTCTTAGGACATAGAACGTATGTTGTACTAGAGACTCACAGATGCCTATCGCCGCGTCTCATAGTTGGGTCTGTCCAACTCAGACCTTATCTCGACTCGGATCCGACTATGTTGAATCCGACCAGACCTTTCTGAGTCCATATTATCTGGCTAGCACCCAATGCTACATGGTCAGTGGGACCAGACCATCCACCATGTCAAATGCTAGTCTAACTGGTTGCGCGTCCACATAGCCCTTTCTACTAGGGACCATTTTGGACAGTCGTCATACAATGCATAGTCTCACAAACAAGTCACATACTTGTTAATACACATCAATGATAATGTCCAAAGACTATATTTATTCATAAACACATAGGAAATATCATCATACATGATTGCCTCTAGGTCATATCTCCAACATGAAGAGATAAGCCTCATGGTCAAGAAATTCAACAAGTTCTACAAGAGTATAGGCAAAGAGAGAAGCTCCAACAAAAGATATCAAGAGAAGTGTTCATCTAGTCGTGACCGGAATTGTTACAATTGTGGAAGGCCTGGACACTACTCCAATGAGTGCACAACCTCCACAGAAGAAGAGAAGACTCACCTATAATAAAGAGCTCAAGATATGGGTCACCTCGAAGAGAGAGAAGGAGTAGAGATGATCATTATGAATGAAGACACTCTGGGAGAAGTAAAGACTTGGATAAGAAGGACAAGTACACCAAGAGCTACACAAGAAAAAGACATCAAGCTCATGTTGGAGAATGGGTGTAAGGGCATATGTCTCCCTAAGTGGGTTTCGTGATTGATGACAATGCTTATGCGGACTAATCGTGTGCATTGATCATTAAAGATATCTCATATCTAGGCACAACTCGATTCAGTGCCCCTCGGAGTTTATTGAAGATGGTTGTTCTCTACGTTTCCTTTCGGTGGATTTGAGTCATAGGAAGGCCGTACTATTAAGAGGGGTCCGCTTCGGAAAGGTTTGGGTGGAATCAACACGTACACATCTATTCTATTGCACCACCTTTCCTTCGCTTGAATGGAGCTCCAGTCCATTTTCCTTGTCTATGCAAAGTGAAGGCTACATGGTGCTAGTTTTCAGTGGCTAGCGGTAGTATCGCTCATGGTAGCGGTAGTACCGCATGGTCCTGCGGTAGTACTGCTCGGAGAAGCGATAGTATCGCTGTCCTTAGCCCTGGTGTGGTAGTAGGCGCAGATGTAATTTTTTACATCTGCTCGCCTGTGGTAGTATGTGCAGATGTAATTTTTTACATCCGCCCTCCTTCGGTAGTACCGCAATTTGTTTCCGGTACTACCGTGTCAGACTTTTGTGCAGCCCCGACCTCAGCGGAGGTAGGCACGGAAGTAATTTTTACTTCCATGCATCTCCTCTGCCAGTCGTTACCGACCATGCGGTAGTACCATATGGACTTGTGGTAGTACCGCTCCGGTGGTTCTACCGCTAGCTGCCTAGTGCAAACGGCCTACGTTTGGTCAGTACCTTGCAAATGGTAGTACCACACCATGTAGCGGTAGTACCGCAATCCCTTGCGGTAGTACCGTGGCTCGTTTGCGGTAGTACCACAACACGCGGGCTGAGTGTGGGGATGACGGTTGGATCCTCCTCTCTACTATATAAAGGAGGTCTTCTTCCCCAAGAAGACCACCTCTTCCCTCCCCAAGCTCCATTGTTGCTCAAAGCTCCATTTTAGCCCGATCTCTCTCTCTAGCCAATCAAACTTGTTGATTTCCTAGGGATTGGTTGAGGAGGCCCCGATCTACACTTCCACTAAGAGAAATTTGATTCCCCCCACTAATCCCTTGCGGATCTTGTTACTACTGGGTGTTTGAGCACCCTAGATGGTTGAGATCACCTCGGAGCCACATTCCATTGTGGTGAAGCTTTGTGGTGTCGTTGGGAGCCTCCAATTAAGTTGTGGAGATAGCCCCAACCTTGTTTGTAAAGGTTCGGTCGCCGCCTTCAAGGGCACCAATAATAGAATCACGGCATCTCGCATTGTGTGAGGGCGTGAGGAGAATACGGTGGCCCTAGTGGCTTCTTGGGGAGCATTGTGCCTCCACACCGCTCTAACAGAGACATACCTCCTCACAAGGGAAGGAACTCCGGTAACACATCCTCGTCTCCAGCGGCTCCACTTTTGGTTATCTCTTACCTTTACTTCTTGCAAGCTATTATTGTGTTGTATCCCTTGCTTGCTTGGGTGCTTGTTGTGATTAGCATCATATAGGTTCCTCGCCTAGTTGCACATCTAGCCAACCTATTTGATGCTAATCCTAAATTGTTAAAGAAAGGTTAAAAAGTGTTAGTTGCCTATTCACCCCCCCTCTAGTCAACCGTATCGATTCTTTCAATTGGTATTAGAGCCACGTCTCTTTATTAAGGTTTTAACCACCCGAAGAGTATGGCTAGCGAAGAGGAGCGTGTGAGAGAACTTCCCGAGGCCGTGGGAGTGAACACGGTCTCACACGAGGATTTGAATGAGGCCTTGTCCTCACTCATATCCTCCATGACGACCGAGGTCAAATCCATGTTCAAAGAATTCCTTGATACTCTTAAAGTTTCTACCGATGCGGTGCAAGTGGTTAAACCCACTAACTCGACATTGGATGTCAACTCCGGTAAGGAGGGGGCTAGTGCTGACAAGGATAATCGTTCTCAAGGAGTTAATGGGTCGGGGAGCTTTGCCTCAGTCCCCCCTCCCGTGGTCTATGGAGGACCGGTGCACCCACCTCATATAGTTAATCATGGTCCTCCTCCTAAACTTGTTAAGAATGATTTTGCTAACTGGGTTTTTAGTATCAAGTCTCATTTAGATCACAAATCAATTCATCTAATGAGAGTCATTGAAGAAGGATACTATCCTCATGATCCACGCAACCTTACTCCAAGAGAACAAGCGGATAAACAACTAAATTCTCCCGCCTTGTTCATACTCCAAGCTGTTGTTCCTACTGAAGACCTACCTCACCTGCGACCCTTCACTATTGCTAAAGAGTGTTGGGAACACATTATCTCCATGTACAAGGGCAGTTCAAGCATTCAACGGTCAAACTATGAAGTTGTCCTTGATCAGTCGGATGAGTTTGTAATGGTAGAGGATGAGGAACCGCGTGAGCTCTATAGAAGGGTGACCGCTCTCGCCGTTTCCCTCAAAGAACATGGCAGCAAGGATGTGGATGATACTTGGATCAAGCGTAAGTTTCTGAAGGCCATCGTGCCCTACAACAAGGCCATGTCTATTGTCATCTATCAAAGACCAGACTTTCACACCTTGTCCTCTAGTAATGTGTTGGATGAATTTATTGCAATGAACATCTTGAACACGACAGCTGACAATGCTCTCGCCCACATGCAACGGTTAAAGAGATCTTCCCCCAACCTTGCTTTGAAGGCCAAGGCCAGTCAAGAGGAACAAGAAGAAGAAGAAGAAGAAGAAGAGGGTTGCCCCAAGGACACCAAATATGCTTATCATGAGCATATGGCTCTTGCGTCTAGGCAATTTTGGGGCAACAAGAGAAACACTATCACGCCCAAGGTGCGACCCTATCCTTATTTTGGCTCGAGGGCCTCGACAAGGATAGGAGCGCATATCATCGTGTTGCAAGAATGGATATCATTACAAGTACATGTATTGAAGAGATGAGTATATGGAATTGGCTTACACTCTCCACAAGCTACATCAATACAACAACATATTCAAACATCATACAGAAGAGCGGGGTCCGACTACGGACGAAACTAAACGATAAAATGACATCCATCCTTGCTATTCTAGGCTGCCGCCTGGGACCCATCCTAGATTGTTGATTATGAAGAAGAAGAACTCCAAATCAAACAAGCATCGCGCTCACATCAAATCATCGCATTACATGTACCTGCAACTGTTGTTGTAGTAATCTGTGAGCCATAGGGACTCAGGAATCTCATTTCCAAGGGTATCAATACTAGCAAAGCTTAATAGGTGAGGTATGGTTAAGTGGTGAGGTTGCAGCAAGCGACTAAGAATTTATTTGAGTGGCTAACTTACGAATACAGAGAGTAAAGTATGGTGGTCTATGCATAACGGACGTGAACTAGTAATGATCACTATGTGATCCTGAACACCTACTTACGTCAAACATAACCCCATCGTGTTCTCTCTTGGATAAGGACTCACGAGAAGAGCCAGTCACGGTTACACACACAAGTGTATTTTATTTGAGTTTACTTCAAGTTTAATATGACTGGGTGTTAAACAAAGTTTCCAAGTTGCCACATAACCACGGGCACGGCTTTCCAAAAGATTTAACCCTGTAGGGGTGCTCCAACTCATCCATCACAAATTAACCACACGCCACATTGGAATTCCTCAATCGTGGAATCACCCGTAGTAGTTGTAGAATCCCGATGGAAAATCTCAACTTCGAGATAGCCCGAAGTGTCATCAAAATCCCACGCACAAGACGTTCGAGAAAGGTAAAAACAAGTCCAGCAAGACTGCCCGACGTGTCAACGAACCCGATAAGAGCCGCGTATCTCGTTCTCAGGACACGACCAGATAAGCATAGCGTATAGTGGCCTGATAGAAATCTCCCGATTTGCCTCGGGTTGGCCCCGCACACGGCTCTATTTTGGACCAGCACCAGCAACACTGGGCCCCCTTTATTATGTTAAATTAATCCACGAGGGGGCGAACCTCTATGCTTTAATAAGGTGATCAATATCATTATGTTGGGCAAATGTAGTACCAAAGTTGGGCCTTGCCAGACAAGTTTTATCCTAAAACGAAAATCAAGGGGGTCCCCATAACAACCCAGAGCATGTTAGGAGCGCTCAATTATGGAACATAACACCGGTTCACAAGTAACTAGGGCGGCAAGAGTGGAACAAAACACCGAGCAAAAGACCAAGACTTCCACCCTTTACCAAGTATATATGTGCATTGAATTTAATAGCAATAAGACTGTGATAACAAAAGAATGTCCATGTTGACACACAGAAGCAATTGTACATGCAGCTAGAAACGCTATAAGAAGGGCTGAGCAAGCGGTAACATAGCCAATCAAAGGTTTGTTGGGATGTGGAGGGGTTAGAGGCTGATCATGGCAATGTTGGAAAGCTTGACAAACAAGTGGTAGGTAGCGAGACATAACGATGGAAGCGAGACAACTAGCATAGAAATGATAGTAGTGGTATTCAGGGAAATGTGTCATCTTGCCTGAGATCCCGCTTGGAAGAAGAACGAGTCCATGAAGAAGACGAGCCAACGTAGTCGAACGAATGTTCACACTCCAAACGCTTTCGGAACTCTATCGAGAAGAAACAATCCCAAAACAATAATCAACACACGAGAAACACCACAACATTTGAATGACATGATGCACAACCAAATATGATGCATGTCCGATTAAATATGAAACGCATGGCATGGCATAGCAAGAAGAACAAACAGCTACTACATATTAAGTGAAGTTCAATGTGCAACGAGTTGCATATTGACGAAACTCCACGTTCAAATTATTTAGTTCACTCTTGTTAGGTACTCATCAATGTTAAATGTTGTTTAACATGCAAGAGGTGAAGCATAAGTAAGCTACATCTCCTAGGCACTTTATATGAGGCCAGAAGCAACGAATAACAATTCCGGAACGACCTCATATACATATTTTAAGTCTGGACCAGATCTGAACTAACCATATTTTAGAGTTTTTAAACATCAAAACAAATGTCACCATGAGATTCTATGAATTTTTCTAGTCAAGTTACATATCTAAAACATTTTTTAACGGAGCTACGGTTAATTAGTTATGATATAAATCATTTTAGCATGGCATTAACGCAAATTGCATGAAATCAGCAAGTTAAACATTTTAAAAATGTGTGAAAGTTGGATATTGTGAATCTACACGAAATTCTAAGCACTTTTCATATATAAAGTTTTTACATACGATGTACTGTTTGTGAGATAGTAAATGCATGAAGATTGGGGGGTTTTCTACAATTTATAATTCATTGGATAATTAGACAAAATCGCAGGACTGAAAAAAAACAGTCACGGGCCGAAACTGGATAGCCCAACAGTGGCACCTGGGCGTAGAATGTCTATTATGTGCTCAACGCGCTGGATAGGTGGGGCGCTCACCAGAGGGCCCATGGGCCAGGTTGGAGGCGGTGTGGGCCACGGGCGATGCCGGCCCATGCCCGTGAGAGCGCTCAGCCAACGGCGCTCGGGTCCCTGTCCGTTCCCGAGCTAGAGGCAAACGTCGGGGGGGAGGGGGGTCAACGCAAGGCCGGCGGGCTCCGACGAGGTGGGATGAGGGGCGATGAGCCCGAGGATCGGTAGATCCGGCCATGGGGGCTCCGTTCCCGTTGATGGAGAGGCTTGGGCCGGCGCGAGCGAGGAGATCGGCGACGGCTGTAGCTCCTGTCCATGGCACGAACAAAGAGAGAGGGGTTAGAGAGAGGGAGCAGGAGAGGGAGGAAGAAGAGGGAAGGGAGAGGAGGTCCGACCTCGTGGCTCGTCGGCGACGGGGCTCTGGCGGCTGCCGGTGAGGCCTCCGGCGAGGATGCGGGGAGGCGCTGGCGGGGCGGCAGTGGTGCTTCGACCGGCGGCTGGTGGAGCTCGGGGCTTACAACAGCTTGGCTGCGGGCGGCAGCGTGATCTCCTCGGGCCCGATTCGGCCCGGGGTGGGCCTCGGATGGGTTTCCCCGGCCACGACAGCTGGAGGTGGGAGGAGGTGCGCCATGTGGCGGCTGAGGGCTAGAGGCACGCGGAAAATGAGGCAAGGTTAGGGTTAGGTCCAAATCAGGAAGGGAAGGGGGATTATATAGGGAATGGGGGGCTAGGTTAGGGATTTTTGCATCGATTTCGATCGTCTGATCTCGATCGGGCGGCTTCGGTCACGGGAGAGGCTAGGTGGGCTGCAATGGGCTGTGTAGAGGGGCTTGGAGAGGATGAGAGGGAATGGATGGCGGCCCGCGATAGAGGTTTTAAAACACCGAAACGTCTGATAAATAAACCGATGAAGATGCCGCTACGATTGACCGATGGGGTATCAAACGACCTCTGATTGCAAAAAAATCTGGCATGTAGTCCACCTACAATATAACAAGACCGCACGCCAAATTTTGACCCAATCCGTGAATATTTTATGTGCACTTTAAAATAATATATTTATCGATGTCGTGGGCGCGTGCGTGTGTGGTTGGTCTCGAAACGATCGACGACACGAACGGAGAGAACCGGCAACTACGAATGTATGCATGTTTTCAAAAATGAGTGACGATGCTATGCAAGATGATGCGAATGATGCAATGATGAATGCGGCAACCAGATGAATCACACGATGACAACGGAATAAAAGGAAAATCTTCTAGAGCGTCGGTCCCGGGCTATTACAAACACAAGGCCCAACTTCTTCAAGAACAACTCAAACGGGTCAAAGGGCAAGCAACGTGTGAGAACATGCTACAATTGTGGTAATGTGAGTCACTTTGTGGTGGATTGCCCATATGAGAAGAGGGAAGACAATGGTGGCAAGCTCATTCGCAAAGATAAGGCCAAGTCCTTCCCCAACAAAACCAACTTCACCAAGAAGGCTCCTCACAAAGTATTGGTGGCTCAAGAAGAGTATGCCTCGGATGATGATGTTGATGACGAAGACACAAGCGGTGAAGGAATGGCAATGGCATATGTGGCAATTGCTTCCTCTGCTCCAAGAAAGGTGTCACTCTTTGACGTCCCCAATGAGAACATCATCGCGAGGTGCCTCATGGCTAAAGGTATCACCAAGGTAACCTCCAACGCTAAAACCTCAAACATTAAGACTTCTATTTCTTCCATTCCCCGTCTTTTTTAGAATCTATGGATGAACATGAGGAGGCTAAAGAGGATAAAAATGAGTTTGACAAATTATTGTGTAAACTCAAGGGAGAGTCCAAGAAGCACTTCGTTGCTCTCTTGGAACAACTTGGTGAGGCCAATGACACTATTGAGTCTCAATAAAAATATCTTGAGGAGTTGAGAGGCCATAGTTGTGATTATGCCGACGAGATAGCGGATCTATCTATTGATCTTGAGGAAGAGCGAGGTGTTCGTATGACTCTTGAGGAGTCAACAAATGATGACCTTGCTAAATTACGTAAAGATTATGATCATGCTATCATTCTTAACCGTGTGCTCAAGTCTGAAAAGGTTGCACTTGGAGTTGGCCATGATCGACTCAAGGTTGAGCTGGACACACTTGACAATGCTCACAAGGCATTGAAGTGTGCTCATGCCTCTCTTAAGGAGTCGCATGATCAACTCCAAGTAAAACTCACTAAGGAAATTGCCATGTGTCCTCCTTTTGTTCTAATTGATAATGCATCTGCTACTAACCCGTGTTGTGAGCATGCACATCTTGTGGAGGAAAATGCTAAGCTAAAAGAGCAGCTTGAAAAGGGTTTGGTGACGTGTATCCAAGGTGAGAATACGCTCAATGACCTTTTGAGTAATCAGAAGGAAGTTGTGGCAAAAGAATGAGTTGGGTTTGCACCCAAAAACAACAACAAGAAGAAGGTGAACACCAAGGAAGTTCCACCGCTCAAGGAAACATTTGTAAGAGTAGGAGATGGTTCCCATGAGAAGAAGAAAGACAAAGTTGTTGTTGGTAATGCCAAGAAGGGCAATACCACCCACCCCAGCAAGACCGGCGACTTTAACCCCTCTTATGTTTTGTGTCGTGCTAGTGATGGGCATGTTTATGCCAAATATGTTGGTTCTTCTTATGAGTACATTGAATGGTGAATTTGGGTTCCTAAGACCCTTGTTTCTAACATGAAAGGACCCATTAAAGAATGGGTACCTAAAACCAAACATTGATCCCTTGCAGGTCTTTGCTTCCGGGGGAGTCTCATGGTTGCTCGATAGCGGAGCAACAAATCATATGACCAAAAACACGAACTTGGTGGTGGATGTTTGTTAGAATATAAATGTGTTTAAGATAGAGATAAGGATATAGAGATAGAATATGTTAAACCTACCATGACTTCTCTTGTACTCCAAGTCTCTCTTCCCTCGCATGTACTCTATATATACCCCTACAAGGGTTAGATCAAACAACACAACAACACAATAATAGTCATCCTACAATTTCCACATGGTATTAGAGCGGTTAGTCTCATGATGCCAATCCTAGGACCTTCCACCCCTTCCGTAGCTCACCGCCCTCGGGGATATTAATCTCCTCGGGGGCGCGGCATCCGGTCGATCAAAGATGAGATCGGTTCTTAGATAGTTTAGCCAATTCTTCAATTTTCAAAATTCCAGTAGATCTGTTTTCTCTAGCTTCAAAAATAAATTTGCTGACCCTCTTATCCAGTGAAAAATCGTAGATGCATGCCCATCAGACGAATCTTCCCCTGCAAGGCGTGGGATGCTTCGAGCTGGCGTCCAACAGTGGATGCCACACACGCATCCGGACGGCGACAAGACCGATCGACTACTCGCTCGGTCCGCACCGGCAGGCACATGCATGGCGGCAGCTATCCAATATGGTGGTGAGTTCGATCTAATCGAATCGGTTTCTCCAACTGCTAAGCACGACATGGGCCAGGGACTCCTTGTACATGGATGGTCTCCGTTTTGATGCGTAGGCCTATATCAAACGACCGCAGGACTGGCTATTCATGTGATCTGCATCGACATCCCAGGTGAAGACCGACTATTCCTGTGATCTGCATCGACATCCCAGGAGAACGCGCATCATCAACAACTACACCACGCCACCACTCCGACATACGCGGCGCACAGATGCACCTCCAGCACCAACGCCACGAGCCAGTGGCTTCATCGAAACCATGCATGTCGGCAGCATATCATGGAAGGGCGGACCTCCTGCGGCTGGCGGCTCCACAAGGAGCATCAAACGCTACTCCGAGCGACAGACTTCGATAACGGGAGGGCCATAGGCATCTGCCTCACCGGACAGATCAATCTGATCGAGCATGCAAAGCTCCCGGCCATGACACCCGCGCCTCTCATGGAGAATCGAGCCGACTCCAACGCGTCTCGGCAGCGGTGCGCCTCCTGATACACCTGTGACACAAGCAGAGCCCATGTGTTCATGTCCATGAGTGGAATATACAGGCTCCATCTTGGCTCAGGGCTGCATACGTGTACAAGACCAAGATGCTTCACCTGAAGGTATGCATACATGTATCTATAGGAGATCTATCTACGTGTTGGGTACGAGCCATCCACGAACCTCTACCCCGAGCAGCAGTATGTCTGCACTGCACCAAGCCAAACTGCACCAGGCCGATCCATGACATTGAGCTGACTATGAATCAAAATCATCGTCGAGCACTTCATGGACCCGCGCCATCTCCAGCATCTCACGGACGCGCCGTCAAGTAGCAGCAGTTTTGTGGCACATCTACTCCAACACGGAGGGGTGCAGCCAGCCAAAAACATCTACCCCGAGTCGGCCTGCCACAACTGCATCAACATTGCATCGACATCAACACCTCTGTGCCGACCCTATGCCACTTCAGTGACCTATACGACTAGCAAGGCTATGAGCCAACATACTTCTTCGACATGACACGACATCGACACTTCGTCGCTGTAGGGACGCCTTCAAGCGACACATCGTCGACGCGTTGCTGCCACACCATCGCCGACACTTTATCGCCAAGGTCTTCATCAATGTGGTGTTCATAAACATATTCATCAACACATCTCCGCCGCCTCGTCCACAAGATGGACACCTAGCATCCTCTGACAGACTTTCTGCAAGACGCAACCTCGACGACGGCAATGACCGCATCACGACGACGGCATCGACCGCATCATCCATGACGGCACGACTGCATCGACACGGTGTCACTATCGTGATGACCCTATATGGCCACACGGACCTGGCAAAACCGATGTGTGCTCGATGGGCTTCCTTCGGTCTTGGCAAAACCGGCGGACTCATCGTCGATGGCACCCTCTGACATGCCCAAGGTGCACCGTCCACGTTTGCAGCTCCGTCATAGCACATTTTTTTGCGCCTCCGGCTTTGTGCGGCTTCATCATCCACGACGATCACACATCGACCACGATTACTTTGACCATGGCTACATCACCATGATCGGCTACCTCAACATCGACATTAATGGCTACGTCTACAACAACTCATCGGCAACAACTCCAGTCAGCAGCGTCCGCCTCGTCACTTGCGTCCACGACACTCCCGTTGTGACTACGGGAGGGAATAGAGGAGAAGATATGGAAGGCACCAGAAGGGGACGCATTCACCGCCCTAGGTGCCGACTCATCACCCATTAGAGATGCGGTTGATAATGGCAGAGTAGACCAAGACTTCAAATTCAGTCGCAATCATCTGCTTCACTCCCTCTACGACTGAAGGGGAATGTTAGAATATAAATGTGTTTAAGATAAAGATAAGGAGATAGAGATAGAATAGGTTAAACCTACTATGACTTCTCTTGTACTCCAAATCTCTCTTCCCTCACATTTACTCTATATATACCCCTACAAGGGTTAGATCAAACAACACAACAACACAATATTATCCATCCTACAATTTCTACAATGTTCAACCCGATGAATCCGTGGCCATCCAAGTCTCATTTGGAGACGATGCAATCTCAAATGTATTGGGTCTTGGTAAGATGGTTATCTCTCCGACCTTAACTATTGAGAGAGTCATGCACGTTGAGACCCTTGCATACAATTTACTTTCCGTTCGTCAACTTGCAATCATGGGTTTTAGTACCTTCTTTGGCATTGATACCGTGACCCTTTTGTGGAGCAAGACTCTTAAAGTAGCCTTTGTTGGACATGTCGAAAACGGTCCCTATGTGATTAACTTCTCGGAGCGACCCACTAAGACCGCGACATGTATAATGGCTAAACTTGATGTTGGATGGCTTTGGCATCGCCGACTAGCCCATGTCAATGTGAGATCTTTGCAAAGTCTCCTCAAAGGGGATCACATTCTTGGACTAACAAACGTGAGTTTTGCCAGAGATCGTGCTTGGAGTGCCTATATCAAAGGAAAGCTACATGAAAAGGCTCACCGTCCAACTACAACAATCTACTCAAAGAGGACCTTAGAGCTCCTTCACATGGATCTCTTTGGGCCTACATCTTTTGACAGCCTTGGAGGAAGAAGATATTGCTTGGTGATTGTGGATGATTACTCGAGATACACTTGGGTATATTTCTCCAATAGGAAGAGTGAGACCCAACAGACTGTCATCGACTTTGCAAATGAAGTCCAACGTCAACATGATGCAAAGATTTAGATGATCAAAATTGACAACGGCACTGAGTTCAAGAACTACACCCTAAATGAGTTTCTCAGTGATGAAGGGATAAAGCACCAATATTCCACACCTTACACCCCTCAACAAAACGGTGTTGCGGAGAGGAAGAACCCGACGTTGATGGATGCGGCAAGAACCATGATGACGGAGTTTAAATCTTCGTACAACTTTTGGGCCGAAGCCATCAACACAACATGTCATGCATCAAATCGGCTCTATCTCCACAAAGGCTTAAACAAGACTCCTTATGATATTCTTACCGGGAACAAGCCCAACCTCAAATACTTCCGGGTGTTCAGTTGTAAGTGTTTCATTTCCAAGAAAGGTGCTCGTTTGTCTAAATTTGAATCTAGAGCCCATGAGGGCATATTTGTTGTTTATGTTGCAAACTCTCATGCTTACTGTGTCCTCAACAAGTCCATGGGACTCATTGAGGAGACGAGTAACGTAGAGTTTGATGAAAATAATGGCTCCGAAGTGGACAAAAGTGGTCTGTGTGATGTAGGTGATGAAATTCCTCCCCAAGCCATAAGAAGAATGGGTGTGGGATACTTCCTACCCGTTGAGGAACCCCTTGTGGCCAAATGAGAAGGACAATGTTCCACTCAAGTGGAACCATCACCGACGCAAGACCCACACGCTTTCGAAGAACAAAATGAAGGTCATCTACCACATGGAAAAGATCAATGGAAGGTCAATCTACTGATGATGGTGTCTCACCAAGTGATGCCCAAGATCAAGTCCACGTCCCCGAGCAAGCTCAAGATCAAGATCTTCTTCAATATCAAGAGCAAGCTCACGAAGGCACTCAAGATCATCAAGAAGATGCTTCTCAGAATGTTATCCCTCAACCATCCATGAAGGAAATTTTAGAGAGACGAGCCGCCAAGAATGTTGCCAAGCTCAAACTAGACAACATTTGATGGAAAACGTCTATGGCAACTTGCAAAGAGGGGTAACCACTCATAGACAATTAACAAACTTTTGTGAACATCACGCGTTTGTTTCTTGCATTGAGCCCCTCAAGGTACAAGATGCACTCGAGGACATGGAGTGGGTAGAAGCTATGCACGATGAACTCAACAACTTCGAGCGCAACCAAGTGTGGCGATTGGTGCCAAGACCTAAGGAGAACCACAATGTTATTGGAACTAAATGGATCTTCAAAAACAAGCAAGATGCAAATGGTATCGTCATTCGCAACAAGGCAAGATTGGTGGCACAAGGCTACTCCCAAGTCGAGGGTATCGACTACGGTGAAACCTTTGCTCTTGTTGCTCACCTTGAATCTATTCGCATGTTGCTTGCATATGCTTCTCATCATAACTTTAAATTATATAAAATGGATGTTAAGAGTGCTTTTCTTAATGGTCCTCTTAAGGAGTTGTTATATGTCAAGCAACCCCCAGGGTTCGAGGATCCCAAGTTCCCCAATCATGTATACGTTCTCGATAAGCCTCTCTATGGCCTTAAGCAAGCCCCACGTGCGTGGTATGAGCACCTTACCGAGATGTTGCAAGACCATGGGTTTGAAATTGGGAAAATCGATCCCACTCTTTTTATGAAGAGGGTCAACGGGAACTTGTTCATATGGCAACTATATGTTGATGATATTATATTTGGTTCTCCTAACAAAGCTTTCAATTAAGAATTTACCACTCTGATGACAAATAAGTTTGAGATGTCTATGATGGGAGAGTTGAAGTTCTTCCTTGGTTTCGAAGTCAAGCAACGAAGTCAAGGTACCTTCATCAATCAAGCCAAATACACTCAAGACATGCTCAAGAGTTTCAAGATGGATGAGCTCAATCCTCCTAAGGCCAACACTCCTATGCCACTCAAATGCCATCTTGACAGTGATCCCAATGATAAAGCTGTGGATCAAAAGGTATATCGCTCCATGATTGCATCCTTGCCTTACCTTTGTGCATCTAGACCGGATATCATGTTAAGTGTGGGAATTTGTGCATGATTTAAATCCACACCTAAGGAGAGTCACTATGTGGTTGTCAAGCGAATCTTTCGATACTTGGCTCATACCCCAAACTTTGGCTTATGGTATCCCAAGGGGGATTCGTTTGATCTCATTGGATATACTGACTCGGATTGGGCGGGAGACCGTGTGGATAGGAAGTTCACTTCCAGAGGCTGCCAATTTCTTGGTCGATCTTTGGTAAGTTGGTCTTCAAAGAAACAAAACTGTGTTTCTCTCTCGTCCACCGAGGCCGAGTATGTTGCTGCTGCCAGTTGCTATGCACAGATTCTTTGGATGAGGCAAACTTTAAAGGATTATGTTGTCAATTGTGACAAAGTGCCTCTTTACTGTGATAATGAAAGTGTCATTATGATCTCCAGCAACCCGGTTCAACATTGCAAGATGAAGCATATTGATATTCATCATCACTTCTTCTGGGAACAAGCACTACAACAAACAGGCCCCTACACCAACGCATATCTAACAACGAAGTCAGCATATGTGTTGTTCGGATCCACCCCACCTCCCCACGAAGGGCTAACCTCCCCGTACCCACATCCACCTTATCTGCGTGCCCTCCATCTAAATATCACACAGGCAAAAAAGCCATTTTTTCTCCCCGGCACCTCTCTCCCTTGATTCCTCTCTGTCTCTCTCACACCACGGTGCCGTCGCCGCCCACTCCGATTCCGGGAAGCTCCGGTGGACTCCCAACTCACTGCTCACCGCCCTGCCCCACTCCTTCTATGTTCTCCCACGATCATTCGCCCCCGTCCATAGCGCCCCTGCATGCGTGCTACACAACAACCCTAGCCGACGCACGTCACCGGCGTGGCTCCGGTTTATCGGCCCACTACCCTTGCATGATCTCACGCGCGGCAGCCGGCTTGGGCTTCACATTGGTACTCTCCCTCTTCTACCTCTGACTCCAATGTTGACATGTATGGTCTGGTGTTTATTTGATTAGATCTGATTCACCATTTGTTGGTTTGTACTAATTCTGGATGTGTAGTACCCTGTCATGCGTTATGGTTAGACTTTCCTCTTCATATGATATGTGCTCTTGGATGAGTAGTACATACTAGCATGTATCATGACCTGTTCAATAAGATCAACGCATTGTTTATATTAAAAAGAGATCAACTTAGTTCAAATTGGAGTGAGATAGGGTTCTAAAGAACACTGCTACAAAAATCAGCATGTCAGTGCAATTATGGGTCCATGTACTAGCACAATTATTTCGAATGGAGAATCCCCTTCTCAGTTCACTTTATCGTTATTTATTTGGTGTCACATGTACAATATAATAAGTATATATGTCCCACTTGCATCCGTGTGTCCCAATATTTGTATTTATTCTGTAACGCTTTGTTCCATCTACACTCACATGTTCTAACATTGTCTTTTACACTGTGTGTGCTTCTGTCGTTTCTTAATAGATCAATCTGCAACACTTATGCATTGCAATCAGGAGAAATGTATGAATATGCAAAAGAAGCCTTGAGAATTATTGAAGTCATTTATTTATAGCATGGCGAGGATCCTTTCGCTAGTTCATGTTACAGTAAGTAAAACATGGATTTGTATCTTATTCTATTTTTTCAGTTGACTTAATATTTGTTCCCCTGACAAAAGGTTCTATTAGTTTCAACTTCTTATTCAGTAAAGTGTGCACACTACAAACTCGAATTTTATGCAAAAGCTCAGATCGAAATAATTCTTACACTCATGTTATCCAATATAAATTGTTAAATAATTATATAATTTGAAGATGAGTTACAAGAACATCATACCTTGATATTCTCTTCATATGTATATGACTTATATTCTTGAAATCTCACCTCTAAATCAAGCATAATTCACTTTTTTGGAAATACAGGTACTTCTGAATTCATGCAACCTTTGTACTAATTTTGTATTTTTTTTGGGAGCCACAGATGTTTCTAAATACTAGAATGATGCATGATTGGTCAGCATACAAATTCTTGGCCAGGTGCCTCTCACATCTTATCTTGTTTCTATTATATTCTCCTTAAACTATTAACACTATGAGCATGTACTTGGTTCATCCAAGAACGTAAACACTAAACATGAAAATTATTCCTCTTGTGCACTCTGCTTCCCTGATATACAGGGCATACTACAGTGGTGGGATGATACTAATAACCATAAACAGAGACCTAAGCGAGCAGATGCGGGGACTTTGTGAGTGTGTCAGGTACATTGAATTCACTTATCCCAAACCGTTGGATCTTACTAGGATCTCTTGTTTTTTGTAATACTTGTAGGGACTTCGCCTCTGCCTATTCAGGCCAACAGTTTGAGCATTCTACAACCATGGTGACAAAGACGAGTGTACTGGAACTGCTCTAAATTTCCGTGTTGTCGGTAAACAAGTGAACTAAAAAAGTGAATCATATTTAATAAATATTGGCATATACTAATACAATGACACTACTTAGTCTGTATGAATGTCGTGGTCTTCTAAATGGTTAGAATAATTTTAAGTCATTTAGTAGGAGTCCATACTAGTTTAACTAGCCAAGTTAGAGTCTAATTTGGATGGGTTGGTTAGTTAGTTTCCCGACATGTCTGGTTTGCATGTCGTAAGCATTTGTGCTCTTGGCTGGGTCATAGTACATATACAATACAATGAGTTTGCATAGCTAGCAGCCTACATGATGCACTAGTATGTCTTGGAGTTCGCATGCCCTAATAGTCTAGGAAAAGGGCACTGGGGTCTGAGTCGTTTTAGATGCTATAAGTGATAGTAGGTTTATACTGTTTCAACCATGTAGCGGGTCATATCGTGGAACCAGGTCGTGCAAGAGTTTTTTCCATCAAAAAACAAGGTCATGTAGAGTTTTGATATAAAAGAATAAAGGCTCCTCCTATAATTTTTTCTACCTTATTAACCTATTTCATTTCTTTGTTGTAGATTGCAATATTGGCTGATGCATGGCTCAGATGTTGATTGCAAGGTCAAGAATAGGGGTCCTACGAGATAGTTTCACATTGTATCTAGAATGTCATTTCCAGTGCAAATGTTTCAATCATTACGTTTCAGATATATTTTTGGTGTCAGTGTTTAGATCAATATGTTTCAGAATGGCCGAGCCGTTGGTTATGAGGTCAAGAATGGGATTACTACTAGTTTCACATCTTGTAATATTTGTACCATGTCCTTTGTAATGCAACCAAGTTGATTTAATATATGAGATTTTTTTGTTTGTTTTAATGTGTCCCTTGTCCAATATCGGCATTGACCTAATAATTCTGGACGGTGATAAATAAAATACTGTGCATTTTTTATGTAATGCACTAGGAATTACGGCTCATTTATAATCATGTTTTGTATGGTAGCCACCAACGCATTTGAAGCACTATTGAGCTCTAATTTTATACGTTGCTATCTTACAACGCTTATCCATGATGTTTACCAACAGATGCATATACGTTGTTGTAGACCCTTGCAACGCCACCAAAGGCAATGCATATAAATCCGTTGGTGTAGAGCTTACCAACGCTTATATGGACCTTTGGCAACGCAATGATGCATTGCTGTAGGGGGGTTCCTATTGTAGTGATGTCAAGCGAGGAGACATCAATCTTATCCATCTAAGCACTAATGAGCAACTTGCAGATATATTTACGAATCCATTGGATGAAGCAAGATTTCGCGAGTTAAGGCATGAGCTAAATATCATTGATTCGAGCAATGTGGATTGACTTAGTGCACATCTCACAACACTCATCATTATGTCTTGTCTAGGTGTAGGCATGGATTTAGGGGGAGTCTAGTTCTCTCAACGAACTATCCCTCCCCTTATTATGCATAAACTAATAAAAGTACATCCGCCATTTTTCTGATGGTTACTATGCTTCAAAGACGAGTCTTGGTCATGGGCCTAAGGATAATTCTTCGCGGTGCCATACCAATTGACTCAAACATAGGTGGATCTAGAGCCACCACCCTCTCTTCATGAGACGTAGCGGTTCATTGTTTGGTCCTCATTTATCCTTTCTAATCTGTTGGACCATGTTCTTGGTTTGATTCGCACTTTTTTGTGCTTTTTCGTATGCGTCCTTGCTGCATGTAGCCCATTGACTTATCTTCGTGGCTTTGTGTCTTTCTTATTTCCTTCGTTTTTGTGCGTAAAGTTTTGTTTTCTTTTCTCTCTGAAAACCAGCACTTTGTGGGTAGCACGGTACTATCGTGGTAATCCACGGTACACCGCTGGAGTCGGGCTGCTCCTGTGTTCGCACAGTAGCGTCCCTGGCACGGTACTACCGCCTCAAGCACAAAAGTAAAAAATTACTTTCGCTCCCGGCGTGGTACTACCGCTTTACGCACGAAAGTAAAAAATTACTTCCGCTCGAGGAGCGGTACTACCGCAATGACCTGCGGTACTACCGTGTCGTCGGTTCTGCGTGGGGAGTTAAGAGCCAACAGGGAGAGTTCAAACTCCCCCATACCCATTCATCTCTTCCCCTCCCGTCTCTCTCTCCCCCCCCCCACAACCGGTGTCGGAGGACCTCGCCGGATTTCCGTCTCCGGACACTCTCCTCTCATTCCAACCGGTGGGATCATTCCCCACCTCGTCCTCTTGCCATGGACCCCAGTATTTCCCTGAGTTCTCCTCTCTTTGCCTCTCTATTTTTGAATCTAGGCTTAGGAAAAAAATATGAGTTGGTCTTGTGATTTTTGGCCAAATTTGTGCATGAGGTGATGTTTTGAGAGTGTGTGTGTGATGTAGAAGTGCTAATTGGTAGGATACAATGTGATAGCTTTGATCCACGGTAGTACCAATCTGATTTTCAGATCCGCTGTTCATGTGAAATCCGCCCCGTGTGGTACTACCGCACCTGGTGCGGTACTACCGCTCGTGGGACGGATGTAAAAAAAATCTTCCGCTCTGTTCCCGGTACTACCGCCCGCAGCGGTACTACCACGTCCGGAGCGGTAGTAAAATTTTACTACCGCATGACCCTCGGGTACTACCGCTCGATCTCCAGCCAACTCGTTTTGTCCTATCCATTCTCACCTCTATATGGTTCTCTTGTTTGCTTTGGTCTTTGCAATGACTCCTTTTTGTTCGTCTCTTGTGTTTGCATTGTGTGTCATAGGTGGTGGCTCCGGTTCCGGTCCAAGACGCTCGAATCCCTTTCGCGACACAAGTTCAAAGCGCCTACGCAATCCAGTGGACAATTGGGAAGACATGCCTCAAGCCGAGTTTCAGTCTCGTCGGATGATCGACCCCTATATCAAACCTAGGGAACATTCCAGGGGGAAATGAATTGTTTTGGACCAAGCAACAAAATCTCATCCATATCTATGTGACCAAGGCCAAGAAGAATCTCTATGTTCCTATCCAGTGGATTGACATGGCTCATATGAGGAAGAACCAGGCATATTTTGGTGAGTCTCTGAGTATGGTGGAGCAGTTTATTATCGAGGAAATCATCTCGTTCCATCTTGACTTTGATCCCAAGATTGTGGGTCAGTCTTTGCTTCTGTTCACTTCCACTATGATGAGAAGCGAACCATGACTTGGATGACCAATGGAGAGAGGACGTCTGCTAACTGGAAGGAGTTCATGGATCTGTTGCACGTTCGTGATGAGGGACTTGATGAGCCCGTCGGTTTGCGCCCTCACGGCAACCCTCAACCTGCATGCAAGGAGAAGCTTATGTCCTTCTATATTGAGAAGACTTTACCCTCTGGTGCGAAAACTTCTTTGCTCAACCAGTTCCTCAATGTCATACACCGGATCTTTCGCAACACTCTATTTCCTCGCATGGGAGACAAGGACAAGGTGCACTCCTATCTAGTGGACATGCTGCTACTCTGTGAGAAAGGACGAATTGAAATTCTTGACCCCCTTGATGTTTCTCACATTATGTCGATTGAGCTTCGAACTGTTGTGTTCCACCGTAAGGTCCCCATTTATGGGCCCTACTTGTTCCTCTTGATTCGTACAACTTGGGAGAAGACCCTTCCGGGTGAGGACTTTGAGGCTCACTGGTTTCTTCATGAACCCATTCGGCTGCGTCTGAAGGACAAGTGGGGCTAACACTACCACTAAGCCAGCTCCTTCTCATATGGAGGTTGATGAGGATGAGATCGAAGAGGAGGAAGATGACAGTTCAGAGATGTATGAGCCACCATATTCTGGGCCATCTTGGGCCAAGAAGCTATCACACAGGATGAAGACATTGTTCTGCATGCAGGCCAAGGGACAGTATCAGACTCACGTTGCTCAAAAGGAGAGTCGCCAGCATGACAAGTGGATTCTAAGGAAGCTTGGCGAGACCATCTCGAGTGGGTCTAAGAAGAACATCACTCCTGAGGCTAGTTGGATGGAGAAGCAGAAGTACTAGTGGGCTGATTCAGATGAGGAGTCCATTCCAGCTGCATCAGAGGAGGAGCTTGATGACTGATCTTTCTGCATGGGAGCTACCACCTGTGTCTTAGGTGTCCTCTCTACCTTTTTGGTGTCTCGATGCCAAAGTGGGAGAGAGTGTAGGATTTGCGAGTGTTTGCGTTGTCGTCGTCTCCTTGCTTTCGTTGAACTTTGGATTATGTCATTTGTGTGTGAGACCAGGAGACTTCTTCTATCATATGGTGTGAGACATATGCCATCACTCTTATGTTATTCTTGTCCAGTATGATTAGTCGCGTGTGAGTCTATCTCTTATGTACCCTTATCTTCATGCTCACATGCTATGCCTTGTTTCCGTACTTAGTGTTATTCATTTTGTTACAAGGATTTCCTTGTTTATAAAATATAGGGGGAGTGTTGATCTAGTGTGTGTGCTTTGCGGTCCAAAGCATATCTATAGAGTGCACGCATCTAGGGGGAGCTTGTCTATATTTTATAGATTTTGGGTTTGCATATGCTCATTATATATCTTTATGTGCAAATCTCGTATTGTCATCAATCCACCAAAAAGGGGGAGATTGTAAGGGCATATGTCTCCCTAAGTGGTTTTGGTGATTGATGACAATGTTTATGCGGACTAATCGTGTGCACTGAGCATTTCAGATATCTCATATCTAGGCACAAGACGATTTGGTGCCCCTCGGAATTTATCGAAGATGGTTGTTCTCTATGTTTCCTTTCAGTGGATTTCAGTCATAGGAAAGCCATACTATTAATAGGGGGTCCGCTTCGGAAAGGTTTGGATGGAATCAACACGTACACGTCTATTCTATTGCACCACCTTTCCTTCGCTTCAATGGAGCTCCAGTCCGTTTTCCTTGTTTGTGTAAAGTGAAGGCTACATGGTGCTAGTTTTCAGTGGCTAGTGGTAGTACCGCAGGGGCCCACGGTAGTACGGCTTGGAGAAGCGGTAGTACCGCTGTCCTTAGCCCTGGTGCGGTAGTAGGCGCGGATGTAATTTTTTACATCAGCTCGCCTGCAGTAGTAGGCACGGATGTAATTTTTTCATCCGCCCTCCTGTGATAGTACCGCGATTTGTTTCTGGTACTACCGTGCCGGACTTTTGCGCAGCCCCGACCTCAGCAGAGGTAGGCACGGAAGTAATTATTTACTTCCATGCATCTCCTGTGCCAGTCGTTACCGACCATGCAGTAGTACCGTATGGTCTTGCGGTAGTACCGCTCCGGCGGTTCTACCACTAGCTGCCTAGTGCAATCGGCCTACGTCTGGTCACTACTGTGCAAACGGTAGTACTGCACCCTGCAGCGGTAGTACCGCAAACCCTTACGGTAGTACCGTAGCTCGTTTGCGGTAGTACCACAACGCGCGGGCTGAGTGTGGGGATAACGGTTGGATCCTCCTCTCTACTATATAAAGGAGGTCTTCTTCCCCAAGAAGACCACCTCTTCCCTCCCCAAGCTCCATTGTTGCTCAAAGCTCCATTTTAGCCCGATCTCTCTCCCTAGCTAATCAAACTTGTTGATTTCCTAGGGATTGGTTGAGGAGGCCCAGATCTACACTTCCACCAAGAGAAATTTGATCCCCCCACTAATCCCTTGTGGATCTTATTACTCTTGGGTGTTTGAGAACCCTAGATGGTTGAGGTCACCTCGGAGCCACATTCCATTGTGGTGAAGCTTCATGGTGTCGTTGGGAGCCTCCAATTAAGGTGTGGAGATAGCCCCAACCTTGTTTGTAAAGGTTCGGTCGCCGCCTTCAAGGGCACCAATAGTGGAATCATAGCATCTCGCATTGTGTGAGGGCGGGAGGAGAATACGGTGTCCCTAGTGGCTTCTTGGGGAGCATTGTGCCTCCACCACCGCTCTCACGGAGACATACTTCCTCACAAGGGAAGGAAATCCGGTAACACATCCTCGTCTCCACTGGCTCCACTTTTGGTTATCTCTTACCTTTACTTCTTGCAACCTATTATTGTGTTGTATCCCTCGCTTTCTTGTGTGCTTGTTGTGATTAGCATCATATAGGTTCCTCACCTAGTTGCACATCTAGCCAACCTATCTGATGCTAAGCCTAAATTGTTAAAGAAAAGTTAAAAAGTGTTAGTTGACTATTCACGCCCCCTCCTCTAGTCAACCATATCATTCCTTTCAATGGGTTTCCAGCTCTGAATCCAACAACCACTCTAGGAGAAGCTATCACTCCGACTCCGACTATAGTCAAGATGAAGGTGTTGCCGGACTTGCACTCGTTTCCTCTCCTATGACATATTTGATTCACCAAATGAATGGAGTGGAAGTTGCGTCATGGCTAAAGGCCCCAAGGTATCACACCCCGAATACATTGACCTTAATAGTGATGAGGATGACTTATTTGGAGATGATGACTTGCTATTTGACAAAACTAGTGATATTATTCAAGGTGAACTTGATAGTAGTCACGCTAGTCAAGATAAGTCGTGTGATGATGATAAGAAGGAAATAGAGCGACTAACTAAAGAATTGAATACTCTTAAGTTTAGTCCATGAATCTACTCTAGAAGATCATAGAGCTTGTAAGAGCTCACAAGAAGCTATGCTTAGAGAAGCTCAATTTGGAGCAAGAACATGAATTTCTTAAAGCTATCAATGGCGATCTTCAAAAGAAGACTTCCTCTTATCTAGACAAACGACTACTCTTGTCTACATTCATTCCACAAGTTAAGACTAAGCAAACTAGTAACAAAGGAAAGAAATGTTCTTCAACTAGTAGCAATAAAAATGATAAATCCAATGATATTGCTTCTAGTAGTTCTATTGATTCCACTAATGAATCTCTTAGACAAGTTACACTTGAGCAAGAAAATGATCTATTGAAAGGGACTATAGAAAAAGGTGTCTACAAAAGTCTTGTCGGATGTAAGCAATTCTAGGAAATTGTACGCAAGCATGGAGGATATCGGAAGAACCATGTCATTGACTACTTCAACGCAAATGTAGTTGAATGGGAAGAAGGTCAATACCCCAAGCCGAAGTTTGTTACCCAAAAGGAGAAGTATGAACATCCTCTTCCAAAGGGAATAAAACCTCAATATGACCTTCAACCATAAGACCACAAGCTCAAGGGCAAGGACAAGATTCAAGTGTTGGAAATATGCCCTAGAGACAATAATAAAATGGTTATTATTGTATTTCCTTGTTCATGATAATTATCTATTGTTCATGCTATAATTGTATTAACCGGAAACCGTAATGCATGTGTGAACACAAACACCACAACATGTACCTAGTGAGCCTCTAGTTGGCTAGCTCGTTGATCAATAGATGGTCACAGTTTCATGACCATGGACATTGGATGTCGTTGATAATGGGATCACATCATTAGGAGAATGATGTGATGGACAAGACCCAATCCTAAGCATAGCCCAAGATCGTGAAGTTTGTCTGCTAAAGCTTTTCCAATGTCAAGTATCATTTCCTCAGACCATGAGATTGTGCAATTCCTGGATACCGTAGGAATGCTTTGGGTGTGCCAAACGTCACAACGTAACTAGGTGGCTATAAAGGTACACTACGGGTATCTTCGAAAGTGTCTGTTGGGTTGGCACGAATCGAGACTGGGTTTTGTTACTCCATGTGACGGAGAGGTAACTTTGGGCCCACTCGGTAAGACATCATCATAATGAGCTCAATGTGACTAAGGAGTTAGCCATGGGATGATGTATTACGGAACGAGTAGAGAGACTTGCCGATAACGAGATTGAATAAGGTATAGGGATACCGATGATCGAATCTCGGGCAAGTATCGTACCGGTAGACAAAGGGAATTGTATACGTGATTGAATCCCCGACATCGTGGTTCATACAATGAGATCATCGTGGAGCATGTGGGAGCCAACATGGGTATCCAGATCCCGCTGTTGGTTATTGACTGGAGAGGTGTCTCGGTCATGTCTACGTGTCTCCCGAACCCGTAGGGTCTACACACTTAAGGTTCGATGACGCTAGGGTTATAGGGAAATAGTGTACGTGGTTACCGAAGGTTGTTCAGAGTCTCGGATGTGATCCCGAATCTCACGAGGAGTTCCAAAATGGTCCGGAGGTAAAGAATGATATATAGTAAGTGTGGATTTGGTCACCGGAAGTGTTTCGAGAATTACCGGTAACGTACCGGGACCACCGGAAGGGTTCCCGAGGTCCACCAAGTGGGGCCACTAGCACCAGAGGGCTGCATGGGCCGCAAGTGGGAGGGAACCAGCCCCTAGGTGGGCCGGTGCGCCCCCCACAAGGGCCCAAGGCACAGCTGAAGGTGGGAGGGGGCAAACCCTAGGGCAGATGGGCCCTAAGGCCCACCCTAGGGTAGCCGCACCCATCTCCCTCTCTGGCCGCCGACCAGAAGGCCATCTAGGGTCGGTCGCAGCTCCTAGGGTGGGAACCCTAGGGCTGCGCCTCCCTCCCCCTCCTCCTATATATAGTGGAGGGTTTGGGGCTGCCAAACACACGAGTTCTCTCTCTCTCTCTCTCGGCGCAGCCCTACCCTTCCTGTTCCTCGTTCTCCATAGTGCTTGGCGAAGCCCTACCGGAGACCACGCAGCTCCACCATCACCATGTTGTCATGCTGCCAGAGCTCTCCCTCAACCTCTCCTTCCTCCTTGCTGGATCAAGGCGTAGGAGACGTCACCGGGCTGCACGTGTGTTGAACGCGGAGGCACCGTTGTTCGACGCTAAGATCGGAATCCATCGCGACCTGAATCGCTACGAGTACGACTCCACTAACCGCGTTCTTGCAACGCTTCCTCTTAGAGATATTCAAAGGTATGAAGATGCAATCTCCGCTTACTTGTTGCTGGTTTCTCCATAGATAGATCTTGGTGGTCATAGGAAAATTTTTGATTTACTACAACGTCTCCCAACAGTGGCATCATGAGCTAGGTATATGCATAGAATCTATGCACGAGTAGAACACAAGTTGTTGTGGGCGTCGATCTTGTTAATTTGCTTACCATTACTAGTCTTATCTTGATTCGGCGGTATTGTGGGATGAAGCGGCCCGGACCAACTTTACACGTACGCTTACGTGAGACCGGTTCCACCGCCTGACATGCACTTGTTGCATAAGGTGGATAGCGGGTGTCTATCTCTCCCACCTTAGTCGGATTGGATTCGATGAAAAGGGTCCTTATGAAGGGTAAATAGCAATTGGCATATCATGCTGTGGTTTTGGCGTAGGTAAGAAACGTTCTTGCTAGAAACCTATAGTAGTCACGTAAAAACCTTGTAACAACAAATTAGAGGACGTCTAACTTGTTTTTGCGGCATATGCCATGTGATGTGATATGGCCAAAGGATGTGATGTGATGCATTGTGATGTATGAGATTGATCATGTTTTTGTAATAGTATCCACGACTTGCATATCAATGAGTTTGACAATCGACAGGAGACATAGGAGTTGTCTTAATTTATTGTATGACCTACGTGTCAATCAAGATCGCCATATAATTACTTTACTTTATTGCTAAACATTAGCCATAGTAGTAGAAGTAATAGTTAGCGAGACAACTTCATGAAGACACGATGATGGAGATCATGGTGTCGTGCCGGTGACAGTGATGATCATGGTGCCCCGAAGATGGAGATCAAAGGAGAAAGATGATATTGGCCATATCATGTCACTATATTGATTGCATGTGATGTTTATCATGTTTACATCTTATTTGCTTAGAACGACGGTAGTAAATAAGATGAACTCTCAATAAAATTTCAAGAAATGTGTTCACCCTAACTATGCACCGTTGCTAAGGATCGTTGTTCCGAAGCACCACGTGATGATCGGGTGTGATAGGTTCTAACATTCGCATACAACGGGTGTAAGCCAGATTTACACACGTGATACACTTAGGTTGACTTGACGAGCCTAGCATGTACAGACATGGACTTGGAACACGGAAGACCGAAAGGTCGAACATGAGTCATATAGAAGATACGATCAACATGGAGATGTTCACCATGGATGACTAGTCCATCTCACGTGATGATCGGGCACGGGCTATTCGACGTGGATCATGTGTCACTTGGATGACTAGAGAGATGTCTATCTAAGTGGGAGTTCATTAAATAATTTGATTATGTGAACTTAATTATCATGAACTTAGTCTAAAATTGTCTTTACAATCTATATTGTAGATCCAATGGCCAACGCTAATGCCACCCTCAACTTCAACGCGTTCCTAGAGAAAACCAAGCTGAAAGACGATGGAAGCAACTATGCGGACTGGGTCCATAGCTTGAGGATCATCCTCATAGCTTCCAAGAGATTGTATGTCCTTGATGCACCACGAGGTGACCCACCCATTTTCCCAGCGGATCACGATGTTACGAACGCTTGGTAGTCACGCTGTGATGATTACTCCCTGGTTTAGTGCGGCATGCTTTACAGTTTAGAACCGGGGCTCCAAAAGCATTTTGAGCGACACGGAGCATATGAGATGTTCCAAGAGCTGAAACTAGTTTTCCAAGCTCATGCCCGGGTCGAGAGATATGATGTCTCCGACAAGTTCTTTAGCTGTAAGATGGAGGAGAATGGTTCTGTCAGTGAGCACATACTCAAAATGTCTAGGTTGCACAATCGACTGACTCATCTGGGAGTTAATATTCCGGATGACTTGGTCATTGACAGAATCCTCCAGTCGCTCCCACCTAGCTACAAGAGCTTTGTGATGAACTACAACATGCAGGGGATGGAGAAGTCCATTCCTAAGTTGTACTCGATGCTGAAATCAGCGGAGGTCGAGATCAAAAAGGAGCAGCAAGTGTTGATGGTCAATAAGACCACTAGTTTCAAGAAAGGCAAGGGTAAGAAGAACTTCAAGAAGGACGGCAAAGTAGTTGCCGCACCCGGTAAGCAAGTTGGTGGGAAGAAGAACAAGAATGGACCCAAGCCTGAGACTGAGTGCTTTTATTGCAAGGGTACCGATCACTAGAAGCGGAATTGCCCCAAGTACTTAGCGGATAAGAAGGCCGCAACGTTAAAGGTATATGTGATATACTTGTTATTTATGTGTACCTTACCAGCACTCGTAGTAGCTCCTGGGTATTTGATACCAGTGCAGTTGCTCACATTTGTAACTCCAAGCAGGAGCTGCGGAATAAGCGGAGACTGGCAAAGGACGAGGTGACAATGCGCGTCGGGAATGGTTCCAAGGTCGATGTGATCACCGTCGGCACACTACCTCTTCATCTACCTTCGGGATTAGTTTTAAACCTCAATAATTATTATTTAGTACCAGCTTTGAGCATGAACATTGTATCTGGATCTCGTTTGATGCGAGATGGCTACTCATTTAAATCTGAGAATAATGGTTGTTCTATTTATATGAGAGAAATGTTTTATGGTCATGCCCCTCTAGTCAATGGTTTATTTTTGATGAATCTCGAACGTGATGTTACACATGTTCATAGTGTGAGTACCAAAAAGTGTAAGGTTGATAACGATAGTCCCACTTACATGTGGCACTGCCGCCTTGGTCATATTGGTGTCAAACGCATGAAGAAACTCCATGCTGATGGGCTTTTGGAGTCTCTTGATTTTGAATCATTTGACACGTGCGAACCATGCCTCATGGGCAAGATGACCAAGACTCCGTTCTCCGGAACAATGGAGCGAGCAACTGACTTGTTGGAAATAATACATACTAATGTATGCGGTCCAATGAGCATCGAGGCTCGCGGTGGCTACCGTTATGTTCTCACCCTCACTGATGACTTGAGCATATATGAGTATGTCTACTTAATGAAACACAAGTCTGAAGCATTTGAAAGGTTGAAGGAATTTTAGAGTGAGGTAGAGAATCAACATGACAGGAAAATAAAGTGCCTACGATCTGATCGTGGCGGGGAATATTTAAGTCACGAGTTTGGCATGCACCTAAGGAAATGTGGAAATGTTTCACAACTCATGCCGCCTGACACACCTCAGCGAAATGGTGTGTCTGAACGTTGTAATCGCACTCTATTGGATATGGTGCAATCTATGATGTCTCTTACCGACTTACCGCTATCATTTTGGGGATATGCATTAGAGATTGCCGCATTCACTTTAAATAGGGCACCGTCAAAGTCCGTTGAGACGACACCGTATGCATTATGGTTTGGAAAGAAACCTAAGCTGTCATTTCTAAAAGTTTGGAGATGCGATGCTTATGTGGAGAAACTTCAACCTTAGAAGCTCGAACCCAAAGTGGAAAAGTGTGTCTTCATAGGATACCCCAAGGAAACTATTGGGTATACCTTCTACCTCAGATCTGAAGGCAAAGTCTTTGTTGCCAAGAATGGATCCTTTCTAGAGAAAGAGTTTCTCTCAAAAGAAGTAAGTGGGAGGAAAATAGAACTTGATGAGGTAATTGTACCTCCACTCGAACTGGAGAGTAGTGCAGCACAGGAAGTTGTTTCTGTGGAGCCTGCACCGGCTGGAGAGGAAGTTAATGATGATGATCATGAAACTTCAGATCAAGTTACTATTGAATGTCGAAGGTCCACTAGGACACGTTCCGCACCAGAGTGGTACGACAACCCTGTCCTGGAGATCATGTTGTTGGACAACGGTGAACCTTCGAACTATGAAGAAGCGATGGCGGGCCCGGATTCCAACAAATGGCTTGAAGCCATGAAATCTGAGATAGGATCCATCTATGAGAACAAATTATGGACTTTGGTGGAATTGCCTGATGATAAGCGAGCCATAGAAAATAAATGGATTTTTAAGAAGAAGACTGACACGGATGGTAATGTGACCGTCTATAAGGCTCGGCTTGTTGCTAAGGGTTATCGACAAGTTCAAGGAGTTGACTATGATGAGACTTTCTCACCTGTAGCGATGATGAAGTCCGTCTGAATCATGTTAGCAATTGCCGTATTTTATGATTATGAGATCTGGCAAATGGACGTCAAAACGACATTCCTTGATGGCTTCCTTAAGGAAGAACTATATATGATGCAGCCGGAAGGTTTTGTTGATCCTAAATATGCTAACAAGGTATGCAAGCTCCAGCAGTCCATCTATGGGCTGGTGCAAGTTTCTCGGAGTTGGAAAATTCGCTTTAATGAGGTGATTAAAGCATTTGGGTTTATACAGGTTTGTGGAGAACCCTGTATTTACAAGAAAGTGAGTGGGAGCTGTGTAGCATTTCTCATATTATATGTGGATGACATATTGTTGATGGGAAATGATATAGAACTTTTGGAAAGCATAAAGGCCTACTTGAATAAGTGTTTTTCAATGAAGTACCTTGGAGAAGCTGCTTACATATTAGGCATCAAGATCTATAGAGATAGATTGAGACGCCTCATAGGTCTTTCAGAAAGCACATACCTTGACAAGACATTGAAGAAGTTCAATATGGATCAGTCCAAGAAGGGGTTCTTGCCTGTGTTACAGGGTGTGAGATTGAGTACGACTCAATGCCCGACCACGACAAAGGATAGAGAAGAGATGAGTGTCATCCCCTATGCTTCAGCCATAAGCTCTATTATGTATGCCATGCTGTGCACCAGACCTGATGTGAACCTTGCCATAAGTATGGTAGGGAGGTACCAAAGTGATCCCGGAGCGGAACACTGGACAGCGGTCAAGAATATCCTAAAGTACCTGAAAAGGACCAATGACATGTTTCTCGTTTATGGAGGTGCCAAAGAGCTCATCGTAAAGGGTTGCATCGATGCTAGCTTCGACACAGATCCGGATGACTCGAAGTCACAAACCGGATATGTGTATATTTTGAACGGAGGGGCAGTCAGCTGGTGCAGCAGCAAGCAAAGCATCGTGGCGGCATCTACATGTGAAGCGGAGTACATAGCTGCTTCGGAAGCAGCAAAGGAAGGAGTCTGGATGAAGGAGTTCATCACCGACCTAGGAGTGATTCCCAATGTGTCGGGCTCGATGACTCTACTTTGTGGCAACACTGGAGCTATTGCCCTTGC
The DNA here is from genome assembly GCA_022496015.1 of Hordeum marinum. Taxonomy (NCBI): domain Eukaryota; kingdom Viridiplantae; phylum Streptophyta; class Magnoliopsida; order Poales; family Poaceae; genus Hordeum; species Hordeum marinum. The sequence goes on along the minus strand of CM039672.1, from coordinate 196,058,486 downwards.
CAAGGAGCCCCGGTTTCACAAGAAGACAAGACACATCAAACGCCGCTTCAACTCCATTTGTGATTACATTCAGGAAGGAGATGTAGATATTTGTAAAGTACATACAGATCTGAATGTCGCAGATCCGTTGACTAAACCTCTCTCACGAGCAAAACATGATCAACACCAGAACTCTATGGCTGTTCGATTCATCACAATGTAACTAGATTATTGACTCTAGTGCAAGTGGGAGACTGTTGGAAATATGCCCTAGAGGCAATAATAAAATGGTTATTATTGTATTTCCTTGTTCATGATAATTGTCTATTGTTCATGCTATAATTGTATTAACCGGAAATCGTAAGGCATGTGTGAACACATAGACCACAACATGTCCCTAATGAGCCTCTAGTTGGCTAGCTTATTGATCAATAGATGGTCACGGTTTCATGACCATGGACATTGGATGTCGTTGATAATGGGATCACATCATTAGGAGAATGATGTGATGGACAAGACCCAATCCTAAGCATAGCACAAGATCGTGTGGTTCATCTGCTAAAGCTTTTCCAATGTCAAGTATCATTTCCTTAGACCATGAGATTGTGCAACTCCTAGATACCGTAGGAATGCTTTGGGTGTGCCAAATGTCACAACGTAACTGGGTGGCTATAAAGTTACACTATGGGTATCTCCGAAAGTGTCTGTTGGGTTGGCACGAATCGAGACTGGGTTTTGTCACTCCGTGTGACGGAGAGGTAACTTTGGGCCCACTCGGTAAGACATCATCATAATGAGCTCAATGTGACTAAGGAGTTAGCCACGGGATGATGTATTACAGAATGAGTAAAGAGACTTGCCGGTAACGAGATTGAACAAGGTATAGGGATACCGACGATCGAATCTCGAGCAAGTATCGTACCGGTAGACAAAGGGAATTGTATACGTGATTGATTGAATCCCCGACATCGTGGTTCATCCGATGAGATCATCGTGGAGCATGTGGGAGCCAACATGGGTATCCAGATCCCGCTGTTGGTTATTGACCGGAGAGGCGTCTCGGTCATGTCTACGTGTCTCCCGAACCCATAGGGTCTACACACTTAAGGTTCGATGACGCTAGGGTTATAGGGAAATAGTGTACGTGGTTACTGAAGGTTGTTCGGAGTCCCGGATGAGATCCCGGACGTCACGAGGTGTTCCGGAATGGTCCGGAGGTAAAGAATGATATATAGAAAGTGAGGATTTGGTCACCGGAAGTGTTTTGGGAATTACCGGTAACATACCGGGACCACCGGAAGGGTTCCCAGGGTCCACCAAGTGGGGCCACTAGCACCAGAGGGCTGCATGGGCCGCAAGTGGGAGGGAACCAGCCCCTAGGTGGGCTGGTGCGCCCCCACAAGGGCCCAAGGCGCAGCTGAAGGTGGGAGGGGAGCAAACCCTAGGGCAGATGGGCCCTAAGGCCCACCCTAGGGCAGCCGCACCCCTCTCCCTCTCTGGCCACCGGCCAGAAGGCCATCTAGGGCCGGCCGCAGCTCCTAGGGTGGGAACCCTAGGGCTACGCCCTCCCTCCCCCTCCTCCTATATATAGTGGAGGGTTTGGGGCTGCCAAACACACGAGTTCTCTCTCTCTCTCTCTCTCTCTCTCTCTCTCTTGGCACAACCCTACCCTTCCTCTTCCTCGTTCTCCGTAGTGCTTGGCAAAGCCCTGCCGGAGACCTTGTAGCTCCACTGTCACCATGCCGTCGTGTTGTCGGAGCTCTCCCTCAACCTCTTCTTCCTCCTTTCTGGATCAAGGCGTAGGAGACGTCACCGGGCTGCACGTGTGTTGAACACGGAGGCGCCGTTGTTCGGCGCTAAGATCAGAATCCACCGCGATCTGAATTGCTGTGAGTACGACTCCACCACCCGCATTCTTGCAATGCTTCCGCTTAGCGATCTTCAAAATGAAGATGCAATCTCCCCTTACTCGTTGCTGGTTTCTCCATAGATAGATCTTGGTGGTCATAGGAATTTTTTTGATTTACTACTACGTCTCCCAACATCAAGGAGAGATTGACACATATGAAGATGAGTCCCAAGATATGGCTAAGTGGGTTCCCAAGGCTACTACTAGCTCTACATCATGAGGTGCTACTTCAACTCCAAGGTTCCTATCAAGTTGATGTGGGTCCCAAAGAAGAAGAACTAGAGAGGTTCTTGAGGGGTGACTCCGCCAGGAAAATTCACTCACATTCATTTTTGGCAAGGACTATTTGCAATCAACATCAAATTTATACAATAGTTTAAGGAGTCACACATTCCCTCAAAGTTAAGCAAGGGACAAGGTAATTAATGAATCCATGGACATCATCATGTATGCATTGCACTCCATGTCCATAGATATCCCTATATTTGTCTCTTGTGTGGGACTAACCCATGTAGGTGAGAAGAGTAAGAAACAAGGAGGATTGCTCCCAATTCAATATGATCTTCATCAACTATGAGCATCCACTACTACATCACCCACATGAAGTCTTCTACGACAAAACCCAAGGTTAGTTTATCCCTCTTAGGGGGGATGTCACATCAAGGGGATATTTACTCTAAGACTTGAGTTAAATCATCACTTAAAGATGTGGACACATTAAATGCTTTATGTAAAAGTGGTAACCCCACTTGTACTTAAACAATGAGTATGACCTATGATCAAGTATTCTTACTTGGCTCCTAAGTCAATATACTCATATATAGATGACTCGTCATCGCCAAAGTGCTTAGTAGATACTAGAGTGGTTTTGCATGTTTGTCATATTTCATTTGACATTTTATTGTGTGAGCATGTTGGTATGCATATCTTTTCTCATTCGAGGATATCCAATTGTTGTTACTTGACTTTAATTTTTCTTTGTCCAATTGGATATATAAGAATGCCTAGCTACGCTCTTCTAGCTATCTATGCTTTCTCGTCTCAAATTCTATTCATGCTTCATCACAAAATTTGAGGGAGCACTTCTCGGACCCTGTGTGTGAGGAGCACTCGGAGTTCCGTTTCGATAAGAGCTGACTTCCAAAACCTCCCAAGTGCAACTCGGTGTGATCAACTCAAAAATCTCAGTCTTGCCGAATCCTAGGGTTGATCTGGTTTTAAGAACCTCGGTACCACGGATTCCTTAATATCGGATTCACAGAATTCCCCTGTCATCTAACAGTAGATAAACTTGGTGGCACCGATATTTTAGAACCAGTGTCACCGACAGCTAAGGGGTATATATTCTCAACGGAACCAATTTTGAAATCACTTCTTCAAAATCACCATCCTCGCAAACCTAGTTGCCCGCTCGTGCATCTTCGGACTTCTCCATCAGATCCCATGCGTCTGCACCACAGGAGATCCCCGCCGTCAACAGCAATCTTCTTCATAGTTGTCGTCATAGGAAGCCGTCATCGAATTAGAAATCCTCAATGTCTTCTGTACTCCCCGTCCGATTCTTCTGCATTAGATCGATTTCTTCATCTTCCCACTCATTAAACAAGTTCCATCCACTAGAATCTCCATTAGATTAGTGAACAAAGGATTTTTAGGTTTAACCGTACGCAAATTGAATCTCGGCATCACCAAGTCAAAAAAATCGGCACTACCAATTTGAGTTTTAGGCCTACAAAGAATAATATTGGTGAAACCGAGTTGCCCTTTTCGGTGAAACTGAAAAGGCTGCCAAGTTTCTGTTAAGGAGATTGTTTGTCTCGGTTGCTCCGAAATTTATGACTCGGTGGAACCAAAATCCTTTTTGCAGAAGTTAAACTTATGATTTTGAGTTCAAATTTTCCAAAACCTTCTGAATTTTTGTGATGCCCATCCCCTCTGCTCCTCTATATTCTATTCATAGGGTCAGATGACAACCAAAATGATTTCAGAGAGAGGGATGTTGACTTGAGTTCAGGTACAAGTCCAGAGGCCAGTTCCTCATCTTCAAAGGATCCAGGCACCCCAAGATATAATGGGTTGCCCAAGGCTTCCACCTGCGCAAGAAGAAAGTTAAATTCTGATGAAGAGGAATCGGATTTTGTGCTCGAGGAAGTTCTAGCCAAGAAGAAGCAAGACAAGAAAGAGAAAGCTGCAAGGAAATCTGCCACTGAGGACACTTAAACCAAGAGGCCAGTGAGGAAAGAGTATGCTAGCTCTGAAGCTATGAGAGTACCTGAGAGTGCTAGGGAAAGCGAGACTTTGACTCTTGAATCTCCTGTCAAGAAGGCAGATGAGAAAAGGAGAGCTAGGAATAGGATTGTGTGTGTCATTGGCAGGTCTATGTTTGAAGACCAAGCTGAGGTTGAGGAAGAAGAAGTGGAGGAATAGCGAGTTGCCAAAGCTCCTCCTTCCAAGAAGAAGAAATTGCTTGCAAATGCCATGCCCAAACAAGCTCCATCTAAGAGCAATCAACTCCAAATAAGCCTGCAACACCTAAGCCAAAGAGGACAACCATAGATATTCATCTTGCTACAAAGAACAAAGGTTCCACTTCCATAGATGTTGAGGAAGAGAGCCTGACAATATTGAGAAAGCCGAGGCCACACATGCCTAAACAAAATTATGCTCATCTAGCAGCTGAAGACATGAAGAAGAGAAGAGTTTCACGGCTGAGGAAATGGAGAGCAAATGACCCCTATGCCTCCAGAAGAAAGACTGTTGTAGATTCTAGGTTCTACACTAAGGAACCACTGGATTTATATGAGACTGTCCTATTGGACAAGTGCCCAGCTATCAGTGACATGAGGTATGTTGACTGGGCCTACATCAAGGAGCATGAGGACTACTTTCCTAGTGTGCAGGACAACTTCAGATGCATTGATATTGAGAACTTTGTTGGGAGAGAGTTTACTGCCTGGAATGATGAGATGATCATGCAGTTCTACTTCACAGCTCATTTCTATCCAGATGGCTGTATCATATGGATGACTGAAGGAGTTAGATATCAGTCTACAATGGAAGCGTGGGCTACCATCTTAGGAGCCCCATAGGTAGAGGAAGGAGATCTAAATGTCTATGTTGAGGCCAAGATGAGTCACAATTCAATGGCCAATATCTATAAGGCAATCCCTACCACTCATGTGCATTCACATAAGTTTGGTTCTATCTATCATTTGCAAGTAAGACTACCCACCACCAACACTATCTTGAGGTACACCTTGATGCCCACGCATGGAGATGATAAGATGATCATGGGGTACTCCATCAATATGCTGCAACACATAGACAACCACACCATGTTTGGAGTGATGGACTTGATTGTTGAGACAATCAGGAGGACAACTACTGATTAGAAACAATCTTGTGGATATGCTGCATACATTCAGATGCTCATCAAGTCCAAGCTAGAGAATAATGTATATACACTTGATCGTCCTCACATGCCACTTCAGCCAGATTTTGAAGATAATGTTGTGCTGATGGACCCCAGTCATCCCACTTCATCTACTGCACAGGCAGAGGCATAAGCAGCTAGAGTCACTAGTGCTTAGGTTCCCAAGACAAAGAGCGAGCAAATGGCTTACCTCATCATCACCATCCAAGGGATGGAGAAGGACATCAAGGAGATCTTGCTCAACCAAGAAAGCCTTGAGAGGATAGTGGAATATAAGTTCACTACTTTGAACAACAAGGTGGATGGACTAACGAAGACCGTGGGCGACCTCAAGAAGGAAGTGGATGTAGTGCCTAACCCTCATTCCACTCATGATGATGATAGTACACCTCTCAAGAGCAGCACTCAGTTCAAGACCCAGGCCAGGATACCTACTGTGCCAGCTCTAGAGACGAGGCCTACTTCATCAGTACCTGCCATAGCTCCATCAATTCCTCCTGCACCACCAGTGTCTACTCCACCACCTCAGATAAGTTCAGCCGAAGCGTTTGTAGATACTCTTCTCTCGACTCCTTCGACAACTATAGGAGCAGCTTCATCGTCTCAAGGAGTAGACCAAGCCTAGAGCGACAGTTAGCTCTATAGCTTTGAACTTTTTGGTGACTTGTTGCCAAAGGGGGGAGGTTATATATCATAGGGCTTCGAGAGAGACGGTGTTGCATTTTGGTTGCTCTCTGCAGTTTGAAAACATTTGGTTTATCGCTTGTTTGTTTAAAACTTTGTCGGTGTTTGATCATATACTCTTTGTGTGATGCTACTACTTTGCTATCTTTGAGATGTCTATATGATGATCATTCACTTATTTTTTGGTGTGATGTGCTTATGTAATTCACTCATATTAGTTCTTGCGCACCACCAAGTTGTATGTGAGATGGAAGAGTGACCCATTATCCTAATCCATTGTGCATTTGCATTCAAACGCAAATTTAAAATGATGCACAAATTTAGGGGAGCTCTTCCTTATCACATACCTCTCAAAGCGATGATGCTATTCATTGTTCATATATTTTATCGAAGCTTTGATCTATATGTTTTCATCAATTACCAAAAAGGGGGAGATTGAAAGCACAACTTCTCCCTAGGTGGTTTTGGTAATTAATAACAAAACATATATTTCATTGGACTAATGTTTCCACCAAGTGTGTCTCGGGAAAAAGTTCAATGATGGAATGGTTAAAGGATTGTGTGGAGAACCTACCCAAGGAAAGGAAGGAATAGGATTGGCCATGCTTCAAGCTTGAGGACTCTACATTTTATATTTTGTGAGAAATCACTTTTGAGTCCATAGGAAAGCCAATACTATTAAAAGGGGATGAGGAATTATGATGATCTGGTTGCTCAAGTGCTTAGAGATTAGCCACCAAAAATACTCACCCACTCTCCCACAAATATGTACTGACCAAATCCAAAAGTCAAAATTTGGTGACACCAACTTTCCCATTTCGGATCCACCGAGTTTTACCCTAGACAGAACCCAAGCCAAACCCTAGCATCTTAGTACTACCAACATTCCATTCTGTCATGGTTTTCTCATGGCAGATGTCCGGGTCAACAGACTTGGATTAGAGGCCATTGCAAAGGTTATGGACTCAAAGGGGTTGATTGGGACAAAGGACATGAGTTTACCCAGGTTCAGCCCCTCAAGTAGAGGTAATAGCCTACGTCATGCTTGTGTTTGTATTGCTTGGTGTAGCGATTACAAGGGAGCTATTGCTTGACCTAGTTCTCGACCGTCTGATCTCTCTCTAAGTCGCCCCAGGTGTCGCCCTTATATAGGAGGTCAAGCCCATGGGTCATACAAGTTGTAACTGACTCTCACTACGTATCTGAATCCGTCTCTATGTTGTCTTGCCTTCTTGAGCAAGTTGTCTTTGGGTGGCTTACCCGCCCTGGTCTTCATGCTTTCTTCGTCTGGGCCACGTCCCGACCCATCTTGTTAAACCGCCCAACATCTTGGGCTTGAGTCTTCATGGCCCATTCTTGAGCTGGTGTACGAGCCGCCCGGTGTGACCCGAAGCCTCAGGGGCGGGTCTCACCATGGGTTTATATCCCCAACATTAGGCCCTAGGTTGATTTGAGCCCGCTCACTTCAGCCTTCTTCTTAACCATCGACGAGTCTCTCTCTTGTCACCTAAAAGTAAATGATAACCCGCCGTGATGTCATGTCAAATCTCTCAGAATGATCCTCTAACGTCTACAACGAATCTTCTCTTATTAAATGGACGGTCTGGTAATCGAGGTGTCCACCTCGGTCAAATGATATCCGTCGCTTGGATTTTCGCGCCTATTTCCACCTTTGCCTATTAAATAGGACCGCGAGGGGTGGCGTTTGCTTTCCTCCTCGCTCGCTCTTCGTCTTCCTCCTTCCAACACCGCCACTCTAGCACACTTCGCTCCGGTGCTGTCTTCACACCATCGTCATCGAGGCTGCTGCATCAACCTGTTTGTTCCAGAGTTCTACCCACGTCCACCATGCCATCTCTAGTGAGTTCTTCCTCCTCTAGATCCGTAGCCATCTCGGTAGGGTTTCATGGAGTTCTCCGGCCGCTTAGAACATGGGACTCTCTTAATGCCGGCCATGCTTAGTTCATACGAACCCGATAATATCATGTCTCCAATGCGGTGTTCGGTAGGAAATCGATAGCAGCACAATGCAGATCTGTGATGGCTCCGCCTGCTATTTTTGAACTTTCAGAGTTTTAACCATTCATCTCTAGGTTTGAAAAACCATTTTTCTCTATTTTGTAGATCCATAATTTCAGAGATACTTTGTGAAACTTGTTTTCTGCATTTAGCCAAAATTTGCTTTGTCTTCTCATAAACTTGACCCGCCATGTAATTCCGGCTCCCTTTAACTGCCCATAGACGTCTGCCATTCCATGACTTGCCGCACATTGTTACCTTGCATAGTTTTGAGCCACCGCCAGGTCTTGTGCATCCAACTCATGCAACTGGGTCGGCGCTTGCATCACTGAAGAGATCCTGATGGACTTTGTACACGCGGGCACCCTTCCCACCAAAGATGCCATCCATTGGCGGGTTCCAGGTAATGAACTGAAGCCCGTTCCTCAGGACGATGAAGTAGTCGTTTTTCCAGATCATGTCAAACGTGGGTTTGTGCCCCCGGCTCAAAATTCTTCCAGGATGTCCTTCACTTTTACAAGCTACGCCCTCAAGACCTTGCCCCTAATTTTGTCTCCAACATATGCAACTTCCAAGTGCTCAGCAAAGTCTATCTAAAAACTGAGCCGTGTGTTGGTCTCTTCCGTGAGTTGTTTTACGCAAACCTCTAGACGGAAGTGAAGGCCAACTCAAGCTTAGAACTCGGCGGGATTTCAATTCAGAGGTGCCGGGACATAACTTTTCCAGCTGTTCAGATGCCGAGTCATCCGAAAGATTGGAACAAGACTTGGTTTTACTGTAAAGATACTTCTCCAGAGGGTGAGCATCCCCTGCCAGGTTACCGGCCATCCCGTCTCAAGACGACCTCTAAGCTTCCTGGCTGGCTGTCAACTGCTGAAAGGGCGAAGCATGGGCCGGCTCATGCCAAGATTAAAGCCCTTATGGCCAATGGACTGACCGGACTGGATTTGACCCGCTGCTAGATTTCTTGGAGGATTATGCCCTTGAGCCGGTGAAATCGCCTTATGTGCGAATACCCGTGCCAATATGATGATTCCCTCTGCTTTAGCCGGACAACATTAACAGAAGATGACATTACAACTGTCATCCGGAGTCTTGTCCATGAAACTTCAGGAGCTTGTAGTGCCATTGGGCTGGCACCTTTATGTGTCACTAACCTGGCCCCAAGTGTAAGGCGACTCTTTATAGTCCCTTCTCTTTATTAGTTATATCTTGGCAATCCCCTCACTCATTGCCGGCATATCATTTCAGGCTGACTCCGACTTCTGGAAGAAGAAATATATTCCTCCTCCGAAGAAAACCAAGAAGAAGGCCGCGGCCAAGAAGACAAAGAAGACCACTCCTCAGGAAGAATGGTTTGAACTGCCGGAATCAGACGGCTCAGAGGTATAACTTGACTATTTTTTGGCCACCTCTTTATTCACCTTATTGACAACAGCTATTCACAGGACGAGACAGAGACCAGCCACACCAATGCCCCTGAGGTAACTTATGTTTTGTCCGACTCAGAATACTTTGTACCCCCGAAGATACGGCGAGTCATTCGAAAAGTTCCCCTTTCTCATCCTCTTGCTCACTTAGACCCTCAATTTCTCTTGAAAAAACAACAGCAAGCCGCCCGACGCCAGACCCGGAGCGCCGGCTCTACTGTTCTCATGTCTGGGTTGCCTAATTCTCCGGCTCAGAGGAAACGTCCAGCTGAGGTAGATATTCCTTCTCTCCTTGATTTTACTAATCCTTCCTTTGTAATTCCGAACTAGCTTTATGTTATCTGAACTGTTTTTCAGGGATCGTCTCCTTCGTCTGGTGACTCTACGGCCACTGCTCTGCCGCCTCCAAAGATTAACCCGTTGTATGTGCTTTTCACGCTTTATGCCCGAGTCTTTGGTGGTTGTAAATCTTGGGCTCTAATCTTTATGCTTTTCAGGGCTCAAGCAAAATGAAGGAAGACCAACAAGTCCTCCCCTGGCCCTAATGTCCAAGAGCCGAAGCCTGCCAGGCCGGATGCTCCCATGCCAGATGTTGACCCTTCGATGGCTTCTAAAGAGGCCCCTGAAGAAACTTGTCCTTCTACAGAGCTGGCGGCTGACGATATAATTCTTGAGAGTCCTCCGAGGGACCATTCCAAGACGCCTAGCCCTGCAAAAGCTGCCGAGGAGATAGCCGCTCCGGATGTTTTTACTACTGGCGTCGGCTTCCACTCTCCTCAGCCTCATGTGCTGACAAGGCATAGTGAGATGACTGAAGCCTCAAAGAAGCTGGATTTTGAGCTCCCCACTCTTGAGAAGATGACAATTGACGAACTTCATGCTGGTTATCTGAACCGCCTGTCCATAAGCCGGGACTTGGAGCTGAAACTTGTCAGTCTAATGAAGAAGAAATATGAGGTATTCCTTACTGTCCTTATACCCTTACATAGCCCCCAAGAGCCGGGTTAATATTGGCTGATGATAATCCGGGTCTTCAAAAACTTGCTAGAAGTAGAGATGCTTAGCTCATAAGCCTCAAACTATTCAGAAGTAGAGATGTTAAATCATCAGTCGTAGCCCCCAAGGGTCGGCTCAAATTTGATGATATTGAGCTGGAGCTTTATTGGGAATAGCTATTAGAGCCAAATGTAGCCCCCAAGGGCTGGCTCAAATTTTTGTTAATTTTGAGTCGGATATTCTCCTTGGAAACCAATCGAAAAGACAAAGTGTAGCCCCCAAGTTCCGGGTTAACTTGATAAAGATGACCCGGAACTGCCGTTTTAATCTAGGAGATCAAAGAGACATTAGCCCCCAAGTGTCATACATATTGCTTGCAATCTGTTTGAGACTTGATGAGTCATTTAAACTTCTCCTTCTGACGGCTTATTCCATACTTTGATATGTCACAGGAAGCTTTAAATGAAGCTGGGTCATAAGTGGCCGGCTTAAAAAATAATCTGGCAACGCAGCAGGCCGCCCGGAGTGAAGCTGATGAAAAATGCCGGCTCCTTGCTGAAGAACTGACCAAAATCAAGGCCGACTTTGCAACCTTCAAGGAATCTGCTAAAGCCAAGCCGCCCTGACTAAACGGGCGGATGATGCTGATTAGCGGCTTATGATCGTGTTTGATGAGCTACAGTCCTTGAAGCGCCACATCAAGAGGATGACAGCCGCCATCTTTGGTAAATACTTGATAACCTAACTCAATTTGTGTATTGTAGTTGTGCTAGTGACTCATGACGAGGCGTCCATCTTATGCAGGTCCTAGGAGCCGCCAACTTGCCTCCGACAACTTGCTTCCCCTAAAGGCTATGTATACTCTGTCAGAGCAACTCTATTGCGGCGTTGTGTGCACAATCAAAGATGTACTATACAAGGACACTACCCCTTCAACTCTCAAAGGGGTCTTAGAGCTTCTGTCCACGCTGCCAAAGCAAATTGTAGAGTTGAAGAGATCAGTCGCCCATTAGGGGGCGATCGCAGCTATAAGTCGGGCACTGGCTTTTGCTCTAGAGTTAACTCCGGCTGATATGATGGATGGGTTTCCCTCCAAAAAGGATGATGGCTCCGAATTTACGGACGCTGACTATGCCTGGTGTGTGAAGGATTCTAAAGTCCTTGCCTCCGTGTTGGCAAAAGAGGTCAATCTGGCGACTTATCAGGCGGCTTACAACACAGATCAGAAGAGAATCCGTGGTCCCCTCTTTGAGTCCAAGGATCTGACACCTGCCCGCAGTAAGCACATCTTTGCTTCTGAACTTGACATGTCCCCCTTCTTTGAGGAAGGAAACTTTGCAGCTTTAACCCACTGCAATTGGGACTTGGACCATCTTCAGATCAAGGAGGTTGAAGACCCGGCGTAGGGTGACCCGCCCGCCAGCTAAAGGAGTTGTGAACGCCGTTGATAGCCGGCTCTTTGTGACCCGCCATAAGCGGTGTAAAAAACTTTTAAGATATTTTTGGGCTCCACCGAGAGCATATGTAATAGACTGGTAGTAACTTTGCTTTTGATTGAATTGTGCCATCATGCACATATGAAACATCCGACATAACATACATATGTCATCTTCCTTGCGCCTCTCATTGGATGCGTTACCGGCTCTTGGCAGCTTAATTTCTTGTAAGAACAGTTGTATCTTTATATCGTTAGGAGGGCGACTTAAAAGTACATCCCAAAGATGTTGTATCTTCCTAACATGTTGACGGAGTCAACTGTTTGGCTTAAGAGTCAGCCGATAGGGTGTGATAAGCTACACCCGTAGGGTGGGAAGCTCCCTGGACTGCTATGTTGACTTGTCAACATTTTTTGGCTTAAGAGCCGGTTGTTAGGGTTAGATAAGCTACACCCGGAGGTGGGAAGCCCCCTTATACAACCAAGTTGACTTGTCAACTTTTTTGGCATAAGAGCCGACTGTCAGGGTTAGATAAGCTACACCCGTAGGGTGGGAAGCCCCCTTCGACAACTATGTTGACTTGTCAACATTTTTGGCTTAAGAGCCGGTTGTTAGGGTTAGATAAGCTACACCCGGAGGTGGGAAGCCCCCTTCGACAACCAACTTGACTTGTCAACTTTTTTGGCATAAGAGCCGGCTGTTAGGGTTAGATAAGCTACACCCATAGGGTGGGAAGCCCACTTCGACAACTATGTTGACTTGTCAAAATTTTTTGGCTTAAAAGCCGGTTGTTAGGGTTAGATAAGCTACACCCGGAGGTGGGAAGCCCCCTTCGACAACCAAGTTGACTTGTCAACTTTTTTGGCATAAGAGCTGGCTGTTAGGGTTAGATAAGCTACACCCAGAGGTGGGAAGCCCCCTTCGATAGCTATGTTGACTTGTCAACATTTTTGGCTTAAGAGACGGCTGTTAGGGTTAGATAAGCTACACTCGGAGGTGGGAAGCCCCCTTTGACAACCAAGTTGACTTGTCAACTTTTTTGGCATAAGAGCCGGCTGTTAGGGTTAGATAAGCTACACCCGGAGGTGGGAAGCCCCCTTCGACAACCAATTTGACTTGTCAACTTTTTTGGCATAAGAGATGACTGTTAGGGTTAGATAAGCTACACCCGGAGGTGGGAAGCCCCCTTAGACATCTATGTTTTGGATCTTTCTTGCATGGATGAAGATATGCGAAATGGCAGAGGCCCCGGCTTGCAGGGATGCTACTTTATTCATATATAAATATGATATGTACAATGATAGTGTACAATGTCGAGTCTCAAGAACTGAGGTATAATAAGGCCACAGATGCACTATGTTCCACGGCCGGCGGGTCTCCTGCCCCGAGGTATCTGAGTCATCCCAGATGTCAATGAGATAATACGACCCATTGTTGAGATTTCTGCTGACCACGAAAGGTCCTTCCCATGGAGGAGATAACTTATGCATATTTGTCTGGTCTTAAATCAGCCGCAACACTAAGTCGCCTTCTTGAAACGTCCGGGTCTTGACCTTGTGGCTATGACAGCGGCACAGGTCTTGCTGATAGATCGCCGAACGAGAAGCCGCCAGTTGTCGTTCCTCCTCCAAAGCATCCAATGTGCCTTGACGCGCCGTCTCATTGTTTGTCTCAACGTAAGCCGCCACTCATGGTGAATCATGCCGGATGTCACTTGGTCACGGCCTTTGCACCGTAAACCATGAAGAAAGGTGTATAACCTGTGGATCTGTTGGGGGTAGTTCTGATGCTCCATAAGACAAACGACAACTCTTCCACCCAACAACCCGGCGTCCGTTATAAAGGAACCATAAGCCGGGGCTTGATACCTCTCAAGATTTCTTGGTTAGCACGCTCTGCCTGACCGTTGGACTGTGGATGAGCAACCACAAAAACATCAAGCCAGATGTGTTCCAGGTCGCAGAATTTTTTTCATAGCCCCCTTGGACAAGTTTGTGCCATTGTCCGTGATGTTGCTGTGAGGGTAACCAAAATGTTAGATCAGCTTTTTAATAAACTGAACCGCCATAGCCGCGTCACACTTGCTGACCGGCTCAGCCTCTACCCACTTGGTGAACTTATCAACCGCCACCAAGAGGTGTGTTTTCTTATCCTTGGATCTTTTGAAAGGCCCGACCATGTCAAGCCCCAAGACTGCAAACGGCCAAGTAATTGGTATCATGCGCAATTCTTGAGCCGGAACATGAGCATGCCGGCCAAACTTTTGACAGCCGTCACACTTGCGGACCAGATCCTCTGCATCCTTGTGAGCCGTCAACCAGAAGAAACTGTGTCGGAAAGCCTTGGCCACTAGAGATTTTGAGCCGGCGTGATGTCCGCAATCTCCAGCGTGAATTTCATTCAAGATTTCCTTACCCTCCTCTAGTGAGACACAACGTTGAAACACCCGGTGACGCTGCATTTGTGCAACTCACCATTAACTATTGTCATGGACTTAGACCGCCAGGTGATCTGCCTGGCCAGATTTTCATCATCAGGTAACTCGCCCCGAGTCAAATACGCCAAGTAAGGCACAGTCCAATCCGGAATAGCATGTAGAGCCGCCACCAACTGTCCCTCCGGGTCAGGAACATCCAAATCTTCCTCTGACAGTAATTTGACAGTCGGGTGATGTAAGACGTCTAGAAAGATATTGGGCGGCACCGGCTTTTGCTGAGAGCCTAACCTTGATAGGGCATCAGCCACCTCGTTCCTGCGACGATCAATGTGATCCACCTGATAACCCTTGAAGTGACCAGCAATGACATCCACCGCCTGACGATAAGCCGCTATCCGTGGATCCCAGGAGTCCCAAGTGCCTAAAACTTGCTGAGCCACAAGATCCGAGTCGCCAAAGCACCTTACCTGGCTTAGATTCATCTCCTTAGATACTCTGAGGCCATGAAGCAGTGCTTCGTATTCAGCCGCATTGTTGGTGCAAGGGAACATCAGCCGGAGCACATAACAGAACTTATCACCTTTGGGAGATGTTAAAACAACTCCTGCCCCTGACCCTTCCAGTTGCTTGGATCCATCAAAGTGTATAGTCCAGTATGTGTTATCCGGCTTTTCCTCAGGCGCTTGACACTCTGTCCAGTCATTTATGAAATCCACAAGGGCTTGAGATTTGAAAGTCATCCGAGGCACGTATTTCAAATTGAGAGGTCCCAGCTCCAATGCCCACTTACCAATCCTACCATTGGCTTCTTTGTTTTGAATTATGTCCCCCAACGGAGCAGAGCTGACCACGGTGATCTGGTGCCCTAAGAAGTAATGCTTTAACTTGCGGTTGGCCATGAACACCCCATACACTAGCTTCTGCCAATGTGGATATCTCTGCTTGGACTCTGTCAGGACCTCACTGATATAATAAACCGGCCTCTAAACCAGATATTCCTTCCCTGCTTCCTTGCGCTCGACCACAATTGCAGCGCTGACATCCCGGTTGTTAGCCGCCACATATAGGAGCAAAGGCTCTTTCTTAGCCAGAGCAACTAATACCGGCGGCTCAGTGAGCTGCTTCTTGAGCGCCTCAAACGCTTCACCCGCCGCCGTACTCCAGACAAAATTGACTGTCTTTTTCATCATCTGATATAGAGGGATAGCTTTCTCACCAAGGCGGCTTATGAACCGGCTCAACGCGACGATCTGCCCTGCCAGGCATTGGACATCATTGATACAAGCTGGCTCAACCAGGGAGGTGATAGCCTTGATCTTATCTGGGTTAGCTTCAATGCCATGCTCAGAAACCAGAAATCCCAAGAGCTTGCCGGCCGGAACACCAAAGACACACTTTGCCGGGTTAAGCATCATCTTATAGATCCGTAGATTGTCAAAGGTTTCCCTTAAGTCATCGAGCAGGGTCTCCTTCTTCCTTGATTTAATCACAATATCATCCACATAAGCATGAACGTTGCGTCCAATCTGATTGTGAAGACAATTCTGCACACAACGCTGATAAGTCGCCTGGGCACTCTTGAGCCCAAAAGGCATAGAAACGTAGCAGAAGACTCCAAAAGGCGTGATGAAAGCCGTCTTATCTTGGTCCTTAACTGCCATCTTGATCTGATGATATCCCAAATAAGCATCCAGGAAGCATAGGCTTACGCAACCCGCCGTAGCATCAATGATTTGATCAATACGAGGGAGAGCAAAAGGATCAACCGGACAAGCCTTGTTAAGATCCGTATAGTCCACACACATACGCCACGTGTCATTCTTCTTGAGCGCAAGTACCGGGTTAGCAAGCCACTCCGGGTGAAAGACCTCGACGATGAAGCCTGCTGCTAAGAGCCGGGCGACCTCTTCCCCAATGGCCTTGCGTCTCTCCTCATTGAACCACCGTAGAAACTGCTTAACATGTTTAAACTTAGGATCCACATTAAGGTTATGCTCAGCGAACTCTCTCGGTACACCCCGCATGTCAAAAGGTTTCCATGCAAAGATGTCCCGATTCTCACAGATGAATTCGATGAGCGCGCTTTCCTATTTGGGATCCATGTTGGCCCCAATTATGAACTGTTTGGATGAATCGCCCGGAGTGAAATCTACCACCTTGGTATCATCTGCCGAAAATTTGAGGGGCGGCTCAACCTCTATCATAGGCTTCTTCAGCGGGGTCATATCCTCCGAGTCAACATTCTCCTTATAGAACTTGAGTTCCGCCTTAGCACAACTGGATTCCGTGTAAGCCGCGTCTCCTTCCTCGCACTCAATAGACGTATTCCGATCACCATGAACAGTTATCATGCCTTTTAATCCGAGCATCTTGAGCTGTAAGTAGACATAACAGGGTCTAGCCATGAACTTAGCATAAGCCGGCCGCCCAGACAACGCATGCTAAGGGCTCTTGATCTTGACCACTTCAAACCACAAGGACTCCACCCTGTAGTTGTATTCGTCACCAAAGGCGACTTCCAAAGAAATCCTACCCACCGGGTAGGCTGACTTGCCCGGCACCACACCATGAAAAACGGTTGATGAGGGCTTAAGGTCTTTATCAAGCAGCTTCATCCGCCGGAAAGTATCATAATACAGGATGTTGATGCTACTGCCACCATCCATAAGTACCTTATTCACCATATATCCTCCTACTTGGGGGGCAACTACCAAGGCCAGCCGCCCCGGGTCATCAACACGCGGCGGGTGATCCTCCTGGCTCCATGTTATGTTATACTCAGACCACTTCAAGTATTGTGGCAGAGCTGGCGCGACTGCATTAACCGCTCGCTTGCGCAATTTCTGATCCCGCTTGTTAAGGCTGGTCATAAAAACATGATACTGGCCCGAACCGAGCTGCTTTGGATTACTCTAATACCCAGATTGATTATGTTGTTGCGGATTGTTGTTACTAGAGTGCTGTGGATGTCCTCCTTGATTGCCCTAACCGTGATGACTGGACCCTGAGCCGTCGGATCCAAATCCGGCTCCTGACCCGCCTGGTCCTGAGCCGCCGGGCGGGCCATCACCATGTTTGTTGCATTGCTTCATGCTGTAGTTCTTGAACTTCTGCATGATATGGCAATCACCCCATGTGTGCGCCGTAGGTTTATCGGGCCGGCTGTGCTCCATACAGGGTTTTTTGAGCATTTCCTCCAAATTGAAAGGAGTCCTATTTTTGTCAAAAGGCGGTCTGAACTTCCCATTACCCTTAGGATGATTCTGACCGGTGCTTGCATTGGCCACTAGTTCTGACCCGTCATTCGGGTTTTTCCGCTTGCTCTGGTTACCATTGCTTGCCGCACCCTTGCCTTGGTTGTTCCTCTTACCTTGGCTGGTCTTCTCCTCATCAGAGCCTGGATCTTTCGTGTTATCAGAGTCAGCATACTTTGTGAGAGCCGCCATGAGCTCGCCCATGTCCTGACACGTACGCTTGAGCCGGCCGAGCTTCTGCTTCAAAGGGATGAAGTGACAGTTCTTTTCTAGGATCAGTACCGCTTGAGCCGACGTGATCTGTTCAGATGAGTGGATGATGGTCGACACCCGTCGGACCCAATGATGAGCCGAGTCAGCCTCCTGCTGGACACAATGATCGAGATCCACAATAGTCATAGGCTGTTTGCAAGTCCCTTGAAAGTTTTTGATGAACCTTGCCCTAAACTTAGCCCATGAATTGATGGTATTGGGCGGCAAACCCTTTAACCACGTGCAAGCCGGACCCTCAAGCATCATGATGAAGTACTTAGCACACACCGCCTCAATGGCATCCAACATCTCCATAGCCAACTCATAACTTTCGATCCAGGCCTCCAGAGGTAAGTCAGTAGTGTAATTCGGGACCTTGCGAGGTCCTTTGAAATCCTTTGGCAACCGCTCACTCCGCAGAGCCGGCGCTAAGCACGGCACTCCCACGGACCTGGTGGTCACTCCTGCTCCTATTGATACGGAGGGCGCGGGCTCTTGGTGAGCTGCCGTGGCCAAAGTCGCCGCCTCTTGCGGGTTCCTCACCCGGTTTATGAGCGCTTGTGCTTCCAGAGCCACTCTATCAATCCCCGGAGGCCCTCTGTGCCGATCGCTGCTAGAGACCGCTGGCGATTCATAGCGCCGGCTAAAGCTGCGGCTGGGAAGGGGAGTTGAATGAACGCGGCTCCGGCTGTAAGCATATTTCTCCTATTGGGCCATCGCCATCTGAAGGTACGCAATGGCGTTCCGTACATCTTCTGCAAAGGGTGCCTCATGTGGGATAGGGATTGTTTCGAGCCGGGTGGCCGCAGCCACCATATTTTCTGCTGGGTTGGAATAGTGACCCGCTGGCGTTGAAAAAATTACTGGTGAGGCCTGGTTTCGTCGGGGCGGGTTAAGCTACGGTCGAGCCGCTGGCCAGCTTCCAGGTGCATCCGCTGCCCGTCCTGTTCCTGGCGTATTGAAGAGATTCCTAGCCTCGTAATGTTTCGATAAGCAGGATTGATGCCTCATCCGATGCACCACAACCGCCGATTGCTGTTCTAGCCCTAGGCGGAAGACATCCGTCTTAATGTGTTCCGCCTCTGCCTCCATCTGAACCTTTAGCTCAGCTATCCTCTGTTACTCCTTCACCATCCGATCCTTGAGCCTCACAATCTCTAAGTTTCGAGTGCTTGATTATCTGGCATAACTTCAGTGGCCATTAGAGCCGCGAGCTCGTTCATCAGATCCAGAAGAACTTAAGCCGGTGGAGGCGAGTCAGCCCCCGAGGTTGCTACTCCGGTGGCTGTGCTGTTCGCACCTGGGGCTGACCCTGCCATGAACACGGCCGCATGAACCGGTGGTCCTAGATCGCCTGGCTTAGAACGCTCTGACTCAGGGTAAAGCTTGGCGTAGCCCTCGATCCCACCATTGTGAAGCTGGTAGATCGACTCTGCTTCCCCGCTCGAAGATCCGTCCTCTGAATAGACAAGAGTTTCCTGCGACGCAGAAGCTTCCAGATCCATACCTTGAGTGAAGCCCACAAAGACGTGCTTCCGACCCGGGTTAACACGGGCGGGCCGCATACCACGATCGGGTTGCGCGCGCCGAGCCGGCTCGACGATGCTGGTGCAGACGTCCGGCCCGGGTGTAGACCGTCAATCCTACCGATGAAGACATGGATCCCGCTGAAGGGAACCCGAAATCCATATTCGACAGAGCCGACATCAAGGCCCCAGCCGGCATCGTCGATGTAGAGCCAGCCACGGCGATTCTTGTTCATCCTTCCGAGCACGTATCCCTCGAGCCCTGGGAGAGAGCCCTTTGAGAACTCAACACCACCGAGCGCAGGCCCCACGGTGGTCGCCAACTGTCGTGGTTTTCTCACGGAAGATGTTCGGGTCAACGGACTTGGATTCGAGGCCATCGCAAAGTTGATGGACTCAAAGGGGTTGATTGGGATGAAGGACACGAGTTTACCCAGGTTCAGCCCCTCAAGTAGAGGTAATATCCTACATCCTGCTTGTGTTTGTATTGCTTGGTGTATCGATTGCAAGGGAGCTATTGCTTGACCTAGTTCTCGATCGTTTGATCTCTCTCTAAGTCGCCTCGGGTCTCGCCCTTATATAGGAAGTCAAGCCCACGGGTCATACAAGTTGTAACCGACTCTCACCATGTATCTGAATCCGTCTCTATATTGTCTTGCCTTCCTGAGCAAGTTGTCTCTGGGCGGCTCACCCGCCCGGGTCTTCATGCTTTCTCCATCTGGGCCACGTTCCGGCCCATCTTGTTAAATCGCCCAACGTCTTGGGCTTGAGTCTTCATGGCCCGTTCTTGAGCTGGTGTACGAGCCGCCCGGTGTGACCCGGAGCCTCAGGGGAGGGTCTCACCATGGGTTTATATCCCCAACACATTCGATGCAACCGAAACCAGTGACCAACTTTCTGTTAACTAATTTCTTAAAATCGGTCCCATCAAGTTTGAGGAATCGGTGACACCGAGTCTTGGTAACTGCCTAGTGTAGGGAGACGTAGTAGTAAATCAAAATTTTCCTAAGTTCACCAAGATCTATCTATGGAGAAACCAGCAACGAGAGGGGAGAGATTGCATCTTCATACCTTTGAAGATCGCTAAGCGGAAGCGTTACAAGAACGCGGTTGATGGAGTCGTACTCGCAGCGATTCAGATCGCGGTAGATCCGATCAAGTGCCGAACGGACGGCACCTCCGCGTTCAACACACGTGCAGCCCGTTGACGTCTCCAACACCTTGATCCAGCAAGGAGGAAGGAGAGGTTGGGGAAGGGCTCCAACAGCAGCACGACGGCGTGGTGGTGGTGGAGTAGCAAGGTATTCCGACAGGGCTTCGCCTAAGC
Source organism: Hordeum marinum (assembly GCA_022496015.1). Lineage (NCBI taxonomy): Eukaryota > Viridiplantae > Streptophyta > Magnoliopsida > Poales > Poaceae > Hordeum > Hordeum marinum. The sequence continues at coordinate 196,037,804 of CM039672.1, read as the reverse complement.
GCTGCGGAGGAGGAAGAAGAGAGGTAGGGCTTCGCCGTGAGAGAGAGAGATCAAATCTTGTCTCAAAACATCCAAAACCTCAAGTATATATTGGAGGAGGGACGTGGAGGGCTGGCTTGGCCTCTACTCCAAAGAGGAGATGGCCGGCCGAATTAAAGGGAGAGTCCACCTCCCACAAGGGAGGTGGATCTCCTCCTTTTAAATCCTTTTTGCCTTATCTCCTTATCTCCAGCCGCATGGGCCTTTAGCAAAAGTCTTGCCCAGCACAATAAGGGCTGGCACACTTTATCTAACAGCCCATGTGGTCCTTTGGTCGTCACACCCCTCCCGGGGGTCATCCGGCACCCTCCCGACACTCCCGGTACACTACCGATGAGCCCGAAAACTTTCCGGTGACCAAAACTGGACTTCCTATATATCAATCTTTACCTCCGGACCATTCCGGAGCTCCTCGTGACGTCCGGGATCTCATCCGGGACTCCGAACAACCTTCGGTAATCACGTATACCTTTTCCCTATAACCCTAGCGTCATCGAACCTTAAGTGTGTAGACCCTACGGGTTCGGGAGACACGTAGACATGACCGAGACACCTCTCCGGTCAATAACCAACAGCGGGATCTGGATACCCATGTTGGCTCCCACGTACTCCACGATGATCTCATCGGATGAACCACGATGTCAAGGATTCAATCAATCCCGTATACAATTCCCTTTGTCTATCGGTATGATACTTGCCCGAGATTCGATCGTCGGTATCCCCATACCTTGTTCAATCTCGTTACCGGCAAGTCTCTTTACTCGTTCCGTAATACATCATCCCGTGACTAACTCCTTAGTCACATTGAGCTCATAATGATGATGTCTTACCGAGTGGGCCCAGAGATACCTCTCCGTCACACGGAGTGACAAATCCCAGTCTCGATTCATGCCAACCCAACAGATACTTTCGGAGATACCCGTAGTGCACCTTTATAGCCACCCAGTTACGTTGTGACGTTTGGCACACCCAAAGCATTCCTACGGTATCCGGGAGTTGCACAATCTCATGGTCTAAGGAAACGATACTTGACATTGAAAAGCTTTAGCAAACGAACTACACGATCTTGTGCTATGCTTAGAATTGGGTCTTGTCCATCACATCATTCTCCTAATGATGTGATCCCGTTATCAATGACATCCAATGTCCATGGCCATGAAACCGTGACCATCTATTGATCAACGAGCTAGTCAACTAGAGGCTCACTAGGGACATGTTGTGGTCTATGTATTCACACATGTATTATGGTTTCCGGTTAACACAATTATAGCATGAACAATAGACAATTATCATGAACAAGGAAATACAATAATAACCATTTTATTATTGCCTCTAGGGCATATTTCCAACAGTCTCCCACTTGCACTAGAGTCAATAATCTAGTTCACATCACCATGTGATTAACACTTACATCACCATGTGATCATATCATCATGTGATTAACACCCAATAAGTTCTGGGGTTTGTTCATGTCCTGCTCGTGAAAGAGGTTTTAGTCAACGGGTCTGCGACATTCAGATCCGTGTGTACCTTACAAACTTTCCATGTCATATTTGTAGATACTACTCCCATGCTCCACTTGGAGCTATTCCAAATGGCTGCTCCACTATACGTAGCTGGATTTCTACTAAGAGTCATCCGGATTGGTTTTAAAGCTTGCATCATCGTAACACTTTACGATGAACTCTTTATCACCTCCATAATCGAGAAATATTTCCTTAGTTCTCAAGTTACTAAGGCTAACTTTGACCGCTGTCTAGTGATCCACTCTTGGATTACTCTTGTACCCCTTGACAGACTCATGGCAAGGCACACACAGGTGCGGTACACAGCATGGCATACTATATAGAGCCTATGGCTAAAGCATAGGAGATGACACTCATCTCTTCTTTATCTTCTGCCGTGGTCGGGTATTGAGTCTTACTCAATTTCACACCTTACAATACAGTCAAGAACTCCTTCTTTGACCCATCTATTTTGAACTCCTTCAAAAACTTGTCAAGGTATGTCTTCGTCGAAAAAACTTATCAAGCGAATAGATCTATCCCTATAGATCTTGATGCTCAATAAAATAGTAGCTTTATCTGGGTCTTCCTTTGAAAAACAAAACTTTTCAAACAACCCTTCATGCTCTTCCAGAAATTCTACATCATTTCCGATCAATAATATGTCAACTACATATTCTTATAAGAAATTCCATAGTGCTCCCACTCACTTTCTTGCAAATACAAGTTTCTCATAAACTTTGTATAAACTTAAACACTTTGATCACCTCATCAAAGCATATATTCCAACTCCGAGATGCTTGCTCCAGTCCATAGAAGGATCGCTGGAGTTTGCATATTATTAGCATCCTTAGGATTGACAAAACCTTCTGGTTGTATCACATACAACTCTTCCTCACAGAAACCATTACGGAAACCTTGTTTTGTCATCCATCTGCCAGATTTCATAATCGAAAAATGCAGCAACTGCTAACAAAATTTTAATAGACTTTTAGCATCGCTACAGATGAGACAATCTCATTGCAGTCAACTCCTTGAACTTGGCGGAAACTTCTTTGCGACAAGTCGAGCTTTATAAACGGTGACATTTCACCATTAGCGTCTATGTTTATCTCAAAGGTCCATTTGTACTCAATGACCCGCCATTCAACAGGCAAGTCTACCAAAGTCCATACTTGGTTTTCATACATGGATCCTTTCTCGGATTTCATGGCTCCTAGCCATTTGTTGGAATCCGGGCCCACCATCGCTTCTCCATAGTTCGTAGGTTCATCGTTGTCCAACAACATGATTTCCAAGACAGGGTTGTCGTACTACTCAGGAGCAGTACGCGTCCTTGTCGACCTACGAGGTTCGATAGTGACTTGATCCGAAGCTTCATGATCATCATCATTAACTTCCTTTTCAACTAAGTAGGCTCTACAGAAACATCTTTCTGTGTTGCGCTATTCTCTGGTTGAAACAAAGGTTCAACAACCTTATCAAGTTCTATCTTCCTCCCACTCAATTCTTTCGAGAGAAACTCTTTCTCAAAAAGGACCCGTTCTTAGCAACAAACACCTTTTGCGCTTGGATCTGAGATAGAAGGTATACCCAATGTCTCATTAGGGTATTCTATGAAGATGCATTTGTCTGCTTTGAGTTCGAGCTCGCTAGGTGAAAAACCCATTTTCACATAAGCGTCGCAGCCCCAAACATTAAGAAATGACAGCTTAGGCTTCTGTCAAACCATAATTCTCACGGTGTCATCTCAACAGACTTAGATGGTGCCCTGTTAAAGTGAATGGATTTGTCTTTAATGCATAACCCCATAACGATAGTGGTAAAACGATAAGAGACATCATAGTACTCACTATATCCAATAGAGCACGACTACGACGTTCGAACACACCATCACACTATGGTGTTCCAGGAGGCGTGAGCTGTGAAACAATTTCCACATTGTCTAAAATTGCATACCAAACTCGTAACTTAGATATTCACCTCCATGATCATATCATAGACATTTATCTTCTTGTCACGATGATCTTTAACTTCACTCTGAAACTCCTTGAACCTTTCAAACATTTCAGATTCGTGTTTCATTAAGTAAATATCCCCATATTTACTCAAATCATCAGTGAAGGTAAAGAAAAACAACGATATCCACTGTGTGTTTCAACACTCATTGGACCACATACATCAACATGTATTAATTCCAATAAGCCACTTGCCCGCTCCATCATATTGGATGACGGGGTCTCAGTCATCTTGCCCAAGAGGCATGGCTCGCATGTCTCAACCGATTCGAAATCGAGTGAGTCAAAAAACATCCATCATCATGGAGTTTCTTCATGCGATTTATACCAATATGACATTACGTGGCAGTGCCACAAGCATGTGGTACTATCATTATTAACTTTGTATCTTTTGGTACCAATGTTATGAATATGTGTACTACTACGATCATGATTCGATAAACCATTTCGAGTGGGTGCATGACCATTGAAGGCATTATCCATGTAAACAGAATAACCATTATTCTCTAACTTATATGAATAACCGTATCGCACTAATCATGATCTAATCACGTTTATGCTCAACGCAAACACCAAATAACATTTATTTAGGTTTATCACAAATCCTGAAGGTAGAGAGAGCGTGCGATGGTGATCACATCAATCTTGGAAATACTTCCAACACACATCGTCACCTTTCACCTAGCTAGTCTCCATTTACTCCGTAGCTTTTATTTCGAGTTGCTAACACTTAGCAACCGAACCGGTATCTAATACCCAGGTGCTACTAGGAGTACCAGCAAGGTACACATCACTAACACGTATATCAAATATACTTCCATTGACATTACCAGCCTTCTTATCTACCAATCATCTAGGGTTTTTTCGCTTCAGCGAACATTCTCCTCATAACAGAAGCACTTAGTCTCGGGTTCGGGCTCAACCTTGGGTTTCTTCACTAGAGCAACAACTGGCTTGCCATTCCTGAAGTTTTTCCCTTCTTGCCCTTGCCCCTTTTGAAACTAGTGGTTTTCACTTAACCATCAACACTTGATGCTCCTTATTGATTTCTACCTTCGTGGTGTCAAACATCACGAACAACTCAGGGATCATCTTATCCATCCCTGGCATGTTATAGTTCATCACGAAGCTCTAGTAGCTTGGTGGCAGTGACTTGGAGAACTGCATTAATCACTATCTCATCTGGAAGATTAACTCCCACTTGATTCAAGTGATTGTAGCACCCAGACAATCTGAGAACACGCTCACCGATTAAGCTATTCTCCTTTATCTTGCAGGCAAAGAATCTTGTTGGAGGTCTCATACCTCTCAACATAGGCACGAGCTTGAGATCACAATCTCAGCTCCTAGAACATCTCATATGTTCTGTGACGTTCAAAACATTTTGAAGCCTCAATTCTAAGCCGTAATGCATGACGCACTGAACTATCACGTAGTCATCAAAAAGTGCCTGTCATATGTTCACAACATCTACAGACAACGCTTGAGGGAGTGATGCAGTTAGCGGTACATCAAAAACATAAGCTTTCTGTGCAGCAATGAGGACAATCCTCAGATCACGGACCCAGTCCGCATTATTGCTACCATCAACTTTCAACTTACTTTTCTCTAGGATTGTATCAATAAAACTGGGGAGCTACAACGCGAGCTATCTACGACATAATTTGCAAGGACATTTTTAGACTAAGTTCATGATAATTAAGTTCATTTAATCAAATTATTAATGAACTCCCACTTAGATAGACATCTCTCTAGTCTTCCAAGTGATACATGATCCATGTCAACTAGCCCGTGTCCGATCATCACGTGAGACGGACTAGTCATCCATGGTGAACATCTCTATGTTGATCGTATCTTCTATACGACTCATGTTCGACCTTTCGGTCTTCCGTGTTCCGAGGCCATGTCTGTACATGCTAGGCTCGTCAAGTCAACCTAAGTGTTTCGCATGTGTAAATCTGGCTTACACCCGTTGTATGCGAACGTTAGAACCTATCACACCCGATCATCACGTGGTGCTTCGGAACGACGATCCTTAGCAACGGTGCACAGTTAGGGTGAACACCTTTCTTGAAATTTTATTGAGAGATCATCTTATTTACTACCGTCGTTCTATGCAAATAAGATGTAAACATGATAAACATCACATGCAATCAATATAGTGACATGATATGGCCAATATCATTTTGCTCCTATGATCTCCATCTTCGGGGCACCATGATCATCACTGTCACCGGCACGACACCATGATCTCCATCATCATGATCTCCATCATTGTGTCTTCATGAAGTTGTCTCGCCAACTATTACTTCTACTACTATGGCTAACGCTTAGCAATAAAGTAAAGTAATTACATGGCGTTTATGATTGACACGCAGGTCATACAATAAATAAGACAACTCCTATGGCTCCTGCCGGTTGTCATAATCATCGACATGCAAGTCGTGAATCCTATTACAAGAACATGATCAATTCATACATCACAATGCATCACATCACATCCTTTGGCCATATCACATCACAAGGCACATGCTGCAAAAACAAGTTAGACGTCCTCTAATTTGTAGTTGCAAGTTTTTACGTGGCTGCTATAGGTTACTAGCAAGAACGTTTCTTACCTACGTCAACACCACAACGTGATTTGCCAATTGCTATTTACCCTTCATAAGGACCCTTTTCATCGAATCCGATCCGACTAAGGTAGGAGAGACAGACACCCGCTAGCCACCTTATGCATCTAGTGCATGTCAGGCGGTGGAACCGGTCTCACGTAAGCGTACGTGTAAAGTTGGTCCGGGCCGCTTCATCCCACAATACCGCCGAATCAAGATAATACTAGTAGCGGCAAGCAAATTAACAAACTCGACGCCCACAACTGCTTTGTGTTCTACTCGTGCATAGATTCTACGCATAGACCTAGCTCATGATGCCACTGTAGGGAGACGTAGTAGTAAATCAAAATTTTCCTACGTTCACCAAGATCTATCTATGGAGAAACCAGCAACGAGAGGGGAGAGATTGCATCTTCATACCTTTGAAGATCGCTAAGCGGAAGCGTTACAAGAACGCGGTTGATGGAGTCGTACTCGCAGCGATTCAGATCGCGGTAGATCCGATCAAGTGCCGAACGGACGGCACCTCCGCGTTCAACACACGTGCAGCCCGGTGACGTCTCCAACACCTTGATCCAGCAAGGAGGAAGGAGAGGTTGGGGAAGGGCTCCAACAGCAGCACGACGGCGTGGTGGTGGTGGAGTAGCAAGGTATTCCGACAGGGCTTCGCCTAAGCGCTGCGGAGGAGGAAGAAGAGAGGTAGGGCTTCGCCGTGAGAGAGAGAGATCAAATCTTGTCTCAAAACATCCAAAACCTCAAGTATATATAGGAGGAGGGACGTGGAGGGCTGGCTTGGCCTCTACTCCAAAGAGGAGATGGCCGGCCGAATTAAAGGGAGAGTCCACCTCCCACAAGGGAGGTGGATCTCCTCCTTTTAAATCCTTTTTGCCTTATCTCCTTATCTCCAGCCGCATGGGCCTTTAGCAAAAGTCTTGCCCAGCCCAATAAGGGCTGGCACACTTTATCTAACAGCCCATGTGGTCCTTTGGTCGTCACACCCCTCCCGGGGGTCATCCGGCACCCTCCCGACACTCCCGGTACACTACCGATGAGCCCGAAAACTTTCCGGTGACCAAAACTGGACTTCCTATATATCAATCTTTACCTCCGGACCATTCCGGAGCTCCTCGTGACGTCCGGGATCTCATCCGGGACTCCGAACAACCTTCGGTAATCACGTATACCTTTTCCCTATAACCCTAGCGTCATCGAACCTTAAGTGTGTAGACCCTACGGGTTCGGGAGACACGTAGACATGACCGAGACACCTCTCCGGTCAATAACCAACAGCGGGATCTGGATACCCATGTTGGCTCCCACGTACTCCACGATGATCTCATCGGATGAACCACGATGTCAAGGATTCAATCAATCCCGTATACAATTCCCTTTGTCTATCGGTATGATACTTGCCCGAGATTCGATCGTCGGTATCCCCATACCTTGTTCAATCTCGTTACCGGCAAGTCTCTTTACTCGTTCCGTAATACATCATCCCGTGACTAACTCCTTAGTCACATTGAGCTCATAATGATGATGTCTTACCGAGTGGGCCCAGAGATACCTCTCCGTCACACGGAGTGACAAATCCCAGTCTCGATTCATGCCAACCCAACAGATACTTTCGGAGATACCCGTAGTGCACCTTTATAGCCACCCAGTTACGTTGTGACGTTTGGCACACCCAAAGCATTCCTACGGTATCCGGGAGTTGCACAATCTCATGGTCTAAGGAAACGATACTTGACATTGAAAAGCTTTAGCAAACGAACTACACGATCTTGTGCTATGCTTAGAATTGGGTCTTGTCCATCACATCATTCTCCTAATGATGTGATCCCGTTATCAATGACATCCAATGTCCATGGCCATGAAACCGTGACCATCTATTGATCAACGAGCTAGTCAACTAGAGGCTCACTAGGGACATGTTGTGGTCTATGTATTCACACATGTATTATGGTTTCCGGTTAACACAATTATAGCATGAACAATAGACAATTATCATGAACAAGGAAATACAATAATAACCATTTTATTATTGCCTCTAGGGCATGGTTTGAGGAATCGGTGACACCGAGTCTTGGTAACTGCCTAGGTCACCTATATCGGTACCACCGAGAATTATATATCAGTCTCACCGAAAAGGCCAAAGTTGCCACATTTTGCACTAGTGGTGCAACCGAGTTTTCATTTTAGTTTCACCGAGTTGGGAAATACTGTTGTAACGGTTGGATTTTTAGAGATGCCTATATATACCCCTCCACCACCTCTCACAAAAAAGAGAAGCACTTAGAACATACGCCCACTTACCATATCCAATGTTCTGAGAGAGAGCCACCTACTCATGTGTTGAGATCAAGATCATCCACTCCAACCATATGGATCTTGATTTCTAGCCTCCCCAAGTTGCTTTCCATCCAATCAATCTCTTTTACCCATGCCAAATATGTGAGATAGTGATTGAGTGTTGAGGAGACTATCTTTTGAAGCACAAGAGCAAGGAGTTCATCATACTATCACATCTATTACCTTTTGGAGGGTGGTGCCACCTAGATTGGTTAGGTGTCGCTTGGGAGCCTCGTTCGTCGTGATTGTGGAGTTGAACCAAGAAGTTTGTAAGGGCAAGTAGATCGCCTACTTCGTGAAGATCTACCCCGAGTAAGGCTAGTCCTCCATGGACATAGGCTGTCAAGGAATAGACAAGGTTGCTACTTCGTGGGTGGAGCCCTCCGTGGACTTGCACAGCCGTTACCCTCCGTTGGTTTAAGTCTCCATAAACATGGATGTACGATAGCACCACCTATCGTAACCATGTGAAATATCTTCGTGTCTCCAATTGTGTTTGATCTTCCTATCCTGCCATCTATTACATGTGATTGCATTTACTTTCCGCTGCTATACTATAGACATGCATGTGTAGGATGAACTTGATTTGCAACAATTGCTAAAATCTTCCAACCAATTAACTTGGGAAAATGTTAGGTTTTTTATTTGGTCAAGTAGTCTAATCACCCCCCCTCTAGACCTACTTTTGATCCTATAAGGGGGCCGCCACACATCAGGGCACGACCACCCCCTGGGCACGCCCTGATGTGTGCTCGCTCCCTCGTGCGGCCTCCGGTCTTCTCCCGAAGATTCTAGGTCTTACTTGGTCTAGAAAAAATCACAAAAAGTTTCGTGGCAATTGGACTTCGTTTGGTATTGTAACCTTGAAAAGCTATAAATACGCAGAAAACAACAACTGTCACTTGGCACTGGGTTAACAGATTAGTGCTAAAAATATTATTAATTGACATATAATTACAAAAAAAGCATCCTAGAATGATAATATTGTAGCATGGATCAATCAAAATTTATAGATATGTTGAAGTCATATCATCGTATCATGACCGGGAGTGGGGTTTCAAGCTGAACTCAATGTGCGAGGAGGACATGCTTGCGTGACGGTGCATTGTGCCGATGATATGTATGTACACCGTCGAGTGGCACTTGCCACACCGCGTCGCACAATTTGGTATATTCCAACATATCCCACCGTCAGTCCCCAACAACACAGGCGGCTCTGACCTACACTAATGAGTGCTGCAGTTCTTATGATGATGTTTTATTGTTCACTTTGTTCTATTTGACATTCTGATGATGTTTCTTATGCCTCTTACAAGAAGAGTAGGCATCATTGGTAGGTGATCATGGACTGGGCGGAGGAGCACAAGGACTGTGTGAGCGAGTGGAACGAGAGGAGGTATCGCAAAGACAGAGAGAAGAAATACCTTGAATGGAATGATTACGCGGAGCACATGCTTTGGTACGACGACGACGTGAAGCACCATTTGGATCTGAGGCCCCAATGGACGACACAAGATATCGTGCAGCTGCAGTAGGATGACTCCGAGGATGAGGCCTACCATGACAGCATCAGAGATATGACAGGTGGATTTAGGGAGTATGCACCCCTAATGAACAGAGTGGTAAGTTGTGTTTGTCTATTTTGAACCGGCGGTCCGATGTAATCTATTTTAGTCTTCAGTGTGACTCACTTATTCCTTTATAGGCTTCAGAGCCGAATGAAAGCATTTTTGATGGCTCCGATGCGCTAAGTTGTGTCCCCGGGACCTGGGCCTCTAAGAACAAGTTGAGGGGAATGATGAAGGTAACATTGAGCCTCAAATTGGACCCATGTCACGTTATGTTCTCGTTTATTTTGTAATTGTAAATTTGATCCATCGGCCCTCAAATTGTATCCATGCCATATTTATGTTCTTGTTTATTTTTCATCGTAGAAGTTCATGACCCGTTGTCGCAAGCTAGTGTGCCTGCTTGAGTGCGCTACGTCGGTTGATGGCCATGTTGCAAGAGGCCCGACACGTACCCTCGCTTCATCTAGCCACGCATCCTGAGCTTCCCCTAGCCATGCCGCCGGGTCGTATCGGTTGGTTGAGGAATAAGACGACAAGGAATAATAGGAAGAGGGTGATGAGATGGAGGAGGAGGAGCAAAGAGAGGAAGAAGAGGAACATGGTGATGAGGAGGAGGAGTATGACGACGATGATGGACCTCCACCAACTCAGCCAAGCCAGGACAAGAAGAGGGGGAGGCGGTCGAAGAAGGATTGGGCAAGTCCACCCCCATTTCAGAAACCGTGTCCTCGTCTCCGCAAGATGGAGACCCTTTCGAAGAACAACGAGGACCGTATCTCCGAGAGGGGAAGGAGGAAGTGAAGTGGCTTAGTTAAACTATTTGATATGTCGAACTACTTGTTATTATCGAACTATATGTTATTTGCTATGTCAAACCATTTGCTATGTGTGACATGTAAACCATCTTGATATGTTTACTTGTTGAACTATCATTCATATCGAGTTGTGATGCATGTTATAATGTGTAAGTTTTGCATATTTTTTGTTTTGCAAACTATAGTATTGCTGTGCAAAATATTCTTAATGGAAACATACAAGTTTTGTGCAAAAAAAGCACTAAGAGCAGACCCTACCACCAGAGATCCCGACGATAGGGTATTTAACCCTACCATTTTATTTGGGCGATTCCAGGTTACAATCCCCGCACAACCCACCATGAGTCACCCTACCGCCATAGAGCCCGGCGATCGTATGCAACCCTATCGTTTTATTTAGGCAATTCCAGGTTATAGTACCCGCACAACCCACCATCAGCCACCCCTACTGCCATAGACGTCGGTGGTAGGATCTTACACCTTACCGCCAACCGATGGTATGGCCGTTACCCCACACCAGCTTTCGGCCGTCACCTGACGGACGTTGTGGTTGACATACCGTCGGTGCCCACGGCGGTAAGGTGTGCGATGCTATCGCTAGCCTCCCCAGCGGTAGGAAAAAGGTCAAATCATGAAAAACTTTCGAACATGGGTCAGGTCAAACTATACAGAAAAGGTCAGAACATGAAATTTTGCCTCATATTGAACTTGTTTCTCTTTTGCTACTCCCTCCGTCATAATTTAAAAGGCATGCACATATACTTAGGTCGTCAATTTGATTTATATAAAATATGTTGTTTAACATAAAAATTATATCATAGAAAAATAAAACATCTAAAGTTTTTAATGATATTTTTTTTATAATATACGCCTCTTATTAAGTTGGTCCAATTGACGACCTAGATACACTCGTACATGCCTTCTAAACTGTGACGAAAAAAGTATATGATGTACTCTCTAATGCTCTTATATTATGAAACGAATGGAGTAGCTATAATTACAAGTAAATAAAGAGGAGGTTTTTAATTGTAAAAAGAAACTATTTGGCTTTGTCCCTTTTCTTCCCCTCTGCTGTGCTTGTCTCGCCTCCCTTCCCCCGCCTTCTCTCTCTGCGGCAGCAATAAAAATAAATAAATCTCGCGCAGGTGCAAGGAGGACGACGACGCACGCACCGTCACAAGCAGCTCAATCTCTTTCTCTTTTTTTTTTCTCTGCCTCCTCTCTTATCCCCACGCCCAGGAAACGCGTCTCCGGAGGAGGAAGGGAAGATTTCATCTTTTTTGCCCCCAAGATGTCCTCCCCAAGCAAGCGCCGCGAGATGGACCTCATGAAGCTGTGAGGATCTTGGAAATTGTTTTTTTTGTGTGTGTACAAGCGATTGATTCCTTCCTCGGAGGCTCGGTTTTAATCTGGATTTTCTTGGGGGCGGCGGGGGGGGGGGGGGGGGGGCGGTTCTTGGTTCTTGCAGGATGATGAGCGACTACAAGGTGGAGATGGTGAACGATGGGATGCAAGAATTCTTCGTGGAATTCCGAGGGCCTACTGAAAGTACGGTGCTTGCGCAAAATCCGGTTTTAATCCTGTTTCTTGGGCTCATGATCCGCCTTTATGTTCCCGATTTCTGATCTAGATGTAGTGCAAAGCAACTCTGGTGGAAATTGTGACCCCCCCTGTTAATCGTATGACATTCGTTATCATTTTCAAGTGGTTTAGCTCAAGATTTAGGTTACGTTTGGAGATGAATTGCTCGCTTGTTCATTTCCCCTGGAGCATCTTCGCGATTTGGTGAATTTAAGCACAGTATATTTTTTCTGTTGTATGTGAAGAGCGGCTATATTGCTAATCAATTGTGGATGTGTTCTAAATTTGATAGGTATTTATCAAGGTGGTGTCTGGAAGGTTAGAGTAGAACTGCCTGATGCATATCCTTACAAATCTCCGTCAATTGGTTTCATTAATAAGATCTATCATCCGAATGTGGATGAAATGTGAGCATTTTTACCATCAAATTCTTTTGGTTAGCATAAGCAACAAAATTCGCACTGGTCTGACCTATTTTTTGTTTGCCTGCAAAATGTAGGTCTGGTTCAGTATGTTTAGATGTTATCAACCAGACATGGAGCCCAATGTTTGGTGAGCACTTGCTGATTACTATTCATATGAGCACTCACTGATTATAGGTTCTGTATCTCATCTTATTTTCATTTTTTATTTGGGATTGTTGTAGATCTAGTAAATGTGTTCGAAGTCTTCCTTCCACAACTTCTGTTGTACCCAAATCCGTCTGATCCATTAAATGGAGAGGCTGCTGCGCTTATGATGCGAGATCGCCCTGCGTATGAACAAAAAGTGAAAGGTAATTTGGTTCAACATTATCCACTAGTTATTCTTGATATTGACCCTAGAATCTCATTATCTGATTCTTGCTCACAGCATTTCACTACTGATCCATGCTTTTCATATGCCATGCAACCTTGCAAGATTGCACACACATTTTAGTTATTTTATTGTCTTTGTTGATATGGCATGCAATCTAAGGCAGCCAGCTATGAGTATATAGATTGTACAGTCTTCCTTTGTAGGCTTGTTCTGTTATGTTGTGAAAACAAAAACATATGAGCAAGCCTTTGCTTTAACTATAATAAGATATCAATACAGCTGGGTCCACTCTATCCTGCCTGTTCTATTTTGTGGATAAAATGTTTGGGCATAGTTCTTAAACTCATTTTGCAGCTGTATCAACAACCGTACAGTAATACTGTAACTTGTGCTTCTACAACTCTGTTTTTGAGGGAATCGCCAGTTTGCCACTTTAGAGCTTTTATCGTTCTAGTGCTTTCTAGTCCTTTTCTCCTTGATGTTGAGGCATTTCCCCTTCTCTCACGTGGATCTTGTCAGATCTGGTTCTTTCCTGTTTACTGAACATGTTAAGGATCTAACTGGATTGTTTAGTTCTTTCATCCTAAGGCTGCCAATACTGTTGTTCTTTCAGTTGCTACGTATTAACATACACAAAATGAAGCTCCATGAATTAAGCTTCTACAACTCTATTGGATAAGTTGCTAACCTATTAACATACACAAAATGAAGCTCCATTAACCTAGTAAGTAGTAACACATGCTAATCTTCCACCCCATTATAAAATGCCTCATGCTGTGCTTAGAATTGTATTTAAATCATGCTCGAATCTTATTTGCCATCCTCAATATTATACACACCTTTAGTTATTTATTTGTCCTGTGCCGTAGTTTGAACTAATTTTGTATTTGCTAAGGAATTTGAGCATAAACTGAGCTGCAATGTTGTAAAAGGTAGCCTAGGCAACCATCCACCTAGGCACTTGGCAACCACTTGCCGCCTTGATATTGCCATAGTCGGCAGGCTAAGCACCAGAGCCGCCTAGGAGGCGAGTAAACATCCATGTACTTGTGTAATTGCATCAACATAATTAAAATTGTTTCATGAGAAGAATGTCGAGATCGTTAAAAATGTATTACGAATGTTTGCTCTTGTGGAATACAAGGTATTCCTCAACTCTGGGTGTCAAACTTATGATTTTTTATTTTACAACATATTTGTGTTAAAATTTGCATTGTTGTCTACTGGGCATTTCGCCGAGACGGGGTAGGCACCCTCCCGCTTCCCTCCTAGGAGAGCTAGGTGCTCTTCTGCTTCCATCCTAGTGTTTTTCAGTGCACTGCAAAAAAGGCATGTGGAAATATAATTACTCGCCTAAACTAATCATATCAGTTGGAGTACTTGGTACTTAAACCAGTGATGATTCATGAAATTTCTGATTGATTGGGTGGTGAAACAAAGCTGCGCCTATGGGCATGCCTAGAGGGGATGATTTTCTCTTGCTAGTACTTCTATTTTTTTCCTCTTTGTTTTTGACCGAGTTTTCAATGTCCTGGAGAAGTATTAGATCATATACAGTTTTTTTGGCATATCTTGTAAAGTAGGGATGTGCCAATATGGGATACTGACAACATTTTCTTACTCTTGCCTTTTTATTTCATTCAATATGCATATTCTAGTACTTCTTTTGGTTGCTCAAATACACATGTGCACTGTTGTGTTTCCCGATCTATTATTTAGTTGATTTCTTTTGTTTATGCAGAATTTTGTGAAAAATATGCGAAACCAGAGGATGCTGGCATAACCCCAGAAGACAAGTCCAGTGATGAAGAGGAGCTTAGCGAAGACGAAGATGACTCCGGTGATGAGGATATAGTGGGCAAACCAGATCCTTAGTCACTATCACAACCCATTGTATACAATGTTGGTTGCAAAATTTGCAATCAAATTGATCCAGAAAATCTGGGAAAGAGAACTTTGTATGTCATGTAAATAAGTGTACTTGTATCTTATCCAATGTTGTTTTCTTCGATTGACCAATTGAATTTGCAGCATTGCATACATTCGCGCCTGTGCGTCTTTGTAGATCTGTGATCTGGTTCATAGAATAAAACAGGAGGTTAGCTTCTCGCTTAAGATCATGCTGTGTGCTTTGAAAGGTGATTTGCTTCTGCTTTCTTATTTATCATTTTACGTCTCAAATTCCAGTACTTGTGTGTTTGACAACATTTAGCTGATGAAGTTCTGGACATGTCTGTTTCAAGTTGAAGCCCCATTGTCAGCAAATTTGGTTGCCAAATTCACATACGGAAACTGGGGGCCTGGTGCAAATTTGACTAGGTTTTGCTCACATTGGTTTTTGATCTTCCGCGGAAGATTGGTGGTGAGAGAAAATATATTTGTTACTCTTTATAGAGTATGTTCACCTCGTTTGGAGGCACAAGTTCTCGGGAATTAAGGAAAAACATCACCAGCGTAGCATGAGAACCTGTAAAACATATCTGGTCCTGCACACAGAAACAACTTTGGGTGCATACAAGATACTCATACAACACAACTTCTATATTCTCAAATGGACCCGTGATGTCGTGCAGAACGCTTCATAAAAACCTAATTCATTCTTTGTGCAGGATCGCAAGGACGAACGGTTCTGGAAACCTAGGCTCGTACACGTCAATGCACACTGGTGTTCCGGATAGAGTAGGCTATGCTGGCCGGTAAGCAGTATATATAGAAGAATCAGAGACCGTACGGTGTCGTGATTACGCAGTTTCCAAGTCAAACTTATTTGTCCATCAATACCCCCCTCCTCCCCCCAAAAAATTAGACAACGAAGTTGCGCCATGCATGGCAACGGCCCGGAGCCCATGCCCGCACAGGCCAAACGAGACGAGCGAGCGCACACGTATGGTCTCCTATTTTTCTTCTTCACATATAACTAAGTATGGTGTAGAGAATTTACTATATAAAGAGGTCCAACTCTTCCTCAATTTTCGATGTGGGACTAAACTTAGAACCATCACTTGTTATGTTATTCATGGATCATGATTTAAGATTTCAGAAATTGTTATGAACGATTACAACTGATGAATTCGGTTACATACGTGTACAATTTGCATAGCTCAAAGCTGCACCAAATGCAACGCAAATCATAAATAAAATAAACTCTAAGATTTTCACAAACGTGATGAAGCCACATGAATAGTTAAGACCTATCCTTTTAGGCCAACTCTGACCAACCCCCTATCCAGCTATAAGGGGGAACTAGCAAAAGGACCCGTGCATTGCAACGGGAGAAAAGAATACCATACACTCTTAATTTACAAAAAATGGTCTATAATCTGAGAATCTATAGTTACGGCCCAAACAAAGATGATCTTAGCCTACAAAAACACAGTCTAAGATCCCACGGGTCTTTCGTTTACACACGGTTTGCATGTTGATTTAATACGTATGAAGAAATGGGCAAGTGACCTTCAATTTCATCTTCAATCTTGATTTTGCTGAAGTGTTCATCCCCAATCCGGATCAGTACCGGTATGAAAGAAAGATGGATAATGCTTTCTTTATTAAGATTGCACCCTAGATGGTATTCTTTTTTAAATGGTTAACATGTAAAATAACATCATATTCAGATTCTACATATTTTTCTAATCAAATTCCATATATAATATGTTAAATTTGAAGTTACGGTTTAGAAGATATGAGTATTTTAAAAAAACATTTAATATGTATTGCGGGTTTAATGTCAAAAACATCAGGGATTTTTTTTATAAAATAACATGACAAACTAAGAATACCTATTTCTTTTATTACTAGGTATAGATACATTCGGTTTTACTCCTGTATGCCGCACCTAGCTCAAGTCCAAAAACCTACATGGGAGAACAAGTTTTACTTCGACGCCTATCCAACCCCTAAATTTACTCTGTATGGAGGCAACTGAGTAAAAAATTCTTCACGCAAAGGCCTTCCTGTGGCGAGCCGGCGAGTCACGTGAAGCTCACTTGGCCTTGTCGGTGACTTCAGGCCTCGCCGGTGACTAAGCATTGCGTGAAGCAGTTGTCGAACGTCGTCGAAGCGACCAGAGCGGGCGTACACCCCCATCATGGCATCAAACACTTGCATGGTGGTGCCCTCCCCGGCAAAACGTAGGAAGACCTCCTCCGCGACCTCGTCCTGGGGATCTGTTGCCGCTCGCCACGAGCCACTCAAAGGCGTCGAGTGTTGATACTTGTGATATGCGTTGGGTTTTCCATGAAGAGGAACGGGTGATGCAGCACAATACGGATAAGTATTTCCCTCAGTTAAGAATCAAGGTTTATGGAAGCAACAAGAGTAACACGCAACCCTCGTCTTCAGTGACTGCACACAAAGAAACAAACATTTGCACCAAACGCAAGCAAGAGGGTTGTCAATCCCTTGGACTCGTTATTTGCAAGCTTATAAGTAGTGTAGTTGATAGTAGATAATTATAAATTGCTAAATAAAATATAAGTAAATTAATTACAGCAAGGTATTGAAATATTTTGTAAATATATAAGTGATTAGACCCCGGGGGGCCATAGTTTCCCCTAGTGAAATCTCTCATGAAGTAGGCATACAGAGGGTAAACAAATTACTATTGGGCAATTGATAGAAAAGCGCATAGTTATGTGATATTCATGGCAATGATCATGTGTATATAGGCATTACGTCCATAAGCAAATAGGCCGACTCATGCCTGCACCTATTACTATTACTCTACCCATCGACCACTATAAAACATATCTAGAGTATTAAGTAAAGCAGAGTAATGCTTGGAGAATCATTACATGATGTAGACAAAGAGAACTCAATCAGTATGAATTAACCCCATCGTTTTATCCTTAGTGGCAACAATACAAAGACGTGTCTTGTCCCTTTCTGTCACTGGGATATAGAGCACCGCAAGATTGAACCCACTACAACACACCCCTCTCATTGAAGAAATGTCAATCTAGTTGGACAAACTATTTCAATAGATCATAGAGATTTACGAAGCTATACTAATCATGCAAATAATAATCATAATAGATTTCAAAAAAAGACTCAAATATTTTTCATGAATAATCTGAACATAAATCCATAATTCATCCGATCCCAACAAACGCACCGCACAAAAGAAGTACATCGGATAGATCAAAGCAACGATGCTATGATCATTGTATTGAAGATCGAGGGAGAGAGAGAGCCATCTAGGTACTAACCACGGACCCATAGGTCTGTGATAGACTACTCACATATCACCATGAAAGAAGCAAGGTTGATGTAGAGGCCCTCCATGATCAATCCCCCCTCTGACAGGGCACCGAAATAAGGCCCCAGATGGGCACACGGCGGAACAGAGACTTGAAGCGGTGGAAAAAGTGTTTCGGGAGGCACTCTAGGGTTTTTGAGATTTATTGGAATTTATAGGACAAAGAGGGGCGTCGGGAGACGCTTGAGGGGGCCACCACATAGCAGGGCGCGACCACCCCCCGGGCATGCCCTGATGTGTGGTGTCTCCCTCGTGGAGCCTCCGACCTCCTCCAAAAGCTTACAAGTCTTCTTTTGGTCCAAAAAAATATAAAAAAGTTTCGGGATAATTGGACTTCGTTTGGTACTATAAACCTGAAAAGCCAAAAACAGGCAGAAAACATCAACTGACACTTGACACTGGGTTAATAGGTTAGTGCTCAAAATAATATTAATTGACATGTAATTACCCAATAAGTATCCTAGAACGATAATATTATAGCATGGATCATTAAAAAAATTATAGATACGTTGGAGACGCATCAACATCCCCAAGCTTAATTCCTACTCGTCCTCGAGTAGGTAAATGATTAAAGCAGATTTTTTGATGTGAGATGCTACCAAACATGTAATCTATTGCAGGTTTGATCATTGAGAAATGATGAATTAATAAACATCAACATAATAATATTCTTAAACATAAGTAACATAATCATCAAGTTTCAAAATATACGATCCTTAAAGAATGCTAACCCCCTATTCATTTTATCATATAAGTATAGCATGGTCCGTCTTCACCATATAAATACAAATGTTAAGCACCAGTGTGTCAAGTCAACCAACCGAATCGTACTTTTTAACGAGCTTTAGCTTTTTATTACTCACGCAATATATGAGCGTGAACCATGGATATAGCATGAAGGTGAAATAGAATATGCTGGTAGGTTTCAAAGGGGTAAAAGTGGAGAAGAAAGTCTCGCATCAACTAGGCGTAACGGGCTATGGAGATGCCCATCAATAGATATCAATGCGAGGAGTAGAGATTACCATCTAATGGATGCACCAGAGCTATAAGTGTATGAAATCTCAACTGAATCTAAGTGAGTGTGCATCCAACTTGCTTTCTCAGGAAGACCTCGTGCATTTGAGGAAGCTCATCATCGGAATATACAAGCCAAGTTCTATAATGAAAAATTCCACTAGCATATGAAGTGACAAAACAAGAGACTCTCTATACGAAGAACATGGCGCCACTTTGAGGCACAAGTGTGGTAAAAGAGGTAGTAGCACTGTCCTTTCTCTCTTTTCTCTCATTTTTTTCTCTTTTTCTCCGTTTTTCCTTTTCTCTCTCTTCTATTTTAATTAATTTTCCGTACGGAGTCTCATCCCGACTTGTGGGGGAGTCATTGTCTCTATCAACCTTTCCTCACCGAGATAGTGCCTTAATAATGATGATCATCACACTTTTATTCACTTAAACCTCGGTATGAAAAACTGATAAAGTAATATGACTCTATATGAATGCCTCTCGCAGTGTACTAGGATGTGCAATGATCAAGTGCGACATGTATAAAAAAATGATGAACGGTGGCTTTGCCACAAATACTATGTCAGCTTATATGATCATGCAAAGCAATACGACAATGGAAGTATAAGTCATATGATGTAACGATGAATGTTGCATGACAATATACCTCAGAATGGCTATGGAAATGACATGATAGGTAGGTATGGTGGTTGTTTTGAGGAACATACAAGGTGGCTTATGTGCAGCAGAGCGTATCATGTCATGGGGTTTGGATGTACCAGCGAAGGTTGCACCGATCCTCGAGGTGAGAATGGGCAATGCACGACACCGAAGAGGCTAGCAAATATGAAGTGGTGAGAGTGTGTATATCATGTATTCACATTAGTCTTAAAGAACTCACATACTTATTTCAAGATTTTATTAGCTCTCTTGAAGCAAAGTACTACTCGCATGCCCCTAGGGAGGAGGTTGGTAGGAGTTAACCATCGCGCCTCTGACTCAAACAACACTAGGATTTGAACGAGGAATAAGAATGCTCACATATCATCACCATGCTATAAAATATTTAGATGAAAAACAAGTTAACAACCTCTAATTCACAATATTCTTACTAATTAATAATCATGCGCTCATGCCCATTCACATTATCATATTAATATCATTAACTCAAGATTTCTCTTTTATGCGCTACATGAAGGTTTTGATTATGCACTCTTTGAATACCTATTATTTTTGGACTAGTCTTATAATCCATGCAAATTATTGTCATTTTATATTAAGGGCCCGTTCGAAAGTTCGCTAGCTTCTTGAAGTGGCCAGCTTCTCGTGGAGCCAGTGCTAGCCAGCTTCTCGGGAAGCCATGCTGCGTTCGGTAGCAGTGGCTCCTCCAGATCCGTCCGCATGGGCTGGCGCAGCCCAGCAAGGGATCTTGAACCCCATTGGGGAGGTACTATTCTATGGTCACTCTGTAGGTCGGGTGGGTTTCTTTAGATCGAATCGGTACGCAGGATCACTTTGGAATGGCATATCTGGTAAATATCATCAACTTCTTCTTCCGTTTATTTAGGAGCTGGCCTCCATCTGCTCCACGAAAATATACTAGTCAGGGACGTTGCTTCGCGAAGCGTGCTTCTAGAAGCCGGAGCATTCGGGACGAATTCTTTCCGGCACCGGAGAAGCTGGCTCGCGGAGATGTTTCGAATGGGCCCTAACTCTCAAACAAATATAAGTGAAGAATGATAGCACAATTATTTCTTTAAAATATACATGCCATCGTGCTCTAAAAGATACTCCCTCTGTAAACTAATATAAGAGTGTTTAGATTACTAAATTAGTTTTCTAAGTGCTCTTGTATTAGTTTACGGATGGATTATTGTTGGAAATATGCCCTAGAGGCAATAATAAATTAGTTATTATCATATTTCCTTGTTCATGATAATCGTTTATTATCCATGCTATAAATTGTATTGATCGGAGACTTAGATGCATGTGTGGATACATAGACAAAACCATGTCCCTAGTATGCCTCTAATAGACTAGCTCGTTGATCAAAGATGGTTAAGGTTTCCTAGCCATTGACATGAGATGTCATTTGATAATGGGATCACATCATTAGGAGAATGATGGGATGGACAAGACCCAAACTACAAACGTAGCATATGATCGTGTCAGTTTAATGCTACTGTTTTCTGCATGTCAAGTATCTGTTCCTATGACCATGAGATCATGCAACTCACTGACACCAGAGGAGTGGCTTGTGTGTATCAAACGTCGCAACGTAACCGGGTGACTATAAAGGTACTCTACAGGTATCTCCGAGGGTGTCTGTTGGGTTGGCATGGATCAAGACTGGGATTTGTTACTCCGTGTGACGGAGAGGTATCTCAGGGCCCACTCGGTAATTCAACATCACAACAAGCCTTGCAAGCAATGTGACTAAGTGTTAGTCACGGGATCATGTATTACGGAACGAGTAAAGAGACTTGCCGGTAACGAGGTTGAACTAGGTATGGAGATACCGACGATCGAATCTCGGGCAAGTAACATACCGAAGAACAAAGGGAACATCATACGGGATTAACTGAATCCTTGACATAGAGGTTCGACCGATAAAGATCTTCATAGAATATGTAGGAACCAATGTGGACATCCAGGTCCCGCCATTGGTTATTGACCGTAGAGGTGTCTCGGTCATGTCTACATAGTTCTCGAACCCGCAGGGTCTGCACACTTAAGGTTCGGTGACGTTTCGATAGTATAGAGTTATGTATGGTGGTGACCGAAGGTTGTTCAGAGTCCCGGATGAGATCCCGGACTTCACGAGGAGGTCCTGAATGGTCCGGAGTTAAAGATTCATATATAGGAAGTCCCATTTTTGTCGCCGGAAAAGTTTCGGGCTAATCGGTAATGTACCGGGAGTGCCGGTAGTGTACCGACAGACCACCGGGAGGGATATTTCGACACGAGAGGCTTCATGGGA
Source organism: Hordeum marinum (assembly GCA_022496015.1). NCBI lineage: Eukaryota > Viridiplantae > Streptophyta > Magnoliopsida > Poales > Poaceae > Hordeum > Hordeum marinum. Next base: position 196,015,274 of record CM039672.1, on the reverse strand, counting down.
TGTGGGAGAGTAAATACCAGCCTTTTTTGGGCTGGTGGAAGTCCCACACAAGGCCCATGCGGCTGGGAGAAAAAGCCCAAAGGGAAAAAGGTGGAAAAAGGCCAAAAAAAGGAGGAATCCTAGTCCTACTAGGATTGGAGGAGGAGTCCTCCTCTCCTCCCCACTTTGGTCGACCCAAGGGCCGGATTTTTGGCAGCCAAGACTCCTCCTCCTCTCCTCCTATATATACTAGAGGATTTTAGGGTTTTGGCACAAAATTTTCAGCCACGTGCTACCCGTTCCTCTAGTGCATAGTTTCTCCTCTAGATCGGTTTTCTGTAGTGCTTAGGCGAAGCCCTGCCGGAATAGCTCCACCACCATCCGCCGTAGCACCGTCACGCTGCCGGAGAACTCTTCTACCTCTCCGCTCCCTCTTGCTGGATCAAGAGGCGGAGATCGTCATCAAGCTGTACGTGTGCTGAACGCGGAGGTGCCGTCCGTTCGGCGCTAGATCGGAAGGACCGTGATCAAGATTGCAAGACGGATCGTGACGAGATCGCGGGACGGATCGTGATGAGATCACGGGACGGATCGTGATGAGTTTGCGGTACGGATCGTGATCATATCGCGGGACGGATCGTGATCAGATCGCGGGGCAGATCGTGATGAGTTCGCCGGACGGATCGTGATTGGATCGCGGGACGGATCGTGATGAGATCGCGGGACGCTCGGCGATTTGGATCGCGAAGACGTTCGACTACACCAAACAAGTTTCTTAATGCTTCCCACTTAGCGATCTACGAGGGTACGTAGATCCACTCTCCCTCTCGTAGATGCTCATCACCATGGATAGATCTGCGTGTGCGTAGGAATTTTTTTGTTTCCCATGTAACGTTCCCCAACAGTGGTATCAGAGCTAGGTCTATGTGTAGATGAGATCTCGAGTAGAACACAAAAGGTTTGTGGGCGTTGATTCTTAGATTTCTTCCTCCCTTGGTCGGATTTTGGTTCAGCGGTATTGTGAGATGAAGCGGCCCGGACCAACATTACTCGTACGCTTAGGAGAGACCGGTTCCCTCGACCGCAACTTGTTGCATAGATGGCTTGCGGGTGCCAGTTTCTCACACCTTAGTTGGATCGGATTCGACAAAGGCGGTCCTTGAGAAGGTTGAAAAGAAAATTATGTATCACCGTTGTGGTTTATGCGTAGGTGAGAATCATTCTTGCTAGAAACCCGTAGCAGCCACGTAAAACATGCAACAACAATTAGAGGACGTCTAACTTGTTTTTGCAGGGTATGTTGTGATGTGATATGGCCAATTACATGATGTGATATATGTGATGTATGAGATGTCATGTGATGCATAGATTATCATGACTTGCATGTCGATGAGTACGGCAACCGGCAGGAGCCATAGGGTTGTCTTTAATTATTGTATGACCTGCGTGTCAATCATTAAGCGCTATGTAATGCTTTACTTTATCGCTAAACGGTAGCAATAGTAGTATAAGCATGGTGAGCGTGACAACCCCGATGGTGACACGTTGATGGAGATCAAGATGATGGAGATCATGGTGTCATGCCGGTGATGATGGAGATCATGCCGGTGCTTTCAAGATGGAGATCTAAAGCACAAGTTCATGGCCATATCATGTCACTTATGAATTGCATGTGATGTTAATCCTTTTATGCACCTTGTTTTGATTAGGACGACGGTAGCATTATAAGGTGATCCCTCACTTAATTTCAAGATAAATTGTGTTCTCCCCGAGTGTGTACCGTTGCGAAAGTTCGTCGTGTTGAGACACCACATGATGATCGGGTGTGATAGACTCTACGTTCACATACAATGGATGCAAGCCAGTGTTGCACATGCAGAACACTTGGGTTAAACTTGACGAGCCTAGCATGTACAGACATGGCCTTGGAACACAAGAGACCGAAAGGTCGAACATGAGTCATATAGTAGATATGATCAACATGATGATGTTCACCATTGTAACCACCTCAACTCACGTGATGATCGGACTTGAGTTGGTGAATTTGGATCATGTATCACTCGAATGACCGGAGGGATGTCAATTTGAGTGGGAGTTCTTAAGTAATATGATTAATTGAACTCATTATCATGAACATAGTCAGTAGTGTCTTTGCAAATTATGTTGTAGATTACTTACTCGCGCTGTAGCTCCCTTGAATTTTTTTATGTTCCTAGAGAAATAGAGTTGAAAGATGATGGTAGCAATATTGTGTATTGGCTCCGTGATATGAGGATTGTCCTCATTGCTGCACAAAAGGCTTATGTCCTTAATGCACCGCTCGGTGCACCAAACCCTCTAGCGTTGTTTGTAGATGTTGTGAACATCTGACAGGCACGTTTTGATAACTACTTGATAGTTTAGTGCGTCATGCATTACAGCTTAGAATTGAGGCTCCAAAACGTTTTGAATGTCATGGAACATATGAGATGTTCTAAGAGCTGAAATTAGGATCTCAGGCTCGTGCCCGTGTTGTGAGATATGAGATCTCCAACAAGATTCTTTGCCTGTAAGATGAAAGAGAATACCTCAATCGTTGAGCATGTGCTCAGATTGTCTGGGTGCTACAATCGCTTGAATCGAGTGGGAGTTGATCTTCCAGATAAGATAGTGATTGATATAGTTCTCCAAGTCACTGTCACTAAGGCTACTAGAACTTAGTGATGAACTATAAAACGCCAGGGATAGAAACAATGAACCCTGAGCTATTCACGATGTTTGACACCGCGAAGGTAGAAATCGAGAAGGAGCGTCAAAGTGTTGATGGTTAGTTAAAACCACTAAGTTTCAAGAAGGGCAAGAGTAAGGAGGGAAACTTCATGGATAGCAAGTCAGTTGCTGCTCCAGTGAAGCAACCCAAAGTTGAACTCAGACCCAAGACTAAGTGCTTTGATTATGAGGAGAGCGGTCGCTGAAGTGGAACAACCCTAGATACTTGGTAGATAAGAAGGCTGGCAACGTCAACAGAAGTATATCTGATATACGTGTTATTGATGTGTACCTTGCTAGTACTCCTAGTAGCACCTGGGTATTGGATACCGGTTCGGTTGCTAAATGTTAGTGACTCGAAATAAAAGCTAAGAAATAAACGGAGAACTAGCTAAGTGTGAGGTGACGATGTGTGTTGGAAATGTTTCCAAGGTTGATGTGATCAACATCGCACGCTCTCTCTACCTTCGAGATTAGTGACGAACCTAAAATAAATGTTATTTGGTGTTTTTTTGCGTTGAGCATGAACGTGATTAGATCATGTTCATTGCAACACGGTTATTCATTTAAGTTAGAGAATAATGGTTATTCTATTTACATGAATAATACCTTGAATGGTCATGCACCCAGTAAGAATGGTTTGTTGAAACTTGATCGTAGTAATACACATGTTCATAACATTGATGCCAAAAAGATACAAAGTTAATAATAATAGTACCACATACTTGTGGCACTACCGCTAAATGTCATATTGGTATAAAACACATGAAGAAACTCCATGCTGATGGATCTTTGGACTCATTCGATTTCGAATCGGCTGAGTCATGCGAACCATGCCTCTTGGTCAAGATGACTAAGGAACCCGTTTCCTGTTTTGATGAAGCGGGCAAGTGATTTATTGGAAATGATACATGTTGATGTATGCAATCCGATGAGTCTTGTAGCGTGCGGTGGATATCGTTATTTTCTTACCTTCACTGATGATTTGAGTAGATATAGTGTATATTTACTTAATGAAACACAAGTCTGAATCGTTTGAAAGGTTCAAGCAAATTCAGAGTGAAGTTTAAAATCATCGTGACAAGAAGATAAATATGTTTGCGATATGATCGTGGAGGTGAATATCTAAGTTACGAGTTTGGCATACAACTTTAGACAATGTGAAAGTTGTTTCACAACTCACGCCACCTGGAACACCATAGTGTGATGGTGTGTCCGAACGTCATAGTCGTGCTCTATTGGATATGGTGCGTGCTATGATGTCTATTATCGTTTTGTTACTATAATTTTGGGGTTATGCATTAGAGACAACAACATTCACTTTAAATAGGGCACCATCTAAATCCGTTGAGATGACACCGTGTGAACTATGGTTTGATAGAAACCTAAGCTCTCATTTCTTAATGTTTGGGGCTGCGACGCTTGTGTGGAAAATATTTTCGCCTAATGAGCTCGAACCCAAAGCAGAAAAATGCATCTTCATAGAATACCCTAAGAATAGTTGGGTGAACCTTCTATCTCAAATCCAAGCATAAAATGTTTGTTGCTAAAACTGGGTCCTTTCTCGAGAAAGGGTTTTGCTTGAAAGAATTGACTGGGAGGAGGATAGAACTTGATAAGGTTATTTGAACCTCTACTTCAACCAGAAAGTAGCGCAGCGCAGAAAAATGTTTCTGTGAAGCCTACGTCAGTTGAAGAGGAAGTTAATGATGATGATCATGAAGCTTCGGATCAAGTTACTATCGACCTACAAGGAAAATAGAACCTGATGAGGTTATTGAACCTTTACTTCAACCACAAAGTGGTGCAACACAAAAAGATGTTTCTGTGAAGCCTACGTCAGTTGAAGAGGAAGTTAATGATGATGATCATGAAGCTTTGGATCAAGTTACTATCGAACTTCATAGGTTGACAAGGACGTGTACTGCTACTGAGCGGTACGACAACCCTGTCTTGAAGGTCATGTTGTTGGACAACGATGGACCTACGAACTATGGAGAAGCGATGATGGGCCCGGAAACCAACAAATGGTTAGAGGCCATGAAATCCGAGAAAGGATTCATGTATGAAAACCAAGTATAGACTTTGGTGGACTTTCTCGTTGGACGTCTGGTCGTTAAAGTACAAATGGATCTTTAAAATGAAGACAGACGCTGATGGTAAATGTTACCATTTGTAAAGCTCGACTTGTTGCAAAGTAGTTTACGACAAGTTCAAGGAGTTGACTACGATGAGACTTTCTCACTAGTAGTGATGCTAAAGTCTGTTGGTATTATGTTAGCAATTGTTGCACTTTCAATCATGAAATCTGGCAGATGGATGTCAAAACATCGTTTACCTTAACGGTTTGCTTGAGGAAAGGTTGTATGTGATACAACCAAAAGGTTTTGTCAGTCCTAAGGATGCTAAAAGGTGTGCAAGATTCAGTGACTCTTCTATGAACTGAAGCAAGCATCTCGAAGTTGGAATATACACTTTTATGAGGTGATCAAAGTTTTGAGTCTATACAAAGTTTATGAGAAACTTGTATTTACAATAAAGTGAGTGGGAGCACTATAGAGTTTCTGGTAAGCATATGTGGTTGACATATTGTTGATCGGAAATGATGTAGAATTTCTGGAAAGCATAAAAGGTTGTTTGAAAAGAGTTTTTAAAAGGAAGACCTGGATAAAGCTACCTAATTGTTGAGCATCAAAATCTATAAAGATAGATCAAGATGTTTGATAAGACTTTCAATGAGTACATACCTTGACAAGATTTTGAAAGAGTTCAAAATGGATCAGTCAGAGAAAGAGTTCTCGCCTGATTTGTAAGGTATAAAGTTGAGTAAGACTCAATGCCCAGTGACTGCAGAAGATACAGAAAAGATGAGTGTCATCCCCTATGCTTCAGCCATAGGCTCTATCATGTATGCAATGCTATGCACAAGACCCGATGTCAGCCTTGCCATAAGTATGGCCAGAAGGTTTCAAAGTGATCCTGGAATGGAGCACTGGACAGCGGTCAAAATTACCCTTAGTAACTAAAAGACTGAGGAGATGTTTCTCGATTATGGAGGTGATAAAGAGTTCTTCATAAAGAGTTACGTCGATGCAAGCTTTAACACCAATCCGGATGACTCGTAGTAGCAATCTGGATATGTATAGCGGAGCAGCCATTTGGAATAGTACCAAGTGGAGTGTGGTAGCAGTGTTTACGGTTTGACATAGAAATTTGCAAAGTACACACGGATCTGAATGTCGCAGACCCGTTAACTATAAGACCTTTCTCACATGCAAAGCATGATCGAGCCCCAGAACTCATTGGGTGTTAGATTCATAACAATGCGAATCACATGGTGATGTGAACTAGATTATTGACTCTAGTGCAAGTGTGAGACTGTTGGAAATATGCCCTAGAGGCAATAATAAATTAGTTATTATCGTATCTCCTTGTTCATGATAATCGTTTATTATCCATGCTATAAATTGTATTGATCGGAGACTTAGATGCATGTGTAGATACATAGACAAAACCATGTCCCTAGTATGCCTCTAATAGACTAGCTCGTTGATCAAAGATGGTTAAGGTTTCCTACCCATTGACATGAGATGTCATTTGATAACGGGATCACATCATTAGGAGAATGATGGGATGGACAAGACCCAAACTACAAACGTAGCATATGATCATGTCAGTTTAATGCTACTGTTTTCCGCATGTCAAGTATCTGTTCCTATGACCATGAGATCATGCAACTCACTGACACCGGAGGAGTGGCTTGTGTGTATCAAACGTCGCAACGTAACTGGGTGACTATAAAGGTACTCTACAGGTATCTCCAAGGGTGTCTGTTGGGTTGGCATGGATCAAGACTGGGATTTGTTACTCCGTGTGACAGAGAGGTATCTCAGGGCCCACTCGGTAATACAACATCACAACAAGCCTTGCAAGCAATGTGACTAAGTGTTAGTCACGGGATCTTGTATTATGGAACGAGTAAATAGACTTGCCGGTAACGAGGTTGAACTAGGTATGGAGATACCGACGATCGAATCTCGGGCAAGTAACATACCCATGAACAAAGGGAACATCATACGGGATTAACTGAATCCTTGACATAGAGGTTCGACCGATAAAGATCTTCTAGAATATGTAGGAACCAATGTGGACATCCAGGTCCTGCCATTGGTTATTGACCATAGAGGTGTCTCGGTCATGTCTACATAGTTCTCGAACCCGCAGGGTCTGCACACTTAAGGTTTGGTGACGTTTCGGTAGTATAGAGTTATGTATGGTGGTGACCGAAGGTTGTTTGTAGTCCCAGATGAGATCCCGGATGTCACGAGGAGCTCCGTAATGGTCCAGAGGTAAAGATTCATATATAGGAAGTCCCATTTTGGTCACCGGAAAAGTTTCGGGCTAATCGGTAATGTACCGGGAGTGCCAGTAGTGTACCGGGAGACCACCGGGAGGGGTATTTCGACCCAAGAGGCTTCATGGGCTGTGGGAGAGTAAATACCATCCTTTTGTGGGCTGTGGAAGTCCTACACAAGGCCCATGCGTCTGGGAGAAAAAGCCCAAAGGGAAAAAGGTGGAAAAAGGCCAAAAAAAGGAGGAATCCTAGTCCTACTAGGATTGGAGGAGGAGTCCTCCTCTCCTCCCCACTTTGGTCGACCCAAGGGCTGGATTTTTGGCAGCCAAGACTCCTCCTCCTATCCTCCTATATATACTAGAGGATTTTAGGGTTTTGGCACAAAATTTTCAGCCACGTGCTACCCGTTCCTCTAGTGCATAGTTTCTCCTCTAGATCGGTTTTCTGCAGTGCTTAGGCAAAGCCCTGCCGGAATAGCTCCACCGCCATCGCCGCAGTGCCGTCATGCTGCCGGAGAACTCTTCTACCTCTCCGCTCCCTCTTGCTGGATCAAGAAGGCGGAGATCGTCATCAAGCTGTACATGTGCTGAACGCAGAGGTGCCTTCCGTTCGGCGCTATATCGGAAGGACCGTGATCAAGATTGCGAGACGGATCGTGACGAGATCGCGGGACGGATCGTGATGAGATCGCGGGACGAATCGTGATGAGTTCGCGGGACGGGTCGTGATCAGATCGCGGGACGGATCATGATGAGTTCGCGGGACGGATCGCGATTGGATCGCGGGACGGATCGTGATGAGATCGCGGGACGGTAGGCGATTTGGATCGCGAAGACGTTCGACTACACCAACCGCGTTTCTTAACGCTTCCTGCTTAGTGATCTACAAGGGTATGTAGATCCACTCTCCCTCTCGTAGATGCTCATCACCATGGATAGATCTGCGTGTGCGTAGGATTTTTTTTGTTTCCCATGCAACGTTCCCCATCAATTATAAGTGAAGTACTAGAGCAACTTCTTAGCTCCAAAGATATAAGTGAAGCACATAGAGTATTATAGTAAATCAGGGTGATTTTGTATCTCTCTCAAGTAGGTGTGTCCAGAAAACAATGATTTTGGGAAACTAAAGCAAAAACAAATTGAAACAAGCGACGCTCCAAGCAAAACACATATCACGTGATGAATAAAAATATAGCTCAAAGTGACATACCGATGGATTGAGACAAAAGAGGGGATGCCTTCCGAGGTATCCCCAAGCTTAGAAGCTTGAGTCTTCCTAGAATTTGTCTTGGGGTTCCTTGGGCATCCCTAATCTTAGGCTCTTTTTGCTCCTTATTCCTTCATCCTCAGTGATAGCACTCAAAACTTGAAAACTTCAGCATACAAAACTCAAGAGAAACTTTTGTGAGACCCGTTAGTATAATAAACATATCAAATACTTTAGGTACTGTTGTAAATTTATTCTTATTTTATTATTTCATAAGTCACTATATTGTAACTTCTCCATGGCTTATACCCCCCGTTTTAATCCATGGCATCATCAATACAAGCAAAAACAGAATTCGTCTAAAACAGAACAATCTGTAATGATCTGTAAAGAAACCATACTTCTACAACTCCAAAAATTCTTAAAACCTAGGAAAACCTAGGGAAGTTGTATATAAATACTTTTTAAAATGTTTAGATTAATATGATATTCTAATCAAATGAGAGAAATTTTGCACCAGATGCTAAAGTTTCTGTTTTTGCACCGTATCAATTCTACTCATCATGCAAGTCATCCCAAAGGCTTTACTTGGCACACACATTAATTTAAACACAAAAACAAAGTCATTACAATAGAATAATTATGTTATTAAAGACAAACATAAAGTATTGGGTTGTCTCCCAACAAGCTCTTTCTTTATAGCCATTATGATAGGCTTGAAATTTTAGTGATGCTCACATAAGAGATAAGCATTGAAGCACAAAGAGAGCATCATATAGCATGTGAAAAACTCAATTAAATATAACATACTTCCTGTGAATAGGAATTTTATAAGAATTTTTTTATCAATACAAGAAGTATCTAGCATATGCAAGTAGGAAGAGTGAAACATTAAATATTTCAACACAAAGGGAGGTAATTGAGTAACATGCAAATTCCTATAACCATATTTGCCTCTCTCACAAAATTACATGTAGGATCATAATCAAATTCAAAAATATAGCGATCATCTAAAATACTATCTTCATGATCCACACACTTAAAAGTTTTATAATCTTCCAAGATAGTGGGATTAACATCAACAAAAGTCATGACCTCTCCAAAACCACTTTTGGTATCATTGCAAATATCATTACCAATAATAGATTCATCAGGAAGCTCAGAATTATCAAGATCATAAGAAATATCATGATTATCACCCCAATTATGATCATTAGCACAATTGACATTCATAGAATTTATACTAACAAACTTACAATCATGATTTTCATTCAAGGAACTATCCGGAATCACCTTATAAGTTTCTTTTAACACTTCATTACAATTTTTAGATTCGTGATTTTCAAGCAAGATCTCATAAACACAATCTAGTAAACTCTTACTAGCAATTGTTTCAACATAATCGGGTCTTTTGAAAAGATTAGTAAGTGGATAAGGATCCATTTATCTTAAATTTTTGCATTTACTTTTGGTTTTGGTAAGACAAAGATAAATATAATTTAACTAGACAAGCAAGAAAATAGAAATATTTTTGTAGTTTTGATTTTTATAAAGCAAGCAAACTATAACATCAAATAAACACTAGAACAAGTGAATGATAATTTTGTTGGAAATATGCCCTAGAGGAAATAATAAATTAGTTATTATCATATTTCCTTGATCATGATAATCGTTTAGTATGCATGCTAGAATTGTATTGATCGGAAACTCAGATACATGTGTGGATACATAGACAACACCATGTCCCTAGTATGCCTTTGATGGACTAGCTCGTTGATCAAAGATGGTTAAGGTTTCCTAGCCATGGACATGAGATGTCATTTGATAACGGGGTCACATCATTAGGAGAATGATGTGATGGACAAGACCCAAACTATAAACGTAGCATATGATCGTGTCAGTTTATTGCTACAGTTTTCTGCATGTCAAGTATCTGTTCCTATGACCATGAGATCATGCAACTCACTAACACCGGAGGAGTACCTTGTGTGTATCAAACGTTGCAACGTAACTGAGTGACTATAAAGGTGCTCTAAAGGTATCTCCGAGGATGTCTGTTGGGTTGGCATGGATCAAGACTAAGATTTTTTACTCCATGTGACGGAGAGGTATCTCAGGGCCCACTCGGCAATACAACATCACAACAAGCCTTGCAAGCAATGTGACTAAAGTGTTAGCCACGGGATCTTGTATTACGGCACGAGTAAAGAGGTTGAACTAGGTATACAAATACCAACGATCGAATCTCGAGCATGTACCATACCGAAGAATAAAGGGAACAACATACGGGATTAACTGAATCCTTGACATAGAGGTTCGACCGATAAAGATCTTCGTAGAATATGTAGGAACCAATATGGGCATCCAGGTCCCGCTATTGGTTATTGACCGTAGAGGTGTCTCGGTCATGTCTACACAGTTCTCGAACCCGCAGGGTCTACACACTTAAGGTTCGGTGATGTTTTGGTAGTATAGAGTTATGTATGGTGGTGATCGAAGGTTGTTTGGAGTCCCGGATGAGATCCTGGACGTCATGAGGAGCTTCGGAATGGTCCAGAGGTAGAGATTGATATATGGGATAATAGTGTTTGGTCTCCGAAGGGTTCCGGAATTCACCAGAAGAGTTTCAGATGTGTCCCGAAATGTTCGGGGTACAAGAACACTTTATTTGGGCCAAGGGGTAAATCCCATGAGGCTTTAGGAAGGTGCAAAAACTGTTTTGCGGAGGCCATGGGCCAGACGCCAGGAACCCTGGCATCTGGGGCCAGACGCCGAGGACCTTGGTGTCTGGTCCTGGAGTCCGAGGAGGACTCTTGCCTTGCGGGCAAACCGACCTTGAGGAGGATTTTTCTCCAAGTTTTGACCCCAAGGCTTAGCATATAAATAAAGGGGCGGGGCTAGCACTTGGAACAGATCAAGAAACCCTAAGCCACGTGTTGCCTCTCCTCTAGATCGTAGTTTCTCCTCTAGATCGTTTCAGCAGTGCTTAGGCGAAGCCCTGCTGGAATTGTTCCACCACCATCGCCGCCACGCCGTCGTGCTGCTGGAGAACTCATCTACCTCTCCGCTCTCTTGCTGGATCAAGAAGGCGGAGATCGTCATCGAGCTGTACGTGTGCTGAACGCGGAGGCGACGTCCGTTCGGCGCTAGATTGGAAGGACCGTGATCAAGATCGCAAGACAATTCGTGATTGGATCATGGGACGGATCATGATGAGATCATGATGGGATCGTGGGACGCTCAGCGATTTGGATCGGGAAGAAGTTCGACTACATTAACCGCGTTTCTTAACGCTTCCTGCTTAGCGATCTACAAGGGTATGTAGATCCACTCTCCCCCTCGTAGATGCTCATCACCATAGATAGATCTTGCGTGTGCGTACGAATTTTTTTGTTTCCCATGCAACGTTCCTCAACAGTGGCATCATGAGCTAGGTCTATGTGTAGATGAGATCTTGAGTAGAACACAAAGAGTTTGTGGGCATTGATGCTTAGATTGGTTCTTCCCTTGGTCGTCTTTTGGTTCAGCGGTATTGTGGGATGAAGCATCCCGGACCAACCTTACTCATAAGCTTACGAGAGACCGGTTCCATTGACTGACGTGTAACTTCGTTGCACAAAGATGGCTGTCGGGTGTCTGTTTGTCCTACTTTAGTTGGATCAGATTTGACAAAGGCGGTCCTTGAGAAGGTTGAAAAGCAACTTATGTATCACCGTTGTGGTTTTGCGTAGGTGAGAATTGTTCTTGCTAGATACCCGTAGCAGCCACGTAAAACTTGCAACAACAATTAGAGGCCGTCTAACTTGTTTTTGCAGGGTATGTTGTGATGTGATATGGCCAATTACATGATGAGATATATGTGATGTATGAGATGATCATGTGATGTATAATATATCACGACTTGCATGTCGATGAGTACGACAACCGACAGGAGCCATAGGGTTGTCTTTAATTATTGTATGACTTGCGTGTCAATCATTAAGCGCTGTGTAATGCTTTACTTTATCGCTAAAAGGTAGCAAGAGTAGTATGAGCATGGTGGGCGCGACAACCCCGATGGCGACACAATGATGGAGATCATGGTGTTATGCCGGTGACGATGGAGATCATGCCGGTGCTTTCAAGATGGAGATCAAAAGCACAAGTTCATGGCCATATCATGTCACTTATGATTTGCATGTGATGTTAATCCTTTATGCACCTTGTTTTTCTTAGGACGACGGTAGCATTATAAGGTGACACCTCACTTAATTTCAAGATAAATTGTGTTCTCCCCGAGTGTGCACCATTGTGAAAGTTCGTCGTGTTGAGACACCACGTGATGATTGGGTGTGATAGACTCTACGTTCACATACAACACGTGCAAGCCAGTGTTGCACATGCAGAACACTCGGGTTAAACTTGACGAGCCTAGCATGTACAAACATGGCCTCGGAACACAAGAGACCGAAAGGTCGAATATGAGTCATATAGTAGATATGATCAATATGATGATGTTCAGCATTGAAACCACCTCAACTCACGTGATGATCGGACTTGAGTTGGTGGATTTGGATCATGTGACACTTGAATGACCAGAGGGATGTCATTTTGAGTGGGAGTTCTTCAGTAATGTGATTAATTGAACTCATTAACATGAACATAGTCAGTAGTGTCTTTGCAAATTATGTTGTAGCTCACGCTGTAGCTCCCTTGAATTTTTATATGTTCCTAGGGAAATAGTGTTGAAAGATGATGGTGGCAATATTGCGGATTGGGTCCGTGATCTGAGGATTGTCCTCATTGCTGCGCAGAAGGCTTATGTCCTTAATGCACCGCTCGGTGCGCCACCCCCTCTAGCGTCGTGTGTAGATGTTGTGAACATATGACAGACACGTTCCGATGACTACTTGATAGTTTAGTGCGTCATGCTTTACGGCTTAGAATTGAGGCTCCAAAAACGTTTTGAACGTCATGGAACATATGAGATGTTCTAAGAGTTGAAATTGGGATCTTAGGCTCGTGCTTGTGTTGTGAGATAGGAGACCTCCGACAAGATTCTTTGCCTACAAGATGAAGGAGAATAGCTCAATCGTTGAGCATGTGCTCAGATTGTCTGGGTGCTACAATCGCTTGAATCGAGTGGGAGTTAATCTTCCAGATAAGATAGTGATTGATATAGTTCTCCAAGTCACTGTCACTAAGCTACTAGAGCTTCGTGATGAACTATGTTATGCCAGGGATGGAAATGATGACCCCTGAGCTGTTCGCGATGTTTGCAACCGCGAATGTAGAAATCAAGAAGGAGCATCAAGTGTTGATTGTTAGTAAAACCACTCGTTTCGAGAAGGGAAAGGGCAAGGAGGGAAACTTCATGGATGGCAAGTCAGTCGCTGCTCCAGTGAAGCAACCCAAAGTTGAACCCAAACCCGAGACTAAGTGCTTCTATTATGAGGAGAGCAGTCGTTGAAGCAGAACAACCCTAGATACTTGGTAGATAAGAAGGCTGGCAACGTCGACAAAAGTATATTTGATATACGTGATATTGATGTGTACCTTGCTTGTACTCCTAGTAGCACCTGGGTATTGGATACCAGTTCGGTTGCTAAATGTTAGTAACTCAAAATAAAAGCTACGGAATAAACAGAGACTAGCTAAGTGTGAGGTGATGATGTATGTTGGAAATGTTTCCAAGGTTGATGTGATCAACATCACATGCTCTCTCTCTCTCTCTCTCTTCGGGATTAGTGACGAACCTAAATAAATGTTATTTGGTGTTTGTGTTGAGCATGAACGTGATTAGACCGTGTTTATTGCAATACAGTTATTCATTTGAGTCAGAGAATAAATGTTATTCGGCTTACATGAATAATACCTTCAATGGTCATGCACCCGGTGAGAATGGTTTGTTGAATCTTGATCGTAGTAATACACATGTTCATAACATTGATGCCAAAAGATACAAAGTTAATAATGATAGTACCACATACTTGTGGCACTGCCACTAAAAGTTATATTGGTATAAATCGCATGAAGAAACTCCATGTTGATGGATCTTTGGACTCATTCGGTTTCAAATCGGTTGAGACATGCGAACCATGCCTCTTGGGCAAGATGACTAAGGACCCTATTTTCCGGTTTGATGGAGCGGGCAAGTGATTTATTGGAAATGATACATGTTGATGTATGCAATCCAATGAGTCTTGTAGCGTGCGGTGGATATTGTTATTTTCTTACCTTCACTGGTGATTTGAGTAGATAATAGTGTATATTTACTTAATGAAACACAAGTCTGAATCGTTTGAAACTGTCAAGCAAATTCAGAGTGAAGTTTAAGATCATCGTGACGAGAAGATAAGATATCTACGATATGATCGTGGAGGTGAATATCTGAGTTACGAGTTTGGTATACAACTTAAGACAATGTGAAAGTTGTTTCACAACTCATGCCACCTGGAACATCATAGTGTGATGGTGTGTCCGAACATCATAGTTGTGCTCTATTGGATATGGTGCGAATTATGATGTCTCTTATCGTTTTACCACTATCGTTTTGGGGTTATGCATTAGAGACAACTACATTCACTGTAAATAGGACACCATAGAAATCCATTGAGATGACACCATATGGTTTGGTAGAAACCCGAGCTGTCATTTCTTAATGTCTGGGGCTGCGACGCTTATGTGAAAAAGGTTTTCACCTAATGAGCTCGAACCCAAAGCGGACAAATGCATCTTCATAGAATAACCTAAGAACAAATGGGTATACCTTCTATCTCAGATCCAAGTACAAAGTGTTTGTTGCTAAAAACGGGTCCTTTCTCAAGAAAGAGTTTCTCTCGAAAGAATTGAGTGGGAGGAAGATAGAACTTGATAAGGTTGTTGAACATTTGTTTCAACCAGAGAGTAGCACATCGCAGGAAGATGTTTCTGTGGAGCCTACGTTAGTTGAAGAGGAAGTTAATGATGATGATCATGAAGCTTCAGATCAAGTTACTATCGAACCTCGTAAGTCGACAAGGACGCGTACGTACTGCTCTTGAGTGGTACGATAACCCTGTCTCAGAGGTCATGTTGTTGGACAACGATGAACCTACGAGCTATGGAGAAGCGATGATGGGCACGGATTCCGACAAATGGTTAGAGGCCATGAAATCCGAGAAATGATCCATGTATGAAAACTAAGTATAGACTTTGGTAGACTTGCTCGTTGGACGGCAGGTCGTCGAGTACAAATGGACCTTTAAGATGAAGACATACACTGATGGTAAATGCCACCATTTATAAAGCTCGACTTGTCGCAAAGAATTTTCCGACAAGTTCAAGGAGTTGACTATGATGAGACTTTCTCACTCGTAGCGATGCTAAAGTCTATTGGAATTATGTTAGCAGTTGCTGCATTTTCAATTATGAAATCTCGCAGATGGATGTCAAAACATCGTTTCCTTAACAATTTACTTGTGGAAAGGTTGTATGTGATACAACCAGAAGGTTTTGTCAGTCCTAAGGATGCTAAAAGGTGTGGGAGCTCCAGCAATCCTTCTATGGGATGGATCAAGCATCTCGGAGTTGGAATATACGCTTTGATGAGGTGATCAAAGTTTTTGAGTCTATACAAAGTTTATGAGAAACTTGTATTTACAATAAAGTGAGTGGGAGCACTATAGAGTTTCTGATAAGCATATGTGGATGACATATTGTTGATCAGAAATGATGTAGAATTTCTGGAAAGCATAAATGGTTGTTTGAAAAGAGTTTTTCAAAGGAAGACCTGGATAAAGCTACCTAATTGTTGAGCATCAAGATCTACAGAGACAGATCAAGATGCTTGATGAGACTTTCAATGAGTACATACCTTGACAAGATTTTGAAAGAGTTCAAAATGGATCAGTTAGAGAAAGAGTTCTTGCCTGATTTGTAAGGTGTGAAGTTGAGTAAGACTCAAAGCTCGACCACGGCAGAATAAAGAGAAAAGACAAAGGTCGTCCCCTATGCTTTAGCCATAGGCTCTATATAGTATGCCATGCTGTGTACCGCACCTGTGTGTGCCTTACCATGAGTCCATCAAGGGGTACAAGAGTGATTCAGTAGTGGATCATTGGATAGCGGTGAAGATTATACTTAGTAAATAATGACTAAGGAAATGTTTCTCGATTATTGATGTGATAAAGAGTTCGTCGTAAAGAGTTACGTCGTTGCAAGTTTTAACACCAATCCAGATGACCCTTAGTAGCAATCCGGATACGTATAGTGGAGCAACCATTTGGAATAGCTCCAAGTGGAGTGTGGTAGTAGTGTCTACAGTATGACATAGAGATTTGCAAAGTACACACGGACCTGAATGTTGCAGACCCATTGACCAAAATACCTCTCTCACATGCAAAGCATGATCGAGCCCCAGACCTCATTGGGTGTTAGATTCATAACAATGCGAATCACATGGTGATGTGAACTAGATTATTGACTCTAGTGCAAGTGGGAGACTATTGGAAATATGCGCTAGAGGCAATAATAAATTAGTTATTATCATATTTCCTTGTTCATGATAATCGTTTATTATCCATGCTAGAATTGTATTGATCGGAAACTCAGATACATGTGTGGATACATAGACAACACCATGTCCCTAGTATGCCTCTGATGGACTAGCTCATTGATCAAAGATGGTTAAGGTTTCCTAGCCATGGACATGAGATGTCATTTGATAACGGGGTCACATCATTAGGAGAATGATGTGATGGACAAGACCCAAACTATAAACGTAGCATATGATCGTGTCAGTATATTGCTACAGTTTTCTGCATGTCAAGTATCTGTTCCTATGACCATGAGATCATGCAACTCACTAACACCAGAGGAGTACCTTGTGTGTATCAAACGTCGCAATGTAACTAGGTGACTATAAAGGTGCTCTACAGGTATCTCCAAGGATGTCTGTTGGGTTGGCATGGATCAAGACTAGGATTTCTTATTCCGTGTGACGGAGAGGTATCTTAGGGCCCACTCGGTAATACAACATCACAACAAGCCTTGCAAGAAATGTGACTAAAGTGTTAGCCATGGGATCTTGTACGAGTAAAGAGACTTACCGGTAAGGAGGTTGAACTAGGTATACAGATACCGACGATCGAATCTCGGGCAAGTAACATACCGAAGAACAAAGGGAACATCATACAGGATTAATTGAATCCTTGACATAGTGGTTCGATCGATAAAGATCTTCGTAATATGTAGGAACCAATATGGGCATCCAGGTCCCGCTATTGGTTATTGACTGTAGAGGTGTCCCTGTCATTACTACATAGTTCTCGAACCCGCGGGATGTGCAGACTTAAGGTTCAGTGACGTTTCTGTAGTATAGAGTTATATATGGTGGTGACCGAAGGTTGTTCGGAGTCCCGGATGAGATCCTGGACATCACGAGGAGCTCCAGAATGGTCTGGAGGTAGAGATTGATATATGGGACAATAGTGTTTGTTCTCCGGAAGGGTTCCGAAATTCACCGGAAGAGTTTCGGATGTTTCCTGAAATGTTCGGGGTACAAGAACACTTTATTTGGGCCAAGGGGTAAATCCCATGAGGCTTTAGGAAGGTGCAAAAACTGTTTTGTAGAGGCTAGGGGCCAGACGCCAGGGACCCTGGCGTCTGGGGCCAGACGCCGAGGACCTTGGCGTCTGGTCCTGGAGTCCGAGGAGGACTCTTGCCTTGCGGGCAAACCGACCTTGAGGAGGATTTTTCTCCAAGTTTCGACCCCAAGGCTCAACATATAAATAAAGGGGCGGGGCTAGCACTTGGAATACATCAAGAAACCCTAAGCCACGTGCTGCCTCTCCTCTAGATCGTAGTTTCTCCTCTAGATCGTTTCAGCAGTGCTTAGGCGAAGCCCTACTGGAATTGTTCCACCACCATTGCCGCCATGCCGTCGCGCTGCCAGAGAACTCATCTACCTTTCCGCTCGCTCTTGCTGGATCAAGAAGGCGGAGATCGTCATCGAGCTGTACGTGTGCTAAACACGGAGGCGCCGTCCATTCGGCGCTAGATTGGAAGGACCGTGATCAAGATCGCGAAACGATTCACGATTGGATCGCGGGATGAATTTTGATGAGGACGGATCGTGATGGCATCGCGGGACGCTCGGCGATTTGGATCGCCAAGACGTTCAACTACATCAACCATGTTTCTTAATGCTTCCCGCTTAGCGATCTACAAGGGTATGTAGATCCACTCTCCCCCTCGTAGATGCTCATCACCATAGATAGATCTTGCGTGTGCGTAGGTAATTTTTTGTTTCCCATGCAACGTTCCCCAACAAATTTGTGTGAAGGTAGTTGATAGTAGGTTGGTGATACTCCCCGACAATGGTGCCAGAAATCCTTTCTGATACTTGTGATCTGTGTTGGGTTTTCCGTGAAGAGGAACGGGTGATGCAACACAATACAGATAAGTATTTCCCTCAATTAAGAAGCAAGCACTAGTGCAGGCGCCTGCTATACAAACGGTTTTTAACCCCTTTCCGTGACGTAGTCTCAAACCGTTGCCTTGCAATTGTGGGTGATAGGGGGGGGGGGTCTATCGCACACGACTCGAAAAACCATTGGCGATGCCTGCTCTCGGTCACACACAATAGGCAAAATTATGTCGTGTGCGATTGGAAGGACTATCCAAATAGGTATTTAGGAGAAATCATGAGATGTGCATACCATCCCACACAATGAATCCCAAACATACATTTCCGTTCGTATTGTACATCACACACAATTTTTTGCTTAACATCGTTTGTGTCAGGGGTGGCCATCACACACGGTGTGTAGAAGAAATTGTTTGGCATAGGGCTGTCCATCACACACACGTTTTAGGTGAAAATGTCCATCACATAGTTTGCGCCTTGAAATCATGTGTGATTGTTCACTGATCCAACACGCCAATTTTCTAGCAAGCGTGTGGGTTTGTTGAGGTCATCGCTGATGGTGTTCTGTGACAAACCATATGCAATATGAAACCCCAATAATCAGGCTAATTGCTCAATTATTTATAATCCAACTAGTAAACAAATTGATACTTCATACCAAGCACACAATATATTTCATTTTGTATTATGGCAACCAGGATTTCATAATTGAAATACATCAGAGTACAACATCATATAGGCATATACTACCTAGCTACGCAATTACACGACATGACCGAGTTTCACATTCACCATCTAAAACCTTAGGAAAATAACATCATATACCGTAAATAGACAGATGAATCTCGTCTAGGAAACTGTTGAAGTGGAAGGCAAATATTGAGCCTTCACTGATGTCGAAGGTTCTTGCAACTTTATGCTAGTGCCTGTTGATGGCTGCCCACCCGTACTTCATCCTCTTGAGGAAGACTTCAAGATTATACCGTTGGTGCTGTATGAATACCTTCCTCGGCTCCTGACCATATAGGTGGTTTGAGACGTACTCATCGATGTATTGCTTTGGAAAGGACTAGAAACAAAGATATGCGTAAATTGTGTTTCTAAATATTGAAATTTCACAAAGGGAAAAAGACAAGTTAGAATAGATAGTACCATCCTATAGTTCACTGATGTATTCTTCATTGTGCAAACAAACAACTTGTTGTTTTTCATTTCAAGTTTGTTTATCTTAATAATCTTTATGGGTTTCTTGATTTGACCTATATTCATGAACACGTAATTTCCCCAGATGCAAAATGGGTCGAACAATGGGTCTAAACCTCTTAAGGAAGGACCTACATATGCAAGACCAAATTATTGTTAGAAACCTACATATTAGAATGGTTCCTGCAGTTGCAAAATACTGTGCTATTAGCCAAAGGATCATGAAAGTGCAAACCTCGATGGTAAACCTCAGTGTCTCCCATTGTTCCCCTTGTAACGTGTTTAAGAATAGATATTGATCAGTAAAATATGTGAATGAAAGAAAAACGCATTGCATATCCAACATATGAACTCAAGCCACATGGAAAAGCCAAGCGTGCTAAGAACTATGAAATATAGCAATTGTAGGTTTCACGTGCATAACAAAACAAAATTGAACCAACAATAATTGAACATCACATTTCAGATGATCACCAAAACAACTGAACCAAACTGTTAACTGAGCATCACATTGAACAATACAACATAGTAGTAGAAGGTCAGATTGCATACTAGCATTACATTGCATATTTAACTAGAGTTACTTAAGGGAAGGCAGGAGCAACACATGTAGAAGGTAAAATAAACATGCATAATAGGCGTAGCTAGCTGAACACAGGTCATTACTAATTAAGCTTAAAAAACAAGATATTCCTCGTCGTTGGAGATATCGATAACACTAGGCTTGGACGAGGGTGATGCCTTCACATTGTGGGTGCCCTCCTTGTAGTGGTGAGTTGCCTCAGCCTGTTCGGGCACTAACGTGCCTACTATGGATTCAGAAAAGCACGGGCACGCTGAGAAAACAACTCGGAGTCATCATCAAAGGCAACAGTGGAGCCGTGGAGAAAACACAACGAGCTATTGTTCAAAGCAGCCAACCGCGTGGCGGCGTTCGTGCGTGAGGCTTCGATGGTGGCCTCGACGTCTAGATGCTGCTCCAAGATGTGGGGGTCAACACGCATGACAACCATCGTGGCCTCATCCACGCGTGCGGTGGCGGTTTGCTTCTCCGCTGCCAGGTGCTCCTTGAGATCCTGGCTATACCACATGTACCATGTCTTTCGACGACGATTATGTGGGGGGTGGGCTGGTGATTTTGGTGGAATGTGTCACACTGGCGGTCGGGCCACTTGGAATGGAGGAGGAGGGGTGGAGGGGGGAGGAGTATGGGGAAGTTTTGGATTACCTGACTATGACTAGCGAGATGAGGTCGAGCAGCAGGAAGGACCGTCTCCGGTGAGGAGGCGGCACTGCAAGCAATCAGTGAGGGTTTGAACTTTGGAAATAAAGGGGGGGAGCAGGGGGAATGGGAAATGTGGCTTTTGGTTGGTTCGAGGCCAGGGGAGGTAGATATTTGCGCGACACCCAAAAATTTCGTTCGGTGTGGCAAAACAGTAGCATGCACAGTCACATCAGACACAGTACCATTACCATAACTGTGTGCAATATTCAACAACACAAACATATCCTAGAGTTTATCCCGTGTGTGATGAGACTGAACATGGAAATTTTGGTCTCCAAGCTTCCGGCGTAAGATATCGGATACTACATTGCACATGGTACGTCCATTTCATGTTTCATTTGGAGTATTAAATGGGGACACGGTGGCAAATGTTGGCCCAAATTTCCCTCATTACATTGTCATTGCTTAGTTTAACAACACTTGCAAATTTGAGTACTACACAAAAGAGCCTACAACAGTGCCCACACTTACTTAATCAAGCAACTAATAAACATTAGTTAATTGACTTAAACATTACTCTAACAAAACACCATTATCGTGGGAACAAGCCTGACAGTAGAAGGTAGGGGTACGAAGGGAGAGGGCAGAGTCCTAGCTACGGCGAGGATGTACACACGGATGTATGAGTTCCGGCCCCTCTCGTGGAGGTAACAACCCTACGTCTCAGTGCTCTGGAGCTTTGTCATGTGGAGAATAGAGATTACAATGGTTGCGAACCCTTGTGCCAGAGGGGAGGGGCAGCTTATATAGAGTTTGCTACCCCTCATAATTGCCAGGCATCCAAGGGTCCGATCGTGGGTATAAATATTAACGTTACTGGCAACGTACTCATAATTGCTATTAATGACGACTGGCCTAACGCCAGCCTGTTGGTTTCTCAGGGGCGACTTCTGGTCTTCTGTTGTCGACTGGAAGCAGGGTCGTCTGAGTGACAGGTGATTGTTGAGTGGAGGAAGGAGCTGCCGAATGGACTGGTTGTCGAGTGACTTGAACTCCATGGATAATTCGGTCGGAATCTCTCATGTGGTCCTTCAGCTTTCCAACACAGTGTCCTTGGGTAGCGTATGTAGGTCAGGCCTAGGACCCTACCCTAGGTACATATCCTCGTCATTAGCCCCCGAATGGATCAGGGTTTGAGTGGTGAAGGGGGGTATCGATGCCAGTTCGAAACAGGGCACCAAATCTTCCGAATGATTTTCGGGGCTTCAATGAAACTTGCGTCGACTGAATTCTTCGTCATTTGCCAGGATCGATTCTGTCTTGAAAGTGTTCGAGTGAACATTCTATGCCAACTTAATTCCGAGTGATCTGAAGGGATCTCTGGATGTGACGGGTCGCTCTATCAGGCCCGAACCTTCCAGGATACAAAAATTTGGGAAGCGTGCGCGCCCGCGAAGATGACGCCATGATCGGGGGAAGTGGGGGCACGATGCCTCGATTTGTGCGCCTGTCATTTCGCTATGTATAGGGTGCCATCTGCGGTTGAGATTTGCGGGGATCTAGCGGGTCCGCACGCCAGTGAGGCACTCGGCGGGGTATCAATCCCGAAGCGCCGCAGCTTGCACAGTGTTTCTCCCCCAAATCTCCTCTCTTCCTCGGCCTCCCTCGTCTCCAACACCCACTCTGCTCTACCCCAACGAAATCCTCCGTCGCCATGACGAAGGGAGCTGTGGAGAAGTTGGAGCGCGCCAAGAAGGGAGTCGCGAAGGGCAAGGCCAAGAAGCCCTCGATAGCCAGGTTCACCGTGCCGCCGGGGTGGATCCAGGGGGACTTTCTCCCATCGACAGTCACCTCCGCTGACGTCGAGAACCTCATCATCGATGGGCTCGTGGAGGACGGTGCTTGGAGGCTATCGGAGGGGGAGCACGAGACAGAGCCGCGCGAGGGAGAGCAGGTTCTTCTCCTCTCCCACATCGAAAGAGATTTTTCCATGCCTCCCCACCCGTTTTTATAGGATTCTTGAACTTCTTCGGAGCTCAGCTCCATCACTTTCCCCTAAATGTGATTACATACTTGTCTGTCTTCATCACTCTATGCGAGTGTTTCTTGGGTTGTTCTCCCCACTGGGGACTGTTCAAGCACATCTTCACCGCTAGATCCCAGACGGTAAAAAAGGCCCACCGTGAGGATGGAAAGACTCATGTACTCCAGCTGTGTGGGGGTCGAGGAATTCAAAAGAGAGCTCGTAGTTCTTTTCCTTCTGTGACTTTTCCTGAGTCGGTTAGAGGTTGGCATTCGACCTGGTTTTACTGCAAGGACACAGCTTCTCCCAATATGTCGACTGGCCTTTCTCACTTCACATTAGATCATCCAGCCGTTCCCAAATCTTTGAAAGTGTTGGAGGGAAAAAAAGTCCAGGTCGGAATCTTGGTGGATGCTGTAGGAGCCCTTATCCGCGACGGAGTCACTGGAATGGATCTCTTGGAGACATTCCTCAGTCGACGGATCCAGCCCCTCCAAGCAAGAGATCACACTATGTGGCATTATGCCGGTCCTGAGGAATCGACCAGGACACACCCGAAGGAGGTCTCACAAAAACTTTGGAGTAGTGGCTTCGCAGTATCACCGGAGCTTGCGACAACCCTCTTGGCGCAAAGAGGATCCAACCCTACTCTGCTGCAAACCTACCAAAGAATCTGGTAACTCTTGTCCTGTCGACTGTCATTCTTTGCTGTCGAGTGATTGATTGAAATGTTGACTGACTTCACTGTTTGAAACATGCAGGAGTGGACGCACATGCACTCGCTTGTGCCCAATGGAAGCCAACCTGAAGACGGTGGGGAGATCAAGGGTGGCAGCATGGACGTCGACTGCGTTTATGACAGTGAAGACGAATACGAGGACTTGGGTGACAATGAGGAGGAGGTCGAATCTCCGCCACGCGTCGAACGTCGATCCAACTCACGTCAGGACCCTACCACTGCTGCGGACAAAGACCCAATTCCGAGTGAAAGGAACCTAAAACGGGACCGTCCCTCGACTGTCGAGTCGGGCGAACGATCGGCGAAGCAGCCCAAGCCCAATACAGGAAAGCCCCGTAAAGCTCTGCCCCGCATGAAGATGTCTGTGACCATCGTCTGAATGTAAGTATTTGCTTTCATCTTTCGCTGTCGATTGCAACTTCTATTTTTTGTTGACCGAGTGGATTTTGATCTCCCAGTGCTGCTACCTCAATGACGTCGCCTCCAAGGGACGGAGAGGAGCAAATGGATGTGGATACTACTAATGCGGCTACTTCTCAAAGAGGTAAGTAAATCTTTACGCAGCCCTGATTCTTGAAGCTCTTCGATTGCGAAAGTAAATATCGCCGATTGGTACTTGCAGAAGTCATTCAACTGGAGGATGATGAAGAACAACCTAGAGGTACCGGGGGCGAACGTGAGACCTTGGTTGACCCGCTAGTACGCACCCGAAGAACTCAGTCGGGTCAGGCGCTCCAGCGGTCGACTGCTGGATCTTCTCAGGGAATAAGTGACTTGACACGGGTCAAAACCGATCCTGTAGTACCACTATAGAGTGCTCCACCAGCCGTTTCGACCATCATGACATTGACTCCAATCGGACCAACACAGACTACCTCGACTGCCCCAGCTGCCACAACGATCCCGCCGGTGACTGCTTTTCCTCTGCACCACGTTCCGGAAGGTCAGACCGGAGCCGCAAAGGAGGCCATGATCCAGGCGAAACAAATGATGCCATGCACCAAAGAGGTGTACGAGGCCATCAAGTTGGCTTACGATGTCAGCACAGTGCTTCACACCAATGTCCAAGTAAGTTCGGTTGTAAGTACATTTCCGATTGAATTCCTGTCTTCTTTGATTGTACACCCAATGGGTGTTTTCCACTTGAATGATGTTTGAAAGTTCTCCACTTGAATAGATGAGGTATTAATCGTGTAGATTTTAGTCCAGTGGGGGCATGCTGAGTGCACCCACTGGGTGTAGTCCCCGAGACCGTTGTCGAGTGCTTGCACTAGCAGGGGTCTTAGAGTTCGTCGTATACGGAATACATTTGCTACTCGACATGTCGAGCGAAGTTTGTCCTGACCACACCACGTCGCAACTTCTTTGTAGGTTTCATGGATATCATTTCATCAACCATGATATGACTCTACTTCAAAGGTGCGGGGTGGGGTGGCGGATCACTTGATAGATCGAGTATTAACAGGTTCAGTGGGGGCACTCTGAGTGCACCCACTGGGTGTAGTCCCCGAGACCGCCGTCGAGTGCTTGCACTGGCGGCGGTCTTAGAAGAGACAATATTCATATGCTTGCGCATGTTTGTTTATTTTTTTAATATCCTCTTCCACTCGACGGATCAAGAGTTAGCAGATCTAGTGGGGGCACACTGAGTGCACCCACTGGGTGTAGTCCCCGAGACCGCCGTCGAGTGCTTGCACTGGCGGGGGTCTGATAGAGACCACCGAATGCTCAGATAGGGCAGACCTTGTCAAATGTTTTATGAACCAATGGGGGCACGTTGAGTGCACCCACTGGGTGTAGGCCCCGAGGCTACTTTTGATCATAGACGATGAGCAATAGTCTTAAAAACTTGAACCCAGGACTTTTTGTCGTACACGGAGTACGCTTACCACTCGACATGTCGAGTGTACTCTTTTTTTAGCCGTCCCAAACCGAGGCTACCTTGTAGGTTTCATGGATATCATTTCATCAACCATGATATGACGCTACAAAGGAGCAGAGTGGGGTTGATGGGTCACTCGACTGATCGAGTATTAGCAGTTCCAGTGGGGGTACTCTGAGTGCACCCACTGGGTGTAGTCCCCAAGACCGCTGTTGAGTGCTTGCACAGGCGGGGGTCTGATAGAGACCACCTTGAACTCAGGGTTGTTACTGTACGCGGAGTACACGTGCCACTCGACTTGTCGGGTGGACTTTTGCTTGAATTCTTCTTCTCCTGAATGCAGGTTTCATGGAAATCATTTCATCAACCATGATATGACGCTACTTCAGGGTACTAGGGTGGGGCGGGGTTTGCCACCCAGCCGACTATTTTTGTCCTTTTGCACTCGGGAGCGCAGGTGTTTCTTGTCGATTGAATTTCTTTCTTTGTTGATTTCACAGAGCTTGCGAACTTGGCGCGTAGTACAAGGACCTTGAGGATGAAAGGAACCAGCTGCGTGTGGACTTGGAGGTCTCCAACATCAGTTTGGAGCGAGTGTGGACTGAACTAAAAACTCTGGGAGGTAACTTCTGTCGACCCGATGCGTTCTTATCCTCACTGTCCATGCTTTGAACCGAGTGTTTTCGCTCGAACAGACATACGCGATGAAAATCGTCGACTCCAAGCGTGACTCAACAATGCTATTTCTTTAGATACCATGAAGAAGGCGCTAGAGGACAAGGACAAAGCGCTTGCTGATGCCCAATGGGTGGCGCGGGAGAAGACTAAAGCTGCTGAGCAAAAACTGGCCGCCGCCAAGAAGATGGAGGTGGAAAACTCCAAGCTGAAGTAGGAGCGGGTGGAACTCATCAAGAAAACTAAGCAACTGACCAAGAGGAGCAATGGCTTGGAGAAGCATCTGGGGGAGTTCGCGAGAAAGATGTACATCATGCTCGACGATAACTATCCATGTTGACTGAACTTCATAAAATCCTTGACGACTGTATTTCATTGAACCTCCTCTCGTTTCTTTTTTCCAACAGAATTCTGCCAGGACTTTGAGAAGGAAACTGAAGAAATTGAGCCCAATTTGGATCCCACCAAGTCACCTGTTGGTGACGCAGTGGCAATGAACATGTTCTGACTCAATGTCAGGATCCAAGGCATTCAAGCATATGTCCTCCGACTGAAAACTGTGGTGGAGAAGATTGACAAGGAACTATTGCCAGAAGACACCCTTCAACTTGACCTTACATCCATGATGGCATGACTCAACGACCTACCCAGTTGAGTGCAAGCCTGGAAGAAATCTGCTACCCGTTGCGGAGCCGATGTAGCGCTCTCCCTTGTAAGAGTCCATTGCAAGGAGGCAAGGGAGGAGAAATTGAAGGAGCTCCGAGTGATGAATACAAAGAAACTTCAGTTTGAAGATTTCATGGAGACCTTTATTGATGCAGCCACAAGGATCGTAGATGGAATCGACTTGGACACATTCATTGAGCCAGCCAGCCCGTCGGGTGCTTGATAAACTTGATTTGTGAGAAAACTTTATTTGCCTCGGTATGTCAAGTGGAAATGTATCGACCTAAAAAATTCATTCGGGCCTTAAGCCTGAGCATGTTTGCTTGCGTGCGAAACACTTATCCATGACAAAGCTTCTAAATTTATCCGTATTTGATTTTCAATCGCTTGTTTGACTGAATTTCTTTTTTCGAACCTAGGCGAAGACTGATTGACAGCTAGGTCGTCGAGTGGATGGACTACTATCCACTCGGCAGGGTTTTTAACTTAGGCGAAAGCATGTTCGCAGCTAAGCCCCCGAGAGTGAGAATTGCTCAACACTCGGAGTAATTTTTATCTTAGGTGAGGATTGATTCACAGCTAAGTCGCCGAGTGTATGGACTGCTATCCACTCGGCAAGGTTTTTAACTTAGGAGAAAGCATGTTCATAGCTAAGCCCCCGAGTGTGAGAATTGCTCAACACTCGAAGTAATTTGAACTTAGGCGAAGACTGATTCGCAGCTAAGTCACCGAGTGTATGGACTGCTATCCACTCGGCAAGGTTTTTAACTTAGGCAAAAGCATGTTTGCAGCTAAGTCCCCGGGTGTGAGGATTGCTCAACACTCGGAGTATTTTTGAACTTAGGCGAAGACCGATTCACAGCTAAGTCACTGAGTGAATGGACTGCTATCCACTCAGTAGGGTTTTTAACTTAGGCAAAAGCATGTTCGCAGCTAAGCCCTCGAGTGTGAGGATTGCTCAACACTCGGAGTAATTTTGAACTTAGGCGAATACTGATTTGCAGCTAAGTCGCCAAGTGAATGGACTGCTATCCACTCGACAGGGTTTTTAACTTAGGCGAAAGCTTGTTCGCAGCTAAGCCCCCGAGTGTGAGGATTGCTCAACACTTGAAGTAACCCCAAGTGAGAAATTACTTGATCGGAGTCGACAAAAAGACTGCAGAAGTCACACTTGCATACATGACATGCTCTGAAATATTTTTATTACATCAAAACCACTCGGGTCCTAAGTATAGAAATGCCGGAGCAGATCTGCGTTCTAGGCTCACGGTTCATCCATCTGCTTCTTGAGGTTGTACAAGTGATAAGCTCCGTTGTTCAACACCTTGGTAACGACGAAGGGACCCTCCCACGATGGAGCGAGCTTGTGGGGACACTGTTGATCCACTCGGAGTACCAAATCTCCCTCATGAAACGACCGGCTCTTAACATTTTTCGCATTGGAACATCGCAGATCTTGCTGATAAGCTGTGGTCCGGATCAGTGACATCTCCCGCTCTTCATCCAAGAGGTCAACGCCATCCTGTCTTGCATGTTCAGCTTTGGATTCAGAATAAAGTTCCACTCGGGGAGAGTTGTGAAACAAATCACTTGGCAGGACAGCTTCGGCTCCATAGACCAGGAAAAAGGAGTCCGTCCAGTCGACCGATTAGGCGTTGTTCTCAGGCCCCATAAAATAGATGGAAGCTCTGTCACCTAGGCTCCGGCGGCATGATCTAAGTCACGCATGAGACGAGGCTTCAAACCTTGCAGGATGAGTCCATTAGCTCGCTCAACTTGTCCATTGGTTTGAGGATGTGCAACAGAAGCATAATCCACCCGAGTGCCCTGGGAGGTGCAGAAGTATCTGAATTCTTCCGAGTCGAAGTTGGTGCCATTATCTGTGATGATGATGTGGGGAATGCCGTATTGGAAAATTATTTCCCTCATGAATGTGACCGCTGTACAAGAGTTCAATTTCTTTATCGGCTTGGCCTCAGTCCACTTTGTAAATTTGTCGACTTCAACGAGCAAATGAGTGAATCCGCCCTTTCCAGTCTGAAAGGGACCAACCATGTCTAGGCCCCAGACATCAAATGTCCAAGCAAGGGGGATTGTCTTCAGGGCAAACGCCGCCTTGTGGGATAATTTTGCATAGATCTGGCACCCCTCACAATGATCGACAATGTCTTTGGCCATCTCATTGGCCTGTGGCAAAAAGAAACCAGCTCGGTCTGCTTTAGCGATGATTGTCCGTGAGGATGCATGATGGCCGCAAGTTCCCGAGTGGATTTCATCCAGAATCACTCGACCTTCTTCGCGGGAAATGCAGCGCTCCGTTACCCTAGTCACGCTTTCTCTGAACAGCTGACCCCCTATCACAGTAAAAGCTTTCGACCTACGCACAATTTGTCGTGCTTCTGTCTCATCTTTAGGGAGTTCTTGTCTAAGGATATATGCAATATTGGGCACCGTCCAATCGGGAATGACGACCATAATCTCCACGACTAAATTAATAACTGCAGGGACATCAACTTTAGTAAGATCGGTGGGACTCATCGCTTGCGGGATCTCTTCGGTGAAAGGATCTTCCTGTACCGAAGGAGTATGGAGATGTTCTAGAAACACATTGCTGGGGCAGGTTGTCGTGTGCATCCAATCTTTGCCAGCTCATCAGCTGCTTGATTCTTCACTCGGGGAACGTGATGAAGTTCCTGACCTCAAATTTCTTCTCTAGCTTTCTAACAATACTGCAGTATACAGTCATAGCAGGGTTTCGGACGTCCCACTCCTTCCTCACTTGATTAACCACCAAATCTGAGTCGCCATAAACCATCAGGCGCTTGACGCCGAGTGAGATAGCCATGCGCAACCCATATAAAAGTGCTTCATATTCTGCTTCATTGTTGGAGGAATTGAAGTGGATTTGCAGGACATAACTGAGTTTGTCGCCCTTCGGAGATAGTAAGACAATGCCAACACCAGACCCGTTCAACATTTTAGAACCATCGAAGAACATGGTCCAATGTGCCGAGTGAACCTAGATTGGGTGTTGCTGTTCAATCCACTCGGCCATAAAATCCGCAAGTGCCTGAGATTTGATCGCTTTCTTGGCTTCAAACTTGATGTCAAAGTACAAGAGCTCGATTGCCCACTTAGCCACTCGACTAGTTGCGTCTTGATTGTTGAGAATCTCGGACAACGGAGCATCATTGACGACTGAAATCGAGTGGTCTTGAAAATAATGTGCCACCTTCTTTGCTGACAGATAAATGCCATAAACCAGCTTCTAGTAGTGAGGATATCTTTGCTTCGAAGGAGTCAATACTTCAGACACATAATAGACTGGGCATTGGACTTTGTAAGCGTTGCCCTCCTCTTCCGGCTCGACGGTTAACACTGTACTGACGACCTAATTAGCGGTCGCGATGTATAGGAGCAATGGCTCTTTGCTGCGAGGAGCAGCAAGCACCGGCTCGGTGGATAGTAGGGTTTTGAGCTCGACAAACGCTGCTTCGGCCTCTGGAGTCCACTCGAACATATCTGACTTCTTCATCAGTCGGTACAAAGGCAATGCCTTCTCATCGAGACGAGAAATGAATCGACTCAATGCTGCCAAGCAACCTGTGAGCTTCTGAACATCGTGCACTCGCACGGGAGTCTTCATTTGGGTAATGGAGCTGATTTTATGAGGGTTGACGTTGATCCCTCGTTCTGAAATGAGAAAAATGAGTTACTTGTTGCCAGGGACACCAAAAGTACACTTAGCCAGATTCACCTTTATGTCGTGCCTTCTCAGATTAGCGAAAGTTTCAACCAAGTCAGCTAGCAGGCCGGAACCTTTGCGGGACTTGACAATGATATCATCCATATACGCCTCGACATTCCGAGGGATCTGGTCGAGTAAACACTTCTGAATCATGCACATGAAAGTAGCACCGACATTTTTCAAACTGAATGGCATGGTGATGTAGAAAAAACACCCGAATGGGGTGATGAAGTCTGTTTTTATTTCATCTGGGCCAAACAGACGGATCTGATGGTACCCAGAGTAAGCATCTAGAAAGGATAAACGTTCGCACCCCGCGGCCGAGTCAGCAATCTGATCTATGCGGGGGAGCGGGAAATGATCTTTCGGGCAGGCCCGATTGCTATGCTTGAAGTCAGCATAGTGACTTGTCCTTCTTGGGAACCATGACAAAATTTGAGATACACTCGGAGTGGTAAATCTCCCAAATGAAATTAGCTTGCAAGAGATGAGCCACCTCTTCATCGATTGCTTTACACTTCTCTGCCGCTGATCGATGCAAATGCTCCTTTACGGGCTTGGCCTTGGGATCAACTCTCAGTCGGTGCTCAGCCAGCTCCCTGAGAACCCCCGGCATGTCAGCAGGCTTCCATGCGAAGATATCATAGTTCTCACGGAGGAACTGGATGAGCTCGGCTTCCTATTTGCTATCGAGTGTTGCTGATATGTTGGTCGGAGCGGCAGTTGAATCTGTCGGGTGAATGTGCACTTTCTTCACTTCCCCTGGTGACTGAAATGCCAACTTGGAAGCAGGCTTCTTAGCGCGTAGCAAATCAGCAGGGTCAACACTCTTCTTGTATTCTTCCAACTCAACCATGGCCATCTGGTGATCGACGATCTTGGAGCCTGCTAGAGGCACTCTTTGGCTCTCTGTCGATTGCCGGTGACCATGATCATACCCTTAGGATGTGGCACCTTCAATTTGAGATACACGTAACATGGACGGGCATTAAACGAGCATACACGGGCCGACCCAAAATGGCGTGATAAGCACTCTGGAAATCCACGACTTCAAACGTCAACTTTTCCTTTCGTATTTTTTTATCTGTTCCGAATGTCACATCCAATGTAATTTGGCCGAGTTACTTGGCCTTCTTTCCTGGGATGACTCCGTGGAATTGCATGTTGCTCTCACTGAGTCGGGACATCGGAATGCCCATCCCTTTAAGGGTACCTGCGTAAAGAATGTTCAGGCCGCTACCACCATCAATGAGGACCTTGTGGAGTTGAGTGCCTCCCACAACCGGATCAACCACCAAAGCCTGTCGACCGAGGGTGGCCACATGAGAGGGATGATCCGACTAATCAAATGTGATGGCAGTCTGAGACCACTTGAGGTAGGTGGGGGTGGTAGGAACAACCATGTTGACCTCCCTGTTGATGACCTTCAATTGACTCTTGCTTTTGACATGAACAAAAATCATCAATGTAGCGATGACATCAGGGAATGTTTCTTTATCTTCATCATCCTTCTCAGGAGTTTTCTCACTCGACGGAGTCTCTTTGAACTGCTGAATGAGCAGTCGACACTGCCGAGTGGTATGCTTGGGCAATATCAAGTTGCCCTCGTCATCTTTCCTCGTGTTAAATGCACACGGTAGATCCAAGACATCAGTCGCTGACTGATCCTTTCCTTTCTTGGGGGCAAACTGTCCTTTGGCCTTCCCCTTATTCTTTCCTTGGGCCGCCAGAGCGGCCGCCTCTACCTGAACAGGGCCTTCAGCCTTTCGCTTCTGCTTCTGACTGGGATGGCTACCTGCCTCGTTGTCGACTGCCTTTCCTTTGCCACTGCGGAGGCGGTCTTCCTCTTCACCATTGGCGTACCGAGTGGTGATTTCCATCATCTTACTTAGTTAGATGTCGCTTCTTCGACCAAACTTCAAGTAGAGCTCTATGTACTTCACCCCAGCCTTAAAAGCACAAACATCCTGATGTTCAGAGACATTTTCCACTATATGATGCAGAGTGGACCAACGCTAAATGTAATCTCTCAAGGTTTCATTGGGCTTCTGAACACAATGCTACAAGTCAACCAGCCCGACAGGACGCTTACAAGTGCCTTCGAAAGTTCTGACGAACACTCGGGTGAGATCGTCCCATCAGTATATGCTAGATGGAGCCAAGCGATTCAGCCATGCACGAGCCGAACCAATCAACATCAAGGATAAATGTTTCATCGCGACGTTATCATTGCCACCACGAATCTGAATTGCCACTCGGTAGTTGTCCAACGAAGTCTCCGGCTTCGACATGCCAGAAAACTTCCCGATCCCAGCTGCCAACCTGAAGTTGGGGGAATCTGTATGAAACGAATGGCCCTGCTAAAGCACTCGGGGCCAGATATTACAACTGTGTTACCACTCGGAAAATCTCTGTCCAGACCATCTCTGTGGGCTCTGCCTCTGTCGATCCACCTCTGAGTGAGGAGATCATAAGCATCAAACCCTGCATTCCGCTCGTCATGGAACGAGTGCCTTTCGTCCTGGTACCGGGGCACGTGCGGACCACCTTGCGGAGGATTGGGCACTCGACGGTGGTCATCATGGTGAAGCTGATCTCTGAGCTGATCTTCATGAAAACCTCTGCCCCTTCGGCGCAAGGGCAACCCAGGGCTATGTGTCGACAAAACTGTTTCTACCCTGGGTGAGTTACTGTGAATCCTATTGCGCGACTACGAAACAACAAAATTCTAATGCTGCGTTGCATCCAGCAAAGCTCTAATATGGATCAACCCTCTACCAGCCTCTAACCGTGACGGCTGAATAGAATCTGCTATCCTAGCAGCAACTACAACGTTTAGCACAGGAGTACGGTATACCTCAACATTGTTGTGAGATTCAGTCGGAAATAGCTGTCGCTGACATCGACTGGAAACTGGTGGACGCTGATGAGCACGCTCGTCGAGTTCTCTCTAAAGCTCTTCAAGCCATATGCGTGTGGCCTCCAAGGCCTAGGCCTCGGCGGTCGTACCGATGATGGGAGTATGAAGGACTTCCCCATCGCGACGCGGCTGTTCACTCGACGGTCCGCCAACTTCCCTCCTGCCGTGGCTGAAGCCTGGTAGCAGGCTTTGATGAGAACTAGCCATTAGGACCTCTGTAGCAGGATCACAACTTTCACACTCGAAAGGAACATTAGACTAACCGGAGTCTGACTCAAACACGCCGTGAAGGGACTCGGCGGGCTCGATCACCGCAATCCGTGGAGAAGAAATTTGGCGAGCCACTGCATGCTTGACCCACCACTGGAGTCATGAGCGACCAGATCGCTTGCGTCGATGAACAGCGGGAAAACCCGACGAATATGGAGTCGACAGCTATTGCAGCAACACGCCACAGGAACTCGCGCGGAAGTGCGTAGCCCCATGGACTGGTAGTGCCTCAACATCGAGAGGCGCTTTCTAAAGCCATGCCGAATCGTCAGCGATGAAGGTGAGGGCTCCGAAACAGATCTCATGGCCCAGAGCGAAAACACCGCTGAAAGACATGACGAAGGGTTAAAAACGCAACCTCGCCGGAAGCCGCATAGACGCCTTCCCCATGGTGGGCGCCAACTGTCGTGGGAACAAGCCTGACAGTAGAAGGTAGGGGTATGAAGGGAGAGGGCAGAGTCCTAGATACGACAAGGATGTACACACAGATGTATGAGTTCCGGCCCCTCTCGTGGAGGTAACAACCCTGCGTCCCAGTGCTCTGGAGCTTTGTCGTGTGGAGAATAGAGATTACAATGGTTGCGAACCCTTGTGCCAGAGGGGAGGGGTGGCTTATATAGAGTTTTCTACCCCTCATAATTGCCAGAAATCCAAGGGTCCATTTGTGGGTATAAACATTAACGTTACCGGTAACGTACTCATAATTGCTATTAATGACGACTGGCCTAACGCCTGCCTGTTGGTTTCTCAGGGGCGACTTCTGGTGTTCTGTTGTCGACTGGAAGCAGGGTTGTCCGAGTGACAAGTGACTGTCGAGTGGAGGAAGGAGCTGCCGAATGGACTGGTTGTCGAGTGACTTGAACTCTATGGATAATTCAATCGGAATCTCTCCTGTGGTCCTTAAGCTTTCCAACACAGTGTCCTTGGGTAGGGTATGTAGGTCAGACCTAAGACCCTACCCTAGGTACATATCCTCGTCACCATCACTCTAGAGAGAGACTAATATCCTGCCCGACATTCTTCGATCTCCGCTGCCTCCTCGATGACCACCTCCCGCTCAACGAACTATGGGGAATGGAGATCCATGGGATCAATTGCCACATACTCTAGCATCTCGCAGTCTTTGTGCACCATCTCTTTGGATAAAGGCACCATGAGACGGGCGTGGGCGGCCTTGCTTCAGGCATGGACAACCACAATCTTGGCTAGGGAGGACGCCGATGAACGGACGCCTGCTAGAGCACACTCAACGATTACGAACTCAACGGAGGTGGGTTGTCGACCGGTGTCGGAGAAGGCAGATGTGATTTGTGTAGCGACCGACATGAGATGGGCGTGGGTGGCCTCGAGATGGGACTGGGCGTACGCCATCAGGGCTATGGCAACCATCGAGGAACTAACAACTGATGTGTTGTTCTCACCATTTGCTATCCCCGTCGCAGTTGTTGCTGCCGCCCTCTCAGCTGCAGCAGCTGCCCTTTCGGTTGCCGCAGCTGCTCTGTCGGAGGTAGCAGCTGCGTTCAAGCATGTTGAGAGCGTGCTTGATGAGGATATGTACCTAGGGTAGGGTCCTAGGCCTGAACTACATGCCCTACCTAAGGACATGACATTGGAGGACTTGAAGATCACAAATAAGCTTCCAACCGGATTCTCGATGACGATCAAGTCTCTTGACAGGCAATCCACTCGGAGACTTCTTCATCCACTCGACGGTCGTCTGTCACTCGGAAGACCTCAATTCCACTCGATGCTAGAAGACCAGAAGCCACCTCCAGGAGGCCAACGGGCAGGCGTTAGGCCTTTCGTCATTAGTAGCTTTTATTATGTACGTTAACAGTAACGCCAGTCTTTAAACCCATGGTCGGACCCTTAGATGCCGGGCAATTATGAGGGGCATCGAACTCTATATAAGCCGTCCCTCCCCTCTGGCACAAGGGTTCGCAACCACTGTAATCTCAATATTCCACAGGACAAAGCTCCTGAGCACTGAGACGTAGGGCTGTTACCTCGATGAGAGGGGCCTGAACTCATACATCCGTGTGTACACCCTCGCCATAGCTAGGACTCTGCCCTCTCCTTTCGTACCCCTACCTTCTACTGTCAGGCTTGTTCCCACGACAGTTGGCGCCCACCGTGGGGCAGGCGTCTAAGCGACTTCCTACGAGGTTGCGTTTTTCATCCTTCGACATGTCTTCCGGCGGTGTTTTTGCTCTGGGCCACGAGATCTGTTTCGGAGCGCTCACCTTCATCGCCGACGATTCGGCATGGCTTTAGGAAGCGCCTCTCGACGTCTAGGCGCTCCCGGTCCGCGGGGCCGTGCACTTCCGCACGATTTCCTATGGCGTGCTGCTGCGTCAGCCGTCGACTCCCTATGCGTCGGCTCCCCTTGCTGTCCGCTGTCGCAAGTGGTCCGGCCGCTCACGACTCCAGCGTTGGGTCAATCATGCAGTGGCGCGTCAAATTTCTTCTCCGCAGATCGCTGCACTCGAGCCTGCCGAGTCCCTTCACGACATGTTTGAGTCGTATTCCGACCCGTCTGATGTCCCTTCCGAGTGCGAGAGCTGCGATCCAGTAGCGGAGGTCCTTATGACGGGCTCTCGTCAAAGCCTGCCACCGGGATTTTCCCATGGCAAGCGCGATGCTGGCGGTGCATCGAGTGAACAAACCTGTCGCGATGGTGAAGTTCTTCATACTCCCATCGTTGGAACAACCGCCGAGGCTCAGGCCTTGGAGGCCGCATGTATTCAGCTAGAAGAGCTCCAGAGGGAACTCGACGAGTGCGCTCGCCAGCGCCCACCAGTTGCCAGTCGACGGCAGCGACAGCTGTTCCCGACTGGATCCCACAACAACGTTGAGGTATATCGTACCTCCGTGTTAAATGTTGCAGCTGCTGCTAGGATAGCAGATTCCATTCAGCCGTCGCGGTCAGAGGCTGGAAGAGGGTTGATGGAAATCAGAGAATTGCTAGATGCAGTGCAGCGTCAGAATTCTGTTGTTTCACAGTTCCGCAACAGGATACACAACAACTCACCCAGGGTGGAAACCATTCAGTCGGCACACAACCCTGGATCGCCCCTGCGTCATAGGGGTGGAGGCTTTCGTGAAGAGCAAGTTAGAGATTAGTTTCACCGTGAAGACCGCCATCGAGTGCCCACTGCTCCGCATGGTGGTCCTCATGTGCCCTGGCACCAGGACGAAAGGCGCTCATTTGGTGATGAGCGGAATGCAGGTTTTGATGCTCGTGATATCCTCACCCAGAAGCGAATAGACAGGGCCAAAGCTTACAGAGAAGGACAAGACCGAGATTTTCTGAGTGGTAGCTTGGCCGTGATTTCTGGTCATGAGTGTTTTAGTAGAGCCATCCGTTCAGCAGAAATTCCCCCAACTTCAGGTTGGCGGCTGGGATCGGGAAGTTTTCTAGCGAGTCAAAGCCAAAGACTTGGTTGGATGATTACCTAGTGGCTTTACAGATTGGTGGCTGCAATGATAACGTCTCAATGAAACACCTGTCCTTGATGTTAGATGGTTCAGCTCATGCTTGGCTGAATCGCTTGGCTCCTTCCAGTATATATTGCTGGGAGGATCTTGCCCGAGTGTTCATCCGAACCTTCGAGGGCACTTGCAAGCACCCTGCCGGCTGGTTGACTTACAGCATTGTGTCCAGAAGCCCAATGAGACTTTGAGAGATCATTTTCAGTGGTTGTCCACTCTGCATCCTACAGTGGAGAATGTGTCAGAACACCAGGCTGTGTGTGCTTTCAAGGCCGGTGTGAGATACAGAGTGCTTTATTTGCAGTTCGGTCGAATGGGTGACATTTCACTCGGCAAGATGATGGAGATCGCCACTTGGTACACCAATGGCGAGGAAGAAGACCGCCTCCATAGTGGCAAAGAAAAGGCAGTCGTCAGTGATACTGGCGGCAACTCCAAACGGAAACAGAAGCGAAAAGCTGAGGGTCCGGTTCTGGCAGAAGGAGCCGCACTAGCGACCCAAGCGAAGAATAAGGGGAAGGCTAAAGCATAGTATGCCCCCAAGAAAGGAAAAAAAATCAGTTAGGGACCAATATTATGGATCAGCCATGTGTAATTCACACGAGGAAAGATGAGGAGGGCAATGTGATTTTGCCCAAGCACACCACTTGGCAGTGTCGGACACTTATTCAACAGTTTAAAGAGACTCTGCCAAGTGACAAGACTCCTGAAAAGGATGAAGATGAAGATAAAGAAACATTCCCAGATGTCACTGCTACACTTGTGATTTTCGCTGATGTAGAGAGCAAGAGTCGAGTGAAGGTCATCATCCGGGAGGTCAACATGGCCGTACCTGCTACCCCCACCTACCTCAAGTGGTCCCAGTATGCTATCACATTCGATCAAACAGACCATCCTGCTCATGTGGCCACTCCTGGTCGACAGGCTCTGGTAGTTGATCTGATGGGGGGGGGCACTTGACTCAGAAAGGTCCTCATGGACGGTGGCAGCAGTCTAAACATCCTCTATGCGGATACCCTGAAAGGTATGGGCATTCCGATGTCCTGACTGAGTGAAAGCAACATGCAATTTCACGGAGTCATCCCGGGTAAGAAGGCCAAGTCACTCGGCCAGATTGCATTGGACGTGACGTTCGGGAACAATAGAAATTTTCAAAAGGAAAAGTTAACATTTGAAGTCGTGGATTTCCAGAGTGCCTATCATGCCATTTTGGGTCGACCCGCGTATGCTCGTTTCATGGCCTGTCCATGTTACGTGTATCTCAAGTTGAAGATGTCGAGCCCTAAGGGTGTGATCATGGTCACTGGCAATCGACAGCGAGCTGAAGAATGCCTCCAACAAGGCTCCAAGATCGCCGATCATCAGATGGCCATGGTCGAGCTGGAGGAGTAGAAGAAGAGCGCTGGCCCTGCTGATTTGCTCCGCACAAAGAAGCCTGCTTCTGAGTCAGGCTTTCAGTTGGTAGGGGAAGTAAAGAAGGTGCACATCCACTTGACGGATCCAACTGCTGCCCCGACAAATATATCATCAACGTTCGATAGCAAATAGGAAGCCGAGCTCATCCAGTTCCTCCGTGAGAACTGGGATATCTTCGCATGGAAGCCTGCTGACATGCCAGGGGTTCCCAGGGGACTGGCTAAGCACCGTTTGAGAGTTGATCCGAAAGCTAAGCCCGCCAGGGAGCATTTGCGTCGATCGGCGGTGGAGAAGCGCAAAGCAATCTGTGAAGAAGTGGCCCGTCTCTTGCAAGCCAAGTTCATTCGGGAGATTTACCACTCCGAGTGGCTCTCGAATGTTGTGATGGTGCCCAAAAAGGATAAGTGGTTGCGTATGTGCATTGACTTCAAACATCTCAATCAGGTTTGCCCAAAGGATCATTTTCCGCTCCCCCGCATAGATCAGATTGTTGACTCGACTACGGGATGTGAACGTTTATTGTTTCTAGATGCTTAATCCGGGTACCATCAGATCCGTCTGTATGGCCCAGATGAAATAAAGACAACCTTCATCACCCATTCAGGTGTTTTTGCTACATCACTATGCCATTCGGTCTGAAAAATGCTGGCGCTACTTTTATGTGCATGATTCAAAAGTGTTTACTCGACCAGATCCCTCGGAATGTCAAGGCATACATGGATGATATAGTGGTCAAGTCCCGCAAGGCTTCCGACCTGCTGGCTGACTTGGCCAAAACATTTGCCAATCTGAGGAGACACGACATAAAGCTGAATCTGGCCAAGTGTACTTTCGGCATCCCTGGCGGCAAGTTACTCGGTTTTCTCGTTTCCGAACGAGGGATCGATGTCAACCCTGAGAAAATCAGCGGCATTACCCGAATGAAGACTCCCATGCGAGTGCACGATGTTCAGAAACTCATAGGTTGCCGGGCAGCATTGAGTCGATTCATTTCCCGTCTCGGTGAGAAGGCGCTGCCTCTATATCAATTGATGAAGAACTCTGACACATTTGAGTGGACTCCAGAAGCCAAAGTAGCGTTTGTTGAGCTCAAAGCCCTGCTCTCCACCTAGCCGGTGCTTACCGCTCCCTGCAGCAAAGAGCCATTGCTCCTGTACATCACGACCACTAATCAGGTCGTCAGTCCAATGCTAACTATCGAGCGAGAGGAGGATGGTAAAGCTTACAAAGTCCAACGGCCAGTTTATTATGTCTCTGAAGCTCTGTCCCCCTCAAAGCAAAGATATCCACACTACCAGAAGCTGGTTTATGGTATTTACTTGTTAGCGAAGAAGGTGGTGCATTATTTTCAAGACCGCTCGACTTCAGTCGTCAGTGATGCTCCATTGTCCGAGATTTTCAACAATCGAGATGCAACTGGTCGAGTGGCTAAGTGGGATATCGAACTCCGACATTTTGACATTAAGTTTGAAGCCAAGAAAGCAATCAAGTCCCAAGCACTGGCAAATTTTATGGCCGAGTGGATTGAATAGCAACAGCCAATCCAGGTTCACTCGGTACACTGGACCATGTTCTTCGACGTCTCTAAAATGTTGAATGGGTCCGGTGCTGGTGTTTTCCTAATATCTCCCAAGGGCGACAAGCTCAGTTATGTCTTGCAAATTCACTTCGATTCCTCCAACAGTGAGGCAGAATATGAAACACTTTTGTATGGGTTGTGCATGGCTATCTCACTCATTGTCAAATGCCTGATGGTTTATGGCGACTCAGATTTGGTGGTGAATCAAGTGATGAAAGAGTGGGATGTTCGAAACCCCGCTATGACTGGGTACTGCAATGCTGTCAGAAAGTTGGAAAAGAAATTCGAAGGCCTGGAACTTCATCATGTTCCTCGACCGAAGAACAGGCGGCCGACAACCTATGAAAGATTGGGTCCACTCGACGGCCTGTCCCTAGTGATGTGTTCTTAGAGCACCTGCATACTCCCTCGATGCAAGAAGATCCTTTCACCGAAGAGCCCCCGCAAGCTATGAGCTCCACTGATCTGACTGAAGTCGATGTCCCTGTAGTAATCGATTTGGTCATGGAGATTCTAGTTGTCATTCCTGATTGGACGGTGCCTTGCATTGCTTATATCCTCCGACAGAGCTCCCTGAAGATGAAATAGAGGCTCGACAGATTGTGCACAGGTCCAAGGCCTTTACTGTGATTGGGGATCAACTGTTTAGAGAAAGCGCGACTGGCGTGACGCAGCGTTGCATCTCCCCAAACAAGGTCGAATGATTCTGGATGACATCCACTCGGGAACTTGCGGCCATCATGCATCCTCGCGGACAATCGTTGCTAAAACATACCGAGCTGGTTTCTTCTGGCCACGGGCTAATGAGATGGCTAAAGACATTGTTGATCATTGTGATGGATGCCAATTCTATGCAAACTTGTCACATAAGCCGGCCTTTGCTCTAAAGATGATTCCCCTTGCCTGGCCATTTACTGTTTGGGGACTCGACATGGTTGGACCCTTTCGGACCGGAAAAGGCGGATTCACTCATTTGCTGGTTGCAGTCAACAAATTTACCAAGTGGATAGAAGACAAGCCCATCAAGAAGTTGAACTCCCGCATGGCGGTCACATTCATGAGAGAAATAATTTTTCGATACGGAGTTCCTCACAACATCATCACGGATAACGACACCAACTTTGACTCGGAATAATTCAGAAACTTTTGCACCTCTCAACGCACTCGGGTGGATTATGCGTCAGTTGCACATCCGCAAACCAATGGGCAAGTCGAGCGAGCTAATGGCCTCATCGTGCAAGGTCTGAAGCCTTGTCTCATGCGGGATCTGGATCATGCCGCTGGTGCCTGGGTGACTGAGCGCCGTTTATGTTATGGGGCCTGAGAACTATGCCAAATCGGCCGACTGGATGGACTGCTTTTTTCCTGGTCTACAGTGTCTAAGTTGTCTTGCCGAGTGACTTGTTTCACAATTCTCCTTGAGTGGAACTTTACTCTGAAGCTGAAGCTGAACAAGCTAGGTAGGATGGTGTCGATCTCCTGGAGGAAGAGTGAGAGATGGCTTTGATCTAGACTACAGCTTATCAGTAGGATCTGTGGCGCTTCCATGCGAAGAATGTCAAGTGTCGATCGTTTCATGAGGGAGACTTGGTGCTCCAAGTGGATCAACAGCGGCCTCATAAGCTTGCTCCAGCATGGGAAGGTCCTTTCATCGTCACCAAAGTGCTGAACAATGGAGCTTATCACCTGTACAATCTCAAGAAGGAGATGGACGAGCCACGAGCCAAGAATGCAGATATGCTCCGATGCTTTTATACTTAGAGACAGAAGAGTTTTTTATGTAATAAGAATACTTCATCTATGCAACTCAGACTTCCACAATATATTACCGATTCCGATCGTAAAGTTTCTCTCTTGGGAAAACTCCGAGTGTTGAGCAATCCTCACACTCGGGGGCTTAGCTGCGAACATGCTTTCACCTAAGTTAAAAACCCTGTCGGGTGGATAGCAGTCCATTCACTTGAGGACCTATTTGCAAATCAATCTTCGCTTAGGTTCAAAAATACTCCGAGTATCGAGCAATACTCACACTCGGGGGCTTAGTTACGAACATGCTTTCGCCTAAGTTAAAAACCCTGTTGGGTGAATAGCAGTCCATTCACTCGACGACCTATTTGTGAATCAGTCTTTGCTTAGGTTCAAAAATACACTGAGTGTTGAGCAATCCTCACACTCGGGGGCTTAGCTGCGAACATGCTTTCGCCTAAGTTAAAAACCCTATCGGGTGGATAGAAGTCTATTCACTCGACGACCTATTTGCGAATCAGTCTTCGCTTAGGTTCAAAAATACACCGAGTGTCGAGCAATCCTCACACTCGGGGGCTTAGTTGCGAACGTGTTTTCGCCTAAGTTAAACTCTCTGTCGAGTGGATAGTAATACATCCAATCGATGCCCTAGCTGCGAA
The DNA here is from genome assembly GCA_022496015.1 of Hordeum marinum. Taxonomy (NCBI): domain Eukaryota; kingdom Viridiplantae; phylum Streptophyta; class Magnoliopsida; order Poales; family Poaceae; genus Hordeum; species Hordeum marinum. The sequence continues at coordinate 195,972,357 of CM039672.1, read as the reverse complement.
TGAATCTTCGCCTAGGGTCAAAAATATTCCGAGTGTTGGGCAATCCTCACACTCGGGGTCTTAGCTGCGAACATGTTTTCGCCTAAGCCTAAAAACAAACTAAGTCGAGCAAACAATTGAAAGCCAAATACAGATAAATTCAAAGGTTTAATCACAGATAAAAGTTTTGCAAGAAAGCAAACGTGCTCAGGCCTAAGGCCTGAATGAATTTTTAAGCTGATATAGTTTCACTCGGCATACCGAGGCAAATAAAGTTTTTCTCTCAAAGAGTCAAGTTTTCAAGCGCCTGATGGGCTGGCTGGCTCGACGAAAGTGTCCAAGTCGATGCTGTCCGCGATCCTGGTGGCTGCGTCGATGAAGGTCTCCATGAAATCTTCAAACTGGAGTTTCTTCGTGTTAACCACTTGGAGCTCCTTCAACTTGTCTTCCCCCACCTCCTTGCAATGGACCCTCACAAGGGAGAGCGCCACGTTAGCACCGCAGCGAGCAGCAGATTTCTTCCAGGCTTGCACTCGACTAGGGAGGTTGTCCAGGCATGCCATAATGGATGTGAGGTCTAGCTGAAGATTGTCTTTAGGCCACAACTCGTTGTCGATCCTCTTCATTGCATTTTTCAATCGAAGGACATACGCTTGAACACCCTGAAGCCTGAAGTTGAGTCTGAGCATGTTCATGGCCACCGCGTCTCCAACAGGTGACTTGGTGGGATCCAAGTTGGGCTCGATCTCCTCAGTCTCTTTCTCAAAGTCTTGGCGGAATTCTATGAAGGGAGAATGGGAGAATGGGAGGAGGACTGATGAGATACAGTCGCCAAGAATTTCATAAAGTTTAGTCAATAGAGAAACTCACGGTCGAGCAGAATATACATCTTCCTCAAGAACTCTCCCAAGTGCCTCTCCAGGCCATTGCTCTTCTTGGTTAGTTGCTTAGTATTCTTAATAAGGTCCACATGCTCTTGCTTGAGCTTCGAGTTCTCTTCCTCCATCCTCTTTGCAGCAGTCAGCTTCTGGTCGGCAGCTTCAGTTTTCTCCTTCGCCACGCGCTGGGCGTCAGCGAGCGCTTTGTCCTTGTCCTCCAGCGCTTTATTCATGGAATCTAAAGAAACAACATTGTTGAGTCGCGCTTGGAGTCAACGGTTTTCATTGCGTAAGTCTGTTCGAGTGAAAGCACTCGGTTTACAGCATGGAAGGTGAAGATAAGAATGCAGGGGGTCAACGAAGGTTACCTCCCAGAGTTTTTAGCTTGGCCCGCACTCTCTCCAAATCATTGTTGGAGGCTTCCAAGTCCACGCGTAACCGGTTCCTTTCATCTTCAAGATCCTTGTACTACATTCCAAGTTCACAAGCCCTCTAAAATCAAGAAAGAAAGAAATTCAATCGACAAGAAATATCAGCATTGAAGTGTAGAAGACCAAAAACGGTCAACTGGGCACCGCACATCACCCTGCCCCACTATCCTGGAATAGCGTCATATCATGGTTGATCAATGATGTCCATGAAACCTGCGTCCTGGGGAAAGAGAATTCAACCAAAATAAAACTCGACATGTCAAGTGGCTCGTGTACTCCGCGTACCGTAAACAAGTTCAAGACAATCTCTATCAGACCCCTGCCAGTGCAAGCACTCAACGGCGGTCTCGGGACTACACCAAGTGGGTGCACTCAGAGTGCCCCCACTGGAATGGTTAACACTCGATCTGTCGAGTGTTCCGTCGACCCCGTTCCACACCTTTGAAGCGGCGTCATGTAATGGTTGATCAAATGATGTCCATAAAACCTACAAGATAGCTTCAGAGCGGGACGACCAATAAAAAATATATATACAACTCGACATGTCGAGTGACAACCGTACTTCGCGTATGACTGAAATTCCAATTTCAAGTTTTCAAGACTATTGCTTATCGTCTTCGATCAACAGTAGCCTCAGGGACTACACCCAGTGGGTGCACTTAGCGTGCCCCTACTGGTTATAAAACAGTCGACAAGGTCTGCCCTGTCGAACATACGTCACCCGATCTGTCGAGTGATGTGCCTCCCCCCACTCCTTGAAGTGCAGTCTATCCTTATGTAGCGTCATATCATGGTTTATCAATGATCCATGAAACCTACAAAGTAGCTACAGAGTGGTGCGATGAAAGGCAAACATATCCCGCATACAGCAAACTCTAAGACCCCTACCGGTGCAAGCACACAACAGCGGTCTCGGGGACTACACCCTGTGGGCACACTTAGCGTGCCCCCACTGGATCTGCCAACTCTGGACCTGTCGAGTGGCAGAAAATATCCATCTATGGAACATCCATCACCCGATCTGTCGAGTCACATGCCCCCTACGCTCCATGAAGTGCAGTCTATCCTTATGTAGTGTCATATCATGGTTTATCAATGATATCCATGAAACCTACAAAGTAGCTGCAGAGTAGCACGGTCAAGGGCAAATGTATCTCGCATACAGCAGACTCTAAGACCCATGTCGATGCAAGCACTCGACAGCGGTCTCGGGGTCTACACCTAGTGGGTGCACTCAGAGTGCCCCCACTGACCCAAAATCAACTCGACTAAGACCTAATCTATTTGAGTGGAGAGCTTTCAAACATTCTACGAGTGGAAAATAAACACCTAGTGGGTGTATGGTCAAAGAAGACAGGAATTCAATCAGAAATGTACTTACAATCGAACTTACCCGGACATTCGTGCGAAGCGCTGTGCTGGCATTGTAAGCCAGCTTGCTGGCCTCATACGCCTCCTTGGTGCACATCATCATATGCTCTGCCTAGATCATGGCCTCCTTTTTAGCTCCGGTCTGATCTTCCGAGACGCAGTGCAAAGGAAAAGCCGTCATCGGCACATGTGGCGTAATGGTTGGAGCAGTAGAGGTAGTTTGGGTAGGTCCGATTGGAGTCCATGTCACGATGGTTGAAAAAACTGGAGGGGCACTCATTAGAGGCACTGTTGGGTCAACCCTGATCCGTGTCGAGTCGCTCATCCCCTGGGAGGACTCCACAGTTGACCTCTGAGGCGTCTGTGCAGATGAAGTTCTTCGAGTGCATATGCGCGGGATGCTTAAGGTCTCGCCTCCGCCTCCCGTACCCCCAGGGTGTTCTTCATCATCTTCTAGCTGGATGGTTTCTGCAATTATCAATCGACAGAATTAGCTTTGGCAATCGACAAACCATATTCAAGAAGCAGAACTGAAGAGTTGATTACCTCTATGAGAGGTGGCTGCATCGGCAATGTCTACATCCATTGCATCCCCTCCGTCATGTTGAGGCGACGTCACTAAAGTAGCAGCTCTGATGGGTCGAATAACATTTAGTCAAAAAGGATTCAAAGTTACAATCGATAGTGAGAATTCAAAAGTAAACACTCACGTGGAGACGACAGGCATGACCATCTTCATGCGAGGCAGGGCTTTGCGATGTTTGGCCACATTCGGTTTGGGTTGCTTCCTCGATCGTTCACTCGACTCAATAGTTGAGGGTTGGCTCTACTTTGGGTTCTTCTCTCTTGGCCCCGGGGCCCTGTCTTCAGTAGTCACGGGGTCTTGGCGGGACTTGGAGTGGCGTTCGGAGCGAGGAGGAGACTCGACTTCTTCCTCGTTTTCGTACTCGTCTTCGGAGTCTTCTGAGCCGTTGCCGTCTACAATGCCGCCCTCGCTCACCACACCATCTTCAGTTTGGTTCCCGTTGGTAACAGGCGAATACATGTTCGTCCACTCCTGCATGATTCAAACAAAGAAGTCAGTCCATAAATCAATTTATCACTCGACAATACAAGTTATTCAGTCAACAAAGTGCAACTTACCAGATTCTTCGGTGGGTTTTCGGCCAAGTAAGGTTGGATCCTCTTGGCTCCCAAGGGGTTGTCACACGCCCCAGTGACGCTGCGAAGCCACTGCTTGACCGTTTTTTGTGGAACCTCTTCTGGGTGCGTCCTAGTCGAGTCCTCAGGGCCTGCGTAGTGCCACATGGTGTGATCCCTAGCTTGAAGCGGCTGACTCCGTCGACTGAGCAATGTCTCCAACAGATCCATGCCAGTCACTTCACCCCAAATTAGTTGCACCACAGCCTCCACCAGGATTCACACTTGGACATGTTCCTCTTCAGTCACCCTGAGAGACTTGGGGACAACTGGACAGTCAGTTGTATAGGGGAAAGACCAGTCGACATGTTGGGAGAAGCTACATCTTTGCAATAGAACCAAGTTGACTACTAGCCTCTAACAGATTCAGGAAAGGTCATAGAAGGGAAAGAACTACGAGCTCTTTTCTGAAGTCCTAGACCCCCACACAACTGCAGCACATGAGTCTTCCCATCCACAGGAAGAGCTTTCTTCACAGTCTGAGATCTAACCGTAAAGATGTGCTTGAACAGCCCCCAATGAGGGGGACAGCCCAGAAAGCACTCACACAAGGTAATGAAGGCAGGCAAATAGGAAATCGCATTCGGCGGGAAGTGGTGGAGCTGAGCGCCAAAGAAGTTCAGAAACCCTCTAATGAATGGGTGGGGAGGCAAAGAAAAATCTCTTTCGACGTGGGAGAGAAGGAGGACTCTCTCCGTCGCGTGGCTCTGGTTCGCGCTCTCCCTCCAGCAGCCTCCAGGCGCCGTCTGCCACAAGACCATCGGCGACCATGTCGTCCATGTCCTCACGAGTGACCACAGAGGGAACAAAATATCCCTGCATCCATCCTGCCGGCGTGGTGAACTGAGCGGTCGAGGGATTCTTGCCTTTGCTTTTCATCTCCCCCTTCTTGGCGCACTCCAGCTTCTCCGTGGCGCCCTTCTTCATCGCGGTGGTAGCTCTCGTTGGAGAAGAACGGAGTGTGGCGCTGGAGACAGAGGAGGCGGAAGAGGAGAGGAAGTTTGGGGAATAGGTACTGTGCAATTCGCGATGCTTCGGGATTTATACCCCACCGAGTGCCTCGCTGACTGGTGGGCTCATGAGATCGCCGCACACGCCAACCGTAGGCTGCGCCCTATACGTGGTGAAATGACTGGCGTGTGGATCGAGGCGTCATGCCCCCACTTGCTCCGATCGTGGCGTCATCATCGCACGCGCGCGCTTCCCAAATTTTCGTATCCCGTGAAATCCGGGTCTGACAGACCGACCCGTCGCCTCAAAAGATTCCTTCAGATCACTCGGAGCAAAATCGACGTTGAACATTCACTCGGGCACTTTCAAGGCTGAATTGATCTTTGCGAATGATGAAGAGTTCAATCGACGCAAGTTTCGTTGAAGCCCTGAATATCATTTGGAAGATTTGGTGTCTTTTTCTGAACTGACATGGATGCCCCCATTCACCACTCGAACCTTGATCCATTCGGGGGCTAATGACGAGGATATGTACCTGGGGTAGGGTCCTAGGCCTGACCTACATGCCCTACCTAAGGACATGACATTGGAGGACTTGAAGATCACAAATAAGCTTCCAACTGGATTCCCGATGAGGATCAACTCACTCGACAGGCAATCCACTTGGAGACTTCTTCCTCCACTCGACGGTCGACTGTTACTCGGAAGACCTCAATTCCACTCGACGCCAGAAGACCAGAAGCCACCTCCAGGAGGCCAACTGGCAGGCGTTAGGCCTTTCGTCATTAGTAGCTTTTATTATGTACGTTACCAGTAATGCTAGTCTTTAAACCCACGATCGAACCCTTAGACGCCAAACAATTATGAGGGGCAGCGAACTCTATATAATCCACCCCTCCCCTCTGGCACAAGGGTTCACAACCACTATAATATCAATATTCCACACGACAAAGCTCCCGAGCACTGAGACGCAGGGCTGTTACCTCGACGAGAGGGGTCTGAACTCATACATCCATGTGTACACCCTTGCCGTAGCTAGGACTCTGCCATCTCCTTTCGTACCCCTACCTTCTACTGTCAGGCTCGTTCCCATGACAACGCTCATGGATGATGCACTCGCGCTTGGGCCAGAGTCAGTTGCTGAAGTTTCCCTCATGACGTGGATCCACGTCCCCATGTTTCACCGGCGATGATTGAAAAGTAAAATGGTCCGAGGAGTCAGTGCGGTAAACTTCCCGGAGGTGCACTGCAGATGACGAAGTTTCAGGCCTAAGCCATTCATTACGAGGATTGGCCCAAGATATTTTGTACTACATCACAAACGATTCATGAACGTCAACTTATTGTGAAAGACTTAATTTTCAAAATGTTTTTAAAAGAAAAAATGAGGTTAATTCAACAAAGGAAGGTGTTTGGATTGCAATAAGGTTTATGTGCAGTGAACACTAACCAATAGTTGTGTCTTGCTAAAATATGGAATTATTTGGGGTCTGTTTGGCATTTTTATAAAGTAATTGAGTTTTCTAGACATTTAACGTGTATTATTCAAATTTGAACTATCGTCCCAATGTCCGTGCATCAAAATGGGATGAAAAATCATATTAGTGTCCATGGAGTCATCTTTAGGTCACGGGCAATAAATGGGAATGAACTTCAAACATCTCGGCATCTTGGCTCGTGCACAAACACTGAGAAACTTGGTTTCTAAATTACTGTAAATCCAAAACACATTATAAGTTCGAAAAACTTGGAATGTTGTCATGACATGGCACATATGTGCCATGGTAATAAAATTGTCCATCATGGGACAATTTTAGCCACAAGTCCCTTACAAAGCAGAGCTTCTCACTTCAATCTTTGAGGTCCCAATAAGGAAAATATCACCTTATGTAGGCAAAATGACATCCACTCATCTTCTCGCCATGAACTTCTGTTAGAGACAACCCGCACCAGTAAGAGTGTCTTGCTAAAATATGAAATTATTCAGGGTTCTTTTCTCATTTTTCATACATTAATTGAGTTCTCTAGGCATAAAATGTGGATAATTAAAATTTGAACTAAAATCACAAGGTCCGGTGCATCAAAATGGGTTGGAAAATCATATAAGTGTCCATGGCTACTTTGGAACCCATGCAAGATATGGGAATGAATTTCAAACATCTCGGGGTATTGACTCGGCCATATACATTGAGAAACTTGGTTTTACATTCATGTATAAATCAAAAACTCATCAGAAAATCAGGAAACTTGGCATGGTGTCATGTCATGGCTGATATGTGTCCTGATGATAAATTGTCCGATTTGGGACAAGTTTAGGCACAATCCCTTACAAACCTCGGCTACTCACGGGAAGCTAGATTTTGTTGTTTCGATAAGGAAGACGTCACCTTATGTGAGCGAATCGACATCCGCTGCCTCTTCTCGTCTTGAACTATATATTCTAGAGGCAACATATACCAAAATGAGCATAGTTCCAAAATATGAAATTATACATGGATCATTTGGGCTTTTTATACATTAATTGACTTTTATATGCATTATTTAACATGCATGATTCAAATTTGAACTACATTCACAAGCTACGGTGCATCAAAATGGGTTGAAAACTGTATAATTGTACGTGCATGTTTAGGATCCCATGCAATATATGGGAATGAATTTCAACATCTAGCGGTCTTGGCTCGACCACAAAAACATTGAGAAACTCGAGTTTTAAATCATGTGTAAATCAAAATCTAGTTAAAAAATTCATGAAACTTGGCATGGTGTCATAACATGCATGGCCCATATCTGCCCTGGTTAAATAATGTCCAATTTGGACAAGTTTTGGCACAAGCCCCACACAAACCAAAGATTAATTATCACGTGAAGCTTTGTTGTTTCGATATGGAATGTGTCACCTTATCTGGGCCAATTGACATCTGCTGCCTCTTCTCGTCTTGAACTATGTCTATAGGCAACATATACCGAAATGAGAGCGTCGTGCCAAAATATGAAAATATACATGGTTCGTTTGGCCTTATTATACATTAATTGACTTTATATGCATTATTTAACGTGCACAATGCAAATCCGAACTACAATCAGAAGGTCCGCTGCATCAAAATGGGTTGAAAACCATATTAGTGTGCATGCATCTTTAGGTCCCATGCAAGACATGTGAATGAATTTGAAACATCTCGGGGTCTTGGCTTGGCCACAGAAACATTGAGAAACTAGGGTTTTAAATCACGTAAATCAGAAACTCGTTATGAGATGCATGAAACTTGGCATGGTTTCATGAACATGGCACATAAAGGCGTCATAGCATTTTGTTTTCCTATCCAATACTCGTTTTTTAATATAGTTTGTTTTAGAGCCAACATTCAGAATATTAGTTAAATTATAGTAAATCTAGAACTCACACAAAATTCAAGAAATTTGGCATGGCGTCATTATATAGCACAAACATGTTGTGGTATTTTTCATGTCATTAATAGAAAACAAAAGCTTTTTGGAACAAAGAACTTTACCATTTCAATGCAAACGGTTGCATTATTTTCAAACCGTTGGCGTTCTATTGCCCTTTACGTGCTGCCAAGAGTCGCACTCTTTTATTGGCTAGGGCTTAGGAGGTGCCGTGCGAGAAGCTGCTTGAGTTGGCAGGAAGCGTGCGAGCTGGCATCCGCTGCGCAGGCTCATCGGGAGGCATGTGGGTAGTATGCCGAAGACTCATCGGGAATCGAGCCCTTTGACCTCTGTATCCATCCTCCTCGCTTCCAACCTGTCCATCAATGGCGCCTGAGACGTTGTTTAATAGGCGGCTTTACTACCCACTCACTGACAATCCTCCATATATCTTCGCCTCACATTCCCCTCCATCTTCAGACCTCCACGACAACCTACGCCATGGTGCAGAAGGATCATATGCCACTAGTCTTCCGGTTTGGTGAAGTTGACACCAAGCCAGAAGAGATAGAACATAAAGACGAACAGGATGCCATGGACATGGCCCTGGAAGAGGTGCATGCCGCTGCAGATGCTGCCCCGATGCACTCGCCATCAACCATCACCGCGCCCGCGCCAGCCACCATTCTCGTGGCATTGACAGGCTGGTCACCTAGCATCATCCAGCGCTAGAGACCACGGGCATTAGGGAGGTTCGCATGTGCTCGTGTACGTGCAAGCACTAGAGCCTCCTCCTGCCCCCGTGCTCGTGCATGCCCTTGCACACGATACGCCGGTCCTAGTGCGCGTGCCTGCACCAACAACGTCTGACCCCTTGTGGGCGCCTGCACCCACCGCGCCTGTGCCTGTGTGCGCACCCATGCCCGTGCGCTCGCCTGCACCCGTCATGCCTCCCTCTGTGGATTGGGCCCCCGTCGTCGACAACTTTCTCGCAGCTCCGCTAGTCGCCGCCCCCGGCCTCTGTTTGTTGATCACGCGATGATCGGCTGGTCTCGGTTGAAGAACTGTACAACTGCGCCCCGGAGCATGAGAACGCTGCATCAGGAGGCCTCCGCCGCTGCGGCTACTAGTTTTATTTATATCGTATCTCAATTGTATGAATGTAAAGTGAAAGCTTGAGTGAATGGAATCTATAGTTTGATGAACTAAGTATTTATCTCTGAATTCACGTAGGAAACAAAAAACCATCATAGTTTTATCTGAATGAACACACATCACAAATGGTTCAGGTTGAATACATGTTTGAAGATTGACAACTATCTTCGCCCGTAAGCCAAGTCAAAATATTGGCGCGAAGGATTGGTCCAATGCGTCATCGCAAACGTTTCTCGAATATGATATGTGTGCCTAGTAAATACAACCCGGGAAGATTTGCATCTATCATACTGGGTAAATTGCCATGTGTCAAATCAGAAACATTGGCATCTGTCGATCTAGTAACACTCACATTTGTCAACATTATAGCACTGGCATTTGTCAAGTATTGCAGAAAACAAAAACACAATTAGGGTGTAATTTTGCAATTAAAATTCACTTTTAACATGGATTTCATTCATACATTAAGCACTAGTCTTTGTACAATACAGTTCAACTCGACAGCTGAACCGAACAAACTTTCTCCCAATTGTTGCCAACCACGTACTGAATTAGCGAGTTCAACTATATACTAGCTAATTAAAGTACGTGGTATAGTTCTACCATATCTATCGTTAAATGAGCTGAATAAAATAGCCCCTAAATAGTAGAGCTACGGAGGGGCTTTGTACTACTTCTAGCAGAATCGAGCGCGCTCAGTAAGAGCAAGTGGAGGAGGAGTCTGCCGACGAGTTGGCGGAGACGTGTCCGTTGCCTACCAGTGCTGCCCTCCGACGCTCAAGACGCCCCTCCTCGAAGCAACAAGACTCTGCGTAGATCTCGGCATTCTGTGCCGCCACTGTGGCTTCTTCTCCTGCCATGGCATCGATGAGCTTCTTCGCGTGCATGACCTGGCGCTCCACCTCCTTCTCTAGGAAGTAGATGTAGCGCGCAAGGGTTGCGACGCAAAAGCCCGGTGGCGGGCCTTTGGCGGACTCCACCTCCCGCATTTGAGCCTTGGTGGCGGTGCGGGTTATGACCTTGCAGCCTGATGGCAGGGTCATGGCAAAGACGGACAACGGTAGGGTGGCGGCCCCGGGGGCGGCCGGCGTGGTGGCGGCCACGGCGGCCATCGGTAGCAACTGCCTTCGGACAACGGTGGTGGAGCATGTATTTGATGGCGTGTGTACACCCACCAGGGATGCCTTGTGCACTACACGCTTCAGAGGACTTCCATGCCAACACGATGAAGCCTCCCAGCTAGAGCTGTCCTTTGGCAGAGTGGCTGGGCAACGATGAATGGCCGGTGCCATTGGCAATTGGGGTAGAAGCAAACTAGACCAGCTACGGGGAGGGGGGCATGAAGGCAATATGGAGTCGCTAGTCGTGAGGGTTATATAGCAGGCCAGCAAGCATTGGAGATTTCATTGAGCATGGCGGGAGCTAGAGCCGTAGCACGGTTTTGCGCACGGTAACCTGCACGATTCTAAGCGGGAACAAGATCATCGAGCGGGCGCGGGGCCAAAAGCTAAAAGTGGTGCTGAAGTGTTCACTGGAATATTCGGGCGGCAATGCGGTGACAAGACGTGAGAGAGGAGGACGGACTGATGCAGAGGCACACAATCAAAATAATTAAACGTCTGCGATATTAATACAGGCAAACAACACTTCCCAGCGTACCGTCTGTAATGATTTCATCCATCACTGATAATTATTTGGCAGCAACCGTATGCCCACAACACACACAACTTGTCAGTAGGAATCGCATGTGTTATTTCTGGTGTTCGCACATGATTCTCATTACTCACCTGTTTGTTGTATATCGCACACATCGTGTTATGCCAAGTCTTTTGTGTTCTGTTGTATCAATGCTCACAGTTTATCCGAGTGAACTGTATACCGTACTTCGGACACGTATCTAGTTTTGGTAACCGCTTCGGTTATGTTCTCTAATCACAAATGGTTCATAAGAACAAACTGTCTATTGTAGATCAAACATGCAACTACTTTCTGAATCGTATTTGATGGATCCACCTTCGCACACAATTCTCGCCATTAGTGACAGAGCTTGCACTATAACGTTTGTGATTCATGCATCGCACACAGTTTTGTTGAAGGGTCTCTGATTGATCGTGTTTGGACCATTCTTTAGTATTGAAGGTTTATCAAACCAATAGGAGTAACACGCAACCCCCGTCTTCAGCGACTGCACACAAAGAAACTAACACTTGGACCCAACGCAGGCAAGAGGGTTGTCAATCCCCTTGGACTCGTTATTTATAAGCTTATAAGTAGTGTAGTTGATAGTAGATAATTATAAGTTGCAAAAAAAAAGTAAATAAATGCCAGCAAGGTATTGAAAGCTTTTGTAAATACACAAGTGAATAGACCCTGGGGGCCATAGTTTCCCGTAGTGACATCTCTCATGAAGTAGGCATACGGTGGGTAAACAAATTACTGTTGGGCAATTGATAGAAAGCGCATAGTTATGTGATATTCACGACAATGATCATGTGTATATAGGTATCACATCCATAAGCAAATAGGCCGACTCGTACCTGCACTTATTAATATTACTCCACCCATCTACCGCTATCCAACATGCATCTAGAGTATTAAGTAAAACAGAGTAATGCTTGGAGAATAATAACATGATCTAGGCATAGATAACTCAATCCATATGAATTAACCCAATCGTTTTATCCCGAGTTGCAATAGTACTAAGACATCTCTTATCACTTTCTGTCACTGGGATATAGAGCACCACTAGATTTAACCCACTACAACACACCCCTCGCATGGAAGAAATATCAATCTTATGTCACTGGGATATAGAGCACCGCCAGATTGAATCCACTACAACGCACCCCTCTCACAAAAGAAATATCAATCTAGTTGGCCAAACTATTTCAATAGATCGGAGATATTTACGAAGCTATAATAATTATGAAAATAAGAATCATAATATATTTCAGAGAAGACTCAAATATTTTTCATGAATATTTTGAACATACGCCCACAATTCATCAGATCCCAACAAACACACCACACAAAAGAATTACATTAGATAGATCAAAGAGAAGATGCGATGACCATTGTATTGAAGATCAAGAGAGAGAGAGATAGCCATCTATGTACTAACTACGGACCCGTAGGTCTGTGGTAGACTACTCACCTATCACCATGGGAGTAGCATGGTTGATGTAGATGCCCTCCGTGATCGATCCTCCCTCCGGCAGGGCACTGGAACATGGTTCCAGATGGGCACACGTCGGAACAGAGACTTGTGGTGGTGGAAAGAGTGATCCGCGAGGCTCTATAGGGTTTTTGAGATTTATTGGAATTTATAGGCCAGAGAGGGGCACCAGGAGATGCCAGAGGGGGCCACCACATAACAGGGCATGACATCCCCATGGGCGCACCCTGGTGTGTGATGGATCCCTCGTGGATCATCCAACCTCCTCCCTAACATCCAGGTCTTGTTTTGGTCCAGAAAAAGTCATAAAAATGTTTCAGGCCAATTGGACTTTGTTTGGTATGGTAAACCTGAAAGGTCAAAAACACATAGAAAATAACATCTAGCACTTGGCACTGAGTTAATAGGTTAGTGCTCAATAATAATATTAATTGACATATATATATATAACCCAAAAAGTATCCTAGAATGATAATAGTATAGCATGGATCAATAAAAAATTATAGATACGTTGGAGACGTATCAAGCGTGCGATGCTTAGAGGACACGCCCATGATGCACATGACGTAGGCGAGATTGCTAGGGACACCCACATGTCATCGAGCACCTCTACAAGGGGCGCACCAGGGGGAAGCGGGGCATGGGAAGATGTGGAAGGCGGAAGTGGGTCCAACAAACGGAGGACTCGACGAGGAGGTAGTCGAAGTTGTCGCTGGCGTGCATGGTGGTGGTGATGGAGTCACATGTGTGGTTGTCGTGGGCGACGGGGCCGAAGGAGAGTGGAGTGAGGTGCGCATGAATGTGTTGGTGGAGTCACATGTGTGGTTGGATAGGGCGTCGAGGGCGGAGGAGAGTAGAATGGAACGCCCGCTCCGCCACTGGACGCAATAAGGCCAACTCTAACTGATCTCTCATGATGTTGTTGTTGCTGCTCGCCGTCGTCAGTGTAAGCCTCGACCAGTGCAAGCAGAGGTGCGATGTCCAACGTGGTCACTATGCTCATTACTAGTCGCCGAGGCGCATAGAAATTGTTCGACGGAATGTCTGTGCCAAATGTAAGTTTACTCCGTTATATATAAGGAATCAACTAGGTTCGATCAAAATTTAGTGAAGTAAATATACTTTAATAAGGTTTACTCCAAGATTACTCCTTATTTTTTAGGGATCGATTAGATATGGTTATAAGATATACAAGCAGTCTATCATCATGCTCATCCACAACCTAAGCATGTGACTAACAGTAAAATTACCCCTTCACATGATATGGAACACAAGCATAAATTCGTTTAACATCAATAGTGTTCAGAGATGGATTATGGGAAGGAGCATATAAACAGCCATCCATGATCAGTGTCGAGTAGCATGCATCGGTGGGCTCGGGAGGTTTTTGGTTTGATCAAAAGACAAGTTACAAAACTGATAGGAAAATTGGTGGATGCAAAAGCAAGGGCTACGACCACCCGAGTCTCATTGGAGATCCGGGGTTTAGAGGAGTAGCTTCGTGAGATATATGATCAAGAAGAGGTCATGTACGACATCAATACCATTGTTACACCTGCAGCCCCTACTGCTATATATACTGGACCAAGTACTAAGCTCGTGCACGCCAGTTGAATTACCATGTACTTTCGTTTCTTGGAAATCCTTCTAATGTTCATGAAAATATGATGCTGCCTAAATCAGATACTTTTGTTTTACTTATGAATCAAGGACCTAGCATGGAGAAGAAGGATGGCCATTGGAGCAGGATCAAGCATGGAGGAGTAGGTGCTCATGCGGGAAAGAACAATGGAGTTTCCAGTGGTTATTTTCGCAATTTGAAGCCACAATACGGAGAGCATGAAGTATTGGACGAAATATACAAGATGCCACTTCATAAAATTTCGTCCATAGGCTATTATAGGTGTTGCGTTACCTTATTTTTGGGTCAGGCCCATGTAATTTTGAAATACCACTTTATAGGTTGCTTTTAGAGTCCGTATGTGTGGGGAAACAGAGTTAGGGTCAGTTTCGGACCCCTCCTCCAAGGGGTCACGAAATTCCCCTCCATTCCCCATATATACAGCCCTTAGGGCGCTGTTTAGACTTGGGTTTTGTTTAGATTAAAAGTTTGCCATAGTTACAACATCGTGTTCTTTGTTTGTGTTCCACGACCAGACCAAGGCGTCACAGAACCCCACTTTCATCAATAAAGCTTTCCTCTTATATTTGCGATATCCAGATTGCAATCTCAATTTCTTGATTGTTCTTCGTTTGTGTGCAGGAAACAGATCTTTGTGGTCAGGTTGATCATGTTTCGATGTTGTCAATAACCTCTCGGAGTTGGTTTAGCGATTGCTAAGGCGTGACGTCCTCACATGTTCAAAGTCAGATCGTCAAAGTTGACTCTACCAAAAACGATGATCATATCTCATCGAAAGACAGGGAGAAACTCACCTCTATCAAGTGGTATAAGATTTCCAGGTTGCTCGGTGAGACTTTCCAGTTTTTCATAGTTTAGATCTTATCGGTTCTTCATACCTATAATCCACGAAAAAGCCACAAAAATAGGGTTAGTTCATAATATCCGAACCAATCTGAGGCTTTTGCAATTTTTTGTTCGGTGTTTTTCTTTGTTGAATTTGCGGTTACATCGTCATGTTGAGTTGCTAGTATTAGGGTCTAGACCTTTAGAGTTTCGAGTTCTATTCACAAGTTATCACGCCGCCACCGCACCATATTCAACTGTGCTGCCACCCACCACCATCATCACCGCTGCCATATACCATCACCTATCATCGTCATCACCACTGTCATATATCACCACCCACCATCATCACCTCCACCACCATATATCACCACCCACCATCATCACCTCCACTGCCATATATCACCACCCCATATCCGCCTCTTATCCGAATTCTTCAGTTATTAGGTTGTTTCCGAGTTCTACCTCTTTTCGGTTTTGTGTTTCCTTGCATGAGTAGGTCTCGAAAAAAGGGAGCCTGGTGAACCTCGGGAAGTTTTTAGGCCAAAATTTGGGCATGTGAAAATATTTTCCACCTATCCCGATTTTAGGCTTTGCAAAGCGTTTTGAGACACTCACCACCATAGTAATATTTTTTGTCACACTTTTTTGTCGTCGCAACCCTGAATCTTTCCACAAAAATCATCATTTTTTGTGCCCATCCTGTTGATACGCCTTGTGAAGAGTTTTGAGACACTCGCCATTGTAGTGATTTACTGAAAAATAGAGCACAAAAAAAGAGGCACCAAAAAAATGAGATTTTTTTTGGAGTGTGCTCTTCCCTTGATTTCGTGTAGCGTCGTGATTTTGTTGGCATTCTAGGCTCGTGTCTCTAGCATGGTCTAGCCTAGGACCAACATAGTATTGTTATTGAGCTTTTATTCAAGTTTGCACCTCCGAATTGATTATTTTGACCCCTTTTGCTACCATATTATAAGCCATCCCAGCTACACATACATCTACGTCGTGTGTTGACACCACCTGACAATCGCTCTATCCAAGCTTTCGAGTGTTGACTACAACGGTTGCCGATCACCACCTACAGCTGGGTAAGAACTAGTAAGAGTTTGAGATTTGCTTGACGGATTTGTGACACACTACCACCACTTCCTAGTAGTCTGTAGGTTCATATTCTTGTGTGTTCACATTGCTGCTAACCAGGACAGGATCAGAAGCCGATGAGATCGACTGGGCGAGCATGACCAACAAGGAGCTCCATGATAAGTTTCGGCAAATGATAGGTGACCAGGTACAAGACTTTGTGACCAGACTTGGAGAGGCCTTGGAGAAGCTACATGGTTTGGAGAAGACGATTGACGCCAAGCTTGATGCTAAATTCAACGAGGTGCTTGCACGTCTACCTCCACCAGCTATACCCGCCGTACCTCAGCAAGAACAACACCAACAATTCCCAAATTTCGCGGGACAAGCGCGACATGTGCCTATCGACCAAGGCCAAAATTCTAGTGCCATTGCTATTGCTGCAGCTTCAGTGGCTGTTGTTGTTGCTGTTATTGTCATTGAGCAGAATAAGGATGATGATGAGGATTATGATGGTGATTACGATGATGAGGGAGAGGTTGCTCCAAATGAGCACCAGGGACAACCACCACCACAAGCACCGGGTCATCGACATGGATACAATCGCAATGGTAGGGCTGCACCACTCCCTCAGGTACGGAATCATGACTATCTCCCTATACTTAAATTGAATATTCCGACATTTGAGGGAAGATATGTTCTTGATGTATATATATATATATATATATATATATATATATATTACTTGCGAGTTCGAAACAGAACAAAATTTTACATGCTTACAATTTCCTGAGGATAGACGTGTTGTTGTTGCTATTTGTGCATTCACTAGTTTTGCTTGTGTTTGGTGGTCTGAACATTGTAGAATACATCATGATAATATCCCTACTGCTTGGGCTTCTTTGAAAACAGCTATGCGCAATCGTTGGGTTCCACCATATTATCAACGAGAATTGCTTCAATATTTGCAACGTTTAAGACAAGGATTTTTTTGTAGAGGAATATTATCAGGAATTACAAACTGGCATGATTAGATGTGGTATTGTTGAGGATAATGAAGCTATGCTTACACAGTTTATGGATGGATTAAATAGAGAGATTCAGACTATTCTAGAGTATAAGGAGTATAACACTATCACTAATCTTTCTTGCAAAACTAAACATGAAGTGCAACATCGATATGCAATGGTGAGAACTAATTTTTCTACAGGACAAGCTTCATCATGGACACCACGTACATCATATACTTCCACACGTTCTATTACAACACCACTTCCTTCAGCCGCCAACTCCAACAGAGATACAAGAAAACAGACACCACCACCAACCTCCAAGGGAACACCTTCTAAGCCTGCACAGAGCTCTTCTTCGTCCATGTCATCTATAGGGCATACACATGAGGTTATTTTTTGTTGTTGCAAGGATGGCGGTCACTATGCGGGAGAATGTTGTAACAACCCAAGAGCAACCTTCCAATCTTGTAACCATTTCCATGTGTGAACTTTGTATGTCATACCATCATGTGGTCTGAATTAATAAATTTTTGTTCCATGCCATTCATTTGTGCATCATGGCATCATGTCATCCATTCCATTTTGTTGCATCATGATATGTTGACAGAGTGTGTGTTATGGTGACGTGCCTTGCATCTTGTGGTAGGATTGTGTGGAACTCCTTCATTTATTTTGAAACGAGAACCCCTTCTCCCTTAGTGCTTCTATTTGTTTTGCAAGTGTTCCTCCATGCCTTAATTTAATGTTCACGATTTCTCAAACACTCCTAAATATTGCCCTAAAGCCCTCCTCCAAATTTCAGCCTTTTTAAATTTATTTGGTTGGATTTTAAAATGCATCAAGTTTGAATTAAATTCAAACTTGGTATATTTTTCAATCTCTAAACATGACCGAACCAATTCTATCAATTCGTGCATATTTTTGTGATGTTCAAAATATTTTTACTTCAACCTTAAACTCTCTCCTTCCTGTGGCATGATTTTATTGCTCCAAATGTTTTAAATAGAAGGTAATCTGCCTGAGTGAGAGAGAGAGGCAGAACCACCAGGAGCACAACCCACTTGGGCCCTTGCTTGCCTCTTGCCCAGCCAAGCAGCACCTAAGCCAGCCCAACTCGCCCTGCTAGTGCCTTTCCAGCATGGATGCCCGCTTGGACACACCTGCCAATGACCCAAAGCACGTTCGTCCTCCTCCCGGTTCCCTCCCTCTCTCTCACGGTAAAAGTTCCGTGCCGGTAGTGCAGTGGCTAAGGCGGCATCCAGTAGGGCCTAGCCTCCCCTATAAAGCCCCCTCGATGTCTGAGCCCTCCTTAAGGTTTCCCTCATTCTTCTCCGCTGCTGCCAGGTGGGCCTATACACTTAGATCCACCGCTCCAATCCTTCCAGAGCGAGCAGCGAGAGCGCATTCATTGCTGGCGTGCCCTCCGGTGACCCCAAGAGAGAGCGACATGTCCAGGAGCTGCACCAAGCTCGTCCTCTTCCACGACGTCCTATGCAACATCACGGGACGCCAAGGCACCATCGCTTATTCCTGGTCTTGTTCCTTGGAAAGAGCTCGTCACCGGCTAAATTCGCCATAGTCCCTTGTTCTCGAGCAGGGTCGACTACACCAGCCCCCTTGCATGAGGATTCATGCCTCCGTGCTAGTTTTTCCCCTGCGATTACACCTTGGATCGTCACCTCCTTCGAGCCTGAGCCCTTTGCTATCAGACCTTGCTTCCGGCGAGCACTTCGACCCAACTAACCATGCACGAGTGTGCGTAGAGGTTCACCGTGGTCTGTAGGGTCCATTCCCATTGTTAAGCATGTGTTTTGCTTGCCGTAGCTAGCCGTCCGACCTCGCTGTCGCCGCCTCTGTACCTCGTCGTCGGTGTCATTCCCATGGGCGTGCGGCGCGGTGACATGCATGCGTGTGTGTGGGATGTAGTTGAAGTCAGGTATGTTCCCTCTGACGCTCTCGTAGGTCACCGTAGTAACTTCGATGAGACCTTGCCATCCTTTGCCTCGTCGCCATTAGTCACAGTCTGCTCCGTTGCACATGTGTGCGTGTCACTGATCCGTGGACTCAAGAGGCACCAGGGTAAAGCCTTATGGCTGCAGACCCCTCTCCTATCGACCAAACCCAGCCAACCTAGCTGGTTCGACCGAGCCACACTGAGCCAGCGACCCGGGTTCAATCCCCCTTAGACACACTTAATACCCCCCATTTTTTGATTTATTTGTGTTTATGACATGTGGGTCCCCCCTTGTCAGCCTCTCACCCATTCCAGCGTGGCGCCATGCCCATAATCCAGTGGTAGTGGCTAGCCAGCCCCTGGGTACCCCTAGCTCACCATGTTCCTTTTTTTCATTTTCGGGATATGGAAAATCTGCCATGTCCTAGGTTTCCTTTTTAGGTAGGTTTTGACTTATTGGAAATGTGGGTATTTTTCATACAACAACATATGCATATTCTATATGTTTTTGGGGTAGAAAAATCCATAGAATCCATCTGTGCTATTAGTTTTGCCATTTGAGCAAGTTGGTGTGCATGTTATTTTAGCTATGATACCTTTTGTTATTTTTTGTCTGATTTATTCCGTGCATCCTTTGGAAGACTTGTCAAAATAAGAATTCCCCTTTAACATGTGTACTAGCCCCTTGTAATTTTGCTTGCCATGAAAATCCATGTTTAGGTGTTGCTTTGTTGCTGGCAACATGCTATGAAAATATTGATGTTTAGACGGGGAAAATAATTCTAAGTTCGGAATCTGCTATATTTTGTTGCTATGTTTCCATGTGAATTGCTACTAATATACACCCCCTTTGTGGTTGGTCCAATGGAGTGAGTTGCAAAGCATGTTATCCTCTATTTGTGTATGCCATTATTTTTCAAGTTTCGGTTTTGAATCCTAGTTAATTCTGCTAGCAAACATGACAATCCGATAAAACTGTTGTTCCTTGCCCCATGTTAATTATTCTAAGTTTGAGAAACTGCTTGTTTCAGATTGCTATCTTGTGTTGATGATAGGCAAGTTTCTGTGCATATCTAGACCTTGCTGATATTGAATGTAATGTAGTACATCATGTGTACTACCATGTTGTTAAGTTTCATGTCATTATATGTCATCTAGCATATAGTTCTCTTGCAGTTAATATGGCTTCAGATCAACCTTGCTCTCTTAAAAGCTGTTATTTTCACCATGTCATAATTGTTGTTCCAATGGCCATCTTGTGAGAGCATTTGCTATTGATCCATGCTTCTATTCAATTTGCTGCTATGAGATCAATTGTTGTGCACCATGTAGCCTACATCCCCATATCCTTCTTGTGCATTTTAGTTTGTTGGAGCTTGTAGATTTGTTGGTTGCAATATACCATGTTGCTGTTTTTGGATAGATTGTATTGCATAATTGTTTTGCTTTTTTTGTGAGTTCTATCGACTTGTTTTCCATGATCTTTAGGTCCAATTCTACTAGAATTTCATTTCCAATCTAGTGGCTTACTTAGGATACCAAGGAATTGCCCATGGACTATCCCAACCTCTATTTTGTCTCTGTTACCATTCGTATCTTGTTGTGAGTGCCCCGAGAGAATTGTAACTCCGTTTGCAATGTTTTTCATATGCATTTGCATCGTTTTCACGAGTAACATTCATTTTTGACATGATCATGAATAAAATAATAACTCATGTTGCTGTTATGTCCAGAATACCAAATAACTAATAATTGCATGTGAGGTATCACTTGGTCCATGTCTACATGGATCAAGACTTTACTTAATATTACTAGATAGGATTGTCATTTTAAATACATCAAATTGGTCATGCATCATTCTTTGTTGCGCATCGCACCTTGCTTTTATGTTTACTTCATGTTGTTTCTTCTATGGGTAGAACTGAATGACGAGACTGAGTTCAAGGATCCTGGCGAGAACACCTACGAGGACCCATCTCTTTATCCCATATGAAGACCCTCCATGCAAGATGATCGTTACTCGGATCACGATACTATTTTTGCGATGCTAGTTGTCTAACTTCTACCATCATGTCTCATTACCTAACACTGTATGTCAAGCCTCCCAACATTGCCATGAAAGCCTCTAACCCCTCCACTACCTAGCAAACCATTGATTGGCTAATATTCCGCTTAGTCAGCCCTTTTCTTATAGCACTGCTAGTTGGACATGCATGTGGTTTCCATGTGACTACATGGATATCTTGGGATATCAAATTATTTATTTCTATTTCATTTAATGCACATATATACTTGGTGAAGGTGGAAGACTTGGCCTTTTGCTCGGTGATTAGTTCCACTTTTGCCGCCCTACTTTTCGTTTACCGGTGTTATGTTCCGTATTGAGCGCTCCTAACATGTTTAGGGTTGTTATGGGGACCCCCTTGATTACTCATTTTGGGATAAAACTCATCTGGGAAGACCCAACGTTGGTACTGTATTTTCTTAACAACCAAATAAAAGTTCA
Source organism: Hordeum marinum (assembly GCA_022496015.1). Taxonomy (NCBI): domain Eukaryota; kingdom Viridiplantae; phylum Streptophyta; class Magnoliopsida; order Poales; family Poaceae; genus Hordeum; species Hordeum marinum. The sequence continues at coordinate 195,950,810 of CM039672.1, read as the reverse complement.
TAGAGCTTTGCTACCTCGTGGATAGTTAATCAATCCCCGGGCCAGTGCTCCTCATGAGTGTTGGTGAAACAGAGCACTATGCACGGACAAACCGGGGCAACTCGGGAGGTTTCTATCAGGCCACCATACACAGCTCATCCTCGTGTCTTGAGAACGAGATACATGGCTCCTATCGGGTTCGTCGACAGATCGGGTGGTCTTGATAGATTAGTTTTCCCCTTCTCGAATGTATTGTGCACCAGGTGATGAGGACATCAATACCATTGTTACACCCACAACACCTGCTGCTATACATACTGGACCAGTTACTAGAGCTTGCTCACGCCAATTGAATTACCAGGTACTTTCGTTTCTTGGAAATCCTTCTAATGTTCTTGAACATATGATGCTGCCTAAGTTAGATACTTTTGTTTTACTTATGAATGAAGGACCTAGTATGGACAAGAAGGATGGCCATTGGAGCAGAAACAAGCATGGATAAAAAGGTGCACGCGCAAGAAAGAACAATGGAGCTTCCAATGGTGATTTTCACACTTTGAAGCCACCATGAGGAGAGCTTGAAGGCTTGGACGAAATATACAAGATGCCACTTCATTACTTTTGTCCATAGTCTATTATAGGTGTCACGTCACCTTATTTTTGAGCCAGGCCCATGTAATTTCGAAATACCACTTTATAGGCTGTTTTTAGATTCCGCCTGTGTGGGGAAACTAAGTTAAGGTTGGTTTCGGACCCTTCCCACAAGGGGCCACGAAATACCCCTCTCTTCCCCCATATATAAAGCCCTTAGCGCACCATTTTAGACTTGGGTTTTTATTAGATTACAAGTCCGCCATAGCTGCAACTTCGCATCCTTCATTTGTGTCCCATGACCAGATCAACACGTCACAGAACCCCACTGTCGTCAATAAAGCTTTCCTCTTATATTCGCAATATCCAGATTGCAATCTCAATTTTTGCTTGTTCTTCATTTCCGTGCAGGAAGTAGACCCTCGTGGTCAAGTTGATCGTTCTCCGGCATGGTCAATAACCTCTCGGAGTTGGTTTAGCGATTGCTAAGGTGCGATGTCCTGGCATGTTCATAGTCGGATCGTCAAAGTCGATTCTACCAAAAATGATAGCCACATCTCATCGAAAGACAGGGAAAACTTCGGCTCAATCAAGTGGTATCGGATTTCTAGGTTGCTCGGTGAGATTTTACCAGATTTTCGTAGTTAGATGGCATATGTTCTTAATACCTATAGTCCATGAAAAATCCACACAAAAAATTAGGGTTAGTTCATCATATCCAAAGCAATCTGAGCCTTTGCATAATCTTGTCAGTGTTTTGGCTTTGTTGAATTTGCGGTTGCATCATCATGTCAAGTTGCTGGTCTTAGAGTCTAGTCTCTTAAAGTTTCGAGTTCTATTCACAAGTTGTCACGCCGCCGCCACACTATCTTCATCATTGCTGCCATATACCACCACCACACCATCTTCATCGCTGCTGCCATATATACCACCACATATCTACCGCCAATCCGTGTCCATATACCACCACCATATATCTGCCATCAATCGGTATCCATATATACCACCACATATCCACCACCAATCCGAGTCCATTCCATATTAGGTTTGATTTTGAGATCCCTTTGTTTTCAAATTCGTGTTTCCTTGCCTTTGTAGGTTTCAAAAGAGTCTGGCATAGTTTTCAGAGCAATTTTAGGCCAAAATATCAGCGGGTGAAAATATTTTTCCCCATCCTGTTTTTAGTCTTTCTAGAGCATTTTGAGACACTTGCCATCATAGAGATTTTTTGTCGCAATTTTTGGTCGTCGTAGCCCCGGACTGCTCCTGAAAAAATAGTGAAAAATATATTTCGTGCCTATCCTTTTTTGGACCTTCGGAAGAGTTTTGAGACACTAGCTATTATAGTGATTTTATAGAGAAAAAAAGAGCACAAAAAAGAGGCACAAAAAAAAGAAAAAAAGAGACAAAAAATCAGAGTGGATCTTCCCTTGATTACGTGTAGCGTCATGCTTTTGTTGGTTTTCTAGTCTCTTGTCTCTAGTATGGTCTATCCTAGGACCAACACAATACCTTCGTTGAACGTCTTTTCAACATTGCATCTCTGAACTGATTATTGCTGACCTTTTTGCTACCATATTATAAGACCTTCCCAACTCCACATACATCTACTTCGTGTGTTTGACACCACCTGGCGATCGTTCTATCCAAGCTTTGAGAGTTTTGACTACTATGGTTGCCAATGACCACATGTTGCTAGGTAAGAACTGGTAAGAATTTGAGATTTGCTTGACGGATTTGTGACACACCACCACCACCACCACCACTTCCTAGTAGTTTGGAGGTTCATATTCTTGTGTGTTCCTATTGCTGCTAAACATGTCAGGATCACAAGCCGATGAGACCGACGTGGAGATCATGACCAACAAGGAGCTCCATGATAAATTTCAACAAATGATGGTTGACCAGGGACAAGACTTCGTGACCAGCCTTGGAGAGGCCATGGGAAGCTAGATGGTTTGGAGAAGACCTTCGACACCAAGATGGATGCCAAGTTCAATGAGGTGCTTGCCCGTCTACCACCACGAGCTGCAGCTACCATCCCTCTCCAACAACAACAACAACAACAACAACAACACCACCACCAACAACAAGGCCAAAATTTCATGGGATGAGCACGATATGTGCCTATTGACCAAGGCCAGCATTCTAGTGTCGTTGTTACTGCTGCTACTGATGCGGCTTCTATGGCTGCAGCTGCTACTGTCATTCAGCGGCATGAGGATTATGATGGTATTACGATGACGAGGGAGATGTTGCTCAAAATCAGCACCAAGGGCAACCGCCACCACAGGCACCGGGTTGTCCACATGGGTACAATCGCAACGGTATGGCCGCACCATCCCCTCAGGTACGGGATCATGACCATCTCCCTAAACTTAAATTGAATATTCTGACATTTGATGGTATATATTATTCTGATATATATCTTACTTGGGAGTTAGAAACAAAACAATGTTTTACATTCTTACAATTTCCTGAGGATAGATGTAATGTTGTTGTTGTTGTCTGTGCATTCACTAGTTTTGCTTACAATTTCCCGAGGATACACGTGTTTCTGAACATTGTGGCATATGTCATGCTAATATTCCAACAACTTGGGCAGCTTTGAAAACTGCTATGCGTATTCATTGGGTTCCACCATATTATCAACATGAATTACTTCAAAAATTGTAGCGTTTAAGACAAGGAAAAATTCTGTAGAAGGGTATTATCAGGAATTACAAACTTGCATGATTAGATGTGGTATTGTTGAGGAAGATGAAGCTATGCTTGCACGTTTTATGGGTGGATTAAATAGAGATATTCAGAGCATTTTAGAGTACACGGAGTATAACACTCTCACATGTTTCTTCCATCTTGCTTGCAAAGATGAACGTGAAGTGAAGGATAGACAGGCATTGGCCAAAACTAATTTTCTATAGGTCGCACTTCATCATGGAGGCCACAGACCTCATCGACTTCCACACGTCCTGCTACAACACCGCCTACTTCAGCCACCAACTCCAACCGAGATTCTAGGAATTAGGCACCGCCACCAACTTCTGTCAAGGGCACGCCTCCAGGGTCTGCTCATAGTTCTTATTTATCCATGGCATCTACAGGGCAACCAAATGAGGTTATATGTCATCGTTAAAAGGGTAGAGGTCACTTTTCACGAGAATGCACATCGAGGCATCTGATGATTGTTACTGAGGATGGTGGATATGTGTCCGCTAGTGATTATAATGAGGAGACTTTGGCTCTTATTGCAAGTGAAAAATAGGGTGCCGAGGATACTGGACAAGAGACACACTACATGGCTGGTGACTATGTGGACATGTATCAAAGTTTAGTTGCTCAATGTGTTCTAAGTGTGCAGGTTACACATGCTGAGCAAAATCAGAGGCACAACTTGTTCCATACAAAGGGAGTTGTGAAGGAGCGTTCTATTCGCGCCATCATGGATGGAGGGAGTTGCAAAAACTTGGCTAGCATGGAGATGGTGAAGAAGCTGTCTCTAACCACCAGACCACATCCTCATCCTTATTACATTCAATGGTTCAACAATAGTCGCAAGGTTAAGGTAACACATACTGTTCGTGTGGATTTTAACATTGCTACATATTTTGATTATGTTATTGTGATGTGGTACCCATGCAAGCATGTTCCGTTTTACTTGGTAGACCATGGCAATTTGATAAAAAATATGCACACCATGGTAGAACAAATCAGTATACTCTTGTTCATAAGGATCAAAATATAACTTTGCTTCCTATGTCTCCTGAACATATTATGAAAGATGACATTGCTAGAGGTAGTAAAGCAAAATAGGACTTAAATAAGTGTGAAAATCAGATTGTAGCAGAGGAATTTGAGAAACACCATAAGCCTAATAAACCATCATCTAGTGTTGCATCTGACATAAAATTGAAGAGTGGATGTTTATGTGCTACTAAATCTAATATTACCGATTTGGATGTTATTACATCAGTTTGCTATGCTTTTGTATGCAAAGAGGTATTATTTTCATTCGAGGACATGCCTCCCTCCTTGCCTCCTGCTATCACTAACATTTTGCAGGAGTTCGCTGACGTCTTTCACAAAACGTGCCATCGGGATTACAACCTATTCAAGGGAAGGAGCATCAGATTGACTTAATTCCCGGTGCATCGCTACCCAACTGTGCACCATGCCATACCAATCTAGAGGAGACAAAGGAGATTATGCGTCAAGTACAGGAGTTGCTTGGCAAAGGTTATATACGTCAATCCCTTAGTCCTTGTGCTGTTCCTATTATTCTAGTGCCGAAAAAGGATGGTACATAGCGTATGTGCGTGGATGTAGTGGCATTAATAATATTACTATTCGTTATCGTCATCCTATTCCTAGGCTAGATAATATGCTTGATCAATTAAGGGGTTCTACAATTTTCTCCAAAGTTGATTTGCGTACTGGATACCATCAAATTCGTATGAAAATTGTAGATGAATGGAAAACAACGTTTTAAACTAAGTTTGGTATATATGAGCGGTTAGTTATGCCTTTTGGGTTAACTAATGCACCTAGTGCTTTCATGAGATCAATGAATGAGGTTTTACATGCTTTCATTGGACGATTTGTGGTAGTCTATTTTGAATATATACTGATTTATAGTAGATCTTTGGAGGAACACTTCGAACATGTACGTGTTGTTTGTATTGCTCTACGTGATGCACGTTTGTTTGGTAACCTTGGGAAGTTCACCTTTTGAACCGACCGAGTATCTTTCCTTGGCTACGTTGTTACTCCATAGGGAATTGAAGTTGATAAAGCCAAGATTGAAGCTATTGAGAGTTGGCCGCATCCCAAATTAGTCACACAAGTGAGGAGTTTTCTTGGCCTCGCTTGTTTCTATAGGTGTTTTGGGAGAGATTTCACACCATCACTACACCTCTCAATGAGCTTACAAAGAAGGACGTGCCTTTTTCTTGGGGTACCGCATAGGAAGTAGCCTTCACGACATTGAAAGATAAGTTAACACATGCTCCTTTTACTCCAACTTCCTGATTTTAATAAGACTTTCGAGATTGAATGTGATGCTAGTGGAATTGGATTAGGAGGTGTGTTATTACAAGATGATAAACCTGTTGCGTACTTTTTTGAAAAATTGAGTGGGCCTAGTATGAATTATTCTCCTTATGATAAGGAATTATATGCTCTTGTTCGGACTTTGGAAACATGGTAACATTATTTATGGCCCAAAGAATTTTTTATTTATTTTGATCATGAATCAAATGTATTAAAAGTCAGAAAAACTGAACCATATACATGCTAAATGGGTTGAAGTCATTGAGACTTTCCCTTATGTCATTAAACACAAGAAGGGTAAAGAAAATGTTATTTTTCATGCTTTGTCTCGTCGTTATACTATGCTTTCACAACTTGACTTTAAAATATTTCGTTTTGAGACCATCAAAGATCAATATGTGCATGATGCTGAATTCAGAGATGTGTTGAAGCATTGTAAAAGAGGGAGGACATGGAACAAGTTCGTCATTAATGATGGATTTGTGTTCTGTGCTAACAAGCTATGCATTCTAGCTAGCTCCGTTCGTCTTTTGTTGTTGTAGGAGGCGCATGGAGGAGGATTAATGGGACATTTTGGTGTGAAGAAGACGGAGGACGTACTTGCTACACATTTCTTTTCGCCAAAGATGAGACGGGATGTTGAGCGTCTTGTTGCTCGCTGCACTACATGTCAAAAAGCTAAGTCATGACTCAATACTGCCTAGGAGGACGTCGGGCTGCTACACCACCGCACCCCCATAAAGGAGGAGGAGGATTCCGACTGAGCGTGGGCGGTGCCAGAGCTAAGACTCAAGAGTGGCGGTCTTCGTGAGGCCACCTTTTGTTTTTTCTATTTTCTGCATTAAGAACCATGGAGGGCTTCGCGGGGGCGTGTAAAGAACTATGGCGCTTATGCCTTTATGTTAATGTTTTTCGTCTCATATTCTAGCATTTATATTGCTGCTAAGTGAAAAGTTCCTACCCGTTGTGATCAGGGTAACTTAGCTTGGTGTGCTCGTGGTCGATTCTTGCGTCGTGAGAGCGCGCTCCTTCGGAGCTTCGATCCTATGCACGCCTCTCGTTCCCGCAGCGATGCAGCTAGGGCACCGAGGCAGCTTAGAGATCCCCTCGGGGGGGGGGGGGCTTCTTCCTTGCGGACTAGATGGCTTCGGATCCCTGACATGTGCCCACCACTCACGAGGCCCCTAGGGGGTTCGTGAGAATTCAGGGCCTCTAGAGGTGCCTCCACAAGGCATCGCGTCAGGCAAAGGCGCTAAAATGCGCCTTGCGGAGGGTTCCTTGATAACGAGCCAAACCATGGCTACACGTTCTTCTGTCATCCTTCTCATGGCGATCATTTTGGGTTAGATCCCCCGAGCGAGGGCCAATCATCGCTGGTATGCTGGGTCGCGATGCCCGACAAGGACAGGGAATTAGCGCTCCTGAGGCCGGGGGCGAAGGCAGTACTGGCTCGCTCAAGAGCGTCACGCGAGGATTAGAACGCCAAAGTTTTGGCGAGGTGTGTGTGCTGCCTGGGCCCTTGGGAGGGGGGCCCAAGCATGCACACCATGTCCAGCCCCCGCCCGCGGGACGCGAAGGAGAGAGAGAGGGTTGGCAGGTGCCAAATCTCTTAAAAGCGAAACTCAAAAACGGTGAATGCTGCAAGGTGAAAAATTCCCACCTCTTTTTTCGAATAAATACACGAAAATTCAAACTTCATTCTGAAGAATGGCAAATCTGGTTACAAAAGAGAGCAATGAACAGCTGTGTCCAGCACCTAAGCTAGTCTTCCCACCAGCACGGAACATGGGGCCTCCACTAGGCATGGGCATAGTCACTGAAAGAACATGTGTCCGCCAGCGTGGAGCATGGGGCTTCCCCTTGGGCGTGGGTGGGAGCCCCCACGGGGCCAAGGGGCGGCGCGTCAGGAGACTCCGAGGCGTGTACAACCCCACTCATTATTACTTGAGAGTGTCATGGGTAGAACTTGCGGAGATGCTGGATGTTCCAGGCAGTCTGGATGGGGACCCCGTCCTGATTCTCTAGGCGTACAATGCCAGGCCTGGAGATGCGGGCGACCCTGAATGGTCCCTCCCACATTAGCGAGAGCTTATGCAAGCCCTCTCTAGAGAGGACCCGCCTCAGGACGAGGTCTGCGACTTTGAGGGTCCTAGAGCGGACGCTGCGGCAATGGTAGCGCCTCAACACCTGTTGGTACCTCGCTGCATGGAGTGAGGCTTGGCGGCGGGACTCCTCTCCAAGCACGGGATCTGTTCCCCACGAGGCATCCTGACGCTCCTCATGGAATGCCAAGACTCACAGGGAGCGATGCTTAACCTCGTGCGGGAGGACCGCCTCAGCCCCGTAGACGAGGAAGAATGGGGCCTCGTCGGCGGGCTTAGTCGCGGTGGTGCAGATGCACCACAACACAGACTGAAGCTCACCGAACCAACCCCTGCTACTTACTACAAAAATACATGTACAAATACAGACTAGTTCGGTTTAGTTGGTGCTTCCCAGTGAAAGTACATTTGCTCCCTTGGTGGTTTTGGTAATTAATAACAACATATAAATCATTGAACTAATGTCTTCACCAAGAATATTTCAGGAAAAGTTCAATGATGGGAATGGCAGAAGGATTGTGGAATTACCCCAAGATGCAAGGAAATAGGTTGGCCAAGCTTCAAGCAAGAGGACTCTACATTTTATAGTTGTGAGAAATCACTTTGAATCTATAGGAAAGCCAATACTATTAAAAGGGGGTAAAGTTTTGATGGTGAACAATATGCTAAAACGTGTACAAGTGACAGTCACCAAAACATCCACATACTCTCCCACCAAAGTCTGTCCTAGACAAATATACCAAATTGGTGCAACCAACTTTACTATCCCGGTGCCACTGAGTTCCAAACCGTAGACAGACTCAACCAAACCCTAACACTTCGGTCCAGCCAACACTACACTCGATGCCACCGAGTTGGGTTGCCACCTTCCTGTTACGCAAATTCTCATTTTCGGCCTGACTGAGAATGGTGAATCGGCGTCACCGACTTTGGTAATTTTGACCGTTGGTCACCTTGTCGGTGCAACCAAGAGTTATATATCGGTCCATCCGAGATTCAAAAGTTGCCACTTTTTGTCACTTTGCTACCACTGAGTTTTACACTTTGGTGTCACCGAGTGTGACTTATTGTGTCTAAAGGTTGGATTTTTGGGGATGCCAATATATACCCCTTCACCACCACCCACTCGATAGAGAAGCACTCAGAACTATTCCATACCTATCCTACTCAGTTTTCTGAGAGAGAACCACCTAACCTTGTGTTGAGGTCAAGATATTCCACTCCAACCATATGGATATTGATTTCTAGCCTCCCCAAGTTGCTTTCCACCAATCCCATCTACTCTACCAAGCCAAATCTGTGTGAGAGAGATTGTGTGTTGAGGAGTCTATCTTCTTGAAGCACAAGCGCAAGGAGTTCATCGTCATTACCAAGCCTATTACTTTTTGGAGGGTGGTCTCTCCTAGATTGGTTAGGTGTCCCTTGGGAGCCTCCTACTTCGTGTTGTGGAGTTAACCAAGAAGTTTGTAAGGGCAAGGAGATCGCCTACTTTGTGAAGATCTACCCATAGTGAGGCTAATCCTTCATGGATGGAAGCCGCATGGAATAGTCAAGGTTGCTTCTTCATGGAACCCTTCGTGGGTAGAGCCCTCCGTGGACTCTCGCGATCGTTACCCTCCGTGGGTTGAAGACTCCATGAACGTAGACATACGATAGCACCACCTATCGGAACCACAGGAAAAATCATCGTGTCGTCACTTGTGTTTGATCTTTCTAACCCATCTCTTTACTTACATGTGCAATGTCTTTACTTTTCGCTGCCATACTTGTAGACATGCATGTGTAGGGCTGTTTGACTATCAAGATTTTCTAAAAGTATTAAAATCTTCCAACCAATTAACTAGGGAAAAGGTTAGGTTTTAAATTTCTGTTAGTAGTCTATTCACCCCCCTCTGGACATGCCTCTCTCGATCCTACAAGTGTTATCAGATCTTTGGTCTCCATTGCATTGGTTTCACAACCTAGGAGAAGTATGGCATCTAGTGAGGGAAATTATCACCGTAGAGGTCCGTACTTTGATGGCACTAATTTTTCTAGTTGGAAGCAGAAAATGAAAATGCATTTGCTTGGTCATAATCCCGCCGTTTGGGTTGTTGTTCGTGTTGGCTTGCAAGGTGAATTCTTTGCGGATGGAAAGGAACCGGATCGTGAAGCATGTGCGGATGAATTGAAGATGTTGCAACTCAATGCTCAAGCATGTGACATACTCTTCTACTACCTATGTCCTAAAGAATTCAACAAATCAGCCGTCTTGAACACTCAAAGGAGATATGGGACACTTTGGTTGATATGAACGAAGGCACTGGGTCCGTGAGAGAATCTAAGTTAGATGTTCTGCAAGTTCAACTTGATAAGTTCAAGATGAAGGATGGTGAAGGAGTCGTTGAGATGTACTCTAGGCTAGCTCTCATCACCAATGAGATTGCTGGCTTAGGAAGCGAAGAAATGACTGACAAGTTCATCATCAAGAAGATACTTCGAGCTTTGGATTAGAGACATGACACCGTGTGCACATTGATCCAAATGATGCCCAACTACAAAGATCTCAAACCAACGGAAGTGATTGGTAGAATTGTTGCTCATGAGATGACACTCAAAGACAAGGAAGACCTTCACCACAAGTCTAGTGGTGCTTACAAAGCCACAAGTGATGCTCCCGCTACCTCAAGCGACAACCTTGTCACAAATGAAGAGATAAGCCTCATGGTCAAGAAATTCAACAACTTCTACAAGAATAGAAGCAAAGATCGCAGCAGCGACTCCAGATATGAAGAGAAGCGTTCATCAAGTCATGATCGAAACTGCTACAATTGTGGGAAGCCCGGACACTACTCCAATGAGCCCTCGGCACACTACAAGCGAAGAGAAGAGTCACCAAGAAAACGAATCTCAAGAGATGAATCACCTCGAAGAGAGAGAAGGAGTACAGATGATCGCTATGAACGAAGACCCTCAAGGAGAAGTAGGGACTCGGAGAAGAAGGACAAGCACACCAAGAGCTACTCAAGAAGAAAGCATCAAGCTCATGTTGGTGAATGGGTTTCCGGCTCCGACTCCGACAACCACTCCGAGAGAAGCTATCACTCCAATTCCGACTATAGTGAAGATGATGATGTTGCCGGAATTGCACTAGTGACAACCAACTCCTATGATATATTTGATTCACCAAATGAAGGAGGTGAAGTTGCTTCATGGCTAAAGGCCCCAAGGTATCCCACCCCAAATATCTTGATTTCTATAGTGATGAAGATGATTTTCTTTACGATGACGGCTTGCTATGTGATAAAACTAGTGATATTAATCATAATGAACTTGATATTACTCATGCTAGTCAAGATAAGTCAACTGATGATGATAAGATGAAAATAGAAGAACTGACTAAAGAACTCAACACTCTTAAGTTAGCTCATGAATCTACTCTTGAAGATCATAGAGAGCTTGTAAGAACTCATGAGAAGCTACGCTTCGAGAAGCTAAATTTGGAGCAAGAACATGAATTTCTTGAAGCTATCAATGACGATCTCCGAAAGAAGACTTCATCTTATATTGCCAAAAGACTACTCTTGTCTACATTCATGCCACAAGTCAAATTGAAGCAAACTAGTAACAAAGGAAAGAAATGTTCTTCATCTAGTAGCAATAATAAAAATGCCAAACCCAATGATGTTGCTCCTAGTAGTTCTATTGATTCCACTAATGATGATTCTCTTAGCCAAGTTACACTTGAGCAAGAAAATGCTTTATTGAAAGGAATTATAGAGAAAGGTATCTACAAGAGTCTTGAAGGGTACAAACAATTCGATGAGATTGTACGCAAGCACGGAGGATACCAGAAGAATCGTGGTGTTGGCTACTTCAATGCTAATGGAGTTGAGTGGGAAGAAGGTCAATATCCCAACCCCAAGTTTGTTCCTCAAAAGGAGAAGTATGAAAATACTCTTCCCAAGGGAACAAACACTCAAGACGACCTTCCGTCACAAGACACCAAGCTCAAGGGAAAGAACAAGCTCAAAGAGGACTTTGAAGATCAATCCCAAGCTTTGGTGAAGTGGGTTCGCAAGGCTACTACAAGCTCAACTTCTACAAGTGCTACTTCAACACCAAGTATCCCCATAAACTTGTTGTGGATTCCCAAGAAGAAGAACTAGAGAGTTGTTGAGGGGTGACTCTGCCAATGAAATTGACTCACGTTCATTATTGGCAAGATCTATTTGCAATCAACATGAACCCTATGCAATAGATCAAGGAGTCAGACATTCCCTCAAAGGTAAGCAAGGGACAAAGTGATCAAGAAATCAATGGACATCATTACACATGCTTTGCACTCCATGTCCATATATATCCTTGTATTTGTCTCTTGTGTGTTGGGACTAACCCATGTAGGTGAGAAGAGTAAGGAAACAACAAGGATGCTCCCAAGTCTTGGTGATCTTCATCAACCTTGAGCATCCACCACTACCTCACCAACTTGAAGTGTTCATTGACAAAACCCAAGGTTACTTTATCCCTCTTATGGGGGGATGTCACATCAAGGGGGATCTTTACTCTAAGACTTGAGTCAAAGCATCTCATAGTATGTGACAAACATTAAATGCTTTATGTAAAAGTGGTAACCCCACTTGTGCTTAAACGATGAGTATGACCTATGATCAAGTACTCTTACTTGGCTCCTATGTCCAATACTCATATATAGATGACTTCGTCATTGCCCAAGTGCTTGCTAGATGCTAGAGTATTTGTGCATGTTTGCCATGATTTCATTTGACATCTTATTATGGGAGCATGTTGGTCTGCCTTTATTTTCACATTCGAGGATATCCAACTGTTGCTATTTGGCTTTTGATTTATCTTTTGCCAATTGGATATACAAGAATGCCTAGGAGCACTTCTTTAGCTATCTATGCTTTCTCACCTCATACTCTATTCATGCTGCATCACAAAATTTGAACAAGTGTTTTTCGATCCCTCTATGTGTGGAGCACTCGGAGTTCTGTATCAACGTGGACTGACCATTAAAAACTCCCAAGTGCAACTCAGTGGAACCAACACCAAAATCTCGGTCTCACCGAATGCCTAGGGTTGATCTGGTTTTTCAATCTCGGTACCACCGATTCCATTTTCTCGGTTACACTGAGTGTCCCTGTCAACTAATAGTTGAGGCACTCGTTGACACCGAAAACATAGAATCTGTATCACCGACAGTGGCGGGTATATAAAGATGGACCCCGACGCTTTGAAATTTCTATCTCATACATCGTGCTGCCTCTCCAAGGACCCTTGGTTATCGCCCTTGTCTCCCCGTGCTCCTCCACCGTTGGGAATCACCGTCACCGATGAAATCTACTACCATGTAGCTGCCGTAGAGGATCTGCGCCAAGCTAGGGTACGGATTCGATCTCTAGTGCGCTCCCCATCCGACTCTTGCACATTAGATACTTGTTAATCATCATTGCACCCATTGCACATGTTTCCATCCACTTAAAACTCCAAAAATCTCGCATTAGATGGATTTCCTAGGGTTTTGTCGTACGCCCGATAAATCTCGGTGGAACCAAAACAAAAATATCGGTCTAACCGATATGCTTTTCAGTGAGGTTGAGAACTGACTCGATGGAACCGAGTAGCTCTTTTCGGTCCGACTGAAAAGGCTGCCAAGTTCCTGTTAAAGAGTTAGTTTGTCTCGGCCTCACCAAAAATTTCTTTTCACCTGCACTGATATCTATTTGATAGAGTGCAAAACTTTTGAAAATTCATTGCTCAAATTTACAAAACCAGCCTCATTTTGTGACGACTCATCTTGTTCTGCTCTTCTATACTCTATTCAGAGGGTCAGTATGCCAGGCTCAGAAGATAGTCAGAATTTGCCAGAGCAGGGAGTTGATATGAGTTCTGGAAAAAGCCCAAAAGCCAGTTCTTTCTCAGATCCAGGCACCCCTAGCTCTCATGGGTTGCCCAAGGCTACCACCAGAACCAAGAAGAAGCTCAACTCAGATGAAGAAGACTCAGATTTCATTCCTGAGGAGATTCTTGGTAAGAAGCAAGAAAAGGCTGCCAAGAAGTCAACAAATAAAGCTACTTCATCTCATAAAGTTGTCAGCAAGATCTATGCTCCTGCTTCAACATTCAAAGCATATGAGATTGCCAGAGCAACTATTTCAGTTGAGGTCCCCAAGAAAACTATGCCTAAGAAGGCATGGGAGAAAAAGTCCAAGAAGAGGATTGTTCGTGTTATGGGCAGGCCTACCCCTATGTTTAAGGATCCAGAGGAGGCTGCTGGTGCTGCTGCTGAGGAGGAGGAGGAAGAGCATGCTGAGATAGTGCCTCCCAAGAAGAAAGCCAAGAAGCTCATGGCTGATGCTATGCCGAAGACTGACACCTCCAAGAGCACCAAGCCTGCATCTAAGAAGACCGTAGTGCAAAAGTCCAAGAGGACCACCAGAGACATTCCTGCTTTAGAGAAGAACAAAGGGACTACCTCTAGAGTGGAAGATGATGTTGACCTAACCACATTGATGAAGCTAAGACCACATCTTCTAGTGCACGATGCCAGCCATTTGGTAGCTGAGGACATGAAGAAGCGGACACACTCAGGTTTGAGAGCCTGGAGAGCCATAGATCCATATGCTCAGAGGAGGAAGACCATTGTTGACTACATGTTCTATACCAGAGAGCAACAAGATTTCTATGAGACCGTTCTGCTTGATAAGAGCCCTGCTGTTAGCGACATGAGATATGTTGTTTGGAAGTTCATCAAAGACAATGTGAGCTACTTCCCAAGTGTCAAGGATAACTTTCATTGCATTGGTATGGATAAGTTCATTGGCAGAGAACTTACAGTGTGGAACAAAGAGATGATCATGCAATTATACTCCATCTCTCACTTGTATGGAGATGTTAGAATTGTATGGATGACTGAAGGTGCTAGGTATGAATCCTTTGTTGAGGAATGGGCTGCTCTACTAGAAGTTCCTAAAGCTCAGGAAGGAGATTTGGATGTATACTCTAAACCCAAAGCTAGTCACAATGCCATGAAAGACATGTATACTCCTATCCCCGCTGACAAGGTGCAATCACACAACCTAGGATCTATCTATTATCTGCAAGTAGGCCTCCGGACTATGAACACTATACTCAGGCATACCTTGATGCCCAAGTCTAGAGATGACAAGATGATCCTAGGCTACTCCATTAATATGCTGCTCCACCTTGATACGAACACCAAGATTAGAGTCATGGATCTGACTATTGAGACAATCAAGAGGGTTGCTTCTGACCAAAAGCGCTCATGCTGCTATGCACCCTACATCCAGTTGCTTATCAACTCATAGTTGGAGAAGCACATTTTTGCTCTTGATCGCCCACACCTACCCCTACAGCCAGAGTTCGAGGATAACATTGTGGTGATGGACCAAGATCATCCCACATCTGCTACAACACAAGTAGAGACAGAAGCTATTCGTGCCGCTAGTGCTCAAGTCCCCAGATCCAGGAACAGGCAAATGGATCTTCTAGTCACAACTTCCCAAGGCATGCAAAAGGATATCAAAGTGATTTTGGATAACCAGAACAACCTTGTGTGGATCTTTGAGATGAGGATCAAGGTGCTTAGAGATAAGGTGGACAAGTTGTCCAAGACAGTGATAGAACTCCAGAAGGATGTTGACTCCGTGCACATTCCCCGGGTCTCTTCAACCTCTGTTCTTCTTTTGATGATGATGAGGAGGAAGGGTCACCTCTCAGGCCAGGCACCCAGCTCACCACTAAGATGAGATCAGCCATAGTGCCTGCTTCAGAGTCGAGGCCCTCTTCTTCAGCTCGTGCTACAGTCAGTACAACTCTGCTCCATCAGCTCTTGTTCCACCAGTGTCCACTCCAGCTCCTTCGACGACATCTGTAGAGATATTCGCCGACGTCATGCTCTTGACTCCTTCATCGACAACCGGAGGAGATTAGCCCAAGAACACTTAGATAGATACCTTTGAACTTTTTGGTAACTTCTTGCCAAAAGGGGAGAAGTGTATATAGACAATTAGGCTTCGAGAGAGAGAGAGCATTTGGTGTTTTCTGCTTTTTCAAAAACAATTGCTTTTGGTTGTTGTGATACTCTTTTGTTTTGCTTGTGATACACGTTCGATGATGTTTGATCATACACTTTAATGTGTGATGCTACTATTTCCTATCATCTTAAATGCTCACGTGATGATATTTCATCTTTGGTTGGTTGTGTTGTGCTATGTTATTCATTCCAATTATTATCGCACACCACCAAGTGGTATGTGACATGTGAGAAGTAACCCATGTACCTAATTGATTGTGCATTTGCATTTAAATACAAATTTAAAATAATGCACAAATTTAGGGGGAGCTCTTACTTATCACTTACTTCTCAAAGCGATGATTATATTCATTGATTATATCTTTGTCAAAGCTTTGATCTATATGTCGTCATCAATTACCAAAAAGGGGGAGATTGAAAGCACATTTTCTCCCTTGGTGGTTTTGGTAATTAATTAAAAACATATAAGTCACCGAACTAATGTCTTCACCAAGTATATTTCGAGAAAAGCTCAATGATGGGAACGGCACAAGGATTGTTGAATTAGCCCAAGATGCAAGGAAATAGGTTGGCCAAGCTTCAAGCAAGAGGACTCTACATTTTATATTTGTGAGAAATCACTTTGAGTCTATAGGAAAGCCAATAGGATTAAAAGGGGGTAAAGTTTCGATGGTGAACAATATGCTCAAACATGCACAAGTGACAGTCACCAAAACATCCACATACTATCCCACCAAAGTCTATCCTAAGCCAAATATACCAATCGGTGCAACCAACTTTACTATCCCGGTGCCACCGAGTTCCAAATCCTAGACAGACTCAGCCAAACCCTCACACTTTGGTGCAGCCGACACTACACTCGGTGCCACCGAGTTGGGTTGCCAACTTCCTGTTATGCAAATTCTCATTTTCGGTCTGACCGAGCATGCTGAATCGGCGTCACCGAGTTTGGTAATTCTGACCATTGGTCACCTTGTCGGTGCAACTGAGAGTTATATATCGTTCCATTCGAGATTCAAAAGTTGCCACTTTTTGTCACTTCGGTACCACCGAGTTTTACACTTCGGTGTCACCGAGTCTGACTTATTGTGTGTAACGGTTGGATTTTTGGGGATACCTATATATACCCCTTCACAACCACCCACTCGATAGAGAAGCACTCAGAACTATTCCATACCTATCCTACTCAGTTTTCTGAGAGAGAACCACCTACCCTTGTGTTGAGTTCAAGATCTTCCACTCCAACCATATGGATCTTGATTTGTAGCCTCCCCAAGTTGCTTTCCGCCAGTCCCATCTCATCTACCAAGCCAAATCTATGAGAGAGAGATTGTGTGTTGAGGAGTCTATCATCTTGAAGCACAAGAGCAAGGAGTTCATCGTCATTACCGAGCCTATTACCTTTTGGAGGGTGGTGCCTCCTAGATCGGTTAGGTGTCGCTTGGGAGCCTCCTACTTCGTGTTGTGGAGTGAACCAAGAAGTTTGTAAGGGAAAGGAGAACGCCTACTTCATGAAAATCTACCCATAGTGAGGCTAGTTCTTCATGGATGGAAGCCGCATGGAATAGTCAAGGTTGCTTATTCATGGAACCCTTCGTGGGTAGACCCCTCCGTGGACTCTCGCGACCGTGACCCTCCGTTGGTTGAAGACTCCATGAACGTGGACGTACGTTAGCACCACCTATCGGAACCATGGGAAAAATCATCGTGTCATCACTTGTGTTTGCTATTTCTAACCCATCTCTTTACTTACATGTGCAATGTCTTTACTTTCCGCTGCCATACTTGTAGACATGCATGTGTAGGGCTGTTTGACTATCTAGATTTGCTAAAAGTATTAAAATCTGCCAACCAATTAACTTGGGAAGAGGTTATGTTTTAAATTTCTGCTAGTAGTCTATTCACTCCCCCTCTAGACACGCCTCTCTCGATCCTACACCCAGCTCTAGTGGGAGTTCGACGAACAGCATGGGCATATGTACATGACTTACCCAAACGAGTAGGGGAGCTACTTGGTCGTCTTCCTGGGCTTAGCAAGATAGATATCATTTTATTTTATCGTCTGATTTCGTCCGTAGTCGGGCCCTGCACTTCTGTATGATTGTATGGATGATTGTATGGATTATGTACTTTAGCATGTGGCGAGTGTAAGCCAACTCATATACTCATGTCCTCTCTTACATGTATTGAATCATATCTATACATGTGAAATGACGAGATGCGCTTCTATCGCTATCATGGCCTTAGGAATGAATAAGGATAGGACCGCATCTTGGGAGTTGCAAGGTGGTAATCAGAGCCATACCGACCATAGGATCCCCTTGCTTGATCGAACTTGGCCGAGTCGAGTCTAGTGAAAATGTTTTGAGTCTAGTTATACATTGGAGAGTAGGATTCTTTTTACTCCTCTTCTATGCTCTGGTGAGGAATCCTGATGTAGGAATATTAATTCTACCCTCTCCTGACTCATTTTTTAGGATCACGCGGGTATTTTGGAACCTCTATGATGCTGATGTGATGAAACTCTTTTCTTGATGCCTCCTGTATGAATTTACTTTGTTCTAGGGAGTAGAGATCCAGGTGATTCATAAAACATCATTATCTTTGAGTTTCCTTAGTATCTCAGGATGAGGATGTTTGAAATTGCTTCAATACTAATTGTAGTGAGAGGAGTTTGGCGTCACCCTGTACTAGAGAAAGCGTCCAGATGTACTGCCATACTTGGTATCGTTGTGATTACAAGGGGCTGAGGTAGATGAGTTTCCAAGACCTCTGGTTATGTCTTGACGGATGTGTTACATTGGGGTATAGTATAGGAGTTGTGTGAGATTTTGCTCCTTGTATCCGTGGACCCGATTGCATAACCGGAAGATTTTAGGAGTTCTTAGGTGGGAATTCAAGTAGTCACCTGGAAAATTCTACCAACAGATGTACAACGGGTTATACATCTGTTTGAGAAAGTTTTTAGCTCAATTGTTATTTAATTGCAAGTGGCTTTCAAATCTTTTGATGTTGTCTCTAATCTTTGGAAGCATTCTAAATCATTTTAGTTGAATGCAAATTGCTAATACTACATGTTGCCACATTTCGAGCCTTTGATTCAGCTTCATCTTGTCAATTGTGATCTAATATTCATGTCCATCTCTAGGATGGGTCCGACAACTCGCCAGAATTCGGGTCGTGATGGAGAGCAGTCTGACCTTCCACCACATCCACCTTCGGAGGCTTGGCAGGCGGTGATGGCCTCAACTAATGCCAATACCCAGATGTTGCTCATCCTGTTGCAAGGATTTCAGAATAAAGCCATCAAGGAAATTTCAACAGCCAGCCTTAGTTGGCAACTCTGAATCAATTCCTTGCAAATCAATTCAAGTACTTCACCAACCGTGATCACTATTTTGATGCAGAGTATTGGCGCGTCGACATCAACAAGCATTTTGAGTGCAGCAATGTCATGCCTTAGGACTATGTCAGGTTCGCAACCTTCCAGCTGAAGGGCCAGATAGCAGAGTGGTGGCAGCAATGCAAGGATTCCAAAGGTGGCCATGTGATCAGCTGGGATGACTTCTGTCGTGACTTCAGAGCTCATCATATCCAGACGAGTGTTGTTGAGGGCATGCGTGAGAAGTTTAGAAACCTCAAGCAAGGAAACTTGTCTGTCTATCGGTATAACATCGAGTTTTAGAATCTCACCCACTATGCCAAACAAGATGTTCCTGAAGAGCAAGATTACCAGTTCAGAGGTGGCCTCAGGGAAGATCTTCAACTTCCTCTCGTCCTTCATGAGCCCCTTGAGTTTGATTAGTTCTATAACTTGGCTCTAAAGTATGAAGCACCTCAACTCAAGGTAGAGAATTCCAGGATGCGGTTCAGAGACTCTCACCCTTGTTTGTCCTCCTCTAAGATTGTTCCTAAGCAGTAGAAGTATTGGGTTCCTCCGCCTCCTCCGTTTCGTCCTCGACAGCAGTAACAACATTGCGGTCATGATTCTTGCCACCCACCCAACCCAGATTCCTGTAGAGGCCTCGGTCGCCCAGGTCAGGAAGTGCTCCTCCTCCAGCAAACTTCCTTCCACTATCAGAGGTTACTTGTCACAAGTGTGGTCAGAGGGGCCACCATTCAAACAATTGCACCAACCAACGGCGTCTTCCACCTCCTCCTCCTCCAGTCAGGCCTCCAGGCACTGCTATGGTGAAGCACTATTCCAAGTCAGTCAGGGTGAACATGGTCAATGTTGCTCAAGCAGAGGAGTCTCCTCAAGTGGTTATCAGTAATCTATTGGTTAATTCTATTCCTGCAAGAGTTTTGTTCGATTCTAGTGCATCACATTCATTCATATCTAGACCTTTTGCATGGAAGCATGATTTGTCTTCGGAAGTCCTACCAAATCCTTTCTATGTTGTTTCTCCAGTCATGTTGTGAATGTGGTAGTTCCAGATGTTTCCATCAAGATGGGCAACTATGAGTGCCTGGCTTCTCCAATTGTTCTCGACAATTCTGATATTGATATAATTCTTGGCATGGATTTTCTTGGGATGAATAAGGCTTACATCCATTGTCCAGCCAAAGAAGTAAAATTGACTCACCCTTCTTAAGACGTGATTATTTTCGCTACTCGTGATGACACTATTCGTCTCTTTTCTCTCAATGAGAAGGGCGAAATCTCAGTCATATCTCAAGTCCTCGTCATCTGTGAGTATGAAGATGTCTTTCCAGAGGAATTGCGAGGAATGCCTCCTCACTGGCCAATAGAGTTTGTGATTGAACTCGAACCTGGAACTGAACCGGTTTGCAAGTATCCTTATAAGAGCTGAAAAGTTGAAGAAGCAGATAGATGAACAAGAACGTTTGGGTTTGATCAGACCAAGTTCTTCACCTTGGGGTTGTGTTGTTCTATTTGTCAAGAAGAAGGATTGCACGGAACAACTTTGCGTTGATTAACTTCCATTAAATAAAAAGAAAATCAAGAACAAGTATACAATTCCCAACATTAACGAATTGTTTGAGCAATTGAAAGGGGCCAAGGTCTTCCCAAAGCTCGATCTTTGAATGGGCTATAATCAAATCCATATCCGTGAAGAAGATATTCAAAATACTGCTTACAAGAGAAGTTTTCGCTCGTATGAGTATAGTGTGATGTCCTTTGGTCTTGCAAATGCTCCTCCGACATTTTCCCGCATGATGAACTTCATCTTCTCTCCCTTCAAGAATGTGTTCGTCTTAGTGTATCTAGATGACATTCTAGTCTTCTTTGAGACCGAAGAAGAACATGGATAGCTTCTCAGACTTGTGCTTGACAAGTTAAGAGAGCATCAGTTCTATGATAAATTATCCAAGTGTGAGTTCTCGCTAAATGAAGTGGTGTACCTTGGGCATATCATGTCTGCCGAGGGCATCAAGGTGGATCCTGAGAAGTTTCAGGCCATTGTCAAGTGGGAGCCTCCTCAGAATGTTAAGTAGCTTCGAAGCTTCCTCGGGCTTGCAAGCTACTGCAGAAGATTTGTGGAGAACTTCTCCAAGATTGGTAAGCCTTTGTCCAATCTCCTCTAGAAGAGCGTCAAATATGTGTGGACCCCTGAGTGTGATGTGGCATTCAATACACTCAAGGAAAAATCTTACTTTATCTCTAGTTCTCACTCCTCCAGATGATTCCAAGCCATTCCAAGTGTTGTGTGATGCATCCTTGCAAGGACTTGGCAGAGTTCTTATGCAAGACACGAAAGTGTTAGCGTATACCTCTCATCTATTGAAGCCAAGTGAGAAGAACTACCCCACTCATGACCTTGAGTTGGAAGCAGTTGTCCATGCTTTGGTTACATGGAGACACCTCTTGTTGGGAAGGAAAGTTGAAGTTCACACCAACGACAAGAGTTTGAAATACATCTTCACTCAACTGAATCTCAATCTTCGTCAAACACGTTGGGTGGAGATGACCCAAGATTACAATCGAAGCATTGACTATACTCTGGGCAAGGCAAATGTGATCGTAGACGCTTTGAGCAAAACGGCTTACTACAACAATCTCCTTCTCAAGCCATTCCATCCTGATCTTTGTGAGTCATTCAGGAAGCTAAACCTTAAGCTCATTCCTCAAGGGTTTCTTGCCAAGCTTCAAATTCCCCAACTTTGGAAGATCAAGTTAGCCAAGCTCAACTTCTCGATTCTATGGTGAAGAAGGTGAATATAGGCATGGCCAAGAGCATTCCAAAGTATAAGTGCTTCCGGTTGATGACAAATACACTTTCTTCTTCGATGAATGTCTTGTGGTTCCAAAGGGAGAACTCATGAAAGATACTATGGACAAAGCCCACAATTCCCTCCTCTCAATTCATCCAAGCAGTTCCAAGATGTATCAGGATCTCAAGAAAATCTTCCGGTAGACTCATATGAAATATGAGATAGCTTAGTTTGTGAACGAGTGTGATGTATGCCGCAGAGTGAAGGTGGAACACCAACGCCCAGCTGGTCTTCTTCAGTCTTTGCCTATCCTCGAGTGGAAATTCAATCATATCGAGATGGATTTTGTCACTAGGTTCCCTAAGTGCAAGAAACGTAATGATGCCATCTTTGTGGTCATTGACAAGCTCACCAAAGTTGCCGACTTACTTCTGGTCAAAGAGTCTATCATGACGCTTAGCTGGCAGAGTTGTACACATCAAGGATAGTTTCTTTGCACGCTATTCCTCACCTTATATCTTCATACCTCGGAAGCATCTTCACTTCCAAGTTCTGGGATTCCTTTCAGTCAGCAATGGGTACCAAGATCCATTTCAGCACTGCCTTCCATCCTCAAACAGGTGGTCAAGTTGACAGAGTCAATCAGATCCTTGAATACATGCTCAGAGCATGTGTTATCTCCTTCAGCATGAAGTGGGAAGACTGCCTCCCGTTTGCCGAGTTCTAATACAACAATAGTTTCCAAGCGAGTTCGGGCAAGGCCCCATTTGAGATCCTCTATGGCAAAAAGTGTCGTACCCCGCTCAATTGGTGTGAGACTAGTGAGTGTCAAATCCTGGGCAATGACATGATCACTGAAGCAGAAGAAATGTGTCGCGTCATTCGTGAAAATCTCAATGCCGATCAATCCTGCCAGAAGAGCTATTATGATAGCAAGCATTGTCATATGACCTTTCAGATTGATGACTATCTATCTCTGTGTGTCTCGCATGATGGGCACTCAGCGCTTTGGTATCAAAGGAAATCTTGCACCACACTTTGTGGGCCCTTTCATGATTGTGGGCAAGAGAGGCGACCTTGCCTACCAACTAGAGATACCTTCCAATTTCTCAAATGTGCATGGCGTGTTTCACGTCTCTCAACTCCGCAAGTATTTCATGATTCCCGAGTGCACTGTTGATTTCCAAGACATTGATCTCCAAGCAGACATATCCTATCATGAGCATCCAGTTGCTATCCTTGAAGAGACGGATCGCAAGATTGGCAACAATTCTTGCAAGTTCCTCAAAGTGAAGTGGTCACATCATTCCGATGAAGAAGACACTTGGGAACGTGAGGATCTTCTCCGTTCCGAATATCCCGAATTCTTCTGTTACTAGATCTCGAGACGAGATCTTCTTGTAGTGGGGGAGAGTTGTAACATCCCAACAGCAACTTTCCAATCTTGTAACCATTTTCGTGTGTGAACCTTCTATGCCATACCATCATGTGGTTTGAGTTAATAAATTTTCTCTCCATGTCATTCATTTGTGTATCATGGCATCATGTCATCCATTCCATTTTGTTATATCATGATATGTTGACTGAGTGTGTGTTGTGGGGATGTGCATTGCATCTTGTGGTAGGATTGTGTGGAATTCCTTCAATTATTTTCAAAAGAGAACCCCTTCTCTCTTATTAGTGCTTATATTTGATTTGCAAGTATGCCTCCCTGCCTTAATTTAATGTTCAGCATTTCTCGAACACGACTAAATAATGTCCTAAAGCCCTCCTCCAAATTTCAGCATTTGTCAAATTGTTCGGTTGGATTTTAAAATGCCTAGCCTCCCTATAAAGCCCCCTCGGCGTCTGATCCCTCCTTCGGGTTTCCCTCTTTCTTATCCATCCTTGCCAGGTGAGCCTAGCCCCTTATATCCACCGCTATGATCCGCCCTGAGCGAGCAGCGAGAGCACTTCCGTTGCCGGCGTGCCCTGCAGCAACCCCAGGGGAGAGCAATGTGTCCAGGAGCTGCACCAAGGTCGTCTTCTTCCACGACATCCTCTCGAATGTCGCGGGATGTCAAGACACTATCGCTTCTTCTCGGTCTAATTCCTCGATAGGAGTTCATCGCTGGCTAAATTCGTCGCATCCCCTCGTCCCCGAGCCTGATCGGCTATGCCAACCCCCCTTGCATGAGCATCCGTGCCTCCGCGCCCGTTTTCCCATTCAATTACGCCTTGTGTCGTCACCTCCTTCGAGCCCGAGCCCTTCGCCATCGGACCTTGCTTCCGGCGAGCGCTTCGACCCAGCTAGCCATGCGTGTGTGTGCGTAAAGGTTTGTCGTCATCAGTAGGGTCAATTCCTATCCTTAAGAATGTGTTTTTCTTGCCGTAGCCAGCCGCCCGAGCTCGTTGTCGCCGCCTCTATACCTCGTCACCGGCGTCGTTTCCATTGGCATTCGGTGCGGTGGGATGCATGCATGTGTGCGGGATGTAGTTGTGGTCAGGTCCATTCCCACCATCACGCCAGTAGGTCATCGGAGCAACTCTTATGCGACCTCGCCGTCCTCTACCTCATCGCCGTTAGTCACAGTCTGCTCCATTGCAAGTGTGTGTGTGTGTGTGTGTCATTGATCCGTGTGCCCGAGAGGCGCCGGGGTAAATCCTTAAGGCTGCAGACCCCTCTCTTGTCGACCAGACCTAGCCAACCCAGCAAGTTCAACCGAGCCAGACCGAGCCCGCGAACCGGGTTTGATCCCCATGAGGGAAACTTAAAATCCCCAATTTTTTCATTTATCTGTGTGTATGACATGTAGGTCCCCCTTGTTAGCCTCTCACTCATTCCAGCATGGCATTAGGCCCACAATCTAGTGGCAGTGGCTAGCCAGCCCCTGGGTGCCCCTAGCTCAGCCAGTTCCACAATCCATTTTTGGGATATGCCAAATCTGGCATGTCCTAGGTTTCCTATTTAGGCATGTTTTGACTTATTGCAAATGTGGGCATTTTTCATACAACAACATATGCATTCTATACATGTTTTGGGGGTAGAAAAATCCATAGGAACCATCTGTGCTATTAGTTTTGCCATTTGAGCAAGTTGGTGTGCATGGTATTTTAGCTATGATGCCCTTTTCTTATTTTTTGTATGATTTAATCTTTGCATTCTTTGGAAGACTTGTCAACATAACAATCACCCTTTGACATGTGTACTAGCCCATGGTGCTTTTGCTTGCCATGAAAATCCATGTTTAGGTGTTGGTTTCTTACTATCAACATGTTATGGAAATATTGCTGTTTAGATGGGTCAAATAATTCCATGTCTGGAATCGACTATATTTGGTTGCTATGTTTCCATGTGAATTACCACCAATCTACTGCCCATTTGTGGTTCGTCCAATGGAGTGAATTGGAAACCATGTTATCCTTTGTTAATTTGCGCCATTAGTTTTAAAGTTTTGGTTTTGCACCCCAGTTAATTATGCTGTCAAACATGTCAATCTGATAAAACCGCTATTCCTTGCACCATGTTAATTATTCTAATTCTGAGAAACTGCTTGTTGTAGATGGCTATGTTGTTTTGATGATAGCCAAGTTTCTATGCATATCTAGACCCTGGTGATGTTGAATGAAATGTAGTGCATCATGTCTACCACCATGATGTTAAGTTTCACGTCATTATATTTCATGTAGGATATAGTTCTCTTGCTATTAATATGCCTTCAGATCAACCTTGCTCTGTTAAAAACTCTTATTTTCACTAAGTCATAAGTGTTGTTCCAATGGCCATCTTGTGAGCTCATTTGCTATTGATCCAAGCTTCTATTCAATTTCCTGCTCTGAGATGAATAGTTGTGCATCATGTAGCCTACATCCCACTGTCCTTGTTGTGCATTTTAGTTTATTGTAGCTTGTTGATTTGTGGGTGGCAATATACCATGTTGCTATTTTTGGACATATTGTGTTGCATAATTGGTTTGCACTTTGTGCGAGTTCTATCCACTTGTTTTCCATGAGTTTTAGGCCCATTTCTACTAGAATTTCATTTCCAATCCAGTGGCATACTTGGGATACCAAGGAATTTCCCAGGGCCTCTCTCAACCTTTGTTTTGCCTCCATTACTGTTCCTATCTTGTTCTGAGTGCCCCGAGAGAACCGTAATTCCGTCGCATCGTTTTTCATATGCATTTGCATCATTTTCATGAATAGCATTCATTTTTTACAAGATGATGAATATAAAAATAACTCATGTTGTTGTGATGTCCGGAATACCAAATAACTAATAATTGCATGTGAGGTATCACTTGGTCCATGTCTACATGGATCAAGACTTCACTTAATATGACTAGATAGGATTGCCATGTTAAATACATCAAATTGGTCATGCATCATTCTTGGTTGTGCATTGCACCTTGTTTGTAGTTTATTTGGTGTTGTTTCTTATATGGGTCGAACCGACTGATGAGACTGAGTTCGAGGATCCTGGCGAGAACACCTATGAGGACCCAACTCTTTATCCCTGTGAAGACCCTCCAGGCAAGATGGTCATTACCGGGATCCCCATACTATTTTTGCTATGCTAGTTGTCTCGCTTCTACCGTTATGTCTCGTTACCTAAAACTGAATGTCAAGCCTCCCAACATTGCCATGAAAGGCTCTAACCCCTCCATTACCTAGGAAACCATTGATTTGCTAAGATACTACTTGCTCGGCCCTTTTATTATAGTATTGCTAGTTGCAGGTGTAGGTGGTTTCCATCTGACAACAAGGATATCCCGGGATACCTCATTATTTATTGTTGTTGAACATAATGCACATATATACTTTGTGAAGGTGGAAGGCTTGGCCTTTTGCTCGATGATGTGTTCCACTTTTGCCGCCCTAGTTTCCTTTTACCGGTGCTATGTTCCATATTGAGCGCTCCTAACATGCTTGGGTTGTTATGGGGACCCCCTTGATTTTTCGTTTTAGGATAAACTAATCTGGAAAGACCCAACATTGGTACTATATTTTCTTAACAACCTAATAAAAATGCATAGGGCTTAACTACCCCATGGATAATTAATCAATCCCGGGCCAGTGCTTCTCATGAGTGTTTGTCCAAATAGAGCACTGTGTTGGGCCAACCCGGGGAAACTCAGGAGATTTTTATGAGGCCACCGTACGTGTGGCTCATCCGTCGTGTCTTGAGAACGAGATACGCGGCTCCTATGGGTTCGTCGACACATCGAGCAGTCTTGTTGGATTAGTTTTCCCCTGCTCGAATGTCTTGTGCACCGGGACTCCGAGGATACCTTGGGCTATCTCGAGGGTTGTGTTTTACTAGCGCAACTTGTGGCTAGTTTGTGATGGATGAGTTGGAGCACCCCTGTAGGGTTAAATCTTTCTGAAAGCCGTGCCCACAGTTATGTGGAAACTTGGAAATTTGTTTAACACTCGGTTATAGCAAACTTGAAGTAAACTCAGTTAAAATACACCAACCGTGTGTGTAACCATGATCATCTCTTTTAGAGGGAGTTCAGAAAGAACATGGTGGGGTTATGATTAAATTGTAAGTAGGTGTTTAGGATCACTTATTGATAATACTAGTACTCATCCGGCATGCGTAGTTTCTCATATTACTCTTGTACTCATAAGTTAGCCACTCAAATAAATGCTTAATGCTACTGCAAACCTCACCACTTAACCATACCTTCCCACACGCTTAGATAGTCTGAGTGCCCGGGTTAATGAGATTGTTGAGTCCTAGTGGCTCACAGATTACTTCAACAATACAGGTACATGTACAGACGAGTTCGATCTAGATGGCGCTTCCCAGCTCCAGTGGGAGTTCGACGAGGACTGTGGGTGTATGTGCGTGACTTACCCAGACGAGTAGGGGGAGTAACTTGGCAGTCTTCCTGGGTTGAGCAAGATAGATATCATTTTCTTTAATCATTTTCTTTTTTTCATAGTCGGACCCTGCATTTCTAGATGATTGCATGGATGATTGTATGGATTATGTACTTTAGCATGTGGCTAGTGTAAGCCAACTAATATATTCATCTCGTCTCTTACATGTATTGCAATGATATCTATACTTGTGAAACGACGAGATGTGCTTCTATCCCTATCAAGGCCTTGGTCCCGAATTAGGATAGGACCGCATCTTGTGCATTACAAATGCCCTTCCAAGTGTGTGATGATTGCTATAGAGGATGGTGGATATGCGTCCGCTAGTGATTATGATGAGGAGACTTTGGCTCTTATTGCAAGTGAAGAACAGGGTGCCAAGGATACTGAAAAAGAGACACAATCCATGGCTGCTGACTATGATGACATGTATGAAAGTTTAGTTGCTCAACATGTTCTGAGTATGCAGGTTACAGAGGCTAAGCTAAATTAGAGGCACAACTTGTTGCATACAAAGGGTGTTGTGAAGGAGCGTTTTGTTCGCGTCATCATCGATGGAGGGAGTTGCAACAACTTGGCTAGCATGGAGATGGTGGAGAAGTCGTCTCGCACCACCAGACCACATCCTCATTGTTATTACATCCAATGGTTCAACAATAGTGGCAAGGTTAAGGTAACACATACCGTTTGTGTGCATTTTAGAATTGCTACATATTCTGATTATGTTGATTGTGATGTGGTACCCATGCAAGCATGCTCTGTTTTACTTGGTAGACCATGGCAATTTGATAAAATTCTGTACACCATGGTAGGGCAAACTAGTATGCTCTTGTTCATAAGGATCAAAATATAACTTTGCTTCCTATGTCTCCTATGAAACATGACATTCCTAGACCTAGTAAAATCAAACATGAGCTAAATAAGAGTGAAAATTAGATTGTAGCAAAGTAATTTGAGCAACACAATAAGCCTAATAAACCATCATCTAGTTTGGCATCTAAAATTAAATTGAAGAGTGGATGTTTACTTGCTACTAAATCAGATATTACTAATCTCGATTTTACTACATCTGTTTCCTATGCATTTGTGTGCAAAGAGATATTATTTTCGTTCGAGGATGTGCCTCCCTCTTTGCCTCATGTTCTCACTAACATCTTGCATGAGTTCGATGACGTATTTCCACAAGACATTCCGTCGGGATTACCTCCTATTAGTGGGATTGAGCATCAGATTGACTTAATTCTTAGTGCATCACTACCCAACCATGCGTCATACCGTACCAATCCATAGGAGACGAAGGATATTATGCGTCAAGTACAAGAGTTGCTCGACAAAGGTTATATACGCGAATCCCTTAGTCATTGTGTTATTCCTATTATTCAAGTGCCTAAAAAGGATGGTACATCGCGCATGTGTGTTGATTGTAGAGGCATTAATAACATTACAATTCGTTATCATCATCCTATTCCTTGCTTCTTTCTTACTTTGCAGAAAATCAGTACTAGATGAAGCCCAAACACTGTGAAACTTTTTGGATAATTTTTTGGGGCCAGAAGACAACCAGTGGGCTAGAGAAGTATCGGAGAAGAAGGCTGAGGTGGGGAACACCCACCAGGGCGCGCCAGAGGCCCTTGACATGGCCTGTTGGGTGGTGCCCACCTTGGGACCCCCTCCAATGTCTATCAACTCTATAAATTCTCAAATATTTGGAAAACCCTAAGAGAGTCGGCGAAACACAATTCCATCCACCGCAAGTTCCAAAACGTCGAGATGCAATCTAACACCATCATGAAGGGGTTCATCTTCCCCATAGGTGCCTGTCCAATGAGGCATGAGTAGTCCACCATAGACCTACGGGTCTATAGGCAGTATCTAGATGTCTTCCTCTCTCTCTCTTTCGATTCTCAATACAATGGTATCTTAGATATCTATTTGATGTAATGACTTATGCGGTGTGTTTCTTAGGATCCGATGAATTTTGAGTTCATGATTAGTTTCTATCCATGAATATTATTTGAGTGTTCTAAGAACTCTTATATGCATGATTACTTATAGACTCGTATTTCTTCTTCGAATCTTTGGTTTAGTTAGACCAACTAGATCGATTTTTCTTGCCAAGGGAAGATGTTCTTTGTGATGGGTTCAATCTTGCGGTGTTCTTTCCCAGTGACAAAAGGGGCAGCAAGGCACGCATGTATGATTGCCATTAAGGATAACAATGTGGGGTCTATTCCTACATGAATAGATCTTGTCTACATCATGTCACCATTCTTATTGCATTACTCTATTTTCCCATGAACTTAATACAATAGATGCATACTGGATAGCGGTGGATGTGTGGAGTAATAGAAGTAGCTGCAGAATTGTTTCAGTCTACTTGTCTTGGACGTGATGCCTACATAATGATCATTGCCTGGATATCTTGATGATTATTTGATCTTCTATCAATTTCCCAACATTAATTTGTTCACCCATCGTGTGCTATACTCATCAGAGAAGCCACTAGTGAAACCTATGGCCATCGAGTCTACTTTTCCAATATATTGCTTTACAATCTACTATTTGCCGTTTTGTTTCCAGATATATTAGTCCAAAAAATTAAAAATACTTTTCTGCACTTTTTATTCAGCAATCTAATTTTGTGTTCATGCGAGATCTATTTGCCATACCTATTGCAATCTAATATATCTTATCATCGTTGAGAGCTTGACAACCTCTCTTACGCGCCGGGTTGCAAATATTTGTTATTTGTGTGCATGTGTTGTTTACATAGTTGCTTGATCTTCCTCTACAAATTAATACCTTGCTTTATTAAGTGAGGGAAATACTTACCATTGCTGTGCTGCATCATCCCTTCCTCTTTGGGGAAATACCGACACAGTCTCAAGCCACGCCAAAGGAATTTTTGGCGCCATTGTTGGGGAGGAAGGAATCTCTTCGCGTGCCATTCTCTCGTGTCGGGGAGGCATCATCTACACCTATTTGGTTCCTAATCAAAAATCTCATGTCCTTGCAATTTACATTATTGGCCATTTGCCTCTTGTTTTCCTCTCCCCACTTCACAAATTTTCCATTTTATTCGCCCTCTTTTCCGTTTGCCTCTTTCTCATTGGATCTCTTGTTTGCTTGCAGTATTGTTTGCATAGTCACAATGACTCAGGAAAATACCAAATCGTGTGATTTTTCCAATACCAATAATAATGATTTTATTAGCCCTCCGATTTCTCCTCCCACCACTAGTGCGGAGTCTTGTGATATTAATGCCGCTTTGTTGAATCTTGTCATGAAAGATCAATTTCAGACACTCCTAATGAGGATGTCATGTCCATCTAAACACATTCGTAGAATTGTGTGATATGCAAAATCAAAAAGATGGGGACAATGATATTGTGAAGTTGAAATTATTTCCTTTCTCCTTACTGGATCGTGCAAAATTTTGGTTTTCCTATTTGCCTCGCAATAGTATCGATTCTTGGGGTAAGTGCAAGGACCCTTTTATTACTAAGTATTTTCCGCCCACGAAAATTATTTCCCTTAGAACTCAAATCATGAATTTTAAGCAACCTGAGCATGAACATGTTGCACAATCTTAGGAAATAATGAAATTGATGCTAAGAAATTGTCCTACTCATGGTTTAAATCTTTGGATGGTCATACATTTTTTTTATGCGGGATTGAATTTTGTCTCTAGAAATCTTTTTGATTCCGATGTGGGTGGTACTTTAATGGAAATTACTTCGGGTGATGCTACTAAATTCCTAGATAATATTATGGCAAATTATTCACAATGGCATACTGAAAGAGCATCTACTAGTAAAAAGGTTAATTCAGTAGAAGAAATTAGTACTTTGAGTGAAAAAGTTGATGCTCTTATGAAGTTGGTTGCTAGTAAAAATGCTCATATTGATCTTAATGATGTTTCTTTGTCTAATTTTATTGAGCAAAATAGTGATTCCATATATGTGAATTTCATCTCACAAAACAATTTGGATAACAATGCTTATAGAGGTAATTTTAATCCTAGGCTTTTTCCTGGAAATTCCTCTAACAATTATGGTAATTACTATGGTGTTTCTTCTTACAATAGGAACCCCTCTAATCTTGAGATGGATTTTAAAAAATTTATCAATGCTCAAAAGACTTTCAATACTTGGATAAAAGGAAAGTTGAATAAGATTGATGATATGTCTAGAAGCATTGATAGAATTTCCCAAGATGTAGAAATTCCCAAGTTGAATGCTTTTCCACCTAAGATTAATGAATCTATTAAAGCTTTATATGTTTTTATGGATGAAATTAAGAAAGAACCGCTATGCTTAGAGCTAAAAGAGAATTTTTAGAATAAGCGTTTTCTAGCGATTACTTTCATAACAATCATGAAGATCTTAAAATGATTGGTGTTTTCTCTATTGATTCCTTGTTTAGTAATGTTAAAATTCATGGTAAAGGGACCGAAGAAGAGTCAACTTTAGCTAGAGGGCGTTCCAATAATTTAGAGGGTGAAAATCTTGATGAAATTTTTGATAAAAGTGGGTTCGAAGAGGTCAAAACGTTAACTAGGGATGTGCCCACAATTTTGGATTACAAAGGCTTTAATTATGATAGTTGCTCCTTGGTTGAATATATTGGTTTGCTGCAATCCATGATAAATTTACCCCATTCTTATGAACAAAATAAAGCTTTTACTATACATATTGTTGATGCCATGATGAAATCCTTAGAAGAAAAGTTGGAGCTAGAAATTTCAATTCCTAGAAAATTGCATGATGAGTGGGAATCTACCATTAAACTCAAGATTTAAAATTATGAATGGATGCTTTATGTGATTTGGGTGCTAGTGTTTCCACAATTTTGAAATATCTATGTGATGTGGTTGGTCTTACCAACATTGAAGAATGGTCTCTTAATTTGCACTCGGCAGATTCTACTGTTAAAAAGCCTTTTGGAAAAAATAATGATGTTCTTATTCTTGCAAATAGGAACTATTTTGCCATTTATGTTATTGTCCTTGATATTGGTTGCAATCCATCTTGTCCCATAATACTTGTAGGCCATTTTTACGCACTATAGGTGCCATGACTGATACAAAAGAAGGCAACATTAAATTTCAGTTTCCACTAAGAAAGGGTATAGAACAATTCCCAAGAAGAATAATTAATCCACCATAGAAATGAATCATGAGAGCCTCCCATGGAGCAAAAACTAAGGATGACAATACTTGAGTCTTTGCTTTATTCCTAGCTAGGTGTAGCGACCCGACTCAAAATGAGTCAAGCCTTTGTGTTTTCTGTGCCCTCCCTGGATCAGTATGCTGGCACACACAGTACATCAATGTATATATCAAAGTGCAATCACATGTAATTAACGTAAAACTGATATATACCTTAAAATAGCAGCAGATACAGTCAACGGGAGGGGAGTCCCAATAACACCAACGGCAAGTTGAGTGCGGACCGTAACCCTGAATCGTACTCTTACCCGTCGTAGAAGAGTATCTGCAACATAAGACGTTGCAGCCGTGTAGGTCAGTACATTGAATGTACTGGCAAGATCACCATAGAAGAACAGAAGAATAAAGACTATTCTATATGCAAAGGCTTTGTGGCTCTGTGTCTAAGTTTTTGCGTAAAAGCTGATTTTATTTTTCCTACAACAAAGGAATATCAGGAATTTCACTATGGAGCTACCTATCATGACATGGTTCTGCCAACCAATGTCTCAATGCCCACAAGTATCTTAAGTTGCCCACAATTTGTTATCAGTCCAGTGTTGAGAGTTCAGAGATAGATCCAAGTCCAGAGGCTCAAATTGTCCGTAACCGGGACACGGCTAATCGATTAGGTTTAACTCTGCAGAGTGTTGTGTACTTTACCCACAATATTTGTTCCCTCCTAGTATGTCCTCGCACTGCCTGGTGTTTGAGAACAGGATGAACGAAACATGGTATTTCAGAGTGCTTCCCTGACAATCCGACAGTGCCCATCCAATTCTAACGTCGACTACATCTCGTAGCACTGCCTAGATAGAGTCACAACAAAGATCAACCAAGCTAGAGTCCATAATGACTTGTGGCTACACAGGTAAGCTTCCGGGCATGAAGTATTCATCCTTCTCTTTGAGTTTGGGTGAAGCTTTCCGCAAGATGTCATGGCACTTCCCCATGCATCCTGGCCATCCACTCGTTACTCCAGGGTGCCCATCAATTCCATCCTTCACCTAGTAGTGTGTATTGAAAACTTGTTTCACGAGTCTCGAAGTCTTGAGGTCTTGAAGATGCAGGACGTGAAGATGCCTTCATGAAGTTGTCATCTTGTCGTGGAGTCCTTCTTCACACCACTCACGAACACTCATACCAGACCCCGTCTACTTTAGCATAGCATTGAACTAACTAGCGTTCCCGAGGCTTTAGTAACAAGTGGTGGGTTCATACCTCATGCATTCTACTCAACTACAAGAATTTCAATAACACTACGGGAGGGATTTTGTTGAATGATGTCACTACATGCATGAAAAGTTAGGTATGAAATAGATGGTTAAAGTGAACTTGCCTGTACTGTTGATGAAGATAAGTATCGCTCTCAGAAAATACTTGATAGAACTATACGTCACTCTCTGATGAAATCTATAATAACAAACATTGCATTCATAATAAAACACTTCTAGAAATCAATACTAACAATCACCATGTAACACAAGAACCAAAAGTAACAAGGTCGATGAAGGAAATACTTAAGACAAAAGTTAAGATCAACAAGGTTTTCATAAACACAACTAAGGTAGTTTTCCCCTACAAACAACTATTTTCAAATAGTAACAAAACAAAAACAAAGTAAAATATAACAAAACTATTTTAGTAAA
The DNA here is from genome assembly GCA_022496015.1 of Hordeum marinum. Lineage (NCBI taxonomy): Eukaryota > Viridiplantae > Streptophyta > Magnoliopsida > Poales > Poaceae > Hordeum > Hordeum marinum. Next base: position 195,916,130 of record CM039672.1, on the reverse strand, counting down.
TATTTTACTAGCAAAAATAATTACTTTTGAAGAACAAGTAAAACTATGAAAACAACATCCTAAACAACATAAGTGTTTGCTAAGTAAAACAATAAAATTTTAGAATAAGAGAAAACAAAGTATAAAACAACTAAGTTAACAGAAATTAAAACTTATAAAACAATTATTTTAAATAATTTTTCAAATAAGAAACCAACTAGCAACATAACAAATCAAAACAAAGCAAAGCAATGGACTCTAAGTTTTAGTGGCTAAACTACTACTAAAACAATACTATTTTTTTGTAACCAAACTAATAGTTAACAGAAAATAAATAATAAAAACTTTATTATAAACTAGGATTAAATCATACAAAACTTTTGTGAACAGGATTTCTACTAAAACTAAGTTGTTTTATCAAACATTACCTAATGATGAAGAATATAGTTTCCTATAATAATAGAGTAAAACTAAACTATTTTGATTAACAAAACATTTCTTAACAGAAAAGAATTACTAAAACTTTATTTGAAAACAAAATCTAATTGCTTAAAACTTTTGTTAAAAGAAATATTACTAACTAATAAACTATACCTAATTGAAAAAACAGAGGTTCCTATAACACTAAAGTAATAAACTAAACAAAATTATTTTTTTTAACAACAAGTAAATCCTAAAGTTGAGAACAACAGAAACTAATCAAATCTACAACATAAGTTAAAACAAATTCAGATTAAAAGAATAAAACAAAGAAATTAAACTAATAGGAAAACTAAACTGATTCTGTTTTGGTTAAGAACCCTAATCAATTTTATCCTAAAAATTCTCAAACTTTACCTACTGATAACTAAGATCACTAGTGACAAGTAGCAAAAAGAATCAACTAAAAATAACTTTTTAAACTCAAGATATTCAGAAAACAAAATTTAAATCAAATCTATTTAAATTCAAATTTAGATATTCAAACATAGTCAAACTTGGTATCTACAGAAACTATATGAAATTTGTGACACAATGCAAAAAGAATCAACTTAAAACAACTAAAAACATAAAAGATATGATTAAAACAAAAACATAACTAAATCTGTTTTTAAAACTGAAAACAGAAGAAACGAAAATCCTATCTAACGGATAGGGTACACGTGGCGGCTTCTGATTGGTCCAGGGGTGCACGTGATCTAACGATTCGAGCAGACGGCCGGTTCCTAACAGAAAACGTTTCGGCGTTTTAAAGAAAACTACGTTCTAATCCTAGCCTTTCATTCTAGATCGGACGGGCGAGGGGGAAGGGGAAAACTCACCGCGGTGGGGTGGAGTCCGGCGAGACTCCGGCGATGTCCGAGGCGGCGAGGTCGACGGGGAGGCGTCTCCGGTGGTCGGGGAAGGCGTCCGAAGTGCTCAGGCGATGGCGGCGAAGCTCCGGCGTCGAATGGTGGGGTCAGACGGGGCTGGGGACGACGGGGGCGATGGGCAGGTGCGGTGGGAGTTTCAGGTGGAGAGGATACTCCGGCGAGGTGGTGGCGTGGTGTTCCGGCGAGAAAAATAGGGGGTTTTAGGGTGGAATGGAGTGTGGAGGGTGACCGGGGTTTTATAGGGCCGCGGGTGAGCGAGAGAAAGGCAGGTGCGAGAGATCCGGCGCGGTGATCTCGCCGGCGAGGAGAGGGGGCGAGATTGGAGGGGATGACCGCGCGGTTAGTGGGTTCGGATGGTGGGACCAGGACATCAAAGAGAGAGAGAGAGAGAGAGAGAGAGAGGGCGTGGCAGTGGTGGCCGATGCGGAGCAGTTTCGGGAGAGGAATCAGGGGCAGGTGGGCCGTGGGCTTTAAGAGCATTTAAGTTTTTTCCTTTATTCTATTTACCAGCGAAATAAAAACCAATAAATGGCCATAATTACTTTCCCCCAAATAAGGATCTTTATACCACAGTGACCACGAGAATTAATGCCATTAAGTGAACATTTTTCCTCGGCCAGAATAAATACTTTTAAAAAAATTATTTATCAGAAAATGCCTATGTGGCTTTATTTATTTTTGCAAATATTTTTCAAATAACCCCTTGGGTTTTATGATTCAAAAACTTCACAAAATACCCCCTGGTTTGGGGTGTCACATTACTCCTCTCAAAAATTTGTCCAGGGTTTTGAATGCTTTGAAAATTTGAATAGGAACCAAATATGACATGGATTCCAAAAGAATAATTCACAGGTTTTCAAAAGCACTTTCAAATCCTTCCTTTAAGCTTCCAACTCATATTTCATATAATTTGAAGAAGTCCTTTTATCCTCTCTCATGAAAATCATTGAGTTGCATAAAGTTTCTGAATTTGAAATATTTTCAAAATGGAATTCAAATCACATGGGAAAGTCACTTTATTCCCTCTCATTCAAAAGTTTTTTAAAAGTTTCAAATTTTCACTCAATTTCAATCACTCAAGCAACAAGCATTCATTCTTATATTAATTATAACATTCTAAAATTTGGGATGTTACACTAGGGGTGTAAAACGATAGCGTTTGTTGGGAGGCAACCCAATGAATTAAATTTATTGTCTATTTCCTTTCTGTTTTTGAGTGTTTACACTATGCTTCTGTTATGTTTGTGTTATTTATATTTTAATTAGTGTTTGTGCCAAGTAAAGCCTTTAGGATGATTCATAACATGAATAGAAACAATGCTGAATCTGAAACAAAAACTTTGCCTCTAGTGTGCGGATTTTCATTTTTTCTGGAGAGCAATATTGAGCTAAAATTTTAGCACAGTATGTCTATAAATATTATTTACTATTAAATAATTTTTCGGAATTGTTTGAGTTACATAACTATGGTTAGAGTACAGATTACTACAGACTATTCTGTCTAAAAGATATTCTGTTTTCATTGCATTGTGTGCTTATTTTGATCAATCTATGGCTTGTATTGGAGACTATAAGTCATGGTAAAGTTATAATACAGTACATATAATGCAATAATAAAATATTAATGATTTTGCAACCATACTTAGAGTGGTAATTTTCTTTATTGTACTAACAGATCTCACGAGAATTTTTTTAAGTTTTGTGCAGTTGAAGTTTTCAAGTTTTCGGTGAGATCTCGATGGATGAAAGAATAAGGAGTAAGAACAGCCTAAGCTTGGGGATACTACAACACCCCAAGATAATATCCAAAGAGTAACAAGCAACTAATCTTGGGGATGCCCCGAGTGGCATCCCCTCTTTCTTCTAACAACCATCGGTATTTTCTTTGGAACTATATTTTTATTCGTCACAAATCATGAGTTTTGCTTCGAGCGTATTGTACCTTTGCTTGTGTTGCTTTCTATACTTTCTGCACACACCTATTTGAGAGAGCCAAAATTACGCTATGATTTGTTAGAATTCCTTTGTATGCTTCACTTAATTTTTTTAGCTATGGGATTTCTCTAGTGCTTCAGTTATACCATTTTGAGCACGGTGTGCTTTTACATGTTTGAATAAATGCTCTCATGCTTCACTTAGATTATTTTGGGAGTTAGTAAGTTTTGAAGAAATTATCTCATGCTTCACTTATATTATTTTGATATATGAAACTTTTTTGCTCATGATCTTCCCTTAAACTATTTGAGCTTTCCAAAAGCAATGGCAATATATTAAACTAGTCCCAAAGTGATAGATATTCAAGAGGGATATAATAAAAACTTTCATGAACATCAATGGATAAATTAAACTTTATTCTTTGTAATAGTTTCGAGACATGACGATAATAATATGTGAGTTATGTTAGTGAGTAATTGTGCTTAGTGAGAATATTGATGTTAACGTTTGTGATCCCCTATGCAAGCACGAAAGTCAATAGTTATGCAATGAAATTACATCATACTCATGGTGCATTATTCGGTGTTAGTTACGCTTAATGCTCGCTTATGTGAATTTTCATTCTTGGTTGGTTTCTTCTCAGTCTATTTGCTAGCCTTCACTTGTACTATGTAGAAATACTACTTGTGCATCCAAAATCCTTAAACCCAGTTTTGCCATATGAGTCCACCATACCTACCTATATGCGGTATTTCCATGCTGTTCCAGGCAAATTTGTATGTGCCATCTCGTATTTTCAAAATAAATTTTCCTTTTTGTGTCTCCGTACCACTCATGAAACGGTAAGGGGTGACCGATATTTTTCCATACTAGATGTGTTATTCTCAAGATGAGTGTTTATTCACTTGTCATTACACGAGAGTATGGTGGTAATTGGGATGCCCAATCCCGAAATGAAAAGAAGAAAAATTGCTTTATGTTGTCAAATAATGAATTGCTTGGAAAATGTTAGTATGGAAGGCAATCGTGGACTTGGCTAGCCATGGAAAGTGAAAGTATGGTGGAAAAAGGAATAAACTTTATTTTTTGTTTGGGAACCGCTTATGATGTATCTAGCATGGAAAGGTATTCAAATCTCTCGGTCGTTTCGTTCACAGGAAAGGCATGCCCCCAAAATATTTTTCTCTATCAATTTAAACCTTGAGCTCTATCACCTCTACAAATCTGTACTTCCCTCTGTGAAGGGCCTATCTATTTACTTTATGCAATTTTTATTTTTATTGGAGTCTCCATCTTCTCTTATAAAGCACGAACTAGGGGGCACTATGATTGTACTTGAGCATTATGTGTAGCTAATATTTGAGTGTGTTTCACGAATGGATCAGTAATTGAGCATGATGGGCTAGCGATAACTTGCTTCAGGGTTGATATTTCAAAAGACATGGTTGCTTGTTGATATGCTTGAGTATTAGAGTTTTCATTTCAAAACTAGACTTTGAACCATCTAAAGGTCCAATTGTCTATGCTACAAAGAAAAGAATATGCGATGAAGATGTTAGGCAACATTCCACATCCAAAATTCTGTTTTTATCATTTACCTACTCGAGGACGAGTAGGAATTAAGATTAGGGATGTTGATATGTCTCCAATGTATCTATAAGTTTTTGATTGTTCGATGATGTTATATTGTAAATCTTGGATGTTTTCTATTCATTTTATAGCAACTTTATATCATTGTTTTGGGACTAACCTATTGACATAGTGCCAAGTGCAAGTTGCTATTTTTTGCTTGTTTTTTACTTCACAGAAAATCAGTACCAAACGAAGCCCAAACATCGTGAAACTTTTTGGAGAATGTTTTTGGGCCAGAATACACCCAGTGGGCTAGATAAGTGGCAGAGAAGAAGGCCGAGGTGGGGAACACCCACCATGGCGTGCTAGAGGTCCTTGACGTGGCTTGGTGGGTGGTGCCCACCTCGAGACCCCCCTCCACCGACTATCAGCTGTATAAATTCTCAAATATTTGGAAAATCCTAGGAGAGTCGACGAAACACAATTCTAGCCGCCGCAAGTGCCAGAACCTCGAGATCCAATCTAACACCATCATGGAGGGGTTCTTGTTCCTCATAGGTGCGACTCCAATGATGCGTGAGTAGTCCACCATAGACCTACGAGTCCGTAGGAAGTAGCTAGATGGCTTCTTATCTCTCTTTCGATTCACAATACAATGGTCTTTGGGAGATCTATTTGATGTAATGACTTCTACAGTGTGTTTGTTGGGATCCGATGAATTTAGAGTTCATGATCAGTTTCTATCCATGAATATTATTTGAGTCTTCTTTGATCTCGTCTATGCATGATGACTTATAGTCTCGTATTTCTTATTCTAATCTTTTGTTTAGTTAGGCCTACTAGATTGACTTTTCTTGCCAAGGGAAGAGGTGCTTTGTGATGGGTTCGATCTTTCGGTGTTCTTTCCCACTCATAGAAGGGGCAGCAAGGCACGCATGTATCGTTTCCATTTAGGATAACAAGATGGGGTATATTCCTACATGAATAGATCTTGTCTACATCATGTCATTGTTATTATTGCATTACTTTGTTTCTCCATGAACTTAAAACACTAGATGCATGCTGGATAGCAGTCGATGTGTGGAGTAATAGAAGTAGATGCAGAATTGTTTCGGTCTACTTGTCTTGGACGTGATGCCTATATAATGATCATTTCCTGGATATCATCATGATTATTTGATATTCTATCAATTGCCCAACGGTAATTTGTTCACCCACCGTGTGCTATACTCATGAGAGAAGCCACTAGTCAAACCTACGCCCCCGGGTCTACCTTTCCAATATATTGCTTTCTGATATAGTGTTTTGCCATTTTGTTTCCAGATCTATTAATCCAAGAAAAACCGAAATACCTTGCTACACTTTTTATTTACTTCTCTTATGTTGTGTTCTTGCGAGATCTATTTGCCATACCTATTGCAATCTAATCTATCTTATCATCGTTGAGAGCTTGGCAACCTCTCTTACGTGTTGGGTTGCAAGTATTTGTTGTTTGTGTGTAGGTCATGTTTACATAGTTGCTTAATCCTCCTCTACGGTAGATACCTTGGTTTCTTAACTGAGGGAAATACTTACCGTTGGTGTGTTGCATCATCCCTTCCTCTTTGGGGAAATACCGATGCAGTCTCAAGCCACGTCATTACTCCACAGGGAATTGAAGTTGATGAAGCCAAGATTGAAGCTATTGAGAGTTGGCCGCAGCCCAAAACGGTCACACAAGTGAGGTTTTTTCTTGGCCTCCCTGGTTTCTATAGGCGTTTTGTGAGAGATTTTAGCACCATTGATGCACCTCTCAACGAGCTTACAAAGAAGGATGTGCCTTTTGCTTGGGGTACCGCATTGGAAGAAGCCTTCATAGTATTGAAAGATAAGTTAACACATGCTCCTTTACTCCAACTTCCTAATTTTAATAAGACTTCCGAGCTTTAATGTGATGCTAGTGGAATTGGATTAGGAGGCGTGTTATTACAAGATGGTAAACCTATTGCATGCTTTTCTAAAAAGTCAAGTGGGCCTAGTCTGAATTATTCTACTTATGATAAGGAATTATATGCTCCTTTTTGGACTTTGGAAACATGTAAACATTATTTATAGCCTAAATAATTTGTCATACATTTTTATCATGAATCTTTGAAACGTATCAAAAGTCAAGCAAAACTGAACCGTCGACATGCTAAATGGGTTGAATTCATTAAGACTTTCCCTTATGTCATTAAACACATGAAGGGTAAACAAGATGTTATTGCTAATGCATTGTCTCGTTGTTATACTATGCATTCACAACTTGACTTTAAATATTTGGTTTTGAGACCATCAAAGATCAATATGTGCATGATGATGAATTGAAAGATATGTTGGAGAATTGTAAAGAAGGGAGAACATGGAAAAAATATATCATCAATTATGGATTTGTGTTCCGTGCTAACAAGCTATGCATTCCAACTAGATCCGTTCATCTTTTTTTTATTGTAGGAGGCGCATGGAGGAGGATTAATAGGAAACACATTGTCGTGTAGAAGATGGAGGACATACTTTCTACACATTTCTTTGGGCCAAAGATGAGATGGTATGTTGAGCATTTTGTTGCTCGCTGCACTTCATGTCAAAAATCTAAGTCACTACTCAATCCTCATGGTATATATATGCCCTTGCCTGTACCTAGTGTTCATCGGGAAGATATCTCTATGGAATTTGTTTTAGGTTTACCTCGATTCAAAGAACGGGACGGATAGCATATTTGTTGTCGTGGATAGATATTCGAAAATGGCACACTTTACCATGTCATAAAAATGATGCTGCTGCTAATGTTGCTGATTTGTTATTTTGTGAAATTATTCGCTTGCATGGTGTGCCGAATACAATTGTTTAAGATCGTGATGCTAAATTTTTTAGCCACTTTTGGAGATGTTTATGGGCTAAGTTGAGGACTAAACTGCTTTTTAGTACTACACGTCAGCCCCAAACAGATGGACAAACTGAAGTAGTCAATACATAATTGTCTACTATGCTTAGGGCTCTTTTGAAGAATAACTTGAAAATGTGGGAAGAATACTTGCCTCATATTGAATTTGCTTATAATCGTTCATTGCATTCTACTACTAAGATGTGCCGTTTTGAAATTGTGTATGGTTTCATACCTCGTGCACCTATTGATTTGTTGCCTCTTCCTTCTTCAAAGAAGATTAATTTTGATGCTAAAGAACATGCTGAATTGATCTTAAAAATGCGTGAGGTAACTAAGGAAAATATTGAGTGTACGAATGCTAAATACAAACTTGCTAGAGATAAGGGTAGAAGACATGTTGTCTTTGCACCTGGTGATCCTGTTTGGCTACATTTGTGTAAGGATAGATTTCCTGATTGTGCAAGTCAAAGCTAATGCAACGTGTTGATGGTACTTTTAACCTGTTAGAGAAAATAAATTATAATGCATATAAAATTGAGTTTCCTGTAGAGTTTGGGGTTAGTCCCACTTTTAACATTGCAGATTTGAAGCCTTATTTGGGTGAGGAAGATGAGCGTCTCTCGAGGACGATTTCATTTCAAGAAGGGGAGGATGATGAGGACATCAATACCATTGTTACACCCACAGTATCTGCTGCTATACATACTGGACAAATTACTAGAGCTCGTGCACACCAGTTGAATTACCAGGTACTTTCGTTTATTGGAAATCCTTCTAATGTTCATGAACATATGATTCTGCCTAAATCAGATACATTTGTTTTAATTATGAATGAAGGACCTATCATGGACAAGAAGGATGACCATTCGAATGGGATCAAGCATGGAGGAGAAGGTGCGCATGAAGGAATGAACAAAGGAGTTTCAAGTGGTGATTTTTGCACTTTCAAGCAACCATAAGGAGAGCATGAAAGATTGGACGAAATATACAAGAAACCACTTCATAAATTTCAACTATAGGCTATTATAGGTGTTGCGTCACCTTATTTTTGGGCCAGGCCCTTTTCATTTCGAAATACCACTTTATAAGTTGTTTTAAGGCTCCATATGTGTGGAAAAACAGAGTTAGGGTCGGTTTTGGACCCCTTGAGGGGGTCCTGTGTTAGGGGGTCCTCGAATAGCCGACCTGTTGTGTACGGGCCGGACTGTATGGACCACTCGCCGAGCACATGACGATTTGGAGGCCCATTTACCAAGTTGGAAGCTTCAATGAGCATGGCTTGCGTTCCACATTTGGTGTAGTAAATAGGCATGTTTATCTCTTCGGCATGTAACCGACAATGTGTAAACCCTAGGCCTCCTCGACATCTATAAAAGCCGGAGGGTTTTAGGGTATAGGTGGAAGACAACTCATCTAGGGTTAGACATATGATCTCGAGGTAGATCAACTCTGTAACCTCTTACACCATCAGTACAATCAAGTAGGACGTAGGGTATTACCTCCATAGGAGGGCCCGAACCTGGGTAAACTCGTGCCCCCTTTGTCTCCTATTACCGTCCATCCTAGTCTCACAGTTCGGGACCCCCTACCCAAGATCCGCAGGTTTTGATACCGACATTGCTGATTTCATTGAGATTTCCTTTATGAGCGAGATGGGCTCGACGCATCGCCTTTTCATCAATGAAGAGGTCCGCAACATGGACGTTTTCGCCCCCAAGCAGATCTTCGCCTTCAGTAGCATCGTGTTGCATGCTGGTTCCACCGGTTATCTAGACCACGTTTAGAGCCTTGCCCCCGATCAGGAAGTTAGATTTAGAAACCTAGAGTTTTCTATCGACTCTCAAGGCCACTTGTCACTAATCGGGCTCACGTCTTTTCCCATAGCCCCCGAGGACTCTGAGGCCTTAACCTCGAGCCCCTCCGTCGCACATGCCAATAGGGTCACCCGTGGCGACAGTCTGATCTCTAACCCTGGCCTGGCCATCAAGCCATATGAACAGACCTATGTTCCTACAGAACACTCCCCATGGGTGGGCTTCATGGGGGTCGACTCCATGTGTTCTGAACAACTGGATCCAATTGGGCCCTTAGCGGTTGACGAGGCTTTGGAGAAATTCTCATCTTTGAAAATCACTGACGATCCAGCCCTGATCTATGTCCGAACCTGTTACAGTTTGGGAAGGGATGGATTTTTCGACCCAACTACCACCCACTTGATAGCCACCGTCGAAGACTTAACCAACATGCTAGACTATGCCTTCGAGGAGGCAGAATACATGGATGAAGAGGACCATGCTCCCCACCCCGTTAACACCGGGAGTTGGACCGCCACTTCCACGTATGACATTTACATGGTGGATACTCCTGCCACCAACAGCGACAACACGCCTCACAACGACAGTGACAAATCGGGTGACGCGCCATCAAGGCGCCGGAAATCACATAAGCGGTCCAAAATCAAAAAGGGAAGACGAACTATTATCAGTAGCAGGGATGATAACGCCCCTACCGATCATGATCATCCCGATGTGCCCGAGCACCCGTTCGAGGGTCCGGACGAACCTGCGGACCAAAACAACCCCGATACCATCAAGGACCCCGAAGGCGACGATTACCTTCCCCCTGTCGAGGAGGAAGACTTACCAGAAGCCGATGACTTGTACATCCCTGATAACCTTGAGGATCAGGAAGAAATCAGGTAGCGGCTCATAGCAAAGGCTCGTAGCCTGAAGGCCAAAGAGCGGCAACTCAAAGCCAAACAGGCCGACCTTACTAATCGATGGACAAAAGTCCTCTCAGCCAAAGAAGCACACGTCACTGGTTTGTCAAACCAGCCCAAAAGCTACCCTCGGAGGTGGCTATTGACACAATTTGACGATGAGCTTACTGACACTGCATCTCCGCATCATACCGCATATGATAAGCCGGACCGCCCTCCTCGTGGGTGCGATAGAGCGGCTAAAGACACTGGTTATATACCGATGATGCCTCGAAGACAAGGTAAGGAGCCATTCGAAACCAATGACAGGTTCGACCTACATGATGACTTTGATCACAGAGCAGGCCGTACTAGATCCATCTATGGATCCAAGGATTACTCACCGGATAGACGGGGAGAGTATAGACCATGGTTCGACCAAAAACACAGAGCCCAAAAGCACAACCGGCTCCATACAAACGCCTACTACAGGTGTGACATAGCTCGGGTCAGGGGCGCCGCTCACCCACAATGCTTCACAGATGAGGTAATGCAGCATCAGTTCCCCAAAGGGTTTAAACCCGTCAATATAGAACAATATGACAGTACAACTGACCCAAGCGTCTGGATCGAGGATTTCCTCCTCCATATCCATATGGCACGCGGAGATGATCTCCATGCCATCAAATACCTACCTCTTAAGCTTAAGGGGCCAGCTCGACACTGCTTAAACAACCTCCCCGAAAATTCCATAGGATGTCGGGAAGACTTGGAAGACGTGTTTCTCTCTAACTTCCAGAGGACCTATGTTCGCCCGCCGGACTCTTCCCACCTCAGCAACGTCGTCCAGAAGCCCGGCGAGTCTGCCCGGGAATTCTGGAATCGGTTCTTGACTAATAAGAACCAAATTGTCGACTGTTCGGATCATGAGGCTATCGCCTCTTTCTGGCACAATATTCGGGACGAATGGCTGGCCCGCCAGCTAGGCCAGGACAACCCTCAGACTATGTCCGCCCTTACCTCCCTCATGACCCACTTTTGCATGGGAGAAGATAACTGGCTGGCAAGACGCAACCACAATTCGGAAGATCCTGTGGCACTTGAAGCCCAGGATGGCAACTCAAAGGCGAAGCGCAATAAGAACAAATGCCGGCACAATAGTAATGGCGCTGATGACACGGCGGTCAATGCCAGATTCCGCAACTACCGACCTGGGCAGCGGAAGAAGCCCCCTAAAGGCAATCGTGATGGACACACTCAGCTCAAGAAGATCATGGACGTGACTTGCCAAATCCATGGAACTCTGGAGAAGCCAGCCAATCACACACACCACAACTGTTGGGTGTTTAAACAGGCCGACAAAATACAACCCAAAGACGAGGACAAGGGCTCGCACAACAAGGATGAAGAAGAGCCTCGGGGTCCAATAGGTGGCGGTCAGAAGAAATTCCCCCCCGAAGTCCAATCAGTGAATATGATATACGCCACCCACATACCTAAGAAAGAGAGGAAACGGGCCCTTCGGGAGGTCTATGCCGTGGAGCCCGTAGCTCCGAAGTATAACCCATGGTAAGCATATCCGATCACCTTTGACCGGCGAGACCATCCGACCAGTATCCATCATGGGGGCTCGGCTTCCCTCATCCTAGATCTCATTATAGATGGGTATCATGTCACCAAAGTCCTAATGAACGGAGGAAGTAGCCTCAATCTGGTTTACTTAGACACGGTGAAGAACATGGGTATAGATTCGTCAAGGATCAAACCCAGCAGTACTACCTTCAGGGGAGTGATCCCAGGTGTTGATGCCCGAGGTATGGGCTCTGTAACCCTAGAGGTTGTGTTTGGCTCGCCTGATAACTTCCGTAGCGAGGACTTGGTCTTTGACATTGTGCCCTTTCACAACGACTATCAAGTGCTTCTCGACCGGACGGTGTTTGCTCGGTTCAATACAGTCTCGCATTACACATACCTCGAGCTCAAGATGTCGGGCCCCAAGGGGGTCATCACTGTCAACGGCAATACAGAGCGGTTCCTTAGAATGGAGGAACATGCACTGGCACTGGCGGCCGAATTCAGCTACAAAGATGACCAGCAAGCTTCGGCATCGGCCGTAAAGGCACGAAAGGCCGGGAAGCAAGTTCGGATTCAGGCCGAGCACCCCAACCCTCCTTCCTCCCCTCAATAGGGACTCGCCCCCACCCCACAACCTTAGGACCAGCAAAGTATGTGCCGAGGATGCACAACTTTGCACTTAAGATTCCATGGGTAGCGGTGGGAAACTTATGATAGGCGTTCGGTTGTTACGAACTACTACCATCAACACGTCTTCGGACAAACTGCAGGCGCTCCTAAAAGAGCATGCCCATGGCGTAAAGCTCACCTTTAAACACAGCGTCCTTTCCATATTTTGTTCTCAAAATCTGCCCACATCAACACCCATCAAGGTACATCGAAAGTTGGAGTCAACTCGCAACAGGGCATATCGGAGGCGGCTGGTCACCAATCGAACACCCCTAGTATAACAGCTCCTGCAGGACTTTTATTCTTGTCACATACTTGTAAACAGCTGCTTCGGCAATCCGAGTTATAAGAGTTGTTGAGGAAACGCAAAATTTCTTGGAGCACATACGCCTTATTTGTCCTGTTTTCGGTATATACTTTTTCCCTCCGCCTTCTCGTGAACCTGTTTGGTATGACCCAAGCTCGCCGACTAATAGACCGGGTGTCATGGTTTTGTCACAGCAGATGTCTGAGGACTTAAGTTCGAGGCCATCACTAAGGAGATGGACTCAAAGGGGTTGGTTGGGACGAAGGTCACGAGTTCACCCAGGTTCGGCCCCTCAAGAAGAGGTAAAAGCCATGTCCTCCATGTGTTGTATTGATTCAAGTATTGATTACAAGGGAGCGGATTCGCTTGACCTAGTTCTCAATTAGTCTGTCTCTTTCTAAGTCGCCTCGAGTCTCGCCTTTACATAGGAGGTCAATACCACAGGTTACACAAGTCTCATACCGACTCTTATTATGTGTCTGAGTCTATCTCTATGTCGCCTTACCTTCTTGGGCAAGCCGCCTTCGGGTGGCTTAACCACCTGGGTCTTCATGCTATCTTCCATTCTGGGACTTGTCTTGGCCCATCTTGATGAGCCATCATAGGGCCAGGCTTACGTCCTTGGCCCATCTACCTTGGTCTGAACCGTGAGCCGCCAGGTATGACCCGGCCCCACCTGGGCGGGTCTTACCATGGGGTTATATCCCCAACATTAGGCCCCAGGTTGATTTGAGCTTGCTAATGTCAATCGCCCATTTTTCTTGTCGGTGAGTCTGACTCTTCCTCACCTAAAAGCAAGATATGTAACCCGCCATGACATCATCTCAGATATGCCAAAAAGATTCTCTGACGACCACAACAGATCTTCCGTCATTAAACTAACGGCCCGAAAATCGAGGCATCCGTCTCGGTCGGTCAATTTCGGTCGCCTTGATTCCCGCGCTCATTTTCCTCTTTCCAGCCTCTTAAATAGGACCCCGAAAGGTCCTTCTCATTCCCTTCACTTCCTATGCCTCTTCTTCTTCCTCTTGACATCGCCGCCCCAAGCTCCCTCGCTCCGGTGAAACTTCCTCGCCGCCGTCACCCCAGACCACTACATCAGCCTGAACGGACCAGAGTACTGCCCGTGACCGCCGCATCATCTCCAGTATGTCTTTCTCCATCCCCTAGATCTGTAGCTTAAGGTGACAAATCCATGGAGTTCTTCGGTTCGCTAGAGCACACGTTCTTCATAATGTTGAACGACATATAGCCAAGTAGGACTTGCAATGATTCTCTTCCCGTTGCGATAAACAATAGGAAATCACCAACAATCTAGCACAGATTTGTAATTGCTTCCTTGTATTGTCCTCAAACCTTGCTAGTTCTTTCCTCAGTTCATCACTAGGTCTAATATAAATTGGTTTTTCCATTGTCTATAGATCTGTCACTGCAATGATAATATGTGAATCCTGTTTTCCACTCTTAGCTGTATTTTGATTCGTTGCCCTGCAATCTTGACTCGTCATAAACTTTCGGCTCTCGCCTTGAACTGTTCCGGCGGCTTAGCTTCATAGAACTTAGATTTCATCAGCCGCCCTTAGTTGTCTGTCACCTTCTAACTCGCCGCACACTGCTATTTTCCATAGTTTTAAGACGCCATTATGCCTCGTGCATCCAATTCTTGTAACTGGGTTGGCTCTACCGTTTCCGAAAAGTTTTTAGAGGACTTCATAGACGTAGGGACCTTGCCAGCCAAAAATGTCATTCATTGGCGGGCCAGGCAATGAGAAGAAACCCACCCCCAAGAGGGTGAAGTAGTCATATTCACGAACCACCTTGTACGCGGTTTCAGCCCGCCCGGCTGTAAATTTTTCCGAGATGTCCTTGACTTCTTCAAGCTGCATCCTCAAGATATTGCACCCAACTCCGTCTCAAATATGTGCAACTTCCAAATCCACTCTGAAGTCTACTTATAGGAAGAGCCGTCGGTCGACCTCTTTCTTGAGTTCTATTATGCAAACTGCCAGACAGAAGTGGCAGCTGGCCCAAGCTTGGAGCTTGGCGGGATCTCCATTCAAAGAAGACGGGACATGAACTTTCCGGCTATTCGGATGCCAAGCCATCCCAAAGACTGGAACAAAACCTGGTTTTGTTGCAAAGGCACTTCTCCAGATGGAGAACGTCCATTGTCGGGTTATCGCCCGTCCTGGCTCAAGACCACAACTGAACTCCCTGACCGGATGTCAGCGTCTGAACGGGCGAAGTATGCTCCGGCTTACGCCAAAATTAGAGCCCTCATGGCCAATGGTCTGTCAGGGATTGATCTGACCCGCTGCTGGATCTGTTAGAGAGTCATGCCTCTGAGCCAGAGAAACCGTCTCATGTGTGAATATACAGGTGATGCCAATGACTCCCTCTGCTTTAATCCTACCACGTTGTCAGAAGACAACATCATTGCTGCCATCAAAAGCCTTGTCCACGAGTCTCAAGGATCTTGCCGCATCATCAGGTTGCCACCCTTCTGTGCTGCAAACCCGGTCCCAGATGTAAGGGCGGCTCTCAATCTCCTGACTTCCGCATTAGATGTCCATGTATGTTTTACAATCTTTAACCTCTTTCGTCGGTTTTTACTTCCAGCCTAACTCCAGCTTCTAGAAAAAGAAATATGTTCCTCCTCTGAAGAAGTCGAAGGAAAAGGTCGTCGGCCAAAATAAGAAGCCTGCACCTCAAGAACAATGTGAGGCTAATGACTCAGAGGTAGAACTTGACTCTTTTGGCCGTCTCTTCATACACCTTATTGACAATAATAATTCACAGGACGAAACGGAGACAAGCCACGCCAATGTTCCTGAGGTAACCTATGTTTCATCTGACTCGGAACATCTTCCACCAAAGAAGATACGGCATGTCATCCGAAAATTCCCATTTTCTCATCCTCTTGCTTATTTAGACCCCAACTTTCTTTTGAAAAAGCAACAACACCTCTCCTGATGCCATACCCGGAGCGCTGGCTCTGAAGACCTTATGGCCGGGTTGTCCAACTCTCCGATTCAACGGAAATGGTTGGCTAAGGTATTTTGTTCAACTTAGCTTAGTTTGGTCAACTTTGCCTTTATAACTTGACTCTGTCTTTATATTGCTTTAACTACTTTCAGGAATCACCCCCTTCATCAGGCGACTCTACGGCAACTAAACTGCCACCTCTGAAGATTAACCCAGAGTACGTGCTTTCATGTTTGCATCATATCCTTTTGTCATCCTTTGATCTTTATATAACAACTTTCCGTCCTTTCCAGGGCTCAAGTGAAACGCAGGAAGACCGGCGGGTCTGCCTCTGCCCCTGCTGCCAAAGAACCGGAGCCTGCCAAGCTAGACTCTCCCGCTGCGCATGCTGACCCGTCTGCACTCTCAAGGGATGCCCCTGAAGACGCTCGTCATTCAATCAAGCCGGCGGCCCATGAACCGGCAAATGAAAGTCCTCCAAAGGCCAGTTCTAATCCGCCAAGCCCTTCCAAAGTCATCGAAGACCCAATTCTTCCGGACGTCATTATTACTGGCATGGGCTTTCAGTCTCCCAAGCCTCATGTGCTGACCAAGCATACCGAGAAAGCTAAAACTTTTGGCAGTCTGGATTTTGAGATTCCTGTGCTGGAAAAGTTAACCATCGACGAGCTTCATGCCGTCTATCTAAACTACCTGAACACAAGCCAGAACATGGAGCTAAAACTTGTTAATATGATGAAGAAAAAGCATGAGGTATGCCTTCCTTTCCTGATATCCTTTACGTAGCCCACAAGAGTCGGTTTAATATTTGCTAATGGTAATCCGGATCTTCGAATCCATGTCATGAGTAGAAACACTTAGCCTGTAGCCCCCAAGTATCAGCTTAAAATGGAAATATGAGTCGGTACTTTAGTGTTTAAGTAGTTGATCAATTATAGCCCCCAAGTTCGGGTCAGTATAGAAATAATGGGTCGGAACTTCCGTGTAGATTGATCAAAGATCCATATGTAGGCCCCAAGTGCCGGCTTAACTTTATGAAGATGAGTCAGAACTTCATTTTAGACTTTAGAAAACATCACTGTAGCCCCCAAGTGCCGGCTTAATTTGATGAAGATGAGCCGGAACTTGTAATCTAGGAGATCAAATAGACATTAGCCCCCAAGTGTTGAGCATATTGCTTGGAATCTGCTTGAGACTTGCATTATATTGTCTTAATTTAACCATCCGGTAATATGTTATCCTGGCAACTTAGCCCCCGTTTGCTTTTTGTATGTCAAAGGAGGCTTTACGTACTGCCGAGTCTGAACTGACCGGTTTAAGGAGCCATCTGGCCTCCCAACAAGCCGCCCAAAGTGAAGCAGAGGACAAGTGCCGGCTCGCCGCCGAAGAACTTGTAGAAGTTAAAGATGATTTCGCCGCCTTCAAGAAAGCTGCTGAGACGGAGCAAACTGCCCTAGCCCAACATGCAGATGGTGCTGACAAGCGGCTCATTGTTGTATCCGATGCACTGCATGCCCTGAAGCGCCATATTGCAAAGATGGCTGCTGCTATCTTTGGTAAGTACTAAAGACTTAGCCAATATCCTTGTGTGAAGAATTATACAGGTAGCTTATAACCAAAAATCCATCTTATGCAGGTCAAAGGAGCCGTCAACTCGCTGCTGATAGCCTGTTCTCGCTAAAAGCCATCTACACACTATCAGAACAGATGTACTGCGGAACTCTCTGGACGATCAAAACGATGCTTAATAAAGAGAGTATCCCCCAGTCTATGAAGGCAGTCATAGAAGTGTTGTCCACCCTTCCCAAGAAAATCTAGGAGCTCAAAAACCAGCTGCCAGAAAGAGAGCCATTGCGGCAATAAGCCGGGCTTTAGCCTTTGCCCCAGAGCTAACTCCTGAAGAAAGGATGGACGGGTTTCCATGAAATAAGGATGACAGATCAGAATCCACAGAAGCCGACTATGCTTGTTGTATGAAGGCGTCCAGAGTCCTTGCATCAGTATTAGCGGAAGAAGTGAACCTGTCAATATATCAGGCGGCTTACAATGCCGAGAACTTGTGAGTGCGTGGCCCAACTTTCGAGGCCAAGGACTTAATTCCTGCACGCCATAAGCACTTCTTTGCTCCCGATCTTGAGCCATCTCCCCTCTTTGAAGAGGCAAACTTTGAATCTTTAACCAACTGCAACTAGGACGTGAACAATCTCCAGATCGAGGAGGTCGAAGACCCGCCGCAGGGTGACCCACCGTCTAGCTGATCAATTTGATAATGCCATGGATAATCTGGCTTTCATGACCCGCCGAATTTTGGGGTGTGTAAAAAACTTTTGAGCTCTATGGAGAGCATTTTAATAGGCCTTTAGTAAATATTTGTCTTTCCTGAACTGTGCGATCATGCACATAGGAAATCGCATGGCTTTGACATATTGTGACCGTCTTGTGCTTCAATTCATACCAGATGTCGTGGCGGCTCTTCTTGAGAAAACCAACCTATGAGAACAGAATATTTTCCATACTGTTAGTAGGGTGGCTTAGAATAGCACAACCTGACTCATGTGCCAGTTCTCCTGGGTGGACTCGCTAATTAAAACTCGTAATCAGTACAGGGTCTCTATTGAGATTGGCCGTCAATTTCTTAGAACGGCTCAGGGTCTCTAAGCGAGATTAACTGACAGGAAGTGTAGCGTCCCACAAAGAGACATGATAGGGCATGAGTACCCTGATAGCCCATAATATGCCTCTCATGTGAATTAAATCCGTCCTTTTTAAATTTAGACATCACAGGGTCTTTAAAAGATTAACTGTCTAAGAGTACGAACATGCCACATAGCGGAGAGTCGGAAGTAGATGAGAGAGTTGATCCCCGCTTTCCATAAATTGGCCCTTACGTGACAAGAACCGCCGGTTAACCTTAACCAGTACAGGGTCTCTATCGAGATTGGCCGTTAATTTCTATGAACCGGCTCAGGGTCTCTAAGCGAGATTAATTGGCAAGAGTTCGGCAGGTCACATAGCGGAGCAGCATCAACTTACAGGCAGGTTTAACCCTGGTGGCTTAAGAGCCTATCAAGAGGGTATGTAAGCTAAACCCGGTGGGTTGAAAGCCCCTAAATGACCTTGTTGACGGAGTCAACTGCTTGGCTTAAGAGCCGATCGATAGGGTTTGATAAGCTAAACACGACGGGTTGGAAGCCCCCTAGACGACCTTGTTGATGGAGTCAACTGTTTGGCTTAAGAGCCGATCGATAAGGTCTGATAAGCTAAACCCGGCAGGTTGGAAGCCCCCTAGACGACCTTGTTGTTTGAGTCAACTGTTTGGCTTCAGAGCCGACCGATAGGGTCTAATAAGCTAAACCCGACCGGTTAGAAGCCCCCTAGATGGTCATGTTGACGGAGTCAATTATTTGGCTTAAGTGCCGACCAATAGGGTGTGATAAGCTAAACCTGGCAGGTTAGAAGCCCCCTAGATAGCCTTGTTGACAGAGTCAACTGTTTGGCTTAGGAGCCGATCAATAGGGTCTGATAAGCTAAACCCGATGGGTTAGAAGCCCCCAAGACGATCATGTTGACAGAGTCAACTATTTGGCTTAAGAGCCGACCAATAGGGTTTGATAAGCTAAACCCGGTGGGTTAGAAGCCCCCTATATTGCCTTGTTGCACAAAATGAGATATGCGAAACAGTAGAGGCCCCGGCTTGCAGGGATGCCAAATTTATTCATATATATATATATATGATATGTACAATGATGGTGTACAATGTGAAGTCTCAACGACTCAGGTATAGTAAGGCCATAGATCCGCTATGTTCCACGGCTGGCGGATCTCCTGCCCAGAAGTGCTTGACTCGTCTCGTATGTCAAGGAGGTAATACGACCCGTTGTTGAGATTTCTGCTGACCACGAAAGGTCCTTCCAATGGAGGGGATAACATGTGTGCATCTATCTAATTTTGAATCAACCGCAACACTACGTCGCCTTCTTGAAACGTCCGGGTCTTGACTCTGCGCTATGATAGCGGTGGAGGTCTTGTTGATAAATCGTTGATCGAGCCGCCACCACATCACGTCCTTCCTCCAAGGCATCCAACGCATCTTGACGTGTTGTTTCATTATCAGCATCAACGTAAGCCGCCACCCGTGGCGATTCATGACGGATATCACTTGGTAACACGGCTTCTGCGCCATAAACCATGAAGAAAGGTTTATAACCTGTTGATCTATTGGGAGTGGTTCTGATGCTCCATAAGACGGATGAAAACTCCTCTACCCAACAACCCGGCGTGTGCTGCAAAGGAACTATAAGCCGGGGTTTGATACCTCTCAAAATTTCCTGGTTAGCATGCTCTGCCTGACCATTTGACTATGGATGAGCAACCGTAGAAACGTCAAGTCGGATGTGCTCAGTTTCACAGAACACTCGCATAGCCCCCTTGGATAAGTTTGTACCATTATCTATGATGATACTGTGAGGGTAACCAAAGCGGTAGATTATCTTTTTAACAAACTGAACTGCCGTAGCCGCGTCACACTTGCTGACCGGCTCAGCTTGTACCCACTTGGTAAATTTCTCCACGGCCACCAGGAGGTGGGTCTTCTTGTCCTTGGATCTCTTGAAAGGCCCGACCATATCAAGACCCCAGACTGCAAACGGCCAAGTAATTGGAATCATGCGCAATTCCTAAGCCGAGACGTGAGCATGCCGGCCGAACTTCTGACATCCATCGCACTTGCGAACCAAGTCCTCTGCATCTTTATGAGCCGTCAGCCAGAAGAAACCATGTCGAAAAGCCTTGGCCACCAGAGATTTTGAGCCGACGTGATGACCACAATCGCTAGCATGAATTTCATTCAAGATTTCCTTGCCCTCTTCAAGTGAAACACAATGTTGGAAGACGCTAGTGACGCTGCACTTGTGTAACTCACCATTGATTATTGTCAAAGACTTAGACCGTCTGGTGATCTGTCTGGCCAGATTTTCATCATCAGGTAACTCGCCGCGAGTCAAGTACGCCAAGTAAGGCACGATCCAGTCAGGAATAGCATGTAGAGCGGCCACCGGGTGCCCCTCTGGGTCAGGTACGGCCAAGTCTTCCTCTAAAGGTAACTTAACTGACTGGTGATGTAATACATCTAAGAAAACGTTAGGCGCTACCGACTTACACTAAGAACCCAGCCTTGACAGGGCGTCAGCTGCCTCGTTCCAACGATGATCAATATGATCCACCTGATAACCCTTGAAATGACTAGCGATGACATCCACCGCTTGACGATAAGCCGCCATCCGCAGGCCCTTGGAGTCCCAGGTACCTGACACTTGCTGGGCTACTAGGTCTGAGTCGCCGAGACATCTAACTCGGCTTAGGTTCATATCCTTAGCTACCCAGAGGCTATGAAGCAGAGCTTCATACTTAGCTGCATTATTAGTACAAGGAAACATCAACCTTAACACAAAACAGAGCTTGTCACCTTTGGGGGAAGTTAAGACAACCCCTGCCCCTGATCGTTCCAGTTGCCTGGATCCATCAAAGTGGATTGTCCAATACGTGTTATCCGGCTTTTCCTCGGGCGCCTGACACTCCGTCTAGTCGTTTATGAAATCCATTAATGCCAGAGACTTGACCGCCGTGCAAGGCACGTATTTCAGATTAAGAGGTCCAAGCTCCAATGCCCACTTAGCAATCCTGCCGGTGGCCTCTCTGTTTTGAATTATGTCTCCCGACGGGGTAGAGCTAACCACTGTGATCTGGTGCCCTAGGAACTAATGCTTCAGCATATGATTGGCCATGAACACCCCATATACCAGCTTCTGCCAATGTGGATACCTCTGCTTGGACTCTGTCAGGACTTCATTGATATAATAAACCGGCCTTTGACTGGATATTCCATCCCTGCCTCCTTACACTCAACAACGATCGCGGCGCTGACTGCCCTGTTATTAGCCACCACATATAAGAGCGAAGGTTCCTTCTCAACCAGAGCCGCTAAGACTGGTCGCTCTGTGAGCTGGCTCTTGAGGGCCTCAAACACTTCACCTGCCGCCACACTCCAGACAAAGTTGTCTGTCTTCTTCATCATCTGGTACAAAGGGATGGCCTTCTCACCAAGGCGGCTTATGAACCGGCTTAATGCAGCGATCCATCCCGCCAGGCGCTGAACGTCATTTATGCATGCCGGCTCAGACAGGGAAGTGATAGCCTTGATCTTCTCTGGATTAGCCTCAATGCCACGCCCAAAGACTAGAAATCCCAAGAGCTTGCCATCAGGAACACCGAAAACACACTTAGCCGGGTTGAGCATCATCTGGTAGATCCGTAAGTTGTCAAAAGTCCTTTCAGGTCATCGAGCAGAGTCTCCTTCTTCCTGGACTTAATCACAATGTCATCCACGTATGCATGAACGTTGTGCCCAATTTGGCTGTGAAGACAATTTTGCACACAACACTGGTAAGTCGCCTGGGCACTCTTGAGCCTGAAAGGCATAGACACATAGCAGAAGGCACCAAAAGGCATGATGAAAGCCGTCTTCTCTTGGTCCTTGACTGCCATCTTGATTTGATGATAGCCAGAATAAGCATTGAGGAAACATAAACTCTCACAACCCGCCGTTGCATCGATGATCTGGTTAATGCGTGGGAGAGAAAAAGGGTTAGTCGGATAGGCTTTGTTAAGATCCGTGTAAGCCACACACATTCGCCATGTGCCATTCTTCTTAAGCACTAGCACCGGGTTAGCAAGCCACTCAAGGTGAAATACTTCAATGATGAAACCCGCCGCCAAGAGCCAGGCCACCTCTTCTCCAATGGCCTTGCGTCTCTCTTCATTGAACCGCCATAGAAACTGTGTGGGATCCATATTGGCCCCAATGATAAACTGTTGCGATGAGTCTCCCAGAGTAAAATCCGCCAACTTGGTGTCATCCGCCGAAAACTTGAGGGGCGGCTCAGATTTTGTGGTGGGATTTTTGAGCAGAGTCATGTCCTCCGGGTCAACATTTTCCTTATAGAACATGAGCTCTACTTCCGCGCAACTTGACTCTGCATAAGCCACGTCTCCTTCCTCACACTCAATAGCCGTCTCCCGATCACCATGCACCGTAATCGTTCCTTTTAGACCCGGCATCTTGAGCTACAAGTAAACATAGCAAGGCCTAGCCATGAACTTGGCATAAGTCAGAAGTCCAAACAGGGCATGATACGGACTTTTGATCTTGACCGCCTCAAAAGACATGGTCTCGACCCTGTAGTTGTATTCATCACCGAAGGCAACTTCCAAAGAGATCTTCCCCATTGGATACGCTGACTTGCCAGGCACCACACCGTGAAAAACTGTCGAGGAAGGCGTAAGATCCTTATCAAGCAACTTCATCCGGCGGAAAGTATGATAGTACAAGATGTTAATGCTGCTGCCACCATCCATAAGTACCTTAGTAAACACATATCCTCCCACTTGGGGGGCAACTACCAAAGCCAGCCGGCCTGGGTTGTCAATGCGTGGCGGGTGATCCTCCCTGCTCCAAGTTATGTCATAGTCCGACCACTTCAAGAATTGTGGGAGAGCTGGCGTGGTCGCGTTAACCGCCCGCTTGCGCAACTTCTGATCTTGTCTATTAAGACTGGTTGTAAAGACATGATACTGACCCGAGCTGAGCTGCTTTGGATTACTCTGATACCCTGATTGGTTATTCTGCTGCTGACTATTTTTACCAGACTGTTGATGATTCCCTCCTTGGTTACCCTGGCCCTGATAGCCAGATCCTGAACCGCCAGACCCAAGTCCGGGTCCAGACCCGCCTGGTCCTGAGCCGCCTGGCGGGTCACCACCATCGTTGTTATGCTGCTGCAAGCTGTAGTCCCGATTTTTTTGCATAATGTGGCAATTCCTCCATGTGTGACCCGCCACCCTATCGGGCCGGTTGTGCTCTAGACAAGGTTTATTGAGCATCTCCTCCAAACTAAAAGGAATTTTACACTTATTAAAGGGCTATATGAAGTTCTCGTTGCCCTTAGCACAATTGTTCCCAGCGCTGGCGTTGGCCACCAATTCTGACCCGCCATCTGGGTTCTTCCTCTTGCTCTGGTTGCCATTGTCTGTTGGACCCTTGACGTTATTACTCTTCTTGCTCTGACTGGGCTTCTCCTTGTCAGAGCCTGGATCTTTTGTACTGTCAGAGTCGGCGTACTTCGTGAGAGCTGCCATGAGCTCCCCCATGTCCTGACACGAGCGCTTGAGCCAGCCGAACTTCTGCTTTAGAGGCGTAAAGTGGCAATTCTTCTCCAGAATCAAAACTGCTTGAGCCATCGTAATCTATTCAGACGAGTGGATGATGGTTGAGACCCATCGGACCCAATGATGAGCCGACTCATTCTCCTGCTGCACGCAATGATCCAAATCCACAATCATCATGGGCTGCTTGCACGCCCCTTGGAACTTTTTGATGAATTTCGCTTTTAACTCGGCCCAGGAATTAATGGTGTTGGGTGGCAAGCCATTCAACCACGTGCGAGTCGGCCCTTCCAGCATCATAATAAATACTTGGCACATATTGTGTCATTGACGTCTAACATCTCCTTCGCCAGATCGTAGCTCTCAATCAACGCCTCTGGAGGTAGGTCCGCGGTGTAATTTGGGACCTTGCGAGGGCCCTTGAAATCTTTCGGCATACACTCATTCCGCAAAGCCGGTACTAGGCACGACACTCCCATGACCCTGGTGGTTACCCCTGCTCCTACTGAAATGGAAGGTGCCGGTTCTTGACGAGCTGCCGCCGCCACCAGAGCCGCCGCCTCGCGTTGTGCCCTCGCCCGGTCCACCAACGCCTGAGCATCCAAAACCGCCTAATCGTCTCGTGGTGGGTCCCTATGTCGTTCACTGCGATAAACCATCGGCAACTCATAACGCCGGCTGAAGCCGCGTCTGGGGATGGGGGTTGAGTGCACGCGACTCTGGCTGTAGGTGTACTTCTCCTATTGGGCCATCGCCGTGTGCAGATATCCAATAGCATTCCGCACCTCTGCTGCGAAAGGCGCCTCATCTAGGATAGGGATTGTTCCGAGCTGGGTTGCTGCCGCCACCATGTTCTCCGCCGGGTTTGAATAATGACCCGCCGGCGTTGGGAAAGTCATTGGTGAGGCCTGGTTCTGCCGGGGTGGGTTAAACTCGTGCCGAGCCACCGTCCGACTCCCAGGTGCTTCCGCTATCCGTCTTGTTCCCGACGTGTTAAAAAGATTTCTGGCCTCATACTATTTTGGTAAGCGGGACTGATGCCTCATCCATCGAACCACCGCCGCAGATTGCTGCTCTAGCTCAAGGCGGAAAGCATCCGCCCTAAGACGCTTCGCCTCTGCATCCATCTGAGCCTTTAACATGCCGATCCCTTGTTGGACTTCAGTCATCTGGTCCTTCAATCTTGCGATCTCTGTGTTCCTTGCTGCTTGATTCAAAGGCGTGACTTCGGTCGCCATTGGGGCTATAAGTTCGTCCATTAGATCCAGAAGAACCTAAGCCGGGGGCGGGTCAGCCTCTGTTCCTGCTGCCCCAGCGGCTATACTACTCGTGCCTGGTGCTGAATCCGTCATGAAGACGGCCGCATGCATCGGCGGCCCATGGTCCTCCGACTCATGATACTCCGACTCGGGGTAAAGCTCGTTGTAGCCCCCGAGCCTGCCATCATGAAGAAGGTAGATTGATTCCGTCTCTCCGCTCGAAGATTCTCCCTCCGAATAGACGAGAGTTTCCTGGGACATAGAACCCTCTAGATCCATGCCCTGTGTGAAGCCGACGAAGACGTGTTTTCTGCCCGGGTTAGTACGGGCGGGTTGCACGTGTCGGGCGGGTTGCATGCGCCGAGCCGACTCAACAATGTTGGTGCAGACGTCTGGCCCAGGTGTAGATCCACCGACCTTGCCGGTGAAGACGTGGATTCCACCAAAGGGAACCCAAAAACCGTACTCGACAGAGTCAGCCTCGGGGCCCCAGCCGGTGTCGTCGATGTAGAGCCGGCCACGGTGAATCTTGTTCATCCTTCCAATGACGTATCGCTCGATCCCTGGGAGAGAGCCATTTGAGAACTCAACACCACCGAGCGCTCGCCCCACGGTGGGCGCCAACTGTCGTGGTTTTGTCACAGCAGATGTCCGAGGACTTAAGTTCAAGGCCATCGCTAAGGTGATGGACTCAAAGGGGTTGGTTGGGATGAAGGACACGAGTTTACCCAGGTTCAGCCCCTGAAGAAGAGGTAAAATCCTATGTCATGCATGTGTTGTATCGATTACAAGGGACCGGATTCGCTTGACCTAGTTCTCAATTAGTTTGTCTCTGTATAAGTCGCCCCGGGTCTCGCCTTTATATAGGAGGTCAAGACCATGGGTTACACAAGTCTCATACCCGACTCTTATAATGTGTCCGAGTCCATCTCTATGTCGCCTTCCCTTCTTGGGCTAGCCGCCTCCAAGCGGCTTAACCACCCGGGTCTTCATGCTATCTTCCGTTCCGAGCCTTGTCTTGGCCCATCTTGGTGAGCCGTCATAGGGCCAGGCTTACATCCTTGGCCCATCTGCCTTGGTCTGAACCATGAGACGCTAGGTATGACCCGGCCCCACCTGGTCGGGCCTTACCACGGGGTTATATCCCCAACATCGGGGCTGTATTTCAAACACAAATCGCCTTAATCATTGTGCGTTCGGTGTTTGGCATTCGCTTTAGATTCATCGGTTTCCGAACTATGTCTTTGGTCATTAACTTGGTTGCCCGGCTCCTATGCTTGCCCCTTTATGTTCCACTCGTTCGTCTAAAAGGTCAAAGGGAGCACCCCTGCGATTGTGTTTCCGGATAGTCCGGTCAAGCACCTCAGGGGATAAAGCCAAAACCGGTCTGTCATAGTATGCGCGACCCAATCTGTGAATCCCAAGTTAGAAGTATTACACTTCAACCTCCATAAGCGGTTATTCCATGTTATACGAGGAATTTTCCCTTTGAGCAAGCACTATGATGTCGGCTTCGGCCTTGGCTCGTCCGAACATCGCAAAAACCCCGGTGGCTAATCATACGCTTCCCGCAGTCCTTTTTGTGCCCCTTCGGTTAAGTGAAAGAAATAAAGCATAATAGTCTGATTGCCTAGTTCGCTGCACTAAATCGCCTTCGAGTTCCTCTACTTCAGCTATGGAACATAGTGCATTGGTATAGACACCCCATGTAGTATCTACGTGGGGGCTGAAGCCGACCACACGCATCTTTCAGTATTAAGCAACCATACAGGAGTTATAAGGGAAGGCAAAAACATATGAGAGCGGATACTATTATCATTAAAAAGTTATCACATGTCTTTGGACACATTACAATCTCATTCAAAAATTCTTTCGCCCGAACACTATGACGCGATCACCCGCACAATCTCCATGACCCCATCGAAGTACAGCTCGGGGCGTCGGTGGCGACCTTCATCGGATTGAGCCTCGTCCAGTGGACTTTGGCCTTGGCATGGGCCATCTAGACTCCTTCGATGCATGAGGATCGCTTGACAGCGTTGAGGCAGGGCACATCATTAATCAGACGTTGCACCAGTCCAAAGTAGCTAGTTGGGAGTTGCTCATCAGGCCATAAGCGCATGCAGAGGTCCTTGATGGCCGGCTCCGCGATCCGGTGCATCTCCATCAACTGTTTCAGCTTCTCCACCAGAAGGGGAGGACACTTGGGGGCCCCGAACTGCGCCCAGAACATCCGAGCTTTGTCTTCCTCTCCCCACGTGGCATGCAACTGATTGGCATCCACGACGCTCTTCTGGAGATCGGTGGCCACGCCTGAGGATCGCCACACCCGGGTCAGCAATTCAAATTTTCTATTCCCGAATATGCACTTTAGGGAGTATGGCTTACCATCTCGGCTAAGTCCTTAGCCTGTCGAATTTGTTCCTCGAAGAACCGGTTGTCCATCCGCTCCTTCTGGAGATCGGACCTCGGGGAGGACAGTTCGGCTGAGATCACCTTGTTCTTCTTCTCCAAGGACTCACACTTATTGCTAGCGTCCTTGAGCTTGTCCTGTATCTCCGCCACACGAGCCTGATGTTTATCACTGGTGGCTCGTAGGGCGGAGAGAGCGGTGGCCGCCTCTTTGGCTGCCACCTTCTCCACGGCCGCTTCATCTTTGGCATGTTGAAGCTCGGCCTTGATATTTTCGATCTCTTTCGACGAGTCTGCAACACGAATTAAACCTTATATAAATGAAATCTCCATTGACAGAATTTGGGGGAATAGTAAAATTCAAATTGAACTTACCCTGTGCGTCGTCGAACCTCTAGTTGAGGGCTTCCACCTCATCCTTGGCGCGCTGGAGCTTCCAATTTAGCTCGTCCAGTTTAGCGCTGTTTTTGGTCGTCGCCAATGAAGAGGCCTACACCGCATATAATCGACACTTACTTCCTGAACTATAGAGATGACCCATAGGCGAGTTTGTTCAACTCACCTAGGGCTCGGGAGCTGCCATGTATACAATACGACTAAATGAAATCTCAGCAAAAACGACGGGCAACTTACTTGAAAGCCTGCAAGGAGACCTTTGAAGGCCTCCTTCAGTCCATTGTCAACGGACTGGACGCTTTGTAATACCGCACCCATAAGAGTGTGGTGGTCCTTGGGGATGGAGGCATTTGTTAGAGCCTCCCCCATGGCCGACCACTCGTTGGTCGACAGTACAGGGGATGACCGGATTTCCCAATCATCCACTGAGGTTTGTACCGATGCCTCTAGAGGCACGATGCGATCCGGAGACGTTCTTGGAGGGGATTGATGGCCTTCCCATCCGGTCTCCTTGATGTCTGGGAAGGGGATCATCCCCTGTTCTTTGGTGGCCGAAGCATTAGCTTCCGCCATTGGGGCGCCGTTGTGTCCGCCTCCATTGGAGTGTGCTGGGACGACACCTCCACGGCGTCCTTCGTAGCGCCTGGAGTGGGGGTGTGTGAGGCATCCCCTCTCTCTGCCAGTTCGGAAGGTGGGGTCTCCCCATATGATATAACCTCAGTGGGGATGACTCGCGGGGGGCTATTGGACCAACAACCTGTGTGTTAGCAAACTCTGAGCCTACTGGCCACAGAAAGAAGCGTCTTCGGATCCTAACCTGGATGGAGAGGGCTTGACCCTAAGGCTCCTTCACGGAACCTCCTCAGCATCTTCGGATGCGGAGCTCGGGTCCGAACTTTCATCAGACAGGACCATCCGCACCTGCCGTGCCTTCTTTGGGGTAGGAGAGGCTACCTGCCCCGGGGCGTCCGAATACGCCGCTCTCTTTTTGGTACCGGGGGGGGATTGCCTCCCCCTAGCTCTCGATCTCCTCGTCCTCTTCTTCTTCTTCTTTCTCTTCGGCCTCCTCCTGATTCGAGGAGGCGGGCGTGTCTTCAGAAGCAGCATCCCTGATGCGGATACCTGGTTTCTTCTTCTTCTCCTTCTTCGTGGGAGGCTTGTAAGGTCTCTCCACGAGCATCTTGGCTAACAGCCCGATCCTCTTGCCCTTGGGCTAAGGGGCTGGACTATTGATGTTGTTGGCTTTCTTCACCCATCTCTGCACAAGCATATCGGATACAGGGTTATGGACCTTCTATGTAATAAAACCGATCCGACTAGGATGTGGTGTACCTCGGAGTACGGCTTTGGGCGTGTAGGCCCTTGTCCTCCTCCTCAGTTGGCCAGCTCTTCATGGATTTGAACAAAGCTTTCCACAGCTTCTCCCGCGTAGTATGGAAGAGTTTCCGGACTATGGGCTTGGCATCGATTTCCTGAGCCCACAGGGGGGTGTCTCGGTGCTGGCAGGGGAGGATGCATCTTCGGAGCATTACCTGAACCACATCGACCAGCTTGACCCCGTTCTCGACCAAGGATCGGATCCGCTTTTGCAGATTGGCAACCTCCTCCTTGACCCCCAGATGAGACCCTTTTTGATCCATGAAGCTAGTCTGGTCGGAGGACCGGATCTAAATACGACGGAGAGGTGCAGACCTTGTTCCTGTGGTTCGGTGATATAGAACCACTCCTTCTTTCACCCCTTGATGGTGTCGATGAGGGTACCCGCCAGCCATTTGATGCGCGTGAGTTAACCGATGACGGCACCACCACAGTCGATGTGCTTACCACTGACACACTTCGGCTTGATGTTGAAAACCTGCAGCCAGAGCCCAAAGTGCGGCTCGACGTGCGGGAATGCCTCGCAGAGGAGGATGAAGGCGGAGAGATGCATGATGGAGTTTGGCGGAAGGTCATGGAAATTTTGGTCGTAGAGGAACATTAGGCCCCTAATGAAGGGGTGCAGCGGAAAGCTCAACTCCCTAATGAAGTGGGGGATGAACACCACCCACTCGCCTGGCTTGGAGGTGGGGATTACTTGTCTTCTCTGCCGCGCGATGAGGGATATCGACAGGGAGATAGTCGGCCTTCTTGAGGTCGACAATGTCTTGGTTGGTGACCATGGATACTTCCCACTGGCTGTTGGAGCCCGCCATTGCTAATCTAGGAAGCCGAGGTGGAAGAGACCTAGATTTGTGTTCTGGAGGCGCAAGTGAGTAGGAGGCGGAGAAGTCGAATGGAGAGCATGAAGGGCCTTTGGGGTTTTCTTTCCCCTTTTATGAGGTTTGTTGATTCGGGTTCCGTCTACCACACTGTGAATTCCTCCACTTCCCGAGACTCACGAGCCGTTGCGGGCGCATGATTAAGTGTATCCCGCATAAAACAGGACACGATCGAGATGTCGATAGATCGTGTGGATGGAACGGCCTCGAACCGCGCATCGAGTGCATGTAACTGGCCTATCGGCCATGGTGGGCTGTGACCTTTCATCAAAAAGGTCGCCAGGAAAACATTATCTTTTTCCCCCTGACGTTTGGCCTTCAAACCAACTTATCTCGCAGGATTCAGATGTGCCACATGAGGAAAACTATTTGTCATCAGAGGCCGAACTATGGTTCAGCGGAAGGAACTCATCTCGCAAGCCGAAGACTCTGTTTGCGAAGCAATTAGGGTTGAAGACTCTTGGCGTCGGAGGCAAATTCGAGGTCTACTGGGGGGTCCTGTGTTAGAGGGTCCTCGGATAGCCGACCTGTTGTGTATGGGTCGTACTGTATGGACCACTCGCCGAACAGATGACAATCTCGAGGCCTAGTTACCTGTTGGAAATATACCCTAGAGGCAATAATAAAATGGTTATTATTCTATTTCCTTGTTCATGATAATTTTCTATTGTTCATGCTATAATTGTATCAACCGGAAACCGTAATGCATGTGTGAATACAGAGACCACAACATGTCCCTAGTGAGCCTCTAGTTGGCTAGCTCGTTGATCAATAGATGGTCACAATTTCATGACCATGGACATTGAATGTCGTTGATAATGGGATCACATCATTAAGAGAATGATGTGATGGACAAGACCCAATCCAAAGCATAGCACAAGATCGTGTAGTTCATCTGCTAAAGCTTTTCTAATGTCAAGTATCGTTTACTTAGACCATGAGATTGTGCAACTCCCGAATACCATAGGAATACTTTGGGTGTGCCAAATGTCACAACGTAACTGGGTGGCTATAAAGGTACACTATGGGTATCTCCGAAAGTGTCTGTTGGGTTGGCACGAATAGAGACTGGGATTTGTCACTCTGTGTGACGGAGAGGTATCTCTAGGCCCACTCGGTAAGACATCATCATAATGAGCTCAATGTGACCAAGGAGTTAGCCACGGGATGATGTGTTACGGAACGAGTAAAGAGACTTGCCAGTAACGAGATTGAACAAGGTATAGGGATACCAACGATCGAATGTCGGGCAAGTATCATACCGATGGACAAAGGGAATTGTATACGGGAATGATTGAATCCCCGACATCGTGGTTCCTCCGATGAGATCATCGTGGAGCATGTGGGATCAAACATGGGTATCCAGATCCTGTTGTTGGTGATTGACCGGAGAGGTGTCTCGGTCATGTCTATGTGCCTCCCGAACTCGTAGGGTCTACACACTTAAGGTTCGATGACGCTTGGGTTATAGGGAAATAGTGTACGTGGTTACCGAAGGTTTTTCAGAGTCTCGGATGTAACCCCGGATGTCACGAGGAGTTCTAGAATGGTCCGGAGGTAAAGATTCATATATAGGAAGTGAGGTGTAACATCCCAAATTTTGGAATGTTATAATAATTATTAGAATGATTGTTGTTTGCTTGAGTGATTGAAAGTGAGTGAAATTTGAAACTTTTTGAAACTTTTGAATGAGAGGGAATAAAATGACTTTCCCAAAACTCTTAATATGCATTTTGATCCTCAGGATATTCAAAATCCATTTCACCACAAAACCCTAGAGTGAAGATGACATGACTTCTTCCATTTGAGAAAATGAAAAGGGATTTGAAAATGGTTTGAGTTCCATTTGAAAATATCTTTCAGAAAGGAACTTTATGCAACTCAATGATTTTCATGAGAGAGGATAATATGACTTCTTCAAATTATATGAAATATGAGTTGGAAGTTTAAAAAAAAGATTTGAAAAAGTGAAGTTGAAAACTATTTGATAAAATTCTCATATGGAATTTCACTTTCATTTGAATTCCCTATCTGAATTTGCAAGCATCCAAACCCCTTGCAAAGATTTTTGAGAGGAGTAATGTGACACTCCAAAACAGGGGGAATTTGTGAAGTTTTTGAACCATAAAACCCATGGGGTTATTTGAAAAATATTTACTAAAATAAATAAAGCCAATTAGGCAATTTTCTGAAAAATATTTTCTTAAAGTATTTAATTTTACCAGATAAAAATGTTCATTAAATGGAATTAAATTCTCTGATAACTTTGGTATAAAACTTTTTCTTTTTAGGCAAGTATTTATGGATCTTTAGTTCTTTTGATTCTCTGG
Organism: Hordeum marinum; assembly: GCA_022496015.1. Taxonomy (NCBI): domain Eukaryota; kingdom Viridiplantae; phylum Streptophyta; class Magnoliopsida; order Poales; family Poaceae; genus Hordeum; species Hordeum marinum. The sequence goes on along the minus strand of CM039672.1, from coordinate 195,883,278 downwards.
TTAAATAAAAAAAAAGGAAATCCTTTAAGTGCTTTTCAACCCAGCCGGCCCAGCCCCCTAAACCCCGCCCGAGATCACTCCACGTCGGTCGCCCGATGATCGCGCCCCTTTTTCTCTCCCACTGACGTGTGGCCCCATCACCCAACCGAAACGCCGCCGCGGTCGCCTCCTTCTTCCTCGCGTCCGTCGCCATCGCCGGAGCCATCACCGGATCTCCCTCTCCCCTAGCATTTCGGACGCCCCCGACCCCTCCTATATAAGCCCGAGGACCCCTCTGGCCATTCCACCCTTCGCCCCGTCACCGGAGACACCCACCTCGCCGGAATCCATTGCCGGAACCACCGGTCGCCGCCGCGCCCCTCCTCTCCTAGGGCTCGTCTCCGACGACCCCTCCGCCACCCGAGCCCACCACCGAGCTCGCCGCACTCGCCCACACCTCCCCAACCACCTGCCCGAGCCCCGGACCCCCTGGAATGCCGTAACCACCACCCTCGCCGGAGATTGGAGCGCCACCAAAGCTCAAGGAGCTCGTGCCCGTCGCCTCCATCACCCTGAGGCCCCTCCGATGCCACCATCGTCATCGCCGTGCTCCCCCGCGTCAACCAGTGCCAAAGCCAACGCCGGAGACCCCCTGGAGCCGTCGCCCACTTCGTTCCCGAGCCGCCGCCGTCGCCGGAGCCCTCGCCGGACTTCACCACCGCCCCGGTGAGCCTCTCCCTCCTCCCCATCCGTCCGATCTCGATCAACGGTTTAGATTAGAAGGAATAAAACCCCGAACCGTTTTCTGTTAAGCTCCGGTCGTCCGCCCGAAACACCCCGCACGCACACACCCGTAGCCAACCAGAGCACGCCACGTCACCCCCCTGTCCGTTACTATTAGTTTTTCTTTTTCTGTTTTGTTCTAGAAAACAGAAATAGTTCTGATTTTGTTTTTAGTATATCTTTTATGTTTTTAGTTGTTTTTAATTGATTCTTTTTGCATTGTGTCTCAAATTTTATCTAGTTTCTTTAGATGCTAAGTTTGACCATATATGAATATTTAATTTGAATTTAAACAGATTTGATTTAAATTTTGTTTTCTGAATATCTTGAGTTCTAAAATGTATTTTGAGTTGATTCTTTTTGCTAATTGTCACTAGTGACCTTAGTTATCAGTAGGTAGAGCTTGGCAATTTTTAGAATATTATAAAATAGTATTTTCAACCAAAACAGATTCTATTTAGTTCTTGTTAGGATTATTTATCTTCCTTTTGTTTTAAATTGTGTTAAAATTATTTTCTTTTATATTAGTTGATAAATTTTATAAAGTTTTCTGTTAGAAGGTAGTAGTACTTGAAAACAAATATTATTTTATTAGTTGATTGCATGGAATCAATTCTAGTTCAATTATAACTTGCAATTGAATTTCCATTGCTAGTTTGATTTGCTATTTGAAAATACTTTTAATAAAAATTTGTGTTATAAAAAAATACTTTATGTTAACTTAGTTATTAAATATTTTGTTTTCTGTTAAGTTATCAGTAGTACTTCAACTAAACTTATTTTATGTTATTTATTAATTGGATAGCATGAAATCAATTCTAGTTTCATAATAACTTGCAAATTGATTTCATTGCTAGTTGGAACTCTTATTTGAAAAATATTTTATAAAATGTTTTATAAGTTTTATTTTCTGTTAACTCAATTGTTTTGTACTTTGTTTTTCCCTTATTTTAATATTGCATTGTTTTACTTGTTGTTAAGCTTAGTGGGCAAACACTTATGTTGTTTAGAGTTTTGTTTTCATAAGTCTTACTTGTTCTTGAAAAGTAATTCTTTTACTAAAATACTTTTGTTATATTTACTTTGTTTTTGTTTTCTACTTTTGAAAATTAGGATGTAATTATATAGAAAACCAACTTTGGTTGTGTTGATGAAGTTTTGTTGACTTTAACTTTTGCCTTAAGTATTTCCTTCATCACCACCTTAGTTGTGTTGATGTAGTTTTGTCATTGGAGATTTGTCTTAAGTATTTCCTTTCATCACCACCATGTTGCTTTTGGTTTGGTGTTGCCTTGTGATTGTTAGAATTGATTGCTAGTATGATTGCTTATATGAATGCAATGTTTGTTATATAGATTTCATCGGAGAGTGACGTATAGTTCTATCAAGTTACTTCTGAGAGCAATATTATTTGTTCATCAACAGTACAGGCAAGTTCACTTTGACCATCTTTTCATACCTATGTTTTATTGCATGTAGTGACATCATTCAACAAATCCCTCCCGTAGTGTTATTGAAATTCTTGTAGTTGAGTAGAATGCATGAGGTAGGAACCCACCACTTGTTACTAAAGCCCCGGGAACGCTAGTTAGTGCAATGCTATGCTAAAGTAGACGGGGTCTGGTATGAGTGTTTGTGAGTGGTGTGATAAGGAGGACTCCACGTCAAAACGACGACTTCATGAAGGCTTTCTTCAAGACCTGCATATTCAAGACCTCAAGACTTCGAGACTCGAGAAACTAGTTTTTCAATACACACTACTGGGTGAGGGATGGTTGGAACGGTACCCTGGAGAAGCCAGTGGATTTGCCTAGGTGTTGCTGGAGATGGCCAGTATTCATGCGGAAAGCCTCACCCAGACTCAAAGGGAAGGATGAATACTTCATGACCGGAAGCTTACCTGTGTAGCCACAAGTCATTATGGGCTCTGGCTTGGTTGATCTTTGTTGTGACTCTGGCTGGGCAGTGCTACGAGATGTAGTCGACATTAGGAATGGATGGGCACTGACAGTAGTCAGGGAAACACTCTGAAAGACCATGTTTCTTTCATCCTCTTCTCAAACACCCGACAGTGCGAGGACTTACCAGGAGGGAAAGAATCTTGTGGGTAAAGTACACAATACTCTACAGAGTTAAACCTAATCGATTAGCCGTGTCCCTGGTTATGGACAATTTGAGCTTCTAGACTTGGATCTATCTCTGAACTCTCAACACTGGACTGATAACTAATTGTGGGCAACTTATGATACTTATGGGCATTGAGATATTTGGTTGGCAGAACCATGTCATGATAGGTAACTCCATAGTGAAATTCCTGATATTCCTTTGTTGTAGGGAAAATAAAATCAATTTTTACGCAAAAACTTAGACACATAGCCACAAAGCCTTCTCATATAGAATAGTCTTTATTTTTCTGTTCTAATATGGTGTTCTCGCCAGTACATTCCATGTACTGACCTACACGGCTACAACGTATCATGTTGCAGATACTCTTCTACGACGAGTAAGAGTACGATTCAGGGTTATGGTCCACACTCAACTTGTTGTTGGTGTTATTGGGACTCCACTCCCGTTGACAGTATCCGCTGCTATTTTAAGGTATATATCAGTTTTACGTTAATTAGATGTGATTGCACTTTGATATATACATTGATGTACTGTGTGTGCCAGCATACTGATCCAGGGATGGCACAGAAAACACAAAGGCTTGACTCATTTTGAGTCGGGTCGCTACATGAGGTTATGGTCACCCAAAGTGTTTCGAGCATCACCGATAACGTACCGGGACCACCGGAAGGGTTCTAGGGGTCCGCCAAGTGGGCCCCCTGCACCAGAAGCCTGCATGGGCTGCAAGTGGGAGGGAACCAGCCCCTAGGTGGGCTGGTGCACCCCCCACAAGGGCCCAAGGCGCAGCACAATAGGAGGGGGGCAAACCCTAGCCCAGATGGGCCTAAGGCCCACCTAGGGCACCGCCCTCCCCTCTCTCCCTCTGGCCGCCGCACCAGATGGGATCTGGGGCTGCCGCTGGCCCTTAGGGTGGGAACCGTAGGTCTGTGACCTCCCTCCTCCTCCTCCTATCAATAGTGGGGTTTTTCGGGCTGCCGAGAACACAAGTTTCTTCCTGTCTCAGGGCAACCCTACCCTTCCTCTTCCTCGTTCTCCGTAGCACTTGGTGAAGCCATGCCGGAGTACCACGCAGCTCCACCGTCACCATGCCGTCGTGTTGCCGGAGCTCTCCCTTAACCTCTCCTTCCTCCTTTCTAGATCAAGGCATAGGAGACGTCACCTGGTTGCACGTGTGTTGAACGCGGAGGCGCCATTGTTCGGTGCTTAGATTGGAATCCACCGCGATCCGAATCGTTGCGAGAATGTCTCCACGAACCGCGTTCTTGTAACGCTTCCACTTTGCGATCTTCAAAGGTATGAATATGCACTCACCCTTACTCGTTGCTGGTTTCTCCATAGATTGATCTTGGTGGTCATAGGATTTTTTTTGACTTACTACTACGTCTACCAACAGTCGCATCATGAGCTAGGTGTATGCGTAGAATCTATGCACGAGTAGAACACAAGTTGTTGTGGGCGTCGATTTTGTTAATATGCTTACCACTACTAGTCTTATCTTGACTCGGCGGTATTGTGGGATGAAGCGGACCGGACCGACTTTACACATACGCTTACATGAGACTGGTTCCACCGCCTGACATGCACTAGTTGCATAAGGTGGCTAGCGGGTGTCTGTCTCTCCCACCTTAGTCGGATGGGATTCGATGAAAAGGGTCCTTATGAAGGGTAAATAGCAATTGGAATATCACATTGTGGTTTTGGCGTAGGTAAGAAACGTTCTTGCTAGGTACCTATAGCAGCCACGTAAAAACATGCAACAACAAATTAGAGGACGTCTAACTTGTTTTTGCAGCATATGCCTTGTGATGTGATATGGCCAAAGGATGTGATGTGATGCATTGTGATGTATGAGATTGATCATGTTCTTGTAATTGGATTCATGACTTGCATGTCGATTAGTATGACAACCGACAGGAGCCATAGGAGTTGTCTTAATTTATTGTATGATCTACGTGTGCCATGTAATTACTTTACTTTATTGCTAATTGTTAGCCATAGTAGTAGAAGTAATAGTTGGCGAGACAACTTCATGAATACACGATGATGGAGATCATGGTGTCGTGCCGATGACAATGATGATTATGGTGCCCCGAAGATGGAGATCAAAGGAGCACGATGATATTGGCCATATCATGTCACTATATTGATTGCATGTGATGTTTATCTTGTTTTTTACATCTTATTGGCTTAGAATCACGTTAGCTTAATAAGATGATCTCTCACTAAAATTTCAAGGAATGTGTTCCCCCCTAACTGTGCACCGTTGCTAAGGATCGTTATTCCGAAGCATCACGTGATGATCGGGTGTGATAGGTTCTAACGTTCGCATACAACGGGTGTAAGCCTGATTTGCACATGCAATACACTTAGGTTGACTTGACGAGCCTAGCTTGTGCAGACATGGCCTCAGAACACGGAAGACCAAAAGGAGGAACATGAGTCGTATAGAAGATACGATCAACATGGAGATGTTCACCATGGATGATTAGTACGTCTCACGTGATGATCGGACACGGGCTAGTTGATGTGGATCATGTGTCACTTGGATGACTAGAGAGATGTCTATCTAAGTGGGAGTTCATTAAATAATTTGATTATGTGAACTTAATTATCATGAACTTAGTCTAAAGTTGTCTTTACAATCTATACTATAGATCCAATGGCCAATGCTAATGTCACCCTCAACTTCAACGCATTTCTAGAGAAAACCAAGCTGAAAGGCGATGGAAGAAACTATGCGGACTGGGTCCGTAGCTTGAGGATCATCCTCATAGCTTCCAGGAGATCACATGTCCTTGATGCACCGCTAGGTAACACGCCCATTTTCCCAACGGATCAAGACGTTATGAATGCTTGGCAGTCATGCTGTGATGATTACTCCCTGGTTCAGTGCGGCATGCTTTACAGTTTAGAACCGAGGCTCCAAAAGCGTTTTGAGCAACACGGAGCATATTAGATGTTCCAAGAGCTGAAATTGGTTTTCCAAGATCATGCTCGGGTCGACAGATATGATGTGTCCGACAAGTTCTTCAGTTATAAGATGGAGGAAAATAGTTCTATCAGTGAGCACATACTCAAAATGTCTGGGTTGCACAACCACTTGACTCAGCTGGGAGTTAATCTTCCGGATGACTCGTTCATTAACAGAATCCTCCAGTCGCTTCCACCTAGATACAAGAGCTTTGTGATGAACTACAACATGCAGGGTATGGAGAAGTCCATTCCTAAGTTGTACTTGATGCTGAAATCAGCAGAGGTCGAGATCAAAAAGGAGCATCAAGTGTTGATGGTGAGTAATACCACTAGTTTCAAGAAAGGCAAGGGTAAGAAGAACTTCAAGAAGGACAAAAAAAGCAGTTCCCGCGCTCGGTAAGCAAGTTGCCTAGAAGAAGAACAAGAATGAACCCAAGCCTGAGACTGAGTGCTTTTATTGCAAGGGTACTGGTAACTAGAAGCGGAACTGCCCCAAGTACTTAGCGGATAAGAAGGCCGACAATGTTAAAGGTATATCTGATATACTTTTTATTGATGTGTACCTTACCAGCGCTCATAGTAGCTCCTGGGTATTTGATACCGGTGCAGTTGCTCACATTTGTAACTCCAAGCAGGAGCTGCAGAACAAGCGGAGGCTGGCAAAGGACGAGGTGACGATGCACGTTGGGAATGGTTCCAAGGTCGACGTGATCACCGTTGGCACGCTGCCTCTACATCTACCTTCGGGATTAGTTTTAAACCTTAATAATTGTTATTTAGTACCAGCTTTGAGCATGAACATTGTATCTGGATCTTGCTTGATGCGAGATGGCTACTCATTTAAATCTGAGAATAATGGTTGTTCTATTTATATGACTGAAATGTCTTATGGTCATGCCCCGCTGGTCAATGGCTTATTTTTGATGAATCTCGAACGTGATGTTACACATGTCCATAGTGTGAGTACCAAAAGACGTAAGATTGATAATGATAGTCCCACTTACATGTGGCACTGCCGCCTTGGTCATATTGGTGTCAAATGCATGAAGAAACTCCATGATGATGGACTTTTTGAGTCTCTTGATTTTGAATCATTTGACACCTGCGAACCATGCCTCATGGGCAAGATGACCAAGACTCTGTTATCCGGAACAATGGAGCGAGCAACTAACTTGTTGGAGATAATACATACCGACGTATGCAGTCCAATGAACGTCGAGGCTCGTGGTGGCTACCGTTATGTTCTCACCCTCACTAATGACTTAAGCAGATATGGGTATGTCTACTTAATGAAACACAAGTCTGAAACCTTTGAAAAGTTCAAGGAATTTCAGAGTGAGGTAGAGAATCGATGTGACAGGAAAATAAAGTGCCTACAATCTGATCGTGGTGGAGAATATTTAAGTCATGAGTTTGGCACACACCTAAGGAATTGTGTAATTGTTTCACAACTCACGCCGCCTGGCACACCTCAGCAAAATGGTGTGTCTGACCGTCGAAATTGCACTCTATTGGATATGGTGCGATCTGTGATGTATCTTACCGACTTACCACTATCATTTTGGGGATATGCATTAGAGACTACCACATTCACTTTAAATAGGGCACCGTCTAAATCTATTGAGAAGACACCGTATGAATTATGGTTTGGAAAGAAACCTAAGTCGTCGTTTCTAAAAGTTTGGGGATGCGATGCTTATGTGAAGAAACTTCAACCTGAGAATCTCGAACCCAAAGCGGAAAAGTGCGTCTTCATAGGATACCCCAGATCCTAAAGCAAAGTCTTTGTTGCCAAGAATGGATCCTTTCTAGAGAAAGAGTTTCTCTCAAAAGAAGTAAGTGGGAGGAAAATAGAACTTGATGAGGTAATTGTACCTCCACTCGAACCGGAGAGTAGCGCAGCATAGAAAGTTGTTTCTATGGAGCCTGCACCGGTTGGAGAGGAAGTTAATGATCATGATCATGAAACTTCAGATCAAGTTGCTATTCGAAGGTCCACTAGGACACGTTCCACACCAGAGTGGTACGGCAACTCTGTCCTGGAAATCATGTTGTTTGATAATGGTGAACCTTTGAACTATGAAGAAGCGATGGCGGGCCTAGATTCCAACAAATGGCTTGAAGCCATGAAATCTAAGATAGGATCCATCTATGAGAACAAAGTATGGACTTTGGTGGACTTTCCTGATGATAAGAGAGCCATAGAAAAAAATGGATCTTTAAGAAGAAGACTGACGCGGATGGTAATGTGACCGTCTATAAGGCTCGGCTTGTCGCTAAGGGTTATCGACAAGTTCAAGGAGTTGACTACGATGAGATGTTTTCACCCGTAGCGATGCCGAAGTCCGTCCAAATCATGTTAGCAATTGCCGCATTTTATGATTATGAGATCTAGCAAATGGACGTCAAAATGGCATTCTTTAATGGCTTCCTTAAGGAAGAATTTTATATGATGCAGCCGGAAGGTTTTGTCGATCCTAAAGATGCTAACATGGTATGCAAGCCCAAGCGCTTCATCTATGGGCTGGTGCAAGCATCTCGGAGTTGGAACATTCGCTTTAATGAGGTGATTAAAGCGTTTGGATTTATACAAGTTTATAGAGAACCCTGTATTTACAAGAAAGGGAGTGGGAGTTCTGTAGCATTTCTCATATTATATGTCGATGACATATTGTTGATGGGAAATGATATAGAACTTTTGGAAAGCATAGAGGCCTACTTGAATAAGACTTTTTCAATGAAGGACCTTGGAGAAGCTGCTTATATATTAGGCATCAAGATCTATAGAGATAGATCGAGATGCCTCATAGGTCTTTCACAAAGCACATACGTTGAGAAGATATTGAAGAAGTTCAATATGGATCAGTCCAAGAAGGGGTTCTTGCCTGTGTTACAGGGTGTGAGATTGAGTACGACTCAATGCCCGACCATGGCAATGGATAGAGAAGAGATGAGTGTCATCCCCTCTGCTTCAGCCATAGGCTCTATTATGTATGTCATGCTGTGTACTAGACCTGATGTGAACCTTGCCATAAGTTTGGTAGGGACGTACCAAAGTGATCCCAGAGAGGAACACTGGACAGCGGTCAAGAATATCCTGAAGTACCTGAAAAGGACCAAGGACATGTTTCTCATATATGGAGGTGCCAAAGAGCTCGTCGTAAAGGGTTACGTCGATGCTAGCTTCGATACAGATCCGGATGACTTTAAGTCACAAACCAGATACATGTATATTTTGAATGGAGGGGCAGTCAGCTGGTGCAGCAGCAAGCAAAGCGTCGTGGCGGCATATACATGTGAAGCGTAGTACATAGATGCTTCGGAAGCAACAAAGGAAGGAGTCTGGATGAAGGAGTTCATCACCGACCTAGGACTGATTCCCAATACGTCGGGCCCGATGACTCTATTCTGTGACAACACTGGAGCTATTGCCCTTGCCAAGGAGCCCAGGTTTCACAAGAAGACAAGACACATCAAACGCCGCTTCAACTTCATTCGTGATTACATTCAGGAAGGAGATATAGATCTTTGTAAAGTACATACGGATCTGAATGTCGCAGATCCATTGACTAAACCTCTCTCATGAGCAAAACATGATCCACACCAGAACTCTATGGGTGTTCGATACATCACAATGTAACTAAATTATTTACTCTAGTGCAAGTAGGAGACTGTTGGAAATATGCCCTAGAGGCAATAATAAAATGGTTATTATTGTATTTCCTTGTTCATGATAATTGTCTATTGTTCATGCTATAATTGTATTAACCGGAAACCATATGCATGTGTGAATACATAGACCACAACATGTCCCTAGTTATCCTCTAGTTGGCTAGCTCATCGATCAATAGATGGTCAGAGTTTCATGACCATGGACATTGGATGTCGTTGATAACGGGATCACATCATTAAGAGAATGATGTGATGGACAAGACCCAATCCTAAGCATAGCACAAGATCGTGTAGTTCGTCTGCTAAAGCTTTTCTAATGTCAAGTATCGTTTCCTTAGACCATGAGATTGTGCAACTCCCGAATACCATAGGAATACTTTGGGTGTGCCAAACATCACAACATAACTGGGTGGCTATAAAGGTACACTACGGGTATCTCCGAAAGTGTCTGTTGGGTTGGCACGAATAGAGACTAGGATTTGTCACTCCGTGTGACGGAGAGGTATCTCTAGGCCCACTCGGTAAGACATCATCATAATGAGATAAATGTGACTAAGGAGTTAGCCATGGGATGATGAGTTACGAAACGAGTAAAGAGACTTGCCGGTAACGAGATTGAACAAGGTATAGGGATACCGATGATCGAATCTCGGGCAAGTATCATACCGGTGGACAAAGGGAATTGTATACGGGATTGATTGATTCCCCGACATCGTGGTTCATCTGATGAGATCATCATGGAGCATGTGGGATCCAACATGGGTATCCAGATCCCGATGTTGGTTATTGACCGGAGAGGTGTCTCGATCATGTCTATGTGCCTCCCGAACCCGTAGGGTCTACACACTTAAGGTTCGATGACACTTGGGTTATAGGGAAATAGTGTACATGGTTACTGAAGGTTGTTCGGAGTCCCAAATGATATCCCGGACGTCATGAGAGTTCCGGAATGGTCCGGAGGTAAAGATTCATATATAGGAAGTGAGGTTATGGTCACCGAAAGTGTTTCGGCCATCACCGGTAATGTACCGGGACCACCAGAAGTGTTCTGGGGGTCTACCAAGTGGGGCCACCTGCACTAGAGGAACCAGCCCCTAGGTGGGCTGGTGCGCCCCAACAAGGGCCCAAGGTGCACACAAGAGGAGAGGGGGCAAATCCTAGCCCAGATGGGCCTAAGGCCCACCTAGGGTGCCGCCCTCCCCTGTCTCCCTCTGGCCGCCGCACCAGGTGGGAACTGGGGCTGCCACCGGCCCTTAGGGTGGGAACCCTAGGGATGTGCCCTCCCTCCTCCTCCTCCTATAAATAGTGGGGGTTCGGGGGCTGCCAGGAACACAAGTTTCTTCCTCTCTCAGCGCAGCCCTACCCTTCCTCTTCCTCGTTCTCCTTAGCGCTTGGTGAAGCCCTGCCGGAGTAGCACGTAGCTCCACCGTCACTACGCCATCATGCTGCTAGAGCTCTCCTTCAACCTCTCCTTCCTCCTTTTTGGATCAAGGCATAGGAGACGTCACCGGGATGCATGTCTGTTGAACGCAGTGGCGCCATTGTTCGACGCTTAGTTCGGAATCCACCATGTTCTAAATCGCTGCGAGTACGACTCCACCAACCGCGTTCTTATAATGCTTCCGCTTTGCGATCTTCAAAGGTATGAAGATGCTTTACCAAGTTGGAAGCTTCAATGAGCACGGCTTGCGCTCCACGTTTGGTGTAGTAAATAGGCATGTTTATCTCTTCGGCATGTAACCTACCATGTGTAAGCCCTAGGCCTCCTCAGCATCTATATAAGCTGGAGGGTTTTAGGGTATAGGTGGAAGACAACTCATCTAGGGTTAGACATACGATCTCGAGGTAGATCGACTATGTATCCTCTTACACCGTCAATATAATCAAGAAGGACTTAGTGTATTACCTTCATAGAGGTCCCAAACCTGGGTAAACTCGTGTCCCCTTCGTCTCATGTTACCGTTGATCCTAGTCTCATAGTTCGGGACCCCTACCCACGATCCGCCGGTTTTGACACCGACACCCATCCTCCAAGGGGTCACAAAATTCCCCTCTATTCCCCCATATATACAACACTTAGGGTGCCATTTAGACTTGGGTTTTGTTTAGATTAAAAGTCCGCCATAGCTGCAACTTTACGTTCTTTTTTTGTGTTCCGTGACCAGACCAAGGTGTCATAGAACCCCACTTTCATCAATAAAGCTTTCCTCTTATGTTCATAATATCCAGATTGCAATCTCATTTTCTTGCTTGTTCTTCATTTGCATGCAGGAAAGAGACCTTCATGGTCAGGTTGATTGTGCTCTGGCATGGTCAATAACCTCTCGGAGTTGTTTACCGATTGCTAAGGCGTGACGTCCTCGCATGTTCGTAGTCGGATCGTCAAAGTCGACTCTACCAAAACTGTAATCACATCTCATCAAAAGAGAAGGACAACCTCGCCTCTATCATCATGTGTCGGCAGAGGTCGCGTGTTGACTGCTTGAAGGAGGGGGGCAGAATACATGATACTTGCAAAACCGAGCATCTCATAGGAAACGGAGGAACACGGTGAAAGATTTGTGTAAGGAGGATGGAAATCTTTGTAAGGTGGATGAGGAGATCTGTGAAATGGTAGCTAGATTTTGTGAAAGCCTTTTTGCCCCAGATGGCTCGACCGGGGCTGCTGAGCTGCTACCGAATATCAATTAAGTTATGAATAATGACATGAATAATACACTTGTGGCTCCCATCACGGATGAAGAAATTGAAGTGGCCGTGTTTCAAATGGGGCCAACAAAGGCTATGGATCGGATGGACTTCCTGCACTATTTTATCAACAACACCGACCATTTGTTCGTGATGAGGTGTGCAAGGCAGTATGGGATTTCCTTACGAGCATGTCGGCACCGAAGGCGTTCAATGCCACTGTCATCGTCATGATTCCAAAGGTCAACGCGCTAGAATTGCTTTCCTAGTTCAAGACCATAAGTCTATGTAATGTCCTTTATAAAATCATGACGAAAGTCTTGGCCAATAGGCTAAAAGGAATCCTACCTTTTCTTATCTCAGAAGAACAAAGTGCCTTTCTCCCGGGGCGTCTCATCATAGATAATGTGTTGGTGGCATATGAATGTGTTCACACAATTTGTAAGCGGAAGAGAAAGAGACCCTTGTGTGCAGTAAAACTTGATATGATGAAGGCATATTATCGCGTAGAGTGATCTTTTTGCAGCAAATGATGGAAATCATTGGTTTTGCTTTGGAGTGGATTGCTATGATCATGATATGTGTAACTTTAGCAAAATTTACGGTCAGGCTCAATGGGGCGTATTCAAGAGGGTTTTCACCGTTTCTCTAACGTCGCCTTAATTGTCATTTATTACAGCGCTCGGCCGGTGGTGGCGCACTCTATACAAGCCACCCTCGGGCTCCGTAACCACGTTCGGACTCCTATAATTCTCTATTCCACCATAAGCAAAGCAAACGAGCCTCCGAGTTGGAGACATAGGGTCTTTACCACTTCCAAGTGGGGCCTGAACTCATACACATCTGAGTGAAACACCTGAGCTGTAGCTAGACTTGTCCTCTCCATTCGTACCCCTGGTAGTATTGTGAGGCTTATTCCCTCGACAGTTGGTGCCCACCTTGGGGTTGTGCTTCTAGCGAAATACGGCGCAGGTGAAACTTCCATTTCTTCGATCATCATGATGGCTCCCAGTGGCGAGATCTTCTTCGGATCCCTCAGCTTCATCGTCGATGATTCGTCTTGGCTGTACGAAGCCCCGTTGGATGTCAATGCATTGCCCGCTCGGGGGTAGTGCATTTCACTGTGACGTCGTATGGAGTCCTACTCCGATAGCCATTGACTCCATACCGACCTACTTCACTGACTCGTGTTGCAGCCTATCATCGGTGCTCTGGGTCCTCACGGCTGCAACGTTGGATCAAACAACTTGTGGCGGCTTAGATCGCACCGGAGAAGATTCCGGTGTGCGGCTCTAACAAGTCTGTGCACTGTCTTTTTCCATCGTCAGACGACGATTCCGCTGACGCAACCGACTCTGAGGGCATCGGAGAAGTCACCGAAATCGTGATGGCCATCCCGTCTCGGGACGAGCCTCCACCCGGGTATTCTGCGGGAAACACTCATGGACGAGACGACGATCATAGCAAGGCTACCTCCGACGGTTACGTTCCCTGACCTCTCACTCGGGACCAGAAGGAGGAGATTCGGCGCAGGAACCACGAAGTACTTTGTGGGGACCTCGACTCATAAGTCGTGATCACCGAATGCACGTGTACAGTGATCCTAGAAATCAGTGCTCACTGAACACACAAAAGCTGAATAACAAGAGTCTTACATCCTTACATACCGTCTTACACAAATAAAGACCATGGAGGCCAAGTCTTAGATAGATAGGGCTGCAAGGGACAAACACATAAACATAACAAGCAACGGACTTCCTGGTCGAAATCGTGAACCCATGCCATCTTCCTTAACCTACAAGCATTCTGACTGGGAAGCATCCTAGTTCGCATGTTCGTCACCAATGAACTCTTCATCGTTTCCTGCTCTTCCATGCCTGGCCAATTAAATAACTAGTGGCAAGCCAATGAGTACTTTGAATGTACTTGCAAGCAACCCAAGTTGTGGAACAAGGTATAACAATGCATGACATAGCACTAAGTAGGTAAGTTTTGCCGAAAGCTAATTTTGAGTGCAATGACATGATCAAGAAACTTAAGTAAGCATGCATTAACTATAGACAAGTGGTTATATGAACGAGTCATAGTTATCATCATAAGAAGGGGTGTAACATGTCATGTTCACCATCAGGCCAAGTCATAGGACTTAGCTCACGTATCACATTTGTCACCAACACACACACATCAGTTTGCGAAAACATCTGGACGTAGTTTAAGCAGCACCACCCAACTGTCCTTGACCGTGGACATGGCTATTCAAATAGTTTTACACTCTTCAGAGGTTGCACACTTTACCCACAAGACTCGGGGAACTCCCGTGTCATCCACGACTCGCAGTACATTTCATACCCGAGTAAGCACCTGAACAATGCCTTTCCCCTAGCGATACTAAATGAAAGATTCCACTTGTTGGTACCATCCCTCATGACATACATCACACGTATCATCCATGAGGGCATGCAACGGTGTGCCCGGTGCCTATGAAGACAGTGGATGATCGTCCATTCCGGTATGACCCCGTATCGAGAGCGACCACGTCACTCCTGCCACTAGTAATGCGGGCCCTTTGCTAGTACCCACCAAGGTAATCAACAAAGCCCCGTCCCATAAGGGGTATCGTGGTTGTACATGTAAGGTTGGGAAGATTGACAAATCTTAAATCTAATCCGTTTTCAAAAACACACACACTCACTAGCTCAAGTACACCACTTCTTTCCCAAGTGGTTACCCAACACATCATCATCACCCTCGGGCATTAGTGGCACCCGACGGGGTTTTCTAAAAGTCTTTGAAATCATTTCTTTGTTCCCATCATCATTAATATTCCCGATCCCACTTGTGTAGCATCTACTAGCTTCCTATCTACTCCCACCCGCACAACCCTCATAAGGAGGTAGGGTCATGCCCGATGCAAGTATCAATGGTATAAGTATTGGAGGCAAACCCACCGAAGTGGTCACCACATCGATGTGATCAACAACATGGAAATAAGTGTTATATGCCATGCAAATAAAAGGATTCATAGTCATGGTCAAAGGGCTGCTTGCCTAGCTCAACAAAGTCTTCGGGGTCTTCAAAGTCTTCGGGTTCGACACCCTCATCAATAGCGCAATCTATCATCGCGATAAATAACTGGAATAATAAGCATCACACAAAAACAGAGCACAATCTCTACTAAAACAAATGTTGCACTATTGTGAGAAATCCTAGATGTAATACTAAAATATTCCCCTAAGGTTTTGTAGTGAAAAAGGTTTTCAGAAATCATTTTTAACAGTGGCTAAAAATGCCAAAAAGGGTTTTCAAAATAAAACAATACATAAAATATTTTCAAAATATTTCACAAATGGCACTATAAAATTCTAAAGAATATTTCATGATTTTTGGTGGAAAAACTACTTGGAATAGGAATTTTATTTAATCCTGTGGAATTTCTAGAAAACCCCACAGAACAAGAAAAATAAAAGAGAGAAGAAGGACTGTGTGCCTGGGCAAGAGGCAGCCAGCAGCTCGGCCGGCCCAGCTGGCTAGCTAGCTAGCCACGAGCGCGACCAGGTTCAAACCTGACGCTCGGGCCTAGCTATCAGCGATAGCGAGGGGAGAGAGGGAGGCGAGGCAGAGGCCGAGAGGTGGGGCCCCCCTGTCGGGTCTTTCTCCCACCTCGGGACAAGAAGGAGAGGATCTCACCGGCGAGGCTGCCGGTGACGGCGAGGGGCGGCGAGGACAAGAATGGACTCGGGGAGCGCCACAGATCGAGGGAAGGTGGAAGGAGGGACGGAGGTGGCTTGGTTCACCGACGACGAGCACGTGTGGTGGAGGAAGCTTGGGAGGAAGATGTCTCGGTCTCACTGTGCATCAAACGAAGGGGGATCAAGAGGGAAACGAGTCAAGGCACTGGGGGGAACTAAATGGGATAGAAATGGGGGCCGGAGAGGGGACGTACGCGGAGATCTATGGTGGCACTGCTGCGACGGAGCTTCGGTTGATCTCGTGCATGGGCCTCGGGGGGAAGAACCGGTGGTGCAGGGGGTCGATTTGGTGAAGAAGAGGGTCTGCAGAAGGGAGGAGAGAACTCGGGGGTGGCTTAAATAGCCAGCCCATGGTTCACCATGGACGTGTGCGCCGGCGATGACGCGGGCGTGGCTACATGCCATGGGGGCTTGCAAGATGGGCCAGGGGTGTTCCTGAGCGTTGCCTAGGGCTAGTGGAAAGGATAGAGAGAGAGAGCGGAGGAAGGCCCTAGTGCCCTCGTATGTCAGCTCTTGCGTTTGCCGGCTCGGGCAGCGTCGGGCACGCACGACCAGGGGTGAGAGAGAGCCAGGAAGGAGGGGCCTACACCTTGGAGGGGTGCGAACATTGAGGGCATCTCGGGAGACAGCTTTCCCCATCCCAAAGCTGTCGGGCGCCTCGGGATGCTCCTGCTATAGTGCGGGCATGCACTGTAGCATGCTCCAGAGCATGCTTTTGGCATGCCATGGCATGCTTGCGTGCTCTGGATGCATCCTTGCATGTCTCTTAGCACCTGGGTGTTCTGAAGGTGCTCTAGGAGCTAGAGGGGCTATAGATCATGGAGCCCAGGAGCTAGAGGTGCTCAAGGTGTTCTGAAGGTGCTTTGGGATAGTATGGTTTTGGAATAAGTTTATGAAGCAAAATAATTGGTATTGAGATAAAACTTTGCAAGATCATCACATATGACAATGTTGACTTGCTAAAATTTTCTTGGGATTTATTTAGAATATTTCTTATAGAAATATTTCAAAATCTTGATTTGAGCACAAAGGGTCTTGAGGGGTTTTGCCCATGATTTTGAACATGACCATGTGTTGAAACTCATATATATGGAAAATATATGTCCATTGAGTTTCCCTAAAATTTATCAAATATTTTCAAAGCATTAAATATTTTTTCCCGTGAAAAACCATTTCTAGCCTTAAGAAAAAGCCTTTCAATAAAATAGTATAATAATCTTTAAAATTATTATTTTTATCAAAAAGCCTTTGGGGAAAAAGGATCCATCCAATTTGAGGACTTGCAGTGCAAACCTCAACTCAGGGGTTTTTGAAAACTAATTTGGATAATTTCTTTTGGCCAAATAATTTTTGATAAAAAAAGTTTTAGATACTACACACATGGCATGATCATTGGGAAAGATGTTTGGATCAAGGAGGATGAGTATGGAGAAGAGTAGAACCTAAGAGTGCCAAACATAATCAACCAAACAATCAAACAAGCACAATTCAAACAAGCATGCGGTCAATAAGTTTTAGTTGGTTCCAAATTTTATAAATCCAAGCATAGAAAAGTGATACAAACATAGGGTGTGACAAACTCCTCACCCCCATCATGGGGACTTCTCTAAAGGAGATGGCTGTAGACGCCACGCGCGAGGCCACTCTAGCGAAGCGCAAGCAGTTGGAGTAGCTTCACCGATCACTCGACGTCAGCTGTTCACCAAGGAGCGGCCGTACACCATCCCGGTGATGCGCATGCCTTTTCTCAACTTGGTTGCGGCCACTCGGATTGCCGAATCGCTCCAGCCATCTGATTCGGCAGCAGGTGAGGGCATTCAGCAGATCCAGGCCCATCTGAAGATGGCTTTGGAGCAAAACTCCGAAGTTTCACAGTCTCATCAGCGCATTCATAGCAAGTCTGCTCAGGTAGAAACGGTCCAATCGGCTCATAGCCCACTTGGACCAAGGAAAGACCAACGGACTTCTCCTCATCGGAGAGGTCCATATGGAGGATGTTGGCATGATGATCGGGACGCCAGTCGAACGCCCCCTCCGAGGGGCAGATCGTACGATGCTCATCATTATGATGGAGGTCGCCCTCATGCCAGAGACCAAGAGCGGAGCCCCATCTGACAAAGAGGTTATGGGAACAACAACCACAGACCTCCTCAGTTCAACACAAGATCCATCATCACCCACACGTGGTGGACCGCAACAGAGACCAGTGAGACCAAGCGAGTGCCGGGGGGCCTCCGGACTCGGCTGTTTTAGCAGATACATTCGAGAGGCCGAGATACCACTCAACTACCGTCTAGCGATGGGAATCAGCAAGTTCAATGGTGAGTCCAAGCCAAAAACTTGGCTCGAGGACTACCGACTGGCCGTTCAGATCAGCGGAGGCAACGATTTCATTGCTATGAAGCACCTTCCACTCATGCTAGAAGGGTCTGCACGTGCATGGCTAAACCAATTGCCACCGAGCTGCATATACTGTTGGGAAGACTTGGCCCGAGTGTTCATCAAGAACTTCAAGGGTACTTACAAGCACCCGGTTGGCTTGACAGAGCTAGAACATTGTGTCCAAAAGAGCAATGAAACTCTCCAAGAGTACATTCAGCGTTGGACCACGTTGCACAACATAGTGGAAAACGTAACTGAGCATCAAGCAGTATGCGCCTTTAAGGCCGACACTTGATATAGAGAACTGATTCTCAAGTTTGGCCGAGCTGGAGACATGTCTCTCAATCGGGCTACGAAGATAGTGAACAAGTATGCCAATGGCGAGGAAGAAGACCGCCTCCGTAGTAGCAAAGTATGTACCGGTGATGCCCATCAGTCGGGAGGCAACGCGGGCAAAAAGCAGCAGCAGCAGAAGCGAAAGGCCAATGCTCCTGCGAAGGCAGAGGTTGCGGCCGTCTACGGACAGGGCCAAGGCAAACCGAAGCCAAAAAAGAAAAAAGAGTGGATTCCCAGGAAGGGTTCTGACTCCAAGCGCGACATTCTCGATCAGCCTTGCCAAGTTGACACAAAGACTGAAAGATGGCAACGTTGTGTTCCCTAAGCACACCACTCAGGAATGTCACCTGCTCAAGCAGGACATGGGCAAGGAGTATGAAGAAGACAAGGACGATGCTGACGATGAGGAGGAACAAACCCCAGGTTTCCCACCAGTCGACAAAGTTTTGAACATGATTTTTGCGGACGTCGAGAGGAAAAGACGGTTGAAGGTAGTCAATCGGTAAGTTAACATGGTAGTTTCTACTGCCTCAAAGCACCTCAACAGGACGAAGACTCCGATCTCGTTTGACCAATCCGATCATCTGCCCCACATAGCCACCTTTGAGAGGCAGGCGTTGTTCATCGATCCAGTCATGAACGATGTCCGACCGCGCAAGGTCCTTATGGATGGAGGCAACGGACTCAGTATCATTTATGCCGACATGATCAAGGCCATGGGCATCCCGATGACCCGACTGAGCAAGAGCAACATGCATTTCCTTGGGATAGTCCTTGGGAAGAAGGCAGAATCACTTGGCCAGACCTCTCTGGACGTGGTATTCGGGAAAAATAATAAAAATCTACTGGAAGGAACGGTTGACCTTTGAGGTTGTGGATATTCGCAGTGCTTATCATGCGATTCTGGGAAGACATGCTTATGCGCATTTCACGGCCAGGCCATGTTACGTTTACCTCAAGTTGAAGATGCCAGGGCCGAATGGCGTGATCACTGTGACTAGCGACTAAGTAGTGGCAGAGGAATGCCTCCAGCAGGGTTCCAAGATTGCCAACGAACAAGTGAAAGCACAATATGCTCCCTTGGTGGTTTTGATAATTCATGACAACATACATTGTCTCTTGGACTAACACCTCTATCTAGTATATTTCATATAATAGTCCATGAAGATTTGAGTTGGCAAAAAGGTCTAAGGAGATTGTGGAATTTACCCAAGATGCAAGGAAATAGGTTAGCCAAGCTTCAAGCAAGAGGACTCTATATTTTATATTTGTGAGAAATCACTTTGAGTCTATAGGAAAGCCAATACTATTAAACGGGGGTAAAGTTTTGATGGTGAAGAATATGCTCAAACATGCACAAGTCACAGTCACCAAAACATCCACATACTCTCACACCAAAGTTTGTCCTAAGCCAAACCTGCCAATCGGTGCAACCAACTTTCCTATCCCGGTGCCACCGAGTTCCAAACCCTAGACAGACTCAGCCAAACCCTAACACTTCGGTGCAGCCGACACTGCACTCGCTGCCACCGAGTTGGGTTGTCAACTTCCTGTTACGTAAGTTCTCATTTTCGGTCCAACCGAGAATGGTGAACAGACGTCACCGAGTTTGGTAAATCTGACTGTTGGTCAGCTTGTCGGTGCAACCGAGAGTTATATATCGATTTATCCGAGCTTCAAAAGTTGCCACCTTTTTGTCACGTCGGTACCACCGAGTTTTACACTTTGGTGTCACCGAGTCTGACTTATTGTGTGTAACAGTTGGATTTTTGGGGATGCCTATATATATCCCTTCACCACCACCCACTCTAAAGATAAGCACTCAGAACTATTCCATACCTATCCTACTCAATTTTCCGAGAGAGAACCACCTACCCTTGTGTTGAGGTCAAGATTTTCCACTCCACCCATATGGATCTTAATTTCTAGCCTCCCCAAGTTGCTTTCCACCAGTCCCATCTCTTCTACCAAGCAAAATCTGTGTGAGAGAGAGATTGTGTGTTGAGGAGTCTATCATCTTGAAGCACAAGAGCAAGGAGTTCATCGTCATTACCGAGCCTATTACCTTTTGGAGGGTGGTGCCTCCTAGATTGGTTAGGTGTCGCTTGGGAGCCTCCTACTTCGTGTTGTGGAGTGAACAAAGAAGTTTGTAAGGGCAAGGAGATCGCCTACTTCGTGAAGATATACCCCGAGTTAGGCTAGTCCTCCGTGGACGTAGGCCGTCATGGTATAGTCAACGTTGCTTCTTCGTGGAACCCTCCGTGGGTAGAGACCTCCATGGACTCTCGCGACCGTTACCCTCCGTGGGTTTAAGACTCCGTGAACGTGGGCGTACGATAGCACCACCTATCGGAACCACGGGAAAAATCCTTGCGTCTCCTACCGTGTTTGATCTTCCTAATCCATCTCTTTACTTACATGTGAAATGGCTTTACTTTTTGCTGCCATACTTCTAGACATGCATGTGTAGGGCTGTTAGACTTTCTAGAGTTGCTAAATTTGTTAAAATCACCCAACCAATTAACTTGGGAAAAGGTTTGGTCTTAAACTTCAGCTAGTAGACTATTCACCCCCCTCTAGACATGCCTCTCTCGATCCTACAAGTGGTATCAGAGCCTTGGTCACCATTGCTTCGGGTTAATCACCATGGATGAAGATGGATGTGTCTAGTGTAGAGAGTTTGAGTTGTAGAGTGCCCATTCTTGATGGAGAGTACTATAGTCAATGGAAGAATGCCATGATTGATATATTTAATATAATCCATTTGACTAAATATATTGAACAATCCTATGTGCTTCCCATTAATGAAATGCACCCCATACACGAAGAGGAAAATAACATGCATGGTAAGCTAAGAGTTGTCAATCTTATTGTTAGAGGTTTACCAAGATTCGTGCTTTCTCAAACGAAGAACTTTCCTTGTGCCTATACCTTATGGACTGATTTGGAGAAACGATATTCAAATCTTTCCCTAGGAAATCTTGATGAAATTCTTCATAAAACTGTTGCTTTTCACAAAATGAAGCCTAGTGATCCAAACTTTGATAAATGCCTATTTGAGCTCCATGATCTTATGCGTGCTAAAGGAGATGTCACCACTATTTAAAACATTATCATTGAAGCCATTCGCATGCATAAACTTGAACATTTTCATAATCACTATTCTAACGAATCCCTTGTTCTTTATGACGAGGATTGTCCACTTGATGACATCGAGTATGAGAAGATCATGAAGAATCCGAGTCTTATGGAAAACTTTAGAGATTACATGTCCGGAGGAAAAGAGTGGATTCTTGACAGTGGATGTACGGATCATATGACTGGTGATAGAGACATGTTCCAAGAGATCACGCCTAATCAAGGTCCTCGACGGTACGTGACCTTTGGAGACAACTCTAAGGGTAAGGTACTTGGCCTTGGTAAGATGGCCATATGTCATGGTAGCTCTATTCAAAATGTCATGCTTGTTGAATCCCTTGGCTACAATCTTCTTTCCGTTTCTATACTTGCCGATTTCGGTTCAATGTTTTATTTATGAAAGTTGATTGCCAAGTGTTTCGCCAAGATAATCATAAAATGATCTTTACCGGTTTCCATAGAGGTGATCTATACATTGCTCATTTCACTAAACAAGCCAAGCCTCACAGTTGTTTAATTGCAAAATCTTCTAAAGGTTGGATTTGGCATAGAAGACTTGGACATGTAGGCATGTGAAATATAGATAAGCTAATCAAAGGTGATCATATACTTGGAGTTAAAGATGTTATCTTTGACAAAGATATACTTTGTAGTGCTTGTCAAGCTGGAAAGCAAGTAGGTGGAAGTCACCCCGTTAAGAATATCATGACTACTGGGAGACCACTCGAGTTAGTTCACATGGATCTTTTTGTTCCCAATGCTTACAAAAGTCTCGGTGGAAATTCCTATGGTCTAGTTATAGTTGATGATTTTTCCAGATTTACGTGGGTATTCTTTGTTAATGATAAGTCGAAGGTTCAAAAGATCTTCAAGAACTTTGCTCGCAAAGCGCAAAATCAGTTTGAAGTGAAGATCAAGAAGGTTCAAAGCGATAACAGATCGGAGTTCAAGAACACCTGTGTGGATACCTTTCTTGACGAAGAAGGTGTCTCACATGAGTTCTCGGATATGTACACATTTCAACAAAATGGAGTTGTTGAGAGGAAGAACCAGATGCTCATTGAGATGGCAAGAACGATGCTTCACGAATACAAGACGCCAAGACACTTTTGGGCAGAAGCCATTGAAACAGCATGTCATGCCACAAACCGACTTTACTTGCACAAGCTTCTCAATAAAATGACATACGAGCTACTCACCGGTAACAAACCCCAAGTCGGATACTTTCGGGTATTTGGCTCAAAGTGCTACATTCTTGATAAGCACCGTCATACTAATTTGCTCCTAAATCTCATGAAGTATTCCTACTTGGTTATGGATCGAACTCTCACACTTACCATGTCTACAACAACTTCACTCGAAAAGTTGAAGAGACGGTAGATGTGAAGTTTGATAGATCTAATGGTTTGCAAGTCAGACAATTGCCAAATGATGTAGGTAATAAGGATCCTTCGGAAGCCATACTAGATCTACCCATTGGCAAGATTCGCCCCATGGAGGTGAAGGAGAGTACTTCATAAACTCAAGTGGAAGCCCCTACTTCACATCAAGGTGAACCTCAACATGACATGGAGGCATCCACTAGCGGTACACGAAAAGAGATGAAGAGGAGGAAGTGCATCATGAAGATCCACCACAACCACCTTCACCACCACCTCAATGGAACAACACCTTCAACAACAACGAAGATGAACGAGATGATGATGAAGAAGAAGAAGCTCCACCATCCAAAAATCGGAAGCTAACCCGTGTTCGAGCTCAAGTGACCAAGAACCATCCCATAAACCAAATCTTTGGTGCTATACAAACATGGAGAATCACTCGCTCTAAAAACTGTCTAGCTAACTTCTGTGAGCATTATTCTTTCATCTCTCGCACTGAACCCTTAAAGGTAAAACAAGATCTTGAAGACTCGGATTGTGGGAACACAATGTATGAAGAGCTACACAACTTCGAGACGAACGAAGTGTGGACACTTGTGGAGAAACCCGAAGATGAGCACAACATCATCGGAACCAAATGGGTGTTTCGGAACAAACAATACGAAGATGGTCAAGTCGTACGCAACAAGGCTCGTCTCGTAGCTCAAGGATATACGCAAGTCGAAGGTATGGACTATGGTGAGACCTATGCCCCTGTTTCTAGACTTGAAGCTATTTGTATTCTTCTTGCTTATGCTAATCACCATGATATCACACTCTATCAAATGGACATCAAAAGTGCATTTTTAAATGGTGAAATAGAGGAAGAAGTCTATGTTAAGCAACCACCTGTTTTTGCAAATCCTAAGAAAC
Organism: Hordeum marinum; assembly: GCA_022496015.1. Lineage (NCBI taxonomy): Eukaryota > Viridiplantae > Streptophyta > Magnoliopsida > Poales > Poaceae > Hordeum > Hordeum marinum. The sequence continues at coordinate 195,859,157 of CM039672.1, read as the reverse complement.
CTAATCATGTTTACAAGCTTCACAAAGCTCTTTATGGTCTTAAGCAAGACCCTCGAGCTTGGTATAAAGGCTTAACAAAGTTTCTCAACGAAAAAGGTTTTGAAATTGGAAAAATTTATGCAACCTTGTTCACTAAGAGAGTTAATGGAGAATTATTTGTGTGCCAAATCTATGTGGATGATATTATCTTTGGTTCCACTAACCCTCAATTTAGTGAAAGATTTGGAAGGTTGATGTCCAAGAAGTATGAGATGTCTATGATGTGTGAGCTGAAATTCTTTATTGGATTGCAAATCAAGCAATCAAGAGAAGGAACTTTCATCTCTCAAACTAAGTATACCAAGGACTTGATCAAGAAGTTCAACATGCAGGATTGCAAAGGTATGAAAACCCCTATGCCCACTAGTGGACATGTTGACCTTACTAGGGAGGATGAACCAGTTGATCAAAAGGTTTATCGATCTATGATTGGTTAATTGTTATATCTATGTGCATATCGTCCTGATATTATGCTTAGTGTGTGCATGTGTGCTAGATATCAAGCCGCACCTAAAGAGTGTCATCTTTTGTCTGTGAAACATATTTTGAGATACTTGATACAAACACCAAACTTTGGCATTTAGTATCCCAAGGGATCTTCTTTTAATCTTGTTGGCTAATCCGATTCGGACTATGCCGGTGACAAGGTTGATAGAAAATCCACCTCGGGTACTTGTCATTTTTTAGGTAGATCTCTTGTGTCTTGGTCCTCCAAGAAATAGAACTCGGTATCTCTATCTACTGTCGAAGCTGAGTATATTGCTGTTGGATCTTGTTTTGCGCAATTACTATGGATGGCACAAATGCTTAAAGATTATGGAATCAATGTTAAAAATGTTCCATTACTTTGTGACAATGAAAGTGCTATTAAAATTGGACATAACATGTGCAACATTCTCGAACCAAGCATATTCAAGTTCGACATCATTTCATTCATGATCATGTTGCCAAAGGAGATATCGTTCTTAAGCATGTTCGTACTAACAAACAATTGGCCGATATCTTCACCAAGCCACTTGATGAGAAGACATTTTGTCATTTGAGGAGTGAGTTGAACATTATTGATGCTTCAAACTTGAGCTAGACTCACTCGGTTGCAAGCAAGGGCATGAGCTTAATTATTATCTCCATGATCTCGTAACTCATTATCATATGCCATGGAATTCTATGCTCCCTTGTATTGCATCTAACCTTTGTTAGGTACTTGAAAGAACTTCATTTCACAAGATTGCCATCAACTCCAATCATAAGCAATCTTGTCATTATGAAATATCCACAACCCCTCTTGATGATGGAAGGGAGAAGACAACAAAAAATATCCTTGACATATACTTGATTTTAATTGCAAAATCTATAAGTGGTATCATGTCAATAGGATATATCCATTGTTCTTCCTTACATGACTAACCTTTGTAGGTGATGAGTATACTAGAACGAGAAGGATTGCTCCAAACTCAAGATGATCTTCACCGACCTCGAGCATCCTCAACAAGTTCACCTACGAACAGCATCATCAACATCATTCAAAGGTATGTACTCATATCCTTGAAAAGGCTTTACTCTAAGTCATGGGCTAAAGCAACTCAAGTGATATGAAGACATCACAATGCTTAAACTAAAAATCATAACCCCATTTTGAGCTTAAACGATGAGTATGACCTATGATCAAGTATTCTTGCTTGGCTCCTAAGTCAATATACTCTAATATAGGTGACCTAGTCACTGCCCATCATTTAGTTAAAAATCTTGTGTGGTTTTCTCTCTCATTGCATGATTTCTCGTAACCACTCAAATCTTATCTATTTGATGACCTTTGTAAATTATTCATGGTTTTCTTTGAAGCAGTTTTGTTTGACTCTCTGAAAACAGAAACTTGGTTTACAATTCGGAGTCACCGACTTAGATAACTCGGTCCTACCGAACTTGTAGATGTGCTACACTACACAAACTCGGTATCACTGATTTATCCATATCGGAGTCACCGATTTTCTTTGTGGTCAAATTTTATGTTTTCTTGATATAGTTTACTTTTTTATGTTCACAAGATAATCTTGTTCTTTCTATGATCCCTTCTTAAAAAAAGTTTGGGGGAGAAGAACAAACAACTCTTAGGGGGAGAAATTCATTATTCAAGGATCCCTAGCTCCAAGGGGGAGAAACCTCACATTTGCCAAAGGGAGAGAATATATCAAAGCTTCATGCTAAAGGGAGAGTCACATGATTATGCAAAGGGGGAAATATGATTTAGGGGGAGAGGAAAACATCAAAAGTTCACACTTATATAATCAAGGAGAAGAATGACAATGTAAGGGGAGAAAACCACTTTTGGAGAAGTCTCAAGTAATCCTTTGATATCATACTTTTCTCACCCTATCCAATCCCAATATATACATGCTGAGATTCAGGGGGAGAGGATAAACTACTACTTTCATATCTAAAGGGGAGAAAGTTCTAAAGAATTTATGCCAAAGGGGGAGACATATTAATCTTAAGGATTACCATACTTTATATGTTCTCCATATCTTGGTATCTTTGAGTTATATATGCTTTTGCTTAGTAGAATACTCTTGTGTTTCCTAACATTGTTTTCTCAAGTGTGTCTCTACTACTAGAATGCTCAAGAACTCAAGGTAAGTATATGCATCATATCTTTGATCAATATGATCTCTTGCTTCTTGCACATATTGTTTGCAAGAGTGATGTCTTGATCAAGGATATATTTCCCATTCACATACATTGATGCATATAGCCAAGATACACATGACTCTTGTATCCCTTTTGTCCATATGTGTGTCCATGCATTCCAAAGCAAATATCCTTCAAAGGACTGCACACATTTAGGGGGAGCAAATTTAGGTCATGTGTTTCTCAAAGTCTTCATTGCATCCATGCATATATTTAATTGAAGCTTTGATTGTATGTTGTCATCAATTACCAAAAAAGGGGAGACTGAAAGCACAATATGCTCCCCTGGTGGTTTTGATAATTCATGACAACATACATTGTCTCTTGGAGTAACACCTCTATCTAGTATATTTCAGATAATAGTCCATGAAGATTTGAGTTGGCAAAAAGGTATGAGGAGATAGTGGAACTTACCCAAGATGCGAGGAAATAGGTTGGCAAAGCTTCAAGCAAGAGGACTCTACACTTTATATTTGTGAGAAATCACTTTGAGTCTATAGGAAAGCCAATACTATTAAAAGGGGGTAAAGTTTTGATGGTGACCAATATGCTCAAACATGCACAAGTGACAGTCACCAAAACATCCACATACTGTCCCGCCAGAGTCTGTCCTAAGCCAAACTTGTCAAATCGGTGCAACCAACTTTCCTATCCTAATGCCATCGAGTTCCATACCCTAGACAGACTCACCCAAACCCTAACACTTCGGTGCAGCCGACACTTCACTTAGTGCCACCGAGTTGGGTTGCCAACTTCCAGTTACGCAATTTCTCATTTTTGGTCCAACCGAGAATGGTGAATCAGCGTCACCGAGTTTGGTAAATCTGACTGTTGGTCACCTTGTCGGTGCAACCGAGAGTTATATATCGGTTCATCCGAGATTAAAAAGTTGCCAATTTTTTGTCACTTCGGTACCACCAAGTTTTACACTTCGGTGATTGTGTGTAACGGTTGGATTTTTGGGGATGCCCTATATATACCCCTTCACCACCACCCACTCAAAAGAGAAGCACTCAAAACTATTCCATACTTATCCTACTCGGTTTTCTGAGAGAGAATCACCTACCCTTGTGTTGAGGTCAAGATCTTCCACTCCAACCATATGGATCTTGATTTCTAGCCTCGCCAAGTTGCTTTGCACAAGTCCCATCTCTTCTACCAAGCCAAATCTGTGTGAGAGAGATTGTGTGTTGAGGAGTCTGTTATCTTGAAGCACAAGAGCAAGGAGTTCATCGTCATTACCGAGCCTATTACCTTTTGGAGGGTGGTGCCTCCTAGATTGGTTAGGTGTCGCTTGGGAGCCTCCTACTTCGTGTTGTGGAGTGAACCAAGAAGTTTGTAAGGGCAGGGAGATCACCTACTTCATGAAGATCTACCCATAGTGAGGCTAGTCCTTCATGTCCGGAAGCCGCATGGAATAGTCAAGGTTGCTTCTTCGTCGAACCCTCCGTGGGTACAGCCATTTGTGGATTCTCGTGACCGTTACCCTCCGTGGGTTTAAGACTCCATGAACTTGGACGTACGATAGCATCACCTATCAGAACCACGGGAAAAATCCTTGTGTCTCCTACTGTGTTTGATCTTCCTAACCCATCTCGTTACTTACATGTGAAATGTCTTTACTTTCCGCTGCCATACTTGTAGACATGCATGTGTAGGGCTGTTAGACTTGCTAGAGTTGCTAAATTTGTTAAAATCAACCAACCAAATAACTTGGGAAAAGGTTAGGTTTCAAACTTCAGCTAGTAGTCTATTCACCCCCGTCTAGACACGCCTCTCTCGATCCTACAACAAGTGCTGGCGGCAGAACTCGAAGGATACAAGAAGGAGGTGGACACAACTAATTTGGTTAGGTCGAAATGGCCTACTTCCGAGTCAGCTTTCCAATCGGCCGACGAGACCAAGCAAGTTCATGTTCATACGACTAATCCCAATGTTGCACCAACAACCATTTCCACATCACTCAGTAAGAAATATGAAGCCGAGCTCATCCAGTTCCTTTGTGAGAACTAGGACATCTTCGCATGGAAGTCGTATGACATGCCTGATGTTACCAAGGATCTGGCTAAGCACCGACTACGGACTGATCCCAAGGTTAAACAAGTCAAAGAGTACTTGCGTTGATCCTCCGTAGAGAAGCACAAGGCAATTGGTGAAGAAATAGCTCGGCTCCTAGCCGCTGAGTTCATTCGCGAGATATACCACTCCGAGTGGCTTGCGAATGTTGTCTTGGTTCCCAAGAAGGATAAATCACTCCGAATGTGCATTGACTTCAAGCACCTCAATCGGGCGTGTCCGAAGGATCATTTCCCTTTACCTTGCATAGACCAAAATAGTGGACTCTACTACCAAATGCGAACGCCTGTTGTTCCTGGATGCGTACTCCGCGTACCACCAGATCCGTATGTACGGTCTTGATGGAATAAAAACAGCCTTCATCACCCCATTCGGGTGTTTTTTCTACATCACAATGACTTTTGGTCAGAAGAATGTTGGTGCCACTTTCCAGCAAATGATTCAAAAGTGCCTATAGAAATAGATTAGTCAGAATGTGAAGGCCTACATGGACGATATTATGGTCAAATTCAGGAAAGGTTCCGACCTCTTGGCCGACCTGGCTGAAACCTTCGCCAATTTATGGCGCTTTGGAATAAAGTTGAATCCAGCCAAGTACACATTCGGTGTTCTTGTAGGAAAGCTACTTGGTTTTCTCGTTTCCGAATGAGGGATCATTGCTAACCCGAAAAAGATCGGAGACGTTGTCTGAATGAAGCAGCTGGAGCGCCTACATGATGTGCAAAGGTTGTCAGGTTGTCTTGCGACCCTGAGCCGATTCATTTCAAGACTCAATGAAAAAGCTCTCCCACTTTATCGATTGATGAAGAAATCCAATAGTTTCTAGTGGACTCCTGAAGCACAAGCCGCGTTTGAAGAACTCAAGGCGTTGCCTTCCACCCAGCCGGTGCTACCTGCTCCGGGCAGTCAAGAACCGCTGCTCCTGTATATTGCAGTTACTAATCAAGTGGTGAGCACCATCCTGGAAGTCGAGCGTGAGGAGCCAGGAAAAACATTCAAAGTCCAACAACCCGTCTATTACATCTCCGAAGTTTTGACTCCTTCTAAGAAGAGATACCTACATTACCAGAAGTTGGTCTATGGTATTTACTTGACTATGAAGAAGGTGGTTCATTATTTCCAGGATCACTCAGTTACAGTCGTCACCAACGCTCCCCTGTCAAAGATCTTACACAATCGAGATGCGGCTGGCCGAGTGGTGAAATGGGAAATTGAGCTCCTCCCATTGGAGATCAAGTTTGAAGCCAAGAAGGCAATCAAGTCCCAGACATTGGTTGACTCTATCGCCAAGTGGATTGAGCAAGAGCAGCCAACCCCGAGTGTTTCCGAACATTGGACCATGTTCTTTGATGGATCCAAGATGCTCAATGGTTTTGGGCCCGGCGTAGTCATAGTATGCCCCAAAGGAGATCGGCTGAACTACATCCTCCAAATACATTTTGACTCATCAAACAATGAGGCTGAGTACGAAGCACTCCTATATGGACTCCAAATGACCATTTCACTCGGCGTTCATCGTTTAATGGTCTACGGAGATTCGGACGTCATTGTTAATCAAGTGATAAAGGAATGGGACATTCAGAGTCCAGCCATGACCGGCTACTGCAACACAGTCAGAAAGCTGGAGGAGAATTTTGATGGTTTGGAACTACATCACTCCCTCGTGCGAAGAATCAAGCAGCTGATGACTTAGAGAAGATTGAATCCACTTGGTGGGCAGTTCCCAAGGATATATTCCTCGAACATCTATGACCCCCCTACAATTCCAGAAGATCCTTTCATAGAGGATCCCCCGCAAGCAGTCGATCCTTCGGATCTGATTGGGGTTGACATTCCAGCAGTGGTCGATCTAGTCCAAGAAATACTGGTGATCACTTCCTAGTGGACTCAGCCATATTTAGCATACTTGCTCCATCAAGAACTCCATGAAGACAAAGAAGAAGCCTACCAGATCATGCGCCGATCAAAATCATTCGAAGTCTTGGGAGACCAGTTGTATAAGAAAAGAACCACAGGGGTCAGTCAAAAATGCATATCTCCGGAAGATGGACTTCAGATCTTGATGATATTCACTCGGGAACTTGCGGCCACCATGTGTCCTCTCGAACTCTGGTTGTAAAGGTTTCCGAGCGGGTTTTTAGTGGCCCCGAGCAAACGAAACTGCCAAAGAGCTGGTTGATAAGTGTGTTGCATGTCAGTTCTATAAGAACAAGTCTCACAAACCCGCCTCTGCACTGAAGATGATTCCGCTCACTTGGTCATTCACCGTGTCGGGCCTTGACATGGTTGGGCCCTTTGCGGACGGGATCGAGTGGATTCACCCACCTACTTGTGGTTGTCGACAAATTCACTAAGTGGGTCGAGGCTAAACCTATCAAGAGTCTTGATGCAGGCACTGCCGTCAACTTCATTCGGCAGATTATCTACAGGTTCGGTGTGCCGCACGACATCATTACTGATAACAGGAAGTACTTCAACTCGGACGAATTTCGTGAGTTTTGCTTCTCTCAAGGCACTCGGGTCAATTACGCCTCCATGGCTCACCCGTAGTCCAACATACAAGCAGAACGAGCAAACGGGGTGATCCTCCATGGATTGAAACCCTGATTGATGAGAGGTCTGAAGCATGTTGTTGGAGCCTAGGTGGAAGAACTGCCTTCAGTATTGTGGGGCATTCAGACGACCCCCAACCACTCTAAGCAGCGCACTCCTTTCTTCATGGTCTATGGGTGAGAAGCTGTGCTCCCGTGTGATTTCCAGTATAACTCCCCCCGAGTGGAACAATAAGACGAAGATGAAGCTGAAGCAGCACGGCAAGACGGCCTCGACCTCCTGGAGGAATAAAGAGAGTTATCCCTTATCAGATCTACAGTTTATCAACAGGATCTGAGGCATTACCATGACACACAGGTCAAAGGTCATTCCTTTCAGGAAGGAGATCTGGTTCTCCGACTGGATCAACAGAAACCCCAAAAGTTGGCGCCTCCATGGCACATACCGTATGTCATCTCCAAAGTCCTGCACAATGGAGAGTACCGATTGTACAACATCACAGATGATGTAGAAGAACCTCGGACTTGGAACGCGGATCTTTTGCAATAAATCCGAGTGATCTTGATGAATAAACCTTTGTTTCATTGTACCTTGTTGAAATTTGATTACCACCCCTGGTGGGTGTAAAACGCAAAGACTTTGCTGCAAACCTGATTTTGCCTAAGTACAAACCACTCCGAGTGAGGGCCTCATCCATGCTCGGGGGCTTAGATGTGACTCCGCGTCACCTAAGTTAACAAACTACTCCGAGTGTAGGTCTTACCAACACTTGGGGGCTTAGATGTGATTCCCCATCACCTAACTTAGAAAATTCCTCGAATGAGACATTCTCCACACTCGATTGTCAAGATGAAAAGGACCATCATTGTTCATCTAGATGAAAAACTACTCTGAGTGAGGGCCTCGCCCGTGCTCGGGGGCTTAGCTGTGACTCCGCGTCACCTAAGTTACCAAACTACTCCAAGTATAGGTCTTACCAACACTCGGGGGCTTAGCCACGATTCTGCATCGCCTAAGTTAGAAAACTCCTCGAGTGGGACATTCTCCACACTCGATTGTCAAGATGAACATGACCATCATTGTTCATCTAGATGAAAAACTACTCCGAGTGAGGGCCTCGCCCGTGCTTGGGGGCTTAGATGTGACTCCGTGTTGCCTAAGTTAACAAACTACTCCGAGTGTAGGTCTTACCAACACTCGGGGGCTTAGCCGCGATTCCGCATAGCCTAAGTTAGAAAACTCCTTAAGTGGGACATTCTCCACACTTAGTTATCAAGATGAACAGGACCATCATTGTTCATCTAGATGAAAAACGACTCCAAGTGAGGGCCTCGGCCGCGCTCGGGGGCTTAGCTATGACTCCGTGTCGCCTAAGTTAACAAACTACTTCGAGTGTAGGTCTTACCAACACTCGGGGGCTTAGACGTGATTCCGCATCGCCTAAGTTAGAAAACTCCTCGAGTGGGACATTATCGGCACTCGGTTGTCAAGATAAACATGACCATCATTGTTCATCTAGATGACAAACTACTCCAAGTGAGGGCCTTGCCCGCGCTAGGGGGCTTAGCTATGACCCTGTGTCGCCTAAGTTAACAAACTACTCTGAGTGTAGGTCTTACCAACACTCGGGGGCTTAGTCGTGATTCCGGATCGCCTAAGTTAGAAAACTCCTTGAGTGGGACATTATCCACACTCGATTGTCAAGATGAACAGAACCATCATTGTTCATCTAGATGACAAACTACTCCGAGTGTAGGTCTTACCAACACTCGGGGACTTAGCTGTGACTCCGCGTCACCTAAGTTAAAAAAATACTCCGCGTGTAGGTTTTACCAGCACTCGGAGTCTTAGCCGCAATTACGCATCGCCAAAGTTAGAAAACTCCTCGAGTGGGACATTCTCCACACTCGATTGTCAAGATGAATAGGATGAACATTGTTCATCTAGATGCCAAACTACTCCGAGTGTAGGTCTTACCAACACTAGGAGACTTAGCTGCGACTCCACGTCGCCTAAGTTAAAAAATACTCCGAGTGTAGGTCTCTCAAACACTCGAGGTCTTAGCCATGATTCCGCATCGCCTAAGTTAAAAAAACTCCTCATGTGGGACATCTCCACACTCGATTGTCAAGATGAACAGGACCATCATTGTTCATCTAGATGACAAACTACTCCGAGTGAGGGCCTCGCCCGCACTCAGGGGTCTTAGTGTAGGATCACTACAAGTGTATGTCTAGAGGGGGTGAATAGACTACAAGCAGAAATTTCAAACTACCTCAATCATAAGACAAGATGTTGGTAGTTTTAGCATACATAATTAGTTTATGACACCCAACACATGCAAGTCATCAAGTATAGCAGCGGAAAGTAAAGACATTGCACATGGAAGTAAGGAGTAGAGATAGAGAGATCAAAGGCATGGTGGACACAAGATTTTTCCTATGGTTCTGATAGGTGGCACTATCGTACATCCACGTTTATGGTGTCTCCAACCCAAAGATGGTAATGGCCGTGAGATTCCATGGAGGGCTCCACCCATAAGGCTCCACGAAGTAGCTACCTTGACTACTCCATAACGGCTTCCGTCCATGAAGTACTAGCCTCACTATGGGTGGATCTTCACGAAGTAGGCGATCTCCTTTCCCTTACAAACTTCTTGGTTCAACTACACAAAACGAAGTAGGAGGCTCCCAAGCGACACCTAACCAATCTAGGAGGCACCACCCTCCAAAAGGTAATAGGCTCGGTAAGACGATGAACTCCTTGCTCTTGTGCTTCAATATGATAGACTCCTCAACACACAATCACTCTCTCACAGATTCTCCTTGGTGGGAGAGATGGGATTGGTGGAAAGCAACATGGGGAGGCTAGAAATCAAGATCCATATGGTTGGAGTGGAAGATCTTAACCTCAACACAAGGCTAGGTGGTTCTCTCTCAGAAAACTGGATGGGGCCAGTATGGAATAGTTCTGAGTGCTTTTTCTCGCGAGTGAATGGTGGTCGAGGGGTATATATAGGCATCTCCAAAAATCCAACCGTTACACACAAAATGACCAACTCGGTGACACCGATGTGTTAATCTCGGTGGTACCGAAGTGACCAATAGGTGGCAACTTCTGAATCTCACTGAGACCGATATAGTAATCTCGGTTGCACCGATAAGGTGACCAACGATCACATTGCCCAATCTTGGTGATGTCGATCCAACAATATCGGTGGTACCGATATTGTGAATTTCCGTAATAGAAAGTTGGCAACCCAAACTCGGAGGCACCGAAGCAGAATCGGTTCAACCGAAGTGGCTAGGGTTTAGCCGAGTCTGTCTAGGTTTGGGAATCGGTGGCACCGAGTGGAATGTGTTGGTTGCACCGATTTTGAGTATTTGGCTTTGACAGACTTTTGTGGAAGAGCTTGTGGGTGTATGTGCTGAGTATCACTTGTGCACGTATGAGCATTTTGTTCAACAATCAATATCTTACCCCTTCTTTTAATAGTATTGTCTTACCTATGGACTGAAAGTGATTTCTCACAAAGTAAAATTAAGAGTCCTCTTGCTTGAAGCTTGGCCAATGCTATCCCTTCTCCTTCTTCTTCACGGGGATACTCTTCACACTCCTTTTTGGCAACCCATCTCTCTCTATGGACTTTATCTGAAATACACTAGATGAAAGTATTATTCCAAGAGATGATGTATGTTGTGATGAATTATCAAAACCACCAAGGGGGCACATTGTGCTTTCAGTCTCCCCCTTTTTGGTAATGGATGATAACATACAATCAAAGCTTCAAATAAAGATATGCATGTATATAATGAAGACTTTGAGAGACACATGACTTAGACTTGCTCCCCCTAAATGTGTGCAATCCATTTAAAGGATAGTTGCTTTGGAATGCATGGACACACATGTAGTAGAAAGGGTAAAAATGATTCATGTGTATCTCGGCTATATGCATCAAATGTATGTGAATGAGATGTATCCTTGTTCAAGACTTCACTCTTGTAAACAATATGTGCAAGATGCAAGAGATCATCTTCATCAAAGATATGATGCATATACTTACCTTGAGTTCTTGAGCATTCTAGTAGTAGAAACACATTTGAGAAAAAAATTACGAAACACAAGAGTATTCTACTAATCAAAGGCAATAGAACTCAAAAGTACCAAGAAATGGAGAACATATATAAAGTAGTATTCCTTAGAATTGATATGTCTCCAAGATCATTTAGAACTTTCTCCCCTATATATGAAATAGTAGGACATCCTCTCCCTCTGAATCTTAGCATGTAGATATTGGGATTGGATAGGGTGAGAAAATTCTTCTCCCTTACTTTGGAATTCTCCCCTTGTAAATGTAAGTGTAAACTTGATATTCTCCTCTCCCCCTAAATTATATATCCCCTGTTGCATAAGCGTGTATCTCCCTCTTTTAGCTTTGAAGCTTTGTATATCTCTCCCCCTTTGGCATTAATTTCCAAAAAGGTCAGACGTAGGGTCAGATACATGGATCATTGAATAAAATGGGATCCTTGAGAACAAGGGTCATTGAATGTAGGAGTCATAGAAAATGAAAAACAGGAGAAAAATTGAGGGAATCATTGAAATTAATTTCTCTACCAAGAAATTGACATGTACCCGAGGTGGATTTTCTATCAACCTTGTCACCGGCATAGGCCGAGTCGGAGTATCCAACAAGATTAAAGGAAGATCCCTTGGGATATCAAATGTGAAAGTTTGGTGTATGAATCAAGTATCTCACAATATGTTTCACAGCCTTAAGATGACCATCTTTAGGTGCAGCTTGATATCTAGCACACATGCAAACACTAAGCATAATATCGGGACGGGAGGCACATAGGTAAAGCAATGAACCAATCATTGATCGATAAACCTTTTGATCAACCGGTTCACCCTCCATAGTGAGACCATCGTGTCCGCTAGTGGGCATGGGAGTTTTCATACCTTTGCACTCTTGCATGTTAAACTTCTTGATTAAGGCCTTGGTGTACTGTGTTTGAGAGATGAATGTACCTTCTCTCGTTTTCTTGATTTGTAGACCAAGAAAGAATTTTAGTTCACACATCATAGACATCTCATACTTCTCTGACATCAACCTTCCAAATTTCTCACTAAATTGTGGGTTAGTAGATCCAAATATAATATCATCCAAGTAAATTTGGCACACAAATAATTCACCATTAACTCTCTTTGTGAATAAGGTTGTGTTAATTTTACCAATTTCAGATCCTTTTTCAATAATAAACTTTGTTAGGCATTTATACCAAGCACTGGGAGCTTGCTTAAGACCATATAAAGCTTTGCGAAGTTTGTAAACTTGGTGAGGTTTCTTAGGATTTACAAAACCAGGTGGTTGCTTAACATAGACCTCTTCTTCAATCTCACCATTTAAGAATGCACTTTTAATGTTCATTTGGTAAAGCGTGATATCATGGTGATTAATATAAACAAGAAGAATTCGAATGGCTTCTAGTCTAGCAACAGGGGCATAGGTCTCATCGTAGTCCATACGTTTGACTTGTGTATATCCTTGAGCTACGAGGTGAGCCTTGTTGTGTACGAATTGACCGTATTCATCTTTCTTGTTGCGAAAAACCCATTTCATACCGATGACGTTTTGCTTGTCCTTGGGTTTCTCCACAAGTGTCCACACTTTGTTCCTTTCGAAGCTGTGAAGCTCTTCATGCATAGTGTTCACCCAATTCGTGTCTTCAAGAGTTTGTTCTACCTTCAAAGGTTCAATGCTAGGGATGAAAGCATAATGCTCACAAAAGTTAGCCAAGGGAGTTTTAGAGCGAGTGATCCTCCCGGTTTGTATATCACCAAAGATTTGGTTTAGGGGATGGTTCTTGGTCACTTGTGCTCGAATTCGGGTGAGCTTCCGATTGTTGGATGGTGGATCTTCTTGTTCATCATCATCTCCTTCATCTTTATTGTTGTTGAAGGCGTCATTCCCTTGAGGTGGTGGTGAAGGAGGTCGTGGTGGATCTTCAGGATGTACTTCCTCCTCCTCTTCATCTCGTGGTGTACCACTTGTGGATGCTTCCATTTCATGTTGTCGATAACCATGGTACAAAGTAGGAGCGTCCACTTGGGTTGATGAAGTACTTTCCTTCACCTCTGTGGGGCAAATCTTGCCGATGGGCAAGTCTTGTATAGCTTCCGAAGGATCTTTATCACCTACATCATTTGGCAACCTTCGAGAGACTTGCGATGAAATTTAGTACAACAATGCTTAACGAGAATGTAACACTTCGAGCCGAATACTCGAAAGTATCAAACTTGGGGTTTGTTATAGGTGAGAAGTTCGTATGCTGTTTTACCAAGAAGCTTGTGCAAGTAGAGTCAGTTTGTGGCATGACATGCTGTTTCCATGGCTTCTGCCCAAAAGTGTCTTGGCATCTTGTATTCGTCAAGCATCGTTCTTGCCATCTCAATGAGGGTTCGGTTCTTTATCTCAACAACTCCATCTTGTTGAGATGTGTACGTAGCCAAGAATTCATGTGAAATACCCTCTTCGTCAAGGAAGGTATCCACATGGGTGTTCTTGAACTCCGATCCGTTATCGCTTCGAACCTTCTTGATCTTCACTTCAAACTAATTTTGCACTTTCTGTGCGAAGTTATTGAAGATCTTTTGTATATGCGACTTATCATCAAGAAAGAATACCCACGTAAATCTAGAAAAATCATCAACTATAACTAGACCATAGGAATTTCCACCGATACTCTTGTAAGCATTGGGACCAAAAAGATCCATGTGAAGTAACTCGAGTGGTCTCCTTGTAGTCATTATATTCTTAACGGGATGACTTCCACCTACTTGCTTTCCCGCTTGACAAGAACTATAAAGTCTATCTTTGTTAAAGATAACATCTTTAATACCAAGAATGTGATCGCCCTTGATAAGCTTATCTAGATTGCGCATGCCTACATCTCCAAGCCTTCTATGTCATAGCCAACCTTTAGATGATTTTGCAATTAGACAAGTACGAGGTTGGGCCTTTTTAGTGAAATCAACAATGTATAGATAACCTCTACGTATACCGGTAAAGATAATTTTATGATTATCAAATCGAAACACTTGGCAATCTACTTTAGTAAATAGCACATTGAAACCAAAGTCTGCTAGTCTACATACGGAAAGAAGATTGTAGCCAAGGGATTCAACAAGCATCACATTTTGGATTGAGCTACCATGAGATATGGCCACCTTACCAAGGCCAAGTACCTTACCCTTAGAGTTGTCTCCCAAGGTCATGTACCTCCGAGGGCCTTGATTAGGCGTGATCTCTTGGAACATGTCTTTATCACCAGTCATTTGAACCGTGCATCCACTGTCGAGAATCCACTATTTTCTGTTGGACATGTAATCCTTGAAGTTCGCCATTAGACTTAGATTCCTCATGATCTTTTCATGCTCGATGTCGAACAACTCATCTTCGTCATAGTATCCATGTTCCACATTGTCATCATCAAGTGGGAAATCCTCGTCATAAAGAACAAGAGATTTGTTAGAATTGTGATAATGACAGTGTTCAAGTCTATGAATGCGAAGTGCTTCTATAATGATATTGTTGATAGTTGTGACATCTCCTTTAGCACGCATGAGATCACGAAGCTCAAATAGGCATTTTTCAAAGTTCGGATCACTAGGCTTCATTTTGTGAAAAGCAATGGTTTTATGAAGAATTTCATCAAGATTTCCTAATGAAAGATTTGGATATCATTTCTACAAATTAGTCCACAAAGTATAATCACATGCAAAGTTCTTCAAATGAGAAAGTACGAATCTTGGTAAGCCTTCCAATAAGATTGACAGTCCTAAGGTTACCAAGCATGTTAATTTCCTCTTTGTGTGCAATTCATCAATGGGGAGTACATAGGGATCTTCAATATGTTTTATCAAATGAAATTCATCAAATAGATCAATCATGGCATTCTTCCATTGACTATAGTACTCTCCATCAAGAATGGGCACTCTACAATACAAACTCTCCACACTAGACACATCCATCTTCCTTCACGGTGTTGAAACCGAAGCAATGGAGACCAAAGCTCTGATACCACTTGTAGGATCACAAGAAGTGTATGTCTAGAGGGGGTGAATAGACTACGAGCAGAAATTTAAAACTACCTCAATCATAACACAATATGTTGGCAGTTTTAGCATACGTAATTAGTCTATGACACCCAACACATGCAAGTCATCAAGTATAGCAGTGGAAAGTAAAGGGTTGCACATGGAAGTAAGGAGTAGAGATAGAGAGATCAAACGCATGAAGGAGACAAGATTTTTCTCGTGGTTCCGATAGGTGGCGCTATCATACATCCACGTTTATGGAGTCTTGAACCCACGGAAGGTAATGGCCGCGACAGTCCATGGAGGGCTCCACCCATAAGTGTCCACGAAGTAGCAACCTTGACTATTCCATAACGGCTTCCGAACATGAAGGGCTAGCCTCACTATAGGTAGATCTTCATGAAGTAGGCGATCTCCTTTCCCTTAGAAACTTCTTGGTTCAACTCCACAACATGAAGTAGGAGGCTGCCAAGCGACACCTAACCAATCTAGGCGGCACCACCCTCCAAAAGGTAAAAGGCTCGGTAAGACGATGAACTCCTTGCTCTTGTGCTTCAAGATGATAGAATCCTCAACACACAATCACTCTCTCACAGATTTGGCTTGGTGGAAAACAACTTGGGGAGGCTAGAAATCAAGATCCATATGGTTGGAGTGGAAGATCTTGATCTCAACACAAGGGTAGGTGGTTCTCTCTCAGAAAACTGGATGGGGCAAGTATGGAATAGTTCTGAGTGATTTTTCTTGCGAGTGAGTGGTGGTGGAGGGGTATATATTGGCATCCCCAAAAATCCAACCATTACACACAAAATGACCAACTCGGTGACATCGATGTGTTAATCTCGGTGGTACCGAAGTGACCAAAAGGTGGCAACTTTCGAATCTTGGTGAGACGGATATAGTAATCTTGGTTGCACCGATAAGGTGACCAACGGTCAGATTGCCCAATCTCGGTGATGTCGATCCAACAATCTCGATGGTACCAATATTGTGAATTTGCGTAATAGAAAGTTGGCAACCCAAACTCGGAGGCACCGAAGCAGAATCGGTTGCACCGAAGTGGCTAGGGTTTGGATGAGTCTGTCTAGGTTTGGGAATCGGTGGCACCGAGTGGAATGTGTTGGTTGCACTGATTTTGAGTATTTGGCTTTGACAGACTTTTGTGGAAGAGCTTGTGGGTGTATGTGGTGACTATCACCTATGCACGTATGAGCATTTTGTTCACCAATCAATACCTTACCCCCTTTTAATAGTATTGGCTTTCCTATGGACTCAAAGTGATTTATCACAAAGTAAAATGAAGAGTGCTCTTGCTTGAAGCTTGTCCAATGCTATTCCTTCTCCTTCTTCTTCATGGGGATACTCTCCACACTCCTTTTTGCCAACCCATCTCTCTCTATGGACTTTATCTAAAATACACTAGATGAAAGTATTAGTCCAAGAGATAATGTATGTTGTCATGAATTATCAAAACCACCAAGGGAGCACATTGTGCTTTCAATTAGCAGCGACTCCGAGTCGCCTATGCTAACAAACTACTCCGTGTGTAGGTCTTACCAACACTCTGGGACTTAGCCGCGATTCCACATCGCCTAAGTTCGAAAACTCCTCGAGTGGGACATTCTCCACACTTGACTGTCAAGATGAACAGGACCATAATTGTTCATCTATGGACAAATTTCTCCGAGTGAAGGTCTTGTCAACACTCGGGGACTTAGTTGTGACCCCGCATCACCTAAGTTAAAATTCACATTCAAGTATGATGCACTCAAAATATCAAGTTAAGATAGAGCATATAAGAACTGCATCGCTCGAAGCAAAAGTACGGACTATAGGAGCCTAAGGCTCATTTAAAATTCTTACAGATACTACTCGGCATTCTGAGGCGAATATTTAAAGATGTTTTTGTGATCCCGACGATCACATGGGGCTAGGCACTACTTCAAGGGACGTGTCCAAGTCAAGGCTTTCTACGATTTGTGTGGTGCCCTCCATGAACATATCCATGAAGTCTTCAATCCTGGCGTTCTTCCAATTGGTGCCTCCAAGGACTTCAGTTTATTCTCATCCACTCCCTTGCAGTGGAGCCATACTAGTGAGAGAGCAATGTTAGCTCTGGCTCGGGCTACTGATTTCTTCGACATGTTTACACAGTGTAAGATGTCTCTCACTCGGGTCAGACTGGACTCTAGGTCCTTGGCGGTTTCTTCGTCGGAGAAGAGATCCTGTCAACTGGCCTCCTTCTGAGCCGCTGCCAGCTCCGTGCCCTTCTCGAGGGCTGTCTTCATGGTTACTAAAGAAACATAATTCTTCAGTCTCTCAACAAGGTTATGATTTTGTCCACCAAGATCCGATGAAGTGGATAAAGTCAGACATGGAGCAAGAACAATGAAAACGGCAGTCGGGCAGGAAGAACTATACCTTCTAGTGCATTCTTCTCTTGCTCCAATCGAACGTTCTTGGCTTTCTCAGCATCTGAGTCAAGATGCAAGTTCAACACTTCCTCATTCAGGGCATTGTAGTGGCTTCTGAGCTCACAAACAGACTACAAGCAATAAATGGAGAGAAAAAAATTATTCACATAAGGCATATGATCATTTGGTCGGATATGATATTCAGATCATTCGATCGGATTTAAAATTCTAAGACTCCCACCGACTGCTTCAGTCGACGTCAGCCTCAGGGACTACACCAATGAGTGCGCTCTAGCGCCCCCACTAGAAAATTTAAGATCAAGATATTTCTATGCGATTAGACTACCGCCGACTGCTTTAGTCGACGGCAGTCTCGGGGACTACACCTAGTGGGTGTGATTAGCACGCCCCCACTATAAAGTAAACACCCGATGGGTGTGATTAGATGCAAAGCCACTCGGGATTATAACTACGGTTAGTCCAACCAAGACACTGAATGATGAAGGTACTTACGAGAGTACTTACTCGGACGCTCTTCTGTTGTGCCGCACTCGCATCATACACCGTCTTGAGCTTATAGCACATTAGCTCCAGCTGGATCAATGCTTCCTTTCTCACTCCCATCTGGTCCTTTGGGACATGGTGTAGCGAGAAGATGCTGGTCTCATGGGGAACCGGCATAAGAGACAATGTGCCTGTTCCGAGTGCGACTCCCACGCTCGAGCTGGTCCCCTATCATGTCACCAAGACACCGGCAAGAGATGGCTCCGGCATGACACCCTCCATGTTTGTAGAAGGATTGGGCGGATCAACTTTGTCGACCACATCAACGTCGATCATGTTAGTTAGAGCTACAAGCATCCAAAATTCATTCGGAAATGAGAAAGAAGCAAAATCACAACATCTATAAGGAAAGTCTAAAAGTTTTACCCTTCGAGGATGCCGCATCTACTTCTGCTTGCTCCTTCTCAAAGGTTGGAGGCTCCGACGAAGTAGTTGAAGTATCAGCGCTACAAAAGGAAGCATTCGAATTATTCAAGCTCACTCGGTTGGGCTCAAACAACAACATTTGAATGAAAATTCTTACGCTAAAGCAACCGGGATGGTCATCTTGATCTTCATAATGAGAACCGCCTTTCAAGGCTTGGCTACGACAACCTTGGCTTGCTTTGCGGTCTTCTCGGGTGATGAGACCAGGTCCGCATGACCATGTTTCGTACTACGGGTCTGGGGAGCATTGGCAGTTGGCTTGAAAACACTCGGCTTCGGACCACCGCCAGCAACGCCTGGGTCATGGGGTGACTTGGAGCAGGACTCGGGCACACGGCCCTCCGAACGCGAGCACTCCACCTCACAGCTCTCGTTCGAGTCCTCCTCCTCGTCTTCATCTTCGCCGTCGATGTATTCTTATTCTTCCTCCACTCTGGTGGAATCTTCTGCGACATCTATATCTCTCGCCACGTCAATCAGATTCTGGTTCACAATCGGAATCTCAACAATCAAGCCCACCAAAGCCTGCCAAGTGGACAACGAACAAGTCAAGATGATACAAAAACTAGCATAGCAATGTCATTCGGATTTCGAGTCTCCGGAAGTTACCTCATTTGGCTTATTTTCTGGCGAGAACGGAGGCACCAGCCTACTCCACCTGGGGTTATCGCGTGCCGTAGTGATCGCCTTGATCTTGGCCCTGACTGACTCTTCATCAAGTTCCTCAGGGTGTGTCCAAGCAACATCATTTGCTCCGACGTACTCCCACATAGGTTGGACCCTTGCCTATAGTGGTTGAATGCTCCTCTGAAAGAAGACTTCGAGCAGGTCCAGACCGTTGACACCATCTACACCAGGGCCACCAAGGCGATCGCCAGGAT
The DNA here is from genome assembly GCA_022496015.1 of Hordeum marinum. Lineage (NCBI taxonomy): Eukaryota > Viridiplantae > Streptophyta > Magnoliopsida > Poales > Poaceae > Hordeum > Hordeum marinum. The sequence continues at coordinate 195,839,419 of CM039672.1, read as the reverse complement.
GTCTACGTCCACTTTTTGTTCCTTGGTTACAGTCATCTTGGGAAGCGACCGAATGCATTCCGACTTGTACAAGGGAAGTCCCGACTAGTTGTCCCTGACTGGAACATCTTGGCAATAAAACCAATTCTCTTGCCAACCTTTCACCTAGTCGGGAAAAGTGATCACTGGAAAACAACCCTTGCCTCTCAACTGGATGCCCAACCCCCACAGAGCTGGGTCATGTTGGTCTTATCCTTTGACCGAATGGGTTTCTTCACCATCATCACTCGGCAGGTGAACAAATACTTAAACAGGCCCCAGTGAGGGTGGCAGCCCAGGAAGTTTTCGCACAAAGACACGAAAGCAGCTAAATACACCATGGCATTGGGCAGAATTTGGCTGAGCTGAGCACCGAAGAAATTGAGGAAGCGGTAGAAAAACGGATGAGACGGAAGGGAAAAACCTCATTCGAGGTGGGTCACCAAGAGCACGCGCTCGTTCCCCTATGGCGAAGGTTCCTCCTCGCCTATCTCCGGCAGCCTCCAACTTGTTGGAAATATGCCCTAGAGGCAATAATAAAATGGTTATTATTATATTTCCTTGTTCATGATAATTTTCTGTTTTTCATGCTATAATTGTATTAACCGGAAACCGTAATACATGTGTGAATACATAGACCACAACATGTCCCTAGTGAGCCTCTAGTTGGCTAGCTCGTTGATCAATAGATCGCCATGGTTTCATGACCATGGACATTGGATGTCGTTGATAACGGGATCACATCATTAGGAGAATCATGTGATGGACAAGACCCAATCCTAAGCATGGCACAAGATCGTGTAGTTCGTATGCTAGAGCTTTTCTAATGTCTAGTATCATTTCCTTAGACCATGAGATTGTGCAACTGCCGGATACCGTAGGAATACTTTGGGTGTGCCAAACGTCACAATGTAACTGGGTGGCTATAAAGGTACACTATGGGTATCCCCGAAAGTATCTGTTGGGTTGGCATGAATCGAGACTGGGATTTGTCACTCCGTGTGACGGAGAGGTACCGTAGGAATACTTTGGGTGTGACAAACATCACAATGTAACTAGGTGGCTATAAAGGTACACTATGGGTATCCCCGAAAGTATCTGTTGGGTTGGCACGAATCGAGACTAGGATTTGTCACTCCGTGTGACGGAGAGGTATCTCTGGGCCCACTCGATAAGACATCATCGTAATGAGCTCAATGTGACTAAGGAGTTAGCCACGGGATCATGTGTTACGGAACGAGGAAAGAAACTTGCCGGTAACGAGATTGAACAAGGTATAGGGATACCGACGATCAAATCTCAGGCAAGTAACATACCGATGGACAAAGGGAATTGTATACGGGATTGATTGAATCCCCGACATCGTGGTTCATATGATGAGATCATCGTGGAACATGTGGGAGCCAATATGGGTATCCACATCCCGCTATTGGTTATTGGCGGAGTGGTGTCTCGGTCATGTCTGCATGCTTCCCGAACCCATAGGGTCTACACACTTAAGGTTCGATGATGCTAGGGTTATATGGGAATAGTGTATGTGGTTATCGAAGGTTGTTTAGAGTCCCGGATGAGATCTCGGACATCACGAGGAGCTTCGGAATGGTCCGGAGGTAAATATTCATATATTGGAAGTGAGGATTTGGTCACCGAAAGCGTTTTGGGCATCACCGGTAACGTACCGGGACCACCGGAAGGGTTCCAGCGGTCCATCGTGAGGGGCCACCGGCACCAGAGGCCTGCATGGGCCGAAAGTGGGAGGGAACCAGCCCCTGGGTGGGCTGGTGCGCCTCCCACTAGGCCCAAGGCACAGCAAAGGAGCAAGGGAGGCAAACCCAAGCGCAGATGGGCCCTAGGCCCACCCTATGGCGCCTCCCCCCTCTCCCCTCTCTTGGCCGCCGGCCCCAAGGGCCATCTAGGGTTGGCCGCCGCCCCAGGGTGGGAACCCTAGGGGTGCGCCTCCTCCTCCTCCTCCTCCTATAAATAGTGGAGTCCTTGGGGTTGTTGGAGCGCACCAATCTCCCTCGGCGCAGCCTACCCCTCCTCCTCCTCGTCCTCCGTAGCGCTTGGCAAAGCCCTGCCAGAGTACCATGCAGCTACACCATCACCATGCCGTCGTGATGCCGGAGCTCTCCCTCAACCTCTCCTTCCTTCTTGGTGGATCATGGTGTAGGAGACGTCATCGGGCTGCACGTGTGTTGAACACGGAGGTGCCGTTGTTTGGTGCTTTGATCGGAATCCACCGCGTTCTGAATCGCTGGGAGTACAACTCCACCAACCGTGTTCATAGTAACGCTTCTACTTAGCGAGCTTCAAAGGTATTAAGATGCTCTACCCCTTTGCTCGTTGCTGGTTTCTCCATAGATTGATGTTGGTGATGCGTAGGAAAATTTTGATTTTCTACTACGATCCCCAACAGTGGCATCATGAGCTAGGTCTATGCATAGATTCTATGCACGAGTAGAACACAAGTAGTTGTGGGTGATGATTTGGTCAATTTGCTTCTTTTTACTACTTTTATCTTGATTTGGCGGCACTGTGGGATGAAGCGGCCCGGACCAACTTTACACAAACGCTTACGTGAGACTGGTTCGACCGCCTGACATGCACTTGTTGCATCAGGTGGCTAGTGGGTGTCTGTCTCTCCCACTTTTGTCAGATCGGATTCGATGAAGAGGGTCCTTATGAAGAGTAAATAGAAATTGGCATATCACTATTGTGGCTCTTACGTAGGTAATAAACGTTCTTGCTAGAAACCCATAGCAGCCACATAAAACTTGCAACAACAATTAGAGGACGTCTAACTTGTTTTTGCAGGGTATGCTATGTGATGTGATATGGCAAAAAGAATGTGATGAAATATATATGATGTATGAGATTGATCATGTTCTTGTAATAGGAATCACGACTTGCATGTCGATGAGTATGACAACTGGCAGGAGCCATAGGAGTTGTCTTAATTTATTGTATGACCTGCGTGTCAATCAAAAACGCCACGTAATTACTTGACTTTATTGCTAACAGTTAGCCATAGTAGTAGAAGTAATAGTTGGTGAGACAACTTCATAAAAACGTGATGATGGAGATCATGGTGTCGTGCCGGTGACAATGATGATCATGGTGCCCCGAAGATGGAGGTCAAAGGAGCAAGATGATATCGGCCATATCATGTAACTCTATGATTGCATGTGATGTTTATCATGTTTTACATCTTATTTGCTTAGAACGATGGTAGCTTAAATAAGATGATCTCTCACTAAAATTTCAAGAAATGTGTTCCCCCTAACTGTGCACTGTTGCTAAGGTTCGTTGTTCCGAAGCACCACGTGATGATCGGGTGTGATAGGTTCTAACGTTCGCATACAACCGATGTAATCCAGATTTACACACGCAATACACTTAGGTTGACATGACGAGCCTAGCATGTACAGACATGGCCTCGGAACACGAGAGACCGAAAGGTCAAACATGAGTCATATAGAAGATACGATCAACATGGAGATGTTCACCATTGATGACTAGTCCATCTCACGTGATGATCGGACACGGGCTAGTTGACGTGGATCATGTGTCACTTGGATGACTAGAGAGATGTCTATCTAAGTGGAAATTCGTTAAATAATTTGATTATGTGAACTTAATTATCATGAACTTAGTCTAAATTGTCTTTACAATCTATCTTGTAGATCCAATGGCCCATTACAATCTATCTTGTAGATCCAATGGCCCACACTAATGTTGCCCTCAACTTCAACGTGTTCCTAGAGAAAACCAAGCTGAAAGACGATGGCAACTATACGGATTGGGTCCGTAACTTGAGGATCATCCTCATAGCTTCCAAGAAATTATATGTCCTTGATGCACCACTAGGTGACGCACCCATTTTCCCAACAACTCAAGACGTTGTGAACGCCTGACAGTCGCGTAGTGATGATTACTCCCTGGTTCAGTGTGGCACGCTTTACAGCTTAGAACCAGGGCTCCAAAAGCGTTTTGAGCAACACGGAGCATACGAGATGTTCCAAGAGCTAAGAATGGTTTTCCAAGCTCATGCCCGGGTCGAGAGATATGAAGTCTCCGAAAAGTTCTTCAGTTGTAAGATGGAGGAAAAAAGTTCTGTCAGCGAGCACATACTCAAAATGTGTGGGTTGCACAACCGCCTGTCTCAGCTGGGAGTTAATCTTCCGGATGACTCGGTTATTGACAGAATCCTCCAGTCGCTTCCACCTAGCTACAAGAGATTTGTGATGAAATACAATATGCAAGGGATGGAGAAGTCCATTCCTGAGTTATATTCGATGCTGAAATCAGCGAAGGTGGAAATAATAAAGGAACGTCAACTGTTGATGGTGAACAAGACCACTAGTTTTAATAAAGGCGAGGGTAAGAAGAACTTCAAAGAAGTCGCCTTGGACCCACCCCGTCGGCGCACCAGCACTAGAGGAGGAGCCGAGCGAGCTCCTCTACACCCGCTCAGCTTTGGCGGCCGCCACGCGAGCAGCTCTTCACCCGCTCAGCTTTGGCGGTCGCCGCGCGGTTCATCTCTGGCAAAGTCGAGTTCGGCTCACGACGGAGTGCTTCGTGGAGTGAGGTGGTTGGCGTCGGAGATGTCGATGGGAGGAAGAGGAAGTGAGATCTATCCCCCTGGCATAGTGTCTCTGCCTTTTATAGCAATAATTGAGCATGATCTCTGGGCGTTAATCCCTGGATGGAGCGAGATCTGTGAATCCCCCATCTAGGCTATCGTGGGCATGTGGAGGAAATTATGGCACAGTTATCAAGGCATCGTGCCCACTACCCCCAAATTCTGTGCATCAACCGTTCTGTCACGCGTCTGCACACGCCCTCCACAGGTTGGAACGCGCAGAAGCCCCGTCAAGCTTTATAAAAAGGGATAAGGGAGCTCGATACACCAAATCGCGTGACGGTTCATTTGCAAACCGGACAACTGGTCAATTGTAATGAAGCACTCGGGCATGATGATGAAGCATTCGGAACAATCCTTCAAGGAAACATCAAATATGCAAACTCGGATATTCGGCCAATGAATGTTAATCTTGAATCCGTCGAGGCATGGGCCCGAGTGGGAAATGGTGCAAGTCATTTCCTGAGACACCTCTGAGGTGCCGTCGGCACTCCTGAGTGTCGATCACTCAGCCTTTCAAACCTCACGGATTCGGGGGCTACTGATGTGGTCATTTACTATGGGTAGGGTCACACGACTTACTTTTGGGACCACCTATAGACCCTCACTGGCACTAAAGCTTAAGAAGTAAAAGCCCACTCGGACAAGTCTCCATAAGCACTCGGACGTTCCCGCATAGTTACTCAGATGGCTATGTCGTGCATTTGGCAGCAGAAGCTCAATAGCCTCGAAGGCATAGCGTTGAAGGGACCCGAAGAGACGTCTGTTTCTGTAGTAAACATGCGTTATCAGTACCGCTCTAGTTAAAGCGGCAGTTTCTGTAATGTCGCCTTAATTTTCATTTATTACGACGCTCGGCCGGTGGTGGAGCACTCTACATAGGCCACCCCTGGGTGTTGTAACCAGCTTCGGACTCCTATAATCCTCTATTCCACCATAAGCAAAGCAAACCAGCCTCCGGGCTCGAGACGTAGGGTCTTTACCACTTCCGAGTGGGGCCTTAACTCGTACACATATGAGTGAAACACCCGAGCCGTAGATAGACTTCACCCCTCCATTCGTACCCCTGGTAGTATTGTCAGGCTTATGCCCTCGACACAGGACAAGGGAACATATGGAGACACTTAAAGATATCCTGCAGAAGTATGAGGAGGCATCTGGTCAAAAAGTAAACCTTCAAAAGTCATCGATCTTCTTTCGGAAAGGTTGTTAGGATGAGACTAAAATGGAGTTAAAGGATGTATTGGGAGTGTGTTCAGAGGCTCTTAGGGAGAAATACCTATAGCCAGGGTTACCAACACAAGTTGGATAGTCAAAAGAGGGTACCTTCAAATATTTTACGAAAAGATCTAAGGGCAAAGCAAGTGGCTGGAAGGTTCAAGGCCTCTCCAAAGAGACAAGGGAAGTGCCTATCAAGTCTAGCCTCCAAGCTGTACCTACATTCACCATGAGTTTCTTTCACCTCCCAAAGAAAATATGTCGAAACCTAACTTTTATCTCTTCAAAATTCTGGCGGGGGAGATGAATGGTGGAAGAAAGGTGCACTAGATCGCTTGGGAAAAATGTGTGCATCAAAGAGGAGTGGTGCAATGGGATTTCGTGACCCCAAAGCTTTTCGCAAAGCCCTTATAGCAAAGCACACTTGGCGTATTTTGAAGGTCCTCTCGTCCCTTTGTGCACGCGTGTTAAAGGCATGGTATTTCCCTGAATACTCAATCATGTGTACCACTTGTCCAGTTGCAGACTCCTTTACTTTTGGGAGAATAATACATGGGAGGAATTTGCTTTGGGAAGGGCTGGTATGGAGGATAAGAGATGGATCCAAGGTAAACATACATCACGATAATTGGATTCCTTGCAATGGGTGTATGCAACCACTTGGCCAAAATTTTGTTCATGTTATTACGAAAGTTGCAGATTTGCTGGACCAGGATGGAGTGTCGTGGGACACTCAGAAGGTCCAGGACATATTTTCTCCAATGGATGCGAATGATAGTAAGTACATTCTAGTGGGTGGACCGGGTGTGGATGATTATCTTGCATGGAATTTCACTAAAAACAAAGAGTTTACAGTCAGGTCTACATATCATCTAAGAATGACATTGAACAAATCACGCACCGGACAGACGGGTTCCTCGAGCTCTGTTCAAGGCCATAGAAGGTACTTCGGATTGTGGTATATAAACGCAACAACAAAGGCAAAAATACATATGTGAAGAGTTATAAAAATGGGTATAGCGGTTGGGGCGGAACTTCACCGTCTTAGGATCATGCTTGACATTTATTGTGTTGCGTTAGGGAGAGAAGAGACAAACCATCACAGATTTTACGCATGTCATCATTTATTACTCTTTTGGCAAGTTATGCAGTCGGAATTGGGGGTTTCGGTGGTGATCCCACCAAGTCAGATCGACTCCCAGAGTGCATTAACGAGCTGGTTGCCGAGATGGTTCATGGGTGCAGCTTACGAGGAGAACGAGGAGATGATACAGTCAGTCTATAGACCATGGTTGGCTCGCAGTGAGGCAAGGTATGGAAAGAACATAGCTCCTCCACATGAAATCATGACTTCCATGTGTGATCGCATGCATGAATGGAAAGCATCTCATCCTCCAAGGGTACATGTACTGGTGGCCAAAATACGTGAGAATTGGAAGCCACTTCGAGACGTGGTGACTGTGTGTGGTGGGGGGGGTGCTGTAATCCAATACCAGGAGGACGCGTTCCGAGGGGCTTTTAGTGAATTCTTTCCAAACATTATAGATCCAAAGGCTACGGAAATTCTAGCGTGTAGGCATGCAATTAAGCTAGCAATTAACAGAAATGTCGAGAGGATCCATGTGGAGCTAGACAACCAAGCCATGGTGCAAATAATCAAGGAAAGGGAGAAGAATTATCTGCCAGAGGGCCGTGGATTCAAGAAATTAATGAACTGCTCATGTCGGTTTTAGAGTTTCATGTTTCATGGGTTCGTAGGACTCCTAATGCCGCCGCACATAAGCTGGCGAAAGTAGAGGTAGGAGAGGAGAGATTTGAGCTTTGGCTGAACTCCCCACCAGATTTTATTTTAGATGTAATTTCAGATGACATTGCAAATTTTGGTTAATTAATAAATAGTGGTTGTAGGTTTTCCCCTAGAAAAATCAACCCATGACCGTGGGTGTGACCAACTAAATTCTTTTACACTCTGCACATGCTTGCACTTACTCACACATCGTCTCTTGTCTTGAAGCGTTATTGATACCTACCGAGGTTTTGACACTCGTAGAATGTGTAAGTCTTTAAACCACCTTACTTAATAGTGTGGTATCCCCTAGGGAAGAAAATTTGGGTGGAGACGGGTGGAAACCTCGCTGTTGGCCCCTCCTGTGGATGGCCGACGCGTGGACAACGTAGCGATCAGACACCCGCTCGCTGTTGGCCCCTCCTAGCCCTCGTCGCTCAGCTCGGTTGGATCGTGTGCGATCAAAGGACTACCACATGAGGCACCATGGTGTCAGCTCTAGGCGTGCTCATGTTCGTCTCGCGGCTCCAGGTCTTCACCGCCACTGCCGCTGATATTCCATCCTGATGCCACCTTGTTCCTCTCCATATTCCCTGTGATCCCACCATCGTCTTTATCTCTCTCTCTCTTTTTCTCTCTCTTGTTACCTAATGGTAGACGTTGGGTGCGCCGGAGAGGATCGCCATGGTCGGGGACCTTTATATCAACCACAAGGTGAGAACCAACCCAATCGAGGGGAATAACGAGAAAAGAAACCCAGAAGCAAGGAACTCCCAATAGGATAGCTGCTCTCCCACACCGTGCCACGGGCCACTCCATCCACGGAGGCCACCGCAAATCCCGCTCGAAGGCGCTTCAATGTCGCGCAGGTGGTCCACCAGCTCCCACAAGGGAGGGAGCGGGAGTCTCGTGTCGTGCATTGATGTGCACAATGGTCCGTCACAGATCTAGGCACTTCCATGGCGCCTGCTGTGGATCCCGATTCTCTGCTGCGCTTTCTGATCCGCGAATGCTCCCGTGTCGCGGTTCTAGTAGACGCCATGGATCTGGATGTGCCCTCCGTCCGAGTTTGTCGCATTCCCTATTGGTTGCGACTTCCGTGGTAGATCCCGCGGTCCCCCGCGAGCCCCTCCAGATTGGGAGGCCCTAAATCTAGTCCAGTGTGGTTGCTCTGCCCTCCTATGGAAACCTTTCCTCTTTAGGTAAGGATGATCGATGGATGAACGTCGTTGCCAATAATAGCAAGCGAGCAGGCAGAGGCACGTCGCGTAATATGGCACATCTGACGTCGGGACTTCAATGCCAACCCAGGGCGGGCATCCTTCTTAAGGCGCTTCGATGGGCTTTGTTTCTGCTTCCTTAGCCCTCGCTACCACCGGAAAGATTGTAGAGACCCAATGCGCTTCATCATCTACAAGCTTCTAGGCCACTACATGAAGGAGTGCCCGAAAACCCCGCATCGTCAGGGGGGCGGGGACTCTGCTCAGGCTCGACTAGGCCACACACCGCCCTCCCAAGCGGTGCACGACCGGCTTCGCTTCCCTACCTGTCTGTCAGCCTTCGACTTTGCCCCGCTCCCGGCCATGGACCACTACCTCCACACCAACCGCTCACGCCACCCTAGGACCAACCACAAGTTCATCTTTGCCTCCCCGGCTGTGGAGCTTGAAGAGCACGTTCTGTGCCAGCACACTGTCACCCTGACCGCTGCTGACCACAAGTTCGTCACCAACCCCATGGTGGTTTGCATCGCCATCGAGGAGTAGATATGGATCCCTCCACACCGCATGCGGGTCACAACGCACCAGCCGGAGGACTTCCTGGTCCTGTTTGACATGCAAGCCCACCGCGACAACGATGTGTGCTACGACATGCTTAAGGTGGAAGGTGGCAAGTTCATCATCTGGGCATGGAATGAGGACGACTCCACCATAATCCTCAAGATAATGTTACACGCTCGGGTGGTGGTGGAGAACCTCACACAACAGTTCTGGAACCTCAATAGCGCGGACGAAGCTTTCAGCAACTTATGCCGCGTGGACCGCCTCGTCAATCAGACACTCGCCCACGACAACACCAAGTTCTTCTTCTTATGGGAATGGGTGTGGGACGTGGCCCACATCCCTACAAGGCATGCACTCTAGGTGCTCAAATGCGGCATAGGGCACGCTGGCGCGCTGCCGAGGTTCTCCCCCTCAGACCAGAACACGCCGCTACCGCCTGGCGTGTGCCCCTACGACCTGTTGGTGCATGTGGACCGGGTGGAGGACTGGACGCCCCACCACCCCGCTCCTCACACTCTACCGACAGAGGGCTCCCCTCTTTGTAGTCTGACATAGGCCGGCCCATGCCGTGCATCGAGCCGGGAACATGGGCCGAGCAGACAGAGGATGTCTAGGGGCAGCACCACTGGCTCGCCCCGTCCGTCTCTAACTCGGGCTACCACGGCATCCCGCGCACTACAGGATTCAGGCAGTTTGCCATCAGCCATCCCGGACGGCAAAGGCATCCATCCCGGAGGGCAAAGGCTTTGCCGTCCGCCAGTAGACGGCAAAGCGCCCTTTGTCGTCCGCCAGCAGATGGCCAACCATCCGGCTGAATAAGCCACGGTAAAGGGCGCTTTGCCGTCTACTGGCGGACGACAAAGACCTTTGAATCTTTGCCGTCCGCCAACGAACGGCAAAGGGCCTGGATGACACACGTGGCAACTTAGCTCCCTTAGGGACTTAACAGCGTGCTTTGCCATCAGCTGGAAGACGACAATTGCCGTCTGTTAGCGAACAGCAACGCACCTTTTTTTGCCAGCCCAGGTTGGTTCTTTGCCGTCCACTGGCAGACGGGAAAGACCAAAGAACCAACCTAGGCTGGGCCCAGGTTGCACAGGTAGCTACCATGTGGCCACTTTGCCGTCTGCTGGATGACGGCAAAGCTCTTTGCCGTCTGCCAGCAGACGGCAAAGTGGCTATATAGCCCCTATTTTTTCTGTTTTTTCTTAAAATCATTCAATTTGAAACATATATATCCAACAATATCACATATATATCCAACAATACAAGCATACCAACAATAATTTGAAACAATCATATACCAACAATAAGTTCCAACATATATACAAGTTTCCAACAACACACAATGGTTTCCAACAACATATCCATACATACGTCTCCAAAACAAGTTTCCATAAACACAAAGGAAGCAGAAGTAGAAGAGTACAATACATCAATGCACTCTTCCTCATCTATAGTAAATCTGCAAAGTAGGAAAGATGATAGTTAGAAGAAGAAGAAGACTAGCTAGAAGAAAAAGAAGAAGAAGAAGAAGAAAAAGAAGAAGAAGAAGAATTTATCTTCTCTTTCTTTTTCTCCTCTCCTCTCCTCTTCTCCAAGGTAGTAATTCCATTTTCTAGCTAACTAAGCATATCAAGTCATTTTGGAGGAAAAATGCCAAGTATAGGTCATTTTATAGCTATCCTAGGTAGAATATATCATTTTGGAGGTAAGTAAGGTTATTATGTATTTTTGAGGAAAATAAGCTAAGTATAGGTCATTTTGGAGCTAAACCAAGGTTATTATGCCATTTTTTAGCTAAGTGAGCATATTATGTCATAAATGAACTAGCTAAGCTAACTATAGATCATTATTGAGCTATCCTAGGTAGTTATGCCATTTTGTACCTAAGTGAGCTAATTATGTCATAAATGAACTAGCTAAGCTAGCTATAGATAATTATTGAGCTATACTAGGTAGTAATGCCATTTTCTAGCTAACTAAGAATATAAAGTCATTTTGGAGGAAAAAATGCTAAGTATAGGTCATTTTATAGCTATCCTAGGTAGAATATACCATTTTCTAGCTAACTAAGCATATCAAGTCATTTTTGAGGAAAATAAGCTAAGTATAGGTCATTTTGGAGCTAAGTAGGTCATTTCTTAAGCTAAGTATACATTTGCTAATGAAAACACTTGGGAAAACTTACCATCAATACGGAGGTGAAGGACCAGTAGGGTTTGGGCCAGGGTGAGATGTAGAAGGATAGGTCGGGGTTGCGGCAGACACAGAAGGATCGATCGATGCTTGTCGGGAGGCACGCTGCACCAAAGATCATTTGCAATGTCTCCTTAGCATGATGCAACTCAAATGTGAATACTAGTAACTAATGACCATTTAAATGAAACTCGCCGTGGGTGCTATAGTAATATGGGGCATCGACGGAGGGGTCTGACCATTGTTCTGGCACACGGTCTGCACATTTTGTTTTCATGAGTCATTCATATTAGTTAGTGATGAAGTGAACATTACGTGCATGATTTGGCTAATATGCAGGAGAAACTTACCACGAGGAGCTCGTATAGGGCCCGGTGAGACGCGTCGTTCCGGTTCCTCTCCTCCTCCAACAACCTAGCCGTCCTCTCCTCCATGTCCCTCTCCCGCTATGCCGCCTACCTATTTGCCTCCGCCAGAAGCTCCTAGGCCCTAGCCTCAATGATGAGCTCCATTGGCCGTGGATGAGGCCTTATCTCAGGATCAGAGCTCATCTGGCGCTTCTTGATCTCCGGGAGAGTTGTACGACAACGTATCAGTCCATCCCCAATGGCTATCGAGCCATGGTGCCTCCGCCACCAGATATCATCACGAGCTCTGAATCAAAAGGACTCTGGCTCGGGTTGAAGTCCTCCCATTTCCTCGCCTTCCCAAAATCTCTGTACCTCACGAGCTTGTTGTGGGAGGAGATGTTTCTGAAGCTCTCTGGATGATCGAGGTCATCCTTAGAGAATGCCTTGGCCTTCTTGTACGAGGCAGTATGGGCCATGGCATAGAGATCAAAAAGAGGTGGCACCTCCTTCTTGTTTTCTCACGCCTAAAAGAGGTGAACAAAATATTAGTTAAGGGCTCAAGCTAGCATGAAGAATGAAATTGCATGAATCATGAAGCAAACCACATACCCAGTTATCCCCGTACTCAAACAGGTTGGAGCTCCCTTGATGGTGTGGCACACCTCTCATTTGGGCACGCTTCTCCTTGGCCTTGTTGTGTTCGACTAGCCATTCTGGAGAGCACCACTCATCCACCAATGTCTCCCAATAGTCCATCCTATCCGCACACTATCTCGGGGGCACCTAAGTTAGACAAGAGAAATTTCAGCGCTACGCCTACGAATCAAATCAAAGAAACTAAGTACAAGGACTTAAGAATAGATAATTACCTTCATAAACTTCTCCTTACTCAGATAATTTTTGCAGCACTTCTTCTTGGCCCTCTTAATGTTACTCGAGGCATAGTTGTCTCGAATAGCCTGCACCCGAGCCTCTTGCCGTAAGTTCTGAAGTAGGCGCTTGCACTTGGCTTCGAGAACAACAGCCGCTCTCGCCTCGTCTTCCTCAAGACACTTGTAGAAGGTCTGCAATCAAAAATGATAACACATTAGACACTGATTAGTACAATCACTAGGTGTTGTTGATTTTTAATTCTGTAAAGGAGAAATTACCCAAAAGCGACGGATCACAATGTCAGCCACCGTCTCGCACAAGACACCATCCACCATCTCCTCCGGCGGGGCCGGGTCAGCCTTGTACAGCTCCTAGGCCAGTGCTACCTATGGAGCCTCACCCTCACCGAGCAACTGGACCTTCCCCGGGAAGTGGTGCCGGAGAAGCACACCAAGGACCTGGTTGGGCCTGTGGACACCACGCTCGTATTTCCAACCCCTGTAGTATGACAAGGCCAACACATTAGATATTAATTTGAATAAACATGAAGGCAAAAGATTAAAAAAGAGTAAATGCACTTACTTCTCCGCATTAGGCGCAATCAACCACCTCTGCTCACGGGTCGTCGGCACGGGAGGCAACTTTGTACAACCATGCTGGTAGACCTTCTTGCCCTCCTCAACCAGCTCGCCCTCGCTATAGGTGTCCTCAGACAAGTAATTGTTCTCACCACCATCATCATGGCCACTAGCCTCCGGAGTCACATGGGACGAAGACTCTGGGACCGGAGCCTCCTGGGACGAAGACTCTGGGACCGGAGTCTCCTGGGATGAAGGCTCGGTGACCCGAGGCTCATCGACCTGAGGCTCATGGACCGGAGTCCGAGACGGGTCCAAGTCAAACGGGTCCACCTGAGACGGAGCACTCCTGTGGTCGGGAGAATCAGCTGGGGGTGGCAGTGAGGAAGGCACAACAGCCTTCCTACCTCTAGCACCTCTCTTCGTCTTCCCCGACCTCTCCCGATCAAAGAAGAAGCGGCCGCTGGTGTCTGCATGCTGTGTACTAGTGCTCTCCGGAGTTGCTAGGGTGGAATAATAGCACCCCTCCCAGCACGCGTCGAGGAAGGAGGCTCAGAGCGCTCTCGACCCCCGCCCACCATCTGTCAACACCTACAATGACAAAGAGTGAACGAAATTAGTTCAACATAAAACAATTGAATACCTAATAACATGAACTAATTAATAATATATATGTACATAATAATAATTGAATACCTCACATTATTAATATTAATCTTCATCGTCTATATATGCTCTGGGATCAATAAATGCATAATCATCATCACTATCAGTAATGACGTGCTCATCAGCATCATCAATAAATGCATCAACATGTGGAAGGCCTCTATGTAATCGGTCAAGCATTGTCAGGTCATCCGCAGCAGTAACCTCTTCTTCTTCCATCTCTTTTTGTTCCTTCTTAGGGGTGAAGTCGGGTTCACTGTCGCTGTCGACCTCAATGTTCTGGGGTGAAGTAGAGCGGTTCTTGAAGCGTTTTTTGGAAACACATGTTTCTTGGAAGAATTCTCCTTCATATGTTTCTGGGTTAATGTGTGGTTCATAATCATCTTCATTGAGGGGAGGTGGTCTAAAATGTGGCGACACATCATAAATGACATCCCAACCTTTCAAATTTGGATCCGTTTGGCAGGCCCACGGTAGATAGAAAACTTGGGTCGCCTGTTGGGCCGTAATATAGACATCGGGAACGTCTAAATGGGTGCTCTGTTTGATTTTGACTAGCCCTATATGTTCATAAGTCCTTCTAGTCTCCTTCGGCCGGAACCAATAACATTTGAAGACTACGACGTTTGGTGGGTTTTCACTAGAGAATGTAAGTTCATAAATTGCTTCAACTCTTCCATAATACCCGACCCCTCCTTCGCCGACAGCGGAGACACAACAATTTGTAGACTTTCAGTCAGCCATAGATAGCTCTTTGCCAAAAGTACGAAAGCGATACCCGTTGATGTTGTATTTGTCAAATGAACGGACCTTAAAGTCAATACCATTAGCGACTTGTCTCAATTCGGAGTCCATAGACTCTGCATTAGCCTACAAGTTTAATACCAAAGGATTGTTGCATTAACCACAAACTAGGCGAAGAAATGAAATCATCTAATTAATGGAAATTACCGTTTTCTTGAACCAAGAGATGAAACCGGGATAGCCGCCTCCATGCTTTGCCGGAAGCTCATACTCTTCGATGGAATCCTTTTGGATCACCGCTCCATCCGAGAATTTGGCGACGTATCGACTGTATCACATATCTAGGAATAAGAGCATTTCAAAGGAATTAGAAGTTGCGAATCAATGTACCGAGAACTTACTCGATGTAAGGCCGCACTTCTGTTAGGTTGTTGAAGATATACAACGAAATAGTCCGCCATTCTTCGACATCCAACCCTATTAATTTCGAAGCACCGGCTGGTGCGAGCTTCCCTTTGAATAGGCTGAGGTTGGATTAACCTTTTTCACGGTCGCCATCATTTTACCGCCAACATCGGATTCCCATTTGCATCCAGTTCTATTCTTTTGCCCAATTTATGCCACGTCATCTGTCTAGCCATCTCTTCGACCATGAAAAGCCGTTGAAGTCTTGGTATGATTGGCAGATACCGAAGAACATTAATGGGGATTTTGGTATGACTCTTCTCACCCATACCGTTGTCTACCAGAACATACCTGGAAGCGTTGCAAATGGGGCAATAGTTCAAGCCCGCATACTGAAGCCTAAATAAGGCACATCCATTCTCACAGGCATCTATCTTCTCATAGGGCATCTTAAGCGCACGTAGGATTTTGTCCGACTGGTACAGGTTTGGTGGCAATACATGGACTTTGGGTAGAAAGCGTCCAAATATCGTCATCATCGCGTCGTAGCATTCTCTGCCCAGGTTAAACTAAGCCTTTAGAGCCATTACTTGCGCAATGGCATCCAGCTGACAAAGCTCAGTGTGCTCGTGGAGAGGACGTTTTGAAGACTCCAACATTTCATAAAAGGCCTTTGTAGATTCCTCCATCTCATCGTCCGAATCTTGAGCATCATCAAAGTCTTGCACCATGTCTTCGATCCTGGTACCATGCTCGTCGGTGCGACGACGAAGCACCTCAGCTCTGGCACGTTGGGAAGACTCACCATGAAATATCCAGACCATATAATTAGGCGTAAAACCCCACTTCTACAGGTGTTTGATCATTTCAAACTCTGACTTCTTCTTATAGTTGTCGCAATCGACATAAGGGCACCAGGTTGTTTTCTGTCCATTTGCAAATGCGACTCTCACAAACTCCTTTGTTTTTGTTAACCATTCACGGGTCATGTCTTTCTGACTAGTGTGACGGGTGTACATCCACCCACGATCACTCATCCTGCCTAGCTACTGGACACACACAAAATATATACATAATTCGGCAAACCATATTCTTTAGTTAATAGAGTTGGTTAGTTTCATTACGTCGATGCAACCTAGACATTAGTAGGTAAACATAGGTCCTAATCCCACCCGAGTATGTGTAGATTGGGTTCGTTTTCCCATGCTCCGCTCCGGATCCGACGCACAATTTCGACAGCACCTCCCCGCTGTTCTCCTAATACATGTCTCGGCAATAAGCATAGAGGATGTGCACCTGGAGAACAACAAGGAGGCACCGATGAAATTCTACATCGGATCCGGAGCAAAGCATATGGGAAAACGAACCCAATCTACACATACTCGGGCTGTCCATGGATAACGTTGGACAATTCGAAAGAATCACGGTTATAAATATGATAATGAATGCATATTTATAGATGTAACCCTTTCGAACGGGAGACGAATAGTGGTCACGCATACTGATGATTCAAGACACCTATAGCTAGCAAGTTTCATCGGCACGAAGACCAGAACAGAGGAAATGAAGGGTGCGGGAGGAGATGTCATTTGTGCTCACCCACGAATGCAGGGGCAAAGCTCGTCGAACGCACGGGGAGGTCGTCGAACACCAGACCCTCGCGGCGACGAAACAACTGCACATTTAAATCCACCTGATCAACATAAATATGATGTTATGTATAACAAAATCGAAAAATATATGACCTAGCTAACTCATAATTCACAAATATATGAGGTGGGGTCGGCGTGTTGGGGGTGTCGTGTCGGGGTCGGGGTGCCGGGCTTGTCGCGTCGGGGTCGGGGTGCTGTGTCGTGGTCGGGGGTGCCGTGTCGGGGTGTCGGGGTGTCGTGTCGGGGTCGGGGTGTAGGGGGTGTCGTGTCGGGGTCGGGGTGCTGTGTCGGGGTCGGGGGTGCCGTGTCGGGGTGTCGGGATCGGGGTGCTGTGTCGGGGTCCTGGGGTGTCGGGGTCGGGGTGCCATGTCGGGGTGTCAGGGTGTCGTGTCGGGGTGTCGGGGTCGGGGTCGGGGTGTCGTGTTGAGGTCAGGGTGTCGGGGGTGTCGTGTCGGGGTCGGGGTGCTGTGTCGGGGTCGGGGGTGCCGTGTCGGGGTGTCGGGGTGTCGTGTCGGGGTCGGGGTGTAGGGGGTGTCGTGTCGGGGTCGGGGTGTTGGAGGTGCCGTGTCGGTGTGTTGGGGTGTCGTGTCGGGGTCGGGGTGTAGGGGGTGTCGTGTCGGGGTCGGGTGTCGAGGGTGCCGTGTCGGGGTCGGGGTGTCAGGGGTGCCGTGTCAGGGTGTCGTGTCGGGGTCGGGGTGTCGGGGGTGCCGTGTCAGGGTGTCGTGTCGGGGTCGGGGTGTGGGGGGTGTCGTGTCGGCGATCCTCGACCCGGTTACGTCTGCGCCGACGCACCCCTCCTCCTCCTCTTCTTCTTCTCCTTCTTCTTTTTCTTCTTTTCTTCTCCTCCTCCTCCTCCTTTTCTTCTTCTTTTTCTTCTTCTCCTTCCTCTTCTTCTTCGTCTTCATCTCCTTCTCCTCCTCTTCTTCTTACTAAACAAAATTACTAACTAACTAATCTAACTACATTACTAAATTACTAACTAAACTATTAACTACAACTAACTAACTAAATTACTAACTAAACTAATTAACTACAACTAATAACTAACTAAATTAACTAACTAGAATATTAAAAAAAATAAAAATAGAGAGGGGGAGGGGGCTCACCAGAGTGGGGGAGGTGGAGGGCCGGCAGTGGGGGGGCGAGGGGGGCGGGGGGCGCGGGCGGGGGATGCCGGCGGGCGGGGGGGCGCTGGCGGAGGGCGGGGCCGGCCGGCGGGCGAAGGGGCGCTGACGGGGCGGGGGGCAGGGCGGCCAGCAGCGGAGGGACGCGGGTGGGGGGCGCTGCGGCCGGTGCTCGAAAGGGGCGCTGTGCGTGGGCATAGGAGCGGGGCGGCCGGCAGCGGAGGGGCACTGGCGGGGGCGCTGCGGCCGGCTACGGAGGGGGCGTGGGGCGGGGGCGGGGCGGCATGGCGGGCATCCGGCGGGTGGGCCGGTGGGCGGGGGGACGCGGGCGGCCGACGTACGGAGGGGCACGGGCGGGGGCGGAGCGGCCTATGGGCGGGTGGGCGCGGGCGGCCGGCGGGGCGGCAGCAGGTGCGCGGTGGCACGGCGGGGGTGGGGGCGTGCGGGCGCGGGAGGGGGGAGATACGACGGAAGGGTGGGGCGTGCGGGCGCCGTTAGTTAACTAGGTTTACCTCTTTGCCGTCCGCTAGCGGACGGCAAAGAGGTGGGGGTGGTGGGCCAATTCAGTACTGCCGTCAACTGGGCCCCACCCCAGCTCTTTGTTGTCTGCTCGCTGATGGCAACGAATCTTTCTCGTCCGCTAGCTGACGGCAAAGAGCTGGCAGATGGCAAAGCCCCTCTTTGCCGTCTGCTTCGAGCTAGCTAATGGCAAAGGCACTCTTTGTTGTCTGCTAGTAGACGGCAAAGAGCTGGCGAACGACAAATTGTCTGATTCCAGTAGTGGCGTGAGGGTGATCGCTGCCATGACGATGATGACAGGAATAGAAACAGCAACCACGACTGGTGTTCCTAGAAAGACACCCTATGATACTATGCAAGACTCATGATGGTCGATCTTTCATGAATTGTAGGGGAAAACATCAAGAACATGAAGAACATGGGGAAGAAAGAGAGGAAACACTCAATGATAAACTCAATCACACACCCACTAGATCCATAATAACACAAGAAGAACAAGATCCTAAATCAACCAACGATACAAGTAGCGGTACGCGATCTCCCACTCCGGAAGAGGGGCCTCGATTTCCTAGAGGATCTTCCCTGTAGAGGGACCTTGGCATCACTTGGATCTTCTACCAAAGGAGGTCAAGCTCCTCAAGAGAGACAAGTAATGGAGATAAGCTCAAGAGTAAACATTAGCTAACCCTAACGTGAGGTGGAAGAAGGGTTTATATAGTCTCGAGGCGAAGGGGTAAGTTACATGGGCCTCGGGCCCAAGTGGCAGCGCTCTGTGTAGGCCGGAAGCTCCGGGTAAGGCTGGAAGTTCCGGGCTCCGGAAGTTCTAGGCAGGTTCCCGGTTGGTTCCGGGCATTCCCGAGTGTCGGCACAGGCTTCGGTGGCTAGCTGATGCTGGCCCGAAAGTTCCAGGCCGGCTGGAAGGTCTAGGGGACGAAATCTCCGGGTAGGTACCAGGCTTTCCCGAGTGTTGGTGCACGCTTCGATGGCTGGCTCATGGTGGGCCGGAAGTTCTGGGCCAGCCGGAAGCTCCGAGCTGGCTGGAAGTTCCGGGCTACCTAGAGGCTTGCCCGTCGTGCTAGCTCCTTCTCCTCCTTGGCCTTTGTCTTGGGGACGATTCCTTGGCCCTTCGAGGTCATGTCCCGCATACCTAAGGATACACAAGGTTTCATTGTGAGGTAGCATCGAAGTTCCTTTCCCATCAAAGTCCTACTCGAAGAGGAGTGAGTTCACCTTAGCTTCAATGTCGTGTGCGCGTGCTCTTGTCATAGGGCCACTTGGGGGTGGGCTTGATGGTGCCGTTTTCATGGGGATGACGGTGGGATGCTCCGCATCATCTCCCCCCTTGGGGATGATCCGACCTCGTATCAAGATCTTCATAACCATGAAATGGGGAGAGGTCTGTGACGTTGAAGGTGCCGCTCACGTTGTACTTGTCGTGCGGAATGTTAATCTTGTAGGCATTGTTGTTATAGTGCTCTAACACCTTGAATGGGCGATCGACACAAGGTTGTATCTTGGACTTTTGCTCATTGGAAAGCGTTCCTTCTGGAGGTGTAGCCACATAAGGTCATTGGGTTCGAACACCATGGGTGTTTGTGGATGTTGCGCTGGGCAGTGATGCGTTCCACTTGGCGCTCGATGGTGTTCCTTGTATCTTGATGCATTTTCTTGATGTAGCCTTCCCTTGCACTTTCATCCATGTTGACGTGTTTCTTGTAGTGGTAGTGGAAGAATGTACAATGGGGACAATTGGTTGAAGCCATAGACCACCTCGAAGGGAGACTTGTTGGTGGTGAAGTGTTGTGCGCGATTGTAGGCATACTCGGCGATGGGGAGGCAATCTTCCCATTTCTTGATGTTCTTATTAATCAACATGCGGAGGAGAGTTCCAAGTGTCTGGTTCTTCACCTCCATCTGGCCATCAGTTTGAGGATGGTAGGATGAAGAGAAGACTAACTTGATGCCAAGCTTGGCACAAAGGGTCTTCCAAAAGTAGCTCAAGACCTTGACGTCGCGATCCGATACAATAGTCTTTGGTACTCCATGTAGGCGTAAGATGTCCCTACAAAAGAGATTGGCAATATGTGAAGCATCGTCGATCTTGTGAGGAATGAAATGAGCCATTTTGGAAAAACGATCCACAACAACAAAAATGTAATCATGGCTATTTTTCGTTCGTGGCAACCCAAGCACAAAATCCATGTTAATATCCTCCCAAGGTTGGAACAGAATAGGAAGAGGCATGTAAAGACTGCGGGATTGAGGTTTTGACTTAGCGTTGAGGCAAGTAGAGCATCGATTGGTGAAGCTGCAACATCGCGAAACATATTTGGCCAATAGAACTTGTCGGAGAGGGTGGCATATGTCTTGTCGCGCCCAAAGTGACCCATTAGTCCTCCACCATGTGCCTCTTGCAAAAGTAATGAATGAAGAGAGGACTTTGGAATGAAAGTTTGTTAGCAGGCATAAGATATGCATCTTTCATGTAGTAGTTCTCCCAACAAGTTTTCACTTTGCAATTGGCATAAGGAATAGCAAAAGAATCATCATGCTCATACAAGTCTTTTATGGGCTCAAAGCCAACAACATTCAATTCAATTGAGTAACGAGCATGCATTTATGGGAAAGAGCATGCGCCACAACATTTTCTTTGCCCTTAATGTATTTGATAACATAAGGAAAAGACTCAATAAATTCACTCCATTTTGTATGTTGTTTGTTCAACTTAGTTTGGCCTTTTAGGTACTCGAGATTTTCATGATCAGTATGAATGAAAAATTCATGCGGTTGCACATAGTATTCCCAAGTCCCAAGCATGTAAGACTCTCACGAAAGCATAAAATTCCTTGTCATAGATAGGATAATTGAGTTGAGCGCCGGAATGTTTCTCGCTAAAATACACAATTGGGCGCTTTTCTTGCATAAGCACACCTCCTATGCCATTACCACTAGCGTCACAATGAACTTCAAACATTTTGTCAAAATTGGGCAAGCCATGTTGGGGAACGTTACATGGGAAACAAAAAAATTCCTACGCACACGGAAGATCTATCCATGGTGATGAGCATCTACGAGGGGGGGGGGAGTGGATCTACATACCCTTGTAGATTTCTAAGTAGGAAGCGTTAAGAAATACGGTTGATGTAGTCGAACGTCTTCGCGATCCAAATTGCCGAGTGTCCCCCGATCCAATCACGATCCGTCCCAATCTAGTGCCGAACGGATGTCACCTCCGCGTTCAGCACACATATAGCTCGGTGAAGATCTCCGCCTTCTTAATCCAGCAAGAGGGAGTAGAGAGGTGGATGAGTTCTATGGCAGCGCGACGGCATGGCGGCGATGGTGCTAGAACTATTCCAGCAGGGCTTTGCCTAAGCACCGCTGAAACGATCTATAGGAGAAACTACGATCTAGAGGAGAGGGTAGCACGTGGCTGATTTCTATTATGAAAAACCCTCAATACCTCTAGTATATATAGGAGGAGGAAGGGAGGAGACTTGTCCCCCAAGGGGCCAACCCTTGGTTCGGCCGAACTGGGAGGAGGAGGAGTCCTCCTCCAATCCTCTAGTAGCATTAGGACTCGCTCTCTCCCACTTGAAACCCTCATTCCACCTTTGGTTTATCCTCCCAGTTGCATGGGCCTCCTGTGGGGCTTTGGCCAGCCCACTAAAGGATGGTATACCTCCTCCAACAGACCATGTAGACCCTTGGGTCGAAACACCCCTCCCGATGGTCCCTCGGTACCCTCCCGGCACTCCCGGTACACTACCGATGAGCCCAAAACTTTTCCAGTGACCAAAACAGGACTTCCTATATATGAATCTTTACCTCTAGACCATTCTGGATCTCCTCGTGACATCTGAGATCTCATCCGGGACTCCGAACAACCTTCAGTCACCACCATACATAACTCTATACTACTGAAACGTCACCGAACCTTAAGTGTGCAGATCATGCAGGTTCGAGAACTATGTAGAGATGACCGAGACACATCTATGTTCAATAACCAATAGTGGGACCTGGATGACCATATTGGTTCCTACATATTCTATGAAGATCATTATGAGTTGAACCTCTATGTTAAGGATTCAGTTAATCCCGTACGTTGTTCCCTTTGTTCTTTGGTATGTTACTTGCCCGAGATTCGATCGTCGGTATCTCTATACCTAGTTCAATCACATTACCAGCAAGTCTCTTTACTCGTTACATAATACAAGATACTGTGGATAACACTTTAGTCACATTGCTTGCAAGGCTTGTTGTGATGTTGTATTACCGAGTGTGCCCTAAGATACCTCTATGTCACACGGAGTAAAAAAATCCTAGTCTTGATCAATAGCCACTCAACAGACATCTCGGAGATACCTGTAGAGCACCTTTATAGTCACCCGGTTATGTTGTGACATTTGATACACACAAGGCACTCCTCCGGTGTCAGTGAGTGGCATGATCTCATGTTCATAGGAACAAACACTTGACATGCAGAAAAACTATAGCACTAAACTGACACGATAATATACTATGTTTATTGTTTGGGTCTTCTCCATCACATAATTCGCCCAATGATATGATCCTGTTATCAAATGACATCTCATGTCAATCGCTAGGAAACCTTGACCATCTTTGATCAACGAGCTAGTCTACTAGTGGCATACTAGGGACAAAGTGTTTTCTATGTATCCACACATGCAATGTGTTTCCAGTCAATAAAATTATAGCATGGATAATAAACGATTATCAGGAAAAAGGAAATAAATAATAACCATTTTATTATTGCCTCTAGGGCACATTTCCAACAGACTCCCACTTGCAATAGATTCAATAATCTAGCTCAGATCACCATGTGATTTACACTGTAATGAATATAACACCCATACAGTCCTGGTGTTGATCATGTTTAGCTCTTGGAAGAGGTTTAGTCAACGGGTCTGCAACATTCAGATATGTGTGCACTTTGCAAATAGTTATGTCCTCCTCCTTGATGTACTCGCGCATGGAATTGAAGCGTCACTTATGTGTCTAGTCCTCTTGTGAAACCTTGGTTCCTTGGCCAGGGTAATGGCACCAGTGTTATCACAGAACAGATCCACTGGATTTAGTGCATTGGGCACTACTCCAAGATCGTTCATGAACTCCTTCATCCAGACACCTTCCTTTGCTACCTTCGAGGCTGTGATGTACTCCGCTTTTCATGTAGAATCAGCTACCACGCTCTACTTGGAACTGCACCATCTTACCGCTCCCCCATTGAGAATAAATACGTATCCGGTTTGCGACTTAGAGTCATCCGGATCAGTGTCAAAGCTTGCATCAAAGTAACCCTTTATGACGAGCTCCTTATCACCTCCATAAACGAGAAACATTTCCTTAGTCATTTTCAGCTACTTAAGGATATTCTAGACCGCTGTCCAGTGCTCCATTCCTAGATCACTTTGAAACCTTCCAGCCATACTTATGGCAAGGCTGACATCGGGTCTTGCGCACAATATTGCATACATAATAGAGCCTATGGCTGAAGCATAGGGGATGACACTCATCTTCTCTCTATCTTCTGCAGTCATCGGGCATTGAGTCTTACTCAACTTCATACGTTGTAACACTGGTCAGAACCCCTTCTTGGACTGGTCCATTTTGAACTTCTTCAAATCTTTATCAAGGTATGTGCTCTATGAAAGTCCTATTAAGCGTCTCGATCTATCTCTATAGATCTTAATGCCTAATATGAAAGCTTTTTCTCCTAGGTCCTTCATTGAAAAACTCTTGTTCAAATACTCCTTCACGCTTTCCAGCATTTCTATATTGTTCCCAATCAGCAATATGTCATCCACATATAATATTAGAAACGATATAGAGCACCCACTCACTCTCTTGTAAAGACAAGCTTCTCCTAAACTTGTATAAACCCGAACGCTTTGATCACCTCATCAAAGCGCAGATTCCAACTCTGAGATTTCTTGCACCAGTCCATAAATGGATCGCTGGAGTTTGCAAACTTTGTCAGCATTCTCTGGATCGACAGAACCTTCTGGTTGTATCATATACAACTCTTCCTTAAGGAAACTGCTTAGGAACGTTGTTTTGGCATCCATCTGCCAAATTTCATAGTCGAAAAAGCAGCTATTCCTAACATGATTCTGGCGGACTTAAGCATCGCTACGGGTGAGAAGGACTCATCATAGTCAACTCCTTGCACTTGTGAAAACCCTTTGCCACAAGTCGAGCTTTATAGACGGTGATATTACCGTCCGCGTCCGTATTCCTCTTAAAGATCCATTTGTTCTGAGTGGCCTTTCGCCCTTCAGGTAATACTCCCAAAGTCCATACTTTTTTTCATACATGGATCCCATCTCAGATTTCATGGCCTCTAACCACTTCTCCGAATCCGGGCCCATCATCGCTTCTCCATAGCTTGTAGGCTCATCATTGTCTAACAACATGACATCTAAGACAGGGTTGCCGAACCACTCAGGAGCAGCACACGCCCTTGTCGACCTACGAGGTTTAATAGTAACTTGATCCGAACTTTCATGATCATCATCATTAACTTCCTCTTCAACTGTCGTAGGCTCCACAGAAACATCTTTCTGCGGTGCGCTACTCTCTGGTTGAAACAAAGGTTCAACAACCTCATCAAGTTCTATCTTCCTCCCACTTAATTCTTTCGAGAGAAACTCTTTCTCAAGAAATGTTCCGTTTTTGGGGACAAACAATTTGTCTTCGGATATGAGATAGAAGGTATACCCAACTGTCTCCTTTCGGTATCCTATGAAGACGCATTTCTTTGCTTTGGGTTCCAGCTTTCCAGGATGAAGCTTTTGACATAAGCATCACATCCCCAAACTTTAAGAAATGACAACTTTGGCTTCTTGCCAAACCACAGTTCATATGGCGTCATCTCAACGGATTCCGATGGTCCCCTATTTAAAGTGAATGCAGTTGTCTCTAATGCATAACCCCAAAACAATAGTGGCAAATCGGCAAGAGACATCCTAGAACGCACCATATCTAATAAGGTTCGATTACGACGTTCGGACACACCATTACGCTGTGGTATTCTAGGCGGTGTCAATACTGAAACAATTCCACATTGTCTTAAGTGACTTCCAAACTCATAACTCAGATATTCACCTCCTCGATCAGATCATAGGAATTTAATCTTCTTGTTGCGATGATTCTCAACTTCACTCTAAAATTGCTTGATCTTTTCAAAACATTTTAGACTTGTGTTCCATTAAGTAAATATACCCATATCTACTTAAGTTATCAGTGAAGGTGAGAAAATAACGATATCCACCATGCTCCTCAATGCTCATTGGACCGCACACATCAGTATGTATGATTTCCAACAAGTCACTTGCCCGTTCCATTGTTCCAGAGAACGGCATTTTAGTCATCTTGCCCTTGAGGCACGGTTCACATGTGTCAAGTGATTAAAAATCAAGTGACTCCAAAAGTCCATCAGCATGGAGCTTCTTCATGCGTTTTACACCAATATGACCTAAACGTCAATGCCACAAGAAAGTGGTACTATCATTATCAACTCTACATCTTTTGGCATCAATGTTATGAACATGTGTATCATCACTATCGAGATTCAATATGAATAAACCCCTCACATTGGGTGCATGACCATAAAAGATATTACTCATATAAATAGAACAACCATTATTCTCCGATTTAAATGA
The DNA here is from genome assembly GCA_022496015.1 of Hordeum marinum. Taxonomy (NCBI): domain Eukaryota; kingdom Viridiplantae; phylum Streptophyta; class Magnoliopsida; order Poales; family Poaceae; genus Hordeum; species Hordeum marinum. The sequence goes on along the minus strand of CM039672.1, from coordinate 195,813,176 downwards.
GTAACCGTCTCGCAATAAACAAGATACAGATATAATGTTCATGCTTAACACATGCACTAAATAACAATTATTCAGGTTCATCACTAATCCCGATGGTAATCGAAGAGCGAGTGTGCCCACGGCGATCACATCAACCTTGGAACCATTTCCCATGTGCATCGTCACTTCATCCTTTGCCATGCTTGGTCTATTTCATAGTTCCTATTTTGAGTTGCAAATGTGAGCAACCGAACCGGTATCAAATACCGAGGCACTACAACGAGAGTTGTTAAGGTACACATCAATAACATGTAACATGTATATCATATATACCTTGTTTGTTTTTGGCCGCCTTCTTGTCGGCAAGATACTTGGGGCAGTTTTGCTTCCAGTGACATGTTCCCTTGCAATGAAAGCACTTAGTTTCTGGCTTGGGTCCAGCCTTGGGTTTCTTCATGAGAGGGGCAACTGTTTTGCCACTCTTCTTAGAGTTACCCTTCTTGCCCTTTGCCATTCTTCTTGATACTAGTGGTTTTATTGACCATCAACACTTGATGCTCCTTCTAAATCCCGGACTCAGCGACTTTTAACATCACAAACAGCTCGGCGACTGACTTGTTCATACCATGCTTGTTATAGTTCAACACGAAGCTCTTGTAGCTAGGCGGCAATGATTGAAGAACTCTGTCAGTGATCGCCTCTGCCGGAAGGGGCATCCCCAATTTGGCCAGATGGGTGGAATAACCACATTCCGAGTATGTGTTCACTGACAGACCCGTTCTCCTCCTTTTTGCAAGCATAGAATTTATCGGAGGTCTCATACCTCTCGATCCGGGCATTCTTCTCAAAGATAAACATCAACTCCTAGAACATAGCATATGCTCCATGACGTTCAAAAGGTATTTCAAGTCCTGGTTCTAAGCCATACAACATTGCACATTGAACCATTGAGTAATCATCAGAACGTGCCTGCCATGAGTTCACAACGTTTGCACACTCAACTAGAGCAGGTGGATCACCAAGCGGTGCATCAAGGACGTAAGCCTTCTGGCAAGCCATGAGGATAATCCTCAGATTACGGGCCCAGTCCACCAAGTTACTTCCATCATCTTTCAACTTAGCTTTCTCTAGGAACACATTAAATTTATGGGGTGCTTCTACGCGAGCCATTGATCTACAACACAAATATGCAAAGGTTACTAAGACTATTGTTCAATATAATGAGTTTAGTAAATCAAATTACTAAAGCTCTCACTCAAATTGACATCCCTCAAGTCATCTGAGTAATACATTATCCAAATTCACCAACTCAAGTCCAATCATCACGTGAGTTGAGGTGGTCTCAATGGTGAACATCATCATGTCGATCATATCTACTATATGACTCATGTTCGACCTTTCGGTCTCTTGTGTTCCGAGGCCATGTATGTACATGCTAGGCTCGTCAAGTTTAACCCGAGTGTTCCACACGTGCAACACTAGCTTGCACCCATTGTATGTGAACGTAGAGTCTATCACACCTGATCATCATGTGGTGTCTCGACACAACGAACTTTCGCAATGGTGCACACTCTTGGAGAACACAATTTATCTTGAAATTTAAGTGAGGGATCACCTCATAATGCTATCGTCGTCCTAAGAAAAACAAGGTGCATAAAAGGATTGACATCACATGCAAATCATAAGTGACATGATATGGCCATGAACTTGTGCTTTTGATCTCCATCTTGGAAGCACCGGCATGATCTCCATCGTCACCGGCATGACACCATAATCTCCATCATCTTGATCTCCATCAACGTGTCACCATCGGGGTTGTCGCGTCGACTGTTGCTTCCTTGACTATTGCAAACTCATAGCGATAAAATAAAGTAAAATGGCCATATTCATCGACATGAAAGTCGTGATATTCTATACAATACATGATCATCTCATACATCACATATAACTCATCATGTAATTGGCCATATCACATCACAACATACCTGGCAAAAAAAAGTTAGACGTCCTCTAATTGTTGTTGCAAGTTTTATGTGGCTGCTACGGTTAGCTAGCAAGAACAATTGTCACCTACGTAAAAACAACAACTGCGATACATAAATTTCTTTTCAACCTTCTCAAGTACCGCCTTTGTCAAATCCGATCCAACTAAACGAGGAGAAACAAACACCTGCCAGCCATCTTTGTGCAACAAAGTTACACGCCAGTCGATGGAACTGGTCTCTCGTAAGCGTACGTGTAAGGTTGGTCCGGGCCGCTTCATCCCACAATACCACTGAACCAAAACACGACCAAGGGAGGAAGCAATCTAAGCATCAACACCCACAAACTCCTTTGAGTTCTACTCGTGATATCATCAACACATAGACCTAGCTCTGATACCACTGTTGGGGAACATTGCATGGGAAACAAAAAAATTCCTATGCACACGCAAGATCTATCCATGGTGATGAGCATCTACGAGGGGGAGTGGATCTAGATACCCTCGTAGCTTGCTAAGCGGGAAGCGTTAAGAAATGAGGTTGATGTAGTAAAACATCTTCGTGATCCAAATCGCCGAGCGTCCTGCGATCCAATCACGATCCGTCCCGATATAGTGCCAAACGGACGACACCTTCGCGTTCAGCACACGTACAACTCGATGACGATCTCCACCTTCTTAATCCAGCAAGAGGGAGCGGAGAGGTAGACGAGTTCTTCGACAGCGTGACGGCGTGGCGGCGATAGTGGTGGAACTATGCCAGTATGCCTTCGCCTAAGCACCATTGAACCGATCTAGGGGAGAAACTATGATCTAAAGGAGAGGGTAGCACATGGCTGATTTCTATTATGAAAACCCTCAATACCTCTAGTATATATAGGAAGAGGGAGGGAGGATACTTGGCCCCCAAAGGGCCAACCCTTGGTTCGGCCGAAGTGGGAGGAGGAGGAGGAGTCCTCCAATCCTAGTAGGATTAGGACTCCTTCTCTTCCACTTGAAACCCTCTCTCCACCTTGGGTTTCTCCTCCCAGCCACATGGGCTTCCCGTGGTGCTTTAGCCAGCCTACTAAAGGCTGGTATAACTCCTCCCACAGACGATGTAGCCTATTGGGTCAAAACACCCCTCTCGATGGTCCCTCGGTACCCTCCCGACACTCTCGGTACACTACCGATGAGCCTGAAACTTTTCCGGCAACCAAAACAGGACTTCCTATATATGAATATTTACCTCCGGACCATTCCGGAGCTCCTCATGAAGTCCGGGATATCATTCGGGACTCCTAACAGTCTTAGGTCACCACCATACAAACTCTATACTACTAAAACGTCACTGAACATTAAGTGTTCAGACCCTGCGAGTACAAGAACTATGTACACATGAACGAGACACTTCTACTGTCAATAACCAATAGCGTGACCTAGATGCGCATATTGGTTCCTAAATATTCTACGAAGATCATTATCAGTTGAACCTCTATGTTAAGGATTCAGCTAATCCCGTATGATGTTCCCTTTTATCTTCGGTATGTTATTTGCCCGAGATTCGATCATTGGTATCTCTATACCTAGTTCAATCTCATTACCGGTAAGTCTCTTTACTCGTTCAGTAATACAAGATCCCGTGGCTAACACTTTAGTCACATTGCTTGCTAGGCTTGTTGTGATGCTGTATTACCGAGTGGCCCTTGAGATACCTCTCCGTCACATGGAGTAACAAATCCCAGTCTTGATCCATACCCACTCAATAAACACTATCAGAGATACTTGTAGATCACCTTTATAGTCACCCGGTTACATTGCGACATTTGATACACACAAGGCACTCCTCCAGTGTCAGTGACTGGCATGATCTCATGGTCATAGGAACAAATACTTGCCATGCAGAAAAACTATAGCAATAAACTGACACGATCATATGCTATTTTATAGTTCGGGTCTTGTCCATCACATCATTCTCCCAATGATGTGATCCCGTTATCAAATGGCATGCCATGTCAATGTCTAGGAAACCTTGACCATCTTTGATCAACGAGCTAGTATACTAGAGGCATACTAGGGACAAAGTGTTGTCTATGTATCCACACATACAATGTGTTTCCAGTCAATACAATTATAGCATGGATAATAAACAATTATCATGAACAAGGAAATATAATAATAACCATTTTATTATTGTCTCTAGGGCATATTTCCAGCAAGGCAAGCAAAGGCGCATGAGTAAGCAAATTCTTAAGTTCATGGAAAAAGGTGTCTTCGGATGGTCCCCAAACAAACAATGCATGTTTCTTGCTCAAAGCGTGTAGAGGAGTGGCAATGGTGCTAAAGTCTTTCACAAATTGAGGATAGAAACTGGCTAGTCTTAAGAAGCTACGCACTTGTTGCAAATTGGTTGGTGTGGGACAATTTAATTGCCTTAATCTTAGTTTCATCAACATGGACACCCTTAGAGGAAACCAAAAATCCTAGGAAAACAACTTTTGCCACGCCAAAAATGCATGTGTTCATGTTAGCATAAATTTTCTCTTTCCGAAGAGTTTGCAAAACATTCCTAACATGTGTGGCGTGTTGTTTTAGGGATTTGCTAGAGACAAGGATGTCATCAAAGTAGACCACAACACAATATCCAATGTAGGGGCGCAAGACATGATGCATCATGTGCATGAACATACCCAATGCTTCGAATAATCCATGGGCATTAATAGCCATTCATAGAGACCAAATTTATTTTTGAAAGATGTTTTCAAATCATCACCCTCTTGTATGCGAATTTGGTAGTAACTACTTTTCAAGTCTAATTTTGAAAATATAGTGGCACCACTAAATTCATCTAGCATGTCATCTAAGCATGGGATAGGGTGTCGGTAGAGAATGGTGATAGCATTTATAGGACAACAATCGGAACACATGCACATACTACCATCATGTTTAGGCACTAGGATCACGGGAACCGCACAAGGACTCAAACTCTCGCGAACATGCCCTTTATCTAGGAGTTTTGGACTTTCCTTTGTACCTCCTTTGTTTCGTCTGGGTTGACGCGGTAGGGAGCCTTGTTGGGAAGCGGCGCACCAGGAATGAGGTCGATGTGGTGTTTAATCCCTCGTTTTGGTGGTAGTCCTGGAGGTAGCTCATCAAGGAACACATCTTGAAATTCCTGCAACTATTGAGATAGCACAAGAGGAAGATGTTGTGAAGGGTTAGGCCGGGTAGCATCATCCTTGCACACTATCATGTAGTGATGGACGGTCGATGTTCTCTCACTCACATCCCTCAAATATCTTTTGGTGGAAAATAGTACTAGGTTACTCGTGTCCCTCATCGTGGAGTCACTCAAATTTGGCTTGTGGCGCTCGCTCGCTTTGAGGTGGCTCACTCTCTCACTGTTCTCTCCATGATGGGACGAAGATTGCTTGTCGGCGATCACTTGACGTGAAGACATAGCATGAAGCACATATTCAGTGCCCATCAACTTGAATATATATTGATTTGTGCGCCCATTGTGTATGGCGCCACAGTCGAATTGCCAACGTCCCCCAAGGAGGAGGTGGCAAACGGACATGGGTACCATATCACACTCCAAGGTGTCTTCGTAAGCTCTGATCTTGAAGGAAACTTGCAGGGTGTGGTCGGCTTGTATCATGTAGGAGTCACTTAGCAATTGGACCTTCTAGGGGCGAGGATGCTTTTTCTGGGGAAAGTGCAACTTGGAGCAAAGTTCCTCACTTGCCAAATTATGGCAACTTCCTCCGTTAATGATGACCTTGACGGATCTCCCTTGGATACCGGCCTTGGTGTGGAAGATGTGGCAACGTTGGTCCTCGTCTTGCTGTTGTTGAAGTATCAAAACCTTGGAGACAATGAGAGCGGGGCTCGGATCATTGTCAAAAAAGATTTGAGAGTCTTCATCTTCATTGACTTGCCAGTAAATGGCCACTTGTTCCAAAGCTTCCATCTCATCCTCACTCATGGAGTCATAGGAGCCGTCATCTCAAAGGATCATAGTTCGCCTTGTGGGAAACTCATGCATCTTGTGGCCTCATCCTTGGCACGTGAAACACTTGATACATTGTTTTCACGTCATCCAGTGTTAGTGTAGAGGATGACGCTCTTGTTTTGCTTGTAGGGGCATTGCGGGATGATGAAGATGACTTGTGCTTGTAGCTTGACTTGTCATCTTTTGTCGTGGAGGTTCTTGTAGTTGGATTCGTAATTGGAGTAGCTTGTGTAGATGCATCGTGGGTCTTGTAGGAGTTCTTGGAGTACTTGTAGTCCTCTTGAACTTGACGTTCTGCCTTAGTGACTTGGTGCACTAGCTCGAGCAAGTTGGAGTAGGGTTGGAAATCCGCAATTTTCTTGACTTGGTAATTGAGACCATTCAAGAAACGTGCCATAGTTTGCTCATCGTCCTCCTTCACATTGTCTCTTATCATGGCCATCTCGGTCTCTTGATAGTACTCTTCCATCGACTTGGTGCCTTGCTTGAGTAGTTGTAGCTTCTGGAAGAGATCACGATTGTAGTGTGTTGGGACGAATCGAGCTCTCATGAGTTATTTCATTTGTTCCCAAGTTGCAATTGGAGGGTCACCTCTTTCTCTTCTTCTCTCAATCACTTGTTCCCACCAAATGAGCACATAATCTTGAAACTCAAGGGAGGCCATGGCAATCTTCTTGTCTTCTTCATAGTTGTGCAACTGGAATATTTTGTCGACCTTCAGTGCCCAAGAGAGGTAGTCTTCGGGATCGTTGCTTCCAAAGAACATAGGCATGGTGAACTTGATCTTGCCAAAGCGATTTTCCTCATTATTGTTGTGATTGCGGTATCCTTGTCGTGGAGGAGCATAGTTGTCTTGTTGATGTTGGTCGTGCCTTGGAGCTTGATCAGCCATGTGGTCAACGGGATTTCCTTGAGGACGCGCCTCTCGTCATGGAGGGGCATTGTTGTCATGTTGGTCTTGCTCTTGCCTTGGAGCGATCTCATCAATGTGTTGCTCCTCTTGTCTTGGTTGTTGTTGATGTCGGTGTCATATCCGTTGTTGGCGTTCTTGGTGCTCCTCTTGACGTGCGTCTTCTTCTAGGCATTGTCGATGTAGAGCTTCTTGTTCCGCATGAGCTAGTCGGTTGCATTCTTTCCAAACATGGGTTGATTTGTGAAGCACTCTTTGTCCTTCTCGTGCTTGCTCTTCACGGCGCCGGTCTTCCTCACAGCGGTGATGTAGGCAATCTTGCTCATAGGCGTCTTGCTCTTGTTGGTGATGGTAGTCACGTTCGCAATGTTTACCTGAGGCTCGTCGTCGTGGAAAGGGTTGCTTGAGTATTGAGAGAGACGCCGCACGACACGTTTTTGTGGTAGACGTTGAGGAGGTGGGCTCTCGCAGGAGGATTCCTCAGCGGAGTGTCGACTTGCGGTGCACCGTCGAATTGAGGTAGAAGTGGATGAGGCACGATTCACCATCAAAGTGCGGAGCTCGTCCATTTGTGTTGTCATGCAATCTTGCGTCCGCTCCTCGGATTCACGTATGTTGGTGGCGAGGTGATCGATGCGGTTTGTGATGACGTCATGTGCTTGGCGCATTCCCTTTTGTGCGGCAAAAAATTGTAGTTTGGTGACGTAGGTGTTCGCGTCATCTTCTTGCTCCTCGAATGTTAGGTTCGTCATAGTGTTCCTATTCATGGTACTCAAGTAGATATAAGTGGGAAAATGGGAAAACACAATGCCAAATACCATTCTGAAGGTTGACATGAGGATCAATCACTCAATGTAAAATCATGGAAATAGTACAATTGGTACCAAGTTTGACCTTCTCACACCTACAAAGGTAATGTTTATGGAGTAGCTTGGATAGGATGGGGGCACAAAATTTCAAGCAATTCAAGAATATGATGCAATAAAGTTGAGATAGATGTGCAAGTTTGCAAGTAAGACAATGTGAATCAACAACAATGAGCGAACTTGGAAACACAGACGAATAGAAAAGTGGGGTTGTGTAACCAAGAAATGAGTCCAAAATGTGGAATCCACAAAAAAAGCTCATGTTGCACAACTCTAGAGAGACGCTAGCACGATTTCTCTAATGGGCGTGATACGAACTTGTGCACAACCTATAAGAAACAAAAATGTGTCATCTTTCTATTCTCGTCTTGCTATGTATGTGGCACGAGTCACTCACTCAAGTGATCCAAGGTGATCAAGTATGTTATGCAAATTTGGCGATGCTACTGCTCTTTTGTCCTTGCTTAAAAGCATCACTTCTCTTTCCTCTAACAATGATATTTGGATTGTCACTATGCGGGACGTGCACACCAAGATAGCAATTATGTATGCGAGTACTTTGTAATACAAGAGATGATACTAAGATGTATATGCATGCAATTGGAGCTATGCGGAGTATGTATCACTAATGTGCACAAGTAGCATTGCCCAGCAATACTCAATCGCTAGTCTCAATAGTTCAGTAACGCAAATAGGCCAAGGGTAACAATGCAATGGCAAGGGTATAAGTCAAGAGTGTAGTCGCGGTTACCGTCCTTGCTTACGGTGTAGTGTCAATGAAGAGTTGGTTGGCGACGATCCGGGGCGATGATGAGTGGCGATGTCGATGAAGAACCACTCCTAATTAGCTGAAACACCTTAGAAAGTGATGGGGCTCGCGACTCGAAATCTCAAATGCAAAAGAGTTGCGGAAGAAATGGTGGAAGTTGACGGAAAACTTTCTGCAAAGGCCGGAAGGTTTGGGTCGCCCGGATGTTTCGGGGGCCGGAAGGTCCGGGGCAGCCGGAGTGTCCAGGGGTCGGAAGGTCCAAGTGAAGCCGGAGGTTCCGAGGGTCCAGAAAACTAGGACGAACCTAATTTCCAGATCTTGGACTTGAGCAGAAAATCGTAAGGAAAAACCCAAATCTGACGGTGAAAAAGAAAAAATGGTGGGGATTGGCTGGATGGAAAGCTAGATCCACACGTCCATAACGAGATCCACTGATGCAAATCAACAAAATCTAATCAAATCCAAGAATTTCTGGGTAAGGCTATTTTTGTGTGGATTTTCGAAATTCGGATGAAATCAAATAAAATTTGGCTAGAAACGAGGGGAGGGGGCTCCAAATTCGTGATCAACGTGGCTCATGATACCAAATGATATGGGGCAAGACCCATGGTGATTGATCTTTCACGAATTGGAGGGGAAACACAAAGAACACTAAGAACACAGGGAAGAACGAGAGGAAATACTCAAGGACAAACTCAATCACACACATAATAGATCCATAATAACACAAGAAGAACAAGATCCCAAATCAAACAACAATACAAGTAGCGGTATGCGATCTCCCACTCCGGAGGAGGGGCCTTGATATCCCGAAGAATCTTCCCTCTAGAGGGGCCTTGGCATCACTTGGATCTTCTCCCAAAGGAGGTGAAGCTCCTCAAGAGAGACAAGTAATGGAGCTAAGCTCAAGAGCAAACATTAGCTAACCCTAACTCGAGGTGGAAGAAGGGTTTATATAGTCTCGGGGCGAAGGGGTAAGTTACATGGGCCTTAGGCCCAAGTGGCAGCTCTCTATGTAGGCCAGAAGTTCCGGGCTTCAGAAGTTCCGGGCAGGTTCCGAGCGGGATCCGGGATTTCTCGAGTGTCGGCACAGGCTTTGGTGGCTGGCTGATGGTGGGCCGGAAGTTCCGGGCTGGCCAGAAGGTCTGGGGGCCAAAGCTCCGGGCAGGATCAAAGCGGGCTCCGGGCTTTCCCGAGTGTTGGTGCAGGCTTCGATGGCCGGCTGATGGTTGGCCGGAAGTTCCGAGGGCCGGAAGCTCTGCGTTCGCCGGGCTAGCCAGAGGCTTTCCCTTGGTGCTAGCTCCTTCTCCACCTCGGCCTTGGTCTTCGGGATGATTCCTTGGCCCTTCGAGCTCGTCTCTCACATACCTAAGGATACACATGGTTCTATTGTGAGGTAGCATCCAAGTTCCTTTGCCATCAAAGTCCTGCTCGTAGAGGAGTCAGTTCACCTTAGCTTCAATGTCGCGTGCGCGTGCTCTTTCATAGGGCCACTTGGGGGTTGGTTTGATGGTGCTGTCTTCATGGGGATGATGGCGGGATGCTCCGCATCACCCTAGGTCATGATAGGCCATCATGTGATCATGTTAGTAGCTCAATTAGGTAGTCTCCATCGACGGCCAACCTTCAGCTGGTTCGAGCTAGGTTCTTTTGTCATGTTAGTTCCCTTTGTTTTAGTGGCTAGATCTCAACGACCCCAGGATTTTGGGCCTATTGGTGGCCAGTTGGTTGTGTTTTGTAACTTTTTTCATGATTTTCATTTAGTAAGTGTAGTCGACGGAGACACACATCATGCACCCATGACTAACACAGTTTGTCCAATCATGAGCAGAACGTGAGGGGTCTGAATTCTCCAGCAAAGCAGGAAGCGGTTAGCGAGGTAGCTAACGTTCATAAGTTTTCCATCCTCAATCTTCAGGAAAGTAAGACAAGACGCGGTCTCCGCAGTTAGTTCGTGAGATTGGGGGATGACGACTTGGTGGCTCCATGGTGCTCCCCGTGACCAACACTAGAGACGGGACGACCATCTCCTATGAGAAGGATTTAGTTCAGGTCACTTGCCATGCTCTGGGCCAGTTCTCCGTCACCGTATCCATGCGCATCGCCGCCTTGTCCACGACTTTCTTGTTTACAAACATCTACGGCCCGAATGATGACGCCCTAAAGGACGCTTGTTTAGTGGAGATAGCCAACACTGCACCGCTGTTAGGCCCACCCTGGCTTCTAGTGGGGATTTTAACATCAGTTATCAGGCTAGGAACAAGAATAATCTTAATCTAAATAGAAGGATTATTGGTAGATTTAGGAATGTCATAGACTACGCGGGGCTTAGGGAAATTAAGTGCAAATATTGGAAGTTCACCTGGAGTAACGAACGCAAACAACCGAGCCTCTTTAGTATGAACAAATTCTTCTGCAATAACGATTGGGAGATGTAGTTCCCTTCTTTCATGCTCATGGCAACCTCGACATCCTGTTCTGATCACTGTCTTCTTCTTCTAGTGAGCACTAATGCTCCCCACAACCATACTCGCTTCCGTTTCAAAAGTTTCTGGGTGAAATACCCATGATTTCAAGAGAAGGTCGGAAGGGCTTGGGAGAGACCGGTGAACAACAATTGCCTGATAGTTCAATGAAAAATCAAGCTGCATCGCATGACAAAGGATCTAAAAATTTCAAGCAAAAGCTTGTTTGGGGGCAAGGATGAAGTTCCATGTTGTGAATGAAGTGATCCTACATTTGGAGATGGCTCAAGAGAGTGAGTTGCAGTGATCCTAGATCTGGACATGGCTCAAGAGAGGAGACAGCTCACGTTGGGAGAGTTCCAACCACGCAAGCATCTTAAGGATTTTTTGCAGAACTAGTAGCAAAAATATACCAAATTTGAAAAGTGTATGTCGGAAATGAAAAATAGCAAAAGTAGCACCCCGTCGGCCACTAGGAGGCCGAAGAGGGGCCCATCGGCCACCACCAGGCCGAAGAGCCACCTGTCGGCCAAAGGGAGGCCGAAGAGTGGCTTGTCGGCCAGAGGGAGGCCGAAGAGCTGCCTATCGGCCAGTGGGAGGCTGATGGGCCCCTGGATAAGGTCGAGGACTGTTTTCTTTCTCCTCTGACCACTCCTTTCACCCTCCCCCGTCCTCCAGGCTATCCATCTCCACCTATCACTCCCGTTGCTCTCCAGTGCTTCCACCGCCGCGCCGATCTCTTCGCTCGACCACCCATTTTCTTATCCAACCCACGTAAACAATAGATCAGGGCGCTCTCCACCGGCCTACCGTATTTTTTTGGCTTCCAACTCAATCAAATGTCAACTTTTAACTCGGTTGTGGATTTAGTTCTTATTGGTCACCGCCAGTTTGTAGGTAAATGGCTTGCCCATTTTGCCGAGCTCTAGGTGGCCCTTGTTCTGTTGTTGATTCTGGTGCGTCTGTATTTACTTTGGTGTTGGATCGTCGATGTTCAATCCATGTTGTAAGATTCTATATCTTGTTTATATGACTGTGGCATATTCGAATGTGTTTGTTTATATGATTATGATGTTTGCTTCCATTCTTGTTATAGTATGTTCTGTGCAGTGTTAGATCACATCTTGCTCGGTACATTGAACAGTGCAGAGCTTTAGCTGTTCGGAGAGCTGACATAGATATTGATCTTGCTCTTCACAACAGTGAGGGTAACTTATACCATGTTTTGTTTAGACATGGTCGGATGAGAAGTAAATTCCATGGTCCTTCATGGGAGGAACTTGTGAATGATTATGGTCTCCATCATCATGACATGATGACTATTAGGCTTGAGCACTATGGAACTTTCTGGATTATAGTCATTGGCTTGGGTGATAGAATGTCGCGGCAGCTCTTTGATGACAACTACATACTGTGTACTCCTTTTGTTCATAGGATGGATCACATGGATGTTATTTCTCAACATATGGTAAGCTTTGGTTTCGGGCATTTTTTATTTATTTGTTCTTTGTTGTATCATAATGTTTTAAATTTGTAAGCTGAATATCATATAACTTGCTGTTTTTTGTCAGGTTATTCCTACCATGGTTGTGAGGAGTTTGATAGAATTTGTGTCAATTCCTAGGACTAGTTCTTTAACTCTTGAAATTACTTTGGATTCTGAAGATGATGATATATTTGTGAGCATTCCTTGTTCCTACTTCATTGGCTTGGGTGATAGAATGGTGTTTTCAGCTATCTGTTGTTTTCAGCTATCTGCCACAGTGACCGTATTATCTCGCCGTACTATCCCCCATTTTCTTTTCCCGCCCTACTATCCCGCCATATTCTTTCCGGCCATACTCTGCTGCCACTTTCTTTCTTGCCATTCTTTACCGTCATTCTCTCCTGCCACTTTCTTTCCCACCATTCTCACCCGCCACTTTCTTTCCCGCCATTCTCTTTATCGCCTTTCTCTCCTGCCAATTTATTTCCTGCCTCTCTCTGCCGCCATCTTCTCTTGTGAACCTATATAACCACATCCACAATAAGGTGGGTCAGCAGGCCCTTCCTTTCCCTTTCGCTCCCGCCATCCTTTCGTGGAGATGTCTCATCCTCACTATCCTTTTGATCATAGTTTTCACTCTGGTATGTCCAATCGTCTACTCCGTCTAGCTGCCAATTTCAAGATGGATGATAGAGTAGTTCCATGGGAGGAACTCATTAGTAGTGACACCATAATGAATGAGTTGGCTCACTCATTAGCTAGGAGTGGGTGGCCTCCCAGTACTTTTGAGGAGATATGTAAAGAACTTCTCAGGTTGCACGACAGATGGTAAAAGCAACTGCACAAGGGTGAATCTTACCTCAGGATTGTTGTGAATAATTCAGATTTATGGTCAGCAGATAGTGAGGACGAAGATGAAGGGGAAGAGTTCTACATCGATGAAGGGGAAGAGTTCTACATCGACAAAGGGGAAGAGTTTTGCATCGACGGAGGACGAAGATGACATCTTCATGCCAAAAACCAAGGTCAAGACGACCGCATCGTCAAAGGGCAAGAGTTCTGCATGAACAAAGGGCAAGAGATCTGCATCGACGAACGATGATGATGATGCATTCATGTAGTACTTTTTCATGTAGTACTATTTTCTATAGTGCTGTTTAATTAAGTTGTAATGTTTAATTCAGTTGTACTGTTTAATTCAATTGTACTGTTTAATTCAGTTGTAACGTTTAATTCGGTTGTACTGTTTAATTCAGTTGTAACGTTTAATTCGGTTGTAACGTTTAATTCAGTTGTACTGTTTAATTCAGTTGGATGCATTTAGTTTGCAGAACTAGTGTTGTCTCTCTAAACCAAATGACCACCGAAATAGAACATGAATATGTCTCGTACATGAATATGTCGCATACATGAATATCTCCCATACATAAAATAGATAGTCATTTCTCATACGTAGATAACCATATCATTGCTGGGGACGGCGACGAATCTTGGGCTTCCTTGGACGTGGACCGGAAGGCAATAAACGTTGATGCGGTGGACGAGCATCACGATGACCATGACCATAGACCACCTCGTCCATCGGTGTCTGTGTCTCCTGCGTCAATGGTGGTGGTGGAGTGGCAAGAACTATCTCCGAGGTATCATAGGTGTATGCACCATGGTCATAGTCCTCACCGTCGTCGGGTATGTACGAACCAGGAGCAGTAGACACAGGTGACTGAACTAAAGTCATGAACAGTTGCGACTAGCTGCCGACTGTGGTAAAGTAAAACATGTAAAGAATGATTTAAGAGGCTACATTTTTTAAAAGAATGTACAAAGTAAAGTTACCTAGGTCCATATGATAATGCCAAGAAGAGTCCCCGGGTTGTGAAGGAGGTGTCTGCTGGTAGAAATAGCCCACAGATTGTGAAGGAGGTGGTTGCTGGTAGAAATAGCCCCCAGGTTGTGAAGGAGGTGTCTGCTGCCAGGAGGAGTCCCCCGGGCTGTGAAGGAGGTGTCTGCTACGAGGAAGAGATACATGGATGCGAAGGAGGTGCCTGCTGCCAGGAGGAGCTCCCTGGTTGTGAAGGTCGAGGTTCCCAACGCTGCTTAGAGGTTCGAGCTTCTGAATGCTGCAGAGAGGGGCGTGGGGACGATGTGCTGCACGAGTGTTAACAACATCCGAATATCGTCTGCATGTAACAGCTGCGTAAATCCCGCGTATCTTTGCTTGAAGACTCTTCAACCTTGTTGCTTGCTCTCGCAGTGGGATATTTTATCCTCTGTCAACGTGGTCCACTAAAGCGGGAACCTCCTCTAGCGCCTCAGATGTCAATTCACCCTGTACACAGAAATTTAACCAATTGTACATGTTCAGGTTAAGGGAAAACGTAACATGTGAGAAAAACTGAGGACATACCGCGTGGTGTCTGGTTCCAACAACTGAGGCAGCTGGGAATAGATCGTTGGCGAGAGGTGCTGGGATATGATCTGGAGCTGATGATGGAACCAAGTAGATCTTCGTGCTCTGCCAAAACTGGCAAGCTTTGCACATGCCTCTATAAGTAGCCTCTAACTCAGCAGAACCAAAACTCCTCTGGACAATGTTCTCCAGGCAACGTGCGTTAGCTTTCTCTCGTGCAACACCGATGAGTTGTGCATCGATAGTGGTCACGTCGTTCTCCGTCAACATCGTCTTGCCGAACAACCACATAATATATGCCTCTAGGGATCTGTCAATCTGTGCCTCTAACAACTGAACATTGGGATATCCTGAGGTGACAATCTGAAACTGGCTCAACCACCTGAAAAGAGGCCCGTGATGATCGGTGTCTAGCGCCATAGTAGTTGGCACCGTAGCCAGAAAACGGGCATGCATAGATGCTAGCCAACCAGTTTCTACCTCTAAAGGTCCTATGGCAACACCAGCCAGAGCTAATCCCAACAAGTAAGACACATCTTGTAAAGTAGGCGCCATCTCTCCCTAGGTAAAGTGAAACGTATGTGTCTCTGGTCTCCATCTATCTACTAAGCATCCAATTTTAACCTCATGCGTCTTCACCTCATTTGCAGAACCAAAACCATCAGTAGGAAGCTGAACCTCATACCCCCTTTCCTGGTTACCTATGAGTGTGACAGTGTGCTTTATTGCTTTCTTTATCTTCTGAGCCATGTACTCCATGACATAGCTACAATAAGGTGTGTTCTGATTATCTACAATATGCTTCTTTGCTAACTCGTGCCTTTCTCTGAAATATCTCAAAGTGCCATGGAATACACCCTCAATAGCTGTCAGTGGCAATGCTCTATTCCCTTTGAGTACAAAGTTGTAGACCTCTACAAGATTGGTTGTCACCTGGCCATACCTAGCTCCATGAGTGTCATGCAGCAAAGTCCAATTCACTGGAGGCTCTTTACCTATCCACTCAGAAAAATTCTTTATTGCCCTGCCCCTCTTTCTCTTCGTATTAGGAGGGTCAATTTCGGGCAAGTCACAAATACCAACTGGATCCTCAAGCTCCGCAATGAGTGTTGTTATTTTAACCTAGTCTTTTTTCCATTTTCTTCCTAGCAAGGACCTGCTTCTTAGTGAACTCATCTAGTTTTGACCAAATAAATTCGTATTTGCGCCGCTGGTTCTGCTTGCATAACTTTTTGAACAAGTTCATCAACCGTTTGTTCTTGAACTGTGATAAAAAAAATTGCACCGAGATGGCGCATGCACCACCGGATTTGCAAGTCCTTCCAAGGTGTTGGCTTGTCAGTTGTTGGATTACTCGGTGTCTTCACGGCCTTCAATATACCAGGATGTCTGTCATGAATGACACACACATTTGTTTAGTCCTTCCCGATCGCAATTTTAACTTGTTGAAAGAACCATACCCAACTCGGAAAGTTCTCACCCTCCACAAATGCCATGGCGAGTGGGATGATTTGGTTGTTCCCGTCCACACCAATAGCTATCAGGATTTGCCCTTTGTACTGACCATTCAGGAATGTACCATCAACAAACATCACAGGAGGACAATGTCGGAAAGTTTCTATGCACATACCGAAAGATAAGAATACCCGTTTCAACACCTTGTAATCTGGTATACTCTCCAACCTCGTGTGTTGTATGTTAACATAGTCGGGATTCCTCTCCTTCAGTATGTCAAGGATATGGACAACATTATCATATGAGTCGAAGAACGTCCCAAACCTTTCCTCCATAGCCTTCTGCTTAGCCCTCCAAGCCTTCCCGTATGGAATGTCATAATTGCATCTGACCTTCACTGCTGTCTGGATGTGTTTTGCTTCCATATCTTTCTTCTTCACTATCTCAGTATACATGAGTTGCACTATGAGAGTTAAAGTAAGGTTTGGATGACGAACCATCAGGTTTTTCCGCACACAATTATGCGGGACAACATTGGTGACAACCCAGTGGATGTTCTACTTTGGCACGTGGCCATGCACCTTCGCAGGACAACCTGATTCAACACACTTCACGGTATATTTTGTTGGACTCGATATGTGTGTCCGGAAAACCCTTTGTGTAGACATAGCCCACTTTATCACCGCATACTTCATTTTTTTATTTGTGTCCAACATAGCCCCGATCTGGACTTGGTTCAGATTGTATTGTCATGGAGTCTCATGGCCATCGTTGACAGTAATGCCGGAGAATATGTCCTGATCCCATGCAGCAGGAATCGGTACCTCCACCTCATCCTCGGAATTTTCAGAATCAAGATCCTCCGTAATCCCATCCTCGTCCTCTTCCTCCATCACCCTCTGCATTTCATCGCCTTCCCCATCCCCATCGGCAACACCAGAGGCAACTAATACTATCGACTGAATACTCTGCCCAGTATCATGACCACTAAAATTGTGTGGTCCATAATCTGACTCTTTCTCGGCTTGGCTAGCATCCACATCCGGTGGCTGTGACCCGGATACATAAATCTCATTAGCCACTTGACTACTCTGGCCTGGTTCATACCCCACGTTGAGTTGTACGATATTCTCCTTCTTCGCCACTGGTTGCACTAGGGCATACGGATGGATTTTTCGGTCTCTGGAATGACTTAACAGGGACAACCAATGTTGACTCCTATCTATCGGAATCAACTCCCACTTGACAATTTTATAGGATTTGGTCCACAATGCATGAATACGGACGGAACAAACTTCAGGATCCAGGCCAAAACTAGTAGTCAACCAGCGCTTCAACTGCCTAATGTCCAGTCTGTCCGGGTCTAAAAGTGTCATGACACCTTTTTTAAACTAGCTAAGATCAACCCCCAACTCATTATATCGAACATTACCAGGGTCGTAATACATAGTGAAATTTATGGATTCGGACATTTTAACCTGTCAGACATTGCCAACTTCTCATTATTTGCAACGAACAAATCTACACTAAAATAAACATACACTAAAATATACCTACGTATACTAAATAAACCTACACTAAAATGAACTTCACTAAAATAAACCTACACTAAAATATACTTACGTACACTAAATAAACCTACACTAAAATGAACCTACACTAAAATAAACGTACACTAAAATAGCAAGCTTCCACTGAAAATGACTACACTAACTAAACTAAATAAACCTACACTATTAACACATACACTAAAATCACTACAGTAATAAAACTAACAGAAACTAATTTTATGTGCATTAAAAAACTAACCTAAACTAACAGAAAAAAAATATACCTTCGACGCGTGTGTGCCCTTCTTCTTCCTCTCCACTTTCTTCTTCCTCACCACTCCACCTTCTCACCATTCACACCTCCACCACCCCACCACGTCTCCTCCAAACGAACAACACACTACCCCATAGAAAAAATGAGACCATACAGTGGGGGAGAGGGACACGATCTATTGTTTCAGTGGATTGAAATGGAAAATGGGTGGAGGATGAAGGAGATCAAGGGGGGATTTCGGTCAACAAAAACAAGAGAGAGAGAGAGGGGATGAGCAGCCAGAGCGAGGAGGAAGAAGATGGAACCGACGTCGGGCCTTATCCAGGGGCTCTTCGGCCTCCTGGTGGCCGATGGGCCCTGTTCGGCCTGTCGTGGGCCGACGACAGCCTCTTCGGCCACTGTTGGGCCGATGGGCCCTCTTCGGCCACAATAAAACCGACCGGTCCCCCGTCGGCCCAGCTGCGGCCGACTGGGTCATATTTTTGATTTTTTTGATAATGGATATACTTTTTTTTTGATTTAGTACAAAAAAGGTGCTAGTTTTGAAAAAAATCCATCTTAAGCTTCGTGTCTTGGGGCTCGCCGCGATCGAACGTGCCATGAGGAGGCTGCCTCTTTGTCATCTGCTAGCTGGCGAATCTTCGTTTACTCCATTTCAACACATGATTGCACGGTGATTGCTGACAATGACAAGGCCAAGGTTTTCCACCTTGGATCAAGGAAGAGCCTATGGTTGAAGGTTGTGAATGAACGTCATTTGCAAAGTTTGTCAAAGCGTCGATGCTGCTAGCATTAATGTCCTGCATCATGGAAGATGAAATAGTTTAAAGCATGTGATTAAGTACAATATGAAATGGAAATAATGTGTACAAGCCATGTCTGACGATCAATTGATTTGGATTATTGTGTTCCTCTCTATTTTGTGTTGCATTATTTGGATCTTCTCCTATAGTCAGACATAAAACCAAAACAAATGACAATAGAAACATATACTGGATAATAGCTTTGCTAGAGTGGGTAAAATCAATAAATACATTTCTTTGTAGGATTTTTATTTTTCTCCTTTCTTCTGCTCAAGAGAGATTTTTGATCGTTTACTCTTTCCACCTTTTACCACCGGGGGAAGTCTAAAGGACATAATACCTTTTAATGTCTCTACAACACACTTGGTCGAAACTAGAGGAACCTCATTTGATTTTTCTTTCATCTTGCGAAGAGAATTAACTAATCCCAAGTCCAACTTATATATGGATTTCTCCATATCATCAAGAAGCTCTTTCACTATCGAACATTCAATTGCAGCCCCAAATATTATTGTCTACTTGTGATGATTGGCACTAGGGATTCGAGCGAAAGGCAATTCAAACTTACTGGTATTAAACATGGTGTCGAATGATACGACATCACCCAAGCATGCGTAATCCATAATGTACTAACCATCTGCCCCCCCCCCCAAATGTTGGAAATATGCCCTAGAGGCAATAATAAAATGGTTATTATTGTATTTCCTTGTTCATGATAATTGTTTATTATCCATGCTATAATTTTATTGATTGGAAACACATTGCATGTGTGGATACATAGACAACATTGTTTCCCTAGTATTCCTCTAGAAGATTAGCTCGTTAATCAAACATGGTCAAGGTTTCCTAGCCATATACATAAGATGTCATTTGATAACGGGATCACATGGAGAACGATGTGATGGACAAGACCCAAAATTAAACATAGCATATGATCGTGTCATTTTATTGCTATAGTTTTCTACATGTCAAAGTATTTGTTCCTATGACCATGAGATCATGCAACTCACTGACACCAGAGGAATACCTTGTGCGTATCAAATGTTGCAACGTAACTGGGTGACTATAAAGAAGCTCTACAGGTATCTCCGAGGGTGTCTGTGGTGTGGGCATGGATCAAGACTGGATTTGTTACTCCGTGTGACGGGAAGGTATCTTATGGCCCACTCGGTAATACAACATCACAACAAGCCTTGCAAGCAATGTGACTAAAATGTTAGCCACATGATCTTTTATTAGGGAACAAGTAAAGAGACTTACCGGTAACGAGATTGAAGTAGGTATAGAGATACCGATGATCAAATCTCGAGCAAGTAACATACCGAAGAACAAAGGGAACAACATACGGGATTAACTGAATCCCTGACATAGAGGTTTAACCGATAAAGATCTTCGTAGAATATGTAGGAACCAACATGGGCATCCAGGTCCCGCTATTGGTTATTGATCGTAGAGTTGTCTCGGTCATGTCTACATAGTTCTTGAACCCGCAAGGTCTGCACACTTAATGTTCGGCGACGTTTCGGTAGTATAGAGTTATGTATGGTGGTGACCGAAGGTTGTTCGGAGTCCCAGATGAGATCCCGAATATCACAGGGAGCTACGGAATGGTCCGGAGGTAAATATTGTGTAGGAAGTCCTGTTTTGGTCATTGGAAAAGTTTTCGGCACTTCGGTAGTGTACGGGGAGTGCCGGGAGAGTATCGGGGGACCATCGGGAGAGGACTCATGCCCCAAAAGGCCTCATGGGATGTGGGAGGAGACAAACCAGCCCCTGGTGGGCTGGCCGAAGCCCCCACTAAGGCCCATGCGACTGGGGAAGGAAAAACCCGAAGGTGGAAAGAGTTTCCAATTGGAGACGAGGAGTCATACTCCTGGTAGGATTGGAGTAGGACTCCTCCACCTCCCACTTTGGTCGCACCAAAGGGGCAGCCCTTGGGGCACCAGCCTCCCTCCCCTCCCTCCTATATATACTAGAGGATTTGAGGGAATCCCTAACCCTAATTGCCACGTGCTGCCCTCATCTTCCTCTAGATAGTTTTCCCCTCTAGTCTAGTTTTGGAGGTGCTTAGGCGAAGCCCTGCCGGAATAGTTCCACCACCGCCGCCGTAATGTTGCCAGAGAACTCATCTACCTCTCCACTCCCTATTGCTGAATCAAGAAGTCAGAAATTGTCGTCGAGCTGTCTGTGTGCTGAATGCAGAGGTGTCGTCCATGTGGCACTGATTGAGACAGATCGTGAATGCATCGTGTGACGCTCGGCGATTTGGATCGCGAAGACGTTCGACTACATCAACCGCATTTCTTAACACTTCCCTCTCAGCAATCTACAAGGGTATTTAGATCCACTCTCCCTCTCATAGATGCTCATCACCATGGATAGATCTTGCGTGTGCGTAGGAAATTTTTTGTTTCCCATGCAACGTTCCCCAACAGTGGCAGCACGAGCTAGGTGTATGAGTAGATGAGATCACAAGTAGAACACAAAGGAGTTTGTGGGCGTTCATGCTCAGATTACTTCCTCCCTTGGTCGTGTTTTGATAAAGAGGTATTGTGGGATGAAGCGGCCTAGACCAACCTTACTCGTACGCTTACGGGAGACTGGTTCCATCGAGCGACATGTAACTTTGTTGCATAAAGATGGCTGGTGGGTGTCTGTCTCTCCTACTCTAGTTTGATCAGATTCAACAAAGGCAGTACTTGAGAAGGTTGAAAAGCAATTTGTGTATTATCGTTGTGGTTTTTGCGTAGGTGAGAATTGTTCTTGCTAGATACCCATAGCAGCCACGTAAAACATGCAACAACAATTAGAGGACGTCTAACTTGTTTTTGCATGGTATGTTGTGATGTGATATGGCGAATTACATGATGTGATATATGTGATGTATGAGATGATCATGTTTTGTATAGAATATCACGACTTGTATGTGGATGAGTACGACAACCGACAGGAGCCATAGGGTTGTCTTTAATTATTTTTTCCGTTTTTGCTTTACTTTATCGCTATGAGTTAGCAATAGTCGTAGAAGCAACAATTGGTGCAACAACTTCATGGCGACACATTGATGGAGATCAAGATGATGGAGATCATGGTGTCTTGTCGGTGACGATGGAGATCATGCCAGTGCTTTCAAGATGGAGATCAAAAGCACAAGTTCATGGCCATATCATGTCACTTATGATTTGCATGTGATGTTAATCCTTTTATGCACCTTGTTTTGCTTAGGACGACGGTAGCATTATAAGGTGATCCCTCACTTAATTTCAAGATAAATTGTGTTCTCCCCGAGTGTGCACCATTGCAAAATTTCGTCGTGTCGAGACACCACGTGAGGATATGGTGTGATAGACTCTACGTTCACATACAACGGGTGCAAGCTAGTGTTGCACATGCAGGACACTCAGGTTAAACTTGATGAGTCTAGCATGTACGGACATCGCCTCAGAACACAAGAGACCAAAAGGTCGAACATGAGTCATATAGTAGATATGATTAACATGATGATGTTCACCATTGAAACCACCTCAACTCACGTGATGATCAGACTTGAGTTGGTGAATTTGGATCATGTATCACCCAGATGACCACATGGATGTCAATTTGAGTGGGAGCTTTTGTAATTTTATTAACTAACCTCATTATCTTGAACAATAGTCTAAGTAACCTTTGCATATTTATGTTGTCGATCAATGGCTCGCGTAGTAGTTCCCCTAAATTTTAATGCTTTCCTAGAGAAAGCCAAGTTGAAAGATGATGGAAGTAACTTTGTGGATTGGGCCCGTAATCTGAGGTTTCCCAGAAGGCTTATGTCCTTGATGCACTGCTTGGTGACCCGCTCGCTCCCGTGTCGTTCGAAGATGTTAAGAACGCCTGGGAGACATGTTCTGGAAATCACTCAATAGTTCAATGTGCAATGTTGCATGGCTTAGAACCAGGACTTCAAAGACGTTTTGAATGTCATGGAGCATATGAGATGTTCCAGGAGTTGAAGTTTATATTTGAGAAGAATGCCCGAATCGAGATGTATGAGACCTCCGATAAGTTATATGCTTGCAAGATGGAGGAGAAAGGGTCTATCAGTGAACATATACTCAAAATGTCTGGGTATTCGAACCATCTGGCTAGTTTAGGGATGCCCCTTCCGCCAGAGGCGATCATTGACAGAGTTCTTCAAACATTTCCACATAGCTACAAGAGCTTCGTGATGAACTATAAAATGCACGAGATGAACAAGTCAATAGCCTGCCTGTTTGTGATGTTGAAAACCGCTGAGTCTGAAATCCAGAAAGAGCATCAAGTGTTGATGGTCAATAAAACCATTAGTTTAAATAAGAATGGCAAGGGCAAGAAGGGTAAATCCAATTAGAGTGGCAAAGAAGTTTCCTCTCCCATGAAGAAACCCAAGACTGGACCCAAGCCAGAAACTGAGTGCTTTCATTGCAAGGGATCTGGTCACTGGAAGCGGAACTGCCCCAAGTATCTGGCCGACAAGAAGGCAGCCAACAACAAATAAGGTATATATGATATACATGTTATAGATGTGTACCTTACCAACTCTCATTGTAGTGACTGGGTATTTGATACTAGTTCGGTTGCTCACATTTACAACTTAGAACATGAGCTACAGTACAAACGAAGGCTACCTAAGGACAAAGTGATGATGCGCGCAACAAATGGTTCCAAGGTTGATGTGATCGTCGTCCGCACACTCGCTCTTTGATTACCATTGGGATTAGTTATGAACCTAAATAATTGATATTTGGTGCATGCATTAAGCACGAACGTTATATCTGGATCTTGTTTGTTGGGAGACGGCTACTCATTTAAATCAGAGAATAATGATTGTTCTATTCATATGAGTAATATCTTTTATGGTCATGCACCCAATGTGAGGGGTTTATTCATATTGAATCTCGATAGTTATGATACACATGTTCATAACATTGATGCCAAAAGATGTAGAGTTGATAATGATAGTACCACTTTCTTGTGGCACTCCCATTTAGGTCATATTGGTGTAAAACATATGAAGAGGCTCCATGCTGATGGACTTTTGGAGTCACTTGATTTTGAATCACTTGACACATGTGAACCATGCCTTATGGGCAAGATGACTAAAACCCCGTTCTCAGGAACAATGGAACGGGTAAGTGACTTGTTGGAAATCATACATACTGACGTGTGCGGTCCAATGAGCATTGAGGCGTGCGGTGGATATCATTGTTTTCTCACCTTCAGTGATGACCTAAGTAGATATGGGTATATTTACTTGATGAAACACAAGTTTGAAACATTTGAAAATTTCAAGCAATTTCAGAGTGAAGTTGAGAATCAGCATAACAAGAAGATTAAATTCCCACGATCTGATCGAGGAGGAGAATATCTGAGTTATGAGTTTGGCAGTCACTTAAGAGAGTGTGGAATTGTTTCACAATTGACACCGCCTAGAACACCACAGCGTAATGGTGTGTCCGAACGTCGCAAGGTCGAAAGTAGTGCTAGAGGGGGTGATTAGACTACTTGACCAAATAAAAATCTACTTTTTCCCAATTTTAATTCCTGGCAGGTTTTAGCATTCATAGTATGTCCAGTACACCCTACACATGCATGTCTAAGAGTATATAGCAGCGGAAAGTAAAGACAAGCATGTAAGTAAAGAGGGGGTAGGAAGAGAAAACGCAATTGGTGACACAATGATTTTTCCCGTGGTTCCGATAGGTGGTGCTATCGTACGTCCACGTTCATGGAGTCTTCAACCCATGGAGCATAACGGTTGTGAGAGTCCACGCAGGGCTCTACCCACTGAGGGTTCCACGAAGAAGCAATGTTGACTATACCATGACGGCCTACATCCATGGAGGACTAGCCTAACTCGGGGTATATCTTCACGAAGTAGGCAATCTCCTTGCCCTTACAAACTTCTTGGTTCACTCCACAACATGAAGTAGGAGGCTCCCAAGCGACACCTAACCAATATAGGAGGCACCACCCTCCAAAAGGTAATAGGCTCTATAGTGTTGATGAACTCCTTGCTCTTGTGCTTCAAGATAACAGATTTGGCTTGGTAGAAGAGGTTGATTGGGTGGAAAGCAACTTGGGGAGGCTAGAGATGAAGATTCATATGGTTGGTATGGAATGGCATGATACCAACACATGAGTAGGTGGCTCTCTCTCAGAAAATTAGTAGGTATTAGTGGGGAATTGTTCTGAGTGCTTCTCTTATGAGTGAGTGGTGGTGGAGGGGTATATATAGGCATCTCCAAAAATCCAACTGTTACACCTAATAAGTCAGACTCGATGGAATCGATGTGTGAATCTCGGTTGTACCAAGTTGCCTTAAAGGTAGCAACTTTTGAATCTTGGTGAGACCGATACATAAAACTCGGTTGCACCGATAAGGTGACCAGCGGTCAGATTGCCAATCTTGGTGACGCCGATTCACAAAACTCGGAGGGACCAATTTTTTGAATTTCTGTAACAGGAAGTTGGCAACCCAAACTCGGTTGCACCAAGGCAGAATCGGTTGCACCGAAAAGCTAGGGTTTGGCTGAGTTTGTCTAAGGTTTGGAATCGGTGGCACCGAGTAGAATGTGTTGGCTGCACTGATTTAGAGTATTTGGCTTTGGACGGACTTTTGTGGAAGATCTTGTGGGTGTATGTGGTGACTAACACTTGTGCACGTATGAGCATTTTGTTCACCAACAAAACCTTACCCTGTTTTAATAGTATTGGCTTTCCTATGGACTCAAAGTGATTTCTCACAAAAGGTAAAATGTAGAGTCCTTCGCTTGAAGCTTTGCCAAACTATCTCCTTGCATCTTGGGGTATTCCACAATCTGTTTGCCAACCCATCATTGAAATTTTCCTGAAATATGATTAGTGGAAAACATTACCAAAACCACTAAGGGAGCAAATGTGCTTTCAGTCTCCCCCTTTTTGGTAATTGATGACAACATATAGATCAAAGCTTCGACATATGATATAATCAAGAAATATAATCATCGCTTTGAGAACTATGTGATAAGAAAGATTTCCCCCTAAATTTGTACATTATTTTTAAATTTGCGTTTGAATGCAAATGCACAATTGATTAGGTACATGGGGCACTTCTTCCATTTCACATACAACTTGGTGGTGTGGGAGTGTAATGAGAATTAACAACATAGCACAACACATCAAGCAAAGTGAATGATCATCACATATCCATCAAAATATAGGAAACAATAGCAACACACACTAAAGCGTATGATCAAACAGACAAAAGTATCTCACATCCAAACCAAAACACCAATTGTTTTAAAAAACAGGAATACAAAGTAGACGCTCTCTCACTCGAAGCCTAGATCTATATACCTTCTCCCCCTTCAGCAAAAATTTACCAAAAAGTTCGAAGACATATAGCTAATCGTTCTTCGGCTGTTCTCCTCCGGTAGTCGATGTCGGAGGCGAGAGAACTGCGTTGTCAAAGACTTCCGCTGAAGTCATGGATGGAGTTGGTGTAGATACTGGAGGAACTGGAGCTGATGGAGCTGATGTCATATGGCTGGAGCGGAAGATGAAGGCCTCGTCTCTGGAGCTGGCACTGTAGGTGTCCTGGCCTTAGTCATGAACTGGACAGTCGTCCTGATAGGTGCACTATCCTCATCATCATCAGACTCAGATTCTGAAGAGGTGCGACGGATAGGGGCTTCATCAACCTCCTTCTTGAGCTCATTGACTGTCTAAGTCAGCCCATCTACCTTGTCGTTAAGAGTTTTCACTCTATCCCCAATGATGTTCGAAAGGCTCTCCTGAGTGTCGATGATGGTTTTGATGTCCTTCTGCATATCCATGATAGTGGAGATCAAGAGATCCATTTTCTCGTTCCTGGATCTAGTGACCTGAGCACTGGTTGCTCTAGCTGCCTGTGCCTGTGCCTCTGCTTGTGCGTGAGCTGCAGCTGATGTGGGATGGTCTAGGTCCATCACCACAATGTTGTCCTCAAAATCTGGCTAAAGTGGCAAGTGGGGTCTATCTAGAGCAAAGATGTGCTTCTCTAGCTTGGAGTTGATAAGCATCTGAATATAGGGTGCATAGTAGCATGAGCGCTTCTGGTCAGCAGCAACCCTCTTCACAGTCTCTACTATCAAATCCATCACCCGAATCCTGGTGTGAGTATCAAGATGGATGGGCATGTTGATGGAGTATCCACGAATCATCTTCTCATCTCCAGACTTGGGCATCAAGGTATGCGTTAGGATAGTGTTCATGGTACGGAGGCCTGCTTGAAGGAAGTAAATGGATCCTAACTTGTGAGGTTGCAAGTTAGCAGCTGGAATAGAAGTGTACATGTCCTTCATAGCATTGTGGCTCCCCTTGTATTTAGAATAAACATCAAAGTCACCATCCTCAACCTTAGGGACTCCTAAGATGGTAGCCTACTCATCAACTATAGATTCATATCTTGCTCCTTCAATCATCCAGACAATCCTGCCATCTCCATAAAAAATGAGCAGTGGAATAGAACTGCATGATCATCTCATCATTCCAAGTAGTGAACTCCTTCCCAACAAACTTGTCAAGTCCAATCCAATGGAAGTTGTCTTGCACACATGGAAAATAGTCCTCATTTGCCTTGATATACTTCCAATCAACATATCTCATGTCATTGACTGCAGGACTCTTGTCAAGTAATATGATCTCATAGAAGTCTTGCTGCTCCTTGGTATAAAACCTGTAATCCAGAGCAGTCTTACTGCTCTAGGCATATGGATCAATGGCTCTCCATGCCCTCAGACCTGAATCCTTCCTCTTCTTCATATACTCAGCAAGTAGGTGGCTGGCATCATGTACAGGATGATGAGGTCTAAGCTTCATCAAGACTAACATAGCATCATCATAATCATCTGCTTCTCTGAAAGTGGGTGTCTTGTTCTTCTCAGCAGCAACTATATCTCTGGTAGTCCTCTTGGACTTCTGTGCAACTGCTTTCTTGGATGCAGCCTTGGTGCAATTTGAGGGTCCAGGCTTAGGCATAGCATCAGCGAAAAGTTTCTTTGCCTTCTTCTTGGGAGGGGCCTTGACCACATGTTCCTCCTCCTCCTCCTCAGCAGCACCAGCCTCCTCCTCTGGATCCTCATATATAGAGGTAGTCCTACCAATGACATGAATGATCCTCTTCCTGGCAGTCTTCTTCTCCCCTGAGTTCTTAGGCAATGATTTCTTGGGGACCTCAATAGACATAGTGGCTCTGGCACTCTCATGTGCTCTGAAAGTCTCTAGAGGTGCACAAATTTTGCTGACTACCCTCCTAGATGAGGTAGCCTTTGTAGCAGATTTCCTTGCAGCCTTCTAATGCTTCTTAGCAAGAATCTCTTCTGGCACGAAATCAAAATCTTCTTCATCTGAGTTGATCCTCTTCCTTGTCCTTGCTGCAGCCTTAGGCAACCTATGAGAACTGGGAGTGTCTGGATCTGAGAAAGAACTAGCCTCAGGACTAGTGCCTGAACTCATCTCAACATTCTGCTCCTGTAGATGCTGACTGTCCTCTGAGCATGATATGTCCGACCCTGCGAATAGAGTATAGAAGAGTGGAATAGGATAAGTCATCACAAAATGCAGAGATTTTTGAAAGTTTGAACAAAAGATTCTCAAAGTTTACATTCTGTCACATGAAAATCGGTACAGTCGAAGCTAAAATATCGGTGCTACCGAGACAGACTTTCCCCTTAGCCCAAACATGGCACCCCTTTCGGTGTGACTGAAAGGAAGCACATGGTTTCACCGAGAAAGTTGTCAGCAAGACAGACAGACAAATCAGTGACACCGATTTGCTCACTTCGGTTCCACCGAGTTCGATCGGGCGGAAGGCAAACCCTAGAAAATCCAATGTTCTCTAATCTATGGAGATTTGTTTGGGTGGGAACGATCTCAAACTATGTATAGACTAGGAAAAGTCCCTAATGCGCATGAATCGGAAAGAGGAGTGTGAGAGGGGACCGAATCCATACCCTAACTTGGCGATGGATCCGCTATGATGACGACGATGGAGTAGAATATGTCGGCGGCGATTCCCAGTGGCGGAGGCACTCGGGGAAGCAAGGCAATGACCAGGGATCTTCGGGACGGTAGGTAGGGTTTTGTAGGCGCGACATTTGAAGAGTGGATTTTGAAATGTCGGGGTCCATAGATTATATACCCATCACTGTCGGTGAAACCGATTTGATATTTTCGGTTTCACCGAGTTTCACAACTGTCAACTGACAAGGAAACTCGGTGTAACCAAGTATATGAAATTTGCAGTACCGAGATTGGAAAACCAGATCAACCCTAGGCATTCGGTGAGACTGAGATTTTTGAGTTGGTTCCACCGAGATGCACTTGGAGGTTTTAATGATCAATCCTTTGTCGATCGGAACTCCGAGTGCTCCTCATACAGAGAGATCGAAAAGTACTTGTTCAAATTTTGTGATGCAGCATGAATAGAATATGAGGTGAGAAAGCGTAAATAGCTAAAGGAGTGGTCCTAGGCATTCTTGTATATCCAATTGGTAAATGAAAAATCAAAAGCCAAATAGCAACAATTGGATATCCTCGAATGAGTAAATAAATGCAGACCAACATGCTCACACAATAAGATGTCAAATGAAATCATGGCAAACATGCACAAACACATTAGCATCTAACAAGCACTTTGGCGATGACAGAGTCATCTATATATGAGTATATTGACTTAGGAGCCAAGTAAGAATACTTGATCATAGGTCATACTCATCATTTAAGCACAAGCGGGGTTACCACTTTTACATAAAGCATTTAATGTTGTCACATTCTATGAGATGCTTTGACTCAAGTCTTAGAGTAAAGCTTCCCCTAGAAGTGACATTCTCCATAGGAGGGATAAACTAACCTTGGGTTTTGTTGATGAAGACTTCATGTTGGTCAAGTAGTGGTGGACGCTCAAAGTTAATAAAGATCACCACGAGTTGGGTGCATCCTCGTTGTTTTATTACTCTTCTCACCTACATGGGTTAGTCCCAACACACAAGAGACAAATACAAGGATATCTATGGACATGGAGTGCAATGGATATATGATGATGTCCATTGATTTGTTGATTACCTTGTCCCTTGCTTACCTTTGAGGGAATGTGTGACTCCTTGAACTATTGCATGATGTTGAAGTTGATTGCAACTAGTTCTTGTCAATTATGAATATGAGTGAATTTCATTGGCGGAGTCACCCCTCAAGAACTTTTCTAGTTCTTCTTGGGGACCCACATCAAGTTGATGAGGATTCTTGGTGTTGAAGTAGCACTTGTAGAATTTGATCTTGTAGTAGCCTTGGGAACCCACTTCACCAAAGCTTGGGATTCATCTTCATATGAGTCAATGTCCTCTTGAAGCTTGTTCTTGCCCTTGAGCTTGGGTCTTGTGGTGGAAGGTCATCTTGAGCCTTTGTTCCCTTGGGGAGAGTATTTTCATAGTTCTCCTTTTGAGGAAAAAACTTGGGATTGGGATATTGACCTTCTTCCCATTCAACTCCATTAGTGTTAAAGTAGCCAACACCACGATTCTTCCGGTATCCTCCATGTTTGCATACAATCTCCTCAAATTGTTTGCAACCTTCAAGACTTTTGTAGATACCTTTCTCTATAATCCCTTTAAAGAGTTCATTTTGTTGCTCAAGTATAACTTGGCTAAGAGAAGAGCTAGTGGGATCAAGAGAACTACTAGATGCAATATCATTGGATTTATCATCTTTATTGCTATGAGTTGAAGTACCTTTCTTTCCTTTCTTATTAGCTTGCTTATACTTAACTTGTGGCATGAATGTAGACAAGAGAAGTCGCTTGGCTAGATAAGAGGAAGTCTTCTTTCAAAGATCGTCATTAGTAGCTTTAAATAATTCATGCTCTTGCTCTAAATTGAGTTTCTCGAAGCGGAGCTTCTCATGTGTCCTATCAAGCTCTCTATGATCTCGTAGAGTAGACTTGTGAGCTAACTTAAGAGTGTTTACTTCTTGAGTTAGTCGTTCTATTTCCATCTTATCATCATCGCACGGCGTATCTAGAGTAGAATAATTACTAGCAAGTTCATCTTGACTAGCATTACTAGATTTGTCAAATAGCAAGTCATCTTCATCACTATTGAAATCAAGATACTCCGGGTGTGATATCTTGGGGCCTTTAGCCACGAAGCAACATCCAGTCCCTACATTTGATGAATCAAATATGTCGTAGGAGTCGGTTGTCACTAGTGCAAGTCCGGCAACACCTTCATATTGACTATAGTCGGAGTTGGAGTGATAGCTTCTCTCGGAGTGGTTATAGGATTCGGAGACGGAAACCCATTCACCAACATGAGCTTGATGTTTTCTTCTTGAGTAGATCTTGGTGTACATGTCCTTCTTCTCCGAGTCCGTACTTCTCCTTGAGGGTCTTCGTTCATAACGATCATCCCTACTCCTTATCTCTCTTCGAGGTGATTTGTCTCTTGAGCTTCGTCTTTCTTGGTGACACTTCTTTCCTTTTGTAAGGAGCCGTGCACTCATTGGAGTAGTGTCCAGGCTTCCCACAATTTTAGCAGTTTCGGTCACGACTTGAAGAACGCTTCTCTTCATGTCTTGAGTTGGAGCTTCGATCTTTGCTTCTATTCTTGTAGAACTTGTTGAATTTCTTGACCATGAGGCTTATCTTTTCATTTGTGACAAGGTTGTCGCTTGAGTTAGCGGGAGCATCACTTGTGGCTTTGTAAGCACCGCTAGACTTGTGGTGAAGCTCTTCCTTGTCTTTGAGTGTCATCTCATGAGCAACAATCCTAGCAATCACTTCCGTTACCTTGAGATCTTTGTAGTTGGGTATCATCTAGATCAATGTGCATACGGTGTCATATCAGTCATCCAAAGCTCGAAGTATCTTCTTGATGATGAACTTGTCTGTCATTTCCTCGCTTCCTAAGCCGGCAATCTCATTGGTGATGACAGCTAGCCTAGAGTACATCTCAGTGACTCCTTCACCATCCTTCATGTTGAACTTGTCAAGTTGACTTTGAAAAACATCAAACTTGGATTCTCTCACAGATTCTGTACCTTCGTGCCTATCAATCAAAGCGTCCCAATCTCTTTTGCATTCTCAAGATGACAATTATTTTTTTGAATTCTTTTGGGCATAGGCAGTTGAAGAGAATGTCACATGCTTGAGCATTGAGTTGCAGCATCTTCAATTCATCCACAGTCGCTTTGCGATCGGGTTCCCTTCCTTCCGCAAACAATTCACCTTGCATACCAACATGAACAATAGCCCAAACGGCGGGGTTATGACCAAGAAATGCATTTTCATTTTGTGCTTCCAAATAGCAAAATTTGTGCCATCAAAATATGGAACTCTATGGTGATAATTTCCCTTACTAGACGCCATACTCTCCTAGGTTGTGAGACCAATGCAATGGAGACCAATGCTCGAATTCCACTTGTAGGATCGAAAGTAGTGATAGAGGGGGATGATTAGACTACTTGACCAAATAAAATTCTACCTTTTCCCAATTTTAATTCTTGGCAGGTTTTAGCATTCATAGTATGTCAGGTACACCCTACACATGCATGTCTAAGAGTATAGTAGCGGAAAGTAAAGACAAGCATGTAAGTAAAGAGAGGGTAGGAAGAGCAAACGCAATTGGTGACACGATGATTTTTCCCATGGTTCCGATATGTCACACCCTGTGTTTTGCCTCCCATGACTAAGTTAACATGACTCAAAATTAGGGCCAATTAAAACTTTTTCTGTGCTTGTGATGCTTGACTTGTTAGTTGATTGCTTGTTTGCTTTCTTGTGCTCTAATTCATAAAACTCTCTCCTACTCTCAAAACTCTTTTCCTTGACCTAGAACTCTTGTCCAATGATCATGCCAGGTGTATAGGACCTAAAAATATTTTTACAAAATATTATTTTGGCTAAAAGGTATTTATTTAATTTAGGTTTTCAAAACCCCCTAATTTGAGGTTTGCAATGCAAGTCCCCAAATTTGGTGGATCCTCTTTACCCAAATGCTTTATTTGAAACCCACTATATAAATAACCTCCCAAAACCACAAAATATTATTTTAAGAGATTATTTTCATATTTTATTTAAAGGCTTTTCCTTAAGGCCAAAAATGGTCTTTTATAGAGAAAAATTATTTAAATGCTTTAAAAATATTTGAGAAAATTTAGGAAAACTCAGTGGACATATATTGTCCTTATGTAAGAGTTTCAACACATGGTCATGTTCAAAGTATTGGACAAACCCATCAAAACCATTTTTGCCTATTCCCAGCATTTGAAATATTTCTATAACAAATATTCTCCATTAAATCTAGGAAAATTCTAGCATGTCACATATGATATATGTGTTCATCTTGACAAGTTTCATCTCAATCACAATTGTTTGATTCACAAAAATATCCTAAAACCATTCTTGTCCAGAGCCAAATTTGATCTACTTTACATTGTGAAGTATCTCCTATCGATCTCAAACTTTGCGGGCATGCTCTATTATCCAAATTATAATACTACACTAAGTGGTGCATCAAGGAGAATAGATTTGTAGTCCTAGATCTACAGAAACTTGGTTCTGTTGATTTCTAGGGATTACAAAGTGTGCATTATCAACTTTCTTCATTTGAGCCGAAAACTTGTGATCAGGACCAAATAGACTTACTATTTACCCCTGGTAAATCTCAAGGTCATAGGATTCCCCTGGCTAGCCCAATCACAGCACAAACACCTTTAGCCATAAACTTGTGGACAAGCAAAGTGGGCCCAAAAAGATTCCCCTTGCCCCCAACTTTTTACCACAACATATTATAACCTCTTCTACCTCCACTAACTTTGCCATGGCCTCTGGTCAATTATTTGGGGGGGGGGGTAAATCTCTCTTATTCCCTCTCCTTTTACCATGACATCATCTCTCTTTCTCTTCTGATCATGATAATGACCCCAAACTTTTCCACAACCTCATTTGCATACTAACGCGCCTTGGCACACCCAAATATGGCATGCTCATGTGGAAAATATGAGGAAACCATCTGAATCTAGTTTATGGCGGCAAGTGTAGGCTTGTACTACAAGTACCTTTTTCCTCTCATCTCCATGACCTAAAAATTGGTGGACTTGTAGTCCCTCCATAGCTTAGTCCACTAGACATGGTTTTGTTCCAAGTAGACCACAGTAGAAACCCCTTAGACGAGCCTCCAGTTTGTTGTTGCAAACTTATCCCCTGTGGAAACCCCTCCTAACCAGCTCCATATGGGCCCCCATCTCACTAGTGCCCTACTGCATGTGTGCCTCACTCACTAGACATGGTTGGCCTACCAAAAGAGCATCCTAAATATGCCTTAGTGTGGTGACCACGCCATTGACATGAAACAACGGCGCTCTGCCACTTGACCTAATAGGTTCGCCCTTGTATGGCCTCCACAGGATGTCCCCGCATGCCAAGAACCTCCCCTCTGCCTCCCACGCCCCTCCCCAATGCTCGCAAGGCTCCAAGGAGGCTCTATCACACGCGCTCGCTGCGCCTGAGGGCATCCGAGGCATTCCCGAGCTCCCCCTCGTCACCCCGCTATTTCTACCCCTCCCCGAGCTCCCTCTCGCGCCCCCAGACGCCCCCTCTCTCCCATGGACCAGTGGAACAAGGAATTAGAGCTCTCGAGCTCCGGAAGCCCTCTCATGGCCGTGAGGTTGCTGCCTTGGCGTCGGGAGATATCCAGGCAGCTCTTGCTCCCTCCTCCCTCCTAAGCTTCGCTAGCTCCCCCTGAGTTGCCGCCCTTCCCCCCCATGCTCCCTCTTCCTCCCCTCTGTGGCAGTGGCGCGTGCCCATCATCGCCGTCGGTGCCCCTCCGCCATGGTCGAAACAACGCTCGAGAATGGCCACCCCGAGGCTGTTAGACCTCCCAAGCGGGTGCGGTAGGGCGCCCCAAGCACCCCGGTGGCC
Source organism: Hordeum marinum (assembly GCA_022496015.1). Lineage (NCBI taxonomy): Eukaryota > Viridiplantae > Streptophyta > Magnoliopsida > Poales > Poaceae > Hordeum > Hordeum marinum. The sequence continues at coordinate 195,778,288 of CM039672.1, read as the reverse complement.
GGAGCCGTCGGGACGACGTCGGTGGGCGCTCGGTCTCACCTCCCCCGCTCTCCCTTGATTCAGGCAGGAGGAGGGGGACGACCCTGCCAGGTGGGCCCTGCCTGGCAGCGACGCATCCGTCGAGCCATGGCTTAAGTGGAGGCGGGGGCACGGTGGTAACGCCTTCGCCAGGGGAAGGCGTATTCCCGTGGGTGCGCCTTCGACGTTGCCCCGTCCCTCCGCCAGGCCGAGCCACTAGGCCGGCCCAAGTCTGGCTTAGCGCACCATGCGCAGTTTAACCCAAAAGGGTATATTCCCTTTTTCCCTTTCTTTTCTATCTATTCTCAGACTTGTAAATTGCATAATAAATTCATAGTAGCTCCAAATTTAGTGATTCGAAATCCCACATATTCCTAAAATCATTTCCTATCCAAATTTGTGCATTGCACATTTTTCATAAATCTTTTCTGATAGTTGAAATTCAAATTTTAATTTGAACCATATAGAACCCCACTTTGCAAATTCCTAGGGAATTATTGGCAACTCCAAATAGGGTGATTCAAGTTCCTAGATGTATATAAATTCATGCACTAAGTGGTGAGCATTTTTCCTTACACTTATTCTGCCATGTCAATTATTGGGCCATTTATTCATATGTGACCCACTTTGAAAATCCATAGGAATATGATGCCAACTCCAAATCTAGTGAAACCACTTCCCACATGTTTCTGAAATCATGACCTATTTGTTGGGTCCGTCCACTCATTTTTACAAATATATTTTATGTTGACGTCTTAAAGGATCATCATTTCCATCATTCCCGCCATTCAAAACTCCACCTTGACCCACATCCTCCAAAACCTACTTGGTTATTTTTCTTGTGACCAGAGGTGTCCAAGAAAAATAAAACTCCTAATTATAGAGCACTTTTATTTCTCTGCTTGACATGTTGCTTATTACGGTTGCTTCCGACAATAGTTGACGAAGTAGATGAAGTGCTCGGAGTGGACGAGAAGCGGGTGAAGACCTCAAAGACATTGTTAAGCCATGCATGCAGCCCTTTGACCATCTTAAGAAACCCTTTTTAATGTATGTCATATAGCACTTTACTTTCGATATACTTGATCATGTGGAGTAGTGACCACTTCGGTGGGTTGCTTTCGATACTCTTACCATTGACACTTGCATCATGCATGACCCTACCATCTTATGAGGGTTATGTAGGTGGGTGTAGATAGGATGTCAATAGATGCTGCGCAAGTGGGTTGGGGTTTATGCATAATGATGGAAAGGAAGAAATGATTTCAAAGACTTTTCGAAACCCTCGTCGGGTGCCACAAATGCCCATGGGAGATTATGATGAGTTGGGTAACCACTTGAGAAAGAAGTGGTGTACCAGAATAAGTGAGTGTGTGTTTTCGAAAATGGAGGGCTTAAGATTTGTTGACCGTCCCAACCTTACATGCGCAACCACGATACCCCTTATGGGACAAGGCTTTGTTGATTACCTTGGTGGGTACTGGCAAGGAGCCCGCATTACTAGTGGCAGGAGTGGCATGGTCACTCTCGATACGGGGTCGTACTGGTATGTACGATCATGCGTTGTCTTCACAGGCACCGGTAGCACCGTTGGTCCCCTCATGGATGGTATGATTAGAGCGAGGATCGTGTGATGTACATCGTGAGGGCTGGGTACCAATCGAGTGGACTCTTTGTCTAGTATCGCTAGGGGAAAGGCATTGTTCAGGTGCTTACCTCGAGTATGTTTTATACCGCAAGTCGTGGATGACATGGAAGTTCCCCGAGTCTTGTGGGTAAAGTGTGCAACCTCTGTAGAGTGTAAAACTATTAGAATAGCCATGTCCACGGTCAAGGACAGTTGGGTGGTGCTGCTTATGCCACGTCCAGATGTTTCCTCAACTTGGTGTGTGTGTGTGGTGACAAGGATGATACTTGAGTCGAGTTGGATGACTCGGCATCATGACTGAACATGAGATGTTCCGACGGTACATGAGACAAGTCTGAGGACTTGGTGTGATGGTTGAACATGAGACGTCCAACCCCCTACTTATGATGATGACTATGGCGTGTTCTTATGAACACCTGGCTATGGTTGATGCATGCCCACTTAAGTTACTTGATCATGTCATTGCACTCAAAACTAGCTTTCTGTAAAACTTACCTATTAGTGCTACATCATGCATTGTTATTGCCTTGTTCCAAACATGGGTTGATTGCGAGTACATTCAAAATACTCATTGGTTTGCCACTAGTTATTTTATTGGCCGGGCATGAAAGATTGGGCTATGATGAAGATTACCTTGGTGACGGACATGCGAGCTCGGATGCTTCCCAGTCAGAATGCCTATAGGGTTAAGGCAGATGGCAATGGGTTCACGCTATCGTTGAAGATGTCTGCTGCAATTCGTATGAAGACTTTGCCATAAAGGCCATATTTGAGTAAACCGTTATGTAATGGATGTAAGACTCTTGTTATTTAGTTTCTGTGTGTTTAGTGAGCATTGATCTCTAGGATCACTATGCACGTACATTCGATGATCATGACTTATGAGTCGGGGTCCCCATAGAGCTGGTATCAAAGCCATCCTGACTGTAGGAAGCTCTTAGTTAGCATGGACGTTAGTTAGGAAAGAACTATTTTTCAGACCCTTCAAAATCACCTACAAAACCTCTATATTTCTCACCTCCCCTAAATTTTCAAAGGAAGCAAAGGTTTTTGCCTTAGGACTTCCACCACTTTTCTCTTAGCTCTCCTCGTCTGCTTTTCAAAAACTTTGCAAATGGTCGCTACTACCCTTGTGCCCCTTACCATGGGATTCCTTGTAATCCTCGTGGGTAGCCTAGAAGGAAGCCACCTTGCCACAAGATTGCTGACATATCTTGGACCCAAGTTGGCGAATCTAGACAAGGAGCTACCAACAGAAGATACCTTCTCAAAGGATGAGGATGTCAAGACTTAGATGATAGTGACACCCTCGACACAACCCTAGGATGATGCCACCCTGGCCTTCGATGACCAGGGCACAAGACATGCAATGTCATGATATGCATCACTAATAGAGCAACCCTATCCTTTTCGTTGTTATATCGGCAACCACCGGTGGATGAGAACCTCACCATTTGGTCCGCCTCACCATAGTGAGCAGGAAAATGGTTCTCATGATTCCCCGCTCTTGGTACCGATGATATCGTCAACGTGACCGGCAAGATACAACTCTACCATGCCTTGCTAAAGACAATGCATAAAAGGTTTCCTACCTGGAATGCTGAACGTCTCAAGAGACAAGAAGACATTGTCACGTTCATGAGGACACCAGAAGAACCTATCAACAACTGTTGTGAAGATTCACCTTCGTCGTCAACTCAACAGACCCAAAGTCATCAAGGGGTCTTTGGGTGCAACCAGGATTGTTTCGATGAAAAACAACCAAAGACATAGTGACACCTGAAGAAGACCTAGAAGACTAAGCGGACTCCTCTCCAAGACAAGAAGCAAGCACGATTACTGAGTCCGAGAACCCCTAGGTTAGGATAGGTCGTGTGTCCCCCATGCGAAGTCGAGTCCGTTGATGGTTCAGATGGAACCATGATGTGTGTTGCTTGTTTTTCCTGTTTGTGCTTTGGTGTAAGTCACACTTTTGCCTTAGGAAACAAGTGTGTGACTATATCACCTACCTTACCATGATGTTTGTGTTTGGCCTTTTCGGACTTGCTTGATTACACTTGCACTATACCACCCCCTTAGGCACTCTCCTCTATGCTACTTTCCTTCTTCCCCCTCTTGTCAACTGAAGACCGGCAAGACAAGATGCACCAAGGATCCACCTTGACAAACAACTGATGCCAAGGACTTCGACTATAATGGACTCAACTAAACGCAACCCCGTAGGGATTAGGCTCTTCCCTCAACACTGGAAAACCTTCCCTTGCCCAACTTATACCTCACAAGATCCCCATCACAAGTCTCTCATCACGTGTTTAATACACGGATTTGCCAGAGCACTTATTGAGCTTCAATAATCCCCTGCTTTGCACTGGGATCATTATGGACCTAGTGATCATAGTGAACAAACATCCTTTATTCCTACTCTAGCACAAGAACCTTGATGCCATAGGAAGGATCGTTCTAAGGGTATACTATTTGCTAACAGTGATCTGATTTAGCCATAATAGATGTCTTGAGGAGGCAGTTGAGACCCTTGGGTGGATTACGAGGCTTAATGTTGGTAGATGAGCTTGGTGGATCAAGATTGATAGAGTAGCATAACTTAGTTGTCCCTTGAGAAAATTGGGTTAGTAGGACAAATATGGTCACAAGCTGGAATTCTTGGTGGATACATGACCTGACTTTGGCAAGTGACGCTTGATGGTGGATTGATGGTGATATGATAGTAACTGGAGTATCCAGTAGGGAATTATTACTAGATGTAAGCCTTGGATTTAAATGGGTGATATTAGTAGGCGCTCAAGATCAACTAAACCACATGGGTCGGAGTAAGTTAGATTTAGTCCAATGATCCTGATCATGATACCATATCTCTCGGTGGATGATAATTAGAAAGAATCAGATGATGATAGCAATAATTTAAGGATCTATATAAGCTCGACCTTGGAGTGTAGTGGGCCATGAGATTGGAAGTTCATGACAATAGTCCTTGCAACGATATGTGGATTATATGAACTCGGGGAGATTATGCTGGACGCCATCGATGCTGGATTTGTAACAGTAATGGATCTTGTAATAGAGGATGATTTTCGTGGAATGATTAAATTGGATTCATTGGAAGGAAACAAGATCTCAGAGTGGTTTATTCCATGTAACCTCCAGCATAGTAATGCAATACCTTAGACCTTGGATAGGTCAGAAGGACACTTGGATTTGTAGTGTCATGGTCAAGCTTAGCGTCTTGTAAATTATCCCGAGGATGTTTATATAGGGATATATGTGAGTTGGCTATAGTATACATATGAGATTTTCGGTATAGCCCTTATCTCAAACCGTGGAGATGTGAGTAGCATGTGTACTATTGGAGTGGACTTATATGAGATGATACCTTGGGTGAAATAGGGTGATTTTGTTTGGAGTAATAGGCAGTACTATTGGCATCTAATAGCTATGATCAGGATAAGATGGTAGACGTTCACTCATATCCTAAGCTCCTTGAAACCTCGAAGCTTTACCGAGCAACAATGTGGTCAGGTTATGACCATAGGCCTTGGCTCTAAGTCGTCGACTATGGACGATACTCCACTCCGACCTCCACCAGACATGTTCATATGGAAGGCGGCCACTAGGACCTGTATTAGGTTGGACCACGAACCCTTGACACTTGTGACCATCTCGGACGAATGCCCGCTCCTCTCACCTATACCATGAGCAATGTGTTTATGTGATACCCAAGGAAATAGATAGTTGTCCTCTAGGATGACATACTTATTTACCCAATGAGAGGAGGAACACCTTGGCCTTGTTTGGACTAGCACCAGGAACACTAACTACCAAGCCACTAAGCTCAGTCTTAGGGGCGAGACCCAACATAGACCTTGCCACGGAGTGACGAATAGACCAAACACTCGAAGACCCTCCAGTAACGTGCATCCATGATGATGAAGACAAACGACCAAGAAGAATGAAGAATCTACCTTGGAAACTTACTTAAGCAAAAGATCTCGACGAGAAGCCCACGATGATGCACCTCAGCACTCTCAAGGATGGAGACCACCTACGACTGAAGACCTCCTTCTTTAAGGAAGCTAACGACTTCCCCATCAACGAGAAGCTACACCGAGACTCGACCCTTCTATTCTAACACGAGAAATCTAGATGTCACTAATCAACGTGAGCAACCCCGGGACAGCACAGTCACATTGCTTGGCTAGGTATTCCGACTTTGGGATACACACGCAAGCCAGTCCCTTGCTAGCACCTCAGCCGCCAAACCCTCGACCATTAGACGAGCCTAGCATTTTACGAGAACCACGTTCAACCTTAGATGAAGTTAACGATGCACTCGAAGACATGTCATCAAGCATTTCAAAATCCAGAGGGACAACCACACCGGAATAGAAGCCACATGGGAACGTGAAGACAACCTCACCTCTGAATTTCCGCATCTCTTCTACGCCTAGCCGAGGAATCTCGGGGACGAGATTCTTGTAAGGGGGGTAGGTCTGTCACACCCTGTGTTTTGCATCCCATGACTAAGTTAACATGACTCAAAAATTAGGGCCAATTAAAACTTTTTCTGTGCTTGTGATGCTTGACTTGTTAGTTGATTGCTTGTTTGCTTTCTTGTGCTCTAATTCATAAAACTCTCTCCTACTCTCAAAACTCTTTTCCTTGACCTAGAACTCTTGTCCAATGATCATGCCATGTGTATAGAACTTAAAACTATTTTTACAAAATATTATTTTGGATAAAAGGTATTTATTTAATTTAGGTTTTCAAAACACCCTAATTTGAGGTTTGCACTGCAAGTCCCCATATTTGGTGGATCCTCTTTACCCAAATGCTTTATTTGAAACCCACTATATAAATAACCTCCCAAAACCACAAAATATTATTTTAAGAGATTATTTTCATATTTTATTTGAAGGGTTTTTCTTAAGGCCAGAAATGGTCTTTTATAGGGAAAAATTATTTAAATTCTGTAAAACTATTTGAATTTTTTTAGAAAAACTTAGTGGACATATATTGTCCTTATATAAGAGTTTCAACACATGGTAATGTTCAAAGTATTGGACAAAACCCATTAAAACCATTTCTGCCTATTCCCAGCATTTGAAATATTTCTATAACAAATATTCTCCATTAAATCCAGGAAAAATCTAGCATGTCAAATATGATATATGTGTTCATATTGCCAATTTTCATCTCAATCACAATTGTTTGATTCACAAAAATATCCTAAAACCATTCATATCCAGAGCCAAATTTGACCTACTTTACATTGTGAAGTATCTCTTATTGATCTAAAACTTTGTGGGCATGCTCTACTACCCAAATTATAATACTATAGTAAGTGGTGCATCAAGAAGAATAGATTTGCAGTCCTAGATCTACAGAAACCTGATTCTGTTGATTTCTAGGGATTACAAAGTTTGCATTATCAACTTTCTTCATTTGAGCTGAAAACTTGTGATCAGGGTGTGACAGACCTACCCCCCATCTCACCAGTGCCCTACTGCATGTGTGCCTCACTCACTAGACATGGCTGGCCTACCAAAAGAGCATCCTAGACATGCCTTGGCAGGCTGAGCACACCGTTGACATGCAACAATGGCGCTCTGCCACTTGACCTCGTTGGTTAGCCCTTGTCTGGCCTCGACGGGATGTCCCCGCATGCCAACAACCTCCCCTATGCCTCCCACACCCCTCCCTGATGCTCGTAAGGCTCCAAGGAGGCTTTTTACACACATGATCGCCACGCCCGAGGGCATCCGAGGCGCTCCCGAGCTCCCCCTCGTCGCCCCCAATTTCTACCCTCCCCGGGATCCCTCTCATGCCCCCGGACGCTCCCCTCTCTCCCATGGACCCCCCACACCAAGGCATTAGAGCTCCCGAGCTTCGGAAGCCCTCTCATGGCCGTGAGGTTGCTGCCTTGGCCTCGAGAGAAATCCAGGCAACTCTGGCTCCTTCATCCCTCCTAAGCTTTGTCAGCTCCCCCTGAGTTGCTGCCCTTCTCCCCCATGCTCCCTCTTCGTGCCCTTCACGACAGTGGCACGTGCCCATCATTGCCGTTGGTGCCCCTTCGCCATGGTCGAAACAACGCTTGGAGACGGCCTCCCAGGGGCTGTTAGACCTCCCAGGCGGGTGCGGTAGGGTGCCCTGAGCACCCCGGTGGCCGGAGCGCCGCTCGAGGTGTCCGGAGCCGCTGGGCACTCGGTCTTGCCTCCCCCGCTCTCCCCTGCTTCAGGCGAGAGGAGGGGGACGACCTTGCCAGGTGGGCCCCTCCTAGCAGCGACCCACCAACCGGGCCGTGGCTTAAGTGGAGGCGTGGGCGCGGTGGTAACGCCTTCGCCAGGGGAAGGCGTATTCCCCTGGGTGCGCCTTCGACGTCGCCCCATCCCTCCGCCAGGCCGAGCCACTGGGCTGGCCCAAGTCTGGCTCAATGCACCGTGCGCAGTTTAACCCAAAAGGGTATATTCCCTTTTTCCTTTTCTTTTCTATTTCTTCTCATACTTGTAAATTGCATAATAAATTCATAGTAGCTCCATATTTAGTTATTCAAAATCCTAGATATTCCTAAAATCATTTCCTATCCAAATTTGTGCATTGCACATTTTTTCATAAATCTTTTCTGATAGTTCAAATTCAAATTTTAATTTGAACCATATAGAACCCCACTTTGCAAATTCCTAGGGAATTATTGGCAACTCCAAATAGGGTGATTCAACTTCCTAGATGTATATAAATGCATGCACTAAGTGGTGAGTATTTTTCCTTACACTTATTCTGCCATGTCAATTATTGGGCCATTTATTCATATGTGACCCACTTTGAAAATCCACAGGAATATGATGCCAACTCCAAATCTAGTGAAACCACTTCCCACATGTTTCTGAAATCATGACCTATTTGTTGGGTCTGTCCACTCATTTTTACAAATATATTTTATGTGGACGTCTTAAAGGATCATCATTTCCATCATTCCCGGCATTCAAAACTCCACCTTGACCCACATACTCCAAAACCTACTTGGTTATTTTTCTTGTGACCAGAGGTGTCCAAGAAAAATAAAACTCCTAATTATAGAGGACTTTTATTTCTCTGCTTGAGGTGTTGCTTATTACGGTTGTTTCCGACGGTAGTTGACGAAGTAGATGAAGTGCTCGGAGTGGACGAGAAGCAGGTGAAGACCTCAAAAACATTGCTAAGCCAGGCAAGCAGCCCTTTGACCATATTAAGAAACCCTTTTTAATGCATGTCATATAGCACTTTACTTTCGATATACTTGATCATGTGGAGTAGTGACCACTTCGGTGGGTTGCTTTCGATACTCTTACCACTGACACTTGCATTGTGCATCACCCTACCATCTTATGAGGGTTCTACGGGTGGGTGTAGATAGGATCTTAATAGATGCTGCGCAAGTGGGTTGGGGTTTATGCATAGTGATGGAAAGGAAGAAATGATTTCAAAAACTTTTCGAAAACCTCGTCAGGTGCCACAAATGCCTGAGGGAGATTATGATGAGTTGGGTAACCACTTGACAAAGAAGTGGTGTATTGGAATAAGTGAGTGTGTGTTTTCGAAAACTTAGGGTTTAAGATTTGTCGACCGTCCCAACCTTACATGCGCAACCACGATACCCCTTATGGGACGGGGATTTGTTGATTACCTTGGTGGGTACTGGCAAGGAGCCCGCATTACTAGTGGCGGGAGTGGCATGGTCACTCTCGATACTGGGTCGTACTGGTATGTACAATCATGCGTTGTCTTCACAGGCACCGGGAACACCGTTTGTCCCCTCATGGATGGTACGATTAGAGCGAGGCTCGTGTGATGTACATCGTGAGGGCTGGTACTAATCGAGTGGACTCTTTGTCTAGTATTGCTAGGGGAAAAGGCATTGTTCGGTTGCTTACCTCGGGTATGTTATATACTGCGAGTCATTGGTGACACAGAAGTTCCCCGAATCTTGTGGGTAAAGTGTGCAACCTCTGTAGAGTGTAAAACTATTCGAATAGCCGTGTCCGCGGTCAAGAACAGTTGGGTGGTGCTTCTTATGCCACGTCCAGATGTTTCCCCAACTTGGTGTGTGTGTGTGTGTGGTGACAAGGATGATACATGAGTCGAGTCAGATGACTCGGCATGATGACTGAACATGAGATGTTCCGACGGTACATGAGACAAGTCTGGGGACTTGGTGTGATGGTTGAACATGAGACATCCAACCCCCTACTTATGATGATGACTATGACATGTTCTTATGAACATCTGACTATGGTTGATGCATGCCCACTTAAGTTACTTTATCATGTCATTGCACTCAAAACTAGCTTTCTACAAAACTTACCTATTAGTGCTACATCATGCATTGTTAGTGCCTCGTTCCAAACATGGGTTGCTTGTGAGTACATTCGAATTACTCATTGGCTTGCCACTTGTTATTTTATTCACCAAGCATGAAAGATCGGGCTATGATGAGGATTACCTTGGTGACGGACATGCGAGCTAGGACGCTTCCCAGTCAGAATGCTTGGAGGGTTAAGGCATATGGCAATGGGTTCATGCTGTCGTTGAAGATTTCCGCTGCAATTCGTATGAAGACTTGGCCATAAAGGCCATATTTGAGTAAACAGGTATGTAATGGATGTAAGACTCTTGTTATTCAATTTCTGTGTGTTCAGTGAGCATTGATCTCTATCACAATGCACGTACATTCGATGATCATGACTTATGAGTCAGGGTCCCCACACGATAGGTGGTGCTGTCGTATGTCCACGTTCATGGAGTCTTCAACCCACGGAGGGTAACGGTCGTGAGAGTCCATGGAGGTCTCTACCCACAAAGGGTTCCACGAAGAAGCAACCTTGACTATACCATGACGGCCTACGTCCACGGAGGACTAGCCTAACTCGGGGTAGATCTTCATGAAGTAGGCAATCTTCTTTCCCTTACAAACTTCTTGGTTCACTCCAAAACACGAAGTAGGAGGCTCCCAAGCGACACCTAACCAATCTAGGAGGCACCACCCTCCAAAAGGTAATAGGCTCGATAGTGTCGATGAACTTCTTGCTCTTGTGCTTCAAGATGATAGACTCCTCAACACACAATCACTCTCTCACGGCTTGGTAGAAGAGGTTGATTGGCTGGAAAGAAACTTGGGGAGGCTAGAGATTAAGATTCATATGGTTAAAACGGAATGGCATGATCTCAACACATGAGTAGGTGGCTCTCTTTCAGAAAATCAGTAGGTATGAGTGGGGAACTGTTTAGACTGCTTATCTTACGAGTGAGTGGTGGTGGAGGGGTATATATACGCATCTCCAAAAATCCAACCATTACACCTAATAACTCAGACTCAGTGGAACCGATGTGTGAATCTCGGTTGTACCGAGTTGCCTGAAAGGTAGCAACTTTCGAATCTCGGTGAGACCAATAAATAAAACTCGGTTGCACCGATAAGGTGACCAACAGTCAGATTGCCAATCTCGGTGACGCCGATTCACAAAACTCGAAGGAACCAATTTTGTAAAATTGTGTAACAGGAAGTTGGCAACCCAAACTCGATGGCACCGAAGAAGAATCGGTTGCACCGAAAAGCTAGGGTTTGGCTGAGTCTATCTGAGGTTTGGAATCGGTGGCACCGAGTGGAATGTGTTGGTTGCACTGATTTTGAGTATTTGGCTTTGGAAAGACTTTTGTGGAAGAGCTTGTGGGTGAATGTGGTGACTAGCACTTGTGCACGTATGAGCATTTTGTTCACCAACAAAACCTTACCCCCTTTTAATAGTATTGTCTTTCCTATGGACTCAAAGTGATTTCTCACAAAAGGTAAATAGTAGAGTCCTTTGCTTGAAGCTTTGCCAAACTATCTCCTTGCATCTTGGGGTATTCCACAATCCCTTTGCCAACCCATCATTGAACTTTTCCTTAAATATGCTTAGTGGAAAACATTAGTTCAATGACATATATGTTGTTATTAATTACCAAAACCACCAAGGGAACAAATGTGCTTTCAAACATCGTAATTGAACCTTATTAGATATGGTGCTTTCTATGATGCCTCTTGCCGATTTGCCACTATCCTTTTGGGGTTATGCATTAGAGACAACTGCATTCACTTTAAATAGGGCACCATCGAAATCCATTGAGATGACGCCATATGAACTGTGGTTTGGCAAGAAGCCAAAGTTGTCATTTCTTAAAGTTTGGGGATGTGATGATTATGTCAAAAAGCTTCAGCCTGAAAAGCTGGAACCCAAAGCGGAGAAATGCTTCTTCATAGGATACCCAAAAGAGATAGTTGGGTATACCTTCTATCTCAGATTTGAAGGAAAAGTGTTTGTCGCTAAAAATGGAATATTTCTTGAGAAAGAGTTTCTCTCGAAAGAATTGGGTGGGAGGAAAATAGAACTTGATGAGGTTATTGAACCTTTACTTCAACCAGCGAGTAGTGTAGCACAAAAAGATGTTGTTGATGAGGTTATTGAACCTTTACTTCAACCATCGGTTGAAGAGGAAGTTAATGATCATGATCATGAAACTTCGGATCAAGTTACTATTAAACCTCGTAGGTCGACTAGGGCGTGTGCTGATCCTGAGTGGTACGACAACCCTGTCTTAGATGTCATGTTGTTGACCTATGAGGTATGGAGAAGCGATGATGGGCCCAGATTTCGAGAAATGGTTAGAGGCCATGAAATCCGAGATGGGATCCATGTATGAAAACAAAGTATGGACTTTGGAAGTATTACCTGAAGGGAGAAAGGCCATTTTGAACAAATGGATCTTTAACAGGAAGATGGACGCGGACGGTAATGTCACCGTCTATAAATCTCGACTTGTGGCAAAGGGTTTTTCACAAGTTCAAGGAGTTAACTAGGATGAGACCATCTCACCCCTAGCGATGCTTAAGTCCGTCAGATTCATGTTAGCAATAGCAGCATATTTCAACTATAAAATTTGCCAGATGGATGTCAAAATAGCATTCCTTAATGGTTTCCTCAAGTAAGAGTTATATATGATACAACCGGAAGGTTTTGTCGATCCAGAGAATGCTAACAAAGTTTGCAAACTCCAGCGATCCATTTATCCACTAGTGCAAGCATCTCGGAGTTGGAATCTGCGCTTTGATGAGGTGATCAAAGCGTTTGGGTTTATACAAGTTTACGGAGAAGCTTGTATTTACAAGAAAGTGAGTGGGAGCTCTATAGCATTTCTAGTATTATATGTGGATAACATATGGCTGATTGGAAACAATATAGAAATGCTGGAAAGCGTGAAGGAATATTTGAACAAGAGTTTTTCAATGAAGGACCTATGAGAAGCTGCGTTCATATTAGGCATTAAGATCTATAGAGATAGATCGAGACGCTTAATAGGAATTTCACACAGCACATACCTTGACATAGTTTTGCGGAAGTTTAAAATGGATCAGTCCAAGAAGGGGTTCTTGCCTGTGTTGCAAGGTGTGAAGTTGAGTAAGACTCAATGCCCAGTGATTGCAGAAGATAGAGAAAAGAAGAATGTCAGCCCCTATGCTTCAGCCATAGGCTCTATCGTGTATGCAATGTTGTGCACAAGACCCGATGTCGGCCTTGCCATAAGTATGTCCGGAAGGTTTCAAAGTGATCCAACAAAGGAGCACTGGACAGCAGTCAAGAATATCCTTAAGTACCTGAAAAGGACTAAGGAAATGTTTCTCGTTCATGGAGGTGATCAAGAGATCGTCGTAAAGGGTTACGTTGATGCAAGCTTTGATACTGATCCGGATGACTCTAAGTCGCAAACCGGATACATATTTATTCTCAATAGGGGAGCGAAAAATTGGTGCAATTCCAGGCAGAGCATGGTAGACGATTTTACATGCGAAGCGGAGTACATCCCAGCCTCGGAGGCATCGAAGGAAGGTTTCTGGATGAAGGAGTTCATGAGATATCTTGGAGTAGTGCCCAGTGCATTGAATCCTATGGATCTGTTCTGTGACAACACTGGTGCCATTGCTCTGGCCAAGGAACCAAGGTTTCACAAGAGGACCAGACAGATAAAGCGATGCTTCAATTCCATCCACGAATACATCAAGGAGGAGGACATAAATATTTGCAAAGTGCACACGGATCTGAATGTCATAGACCCGTTGACTAAACCTCTTCTAATGGCTAAACATGATCAACACCAGAACTGTATGGGTGTTAGATTCATTACAATGTAAATCACATAGTGATGTGAGCTAGATTATTGACTCTAGTGCAAGTGGGAGACTATTGGAAATATGCCCTAGTGGCAATAATAAAATGGTATTATTATATTTCCTTGTTCATGATAATCGTTTATTACCCATGATATAATTGTATTGATTGGAAACACATTGCATGTGTGGATACATAGACAACACTATGTCCCTAGTATGCCTCTAGTAGACTACTCGTTGATCAAAGATGGTCAAGGTTTCCTAGCCATAGACATAAGATGTCATTTGATAACGGGATCACATCATTGGAAGAATGATGTGATGGACAAGAACCAAACTTAAACATAGCATATGGTCATGTCAGTTAATTGATATAGTTTTCTGCATGTCAAAGTATTTGTTACTATGACCACGAGATCATGCAACTCACTGACACCGGAGGAATACCTTGTGTGTGTAAAATGTCACAACATAACTGGGTGACTATAAAGATGCTCTATAGGTATCTTTGCGGGTGTTAGTTTAGTGGGCATGGATCAAGACTGGGATTTGTTACTCTATGTGACAACGAGGTATCTCAGGGCCCACTCAGTAATACAACATCACAACAAGCCTTGCAAGCTATGTGACTAAAATTTTAGCCATGGGATCTTGTATTATGGAATGATTAAAGAGACTTGCCGATAACAAGATTGAACTAAGTATAGAGATACCGACAATCAAATCTTGGGCAAGTAACATACCTAAAAACAAAGGGAACATCATACGGGATTAACTGAATCCTTGACACAGAAGTTCAACCGATAAAGATCTTGGTAGAATATGTAGGAACCAATATGGGGATCCAGGTCCCGCTATTGGTTATTGACCGTAGAGGTGTCTCGATCATGTCTACTTAGTTCTCGAACCCACAAGGTGTACACACTTAACGTTCGATGACATTTCGATAGTATAGAGTTATGTATGGTGGTGACCGAAGGTTGTTCAGAGTCCTGTATGAGATCCCGGACGTCACGAGGAGCTTCAGATGGTCTGGAGGTAAAAATTGATATATAGGAAGTCCCGTTTTGGTCACCGGAAAAGTTTCGGGCACTTCGATGGTGACCAAAACGGGACTTCCTATATATCAATTTTTACCTCCAGATGGTGTGGCGATCCCGGAAGTCCCGCACCAGGGGCTGGTCAAAGCCCCCACTGAGGCCTATGCTGTTGGGGAAGGAAAACCCCAAAGGTGGAAAGGGTTTCCAAGTGGATAGGAGGAATCCTACTCCTAGTAGGATTGGAGTAGGACTCCTCCACCTCCCACTTCGGCCACACCAAAGGGGCAACCCTTGGGGCACCGGCCTCCCTCCCCTCACTCCTATATATACTAGTGGATTTGAGGGCAGACCTAACCCTAATTGCCAAATGCTGCCCTCTTCTTCCTCCAAATCGTTTTCTCCTCTAGTCTAGTTTCGGAGGTGCTTACGCGAAGCCCTGCCAGAATAGTTCCACCACCACCACCGCCGTGCCATCATGCTGCCAGAGAACTCATCTGTATCTCTGCTACCTCTTTTGGGATCAAGAACGCGGAGATCGTCATCGAGTTGTACGTGTGCCGAACGCGAAGGTCTCGTCCGTTTGGTGCTAGATTGATACGGGTCGTTACTGGATCGCGAGACGCTCGGCGATTTGGATCGCGAAGACGTTCGACTACATCAACCGCATTTCTTAACGCTTCCCTCTTAGCGATCTACAAGGGTATGTAGATCCATTCTCCCTCTCGTAGATGCTCATCTATAAAATCCCAAAACTCCAAGTTTTGGAATGTTATATTAAATTAAATATATTGATTGATTGTTTGATTGAGTGACTAAATTTGAGTGAATTTGAAACTTAACAAAAACTTTTGAATGAGAGGGAATAAAATGACTTTCCCCATTACTTTTGAATTCAGATTCATTCAACTCAAATCAATGAGGGAAGATGACATGAATTGTTCAAAACAAAGTATTTGAAAGGTGAATTTGAAAACTACTAAAACTTTTCTATTTATGGAATCTATTTAATATTTGGTACTATTTCAAAGTTTGAATGAATTCAAATCCGCTTGCCCAAATTCAAAATATTGAGAGGAGCAATATGACACTCCAAACCAGGGGCCATTTGAATTATATTTGAACTTATAAAAACCTAGAAGACTATTTTGAAAATATATCATAATGGATTTCAAAATAAATTCTTAAAGTGGTTTTCAAAGTTAGTTTTCTCCAAAAATAAGATACATGGAAAATAGGGTAAAATGATTCCCTTAAATATAAAAATGGATAAAGATGAATATGAAAATATGTTGGTATTTTCAAAATGTTTTCTTTGCATTTTATTTGCAACAAAAACACTGTTTGAATTTTCTGATTTTGTGAGATTTGTTTTGGGTCTAAAAATATGTTAATGTTTTAGGAAATATTTTTTTGGTCATTTTGATATATAATATGTCTATATAAAACTTTATTTATAGTTTTTTGTTTTTTTGTTCCTTGTGTTTGTAAAAAAACAAAATTGCCGCATCCCACCAACGAATACAATGAAGGCCCAACCCACTCAGGATCATCTTCAACCTTGAATCCTTAGTGGACATGAGCCAGAGAACACGTACATTCCCCACCGCACAACGCCCCATGCCTTCCCTCCTCTCCCTTGCCGTCAATCTTCTCTGAATGGAACCCTGCAACTTCCCCGCACCTTCCTCACCTATTAAGACGTGAATCAATGCCCAAGATTTCCTTGCCGGATTTTGTCTCCGTGGCCGTACGCACCTGGATACCTCCCCTCATCTATAAATACCGCCTCCTCGAAGCCATCTCTCCCCTCGACCGATTCACCCTCCTCGGGATCCCCTTCCCCCTCCCCACAGCCTGTAATTGCTTGCCGGAGTTCGCATTCTCCTTTGGCTTCTCCATCGTGCCCAAGGACGAGCACGAGTTTTCCATCGTGTTTCCGGGTACTTCCTCGACACCCACTTCCTCGTACCATTCTTGTTTTCCTCCGGGAGTCACTGTGTCACCGGATCCGAGCTCATCTCCTTCATCTTCTCCAACTCCAGCAACTAACTTCGACAAGTTTCCCGAAAATCTCGTATTGCAGTTTTTTTCCAGAAAAGTAGCAATCTTAGAAAATCCTTCTCAATTAGTATACAACTCCAAATTGAGTGATTCTTTTTGCTGTAGTTTCGGATGGTGCACTTGGATTTCAAATTTAAGTATTGTAGTTTTGAATTTGCTTACTTTTTGTTCAAATTACTAATTTGGCACTATCTTCAGATTTATAATATATTTTTGATAGATCCTTTTTGCCACTGTTTTATTATTAATTGGCATGTCTAGTAGCATTGATTTTTAGATTTATTTAAATTGGGATTTTAGCTAAAACAGTATTGTGTTGTTTATATAGTTGTTTTGGTCATTTAATTATTGTTTTTAATTATTTTTAGTTAGTTCTTTTTGTAGTTTTCACATGTGGTTATATGATTCTGTTAGATTATAGTAGATAAATTTGTATAACGAGTTATTATTATTTAGCTATTGTTTTGTTGTATTGTTGTGTAGTTATTTAACTAGAGTAAATAGAATAGTTTTATCGTCACGAAAGTAATTCTTTTGCCACATCAAGTTGTTTTTATTGTTGTTTTTGTTGATAACTAGATAGTAATTTTAGTTATTAAAGTATTTCCTTTTTCTAGTTAATTGTTTATTAAATTGGTTGTTGTTAAATAATTGTTTAATTATTTTATATTCTGTTATTTAGTGTTTAGAGTAATTTAGTATCGTTATGATAGAATTCGAGTGAGTCGGTTTCTCTCTAGTTTTCTTTAAAGTTTTCTTTGGATTTTTATTTTGGTTTCCTTTGATTAAATTATTGTTTTCCTTGATTGTTTTATTTTTAGCTTTACTCGCTGTTATTTCTTGTTTGTTAATATGTTCTCTTATTGTGTGAATTGTTTGTTTTGTTAGATTATCCGGAGTGTGAATCTTGTCATTACGAAGCTTTATACCTAAGACGGCTTCATCCCAGGTTCACGTATGTGGCCAATTAGCGATCTGTCCGCTTCTACAACACATTCTTGGGACCTCGGCTCGTGCAACTTATTGGGACTAGAAAGATAATGATAGTGATCGGTTACAATCTTTTACAATGTCCAAATGCCCTCTCTACTGACACTAAATTGACCATGAGTCTCACACGTTGTTCTTGTAGTGGCCTTTGATTACTCGGTTTCTCATTGCCCCTGATTACTGCAAACTATATATTTCTAGTATATATTTCTAGTATATAGTTCGATCATGATGACACTTTGTCTGGCTCTTTCTGATACTAAATCCAATCTTGCCAGCATACGTGTTGTACATGTCATATGCTTTACGCTCTTATTCGAATCACATTCCCATTTTGGGAATGATCAAAGCTTGCCCAACTTTATCAACCGCCTACAATAAAAAGAGTTGAAAATTAAAGTTACATTACCACAATGTAAAATATATATTATGTTCTTCTTCACAACACATTAAGTTTACATTAGGTGTGTCATGGACGGAATACTTTGTTTTGAACAAGCTATTGTACTATCAAGCCAAATATCAGCAAATCACTGTGTGCAAAATATATTAATATGTCATGCTCCAATTGTTCATTATAGAGAAACATCTTATCTTGATTTCCTGATCTAGCATTTGGCATGACAATGTACAGTACACATGCATGCTAAGATTGTTGTAAGGGGCAATGTCGAAGAACCAGTCAACGACCATACATGTTGCGTCTCCTTGCCGTCAGCTCCACAACAATTGTCAATTACACCGTCCTCTCGGTCTCTTTATCCAGTGATGGTGGTTGTGTCATACTCCTGGTCTTTTGTTACATGTGGTAGAGGCAAGTCTATGTCGCATGTTGCTGCCTCCGGCGCCACTGTCCATGACGGGTCATACGAGGTGGAGCACCGACGTCCTCATCTGCGTAGTTTACATGGTCCAAGGTGGCGACAATGACAGACTATGGCATGGTGACTCCAGTCCTTCTCGGTAGAGGTGACACTTCAAGCATCAGGAGAAGGTCCGCGATGGCCATGACTATCATTCCGGACTAATGTAGCCACGGGAGAGAGAGGGCAGTGAGGCGTTTTGGCATGATGCAGCCATCGCCGGCCCAGGGATCCCATGCCCACCAGTCCAATCGCGTGGAGAAGAGGGCCCCGGTCGCTCAGCCATGGAAACTATGATTATCGCGGAAGTAATTTATACGAGCCACATAGTCATTTCCTGGAGCTGACTCCAGGTACTCGAGCCAAGAAATGTATGCATAGGTGCAGATGAGAGGATATCGTTAGATGAAGAGAAGGGATAGGTGGCGACAAATTAAAATGGGTACACATAGCGAGAGGTTTGCAGCCCATCTCCACTAATTTTTTCCATCACCTAGTCCCATGTTGGAGCCGCCTAGAGCCAAGGATCCTCGAGGGTGGGGTCCCATCTGGTCGGGATCCAGGGGTCTGCCATGATATATTATCATGAGAACATTTGGTCGATATCCAAGGGTCACTACGTGCTACCACACTATTAAGCTCAATAGTATGATGATGTCCTACAGGAGCACAAGGCTAGTTGAAGCATAATTAGTAGGAAGTATTGTAACACATATTATATGTCAAACCTAGAGAGCTAAAGAATGGCTACTACAAGTGCCCCAACAACGTTGCCATGAAAGCAGCTATGCTTGCATCCAAACGGTTGTTTGAAAGTAGTATATTTTATCATTGCTATGAGTATGGTAATAAATGGATTTAAGTAATTACAAATTAGAAGATAAAGTAAACTTGACTAGAACTATAAATAAAAGTGGTTCTAGGTGTAGGATTGAATAGAATGAAATACAATGTATAGGCTTTCATTCTCACTAGTACTAGGTGGATGACTAACTCGCAGTGAGCTACTGATATTGTAAGTGGCATCACAAACATCGTTACTTTCCAATTGCCGCTGGTAGAGTAGTTCGATGCCCTTTTTTGTCACCATGATGCCATCTAGTAGAAAGCGATTAAGGCCACAAGAACCAGAACAAGGTATTACACTCTATGGTTATCCCTTACTCCTTAGAACCAAGGATCCTCAAGGGTGGGAGCCCATCTAGTCGGGATCCAAGGATCTCCCATGATATATTAGCATGAGCACGTTTGGCCGGTATCCAAGGGTCACTACGTGCTACCACACTATCAAGCTCAATATTATGTTGATTTCCTGCAGGATCACAAGGCTAGTTGAAGCATAATTAGTAGGAAGTAGTATAACCCATATTATGTGTCAAACCTAGAGAGCTAAAGAATGGCTACTACTGGTGCACCAACAGTGTTATCGTGAAAGTAGCTATGCTTGCATCCAAACCATAGTTTGAAAGTAGTATATTTTATCATTGCTATGAGTGTGATAATAAAGGAATATAGTAAGTACAAATTATAATATAAAGTAAACTAGACTAGAACCGTAAATAAAAGCGGTTGTAGGTATAGAATTAAATAGCATGAAAGACAATGTCTAGCTTTTAATTCTCACTAGTTCTAGGTGGACCACTAACTAGATACGGTCTACTTATATTATAGGTGGTGTCACAAACATTCTTACTTTCCAACTGCTGCTGGCAGAGTAGTTCAATGCCCTCTCTCTATCACCACAATGCTCTGCCATAGAAAGTGATTAAGGTTACAAGGACTGGAACAAGGTATTACATACTATGGTGATCCCTTACTCCTTAGAAAAATAAACCATGCTTTATTGATACCCAAGGATTGTCACTCCTATGTGTAGTACATAGTACCTAACGATGTTCCTACATGTAAGACATCAGTAATACACACCTGACCAAAAGATCACACAAACTCATCTATATACACTATCTATGTGCAAGTGCTCATAAGATCATATGAAAGGACGTCTCCCAACATAGCATCATGTACAACAGGAATACAGTAAAACTGGAGGATTACTTAATACCACATTTCAATGTTTCATACTAGATTATACGTCAACTATAACCGGATGAACCACTCCAACATAGATGAATAAGAATAATGCTACAAAGATGAGTAATTCATTAAATTTAGCACCATGCTTAAATCTTACAAATGCAGTATCAATGGAGAAGAATATGGAGATGGCGATGGTCGACGCCACACACGGCCTAGGGTCGGCACATGATGACAATGGTGGCGCCTCCTACTCCTCCTCTTTGTGTGGATTGTGGTGGTGCAACCATATGAAAGCACATTTGCTCCCTTGGTGGTTTTGGTAATTAATAACAACATATATATCATTGAACTAATATATCCACTAAGCATATTTCAGGAAAATTTCAATGATGGGTTGGCAAAAAGATTGTGGAGAAACCCTAGATGCAAGAAATTGGATTAGCAAAGCTTCAAGCAAAATGACTCTACATTTTACCTTGTGAGAAATCACTTTTAGTCCATAGGAAAAGCCAATACTATTAAAAGGGGGTAAGGTACTGATTATTGAACAAGATGCTCCACGTGCACAAGTGATAGTCACCAAAAACACCCACAAACTCACCCACAAACGTCTGTCCTAGCCAATTCATAAAAACTGGCAATGCCAACAAATTCCACTCGGTCCCACCGATTCCCAACCTCAGATAGAGCCGTGCCAGACCCTAGCACATTGGTGCAACTGATTCCACTCGGTGCCACCGAGTTTAGCTTGCCAACTTTCTGTTACCTCGATTCACAAAATCGAAAGCTCCAAGTTTTTGGATCAGCGTTACCGAGATTGGGATTCTGACCATTGGACACCTTACCGGTACCATCGAGATTTCTATATCGGTCTCACCGAGATTTGAAAGTTGCTACCTTTGGAACAACTCGGTATCATCGAGATTCACACATCAAGATTCAAAGGTAGAATTTTTATTTGGTCAAGTTGTCTAATCACCCCCGTCTAGACATACTTTCGATCCTACAAGGGGTATCAGACCTTTGGTCTCCATTGCATTGGTTTCACAACCTAGGAGAGTATGGCATCTAGCAAGGGAAACTATCACCGTAAAGGTTCGTACTTTGATGGCACAAATTTGGCTAGTTGGAAGCACAAAATGAAAACGCATATTCTTTGTCATAACCCCGTCGTTTGGGCTGTTGTTCGTGTTGGATTGCAAGGTGAATTCTTTGCGGGTGGTAGGGAGAGGAAGAGCTTCACAACAAGTCTAGTGGTGCTTACAAAGCCACAAGTGATGCTCCTACAACTTCAAGCGATAACCTTGTCACAAATGAAGATATAAGCCTCATGGTCAATATATTCAACAAATTCTATAAGAATAGAGGCAAAGATCGAAGCTCCAACTCAAGATATGAAGAGAAGCGTTCGTTGAGTCATGAACCAAACTGCTATAATTGTGGGTAGCCTGGGCACTACTCCAATGACTGCATGGCTCCCTACAAAAGAAAAGAATAGTAACCAAGAAGACTAAGCTCAAGAGACGAGTCACCTCAAAGAGAGAGAAGGAGTAGAGATGATCGTTATGAATGAAGACCCTCAAGGAGAAGTAGGGACTTGGAGAAGAAGGACAAGTACACCAAGATCTACCCAAGAAGAAGACATCAACCTCATGTTATTGAATGGGTTTCCAGCTCCGAATCCGACTACCACTCCGAGAGAAGCTATCACTCCAACTCCGACTATAGTCAAGATGAAGGTGTTGCCAGACTTGCACTAGTGACAACCAACTCCTATGACATATTTGATTCACCAACTGAAGGGAGTGGAAGTTGCTTCATGGCTAAAGGCTCCAAGGTATCTCACCCCGAGTATCTTGATGTCAATAGTGATGAGGATGAGTTGTTAGGAGATGACAACTTGCTATTTGACAAATCTAGTAATGTTAGTCAAGATGAACTTGTTAGTAATCACTCTAGTCAAGATAAGTCGTGTGATCATGATAAGTTGGAAATAGAATGACCTACTCAAGAACTAAACACTCTTAAGTTAGCTCACGAGTCTACTCTAAAAGATCATAGAGATCTTGAAAGGACACATGAGAGCTTCGAGAAGCTCAATTTGGAGCAAGAGCATGAATTACTTAAAGCTATCAATCACGATCTTAGAAAGAATACTTTCCCTTATCTAGCTAAACGACTTCTCTTGTCTACATTCATTCCACAAGTTAAGGCTAATAAAACTAGTAACAAAGGCAAGAAAGGTTCTTCAACTAGTAGCAATAAAAATGATAAATCCAATGATATTGCTTCTAGTAGTTGTATTGATCCCACTAACACTTCTATTATCCAAGTTACACTTGAGCAAGAAAATGAACTTTTGAAAGGGATTCTAGAGAAAGGTATCTACAAGAGTCTTGCTGGGTGTAAGCAATTTGAAGAAATTGTACGCAAGCATGGAGGATACTGGAAGAATCATGGCATTGGATACTTCAACGCTAATGGAGTTGAATGGGAAGAAGGTCAATACCCCAAGCCCAAGATTGTTCCTCAAAGGGAGAAGTACGAACATACTCTTCCCAATGGAACAAACGCTCAAGATGACCTTCCACCACAAGACCATAAGCTCAAGGGCAAGAACAAGCTTCAAGAGGACATTGACTCATATGAAGATGAATCCCAAGCTTTGGTGAAGTGGGTTCCCAAGGCTACTTCAAGGTCAGCTTCTACAAGTGCCACTTCAACGCCAAGCATCCCCATCAACTTGATGTGGGTCCCCAAGAAGAAGAACTAGAGAAGTTCTTGAGGGGTGAATCCATCAATGAAATTCACTCACATTCATTATTGGCAAGAACTAGTTGCAATCAACATCAACATCATGCAATAGTTAATTCGCACATTCCCTCAAAGGTAAGCAAGGGACAAGGTAATCAACAAATCCATGGACATCATCATATATGCTTTGCAATCCATGTCCATAGATATCCTAGTATTTGTCTCTTGTGTGTTGGGACTAAGCCATGTAGGTGAGAAGAGTAAGAAACTACAAGGATACTCCCAACTCATTGGTGATCTTCATCAACTTTGAGCATCCACCACTACTTCACCTACATGAAGTCTTCATCAACGAAACCCAAGGTTAGTTTATCCATATAAAGGGGGGATGTCACATCAAGGGGGAGCTTTACTCTAAGACTTGAGTCAAAGAATCTCATAGTATGTGACAACATTAACAAGCTTTATGCAAAAGTGGTAACCCCACTTGTGCTTCAACGATGAGTATGACCTATGATCAAGTATTCTTACTTGGATCCTAAGTCAATATACTCATATATAGATGATTATGTATTCACCAAAGTGCTTGATAGATGCTAGTATGTATGTGCATGTTTGCCATGATTTCATTTGACATCTTATTGTGTGAGCATGTTGGTCTGCATTTCTTTATCCATTCGAGGACATCGAATTGTTGCTATTTGGACTTTGATTTTTCTTTTGCCAATTGGATGGACAAGAATGCCTAGGAACCTTCTCTAGCTATCTATGCTTTCTCATCTCATATTCCATTCATGCTGCATCACAAAATTTGAACAAGTACTTTTCGATCTCTCTGTGTGAGGAGCACTCGGAGTTCCGTATCGACAAAGGAATGACCATTCAAATCACCCAATGCAAGTTCATCTTGGTGGAACCAACTCAAAATTCTTGGTCTCACCGAATGCCTAGGGTTGATCTAGTTTCCACATCGGTGTCACAGATTCCATTTTCTCGGTTACACCGAGTTTCCCGGTCAGTTCATTGTTGAGGAACTCAGTGACGCCGATAAATTAGAATCGACGTCACCGACAACCACGGGTGGACCTTACTTTTGATATTTCTTTCTCAAACGTCATCCCCTCCAAAAACCCTAGCTACCGAACAAGACCCCAGGCCATCGCCTTTGTCTTCCCAAGCACCTCCACCATTGGAAGTCCACGCCGTCGACGGATTCTTCTACCCCGTTACCACCGTAGCGAGATCATCACCGAGTTAGGGTATGGTTTCGACCCCTCATGCGCTCTTCCCTCCAAATCTTGCACATTAGGACTTTTCCATTGATAAGACAAACTTTGGGATCGATCTATCCACCAGAACTGCCATTAGAATAGCGAACGAATGATTTTGTTAGGGTTTGTCGTTCGCAACTTGAATCTCGATGGAACCGAAGCAAAAGAATCGGTGGCACCGATTCCCTTTTAGTTCAAGTGAGAACAACCTCGGTGAAACCGAGTGCCCATTTTTGGTCTCACCGAAAGTGGTGCCAAGTTTCTGTTATGCTGGTTGTTTGTCTCGGTGGATCCAAAAAGATTGTTTTGGTTGTACCAATATTCACTTGGCAGAATGCAAATCTCAAGAAATGTTAGTTCAAATCTTTGAGAAAGTTGTCTGAAATTTTCTCATGACTCAACCTATCTACTCCTCTATATTCTATTCATAGGGTTAGAGATGTCAGAATCAGGGGACAGTCAGAATAACCTCAAGGAGCTCATTGTAGAAACAGATCTAGGCACTAGTCGAGATAGGATCTCATCTTCATTTGATGATGTTCCCATCTATCCAGACCTTCCTAAGGCAGCAGCAAGGACTAGGAGGAAGCTCAACTTAGAGGAAGAAGACTTTGATTTTGTGCCTGATGAGGTTCCTACCAAGGCTAAGTAGGACAAGGCTGAGAAGACTATCAGGAAGCCTACAACAGAGGCTACCTCTTCCAAGAAGGTGGTCAGGAAGGAGTGTGGCCCCTCAAATACTATGAGAGCACCTGAGAGCTCCAGGGGTACCATGACCATTGAGCCCCAAAGAAATCCATGCCCAAGAAGGCTTGAGAGAAGAACAAGAGTAGAAAGAGGATTATCCATGTTACAGGCAGGCCTACCTCTATCTTTGAGGACCCAACATAGGCTGCTGAGGAGGAGGAGGAAGAGCCAACAGCCAAGGCTCCTCCCAAGAAGAATAAGAAATTGATGTTAGATGCTATGCCTAGCCAAGCAGCTCCCAAGGGCAAGCCAACTAGAATGAAGAAGCCCTATGCTCCTAAACCCAAGAGGACTACCAGAGACATCCCAGCTTCTGAGAAGCACAAGGGATCTTCATCCAGAGATAATGAGGAGGATGCTATGTCTGCTTTGATGAAGATAAGGCCAAACCCTCTAGAGCCTAATGCCATCCACTTGCTAGCTAAGGACATGAAGAAGAGGAAGGACCAAGGACTGAGAGATTAGAGAGCTATTGATCCATATTCTCAGAGGAGGAAGACTATTGTGGACTACATGTTCTATACTAAAGAACTGTTGGAGAACGTTGCATGGGAAACAAAAAATTTCCTACGCACACACAGATCTATCCATGGTGATGAGCATCTACGAGAGGGAGAGTGCATCTACGTACCCTTGTAGATCGCTAAGCGGGAAGCGTTAAGAAACGCGGTTGGTGTAGTCGAACGTCTTCGCGATCCAAATCGCCGTGCATCCCACGATCCAATCATGATCCTTCCCGCGATCCAATCATGATCCGTCCAGCGATCCGATCGCGATCCGTCCCACGTACTTGATCACGATCTGTCCCACGAACTTGATCACGATCCTTCCGATCTAGCGTCGAACGGACGACACCTCCGCGTTCAGCACATGTATAGATTGATGATGATCTCCACCGTCTTGATCCTGCAAGAAGGAGTGGAGAGGAAGAAGAGTTCTCCGGCAGCGTGATGGCGCTCCGGCGATGGTGGTGGAGCTATTCCGGCAGGGCTTCGCCTAAGCACTGCAGAAATCCGATCTAGAGGAGAAACTATGCACTAGAGGAACGGGTAGCACGTGCTGAAAAACTAGTGCAGAAACCCTCAATACCACCAGTATATATAGGAGGAAGAGAGGAGGTGGCTTGGCACAAGGGCCAAGCCACCAAGGAGTCGGCCAAACCAAGGGTGGAGGTGGAGTCCACCTCCAATCCTAGTAGGACTAGGATTCACCCTCTTTTTTTTGCCTTTTTCCACTTTTTCTCTTAGGACTCTTTTCTTCCAGATGCATGGGCCTCTTGTGGTTGTTCCACCAGCCCACTAACGGCTGGTTTCCACTCTCCCACAGCCCATGTAACCTCTTGGGTCGAAATACTCCTCCCGGAGGCCTCCCGGTACACTACCGGCACTCCCGGTACACTACCGGTGAGCCCGAAACTTTTCCGGCGACCAAAACAGGACTTCCTATATATGAATCTTTACCTCTGGACCATTTCGAAGCTCCTCGTGACGTTCGGGATCTCATATGGGACTCCGAACAAACTTCGGTCACCACCATACATAACTCTATACTACTGAAACGTCACCAAACCTTAAGTGTGCAGACCCTGCGGGTTCGAGAACTATTTAGACATGACCAAGACACCTCTACGGTGAATAACCAATGGCAGGACCTGGATGTCCACATTGGTTCCTACATATTCTACGAAGATCTTTATAGATTGAACCTCTATGTCAAGGATTCAATTAATCCCGTACGATGTTCCTTTTGTTCTTCGGTATGTTACTTGCCCGAGATTCGATCATCGGTATCTCCATACCTAGTTCAATCTCGTTACCGGCAAGTCTCTTTACTCGTTCCGTAATACAAGATCCCGCAACTAACACTTAGTTACATTGCTTGCAAGGCTTATTGTGATGTTGTATTACCAAGTGGGCCCTGAGATACCTCTCCGTCACACGGAGTAACAAATCCCAGTCTTGATCCATGCCAACTCAACAGACACCTTCGGAGATACCTGTAGAGCACCTTTATAGTCACCCAGTTACGTTGCAACGTTTGATACACACAGGGCTCTCTTCTGATGTCCATGAGTTGCATGATCTCATGGTCATAGGAACACATACTTGACATGCAGGAAACAGTAGCGATAAACTGACACGATCATATGCTACGTTTGTAGTTTGGGTCTTGTCCATCACATCATTCTCCTAATGATGTGATCCCGTTATCAAATGACATCACATGTCAATGGCTAGGAAACCTTGACCATCTTTGACCAACGAGCTAGTTCACTAGAGGCATACTAGGGACAGAGTGTTGTCTATTTACCCACACATGTAATGTGTTTCCAATCAATACAATTATAGCATGGATAATAAACGATTATCATGAACAAGGAAATATAATAATAAATAGTTTATTTATTGCCTCTAGGGCATATTTCCAACAGTCTCCCACTTGCACTAGAGTCAATAATCTAGTTCACATCACTTATGTGATTTACATTGTAATGAATCAAACACCCATGCAGTTCTGGTGTTGATCATGTTTAGCCCTTGGAAGAGGTTTAGTCAACGGGACTTTAACATTTAGATCCGTGTGCATTTTGCAAATATTTATGTCCTTCTCCTCGATGTAATATCGGATGGAGTTGAAGCGTCATTTTATATGTCTGGTCCTCTTGTGAAACCTTGGTTCCTTGGCTAGAGCAATGGCACGAGTGTTGTCACAGAACAGGCTCATTGGATTCAGTGCACTGGGCACTACTCCAAGATCTATCATGAACTGCTTCATCCAGACACCTTCCTTCGTGGCCTCCGAGGCTGCGATGTATTCCGCTTCGCACGTAGAATCAGCTACCATGCTTTGCTTGGAACTGCACCAGCTTACCGCTCCCCCGTTAAGAATAAATACGCATCCGGTTTGCGACTTAGAGTCATCCGGATTAGTGCCAAAGCTTGCATCGACGTAACCCTTTATGACGAGCTCTTCATCACCTCCATAAACGAGAAACATTTCCTTAGTCCTTTTCAGGTATTTAAGGATATTCTTGACTGCTTGCCAGTGCTCCATTCCAGGATCACTTTGAAACCTTCTGGCCATACTTATGGCAAGGCTGACATCGGGTCTTGTTCACAACATTGCATACATGATAGAGCCTATGGCTGAAGCATAGGGGATGACACTCATCTTTTCTCTATCTTCTGTAGTCACTGGGCATTGAGTCTTACTCAACTTCACACCTTGTAACACAAGCAAGAACCCCTTCTTGGACTGATCCAGTTTGAACTTCTTCAAAACTTTATCAAGGTATGTGCTCTGTGAAAGTGCTATTAAGCGTCTCGATCTATCTCTATAGATCTTAATGCCTAATATGTAAGCAGCTTCTCCTAGGTCCTTCATTGAAAAACTCCTGTTCAAATATTCCTTCACGCTTTCCAGCATTTCTATATTGTTTCCAATCAGCAATATGTCATCCACATATAATACTAGAAACGCTATAGAGCTCCCACTCACTTTCTTGTAAATACAAGCTTCTCCGTAAACTTGTATAAACTCAAACGCTTTGATCACCTCATCAAAGCGCTTATTCTAACTCCGAGATGCTTGCACCAGTCCATAAATGGATCGCTGGAGTTTGCAAACTTTGTTAGCATTCTCTGGATCGACAAAACCTTCGGGTTGCATCATATACAACTCTTCCTCAAGGAAACCGTTGAGGAACGCTGTTTTGACATCGATCTGCCAAATTTCATAGTCGAAATAAGCATCTATTGCTAACATGATTCTGACAGACTTGAGCATCTCTACGGGTGAGAAAGTCTCATCGTAGTCAACTCCTTGAACTTGTGAAAAACCCTTTGCCACAAGTCGAGCTTTATAGACGGTGACATTACCGTCAGCGTCTATCTTCTTAAAGATTCATTTGTTCTGAATGGCATTTCGCCCATCAGGTAATATTTACAAAGTCCATACTTTGTTTTCATACATGGATCCCATCTCGGATTTCATGGCCTCTAACCATTTCTCGGAATCTGGGCCTATCACTGCTCCTTCATAGCTCGTAGGTTAATTGTTGTCCAACAACATGACCTCCAAGACAGGGTTGCCGTACCACTCAGGGGTAGTACGCGGCCTTGTCGACCTACGAGGTTCAATAGCAGCTTGGTCCGAAGCTTCATGATCATCATCATTAACTTCCTCTTCTATCGTCGTAGGTTCCACAGAAACATCTTTCTGCGCTGCGCTACTTTCTGGTTGAAGTAAAGGTTCAATAACCTCATCAAGCTCTAATTTCCCCCCACTCAATTCTTTCGAGAGAAACTCTTTCTCAAGAAATCTTCCATTCTTAGCGACAAACACTTTGCCTTCAGATCTGAGATAGAAGGTATACCCGACTGTCTCTTTCGGGTATCCTATGAAGAGGCATTTCTCCGCTTTGGGTTCCAGCTTTTCAGGCTGAAGCTTTTTGACATAGGCATCACATCCCCAAAATTTAAGAAACGACAACTTTGGCTTCTTGCCAAACCATAGTTCATATGGCATCGTCTCAATGGATTTTAATGGTGCCCTATTTAAAGTGAATGCACCTGTCTCTAATGCATAACCCCAAAACGATAGTGGTAAATCAGCAAGAGACATCATAGAACGCACCATATCTAACAAGGTTCGATTACGACGTTCGGACACACCATTACATTGTGGTGTTCCGGGCGGTGTCAACTGTGAAACAATTCGACATTGTCTTAAGTGACTGCCAAACTCATAACTCAGATATTCACCTCCTCGATCAGATCGCAGGAACTTAATCTTCTTGTTACGATGATTCTCAACTTCACTCTGAAATTGCTTGAACTTTTCAAACGTTTCAGACTTGTGTTTCATTAAGTAAATATACCCATATCTACTTAAGTCATCAGTGAAGGTGAGAAAATAATATCCACCACGCGCTGTAACATTCATTGGACTGCACACATCAGTATGTATGATTTCCAATAAGTCACTTGCCCATTCCATTGTTCCAGAGAACGACGTTTTAGTCATCTTGCCCATGAGGCATGGTTCACATGTGTCAAGTGATTCAAAATCAAGCGACTCCAAAATTCCATTAGCATGGAGCTTCCTCATGCGTTTTACACCAATATGACCTAAACGGCAGTGCCACAAGAAAGTGGTACTATCATTATCAACTCTACATCTTTTGGCATCAATGTTATGAACATGTGTATCATCAGTATCAAGATTCAATATGAATAAACCCCTCACATTGGGTGCATGAGCATAAAAGATATTACTCATATAAATAGAACAACCTTTATTCTTTGATTTAAATGAGTTTCCGTCTCTCAATAAACAAGATCCAGATATAATGTTCATGCTTAACACAGGCACTAAATAACAATTATTCAAGTTCATTACTAATCCCGATGGTAATCGAAGAGAGAGCATGCCGACAGCGATCACATGAACCTTGGAACCATTTCCCATGCGCATCGTCATTTCATCCTTTGCCAGCCTTTGTTTATTCTGTAGTTCCTGCTTTGAGTTGCAAATGTGAGCAACCGAACCGGTATCAAATACCCAGGCACTACTACGAGAGCTAGTAAGGTACACATCAATAACATGTATATCATATATACCTTGTTTGTCGTTGGCCGCCTTCTTGTCAGCTAGGTACTTGGGGTAGTTCCGCTTCCAGTGACCAGTTCCCTTGCAATGAAAGCACTAAGTTTCTGGCTTGGGTCCTTGCTTGGGCTTCTTTACAGGAGCAGCAACTGCTTTGCCATCCTTCTTGGTTTTACCCTTTTTGCCCTTGCCCTTGACTTTGCCATTTTTCTTGAAACTAGTGGTTTTATTGACCATCAACACTTGATGTTCTTTCTGGATTTCAGACTCAGTGACTTTTAGCATCGCAAACAGCTCGGCGACTGACTTGTTCATCCCGTGCATGTTATAGTTCATCACAAAGCTCTTGTAACTAGGTGGCAGTGATTGAAGAACTCTGTCAGTGATCGCCTCTAGCGGAAGGGCAATTCCCGACTCTGCTAGACGAGTTGAATACCCAGACATTCTGAGTATATGTTCACTGATAGACCCGTTCTCCTCCATCTTGCGAGCATAGAACTTATTGGAGGTTTCATACCTCTCGATCTGGGCGTTCTTCTGAAAGATAAATTTCAACTCCTGGAACATCTCATATGCTCCATGACGTTCAAAATGTCTTTGAAGTCCCGGTTCTAAGACATACAATATTGCACACTAAACTATTGAGTAATCTCCAGTACGTGCCTCCCAAGCGTTCTTAACGTCTTCGGAGGTCATGTCTTCTAGTTGGTCACCAAGCGGTGCATGAAGGACATATGATTTCTGGGAAGCCGTGAGGATAATCCTCAGATTACGGGCCCAGTCAACAAAGTTACTTCCATCATATTTCAACTTAGCTTTCTCTAGGAATGCATTAAAATTCAGGGGTGCTACTGCGCGAGCCATTGATCTACAACATAAATATGCAAAGTTTACTTAGACTATTGTTCAAGATAATGAGTTTAGTTAATCAAATTACTAAATCTCCCACTCAAATTGAAATCCCTCAGGTCATCTGAGTGTCACATGATCCAAATCCACCAACTCAAGTCCGATCATCACATGAGTTGAGGTGGCTTCAATGGTGAACATCATTATGTTGATTATATCTACTATATGACTCATGTTTGACCTTTCGGTCTCTTGTGTTCCGAGGCCATGTCTGTACATGCTAGGCTCGTCAAGTTTAACCCGAGTGTTCTGCACGTGCAACACTGGCTTGCACCCGTTGTATGTGAACGTAGAGTCTATCACATCCGATCATCACGTGGTGTCTCAACACGACGAACTTTCGCAACGGTGCACACTCGGGGAGAACACAATTTATCTTGAAATTAAGTGAGGGATCACCTTATAATGCTACCGTCGTCCTAAGAAAAACAAGGTGCATAAAAGGATTAACATCACATGCAAATCATAAGTGACATGATATGGCCATGAACTTGTGCTTTTGATCTCCATCTTGAAAGCATAGGCATGATCTCCATCGTCACCGTCAAGACACCATGATCTCCATCATCTTGATCTCCATCAACGTGTCTCCATCGGGGTTGTCGCGCCCAACATGCTTCTACTACTATTGCTATCGTTTAGTGATAAAGTAAAGCATTACATAGCACTTAATGATTGGCACGCAGGTCATACAATAATTAAAGACAACCCTATAGCTCCTGCCGATTGTCGTACTCATCGACATGCAAGTCGTGATAATCTATACATCACATGATCATCTTATACACCACATATATCACATCATGTAATTGGCCATATCACATCACAATATACCCTACAAAAACAAGTTAGACGTCCTCTAATTGTTGTTGCGTGTTTTACGTGGCTGCTACGGGTATCTAGCAAGAACAATTCTCATCTACGCAAAAACCACAACGGTGATACACTAGTTGCTTTTCAACCTTCTCAAGGACCGCCTTTGTCAAATCCGATCCAACTAAAGTGAGAGAAACTGGCACCCGCAAGCCATCTATGCAACAAGTTGCGATCGAGGGAACCGGTCTCTCGTAAGCGTACGAGTAATGTTGGTCCGGGCCGCTTCATCTCACAATACCGTTGAACCAAAATCCGACCAAGGGAGGAAGCAATCTAAGCATCAACGCCCACAAAACTTTTGTGTTCTACTCGAGATCTCATCTACACATAGACCTAGCTCTTGCTGCCACTGTTGGGGAACATTGCATGGGAAACAAAAAATTTCCTACGCACACGCAGATCTATCCATGGTGATGAGCATCTACGAGAGGGAGAGTGGATCTATGCACCCTTGTAGATCGCTAAGCGGGAAGCGTTAAGAAACGTAGTTGGTTTAGTCGAACATCTTCGCAATCCAAATCTCCGTGTGTCCCATGAACCAATCACGATCCGCCCGCGATCCAATCATGATCGGTCCCACAAATTTGAGCACGATCCGTCCCACGAACTGGATCACGATCCTTCCGATCTAGCGCAGAACGGACGGCACCTCCGCGTTCAGCACAGATACAACTTGATGACAATCTCCACCGTCTTGATCCAGCAAGAAGGAGTGGAGAGGAAGAAGAGTTCTCTATCAGCGTGACAGCACTCCGGCGATAGTGGTGGAGCTATTCCGGCAAGGCTTCGCCTAAGCACTGCAGAAATCCGATCTAGAGGAGAAACTATGCACTGGAGGAACGGGTAGCACGTGGCTGGAAAACTAGTGTAAAAACCCTCAATACCACCAGTATATATAGGAGGAAGAGAGAAGGTGGCGTGGACCAAGGGACAAGCCACCAAGGAGTCGGCCGAACCAAGGGTGGAGGTGGAGTCCACCTCCAATCCGAGTAGGACTAGGATTCACCCTCTTTTTTTTGCCTTTTTCCACTTTTTCTCTTAGGACACTTTTCTTCCAGCCGCATGGGCCTCTTGTGGTTATTCTACCAGCCCACTAAGGGCTGGTTTCCACTCTCCCACAGCCCATGTAGCCTCTTGGGTCGAAATACTCCTCCCGGAGGCCTCCAGGTACACTACCGGCACTCCCGGTACACTACCGATGAGCCCAAAACTTTTCCGGCGACCAAAACAGGACTTCCTATATACGAATCCTTACCTACGGACCATACCGAAGCTCCTCGTGATGTCCGGGATCTCATCCGTGACTCCAAACAAACTTCGGTCACCACCATACATAACTCTATACTACCGAAACGTCACCAAACCTCAAGTGTGCAGACCCTGCGGGTTCGAGAACTATGTAGACATGACCGAGACACCTCTACGGTCAATAACCAATGGTGGGACCTGGATGTCCACATTGGTTCCTACATATTCTACGAAGATCTTTATCGGTTGAACCTCTATGTCAAGGATTCAATTAATCTCGTATGATGTTCCTTTTGTTCTTCGGTATGTTACTTGCCCGAGATTCGATCGTTGGTATCTCCATACCTAGTTCAATCTCATTACCGGCAAGTCTCTTTACTCGTTCCATAATACAAGATCCCACAACTAACACTTAGTTACATTGCTTACAAGGCTTATTGTGATGTTGTATTACCGAGTGGGCCCTGAGATACCTCTCCGTCACACGGAGTAACAAATCCCAGTCTTGATCCATGCCAACTCAACAAACACCTTCGGAGATACCTGTAGAGCACCTTTATAGTCACCCAGTTACGTTACAACGTTTGATACACACAAGGCACTCTTCCGATGTCCATGAGTTGCATGATCTCATGGTCATAGGAACACATACTTGACATGTAGAAAATAGTAGCGATAAACTGACACGATCATATGCTACGTTTGTAGTTTGGGTCTTGTCCATCACATCATTCTCCTAATGATGTGATCCCGTTATCGAATGACATCACATGTCAATGGCTAGGAAACCTTGACCATCTTTGACCAACGAGCTAGTTCACTAGAGGCATACTAGGGACAGAGTGTTGTCTATTTACCCACACATGTAATGTGTTTCCAATCAATACAATTATAGCATGGATAGTAAACGATTATCATGAACAAGGAAATATAATAATAAACATTTTATTTATTGCCTCTAGGGCATATTTCCAACAAGAACAGCAAGACTTTTATGAAACAATTTTGCTTGACAAGAGCCTTGCTGTGAGTGATATGAGATATGTGGACTGGAAGTACATTAAGGACAATGAAGATTACTTCCCAAGTGTGCAAGACAACTTCCATTGCATTGGTTTGGATAAGTTTGTTGGCAAGGAGTTCACTGCTTGGAATGATGAAGTGATCATGCAATTCTACCCCACTGCTCATTTCTATGGAGATGGTAGAATTGTGTGGATGACTGAAGGTGTCATCTTAGGGGTCCCAGAGGTGGAAGATGGTGACCTTGATGTGTACTCTCAGCCCAAGGAAAGCCACAATGCCATGAAGAACATGTACAAGGAGATCCCTACTTCACATCTGAAGTCTCACAAGCTAGGATCTATTTATTTCCTCCAGGCTGGTCCACGCATGATCAACACTATCTTGAGGCACACCTTGTTGCCTAAGTCTAGAGATGAGAAGATGGTCAGAGGATACTCCATCAACATGCTGCTCCATCTAGATCAACATACCAGATTCAGAGTGATGGACTTGATTGCGGAGACTGTGAAGAAGATGGCTGCAGACCAGAAACGATCATGTGGCCATGCACCTTACATCTAGATGCTTATCAACTCTAAGTTGGAGAAGCACATCTTTGCACTTGATCAACCACATTTGCCACTCTTGCCGTAGCTAGAATACAATGTCGTGGTGATGAACCCATATCATCCCACATCAGTTGCAGAACAGGCACATGCAGAGGCAGCCAGAGACACTAGTGTCGAGCCTCCCATGACTAGGAGTGAGCAGATGGATCTTCTCCTTAGCTCAGTGCTCAACATGCAAAAGGACATCACCAACATTCTAAAGAATCAGGATAGCCTTGCGAGGATTGTTGACAACAAATTTCATACTCTCGACAACAAGGTGGATGGGCTCATAGTGACAGTAAGGAGCTCAAGTAGGAAGTTGATGTAGTGCCTAGCCCTCACTCTACAGATGATGATGAGGATTGTGCACCTCTCAGGATAGGCACTCAGTTCAGGACACAGGCCGAGACTCCCATAGTGACAGCTCCAGAGTTGAGGCCCTCTTCATCAGCACCAGCTATAGCCACATCAGCTCCTTCAGCTCCACCAGTTCCGCTAGTTGCTACACCAACTCCATCAATGACATCTGCAGAAGTCTTCGCCAATGGACTCCAACTTCAGCTATCGGAGGAGATCATCCCTAGAAGAGTGTTTAGCTCTATACCTTTGAACTTTTTTGTAACTTGTTGCCAAAGGGGTAGAAGTTGTATAGATCATTAGGGCTTTGAGAGACACAGCATTGGTTTTTATCGCTTTTTCAAAAACATTTGATATCTTTTGGTTTGGATGTGCTAAACTTTGTCAGTGTTTGATAATACACTTGATGTGCGTTGCTACTATTTCTTATCTTTATGATGCTTATGAGATGATCATTCACTTTGCTTGATTGTGTTGTGCTATGATATTCATTCCTATTATTCTCGCACACCACCAAGATGTATGTGACATGGAAGAAGTGTCCCATGTACCTAATTCATTGTGCATTTGCATTCAAATGCAAATTGAAAATAATGGATAGATTTAGGGGGAGCTCTTGCTCATCACGTACTTCTCAAAGCGACGATTATATTCATTGATTATATCATATGTCGAAGCTTTGATCTATATCTTGTCATAAATTACCAAAAAGGGGGAGATTGAAAGCACATTTACTCCCTTGGTGGTTTTGGTAATTAATAACAACATATATATCATTGAACTAATATTTCTACTAAGCATATTTCAGGAAAAGTTCAATGATGGGTTAGCAAAAGGATTGTGGAGAAACCCCTAGATGCGAGAAACTGGATTGGCAAAGCTTCAAGCAAAAGGACTCTACATTTTAATTTGTGAGAAATCACTTGGAGTCCATAGGAAAAGCCAATATGATTAAATTGGGGTAAGGTACTGATTGGTGAACAAGATGCTCCATGTGCAGAAGTGATAGTCACCAAAAACACCCACAAACTCTTGCACAAAACTCTGTACAATCCAATTCATGAAAATCGGTGATGCCAACAAATTCCACTCGGTCCCACCGATTCCCAACCTTAGACAGAGCCTTACCAAACCCTAGCATATCGGTGCAACCGATTCCACTTTGGTGCCACCAAGTTTAGCTTGCGAACTTCCTGTTACCTCGATCCACAAAATCGGAAGCTCCGAGTTTTTGGATCGGCATCACCAAGATTTGGATTCTTACCGTTCGACACCTTATCAGTACCGTCGAGATTTCTATATCGGTCTCACCGAGACTCAAAAGTTGCTACCTTTGGAGCAACTCGGTACCACCGAGATTCACACATCAGTGTCACCGAGTTGGTCACTTTAGGTGTAATGGTTGGATTTTTGGAGATGCATATATATACCCCTCCACCACAACTCACTCATGAGAGAAGTACTCAGAACAGATTCCCACTTATACCATCAGATTTTCTAAGAGAGAGCCACCTACTCATGTGTTGAGATCATGCCATTCCATTCCAACCATATGAATCTTGATCTCTAGCCTTCCCAAGTTTCTTTACACCCAATCAATCTCTTCCACCAAAGCCAAATATGTGAGAGAGTGATGGAGTGTTGAGGAGTCTATCATCTTGAAGCACAAGAGCATGGAGTTCATCGACATTATCGAGCCTATTACCTTTTGGAGGATGGTTCCTCCTAGATTGGTTAGGTGTCGCTTGGGAGCCTACTACTTCGTGTTGTGGAGTGAACCAAGAAGTTTGTAAGGGCAAGGAGATCTCCGATTTCGTGAACATCTACCCCGAGTTAGGCTAGTCCTCCGTGGACGTAGGCCATCATGGTATAGACAAGGTTGCTTCTTCGTGGAACCCTCCGTGGGTAGATCCCTCTGTGGACTCTCGCGCCCATTACCCTCTCTGGGTTGAACTCTCCATAAATGTGGACGTACGATAGCACCACCTATCGGAACCATGGGAAAAAACTTCATGTCTCCAAATGGCGTTTGATCTTGCTACCCTTCCTTTACTACATATGCTTGTTGTTATTTTCCGCTGCTGTACTCGTAGACATGCATGTGTAGGGTGTGCTTGACTTGTTATCATTGCTAAAATCTACCAACACTTAAAATTTTGAAAAGGTAGGATTTTTATTTGGTCAGGTAGTCTAGTCACCCCCCTCTAGACATACTTTCGATCCTACAAGTGGTATCAGAACATTGGTCTCCATTGCATTGGTTTCACAACCTAGGAGACATACTTTCGATCCTACACCATTGGAGACAAATCATGATCTAAAGGCATCTTCCTATAGATGGGAGGGAAGAGCCCTAGGCATCTGCTTGGGTCGAGCATCATTCATGGATGAGAGACATCGACTTGGGTTGTAGTTAAATATATATAGTCGATGTCCTCATGACTCCTCCATAGATCCACCTCACCCCCATTGATCCAAGGATCCTACAAGTGGTTTTCATCAAATACCAAAATGAGGGAGATAGTAAGAGCACATTTATCCATGTGTGGTTTTGGTAATTGATGACAATCCCTATGGACTAATGGTTGCCTTGAGTTATATTCGAAGGATTTGTCTGTAGGTACTTCTTGAAGTCCATCTGTTGGTTTCAAGGAGTTTATATGGTGACCAAGGTGGTATTCAAGGTTTGTCCAAAGATTGGTAATGTGGGAATTGAGCTTATTGCAAGCATGTCTTGAAGAAGAAGATTGTGTAAGAATTCATGTTTACCTTCAATACATCATCTTTATGAAGAGAGAAGATAAGATACAAGGTTGATCAAGACTAAGTCAAAAAGTGAATCAAGTTGATCAACACACAAAGCGTACAAGATTTACCGGGAGGGATCAAGTGATCCCATGGTGTGGTAACCATTGTCCATTACGCTTTTTGTACTAACCAATGGTCTACATGAGAGTTCTTTGTGGGGTTAGGTATATTTCCATGGGCTTGCATCAAGAGGCAGATCCCATACATCCCATGGAAGATGACATCAAGTGGAGACCATCATCAAGGTTGCGATGTGCAACAACTAAAGCATCACGAAGAGATCATGCTTGAGACTTGCCGTTCATTGTGGTGACAATGGACTTGTGAAGATGTGCCAAAGAGTGGCTCACCCATAGTGGAGCATGGGGGAGAAATCAACTAGTCTTCATCAAGCCGGCGCAATCAAGAAAGGTGGTCCATCTTGAGGAAGTCAAGATCATCATCATCTAGATCAAGTGGACTATGCGCAAGGCAAAGGTTTGACCTTGATAGGGTTTTCTATTTTACCGGCCTCATGGTGGTAGTTGGAGACCGGGTTATAGGATCGATTTTCGTACTATCAAGGGGGGCTCTCAACTCAGTAGCTTGATCGTATCGTTCGCTCAGAGCTCAAACCATTGCATTCTTGGCATCATTATATTTCTTGGTTCTTGGTTGGATTTTCTCTATGTGGGTTCTGGAGCTTGTGGTTATCTTCTTGACAAGCTCTAGTACATTGAAAACGGATTTCATATGCTTCTTCTATTGCGTTTTCGGTGTTGGAGGTTTTACTGGTCTTATTCAAGGAAGGGTTCTACCATTTTATTATCGGTCTTTTCTCATTTTCTTCTTATTGATATTTCTATAAAGGTTGTGTTAGCCCATGTTGTTAGCTTTTGAAAAAACTTGGTTTCATTGAATTCGGAGTCGGTTTGCAGAAGTTGTGGCAGTTCTGGTGTTCTTATAAGGCTGCAGCGATACTACCGTGGCTACTACCGCTTGGAGTGGATGTAATTTTTTACTACTGCTCCAGAGTGGTACTATCGTGGCTACTATCGTAGCAACTTCTGCTTCGGACAAAAATCTCGTGTTAAGACCAACGGTGGTAGGCATGGATGTATTTTTAAATACCGCTCGCAAGCACTAGTACCGCTACCCTTAGCGGTAGTACTGCCATCCCTAACGATAGTACCGTGGGGACGAGCGGTAGTACCGCTCCGGCGGTTCTACTGGCCTTTTGCCTCCTCACTGTTATTTTTCGAGGGGCTTCCACCGCCTTAGCGGTAGTACCGCTCTGTGCGGGCTGTGAGCATAACGGTTGGATTTTTTCCCACCTATAAAAGGGGGTCTTCTTCCCCATTGAACCTTATCCTTTGAGCTCGTGTGATTCCCCCATTGTTGACCTTCTTCGAGCTTGCTAATTCTCAATCCCTCCAATGATTCTTCCTAGTTCTTGAGGGAAAAGAGAGAGGAGATCTAGATCCACATTTGCACCAATCACTTTCTCCTCTAAGTGAGGGGAACCCCTTGGATCTAGATCTTGGAGTTCTTCGTGTTCTTCTTGGTTCTTACTATCATTTTACTCCCTAGCATTAGTTGCTTTGGCGGGATTTGGGAGAGAAGGACTTGGGCACTCCATGTGCCCTTGCCATTGCATTTGGTGCATAGGTTTTAGTTCTCTATGGTGATACGTGGAAGTGAGAAGTTGAGAAGCTTATTACTCTTGGGTGTTTGAGCACCCTAGAGCTTGTTCCTCTTGGGTGATTTGGTGCCCTAGACAGTTGGTGGTGCATCGGAGCTCAATCATTGTGGTGCAAAGCTCTGGGCATGCATCAGGGTCTCCAATTAAGTTGTGGAGATTTCCCCGAGCATTTGAGGTCATCGCAGAAGCCATAGTCCATTGTGGTGAAGCTTCATGGTGTTGTTGGGAGCATCCAATTAAGTTGTGAAGTTTGCCCAACCTTGTTTGTAGGGTTCGGTGACCACCCTCAAGGGTCCCTTAGTGGAATCATGGCATCTTGCATTGTTCAAGGGCGTGAGGAGATTACGGTGGCCCTAGTGGCTTCTTGGGGAGCATTGTGCCTCCACACCACTCCGAACAGAGATTAGCATCTGTAAGGGTGTGAACTTCGGGATACATCGTCGTCTCCGTGTGCCTCGGTTATCGCTTACCTGACCCCCTTTACTTAAGCACTTTACTTTGTGATAGCCATATTGTTTCTTCATATTTATCTGGCAATCACTTAGTTGCTTATCTTGCTTAGCATAAGTTGTTGGTGCACATAGGTGAGCCTAGTTGTTTTAGGTATTGTGCTTTACTTATTAAATGTTAGTTTTATTCCGCATTTGTTCAAGCCTAAATCATAATTATTTTAAAGCGCCTATTCACCTCCCCTCTAGGCAACATCCACGTCATTTCAATTGGTATCAGAGCCACATTTCTCATTATTAGGTTTAAGGACCTAGAGAGTAAAGATGTCTACTAGGGATTTACAATTCTCTTATATTCTTAGTTTCAATGGCACAAATTTTGGTGTTTGGGTAATTCGCATGCTTAATCCCTTTAGGGTCATGGACCCGTCTTTAGAGCGAATCGTAGATATGGGTTTTTCTCCTCCAGAGGATTCTCAACACCTATCTTTGGAGGATGAGAAAAACTCTTATTTCAATGCTCAAGCTTCTAATGTGCTTTTTGATGCTTTGATCAATGTAGTTATATTTGAACTCATGTCGTTCCGGGATGCTCATGAGTTGTGGACAAAGCTTCAAGATAAATTTGGCGAGTCCAAGATTTGTAGGTATGTTTGTTCGCCATCCACCTCTAGTCGTATTGTCTTCTCAACTTCATCTACTTCACCTACATGTGGATTGCCACAAGGTAATTATATGGTGAGTAGTGATGATCATTGTAATGATGACAGTGCGCTTGTTGTTGATAATTCTTCTTCACTGTCTTATTGCCATGCTTCATCTTTGGACTTTAACACCTCAAGCACTTTAAATGTTTCACATGCTTGTGTTGATATTCCTTGCATATCATGTACAAATTGCTTGACTAAATCTCATGATGATATGCTTGCTATATCTTGTTGTCATGATAAAAATGTATCTATTTCCTCGAGTTTTGTGCTAACAATGTAGAGGAAACCCAATACTCCATGGGACACGATGTGGTATTTAATGGTGCTTCAAGGGATCCTACATCATCATCTAGTGTTTCTCACTTTTGCCTTATGGCTAAGGCTTCAAAGGTATCTCCTACTTTGAATCCCAATATATCTCATGATGATGATGTTGATGATAATGATGAAGAGGGTGATAATATTGTTTCCTTAAAGATTAAGGGATAAATGGTTTTTAAAGCTCTTCATAAGAATAAAATTGGTCGTTCCAACTTCATGGAAATCATGTCTATTGCCATTGAGGGTAAGAAATATATTGAGGAGTTGGAAGCTCACCTCAAGGATCATGAGACCACCATTGATAAAATGCAAGGTCATGAACGTGATTACGCTAATGAGATTGTGGAGCTATCTCAAGCTCTTGAAAATGAACAAACTACCAAGGAATCTCTTGAGGAGACCTTTGTTCTAGAATTATCTAGATTAATGGAGTCCCATGAAAGAGATCTCAAGGTGGCTAATGATTTTAGAAGTAAAAATGAT
The DNA here is from genome assembly GCA_022496015.1 of Hordeum marinum. Classification (NCBI taxonomy): domain Eukaryota; kingdom Viridiplantae; phylum Streptophyta; class Magnoliopsida; order Poales; family Poaceae; genus Hordeum; species Hordeum marinum. Next base: position 195,735,601 of record CM039672.1, on the reverse strand, counting down.
AAGCTTGAACTTGCACATGCTAAACTCCTTGAGGACTTTGAGCACCTCGAAAATGGCTCAAGGGTTGTTAAGAGTTCGGTCATTGAATTCACCGAGTCTCATGCTTGACTTAAAGCTTCATACGCTAAAGAGCTTGCCAAGTTGCCTTCTACTCTTGTTGTTAATGATGATGCTTGTGCTACTAACTCTATTTCTTGTGAAGAATCCATATTAAAGGAGAATGTTGAGCTAAGGGCTCAACTTGAGTTGTTATCTAGGAATTATGGGATATTGGAAGAAAGTCATGAAAAGCTTTCTAGCTCTCATGGCGATCTTCTAGTATCGCATAATGTGCTAAAGATAGCGCATGAGGCTCGTACTACTAAGGTAACATATAGTGAGCCTCATGTGGACATTAGCAGTACATCTAGTAGAAATGCTTTATTGACTTGTGCTAGTCCTCGTAATTCATCTATGCATAACATTGGTACATCTTGTGATGAATTTCTTTCACTTCCATGTTGCTCTAACAATGATGCTTATATTGGGTTCCACCATAGGTGCATCGCATGCCAATTATAATTTTCGTACGCGTAGGACATCCAAGAACATGCTACGGAGATGGATCACAGATCGTTACCACTAGACGCGCAGTGCCGTGCAGTGGAAGTAGAGTTGTGGCAACACATTCGCGTGGTCCATCTCCTCCTCGTCTGATCTCCCTCGAACTGGTGGTCATCGGATCCCACGTACAGGTTCACCGGAGCGGCACAGGTGCGCCGCCTCTAACGGTATCCGTGCGTGCAGGAGGAACACCCATGCAGCGGACTACTAGGTCCGATCACACGGTCGTCGGTGGCGAGTGGAGGTGGCTAGCTGCAACACATGCAAAGCCCTAATGACTGCGCCAAAGCGATAACGGATGGGTGTGCCACAACTCTTGGGCCTTGTAGGATCCTAAAGCCCACGTGTTCCTTACCTTAAGTGTGCGACCCTTTAGGTTCTCATCCACTTGGTCGTGCGTCAGATGACATCTGACTCGACTGGTAGGTAGCGGCCTCTAGCAAGATGTCCTGACTCCAAGTGTTCGATGAACCTGGTTAGGCGAATCTGTACTTCACACTTATGTTCCCTTTGCCACACGATATATGTTGTCGTGCACAAGGCGATATGGTCATCCTTGTTGCAGCATGACCTCTTTCTCGTTCCGGTGAATCCGACCAACACTTTGGATTATCTCATAATCCTCATCGCATGGCCATGCTTATCCAGGTCGGATCACCCGAGGGGCCCAGAGTATATCTCTCCTGGTCGGAGGGGCAAATCCCATCTTGCTCGACCATGTCTCGCAGCATGGGTCTGGACAAGCCCGAAACCTGTCTTTGTAACTACTCAGCCATGGAGTAGCGTTTGGTCGGCCCAAAGCAAGTCTATTACCATCCCGAGTACATGCGCCAGCTCAGGTCTTAGGACATAGAACTTATGTTGTACTAGAGACTCATAGATGACCTATCGCTGCGTCTCATAGTTGGGTCTGTCCAACTCAAACCTTATCTCAACTCGGATCTGACTATGTCAAATCCAACCAGACCTTTCTGAGTCCATATTATCCGGATGGCATCCAATGCTACATGGTCAGTGAGACCAAACCATCCACCGTGTCATATGCTAGTCTAATTAGTTGTGCGTCCACACAACCCCTTGGACTAGGGACCATTTAGGACAGTTATCATACAATGCACAGTCTCACAAACACGTCACGTACTTGTTAATACACATCAATAATAATGTCCAAGGACTATCTTTATTCATAAACACATAGGAAATACCATCATACATGATTGCCTCTAGGTCATATCTCCAACAACTTATACTTCCTCTAGTACTTGTGTTCTCACTAACCATGTAGAGGAAATCAAAGAGCTCAAGGTCCAAGTCACTTCTTTGAAGAAAGACTTGGAAAAGAATCATGAAGGGAAGTCCACACTCAAGAATATCTCGAGTGTGCAAAAATCCCCAAATGATTTGGGTGGACTTGGATTTTAACTCCAATAAGAAGAAGAAGTCCAAGAGCAACAAAAAGAAGGTCCAAGAACAAGTCAAGAATTCGGCCAAGATTATTTGCTTCAAGTGCAAAATTAAAGGGCACCATGTTAGATATTTCCCACTAAATAGAAGCCCCAAAGTAACAAGCAACAAGGGAAGCGGCCACAAGTTCACTCTCATGCTCAACGACAAGTTGGAGAAAGGCCTCTTCCCAATAAGACACAAGTCACCGCTCTTCAAGTTTAGAAATCAATTGAGAAGAAAGCAAAGGGTAAATGTTGCTACTTATGTAGTGAGAAGGGTCACTTCTCTTCTTCTTGCACGAAAGGTAACTTATCCAACCCAATTATTATTGATGATATCTATTCTCTTGGGAAGGATAAGGTTGGCAATGTGTTTGCCGAGTTTGTTGGTACTCAAAGTGGTTTCAAGAAAAGAACCATTTGGGTTGCCAAGCCTATTGTGACTAACCTCTTAGGACCGAACTTATTTGGGGAACAACAAGCTCAAACTTGATCAATAGGTGTTTGTGGAGGGCATTGGAGACTTGGCTACATTATGAAGAATTAAGGGGTCTTCATCATTCACATTTTCTCAAGCCAATTCATTTGGATCATCAAGTTTCTATCATATACCAATGTTCCTCCTTGTGATAACTTGTACTTAAATTGAATACATTGTTAGTTACTTGCCACTTTGCATGTTGTGGTTTTGTACCCTTCATGTGTTTGTATATGTTGTGCTTCCTATTTTGTTTATCTTGAGAAATCAAATATGTATTATGGGTTGCATATCATGTATGTGCGAGTCTTGTGTAGAGCCTTTTTGCATTTTGTTTGTATCTTAGTTGGCTCTTTTGAGAGATTAATGGATTATCCCATTTTGGGGGAGTGATGTGCTTTGTGCACTTCACGGTCCTAAAAATGTGTGTACACGACGAATACCACTTAGTATTGATATTACAAGATTATCTAGATTCTATGTGGTATGTCTTCTCATGAGAAATTCAAGTTCTAAATGGTCCATTAATTATCTCTTGTTGGATTTCATTTGCCACTTGTTAATAATTTCCGGTTTATCACATTACGGGGAAGTAATACGCTATGTGCATATTACAAGCCTAGAAAATGTGTACATTTCAGGTATTGTCACTTAGAATTGATATTCTAGATTATCTTGTTCCTAAGTGGCATGCTAGCTCTACAAGTGTCATTTGCTTGTGATTTAGGAGTAAAGATGATGTTGGATCTATTTGCAATCTACCAATGGGACTTATTTCCAAATACTTCTTGTCCTGACAATTGGTATTCCTTTTAGGTGGTAGAATTTGCTAATCATATTTAGATAGGGTTTTTTATCGTCTATCTTCCTTGCCTCTTGTGGATCTTTTTGAGCATGTCTAGTGTTTCTATAGACATAGGGAAAGTGATGATCCCATCGTGTGCATTTTGTATTCAAATGCAAATTCTATATAATGCACATCTCTTGGGTGAGCTATCCTATTTTTAACACTCTTTGTATGTGTTTATCATAAAATCTTTTGATCTTCATCAAGTGTGTGTTGGTGGGAGGCAAGCCTTTTCTCTATCGTGCTTTGTACCATCATGCACTACTGGAATCAGCAAAGGCATGCACGGAGGACGGCAAAGGTCTTTGCCGTCAGCCAGCAGACGGCAACACATCCGACTGAATAAGCTACAGTAAAGGGCACTTTGTCGTCTGCTGGCTGACGGCAAAGATGCAAAGGTCTTTGCCGTCAGCAAGCAGACGACAAAGGCCATGGATGGCACACATGGCAGCTTAAGTCTGTTAAGGGGTTAACAGCGTGCTTTGCATTCTGCTGGCAGACGGCTGTAGCGACCCGACCTGAAAGGTCGAATCTCCGGTGTTTCCATACCATCCCAAGATCATGCTGGTACACACACGGTACATCAATGTATATATCAAAGGGAAATCACACAACATTTATTAATCGTAAATCTCATATCGAGACCTTTATTACAATAAAGATTACAATAAAGTGGCTGAAGGCCAACTCATGAGAATATCTAAATCTTGCGGAAGCATCGAAGGTAAATGAGTCCATCTGACTCCAAGGGCATCTCACCGAGCGTAGAGCGTATCCTCACTCCTGGTCGGAAAAGTATTCTGCAACATGATACATTGCATCCGTGTAGGTCAGCATATGGAATATGTCGGCAAAATCACAAGAGAGGGGTGAAAAGATAATCATCTAATCTATATGTATATATGGCAGGTGGGGTAGTAATTTTTTTGCGTACAGCCAATTTTTCCTACAACAAGAGAGGGCAAGGCATAGTTACTACAATGTTGGTTGATTAATGAGATGGTTCCACCAACCAATTCTCATACCCAAGTTATTAATACCCACATCATCATATTAATTGTGTTGAGGGTTCCGGAAGTTTCAGTTCCTTTGGCTCTAGTCGTCCAGGACCGTGGACACGCCTAATCGATTAGGTTGAGTACTCTGCAAAGTTTTGCACACGTTCCCCACAAGATTTGGTCGCCTCCGTTTGATTTTCTCACACTTCAGGGTGTTTGAGAAAGGGATGACCAAAACATGGTCTTCCAAAGGTTTTCCCTGCGACTCTGTCAGTACCCATCCTTTCCTACCGTTCTTCTACATCTCGTAGCACCGCCTGTCCAGGGTCACCACGATATCCAACCAAGCCAGAGCCCATAATGACTTGTGGCTGTGTAGGTAAGCCTTGGGTCTTGAAGCATCCATCCATCTCTTTGTGCCTGGGTAGACCTTTCCGCATGAATACTGGCACATCTCCAGCATCATCTAGGCTAACCACTGGTTTCTCTAGGGCGTCGTTCAACCATCATCCACCCAGAGGTAAGTTGAAAACTTGAAGTCTTGAAGACTTGATCATCATGTAGGTCTTGAAATTATTAACTCACAACTCTCATGAATCACACAACCAACCCCGTCTACTAATAGCATAGCAAAATGTAAAAACAACGTTTCCCGGGGCCAATGTGTCAAGGGTTGAGGGGTACCTACCACATGATACTACAACAAGTGACCAAGTTTCCAATTTACCTACTTTGCATGCAATTGGGGTGATGGTAGAACTAATGCAATAAAACATAGGTATACATGGTCAAAGTGACTTGCCTGATTGACGATCTTCGTACTCGAGGGACTCTAGGTAACAAGCTTCGCACTCCCGATGATCTAACGAATAAAACAAGATCACTCAATAAGCATACAACAAAATGTTGCAACTCACAAAATCAGAAATGAACTAGTAATCACTCAACACAAAACAAGGCACAATCAAAAGAAAAGAAGATCAACACATAGTTTGGGTTTTCTAAAGTTGATGGGTAAACTACTACTAATAACATAGAATTATTGGTATTAACAAAACAATAGTTGACAGAAAAGAACAATAGAAATATTTTTAATTAAACAGAATTAAATCCATTTAAAGTTTTGTTAAGAAAAATCTTAGTAGGGTTTTAAAAGTTTTGGAAAACACCACTACATGAAGTGGGCTAGGGTTTTCTAGCAAAAGAGTAAAACTAAACTTATTATTTATTAACATAACACTATCTTAACAGAAAGGAATTTACTAAAAACTTTTCTTAGAAAACAGAATTTAATTATTTAAAACTTTGTTGAAAGAATCTATTACTAAACTAGTTGGTTTGAATCAAATTATACTTAGTTGAAAAGGAGTTGAGATTCCTATAACAATAAAGAGATAAACTAAGCAAATATATATTATTATTATCATCAAGTAAAACACCTAATGTTTAAACAACAGAACCTACTAAAAACAATCTGATTTGAACTAACTAAAACTAAATTATTTAAACTATACTAACCACTAGGCAGATTCTGTTTATAGTTAAAAAACTAAACAAATCCATCCTAAAAATTCTCAAACTAAGCATGGTTACAGTCCTAACTAATACCAAGCAGTAGCAAAAAGATTCATACAAAAATCTATTTTTAAACTCTAGTTATTCAGATTTTAGTAATTTGAACAAATTTGATTAGATTCAAAATTTAAAGCTCAAATTTGAAATCTAAACATACAGTCATAAACTAAAACAAATTTTTGAGCTAATGCAAAAAGAATCAACTAAAAACACTAAATAGTCTAAAAGATATGATAAAAACAAAATCAGGATGCATTGTGTTTTCTAAATCAGAAAAGAAAAAAAGAAACTGAAACTAATCGGAGAGGGGCTACGTGTCAGGTTCCTATTGGTCGAGAGAGCGTGCGTTCGGGCGTTTGCGGGCGGGTGACCGAAGTCTAGTGCGTACCGGTTCGATTATTAAGCAGATATAATCCTAGTCGTTGACTGCGGATCCGACGGTTTAGAGATGGAGAGGGGGCTCACAGAGAAGGGGGATCACCGGCGAGGCTGAGGCGACGTGGTCATCGAGGGTGTCGCTCCGTGGCTAGGGACGGTGTCCGAGGGCTTCAAACGTTGGTGGCGAGGCTCCAGAGTTCTCTGGTGGCATCGAAGAGGAGTGGGGACAACAGAGGCGACGGGCACGAGCTCGGGAAAGATCCGGTTGGGTGGTGGGACTCCGGCGAGGTGAGGGGCAGCGCTCCGGTGGGGGAAGGAGGGTTTTCGGTGTGGAATGGAGAGAGGAGAGGCAGGGTCTACTTATAGGGCCGGTGCGGGGGCAAGAGAAGGAAGGAGGAGGGAGATCCAGGGGAGAGATCTCCGGCGACGGCGGCGCTCGTGCGAGGACGGGGACGACCACGCGGATGGTGCCATCGGACAATGGGTCCGGCTTGTCAGCGAGAGGGAGAGGCGCTGTTAGTGCGTCAATGGCTGGCTTGTAATGAATTCGCGAGTTAATGCCCATGGGCCGGCCCGTTTTCAAATAAATTCGTTTCCTTTTTAATATCTAGAGCTGTAAAACCTCTTTAAAAGAATTCAAAACATTTCCAAATATAGGAAATATATATATTAGAATGATCAAGAGAATTAATGCCATTTATTGAACATTTTTCCTCTGTCATTTGAATACTTTGAAAAAATAATTATTTTCAGAAATTTCCTATTTGGTTTTAAAACCTTTTGCAAATATTTTTCAAAAGACCCCCCTGGTTCTTATTGTTCAAATATATCACCAAGATGACCCTGGTGTGGAGTGTCATGTTACTCCCCTCTTATTTTGAACTTTTTCCAAGGTTTTCAAATAGGTGAAAGCAACATATTGAAAACAGAAAGGGACTTTCAGAAAGTCAGAAGAAGCATTTCAACTATTTCATACATTCAAGCAATGATGATGATGATGCATAGCTAAATTTCATAATTCCAAAATCGAATTTTGGGATGTTACAAACCTACGCACCATAAGATGAATCTCGCCCTCGAGATTCGGGTTGGCTAGAAAATAGGTGCGGGTGGTCTCTACGAAGATCTTCTTCACGTTCCCAGGTGGCTTCTTCCTCGGTGTGGTGACTCCACAAAACCTTACATAACTTGATGATCCTGCTGCGGGTAACTCTGTTGGCAGTCTCGAGGATTCTGACAGGCTTCTCCTCGTAGGTCAGATCACTGTCAAGTTGTATGGCCTCTAGGGGTACTGTGTCTCTCAAGGGAATATCAGCCATCTCAGCATGGCATTTCTTCAGCTGGGAAACATGGAAAACATCATGAACTCCGGACAATCCTTCCGGGAATTCCAGCTTGTATGCAACTTCGCCTCTATGTTCAAGAATTTTGTAGGGGCCTATGAATCTGGGTGCTAACTTTCCTTTAACACCAAACCTCTTGATTCCTTGAAGTGGTGACACACGAAGATATGCTCGGTCTCCCACTTCATACGTCACTTCCTTACATTTGCTGTCAGCATAACTCTTCTGTCGAGATTGAGCTATCTTGTGTCTATCCCGAATCAGCTTGACTTTCTCTTCAGAATCTCGGATAAGGTCGGGACCAAAAAGTTTTCGGTCTCCAGCACCATCCCACGTCAACGGTGTTCTGCACCTCCTTCCGTATAAGGCTTCGAAAGGCGCCATCTTCAGACTGGTCTGATAACTGTTGTTGTACGAGAATTCTACGTAAGGTAAGTTATCATCCCAACTAGATCCATAATCTAGCGCACAAGCTCTCAACATGTCCTCCAGAATCTGGTTGACTCTCTCAGTCTGTCCATCGGTCTGCGGATGAAAAGCTGTACTGAACTCCAGTCTTGTACCCAAAGTTTCATGTAACTGATGCCAAAACTTCGAGGTAAGTTGTCTTCCTCTATCTAACACGATACTCCTGGGAACTCCATGCAGACATACGATCCTGGTCATGTATATCTTGGCTAGCTTAGCACTGGTATAGGTGGTCGTCACTGGAATGAAATGAGCCACCTTGGTCAGACGGTCGACCACTACCCAGATGGAATCAAAACCTAAACGGGTCCTGGGTAGTCCTGTGATGAAGTCCATACCAAGCTTTTCCCATTTCCACTCGGGTATCGGCAAAGGTTGGAGTAACCGTGCTGGCTTCTGATGTTCTGCCTTTACTCGTTGACAAACATCACATATTGTAACATGTTCCACAATATCCTTCTTCGTACCCGTCCACCAGTAACTTTCCTTTAAATCTAGATACATCTTGGTGTTGCCTGGGTGTATTGAGTAAGGGGAATCGTGGGCTTCTTGAAGTATCAACTTCCTGAGCTCTGGGTCATTGGGCACATAGATTCGGTTCTCGAACCACAAAGTTCCGTGTTCATCCTCACGAAAACCTTTAGCCTTGCCTTCCTCCATTCTCTGCTTTATCTCAGCTATCTCCTTGTCCGATTTCTGGGCTTCTCGAATTCTTTCGGTCAAGGTGGACTGGATTTCCAGTGTGGCAACATATCCGCTTGGAACTATCTCTAGCCGGAGCTCTCTGAGATCATCGGCTAACTCCTGGGATAATCCTCCCGCGGTGAGTGTGTTTACATAACTCTTTCGACCCAAAGCATCTGCCACAACATTGGCTTTTCCTGGATGGTAATGTAATCTCATGTCATAGTCCTTGATTAACTATAACCATCTCCTCTGTCTGAGGTTCAACTCTTTCTGCATGAAGATATACTTCAGGCTCTTATGATCGGTGTAAACATCACAACTATTTCCAACAAGGAAATGTCTCCAGGTCTTGAGTGCATGCACTACGACTGCTAGTTCCAAATCATGGGTGGCATAATTCAACTCATGAGGTCGTAGTTGTCTGGATGCATAGGCTACAACCTTTCCATCTTGCATGAGTACTCCTCCGAGTCCTTGACGTGTAGCATCACAATAAACCTGGAAGTCTTTCCGAATATTGGGCAAAATCAACACTCAGGCTGTGACCAAACGTTTCTTCAACTCCTGGAAACTGGCTTCACATTCCTCAGTCCAAATATACTTAGACTCTTTCTTCAACAACTCCATCATGGGCTTGGCAATCTTTGAGAAATTCTCAATGAACCTCCGGTAATATCCGGCAAGTCCGAGAAAACTACGGATCTCGTTAACTGAGGTGGGTGACTTCCACTCGGTGACGGCTTCAAACTTAGCGGGGTCCACTATTATTCCTTCTTCAGAAATCCAAGGAATCTGACTTCCGTCAGCCAAAATTCACATTTGCTGAACTTGGCATATAACTGATGCTCTCTCAGCTTCTCCAGAAATAAACGCAAGTGTTCCTTGTGTTCTTCCTCGCTCTTGGAGAATATCAAAATGTCATCGATGAACACCACGACAAACTTGTCCAAATATTCCATGAATACTTTGTTCATCAAATTCATGAAGTAGGCAGGAGCATTAGTCAAACCAAAGGACATGACTGTATACTCGTATAAGCCATACCTGGTGGTGAAACCTGTTTTGGGTATATCCTGTTCACGAATCTTCAGTTGGTGATACCCTGATCGAAGATCGATCTTGGAGAATACTTTGGCGCCTACTAGCTGATCCAACAAGTCATTAATCATCGACAGAGGGTACTTGTTCTTGATAGTCACCTCGTTTGAGGCATGATAATCGACTACCATTCTCACGGTTTTATCCTTCTTCTCCACCAAAAGAACTGGGGCTCCCCAAGGTGATGAACTTGGGCGAATATATCCCTTGTCCAATAGCTCCTTAATCTGCTTCTTGATTTCCACTAAATCATTCGCGGGCATCCGATAGGGTCTCTTGGAAATTGGGGTTGTCCCTGGTTGTAGCTCTATTAGGAACTCAATCTCCCTATCTGGTGGCATGCCTGGTAATTCTTCAGGGAATACATCCGGAAAGTCTTTTACCACAGGTACTTCCTCCTGAACAACTCCTATGAGGGAATTTAACCGAGCACTCATACGTGTGCATCGGGATACATACTTAATCCTCTTGTTCTCCGGGTGGTGAGTGAAACAGACTTGCTAGGGCAATCAAGATTTCCTTCATACTTGGTCATCCAATCCATGCCTAGGATTACATCCAATCCCTGGGATTCTAAGACGATGAGGTCGGTGGGAAAAACATGGTTTCCTATATTGAGTTTCAAAGCATGGCAACCTATCCCTGCCATCATCATACCTCCTGGGGAACTGACCTTAATGGACTGACTAAGGGTTTTGGTGGGCAAACCATACTTTTCCACAACTACCCTTGATATGAATGAATGAGTTGCACCGGAATCAAGAAGTACTGTAACTGGACGTGAATGCAATAAAAACTTACCAACCACAGTCTCGGGCTGATCATAGACTTCTTCCACATCGAGGTGGTTCACCTGGGCACGAGGAAACGGATTTGGCTTCTTGGCTGCGGAGTTGCCGTTGTTGTTGTCGTTTCCATTTCCCTACTTGCTCTGGGGACACTCAGTAGCATAGTGCCCTATCTTCTAGCATTTGAAACAGGTGATGTGGCTCAGATCCTTCTGAGTAGGAGCGTCACGGTGCTGGTTGTTGTTCCCATTCCCATTGTCAGTCTTGAAGTTGCCATGGTTGGGACGGGCATTCCCATTTCCTCCATGGTTGTGGCCTCCATGGTTGTGCACGGCATGAGTGTGCCTTCCAAACTTACCGGTCCCTGATTCGGTATTCCCTGAGTACGGGGAGTAGCGGGGCTTCTGATGAGCTGCAGAGTAAAACTTCCCCTGAGTATACCTCCGCTTGTGGTTCTCAATTTGCTGCTGCTTCCCTCCAAGATGAGGGCCTTGTCCACCAGCTCTTGGTAGTTGTTGAAGGTAGCCACTAGCAGCTGCATGCTCAACTCATCATTGAGTCCTTCCAGAAACTTCTCTTGCTTGTCCGCATCATCGGCCACGTCTCCTGGTGCATAACGAGCCAATGTGCTGAAGTCGTCCACATATTGGGCCACGGAACGGTTCCCCTGGCGTAAGTTGCGAAACTCACGCTTCTTCAGACTCATAGCTCTAGCTGAGACATGTGCGGTGTGGAAAGCAAGCTTGAATTGTTCCCAAGTCACACCAGGAATAGGATATGTGGTGGTGTAGTTCTCCCACCATGAAGCTGTTGGTCCTTCGAGTTGATGTGCAGCAAGGTGCACTTTCTCAGCGTCAGTACATCCAGCGGTGACGAGTTCTCTCTCCATCTTACGGAGCCAGTCATCTGCCACAATGGGCTCAGTGCTGCTGGAGAAAGTTGGAGGGTTCAACCTCAGAAAACAGGTGAGGTTGTCAGCCTGAGGTGGATGGTGGTTGTTGTTGTTCTGGTTGTTGGTCTGATTCTGGATCAATAGCTGCATCAGTGCATTGTGCTGCTGAAGGAGTTGCGTGAGTTCCGGCGGGAAGGTGAAGTCGGACTCACGTCGTGGAGGAATCTTGCTGCTTTTTAGAGGGATGAGAATTAGAATAGAACAAGGACCTAAAAGGGAAGTTCACTACCCATATGCAATGCAACAAACATATCACACCAAACACTCATTCATTTATTCAACTCAAAGATTCAAACATCGAGATACAAATCTCCATTCAAACTAAACATCGACCTACGCTTTAACGACGGAATGAAGATACATGGGGGCATAACTAAAGTTGTCCTCAAAAGTACATGGTGACTGAGCCTCCTCTAGTGGTGCTCTCCTCATAGTCATCATCGTCGCTGATGAAAGGAGCCAAGTCTCCCTCGGGGTGAAGATTTTCCCCCATGTCCATCTGTTCCTCTAGAGTTGCGATGCGAGTGTTTAGCTTGTCGATCCTCTCTAAGAAATCCTTCACCTCATACTCATGCTTGTACTCGGCTTCCCGTAAGTCAGCTTCGAGGTCAATCTCATGGTTCATCAGATTCTTGATTGTCTTCGTGTCTGCACGTACCCGAAGCTCCAAAGTCCTGACGTGCGTCTCCAAGGTCTGGATATAGGAAATGGTGGTGTCTTCAGTGGGAGTGGTTATGATGTTTCCATTGGCATCCCTGCGACAAACCACGTTGAGCCCTGGTGAAATGGTTCCACCTCTGTATTCCTCCTGAATACGTCCAAGGGCACGATGAATGGCCATGTCTCCTCCAAGTATCTAGCTGGGTGCCACAAACATGAAGTCGATGGGTTCCTTTCGATTCCCAAAGGTCTTCCCTGGGATGTGCATCTCAATCCTATAGCGTCCGTCTTGGGGAAAAGACATGATAGGAGTCCCGGTGATGCTCGGCAAAGTAATCCTCACGTCACTGACGATCCTCATCAGCTCCTTGCCAAAGGGCATCGTTGCGTCAGGCTGGCAAAACTCCGTGATCAACACTGGGATGAAGGTGGCCATCTATAAATTTTGAAATAATCGGAGAGAAGTCAGAAACGAGTAGATGAGAGTATAAGAAGTTAAAAAACAAAGAGAAACAAATCCTAAGGCTTTTCCAATCCTAGAGGTTACGTCCTACAGTCAACGTGTGCTCTGATACCATTTTTGTAGCGACCCAACTTGAAAGGTCGAATCTCCGGTGTTTCCGTACCATCCCAAGATCATGCTGGTACACACACGGTACATCAATGTATATATCAAAGGGAAATCACACAACATTTATTAATCGTAAATCTCATATCGAGTCCTTTATTACAATAAAGATTACAATAAAGTGTCCGAAGGCCAACTCATGAGAATATTTAAATCTTGCGGAAGCATCGAAGGTAGATGAGTCCATCTGACTCCAAGGGCATCTCACCGAGCATAGAGCGTATCCTCACTCCTGGTCGGAAAAGTATTCTGCAACATGATACATTGCAGCCGTGTAGGTCAGCATATGGAATATGCCGGCAAAGTCACAAGAGAGGGGTGAAAAGATAATCATCTAATCTATATGCATATATGGCAGGTGGGGTAGTAAGTTTTTTTTTGCGTAAAGCCAATTTTTCCTACAACAAGAGAGGACAAGGCATAGTTACTACAATGTTGGTTGATTAATGAGATAGTTCCACCAACCAATTCTCATACCCAAGTTATTAATACCCACATCATCATATTAATTGCGTTGAGGGTTCCGGAAGTTTCAGTTCCTTTGGCTCAAGTCGTCCATGACCGTGGACACGACTAATCGATTAGGTTGAGTACTCTGCAGATTTCTGCACATGTTCCCCACAAGATTTGGTCGCCTCCGTTTGATTTTCTCGCACTTCAGGGTGTTTGAGAAACGAATGACCAAAACATGGTCTTCCAAAGCATTTCCCTGCGACTCTGTCGGTGCCCATCCTTTCCTACCGTTTTTCTACATCTCTTAGCACCGCCTGTCCAGGGTCACCATGATATCCAACCAAGCCAGAGCCCATAATAACTTGTGGCTGTGCAGGTAAGCCTTGGGTCTTGAAGCATCCATCCCTCTCTTTGTGCCTGGGTGGACCTTTCTGCATGAATACTGGCACATCTCCAGCATCATCTAGGCTAACCTCTAGTTTCTCCAGGGCTCCGTTCAACCATCATCCACCCAGAGGTAAGTTGAAAACTTGAAGTCTTGAAGACTTTATCATCATGTAGGTCTTGAAATTATTAACTCACAACTCTCATGAATCACACAACCAACCCCGTCTACTAATAGCATAGCAAAATGTAAAAACAACGTTTCCCGTGGCCAATTTGTCAACGGTTGAGGGGTACCTACCACATGATACTACAACAAGTGATCAAGTTTCCAATTTACCTACTTTGCATGCAATTGGGGTGATGGTAGAACTAATGCAATAAAACATAGGTATACATGGTCAAAGTGACTTGCCTGATTGACGATCTTCGTACTCGAGGGACTCTAGGTAACAAGCTTCGCACTCCCGATGATCTAACAAATCAAACAAGATCACTCAATAAGCATACAACAAAATGTTGCAACTCACAAAATCAGAAATGAACTAGTAATCACTCAAGACAAAACGAGGCACAATCAAAAGAAAAGAAGATCAACACATAGTTTGGGTTTTCTAAAGTTGATGGGTAAACTACTACTAATAACATAGAATTATTGGTATTAACAAACCAATAGTTGACAGAAAAGAACAATAGAAATATTTTTAATTAAACAGAATTAAATCCATTTAAAGTTTTTTTAAGAAAAATCTTAGTAGGGTTTTAAAAGTTTTGAAAAACACTACTACTTGAAGTGGGCTAGGGTTTTCTAGCAAAAGAGTGAATCTAAACTTATTATTTATTAACATAACACTATCTTAACAGAAAGGAATTTACTAAAAACTTTTCTTAGAAAACAGAATTTAATTATTTAAATTTTGTTAAAAGAATCTATTACTAAACTAGTTGGTTTGAATCAAATTATACTTAGATGAAAAGGAGTTGATATTCCTATAACAATAAAGAGATAAACTAAGAAAATTTATATTATTATTATCATCAAGTAAAACACCTAATGTTTAAACAACAAAACCTACTAAAAACAACATATAAAAAATCTGATTTGAACTAACTAAAACTAAATTATTTAAACCATACTAACCACTAGGCAGATTCTGTTTGTAGTTAAAACACTAAAAAAATCCATCCGAAAATTCTCAAACTAAGCATGGTGACAGTCCTAACTAATACCAAGCAGTAGCAAAAAGATTCATAAAAAAATCTATTTTTAAACTCTAGTTATTCAGATTTTAGTAATTTAAACAAATTTGATTATATTCAAAATTTAAAGCTCAAATTTGAAATTTAAACATATAGTCCTAAACTACAACAAATTTTTGAACTAATGCAAAAAGAGTCAACTAAAAACACTAAATAGTTTAAAAGATATGATAAAAACAAAATCAGGATGCATTGTGTTTTCTAAATCAGAAAAGAAAAAAAGAAATTGAAACTGATCGGACAGGGGCTACGTGTCAGGTTCCTATTGGTCGAGAGAGCATGCGTTCGGGTGTTTGTAGGCGGGTGACCGAAGTCTAGTGCGTACCGGTTCGATTATTAAGCAGATCTAATCGTAGTCATTTACTGCGGATCCGACGGTTTAGAGATGGAGAGGGGGCTCACAGAGAAGGGGGGTCGCCGGCGAGGGGGTCCTCTGGCGAGGCCGAGGCGACGAGGTCACCAAGGGCGTTGCTCCGGTGGCTGGGGACGGCGTCCGAGGGCTTCAAACGACGATGGCGGGGCTCCGTAGTACTCTAGTGGCATCGGAGAGGAGTGGGGACAACAGAGGCGACGGGCACGAGCTCGGGAAAGATCCGGTTGGGTGGTGGAACTCCGGCGAGGTGAGGGGTAGTGCTCCAGCGAGGGAAGGAGGGGGTTTCGGTGTGGAATGGAGAGAGGATAGGCAGGGGCTACTTATAGGGCCGGTGCGGGGGCGAGAGAAGGAAGGAGGAGGGAGATCCGGGGGAGAGATCTCCGGCGACGGCGGCGCTCGTGCGAGGATGTAGCGACCCGACTCAAAACGAGTCAAGCCTCTGTGTGTTCTGTGCCATCCCTGGATCAGTATGCTGGCACACACAGTACATCAATGTATATATCAAAGTCCAATCACATGTAAATAGCGTAAAACTGATATATACCTTAAAATAGCAGCGGATACGGTCAACGGGAGTGGAGTCCCAATAACACCAACGGCAAGTTGAGTGCGGACCGTAACCCTGAACCATACTCTTACCCGTCGTAGAAGAGTATCTGCAACATAAGACGTTGCAGCCGTGTAGGTCAGTACATGGAATGTACTGGCAAGATCACCATAGTAGAACAGAAGAATAAAGACTATTCTATATGCAAAGGCTTTGTGCCTCTGTGTCTGAGTTTTTGTGCAAAAGCTGATTTTATTTTCCCTACAGCAAAGGAATATCAGGAAATTTCACTATGGAGTTACCTATCATGACATGGTTCCGCCAACCAATGTCTCAATTGCCCACAAGTATCATTAAGTTGCCCACAATTAGTTATCAGTCCAGTGTTGAGAGTTCAGAGATAGATCCAAGTCTAGAAGCTCAAATTGTCCATAACCGGGGACACGGCTAATCGATTAGGTTTAACTCTGGAGAGTGTTGTATACTTTACCCACAAGATTCTTTCCCTCCTGGTAAGTCCTCGCACTGCCTGGTGTTTGAGAACAGAATTAAAGAAACATGGTCTTTCAGACTGTTTCCCTGACTGTCCGACAGTGCCCATCCAATCCTAACGTCGACTACATCTCGTAGCACTGCCCAGCAGAGTCACAACAAAGATCAACCAAGCCAGAGCCCATAATGAGTTGTGGCTACACAGGTAAGCTTTCGGGCATGAAGTATTCATCCTTCTCTTTGAGTCTGGGTGAGGCTTTCCGCGTGAATACTGGCCATCTCCAGCAACACCTAGGCAAATCCACTGGTTTTCCAGGGTACCGTTTCAACCATCCCTCACATAGTAGTGTGTATTGAAAACTTGTTTCTCGAGTCTTGAAGTCTTGATGGTCTTGAATATGCAGGTCTTGAAGAAGCCTTCATGAAGTCGTCGTTTTGACGTGGAGTCCTTCTTCACACCACTCACGAACACTCATACCAGACCCCATCTACTTTAGCATAGCATTGCACTAACTAGCGTTCCCGGGGCTTTAGTAACAAGTGGTGGGTTCCTACCTCATGCATTCTACTCAACTACAAGAATTTCAATAACACTACGGGAGGTATTTGTTGAAATGATGTCACTATATGCAATAAAACATTGGTATGAAACGATGGTCAAAGTGAACTTGCATGTACTGTTGATGAAGATAAAGATTGCTCTCAGAAATAACTTGATAGACTATACGTCACTCTCCGATGAAAATCTATATAACAAACACTGCATTCATAAGCAATCATACTAGCAATCAATTCTAACAATCACAAGATAACACAAGAAACAAAACAACAAGGTTGATGAAGGAAATACTTAAGACAAAAACTCAAGGTAACAAAACTACATCAACACACCTAAGGTGATGATGAAGGAAATACTTAGGACGAAAGTTAAAATCAAGAAAGTTTTCATAAAAGCAACTAAAGTAGTTTTCCCCTACAAACAATTATTTTCAAATAGTAACAAAACAATAACAAAGTAAAATACAACAAAAGGATTTTAGTAAATATTTTACTAGCAAAAATATTTACTTTGGAAGAACAAGTAGTATTCATGAAAACAACATCCTAAGCATCTTAAGAGTTTGCCTAACAAACTTAACTACAAGAAAACAATTAAAACAAAACCAAATGTAAAAATACATAACAATTAAGTTAACACAAAGAATTAACAAAATTAATTCATCTAATTTTTTTTGTGAAAATAATTTCTGCTAGAACTAAATTGTTTTATAAAACATAACCTAATGAAGAGGAATATAGTTTTTCTACAACAAAAGAGTAAAACTAAACTATTTTTATTAACAAAACATTTCTTAACATAAAAGATTTATTAAGACTTTATTTGGAAACAGAATCTAATTACTTAAAACTTTAGTTCAAAGAATTATTACTAACAAATTTGCTTGAAATCAATTATACCTATTTGAAAAAGGGTATAGGTCCCTACAATAAAATTTGATAAACTAAACAATTATCATTTGTTAACAGCAAGTAAATTACTAAGGTTTAGAACAACACAACCAAATGAAATCTAAAACTTAAGTTAAATCAAATCAGATTTTCAAGATAAAACAAAGTAAATCAAACTACTTAAACTAATAGGAAACTAAACAGATTCTGTTTTCTTTGAAAATTCTATTTAAAATTACTCTAAAATTTCTCAAACTCTACCAAATGATAGCTATGGTCACTAGAGACAAGTAGGAAAAAGAATCAATCAAAAATCCATTTTAGAACTCAAGTTATTCAGAAAACAAAATTTAAACCAAATCTGTTTAAATTCGAATTTAAATATTCAAATATAGTCAAACTTGGCATCTACAGAAACTAGAATAAAATTGTGATCTAATGCAAAAAGAATCAAGTTTAAACACTTAAAAACATAAAAGATATACTAAAAACAAAATCAGAACTATTTCTGTTTTCTAAAACAAAACAGAAAAAGAAAAACTAATACTAACGGACAGGGGGGTGACGTGGCGCTCTCTGGTTGGCTGTGGCCGTGTGTGTGCGGGCGAATACGAGCGGGTGACCGAACCTTAGAAGAAAACGCTTCGGCGTTATAAACTGCTCTAATCCTATGCGTTAATCTTAGATCGGATGGACGGGGATAGAGGGGGAGCTCACAGGGGAGGTTTGCCGGCGATGGGCGTTTGACGGCGCGACAAAGGTGTGGCGGCCGTGGTGGACTCCGGCGAGCTATCCCAGCAAGAGAAGGGCACGGGCAGAGGGGCTAAGGGGGGCAATGGGTCGAGGGGAGGCAGGGCTCCTTATATAGGACCTCGGGGTCGAGGGGAGGGACAGGAGGAGGGGATCACGGCGCGGGGTCACCGTCGATGTCGTCGGGTGCGAGAGGAGGAAGGAGGTGACCGTGGGCTCACAGGGTCGGACGGGTGGGCTCCACTTGCCAGAGAGAGAGGGAGGGAGGGGTGCGTCGGTTGACCGACCGGTAACGGTCTCGGCTTTAAAGCCGTTGGGCCGGCCGTTTTATTATAAAACCGTTACCGTTTTCTTTTATTAATGTCCAGCGCGTTTCAAAATCATTTAAAGCATTCAAAACGTTTCTAAATATAGGGAATAAATATATCAGAATTAACAGAATAATAAATTCCATTTATTGAACTTTTTTATTCTGTCATTTGATAACTTTAAAAAAATAATATTTTGAGAAAATGCCTATTTGGTTTTAAATCTTTTTGCAAATATTTTTCAAATGACCCTTTGGGTTTTATGGTTCAAATACTTCACAAAATTTCCCCTGGTTTGGAGTGTCATATTACTCCTCTCAAATTTTTGTCAGGGGTTTGAATACTTTGAAAATTTGAATAGGAACCAAATATGAAATGATTCCAAAAGAAAATCCAGAGATTTTCACATTCACTTTTCAAAGCTTTATTTTAAACTTCCAACTCATATTTCATATAATTTGAAGAAGTCATTTTATCCTCTCTCATGAAAATCATTGAGTTGCTTAAAGTTTCTGAATTGGAAATATTTTCAAATGAAATTCAAATCATTTTCAAATCCCTTTTCATTTGTTTAAATGGAAGAAGTCATGTCATCTTCACTCTAGGGTTTTGTGATGAAAATAATTTGAATTCCTGGTGATCGAAATGCAGTTTGAAAGTTTTGGGAAAGTCATTTCATTCCCTCTCATTAAACTTTCAAAAGTTTCAAAAAGTTTCAAATTTTCACTCAAATTCAATTACTACATCAAACAAACAATCATTCTAATATTTATTATAACATTCCAAAGTTTGGGATGTTACAAACTACCACACTTAAAATGAATCTCGTCCTCGAGATTCGAAAGGGCTAGAAAGAAAAGGTTAGGGTTTGGGGGTCTTCTAACAGATCCACTGTCCTGGAAAGGTGTGGGGGTCTACCACACTTAAAATGAGAGTTACTGGTCTCTCAAAATCATGGTAATCCTATGGGTGTAGCTGTCTGTTCACATAATTTACGATAGCTCCGTCGGTGGTGCTCTTCGTTATATCAAAATCTTGAGTTCTCACAACAACATGTATTTCCTCCGATACTGGGTCTTCTTAACTGACAAGTCTCGCGTTCATTCTAAATAACTTATCGACGATCTCATGGTGGTGTACCATTAGTGGTTATCCTGCAGTGAAATGGGTCTTGGCTTCATCCCTCACCGTAAAATTTCTACGTGTGACAGAAACTGTCATGTACAAGGGTTCTTCATCATACCATTCTAAGGCTTTAAACAAAAGCTTCAAAGAACGTCGTCTCTTTACTATGGGTAAGTCACTCAGATTTACCAATCCGAATAGCAAGAGAATGATAAGAGTAAGTTGTCATGGTGGCCAAACCATGTCGCACTGAAATCATTACCTTGTATAAGGTTTAGTGAATCTCGTATTCTAACACTTGGTCTTCCTCACAAGCATTGCAGAAATTTCTCTTGTCAACGAACAAAGTTCAGGTAAATCCATTGATTCTGCAAGCTAAACCAATAAAACATCTATCGTTTCTTCACAACTCTCAGGTTTTCGTATGCTCCTAAGAAATTGTTTGCTGATCAGTCCTAGCTTCTTCCAAGTTTATTCCTTCACAAGGGTGGGGCTTGATCCTTATCAATCCCGAGGTCAGTGAGTTGTGGGTTCACTTGAATACTTGAATAACTTTAACTCACTCTTGGGGTTACTATCGTTCCATATTCCAACATTACCTTTAGTTCACTCCATTATACTCTTCAGGTAACAAATCACAAACTTATTCTTGTCTAGATTCCACTTTACGGAATCCATTTTCCTTTCCATTGGTCTGTTTAACCTTGGGTATGGTTTCATCACAATCATTCCTTTTCTCATCATTTCAGCTTCAAGAGCACTTTGTCTCAAAGCTTATCATCTACATAGTTTGGATATGGTTCCACATTCTCTTCATCTGTATTGACTTATCCAAACTCCTTAACATGAATGGTATTTTCTTCATTCATTTATCCCTGTGGTTACTACCACACTTAAAATAAAATGTACTCATGATTGCATAGACCATATTTTCCCATATCCTCGAAAATGGTAAGAGATCTTTGTTCATAGAGTGGCAACTCATATAATACAACATAAGATAAATCATGACACCATAATTTCCATTGACTCATGAATTTATTACAAACTCTGAGACTTCCGTTACATAATTCCAAAATGGTAAGAGTGCTACCTATTACGTTTGTTACATCCAGAATCCAAAACTCAACTACTCACGTTTGACCTTCTTCTTTGGACATTTATAGGCATAGCGGCCCATATCCTTACACTTGAAGCCTCTAATATGACTCAGGTCCTTCTGTTCGGGGGCTGGTCTCTTCCTGAGGTTCTTTGTTCTGATCAACACTTCAATTTCCTGTGGATCAAACTCCACTTTTTCTAGCGGGAAGTTTCCCAGATACTCTTTTCTTTCCTTCGTACAGTCCTGTGAGAAATGTCCTTCTTCTCCACATGTATAGCAGGCATTTGAGTAAAATCTGGTTAATCCTTCTGTATCAGGGTCTTCACTATCTTTCTTCATCACAAATTCTCCTAACTTTCCTCTGAAGGCTTCCTTCATGGCTTTCTTCTGCTGTTTGACGACTTCTTGTACCTTGGGGTACACTTGGCATTGAGCCAGGGTAATGTGTAGTTCCTTCACACAAGAAACATGTCACTTGCCCAGTTGGGCAGTCCTCAGCAGGGTGATTCTCTTCACAGTAAGGGCATCCATCCTTGTGTTCTGCCTGGGTGTGTCCTATCTCTCCACATATCTTGCATGCAAAAATCTTCTTCACATCTTTGCCACGGGACTTCTGGGTGTTGGTAACAACATGGGATCCCTGCAAAGTCATCTTGAATTCTTCCCAAGTGATTGATTCCTGTCTATCATAGATATCTTCATGCATCTTCCACCAGTGTGTAGCACCTTCTGCAAAGTATCGAAGAGCATACTGGACCATCTCGTTCCTTGCAACAAGGTTACTCCTTAGATGATCCTCCATGTTCTAAATCCATTCTTCTGTCTCTAACCAAGTCATCGATCCAGAATACACAAGTCCAGCTTCATTCGTCATCTATTGGGTTCAAGGTTTTGGGATGAGATGCAAGAGAGAGAAAAGGAGGGGATACACACAATACAAACAATGGTTTTGAAAATAGATTTTTGTTATGGCTGTCGAAAATTACACACAAATGACAGCTGACAAAATCATCGTATCTAACGTAAGTATACAATAGGGGTTTGGTCTTCTAGGGGCATAATATCTTGGAAATTCTTCATGGTCTTCAATTTCTTCGGGTCTTCATAGTCTTCAACACGTGTAGCTTCAACTCTTCTAATGCATGGTGAAATCTTCTTTACTTTGAAGTGACCATCAGTTGTTTCCATATCTTGTCCTTCTCGAAGTGGTCTTAGTTGATCCTTAGTGTGGTCAAAGGGGAACGGGTATTTTCTAACTCTTTGAAGTAGGAGAGATCATTTGATAAGGCTCAAATGAGATGAGAAGTAAAATGGTCTTTTGAAAACAAAGTATTCGAGAAATCATTTCCTAAGGGCTTTCCAGTTTCTAGGGTCACGTCCTACAGTCAACATGTGCTCTGATACCATTTCTGTAGCGACCCGACTCAAAACGAGTCAAGCCTCTGTGTGTTCTGTGCCATCCCTGGATCAGTATGCTGGCACACACAGTACATCAATGTATATATCAAAGTGCAATCACATGTAAATAGCGTAAAACTGATATATACCTTAAAATAGCAGCGGATACAGTCAACGGGAGTGGAGTCCCAATAACACCAATGACAAGTTGAGTGCGGACCGTAACCCTGAATCATACTCTTACCCGTCGTAGAAGAGTATCTGCAACATAAGACGTTGCAGCCGTGTAGGTCAGTACATGGAATGTACTGGCAAGATCACCATAGTAGAACAGAAGAATAAAGACTATTCTATATGCAAAGGCTTTGTGGCTCTGTGTCTGAGTTTTTGCGTAAAAGCTGATTTTATTTTCCCTACAGCAAAGGAATATCAGGAAATTTCACTATGGAGTTACCTATCATGACATGGTTCCGCCAACCAATGTCTCAATTGCCCACAAGTATCATTAAGTTGCCCACAATTAGTTATCAGTCCAGTGTTGAGAGTTCAGAGATAGATCCAAGTCTAGAAGCTCAAATTGTCCATAACCGGGGACACGGCTAATCGATTAGGTTTAACTCTGGAGAGTGTTGTATACTTTACCCACAAGATTCTTTCCCTCCTGGTAAGTCCTCGCACTGCCTGGTGTTTGAGAACAGAATTAAAGAAACATGGTCTTTCAGACTGTTTCCCTGACTGTCCGACAGTGCCCATCCAATCCTAACGTCGACTACATCTCGTAGCACTGCCCAGCAGAGTCACAACAAAGATCAACCAAGCCAGAGCCCATAATGAGTTGTGGCTACACAGGTAAGCTTTCGGGCATGAAGTATTCATCCTTCTCTTTGAGTCTGGGTGAGGCTTTCCGCGTGAATACTGGCCATCTCCAGCAACACCTAGGCAAATCCACTGGTTTTCCAGGGTACCGTTTCAACCATCCCTCACCTAGTAGTGTGTATTGAAAACTTGTTTCTCGAGTCTTGAAGTCTTGATGGTCTTGAATATGCAGGTCTTGAAGAAGCCTTCATGAAGTCGTCGTTTTGACGTGGAGTCCTTCTTCACACCACTCACGAACACTCATACCAGACCCCATCTACTTTAGCATAGCATTGCACTAACTAGCGTTCCCGGGGCTTTAGTAACAAGTGGTGGGTTCCTACCTCATGCATTCTACTCAACTACAAGAATTTCAATAACACTACGGGAGGTATTTGTTGAAATGATGTCACTATATGCAATAAAACATTGGTATGAAACGATGGTCAAAGTGAACTTGCATGTACTGTTGATGAAGATAAAGATTGCTCTCAGAAATAACTTGATAGACTATACGTCACTCTCCGATGAAAATCTATATAACAAACACTGCATTCATAAGCAATCATACTAGCAATCAATTCTAACAATCACAAGATAACACAAGAAACAAAACAACAAGGTTGATGAAGGAAATACTTAAGACAAAAACTCAAGGTAACAAAACTACATCAACACACCTAAGGTGATGATGAAGGAAATACTTAGGACGAAAGTTAAAATCAAGAAAGTTTTCATAAAAGCAACTAAAGTAGTTTTCCCCTACAAACAATTATTTTCAAATAGTAACAAAACAATAACAAAGTAAAATACAACAAAAGGATTTTAGTAAATATTTTACTAGCAAAAATATTTACTTTGGAAGAACAAGTAGTATTCATGAAAACAACATCCTAAGCATCTTAAGAGTTTGCCTAACAAACTTAACTACAAGAAAACAATTAAAACAAAACCAAATGTAAAAATACATAACAATTAAGTTAACACAAAGAATTAACAAAATTAATTCATCTAATTTTTTTTGTGAAAATAATTTCTGCTAGAACTAAATTGTTTTATAAAACATAACCTAATGAAGAGGAATATAGTTTTTCTACAACAAAAGAGTAAAACTAAACTATTTTTATTAACAAAACATTTCTTAACATAAAAGATTTATTAAGACTTTATTTGGAAACAGAATCTAATTACTTAAAACTTTAGTTCAAAGAATTATTACTAACAAATTTGCTTGAAATCAATTATACCTATTTGAAAAAGGGTATAGGTCCCTACAATAAAATTTGATAAACTAAACAATTATCATTTGTTAACAGCAAGTAAATTACTAAGGTTTAGAACAACACAACCAAATGAAATCTAAAACTTAAGTTAAATCAAATCAGATTTTCAAGATAAAACAAAGTAAATCAAACTACTTAAACTAATAGGAAACTAAACAGATTCTGTTTTCTTTGAAAATTCTATTTAAAATTACTCTAAAATTTCTCAAACTCTACCAAATGATAGCTATGGTCACTAGAGACAAGTAGGAAAAAGAATCAATCAAAAATCCATTTTAGAACTCAAGTTATTCAGAAAACAAAATTTAAACCAAATCTGTTTAAATTCGAATTTAAATATTCAAATATAGTCAAACTTGGCATCTACAGAAACTAGAATAAAATTGTGATCTAATGCAAAAAGAATCAAGTTTAAACACTTAAAAACATAAAAGATATACTAAAAACAAAATCAGAACTATTTCTGTTTTCTAAAACAAAACAGAAAAAGAAAAACTAATACTAACGGACAGGGGGGTGACGTGGCGCTCTCTGGTTGGCTGTGGCCGTGTGTGTGCGGGCGAATACGAGCGGGTGACCGAACCTTAGAAGAAAACGCTTCGGCGTTATAAACTGCTCTAATCCTATGCGTTAATCTTAGATCGGATGGACGGGGATAGAGGGGGAGCTCACAGGGGAGGTTTGCCGGCGATGGGCGTTTGACGGCGCGACAAAGGTGTGGCGGCCGTGGTGGACTCCGGCGAGCTATCCCAGCAAGAGAAGGGCACGGGCAGAGGGGCTAAGGGGGGCAATGGGTCGAGGGGAGGCAGGGCTCCTTATATAGGACCTCGGGGTCGAGGGGAGGGACAGGAGGAGGGGATCACGGCGCGGGGTCACCGTCGATGTCGTCGGGTGCGAGAGGAGGAAGGAGGTGACCGTGGGCTCACAGGGTCGGACGGGTGGGCTCCACTTGCCAGAGAGAGAGGGAGGGAGGGGTGCGTCGGTTGACCGACCGGTAACGGTCTCGGCTTTAAAGCCGTTGGGCCGGCCGTTTTATTATAAAACCGTTACCGTTTTCTTTTATTAATGTCCAGCGCGTTTCAAAATCATTTAAAGCATTCAAAACGTTTCTAAATATAGGGAATAAATATATCAGAATTAACAGAATAATAAATGCCATTTATTGAACTTTTTTATTCTGTCATTTGATAACTTTAAAAAAATAATATTTTGAGAAAATGCCTATTTGGTTTTAAATCTTTTTGCAAATATTTTTCAAATGACCCTTTGGGTTTTATGGTTCAAATACTTCACAAAATTTCCCCTGGTTTGGAGTGTCATATTACTCCTCTCAAATTTTTGTCAGGGGTTTGAATACTTTGAAAATTTGAATAGGAACCAAATATGAAATGATTCCAAAAGAAAATCCAGAGATTTTCACATTCACTTTTCAAAGCTTTATTTTAAACTTCCAACTCATATTTCATATAATTTGAAGAAGTCATTTTATCCTCTCTCATGAAAATCATTGAGTTGCTTAAAGTTTCTGAATTGGAAATATTTTCAAATGAAATTCAAATCATTTTCAAATCCCTTTTCATTTGTTTAAATGGAAGAAGTCATGTCATCTTCACTCTAGGGTTTTGTGATGAAAATAATTTGAATTCCTGGTGATCGAAATGCAGTTTGAAAGTTTTGGGAAAGTCATTTCATTCCCTCTCATTAAACTTTCAAAAGTTTCAAAAAGTTTCAAATTTTCACTCAAATTCAATTACTACATCAAACAAACAATCATTCTAATATTTATTATAACATTCCAAAGTTTGGGATGTTACAAACTACCACACTTAAAATGAATCTCGTCCTCGAGATTCGAAAGGGCTAGAAAGAAAAGGTTAGGGTTTGGGGGTCTTCTAACAGATCCACTGTCCTGGAAAGGTGTGGGGGTCTACCACACTTAAAATGAGAGTTACTGGTCTCTCAAAATCATGGTAATCCTATGGGTGTAGCTGTCTGTTCACATAATTTACGATAGCTCCGTCGGTGGTGCTCTTCGTTATATCAAAATCTTGAGTTCTCACAACAACATGTATTTCCTCCGATACTGGGTCTTCTTAACTGACAAGTCTCGCGTTCATTCTAAATAACTTATCGACGATCTCATGGTGGTGTACCATTAGTGGTTATCCTGCAGTGAAATGGGTCTTGGCTTCATCCCTCACCATAAAATTTCTACGTGTGACAGAAACTGTCATGTACAAGGGTTCTTCATCATACCATTCTAAGGCTTTAAACAAAAGCTTCAAAGAACGTCGTCTCTTTACTATGGGTAAGTCACTCAGATTTACCAATCCGAATAGCAAGAGAATGATAAGAGTAAGTTGTCATGGTGGCCAAACCATGTCGCACTGAAATCATTACCTTGTATAAGGTTTAGTGAATCTCGTATTCTAACACTTGGTCTTCCTCACAAGCATTGCAGAAATTTCTCTTGTCAACGAACAAAGTTCAGGTAAATCCATTGATTCTGCAAGCTAAACCAATAAAACATCTATCGTTTCTTCACAACTCTCAGGTTTTCGTATGCTCCTAAGAAATTGTTTGCTGATCAGTCCTAGCTTCTTCCAAGTTTATTCCTTCACAAGGGTGGGGCTTGATCCTTATCAATCCCGAGGTCAGTGAGTTGTGGGTTCACTTGAATACTTGAATAACTTTAACTCACTCTTGGGGTTACTATCGTTCCATATTCCAACATTACCTTTAGTTCACTCCATTATACTCTTCAGGTAACAAATCACAAACTTATTCTTGTCTAGATTCCACTTTACGGAATCCATTTTCCTTTCCATTAGTCTGTTTAACCTTGGGTATGGTTTCATCACAATCATTCCTTTTCTCATCATTTCAGCTTCAAGAGCACTTTGTCTCAAAGCTTATCATCTACATAGTTTGGATATGGTTCCACATTCTCTTCATCTGTATTGACTTATCCAAACTCCTTAACATGAATGGTATTTTCTTCATTCATTTATCCCTGTGGTTACTACCACACTTAAAATAAAATGTACTCATGATTGCATAGACCATATTTTCCCATATCCTCGAAAATGGTAAGAGATCTTTGTTCATAGAGTGGCAACTCATATAATACAACATAAGATAAATCATGACACCATAATTTCCATTGACTCATGAATTTATTACAAACTCTGAGACTTCCGTTACATAATTCCAAAATGGTAAGAGTGCTACCTATTACGTTTGTTACATCCAGAATCCAAAACTCAACTACTCACGTTTGACCTTCTTCTTTGGACATTTATAGGCATAGCGGCCCATATCCTTACACTTGAAGCCTCTAATATGACTCAGGTCCTTCTGTTCGGGGGCTGGTCTCTTCCTGAGGTTCTTTGTTCTGATCAACACTTCAATTTCCTGTGGATCAAACTCCACTTTTTCTAGCGGGAAGTTTCCCAGATACTCTTTTCTTTCCTTCGTACAGTCCTGTGAGAAATGTCCTTCTTCTCCACATGTATAGCAGGCATTTGAGTAAAATCTGGTTAATCCTTCTGTATCAGGGTCTTCACTATCTTTCTTCATCACAAATTCTCCTAACTTTCCTCTGAAGGCTTCCTTCATGGCTTTCTTCTGCTGTTTGACGACTTCTTGTACCTTGGGGTACACTTGGCATTGAGCCAGGGTAATGTGTAGTTCCTTCACACAAGAAACATGTCACTTGCCCAGTTGGGCAGTCCTCAGCAGGGTGATTCTCTTCACAGTAAGGGCATCCATCCTTGTGTTCTGCCTGGGTGTGTCCTATCTCTCCACATATCTTGCATGCAAAAATCTTCTTCACATCTTTGCCACGGGACTTCTGGGTGTTGGTAACAACATGGGATCCCTGCAAAGTCATCTTGAATTCTTCCCAAGTGATTGATTCCTGTCTATCATAGATATCTTCATGCATCTTCCACCAGTGTGTAGCACCTTCTGCAAAGTATCGAAGAGCATACTGGACCATCTCGTTCCTTGCAACAAGGTTACTCCTTAGATGATCCTCCATGTTCTAAATCCATTCTTCTGTCTCTAACCAAGTCATCGATCCAGAATACACAAGTCCAGCTTCATTCGTCATCTATTGGGTTCAAGGTTTTGGGATGAGATGCAAGAGAGAGAAAAGGAGGGGATACACACAATACAAACAATGGTTTTGAAAATAGATTTTTGTTATGGCTGTCGAAAATTACACACAAATGACAGCTGACAAAATCATCGTATCTAATGTAAGTATACAACAGGGGTTTGGTCTTCTAGGGGCATAATATCTTGGAAATTCTTCATGGTCTTCAATTTCTTCGGGTCTTCATAGTCTTCAACACGTGTAGCTTCAACTCTTCTAATGCATGGTGAAATCTTCTTTACTTTGAAGTGACCATCAGTTGTTTCCATATCTTGTCCTTCTCGAAGTGGTCTTAGTTGATCCTTAGTGTGGTCAAAGGGGAACGGGTATTTTCTAACTCTTTGAAGTAGGAGAGATCATTTGATAAGGCTCAAATGAGATGAGAAGTAAAATGGTCTTTTGAAAACAAAGTATTCGAGAAATCATTTCCTAAGGGCTTTCCAGTTTCTAGGGTCACGTCCTACAGTCAACATGTGCTCTGATACCATTTCTGTAGCGACCCGACTCAAAACGAGTCAAGCCTCTGTGTGTTCTGTGCCATCCCTGGATCAGTATGCTGGCACACACAGTACATCAATGTATATATCAAAGTGCAATCACATGTAAATAGCGTAAAACTGATATATACCTTAAAATAGCAGCGGATACAGTCAACGGGAGTGGAGTCCCAATAACACCAATGACAAGTTGAGTGCGGACCGTAACCCTGAATCATACTCTTACCCGTCGTAGAAGAGTATCTGCAACATAAGACGTTGCAGCCGTGTAGGTCAGTACATGGAATGTACTGGCAAGATCACCATAGTAGAACAGAAGAATAAAGACTATTCTATATGCAAAGGCTTTGTGGCTCTGTGTCTGAGTTTTTGCGTAAAAGCTGATTTTATTTTCCCTACAACAAAGGAATATCAGGAAATTTCACTATGGAGTTACCTATCATGACATGGTTCCGCCAACCAATGTCTCAATTGCCCACTAGTATCATTAAGTTGCCCACAATTAGTTATCAGTCCAGTGTTGAGAGTTCAGAGATAGATCCAAGTCTAGAAGCTCAAATTGTCCATAACCGGGGACACGGCTAATCGATTAGGTTTAACTCTGCAGAGTGTTGTGTACTTTTCCGACAAGATTCTTTCCCTCCTGGTAAGTCCTCGCACTGCCTGGTGTTTGAGAACAGGATGAAAGAAACATGGTCTTTCAGAGTGTTTCCCTAACTGTCCGATAGTGCCCATCCAATCCTAACGTCGACTACATCTCGTAGCACTGCCCAGCAGAGTCACAACAAAGATCAACCAAGCCAGAGCCCATAATGACTTGTGGCTACACAGGTAAGCTTCCGGGCATGAAGTATTCATCCTTCTCTTTGAGTCTGGGTGAGGCTTTCCGCGTGAATACTGGCCATCTCCAGCAACACCTAGGCAAATCCACTGGTTTCTCCAGGGTACCGTTTCAACCATCCCTCACCTAGTAGTGTGTATTGAAAACTTGTTTCTCGAGTCTCGAAGTCTTGATGGTCTTGAATATGCAGGTCTTGAAGAAGCCTTCATGAAGTCGTCGTTTTGACGTGGAGTCCTTCACACCACTCACGAACACTCATACCAGACCCCGTCTACTTTAGCATAGCATTGCACTAACTAGCGTTCCCGGGGCTTTAGTAACAAGTGGTGGGTTCCTACCTCATGCATTCTACTCAACTACAAGAATTTCCATAACACCACGGGAGGGATTTGTTGAAATGATGTCACTATATGCAATAAAACATTGGTATGAAAAGATGGTCAAAGTGAACTTGCCTGTACTGTTGATGAAGATAAAGATTGCTCTCAGAAATAACTTGATAGACTATACGTCACTCTCCGATGAAAATCTATATAACAAACATTGCATTCATAAGCAATCATACTAGCAATCAATTCTAACAATCACAAGATAACACAAGAAACAAAACAACAAGGTGGATGAAGGAAATACTTAAGACAAAAACTCAAGGTAACAAAACTACATCAACACAACTAAGGTGATGATGAAGGAAATACTTAGGACAAAAGTTAAAATCAAGAAAGTTTTCATAAAAGCAACTAAAGTAGTTTTCCCCTACAAACAATTATTTTCAAATAGTAACAAAACAATAACAAAGTAAAATACAACAAAAGGATTTTAGTAAATATTTTACTAGCAAAAAGATTTACTTTTGAAGAACAAGTAGTATTCATGAAAACAACATCCTAAGCATCTTAAGAGTTTGCCTAACAAACTTAATGACAAGAAAACAATTAAAACAAAACCAAATGTAAAAATACATAACAATTAATTTAACAGAAAGAATTAACAGAATTAATTCATCTAATTTTTTTGTGAAAATAATTTCTGCTAGAACTAAATTGTTTTCTAAAACATAACCTAATGAAGAGGAATATAGTTTTTCTACAACAAAAGAGTAAAACTAAACTATTTTTATTAACAAAACATTTCTTAACATCAAATATTTATTAAGACTTTATTTGTAAATAGAATCTAATTACTTAAAACTTTAGTTAAAAGAATTATTACTAACAAATTTGCTCGAAATCAATTATACCTATTTGAAAAAGGTTATAGGTCCCTACAATAAAATTTTATAAACGAAACAATTATCATTTGTTAACAGCAAGTAAATTACTAAGGTTTAGAACAACATAACCAAATGAAATCTAAAACTTAAGTTAAATCAAATCAGATTTTCAAGATAAAACAAAGTAAATCAAACGACTTAAACTAATAGGAAACTAAACAGATTCTGTTTTGTTTGAAAACTCCATTTAAAATTACTCTAAAATTTCTCAAATTCTACCAAATGATAGCTATGGTCACTAGTGACAAGTAGGAAAAAGAATCAATCAAAAATCCATTTTAGAACTCAAGTTGTTCAGAAAACAAAATTTAAACCAAATCTGTTTAAATTCAAATTTAGATATTCAAATATAGTCAAACTTGGCATCTACAGAAACAAGAATAAAATTGTGATCTAATGCAAAAAGAATCAAGTTTAAACACTTAAAAACATAAAAGATATACTAAAAACAAAATCAGAACTATTTCTGTTTTCTAAAACAAAACAGAAAAAGAAAAACTAATACTAACGGACAGGGGGGTGACGTGGCACTCTCTGGTTGGCTGTGGCCGTGTGTGTGCGGGCGAATACGAGCGGGTGACCGAACCTTAGAAGAAATCGCTTCGGCGTTATAAACTGCTCTAATCCTATGCCTTAATCTAAGATCGGACGGACGGGGATAGAGGGGGAGCTCACAGGGGAGGTTTGCCGGCGATGGGCGTCTCCGGCAACGGCGACGGTGACGGCGTGACGCAGGGAGCTCTCTGGTGGGTCTCCGACGACGGCGTTGGCACTGGTCGACACGGCGATGAGTGGCGCGTCCAGTGGTGGCGTCGGACGAGCTTGGGGACGACGGAGATGAGCGGTACGAGCTCGGGGGCGGTTCGGACTCCGGCGAGGTCGATGGTGTGGCGGCTCTGGGGGTCTTAGAGGCTCGGGCAGGGGATAGGGAGGTGCGGGCGAGCGAGGGGAGCTCGGTGATGGGCTCGGGAGAGCTCAGGGAGGGCAGGGTGGAGCGGTGGCGCGGCAAAGGTGTGGCGGCCGTGGTGGACTCCGGCGAGCTATCCTGGAAAGAGAAGGGCACAGCAAGAGGGGCGAAGAGGGGGAATGGGTCGAGGGGAGGCAAACCTCGGGGTCGAGGGTAGGGACCGGAGGAGGGGATCGGCGTGGGGTCACCGTCGATGTCGTCGGGTGCGAGAGGAGGAAGGAGGTGACCGTGGGCTCACAGGGTCGGACGGGTGGGCTCCACTTGCTAGAGAGAGAGGGAGGGAGGGGTGCGTCGGTTGACCGACCGGTAACGGTCTCGGCTTTAAAGCCGTTGGGCCAGCCGTTTTATTATAAAACCGTTACCGTTCTCTTTTCTAATGTCCAACGCGTTTCAAAATCATTTAAAGCATTCAAAACGTTTCTAAATATAGGGAATAAATATATCAAAATTAAAAGAATAATAAATGCCATTTATTGAACATTTTTATTCTGTCATTTGATAACTTTAAAAAAAATATTTTGAGAAAATGCCTATTTGGTTTTAAATCTTTTTGCAAATATTTTTCAAATGACCCTTTGGGTTTTATGGTTCAAATACTTCACAAAATTTCCCCTGGTTTGGAGTGTCATATTACTCCTCTCAAATTTTTGTCAGGGGTTTGAATACTTTGAAAATTTGAATAGGAACCAAATATGAAATGATTCCAAAAGAAAATCCAGAGATTTTCACATTCACTTTTCAAAGCTTTATTTTAAACTTCCAACTCATATTTCATATAATTTGAAGAAGTCATTTTATCCTCTCTAATGAAAATCATTGAGTTGCTTAAAGTTTCTGAATTGGAAATATTTTCAAATGAAATTCAAATCATTTTCAAATCCCTTTTCATTTCTTTAAATGGAAGAAGTCATGTCATCTTCACTCTAGGGTTTTGTGATGAAAATAATTTGAATTCCTGGTGATCATAATGCAGATTGAATGTTTTGGGAAAGTCATTTCATTCCCTCTCATAAAACTTTCAAAAGTTTCAAATTTTCACTCAAATTCAATTACTACATCAAACAAACAATCATTCTAATATTTATTATAACATTCCAAAGTTTGGGATGTTACAGAGGACGGGGACGACTTCTCGGATGGCGCCATCGGACAGTGGGTCCGGCTTGTCAGCGAGAGGGAGAGGCGCTGTTAGTGCGTCGGTGGCTGGCTTGTAATGAATTCGCGAGTTAATGCCCGTGGGCCGGCCCGTTTTCAAATAAATTCGTTTCCTTTTTAATATCCAGAACAGTAAAACCTCTTTAAAAGCATTCAAAACATTTCCAAATATAGGAAATATATATCAGAATGATCAAGAGAATTAATGCCATTTATGAACATTTTTTATCTGTCATTTGAATACTTTGAAAAAATAATTATTTTCAGAAATTTCCTATTTGGTTTTAAAAAATTTTGCAAATATTTTTCAAAAGACCCCCCTGGTTCTTATTGTTCAAATATATCACCAAGATGACCCTGGTGTGGAGTGTCATGTTACTCCCCTCTTATTTTGAACTTTTTCCACGGTTTTCAAATAGGTGAAAGCAACATATTGTAAATAGAAAGGGACTTTCAGAAAGTTAGAAGAAGCATTTCAACTATTTCATACATTCAAGCAATGATGATGATGATGCATAGCTATATTTCATAACATTCCAAAATGGAATTTCGGGATGTTACAACGGCAAAGATGCAAAGTTCTTTGTCGTCTACCAGCAGACAGCAAAGAAACCACATAGGCCAACCCAGTACCACCCCAGGTTGCACAGGTAGCTGCCACGTGGCAGCTTTGCCATCTGCTGGCTGACGGCAAAGCTCTTTGTCGTCCGCCAGTGAACGGCAAAGTGCCTGTATTGCCCTTGTTTTTTCTATTTTTTCTGTTTTTTCTTAAATTCAATCAATTTCATAGATATATATATATACATTTTAAAATACTTTCAACAAGCATACATATCCCTGCCATATGGATATGATCAGCCAACACATATACATACCAACTCAAAAGTCCATATCCAACATATATATATATAGCCAACATATATCCAACAACAAGCATACAATGGTTTCATCCATACATACATATATAGGTAGCAAGTTTCACATTGTTCATCCTACAAAACCAAAACAAAAAGGAAGGACAAGGAGAAGAGTACACTCCATGAATGCAAGCTTCCGTGATATAAAGCAAATCTACAAATTGGGAAAGAACAAAGTTAGAAGAAGAAGAAGTAGTAGTAGAAGAAGAAGAATTTTTCTTCTCTTTCTTTTTATCCTCTTCTTTATCTTCTTCTTCTTCTAACGAAGGTAACTTCGGTAATTATGCCATTTTTTAGCTAAGCTAGGTAAAAATGCTAAGTGTAGGTCATTTTAGAGCTAAGCTAGGTAAATAGGTCATTTTGGAGGTTAGTAAGGTTATTATGTCATTTTCGACGAAAATAAGCTAAGTCAATGCCATTTTGGAGGTAACCAAGATTATTATGCCATTTTGACCTAAGTATGCTAAGTATGTCATAAATGAATTAAAGAAGCTAAGTATAGATTATTTTTTAGCGAACCTAGGTAGTTAGGCCATTTTTGAGCTAACTAAGCATATTTATTCATTTTGGAGGACAAAATGGTAAATGTAGGTCATTTTTGAGCTATCCTAGTTAAAATCGGTCGTTTTGGAGCTAGGTAAGGTTATTTTGTCATTTTGGAGGAAAATAAACTAATGATATGACAGTTTGGAGCTAAACCAAGGTTATTATGCCATTTTTTACCTAAGTAAGCTAATTATGTCATAAATGAACTAGCTAAGCTAAGTATAGATCATTATTGAGCTATTCTAGGTAGTTAGGCCATTTTTGAGCTAACTAAGCATATTTATTCATTTTGGAGGACAAAATGGTAAGTGTAGGTCATTTTTGAGCTATCCTAGTTAAAATCTGTAATTTTGGAGCTAGGTAAGGTTATTTTGTCATTTTGGAGGAAAACAAACTAATGATATAACAATTTGGTGCTAAAGCAAGGTTATTATGCCATTTTTTACCTAAGAAGGCTAATTATGTCATAAATGAACTAGCTAAGCTAAGGATAGATCATTATTGAGCTATCCTAGGCAGCTATGCCATTTTTAGCTAACTAAGCATATTAAGTCATTTTGGAGGGGAAAATGCTAAGTATAGGTCATTTTATAGCTATCCTAGGTAAAATATGTCATTTTGGAGCTAAGTAAGGTTATTATGTCATTTTCGAGGAAAATAAGCTAAGTATAGGTCATTTTGGAGCTAAATAGGTCATTTCTTAATCTAAGTATGCATTTGTTAAGCAAAAAACTTGGGGAAACTTACCATCATCACGGAGGTAAAGGACCAGTCAGGTTTGCGCCAGTGTGAGACGAAGAAGGACCGGTCGGGTTTGCGCCAGTATGGGACGGAGAAGGACCGGTCAGGGTTGCCGCGGACGCAGAAGAATCGGTCGATGCTTGTCGGGAGGCACGCTGCACCAAACATCATTTGCAATGTCTCGTTAGCATGATGCAACTCAAATGTGAATACTAGTAACTAATGACCATTCAAATGAAACTCACCGTGGGTGCTATACCAATCTGGGGCATCGACGGAGGGGGTCTGACCATTGTTCTGGCACACGGTCTGCACATTTTGTTTTCACGAGCCAGTCATATTAGTTAGTGATGAAACGAACATTACGTGCATGGTTTGGCTAATATGCAGGAGAAACTTACCACGAGGAGCTCGTATAGGGCCTGGCGAGACACGTTGTTCCGGTTCCTCTCCTCCTCCAACAGCCTAGCTGTCCTCTCCTCCATGTCCATCTCCCTTTGTGCCACCAACTTGTTTGCCTCCGCGAGAAGCTCCTGGGCCCTAGCCTTGATGGAGAGCTCCATTGGCCATGGACGAGGCCTTATCTCAGGATCGGAGCTCGGCTGGCGCTTCTTGGTCTATGGGAGAGTTCTAGGACAACGTATCAGTCCATCCCCAATGGCTATCAAGCCATGGGGACTCCCGCCACTAGATATCATCACGAGCTCTGGATCAAAAGGACTCTAGCTCGGGTTGAAGCCCTCCCCTTTCCTCGCCTTCCCCTTATCTTTGTACCTCACGAGCTTGTTGTGGGAGGAGATGTTGCTGAATCTCTCTGGATGATCAAGGTCATCCTCTGAGAATGCCTTGGCCTTCTTGTACGGGGCAGTATGGGCCATAGCATAGAGGTCGAATAGTGGTGACACCTCCTTCTTGTTGTGTCGCGTCTAAAAGAGAGGAACAAAATATTAGTTAAGGGCTCAAACTAGCATGAAGAATGAAATTGCATGAATCATGAACCAAACCACAAAGCCAGTAATCCCCATACTCAAATAGGTTGGAGCTCCCTTGATGGTGTGGCACACCTTTCATTTGGGTACACTTATCCTTGGCCTTGTTTTGGTCGGCTAGCCATTTGGGAGAGCACCACTCATCCACCAAT
This sequence comes from Hordeum marinum, assembly GCA_022496015.1. Classification (NCBI taxonomy): domain Eukaryota; kingdom Viridiplantae; phylum Streptophyta; class Magnoliopsida; order Poales; family Poaceae; genus Hordeum; species Hordeum marinum. The sequence continues at coordinate 195,698,637 of CM039672.1, read as the reverse complement.
GCCTCCCAACAGTCCATCCTATCCGCGCACCATCTCGGGGGGCACCTAAGTTAGAGAAGAGAAATTTCAGCGCTACACCTACGAATCAAATCCAGGAAACTAAGTACAAGGCCTTAAGAATAGGTAATTACCTTCATGTACTTCTCCTTACTCGGAAATTTTTTGCGGCACTTCTTCTTGGCCCTCTTAATGTTAGTCGAGGCGTAGTAGTCTCGAATAGCCTGCATCCGAGCCTCGTGTCGTAAGTTCTGAAGTAGGCGCTTGCACTCGGCTAAGAGAAGAATAGTCGCATCCGCCTCGTGTTCCTCAAGACACCTGTAGAAGGTCTGCAATCATACAAGACAACACTAATTAGTATAATCACTAGGTGTTCTTGATTTTTAATTCTGTAAAGGAGAAATTACCCAAAACCACCGGATCACAATGTCGGCCACCATCTCGCACAAGACAGCGACGACCCTCTCCTCCGGCAGGGCCGGGGCAGCCACGTACACCTTCCAACTTAGTGCTACCTATGGAACCTCACCCTCACTGAGCAACGTGGCCTTTCCCGGGAATTGGTGCCGGATAAGTACACCAAGGACCTGGTTGGGCCTGCGGACACCAGGATCGTGTTTCCAACCCCTGTAGTATGACAAGGCCAACACATTAGATATTAATTTGAAGAAATATGAAGGCAAAATGTTAAAAAAGAGTAAATGCACTTAATTCTCCGCATTAGGCACAATCAACCACCTCTGATCGCGGGTTGCCGGCACGGGCGGGAGCTTTGTACCACCACACTGGCAGACCTTCTTGCCCTCCTCAACCAGCTCGCCCTTGCTATAGCTATCCTCTGAAAAGTTGTCCTCGCCACCATCAGCATGTCCACTAGCCTCCAAAGTCATGTGGGACGGATACTCTAGGACTGGAGTCTCCTGGAATAAAGACTCTGGGACCGGAGTCTCCTGGGACGAAGGCTCGGCGACCCGAGGCTCGTCGGCCCGAGGCTCGGCGACCGGAGTCTGAGACGGGTCCAAGTCAGACGGGTCCACCTGAGATGGAGCACTCATGTGGTCGGGAGAATTAGTTGGGGGTGGCGGCGAGGAAGGTTCAACAGCCTTCTTACCTGTAGCACCTCTCTTCGTCTTACCCCGACCTCTCCCGGTCGAAGAAGAAGCGCCTGCCGGTGTCTGCATACTATGTACCAGCGCTCTCCGGAGTTGCTGGGGTGGAATAATAGCACCCCTCCCAGCACGCCCCGAGGAAGGAGGCTCAAAGCACTCTCGACCCGCGCCCACCATCTGTCAACACTTGCAATGACAAAGAGTGAACGAAATTAGTTCAACATAAAAAAATTGAATACCTAATAACATGAACTAATTAATAATATATATGTACATAATAATAATTGAATACCTGACATTACTAATATTAATCTTCATCGTCTATATATGCTCCGGGATCAATAAATGCATAATCATCATCACTATAAGTAATGACGTGCTCATGAGCATTATCAATAAATGCATCAACATGTGGAAGGCCTCCTTTATGTGATCAGTCAAGCATTGACAAGTCATCCGCAACAGTAACCTCTTCTTCTTCCGTCTCTTCTTGTTCCGGCTCAAGGGTGATGTCGGCTTCACTGTCGCTGTCTACCTCAATGTTCTGGGGTGAAGTAGAGCGGTTCTTGAAACATTTTTTGGAAACACGTGTTTCTTGGAAGAATTGTCCTTCATATTGTCTGGGTTAATGTGAGGTTCATAATCATCTTCATTGAGGGGAGGTGGTCTAAAATGTGGCGGCACATCATAAACGACATCCCAACCACTGAGATTTGGATCAGTTTGGCAGGCCCACGGTAGATAGAAAACTTGGGTCACATGTTGACCCGTAATATAAATATCGGGAACATCTAAATCGGTGCTTTGTTTGATTTCAACTAGCCCTATATGTTCATGAGTCCTTCTAGTCTCCTTCGGCTGGAACCAATAACATTTTAAGACTATGACGGTTGGTGGGTTTTCACCAAAGAATGTAAGTTCATAAATTGCTTCAACTCCTTCAGAATACTCGACCCCTCCTTCGCCGACAGCGAAGACACGACAATTTGTAGACTTTCGGTCGGCCGTAGATAGCTCTTTGCCAAAAGTACGAAAGCAATACCCGTTGATGTCATATTTGTCGAATGAATGGACCTTATTGTCAAAACCATTAGCGACTTCTCTCAATTTGGAGTCCATAGACTCTGCATTAGCCTACAAGTTTAATACGAAAGGATTGTTGCATTATCCACAAACTAGAAGAAGAAATTAAATCATCTAATGGAAATTACCGTTTGCTTGAACCAAGAGATGAAACTGAGATAGCCGCCTTCATTCTTTGCCAGAAGCTCATACTCTTCGATGGAATCCTTTTGGATCACCGCTCCATCCGAGAATTTGGCAACGTATTGACTGTATCACATAGCCGAGAATAAGAGCATTTCAAAGGAACTAGAAGTTGCAAAACAATGTAGCGAGAACTTACTCGATGTACGGCCGCACTTCTGTTAGGTTGTTGAAGATATACAACGAAATGGTCCGCCATTCTTCGACATCCAGTGCTATTTCTTTCAAAGCACCAGCTGGTGCGAGCTTCCCTTTGAATAGGCTAAGGTGGGTCGACCTTTTTCATGGTTGCCATCATTGTACCGAGGCTTCGGATTATGCAAATGACGATTCTTGGCTTTGTAGTGTGCTATCACGAAGTTTGCCGCCTCCTCAGTAATGAATGCCTCGGCCATCGATGCTTCAACTATACGTTTATTTTTACATTTTTCTCGAAGCGTCTTCTGCATCCTCTCAGTTGTGAAGCACCAACGATTTTGCACGCCCCCCCCCCCAATCTTGCCTCGATCAGGAGATGCAAAATCAAATGATGCATTGGATTAAAGAAGCCCGGTGGAAAGATCTTTTCTAACTTGCAGATCAACTCCGGCGCCAACTCTTCCAGTTCATCTAGCACATCAGGCGATAGTTCTTTCGCACAAAGAGCATGGAAGAAATAGCTCAGCTCTGCCAGTACTAGCCATTCATCCTCAGAGATAAAGCCACACAACATCACTGGCATTACCCGCTCAAGCCATATGTGCCAATCATGACTCTTGAGACAAATATTTTCAATTTGTCAATACTCGCTCCCCTCTTTAGATTCGCTGCATACCCATTGGGGAACATCAACTGCATTTTCACCCACAAGATCATTTCCCTCATAGCTGGCCTTCCAAGATTGAACCATGCCTTTGGCTTCCTCCAATTCTTCTTTCCTTTTGGTTGTCGCATGTTTTGTAACGATCTATCACATAGAGTCTCTTGATCGACTCTAGCCTTAGGATTATCCTTCGACTTCCCCTCTATGCCAAACAATGTACCAAAAAGGGCCTCGGAGATATTCTTTTCAGTGTGCACCACGTCGATGTTGTGTGGGCAAAGGAGGTCTTTAAAGTAAGGCAGATCGCACAAACATATCTTGTGAGTCCAAGCGTGTTTCAAATTATACGCTTTGAAATACCCTGAACAATTTGGATCCGGATCGAGAGCGTTTATCTGATCCAGGGTCTGTTGGCCTGTCAACGCGGGTGGTGCAGTGTTTTTGACAACTCTACCTTTGATGGCATTCTTCTTGTCTTTTCTGAACTTATGGTTAGGATCCAGGAACTGTCTATGCATGTCGAAGCAAGAAAACTTGTGACCCGCCTGCGGCCAACGGAACTCAAGATTTGCCTTGCATGTGGGGTACGGCAACCTTCCATGCACACACCAGCCAACGAATAGCGCATACGCTGGCAAGTCATGCGATGAGTACATGTACCACACATGCATTTTGAAGTTCTTTTTGGTAGGGGCGTCGTATGTCTTGATCCCATTATCCCAGGCTTCTTGCAATTCATACTTAAGCAGCTGCATGTACACATTCATATTCTTCCCCGGATATTTGGGACCTGGAATTATCAACGCCAGGAAAATGTTCTTTCTTTTCATAATCTCTCTGGGGGGAGGTTGAGTGGGATGACAAATACAGGCCAACAACTGTATTGTGCTGCCATCATACCATACACATTGAACCCATCCGTGCTGATGGCAACTCGAGGATGCCTTGGATCTGCCGCTTTATCCTTATGTAATGCATCGAAGTGCTTCCACGCAAAAGCGTCTGAAGCGTGTCCCAACATCGGATCCCCATCTGCATCTAGTTCTGTTCTTTTGCCCAATTTTTGCCACATCATCTGTCTGGCCGTCTCTTCGACCATAAAAAGACGTCTAAGTCTTGGTATGATTGGCGTATACCGAAGAACATTAACTGGGATTTTGGTCTGACTCTTCTCACCCATACCGTTGCCTACTACAACATACCTACAAGACTTGCAAATGGGACAATAGTTGAAGCCCGCATACTCAAGCCTAAATAAGGCACATACATTCTCACAGGCATCTATCATCTCATAGGGCATCTTAAGCGCACGTAGGATTTTGTCCAACTGGTACAGGTTTGCTGGCAATACATGGCCTTTGGGTAGAAAGCGTCCAAATATCGTTATCAGTGTGTCATAGCATTCTCTGCCCAGGTTGAAATGAGCCTTCAGAGCCATTACTTGCGCGATGGCATCCAGTTGACAAAGCTCGGTGTGCTCGTGGAGAGGACGTTTTGAAGACTCAAACATTTCATAGAAGGCCTTTGCAGATTCTTCCATCTCATCGTCTGAATCCCAAGCAACATCAAAGTATTGCACCATGTCTTCGATCCCGGTACCATGCTCGTCGGTGCAACGACGAACCACCTCACCTCTGGCACGTTGGGCAGATTCACCATGAAATGTCCAGACAGTATAATTAGGCGTAAAACCCCACTTCTGCAGGTCTTTGATCATTTCAAACTCTGAACTCTTATGATAGTTGTCGCAATCGACACAGGGGCACCAGGTTATTTTCTGTCCATTTGCAAATGCGACTCTCACAAACCCCTTGGTTTTTTTCATCCATTCATGTGTCATGTCTTTCTGACTAGTGTGACCGGTGTACATCCACCCACGATCACTCATCTTGCCTAGCTACTCGACACACACAAAATATATACATAATTCAGCAAATCATATTCATCAGTTAATAGAGTTTGTCTGTTTTATTACGTCGATGCAACCTAGACGCTAGTAGGTAAAGATATGTCCTAATCCCACCCAAGTATGTGTAGATTGGGTTCGTCTTCCCATGCTCTGCTCCAGATCTGACGCACAATTTCGGCAGCACCTCCCTGCTATTCTCCTGATACACGTCTCGACAATAAGCAGAGAGGATGTGTACCCGAAGAACAATAGCGAGGCACTGACGAAATTCTACATCGGATTCGGAGTAGAGCATATGGGAAAACGAAGCCAGTCTACACATACTCGGGCTGTCCATGGATAATGTTGGACAATTCGAAAGAATCACGATTATAAATATGCTAATGAATGCATATTTATAGATGTAACCCTTTCGAACGGGAGACGCATAGTGGTCACGCATACTGATAATTGAAGACACATATAGCTAGCAAGTTTCATCGGCACGAAGACCGGAATAGAGCAAACAAAATTAAGGGTGCCGGGGGAGAAGATGTCATTTGTGCTCACCAACGAACATAGTAGGGGAGCTCGTCAAACGGACGGGGAGGTCGTCGAACAACTACAAATTGAAATTCACCTGATCAACACAAAATATGATGTTTTTTATAACAAAATAGGAAAATATGTGACCTAGTTCATAATTTACAAAACTATGACCTCCTCGGCCTCATGAAGGCTGAAGAGCACCTTTTTGGTCAACAGGAGGCGGAATAGGTGTCGGGGGTTGGGGGTCAGTGGCATCGAGAGACAGTGGCATCAGGGGTCAGTGGCGTCGGCGGTTGGGGGGTTGGTGGTGTCGAGAGTCGGGGGTCGATGGCGTTGGTGGTCGGGGGTAGATGGCATCGGTGGTCAGGGTCGGTGGTGTCGGTGGTCGGGGGCGATGGTGTTGGTGGTCGGGGGTCAGGGGTCCTGGGCATCGGGGGTCGGGGGTGTCGGGGGTTGGGGGTCGGTGGCATCGGGGGTCGAGGGTCGGTGGCATCAGAGGATGGGGGTTAGTGGCATCGGGGATCGGGGGCTCTTCTCTTCTTCTTCTTCTTCTCCTTCTCCTTCTCCTTCTTCTTCTTCTTCTCCCCTTTTCCTCTTCTCCTCATCTTCTTCTTCTTCTTCTTCTTCTTCTTTTTGCACTAACCTAATAAACCTAAACTAACACTAACTTAATTAACAGTAGCCTAATTAACACTAACCTAATAAACTAACCTATATAACCTAATAAACTAAACTAATTAACTACCTAACTAAATAATTAACAAAAAAAGGGGGCGACCGGTACTCACTGGAGGTAGTGACGGTGGCCGGGGGGCAAGGGAGGCCTGGACGGCAGCGGCCGGTGGCAGGGGCGGGGGCGGCCGGTACAGAAGAAGAGAATAGTATAGCAGTCGGTTTACTTCATCAGCTCTCTCCTGCAGGGGCTCGGTCGAGGTACTCTGGAATCTAGAAACTACCTTTTGGACTTCTAATGGCCTCCTGCAAGCTGCACCACTACTTCCAAGTGCACCTCATCATAGTTGTCACCTGTTTCCCTCTAGAACGGATTTTTGAGGAATCTACAAGCAACCGGCAGGATCGTCGAATGGGCTCTGGAACTGCCAGCTTCGACATGAACTTTGAAAGCATAGCAACCATCAAGATCCCAACACTGGTGGAGTTCATTGCCGAGTGGACACTGACTCTAGATGAGGAGATCCCGGAAACAGCCGTCCACGGCAAGGAAACACCATAGGCATGGGTCATGTACTTTGATGGGGCTTTCTCGCTGCAAAGCACCGGTGCCAGAGTGCTGATCATAGCACCCACCAGAGAGCACCTCAAGTACGTGATCCAGATGCACTTCCCGCGGGAGATATCGACCAACAACACGTCCGAGTATGAGGGGTTGCTCATCGGGCTGCGGATAGCGGCAAAGTTGGGAATCAGAAAGTTGGTGGTGTGGGGGGACTCACAGCTGGTCCGCTCCAAGACAACAAGGATTACCAAAGCCCCCTGATGGAAGCGTATGTCGATGAGATGAGTGTCGGTGTCAAAACCGGCGGATCTTGGGTAGGGGGACCGAACTGTGAGACTACGGTGTCAAAACCGGCGGATCTTGGGTAGGGGGACCGAACTGTGAGACTAGAATTGACGGTAGCAGGAGACAAAGGGGACACGGATTTTCCCAGGTTCGAGCCCTCCTATGGAGGTAATACCCTACTTCCTCCATCGTTGTATTGATGACGTGGGGGGTTACAGAGTTGATCTACCTCGAGATCAAATAGCTAACCCTAGATGAGTTGTCCTCCTATACCCCTAAACCCTCCAGCTTATATAGAGGCTGAGGGTGCTATGGGTTTACACAAGGTTGGTTACATGCCGAAGAGATAAACATGCCCAACTACAGCTAATAATTTGTAGAATACGTAAGGGCTTCTCAAAACTTCCATCTGGCGTTGGTGGTCTTTGATTGTCTGTTGCTCCCTTTGAGGCCCACACAGTCTGGCCCATAAACAACAGGTCGGCTATCCGAGGACCCCCTATCCAGGACTCCCTCAGCAGTCCCCGGACTAGCCTTCAACACCGATATATATATATAATGTATGTATGTATATCTGGTCAATCTCCTCATGTCGTCATCTTAGGATTGGGAGGCGAGTCCTTCATCCCTCCTTGTCCGCTATCCGATCAGTCTTCGGTAAGATCCCATGCGTCATGTGCGCAGGTTCATTATAATAACTGCGCGTGCTCCTCGATTTTTCGTGCGTTTAGGGTAGGTGAGTGATTAGTGATTTTTACAATCTTACCCCACCACAACAAGGGCACCAACCCATTTAATCAAACAAAATTGTGGCTCGAACCACATCCACTTCCTCCTCATCGAAAGAAACTCCTAGCGGAAGCTCCACGCAAAACATGGCCAACGTCCCTAGCTCCTCCGCACGTCCCTACGGCTCATGCCTAGGGAACTGGACCAGCTGTTCCGTTACACTCCTGCGGCTCCGTAATCTGGAGACCCAGGGGTATCCTCCATCATCAGATCTGGCGGCAACCCACGCAGGTCTGCTCTCTTACGGTGGCGAGGTTTTTGACGAGCATTTCCCCAATCCTAACAAGGGGGAGCGCGTATGCTTCGTCCCCTTCCTCCTCTGGGGCCTTGGGTTTCCAATCCACCGATTCTTGAGGGGGTTGCTGGAGTTCTATGGGATCCAACTCCACCATCTTAGTCCAGGGTCCATTTTACACATCTCAGGCTTCGTCGCTCTGTGCGATAGGTTCTTGGGGTGCGAAGTTCATTTTGATTTGTGGAGGAAATACTTCTGTCTCGTCCCCCGAACTCGGGACAAGACAATTTTGGAGGTCGGAGGAGCCGAGATATGCTGCATAGCGGGGACGGGGTATTTGGTAGGCATGTCGAAGAAGTTCGAAGAAGAGGTACAACTGGCGGCCAAGGAGCTCATCCCAGGAGGAAAACATCGAAGTGTGGCGCCTAGCCGCGCAGGTGCGGATGCTTGTCCACCACTAACTGACCATGATCAATGTCATGGCTGCCACCATCTCCCGGTGTGTGCAGCCCCTCCAACAGAGGGTACACCCCTTATCGCAATACAACAGGACAAGCGACACTACGCGCTCCCGAAATCAAGGTCCTGCCAATCCAACGGCATTGGCCACCATACTTGCCGACAAGTACAAAGGAGAGCAAGAAGACTTTGTTTGGCAGGCAACCAAGGAAGGATATTCGGCCCACAATCCCATCGAATGGGTAAGCCTTTCTCTTTCAAACATTAAAATAGTTTGGGGTTTCCATTCCACACTTTATTTGACCGAAGCCTGGCTGAACAGGAAAGGAGGAGTTTCATGGAGATAGTAAACTCTGCGGCTCCTCAACCCTACTTCATGTTGTGGAGTGAACCAAGAAGTTTGTAAGGGCAAGGAGATCGCCTACTTCATGAAGATCTACCCATAGTGAGGCTAGTCCTTCATGGACGGAAGCCATTATGAATAGTCAAGGTTGCTACTTCGTGGACCCTTTTGGTTGGAGCCCTCCGTGGACTCTCGCAAACGTTACCCTCCATGGGTTGAAGACTCCATAAACGTGGATGTACGATAGCGCCACCTATCGGAACCACGGGAAAAATCCATGTGTCTCCAACTGTGTTTGATCTACCTATCTCAACACTTTACTTCATATGCAATGTCTTTACTTTCCGCTGCCATTTTGTTGACATGCATGTGTACGGCTGTTAGACTTGCTAGCTTTGCTAAAACTGATAAAATTTGCCAACCAATTAACTTGGGAAAAGTTAGGTTTTAAATTCCTGCTAGCAGTCTATTCACCCCCCACTCTAGACACTCTTCTAGTGATCCCTCAATTGGTATCAGAGCCTTGGTTTCCATTGGTTGAGTTTAATCACCGAGGAGGAAGATGGATGTGTCTAGTATAGGGAGTTTGAGTTGTATAGTGCCCATTCTTGATGGAGATTACTATAGTAAATGGAAATCTTTAATGCTTGAGTTGTTTAACGAATTTCAATTGAGCAAATATGTTATGCGCCCCTATGAGCCTCCTATTGATCCTTTGCATCCCACACATGAAGAGGAAATTGATATGCTATGCAATCTTAGAACTGTTAATCTCATTATTAGAGCATTGCCTAGAAATATGCTTAACGAAATGAAGAATTTTGCATGTGCTTACACTTTGTGGAATGATTTGGAGAAACGATATCCAAATTATTCATTAAGTAATCTTGATGAAATTCTTCATAAAACCATTGCCTTTCACAAAATGTCGCCTAGTGATCCTAAATTTGATGCTTGTCTATTTGAGCTTAGAGACCTCATGCATGCTAAAGGAGATGTCACAACTATCAACAATATCATTATAGAGGCCCTTCGCATTCATAAACTTGAACATTGTCATGATCACCATCCTAACGAATCTCTTGTTCTTTATGACGAGGATTTTCCACTTGATGATGACAATGTGGAACATGGCTACTATGATGAAGATGAGTTGTTCGACATCGAGTATGAGAATATTATGAAATCTAAGTCTCATGGCAAACTTCAACGATTACATGTCCAGAGGAAAAGAGTGGATTCTCGATAGTGGATGTACTGATCATATGACCGGAGATAGAGAAATGTTTGAAGAGATTACACCAAACCATGGACCGCGAAGGTACATAACGTTTGGAGACAACTCTAAGGGTAAGGTACTTGGTCTTGGTAAGGTGTCCATATCCCATGATAGTTCTATTCAAAATTTTATGCTTGTTGAATCTCTTGGCTATAATCTTCTTTACGTGTCTAGACTTGCCGACTTCGATCTCAATGTGTCATTCACGAAAATAGATTGCCAAGTGTTTCATCAAGATAATCATAAAATGGTCTTTAACGGTATCCGTAGAGGTGATCTATACATTGTTGATTTCACTAAGAGATCCAAACCTCGCACTTGCTTAATTGCTAAATCTTCTAAAGGTTGGCTTTGGCACAGAAGATTCAAAAATGTTGGCATGCGTAATTTAGACAAACTTATCAAAGGTGATCATATACTTGGTGTTAAAGATGTTGTCTTTGACAAAGACAGACTTTGTAGTGCTTGTCAAGCTGGAAAGCAAGTAGGTGGAAGTCATCATGTTAAGAATATCATGACTACTAGGAGACCACTCGAGTTACTTCACATGGATCTTTTCGGTCCCAATGCTTACAAGAGTCTCGGTGGAAATTCGTATGGTCTAGTTATAGTTGATGATTTTTCCAAATTTACGTGGGTATTCTTTCTTGATGATAAGTGCGGGTTCAAAAGATCTTCAAGAACTTCGCTCGCAAAGCGCAAAATCAGTTTGAAGTGAAGATCAAGAAGGTTCGGAGTGATAACGGATTGGAGTTCAAGAACACCATGTGGATACCTTTCTTGACAAAGAAGGTGTCTCACATGAGTTCTCGGCCACGTACATGCCTCAACAAAATGGAGTTGTTGAGAGGAAGAACTGAACACTCATTGAGATGGCAAGAACGATGCTTCACGAATACAAGACGCCAAAACAATTTTGGGCAGAAGCCGTGGAAATAGCATGTCATGCCACAAACCGACTTTACTTGCACAAGCTTCTCGATAAAACGGCATACGAGCTACTCACCGGTAACAAACACCAAGTTGGATACTTTCGGGTATTCGGCTCCAAGTGCTACATTCTTGATAAGCATCGTCGTACTAAATTTGCTCCTAAATCTCATGAAGGATTCCTACTTGGTTATGGATCGAACTCTCACACCTACTGTGTCTACAACAACTTCACTCAAAAAGTTGAAGAGATGGTACATGTGAAGTTTGATGAATCTAATGGTTCACAAGTCGAACAATTGCCAAATGATGTAGGTGATAAGAACCCTTTGGAACCTATCCTAGATTTGCCCATCGGCAAGATTCATCCCATGGAGGTGAAGGAAAGTACTACATCAACTCAAGTGGAAGCCCCTACCTCACGACAAGGTGAACCACAACATGTCATGGAGGCATCCACAAGCGGTACACGGAAAAATGATGAAGAGCAGGAAGTGCATTATGAAGATCCACCACAACCTCCTTCACCACCACCTCAAGGGAATGATACCTTCAACAACAATGAAGATGAAGGAGATGATTATGAAGAAGAAGCTCCACCAACCAACAATCAGAAGCTGACCCGAGTTTGAGCACAAGTGACCAAGAACCATCCCCTAAACCAAATCTTTGGTGATATACAAACAGGGAGGATCACTCGCTCTGAAACTCGTCTAGCAAACTTCTGTGAGCATTATTCTTTCATCTCTAACATTGAGCCATTGAAGGTAGAACAAGCTCTTGAAGACGCGGATTGGGTGAACGCTATGCATGAAGAGCTTCACAACTTTGAAAGGAACGAAGTGTGGACACTCGTGGAGAAGCCCGAGGATGAAAACAACATCATCGGAACCAAATGGGTATTTCGGAACAAGCAAGACGAAGATGGTCAAGTTGTGCGCAACAAGTCTCGCCTCGTAGCTCAAGGATATACGCAAGTCGAAGGTATGGACTACGGTGAGACCTACGGCCCCGTCGCTAGACTTGAAGATATTCACATTCTTCTTGCTTATGCCAATCACCATGATATCACGCTTTATGAAATGGATATTGAAAGTGCATTTTTAAATGGTGAGATTGAAGAAGAGGTTTATGTTAAGTAACCACCTGGCTTTGTGAATCCTAAGAAACCTAATCTTGTTTACAAGCTTCATAAAGCTCTTTATGGTCTTAAGCAAGCCCCTCATGCTTGGTATAAATGTTTAACAAAGTTTCTTATCAAAAAAGGTTTTGAAATTGGTAAATTTGACGCAACATTATTCACTAAGAGAGTTAATAGTGAATTATTTGTGTGCCAAATATATGTGGATGATATTATCTTTGGTTCCACTAACCCTCAATTTAGTGAAAGGTTTGGAAGGTTGATGTCCGAGAAGTATGAGATGTCCATGATGTGTGAGCTGAAATTCTTTCCTGGCTTGCAAATCAAGCAATCAAAAGAAGGAACTTTCATCTCTCAAACTAAGTATACCAAGGACTTGATCACAAATTTCAACATGCAGGAGTGCAAAGGTATGAAAACCCCTATGCCCACTAGCGAACATATTGATCTTACCAGAGAGGATGAGCCGGTTGATCAGAAAGTTTATCAATCTATGATTGGTTCATTGTTATATCTGTGTGCATCTCGTCCCAATATTATGCTTAGTGTTTGAATGTGTGCTAGATATCAAGCTGCACCAAAAGAATGTCATCTTTTGGCCGTAAAACGCATTGTGAGATACTTGATACAAACGCCAAATTTTGGCATTTGGTATCCCAAGGGATCTTCTTTTGACCTTGTTGGCTATTCTGATTCGGACTATGCCGGTGACAAGGTTGATAGAAAATCCACCTCGGGTACTTGCAAATTTTTGGGCAGATCTCTTGTATCTTGGTCCTCTAAGAAACAAAACTCGGTATCTCTATCAACTGTCGAAGCTAAGTATATTGCTGTTGGATCTTGTTGTGCGCAATTACTATGGATGACACAAACACTTAAGGATTATGGAATTCATGTTAAAAATGGTCCATTACATTGTGACAATGAAAGTTCTATTAAAATCGGTCATAATCCTATACAACATTCTCGAACTAAGCATATTAAAGTTCGACATCATTTCATTCATGATCATGTTGCCAAAGGAGATATTAATCTTAAGCATGTTCGCACTAACAAGCAGTTGGCCGATATCTTTACTAAGCCACTTCATGAGAAGACATTTTGTCACTTGAGGAGTGAGTTGAACATCATCGATGCTTCAAACTTGAGCTAGACTCACTCGGTTGCATGCAAGGACATGAGCTTTCTTGATATTTCCATGTATCTTAACATTTCATATTATGCCATGGAATTCTATGCTCCCTTGTATTGCATCTAATCTCTTGTAGGTACTTGGAAAAACATCATTCCACAAGATTGCCATGAACTCCAATCATAAGCAATCTTGTCATTACCAAGTATCCACAACCCCTCTTGATGATGGAAGGAAGAAGGCCACTCAACCATATCCTTGACATATACTTGATCAAAATTGCACACTCTCAATTGGTATCATGTCAATTGGATATATCTATTGTTCTTCCTTGCATGACTAATCTTTGTAGGTAACCAGTGTACTAGCACAAGAAGGATTTCTCAAAACTCAAGATGATCTTCATCAACCTCGAGCATCCTTAACAAGTTCATCTACAAGCTACGTCATCAACATCACTCAAAGGTATGTACTCATGGCCTTGAAAAGGCTTTACTCCAAGAAATGAGCTAAAGCAACTCAAGCGACATGAAGACATTAAAACGCTTAATCAAAAAATGGTAACCCCATTCTGAGCATAACATAGAGTATGACCTATGATCAAGTATTCTTGCTTGTCTCCTAAGTCGATATACTCTAATATAGGTGACCTAGTCACCTCCCATCATCTAGTTAGGAATCTGGTGTGGTTTGCTCTCTATTGCATGATTTCTCATAACTACTCCAATCTTCTCTAGTTGACATCCCTTGTAAAAACTTCATATTTCATTGAAAATATTTCTCTTGACTCTGTAAAAACAGAAACTTGGTTTCTCTTTTGGAGCCGCAGACTCAGATATCTCGGTTCTACCGAAATTGCAGACAAGCTGCACTACACAATCTCGGTACCACCGATCTATCTATCTCGGAATCGCCGATTTTCATTCTGTTTCATTTGAATTCATTTTTGTAATTCTGTGTTTTCTCAGTGATATTTCTTGTAATACTTCCGTTACTTCCACGATCCCTTAAAAAACTTCGTATTACTTAGGGGGAGAAGAACTAAAGGTAATCTTGAGGAGAGAATTTCTTCATTCAAGGATCCCTATCTTCAATGAAGAAAAGAGGAGAAGAACAAGTCATTTTCCGTGACTCCCTCAGTTTTCATTTCTATGAATCCTACATTTCGATTACCCTTGTTCTCAAGGATCCCTTCTCAGTCAATGATCCCTGTATCTATCCCTGTGTGTGACCTTTTTGGAAATTAATGCCAAAGGGGGAGAAGACCAAAGCTTCATGCTAAAGGGGAGATAGATGCTTATGAAAAGGGGGAGATATGATGAAGGGGGAGAGCCAATATCAATGCTCATACCTTTATAAACAGGGGGAAAATATCAAAGTAGGGGGAGAAGAAAATTGTTGACCTTTCTCACCTTATCCAATCCTAATATCTACATGCTAAGATTCAGGGGGAGAGGATAATCTATTTTCATATCTACGGTGAGAAAATTCTCAATGATCTTGCAGACATATCAATTCTAAGGAATACTATTTTCTATATGTCCTCCATATCTTGGCAATTTTGAGTTCTATTGCCTTGCTATTTGGTAGAATACTCTTGTGTTTCCTAACATTGTTTTCTCAAGTGTGTTTCTATTACCAGGATGCTCAAGAACTCAAGGTAAGTATATGCATAATATCCTTGGTCAAGATGATCTCTTGCTTCTTGCACATATTGTTTGCAAGAGTGATTTCTTGAACAAAGATACATCACATTCATATATATTTGATGCATATAGCCAAGATACACATAACCTATTATATCCCTTCTACCTTATGTGTGCTCATGCATTCAAAAGCAACTATCCTTTAAAGGACTGCACACATTTAGGGGGGGCAAGTCTATGTCATGTATCTCTCAAAGTCTTTAGTATATCCATGCATATCTTTATTTGAAGCTTTGATTGCATGTTGTCATCAATTACCAATAAGGGGGAGATTGAAAGCACAACATGCTCCCTTGGTGGTTTTGATAATTCATGACAACATACATTGCCTCTTGGACTGATATTTTTACCTAGTGCAACCGAGTTTCCTATATCGGTCTCATCGAGATTCAAAAGTTGCCACCTTTTGGTCACTTCGGTACCACCGAGATTAACATACCAGCGTCACCGAGTTGGTCATTTTGTGTGTAACGTTGGATTTTTGGGGATGCCTATATATACCCCTTCACCACGACCTACTCAAAAGAGAAGCACTCAGAACTATTCCACACTTGCCCCGTCTAGTTTTCTGAGAGAGAACCACCTACCCTTGTGTTGAGGTCAAGATATTCCACTCCAATCATATGGATCTTGATCTCTAGCCTCCCCAAGTAGCTTTCCACCAATCCCATCTCCTCCACCATGCCAAATCTGTGAAAGAGTGATTGGGTGCTGAGGAGTCTATCATCTTGAAGCACAAGAGCAAGGAGTTCATCGTCATTACCGAGCCTATTACCTTTTGGAGGGTGGTGCCTCATAGATTGGTTAGGTGTCGCTTGGGAGCCTCCTACTTCATGTTGTGGAGTGAACCAAGAATTTTGTAAGGGCAAGGAGATCGCCTACTTCATGAAGATCTACCCATTGTGAGGCTAGTCCTTTGTGGACGGAAGCCGTTATAGAATAGTCAAGGTTGCTACTTCGTGGACCCTTTTGGGTTGAGCCCTCAGTGGACTCTCGCAACCGTTACCCTCTGTGGGTTGAAGGTTCCATAAACGTGGATGTATGATAGCGCCACCTATCGGAACCATGGGAAAAATCCATGCGTCTCCAACTGCGTTTGATATACCTATCTCAACACTTTACTTCATATGCAATGTCTTTACTTTCCGCTGCCATATTTGTTGACATGCATGTGTAGGGCTGTTAGACTTGCTAGCTTTGCTAAAACTGATAAAATCTGCCAACCAATTATCTTGGGAAAATTTAGGTTTTAAATTCCTGCTAGTAGTCTATTCACCCCCCCCCCTCTAGACACTCTTCTAGTGATCCCTTAGAATGCAGTAGCCGCTTGATCGGATTCCTTCATTTTGATTTGATGGTATTCGGAGTAAGCGTCCAGGAAACACAACAAATCGTGTATGGTTGTGGCGTCAATGATCTTGTCTATGCATTTTAAGGGGAAAGGGTCCTTGGGGCAGGCTTTGTTAAGGTCTTTGAAGCCGCCAGGACTTATCTTTCTTAGGTACCATCACCAGGTTTGCTAGCCACTCAGGGTGTTTAATATCCCGAATAAATCCGGCCTCGAGAAGTTTAGCTAATTCTTCACCCATGGCTTGTCGTTTGGGCTCGGAGAAGCTGCGCAGGGTCTGTTTCATGGGCTTAAAGCCTGGGAAAATGTTTAAGTTGTGTTCGGCGAGCTGACGTGGGATTCCAGGCATATCAGAAGGATGCCACACAAAAATGTCCCAATTCTTGCGGAGGAAATTCCGTAGAGCTTCATCCACGAGCGGATGGAGCTGGGCTCCGATGGACGCTGTCTTATTGGGGTCCGTTGGATGTACCTGAAATTTAACGATTTCCTCTACGGGTTTAAAGGACGTGGACTTGGGCCTTTTGCTAAGGATCATATCGTCCTTAGTAACTGTCGATCATAAGGAGGTCAACTATTTGGCAGCGAAAGTTTCCGCTAATGCCTCGAGGGCGAGCGCTGCCATTTTGTTATCGGCCCGAAGGGCTATGTTTGCATCACTAGCGATCATGATCACTCTGTTTGGTCCTGGCATTTTGAGTTTCATGTACCCGTAATGGGGTACAGCCTAGAACTTTGTAAAGGTGTCACGTCCAAATAGGGCGTGATAGCCACTTGGGAAGGGGACGTTGTGGAAGAGAAGTTCTTCAGATTGGTACTTTTCGGGCATGCCGAACACCACGTCTAGGATGATACATCCGGAACAACGTGCCTCTTTCCGTGGGATAATTCCCCGGAAGGTTGTGTTGCTACGTTCAATGCGGGATCGGTCGAACTGCAGTTTTTCCAGAGTGGCCTCGAACATGAGGTTAAGACCACTGCCGCCATCCATTAGCACTTTATGTAGCCTATATCCCTTGATGATGGGGTTCAAGACTAGTGCGGCCGGTGAGTGACCGGGAAGAATGGGCGGTTGGTCAGTGTCCCCGAAAGTACTCGGTATATCTGCCCATGGGCTAGTTGCTGCCACATGGTAGACTTGCTCAAGCTCCCTAAGAGCTCTTTTACGTCTGTTCCTCGAGGGGAAGGTCTCATAGACCGTCAGGACTTCGGCATTGAATCCGGGCAGCAAAGGAGAGCGCCTTCTCGATGGAGGTGTTTCGAGGATAGCCTCGCCGCTTTTTGCGACTTGCCTCATGACCCAACAAGCTCGAAGGCTGTGAGTTGGGTTCGTGTTTAACAACATGGAATGTATGGGTCAAGGTTTATCCAATAGTCTGTCGAGGACATTGTCGGTCCCTAAAAAGGGCTTGTTTCTTTTTTCGATGGGTTCGTACCTGGCTGGCCGATTTGGAGGTATCCTCTTTTTCTGAGCTCCTCTAGGGTGTTCGAGGAAAATTAGTTCTGAGAACAACTATTCGGATTGCCAGACGCTCTCCATGGCGCAGTACTTTTGTACCAATTCGGATAACTCCAAAAAGTCACTTATGCGTTGGCGGGCCAGGGCATTGAGAATCCCTTCATCGTGGCAATTGCGAGTGAAAATTGTCGTTATATCTTGGTCGCTAAGACCTTTTACTTTGCTCCTAGGGATTAGGAGTCTAGCCCAAAAGTGGTGGACTGATTCTCCTTGTATTTGCTTGATATCCCAAAAGTCCAAAGACACGAGCTTTGGTGCGATACTTGGATGGTCGTCATGGGTGGTGGGTGGGAAAAAATCGATTTCATGTCGTAACGAGTATTCGAAACTGTAGTGTCCAAATCGTGCAATGGACTCCGGACTGGTGACGGTTTGGTTTTAGAATGATTCCCCACCTATGGTTCACCGACAGAGTCTTGGTGATCGAGGACTGAAGTATAGACGGTTTTCAATTCCGGCTGTCGGGCAGGATCCGTTGGCTGACACTCAATGGTAGCGACATGGTGGGTGACTGGAGGGAAATGAATCTCCCTATCATCGGGTCTGATCCCAAGCCGATCATAGATCGGAACCTGGTCATCCGATGTACGCATAGCTTTGATCCGATTGAACAACTCGTTTCAAAACAAGGCGATGGCAGGGTGCGTGTCGCTGATACGAGTGGATTCATCGAGTGGCGTGACGGTTCCTGAGTTACACCGAGGCGGATCTGCATTCCGTCCCACCATGGGACCTGATGCCTCGGCCATCAAAGCGCCCGGACTTATTGGTTTTTCTTCGAAGGTTGAGGGTTCCATTAGAACAAGTGTTCCCCGTGAATCAGCCACGAACTCTAAGGTTCTGAACTTGATATTATGATTGGGGGGAAAGCTTCCGGCCTGGCCATGACGGTTGATCGGGCTGGCATGCGACAAGATGTCGTTGCCGGTGAGACACTGGTCAGGGGCGAGAGTCCCCTTGATGCAAATCTCGCTACTTGTGACGAGGTGAGCCATCGGTTCCTTCAGCGATCACAGAGGAACTCTCAATGAAAGCACCAATGTCGTTGTCAAAACCGGTGGATCTCGGGTAGGGGGTCCCGAACTGTGAGACTAGAATCGACGGTAACAGGAGATGAAGGGGACACAGATTGTATTGATGATGTGGGGGGTTACAGAGTTGATCTACCTTGAGATCGAATAGCTAACCCTAGATGAGTTTTCCTCCTATACCCCTAAACCCTTTGGCTTATATAGACGTCGAGGGTGCTCTAGGTTTACACAAGGTCGGTTACATGTCGAAGAGATAAACATACACAACTACAGCTAATAACTTATAGAATATGTCAAGGCTTCTCGAAACTTCCATCTGGTGTAGGTGGCCTTTGATGGTCCAATGCTCCCTTTGAGGCCCACATAGTCCAGCCCATAAACAACAGGTTGGCTATCCAAGGACCCCCTAATCTAGGACTCCCTTAGTGAGATAGTTGGAGGAGTGTTTCAACGGTCTACAGATGGAACACGTCCCCAGCATAGAGAATGACATCATCAACGACCTGTCGTAGCGAGTAGTCCAGAAATTGCATGTGGAACCAGACACCTTCATGCTGACTCACTCAACCATCAGTCACACCATTGGGGAGACAAGCCAAGAAAAGGAAAGTCAGTTCGGGTGATTACTTCTCGGTGGAGCTGCCCAAGCCCGCCAAGAAGGTTGTCAGAGATGCCAAAAAGCTCGACGATGAGAACCAGACTCTGGAAGGACAGGCGGTCTTTGTCATTGAGTCTGGTACTGCTACGGCAGAGGAAACGCCTTGGGTACTTGTTATCGAGCCCCGGGCTCCGACATGAGCGTAGTCGAGTGTCAAATACCTTCACATAGGTGACCTCCCGAATGGGCAAGAAGAAGTCGAAAGAATAGCTCAACGGTGAGACATCCAGCAGTCAAGTTTCTCAGAGGGATTGTTTTTCGTTTTGGGGTCCCGAACAGGATCATCAATCACAACGGAACGCAATTCACCAGCAGCACCTTCATGCAATGCTGCTAAAACATCGGTACTAGGGTCTGCTTTGCCTTGGTTGCTCACCCCAGGGAAACATGCAGGTAGAGAGGGCAAATGTTGAAGTGTTGCAGGGCTTCAAGACGAGAACTTTCGATAAGTTGCGCAAGCTTGGAAGCCGCTGGGTGGACAAACTGTCGGCGGTTCTTTGGTCTATCAGAACGATGCCAAATCGAGCCACCGGCAAGACACCCTTCGCCCTGGTCTATGGTGCGGAGGCAATTCTCCCCACGGAACTCATGTACGGGGCATCGAGAGTGCAGGCCTTTGACGAGGACCAACAAGAGCAGCTACGACATGATGATGCAACGCTCCTCGAGGAAGATCATCTCTAGGCCACATTGCGTGCCGCTAGGTGTCAGCAGGCCCTGCGTCGCTACCATAGCTGCAAAGTGCGCACCAGGATTGTTAAGGAAGGCAACCTTGTCCTTCGACAGATTCAGTTCACAAAGGTATCAAACAAGTTGACACCAAAGAAGGAAGGCCCTTACCAGTTGGTATGAGTCACCAGGCCTGATGCAATCCGCTTGGAGACCGAAGATGGCACCATGGTGCAAAACTCATGGAATATCGAGCATCTTCGAAAGTTCTACCCGTAAGGCGCGGTTGTCGGGCTCCCCGGCAACCACTTTTGAGCAAGTCTCATAGCAATGCTTGTAATCCTCTATACAAAGCCAAGTGATGACCCTATGCTCAGCCAGTAAAACTAGATTCCCCGCAATTTCCTTTGCCGAAGTACATATTTGCGATATGTTCATTGAGCTCATTATTGCGGTAGATAACAGAAGGTAGGGAGTCGCTGCTAAACCACGCCAGCCCTAGCGCGCCTTGCTTTTCTCTTCTTTCTTTTTCTCAAAAGAGAGCAGGGTCTTCCCATCCGCACGCAAGCCGTCCAGGGGAAGGAAGACAAAGGCATGTGACTATCGCGTTTAAGGCGACCATCGTGTGGCAAGTAAGCCGACAGAGACAAGGAAAGACAAGTAAAACCCTTCCTTACCGCAAAATTACAGCCTACATAAGAGACTCGCGCACGGATGGGTCCTTGTCAGAATTGTTGCATGTTGGGGAGTTGGAAGCATGCTCAATGCCCTAGGCAGTCGTGGCGAGGATAACAAGTCGATTTTGTCAAAGTGTAACACTGCCAAGGGAATGCTCGGGACCCATCCCTAGAAGCATTCGCCTCAAGGAAGTACACATCATCAGACACCCCTATCTGAGCGTTGAGATCACGGGGCGTTTGAAACAATGAACATAAACTAGCATACATAGACAGAAAGAGCAAAAACAGATTCTAATGCGCTAGTAGTGCCCAACATTTTGTTTGATTATATTTCAGGACTTCGTCGGGTACAACTTGGGTACAAGAGGCGGCCCTAGGCTCGGTGGCTACGGTAGTGAGGTCAAGTCGGAGTACGATTTCCTCTAACGCTGTCGTCGCCGTCTGGAGGGAGACCAACCGCTACAACGCAGCATCGGTCCGGAGGCAAGACCCCACAAGCAGAGCCTTGTCTTCCGAATCCCTCCAGGCTGCCGACGCACCCTCTGAATCCCTTTTGGACGCCGATGCGCGCGCTTAGTCTCACCCTCAATCTAGGCATCGAGCACACTGTCCTCACCATTGCTGCCACCGGAAGAACCAGAGCCACCGTCGCCTGAACCATCAGCCCAACACTCTGGGCAGGCTCCCAACGCCCCGAAGGACTTCATGGAGAGGGTGGTGGAGACGTCGAACTCAAAGTGAAGAAGATGCCCGGCCCGATGCCTTGAGAGTGGGCAAATGACCTCCACCCTCGTGCCAGGAACATGGCACCTCGAGGGGAAAGGTAGACCACCGCCCAGGTGGACCTGTCATGGCAGCCGTCAACACGAAGCCACAAGCCACGAGGACGACGGGCCTCGATGGTCCTCACGAAAAGACCGGTGAGACACAGCCAGCTTCGACGCCGACAGGGGACCACCACGAGGAATTCTAGCACCTCCACACCCGACCGAGCCCCCATGTGAGCCCGAGACAGAGGTGCACCCATGCGGTTGTCGCGGCCCGATGAAGCCGCCCCCGCACGAGGAACTGGGTCTGCCCACTCCGCCATCACCACGATGCGCATAGGGCTCTAGGGGTAGCCACTCCTGGTGCCCCTAAATCCTCGGGCACGTCCACGGCCCCTCGCCATCTCGAGCACGGAGAAAGAGAAGACAGCGAAGAGGGAACTAGGAGCTAGGGGCGTGGATGGGTAGCGTCTCCCTTCGATACCTTGACCCCTCTTTAAGGGCTGGGGAAGAGGAAGGGATGACCCCTCCATGACTCGGGTTGGATGCGCACTGGCCCTCAGCGAGCTTGTGCGACCGCCCCCACGTGACACGCGCCGCATGGGACATGACTGATGAAGCAGAGGCGCGTGGACGTTGCTAGAAAACCAGACGGGTGCGGGGACCGTTCTCTATCAGGCGCTCCACTGGACGGTTGTTTCCCTTCCCCATGCACGGCCCCATGTGGGAGAACGTGGCATGAGGGAAGCGAAACCCCTAGCCACACATGATACGACGCGGCAGAGCGACTCCTCGGGGCAACCGCCCTGCTCCTGTACTCCCGCGACCCACAGTTACCACGTGTCGTGGGAAAGGTCAGCATGAGCAATCATAACTACCAGGAAAACGCTGCCCACGCGTGTATGGCCTAGGCCCGGGGGCTACTGTCGGTGTACTAAGAACTTGGGGCTCTTTGTACCCAGACTTGTGCATGGGCGACCGCTGCCCGCGGACTGGCAAGCCCTCACCAAGCTCATAGTTGAATCCCAAGGGACGAAGGCAGGCAAGCGGCAAACCCCTTGAGCGGCAAAGCCACCCACAGGCGGTGCTCGGCAAGATCCCAGCCCGCCAAGACACTGCTCCACCTCACTATGGGGGTTGATTGTCTCCATCAGCTGAGGTGTCGAGCGGGCAGGCGGACTGGCGGAGTCGGTCGGGGCACGTGGCCCCAGTGGTGGGCCTGTGACAACTTTAATGACCCCTGTCCTGCAGTGTGGCAGAAACGTCACCAGCGCGCCTCCTCACGGTGCATTCAATGCGCCTATCTTAGTCCGTCAGAGTTAGGTATTTCCCACTACCTCTCCTGACAAGCAGTCCTTGCAGCGTACAGTACATATTGTATGCCTAGTAAAAGACCATTATAGCCATTGTGGTGTCCCCTTGAACTATAAAAGGAGGCCCATGGCAACCTTGACAAAGGTCGACACTCTGTTCAATTACACGAGCTACTACACCTCCTAGGCATCCTTGCCAGGTTGCTACGTGTCTGTTTTCAAACTCACATAATCAACCAAACACAGACATGACGTAGGGTCTTACGCTCCCAAGCGGCCCGAACCTGTATAAATCCTCGTGTGTAGGTTGGTCGACTAATGCTCTTCATGCACTCGGGACCCCCTACAGAAACGAAAAGAGGCCCTAAAGGTCCCATAGACCATCTTCCCCGCACCGACAGTTATGTAACTAGTTGCTCCGAGTAGCACATTGAGAAATCTCCTTTTTTATCAAACTCTCGAGAGGCCTTATATGTGGTGCATGTAAATTCTACGGATTAATTCCCATTTGGATCCTTTCATCATGCTAAATCCATGCAAGTTCCATTTCATCTATACATACAAAACCAAGGAAACCTATAAATAAAGTCAATGATCACAACATAAGGAATCAAAACTACTAGTCATGCATAATGAACATTAATGTGGCTAGATGGAGCATGATATGATGGAGTTTTATCCAACAAGTGAGCTATAAAACACTGTATAAAAATTCAATCATCCTCATCCCCGTGCTTAAACCATGCTCATCCTAGAGAAAACTGTTGATAAAAGCATTGATGTAATCCAACTATCTTACCAACCAAGACCGCTTCCCAAAGGTGTATCCTTATTTTTTGTGCAAGCCGAAAGTAAGATAGAACATATTCACACAAGCTAACACAAGTTCAGTTATGTATCCATGCCACTAGAGCTTTAGTAAAACTTCCGAGTACCTTGTAAACGTTAAATCTAGCATGAGAGCATATACCTGTGTTGTGATCTTATTAATTGCTTTTTGAAAAATAATATAGAGTTGAGCATGATAACTTTTTCAAAAGGCAAGAAATAAGCTTTTCAATGTTACCCTATAATGTCATCAAGTTAAGGCTCTCAAGTGTGAAGTTGTGTTCTTGTGCTTGAAATATCTACTTCATAGTCTCGAGAACATGCCAACAAGTGTTATACAAAATTAAAGTGCTTTGTGGGATAAGTTAAATTATCTTTAAAAACATCGCCGATACAACCGAGATCATACTCATGATCAATATCCTGGATTTAACCTTGATTGATCGCTCATTGGTCAGAGGAGTGTTCAACTTTCACAAGGAAAAATGCAACTATGATAAACCTGAAATATTAGCCATCATAAATCTGTTGTTATACATGCTAATCAACTCAAATGTCAAAATCCGAGATGTAACCAAGCCAGATCGTTCATTGGCCAAAAAGAATAGTCAACCAATGGCTCTATTTTCGCACACATATCAGAGCTCATTTATTGCATAAAAATCCTTCATATCATATCCATCTAGCCAATTCCATGTCTGTAATGCATGATTTACGATCTCTATGCATTCTACTAAGTCATTGTACACCCTTCATTATTTCTTATCTTATTTGGGTACATCATGATCGAAGGTATACCACATTGAGAACCCACACAAGGGTTACTACTTATCCTTCCCGTCCCATCTTCTAGTATGCAACAAGTGACAAGACATTGAATGTCCAATTGCTAGCCTCGCACACAAAGTCACAATAATTCACAAACCTATTGTGACATGTGCTAACCGTTAACACTACGGGTCATGTGATGCTATCAAAATGGGCACCAATAATGCATGATTCATTTGGCCATAGAGCGTCCCTCGAGTCTTAGGAGTGTGTGGACGCGAACCCCATGAGTCCCTCGGGTCGCCTCTAGGGCAAGCGGGAAGCTAACCCTTGTCCCTATTGCTGCCACCCCCTCATCCCTCCCCTCTCCACTTGTCATCCCTAGAGGTAACCGTTGGGATAGACTGTGTGCCGCTGGTGAAAGGGGCGACCAGGATCTTGCATCCCACAGCCATGGCACAACTTCCTGGAGGGGTGGGGTGCATGGCAGCGCGAGATCTATGATGAGTTCAATTTATGTGATAATTTTACCAAGTATTTTATGCCTACATCATAGGCTTTGTGCAGTTTTACCACGTACACACACCTCTTTTTGTTGACAATTTCTCAGGTAACACTTTTTGGGCATTTGGCATAATATCGTGGAGATCCCTAGAAATGGTATTTAATCGGGAATTTAGTGATAATCACCTGCCATAAAAGAATGAAGCAAGATGGCTTAAGGTGAAATCGTCGCCACAGTCCCAGATCAAAAGATAACGTTCCAAATGACCGTGTGCCCTCGTATGGGCCGTTATATGGAGTGCCAACGTAACCTCCTGATCAATTATTTCAGCCCTGCAAAATCGTATTGGAGATCAGATGCACACAACCACCAGAAACTCGTCCAGGAGGAGGAACCCTAGCCTTCAGAGAGATCTGGAGGGAGGAATTGGCAAGGAGGAGGTTGCTGCCTCCACCACCATCACCGGGAAAGCTCCAACATCATCACCACTCTCATCGTCATCATCATCCACATCTAACTCATTGTAATCTCGAGAATCCTATTGGGGATAACTCTTGCAATTCATGTGTGATTCATTCACATTTTCTATGAGCGATGTTATGATGTTTGTTGCCTCCATGCGTAAGTAGTTCCCTCAGTTCCATAAGATATGGGTGAACTATAGTGTTTAATAGATCATTTGATACTATAATTTAATATCCTCTTTGCATGTTTATGTTAATGATCTTGTTGATGTTGGGTGAAGTCGACCATACACCGTATCCCTTTTTTGTAGGGAAGGTTATTACTGTTGGTGAACTGTGTGGTTGCGGAGGTGGGTGGAATGACAGGCTCCATCTCTCTTCATAGCGGATCATTGCACCAGGGGGTAAAATAGAGAGCACTTGTAGGCTGCGACCACTAGGACTTCTTTCCCCTTAATCATCGTTTGATAACTAGAGTGGGGAAGAATGGTGGTGGCATATGTGATGTCGGGCTACCTAGTGTATTCACGTATTTGTACCGGCTTTGCCCACAAATAGAAATAGGAAAAGTGGCTTAGGAATCCGACGTAGCATTGTGTTTAGGCACCACTATAGACGCACACTAGACGGGATTTCAGACTCCCTGAGAACACTTTAGACCTATTGATTTCAAGACTCCCGTTTCCAACTGTCTCTACTCTCTTTCTTTTAAATATTTACTTTTATGCTTGCTACACCATTCCCATTATATTTCTACTACTTTGGGTTGCTGACAACTTGCAGGCATTGTATTTACATTATCCAGTAGACAAAAGATTGATTCATGTGCTCCCGGTGGGAATGATAATGTTCAAAAAAGCTACAACTAAACTGAGTGCATTTACAGGCCATCAAGCTTTTTCTGGCATCATTGTTGGGGTGCTGGGCAGTTTTTACTTTTTATCTTTGTCTTGAGTTTGGCTTGAATTTTGTGTACTAAATTGTTTGCATATCTAGAGCAACCATGGCTAAATTTGGACACGATTATCAATTATCAGCCATGCGCCTTACTGGACCACCTATGCAAGATACATTCACGCCGATGGGTCCCAATCCCATCAGTGTAGCTTTATGAGGTGAACCCAAGTGTCCTCGACTTATTGCATAGTAAGCGATTTTAAGGTAAGGCCGGTGAGGATCCTTATCAAAAATTACAATTTTTATGACATTTATGGGACATTCAAATTCAGTGCTTTTAGTCAGGATGATATGAACTGAAATTATTCCCTCATACAGTGGCCAATTGAGGAAAATACTAGTTAGTGTCTCACAATGCAGGTACCTTTGATACATGAGATCGCCTTCTTATCTGACTACTATCCTTAGATGAAATCTTAAGAGGCCAGGTGATGGATATTAAACATCCGACAAAGACCATAGAAAACTCTGGTCAATGCATATCAAAGTTACATGATTTTGTGAAATGAAAGCCCTGATCATAAACTCCCTGATTGGCTTGTATGAAATCTCTTCTATGGAGGACTTCATGATGATTCCAAAGAGGAACTAGATTTAGCTTTTGCAGGTTGCTTTATGACCAACCTAGTACTTGATTAACTCTCCCTAAATTAAGATAGGGTTTTATGCAATCAAAATCTACCTCAACTTTACCCTCTTCTTCATCATCACTCCCCCAAGCTTCGTGATTAGCAAGCCTACTATTTAGTAGTTCCTCGGGCCTCTGGCACCAGGAACTTCTAAATAGTAAATGTGCTAATCACGAAGCTTGGGGGAGTGATGATGAATAAGAGGGTAAAGTTGAGGTAGATTTTGATTGCATAAAAGCTTATCTTAATTTAGGGAGAGTTAAACAAGTAAATGATGAACTTTGTCCTGGCCCTGATGTTGTTTTAAGATTTGTTAAAAGCTATGCACAGCATATGGAGCTGTTGGAAATATGCCCTAGAGGCAATAATAAAATAGTTATTATAATATTTCCTAGTTCAGGATAATTTTCTATTGTTCATGCTATAATTGTGTTAACCGGAAACCTTAATACATGTGTGAATACATAGACCAAAACATGTCCCTAGTGAGCCTCTAGTTGACTAGCTCGTTGATAAATAGATGGTCACGGTTTCATGACCATGGACATCGGATGTCGTTGATAAGGAGATCACATCATTAGGAGAATGATGTGATGGACAAGACCCAATCCTAAGCATAGCACAAGATCATGTAGTTCGTTTGCTAAAGCTTTTCAATGTTAAGTATTGTTTCCTTAGACCATGAGATTGTGCAACTCCCGGATACCGTGGAAATTCTTTGGGTGTGCCAAACGTCACAACATAACTAGGTGGCTATAAAGGTGCACTACGAGTATCTCCGAAAGTGTCTGTTGGGTTGGCACGAATCGAGACTGGGATTTTGTCACTCCGTGTGACGGAGAGGTATCTCTAGGCCCACTCGGTAAGACATCATCATAATGAGCTCAATGTGACTAAGGAGTTAGCCATGGTATGATGTATTACGAAACGAGTAAAGAGACTTGTCCGTAACGAGATTGAACAAGGTATAGAGATACCGACGATCGAATCTCGGGCAAGTATCATACCGATAGACAAAGGGAATTGTATACGGGATTGATTGAATCCCCGACATCGTGGTTCATCCGATGAGATCATCATGGAGCATGTGGGATCCAACATGGGTATCCAGATCCCGTTGTTGGTTATTGACCGGAGAGGTGTCTCGATCATGTCTACATGTCTCCCGAACCCATAGGGTCTACACATTTAAGGTTCGATGATGCTAGGGTTACAGGGAAATGTTGTACGTGGTTACTGAAGGTTGTTTGGAGTCCCGGATGAGATCCCGGACATCATGAGGAGCTCCGTAATGGTCCGAAGGTAAAGATTGATATATAGAAAGTCCAGTTTTGGTCACCGGAAAGTTTTTGTGCTCATCGGTAGTGTACCGGGAGTGCCGGGAGGGTGCCGGAGGACCCCCAGGAGGGGTGTGTCGACCATAGGACCTCATGGGCCCTTAGAGGAGGTGTACCAGCCCTTTTTGGGCTGGCCAAGACCTTCTAGAAAGGCCCATGCGGCTGGGATCAACAGATAAAGGGCAAAAGGGTTTTAAAAGCGGAGATCCACCTCCGTTGTGGGAGGTGGACTCTATCCCTAGTTCGGCCGAACCTCTCCTCCTTGGAGGAGGGGCCAAGGCAGCCCTACCTCTCCCTCCTCCTATATATATGCAAGGGTTTGGGCTGATTTGAGGCACAACTTCTCTCTTTCACGGCATAGCCCTACCCTTCCTCTTCCTCGTTCTCCGTAGCGCTTGGCGAAGCCCTACCGGAGTCCACGTAGCTCCACTGTCACCATGATGTCGTGCTGTCGGAGCTCTCCCTCAACCTCTCCCTCCTCCTTTTTGGATCAAGGTTCGGGAGACGTCACCGGGATGTACGTGTGTTGAACGTGGAGGCGCCGTTATTTGGCGCTAAGATCGGAGTCCACCGCGATCTGAATCGCTGCGAGTATGACTCCACCAACCACGTTCTTGTAACGCTTCCGCTTAGCGATCTCCAAAGGTATGAATATGCAATCTCTCCCCACTTGTTGCTGGTTTCTCCTAGATAGATCTTGGTGACACGTAGGAAAATTGTTGATTTACTACTACGTCTCCCAACAGTGGCATCATGAGCTAGGTCTATGCGTAGAATCTATGCACAAGTAGAACACAAGGCATTTGTGGGCGTCGATCTTGTTAATTTGCTTACCACTACTAGTATTATCTTGATACGGCGGTATTGTGGGATGAAGCAGCCCGGACCGACTTTACACGTACGCCTACGTGAGACTGGTTCCACCGCCTGACATGCATTTGTTGCATAAGGTGGCTAGCGGGTGTTTGTCTCTCCCACCTTAGTCGGATTGGATTCGATGAAAAGGGTCCTTATGAAGGGTAAATAGCAATTGGCATATCATGTTGTGATTTTGGCGCAGGTAAGAAACGTTCTTGCTAGAAACCTATAGCAGCCACGTAAAAACTTGCAACTGCAAATTAGAGGACGTCTAACTTGTTTTTGCAGCATATGCCTTGTGATGTGATATGGCCAAAGAATGTGATGTGATGCATTGTGATGTATGAGATTTATCATGTTCTTGTAATAGGATTCACGACTTGCATGTCGATGAGTATGACAACCAGCAGGAGCCATAGGAGTTGTCTTATTTTATTGTATGACCTGCGTGTCAATCATAAACACCATGTAATTACTTTACTTTATTGCTAAACATTAGCCATAGTAGTAGAAGTAATAGTTGGCCAGACAACTTCATGAAGTCACAATGATGGAGATCATGATGATGGAGATCATGGTGTCGTGTCGGTGACAGTGATGATCATGGTGCCCCGAAGATGGAGATCAAAGGAGCAAGATGATATTGGCCATATCATGTCACTATATTGATTGCATGTGATGTTTATTATGTTTACATCTTATTTGCTTAGAACGACGGTAGTAAATAAGATGATCTCTGAATAAAATTTCAAGAGAAGTGTTCACCCTAACTGTGCACCATTGCTAAGGATCGTTGTTCCGAAGCACCACGTGATGATCGGGTGTGATAGGTTTTAACGTTCGCATACAATGGGTGTAAGCCAGATTTACACACGCAGAACACTTAGGTTGACTTGACGAGCCTAGCATGTACAGACATGGCCTCAAAACACGGAAGACCCAAAGGTCGAACATGAGTCGTATAGAAGATATGATCAACATGGCGATGTTCACCATGGATGACTAGTCCGTCTCACGTGATGATTGGACACGGGCTAGTTGACATGGATCATGTGTCACTTGGATGACTAGAGAGATGTCTATCTAAGTGGGAGTTCATTAAATAATTTGATTATGTGAACTTAATTAGCATGAACTTAGTCTAAAATTGTTTGTACAATCTATATTCTGGATCCAATGGCCAACGCGAATGTCACCCTAAACTTCAACGCATTCCTAGAGAAAACCAAGCTGAAAGATGATGGAAGCAACTATGCGGACTGGGTCCGTGGCTTGAGGATCATCCTCATAGCTTCCAAGAAATTGTATGTCCTTGATGCATCACTAGGTGACCCACCCCTTCTCCCAGCAGAGCAAGACGTTGCAAACGCTTGGCATTCTCGCTGCGATGATTACTCCCTTGTTCAGTGCGGCATGCTTTACAGTTTAGAACCGGGGCTCCAAAAGCGTTTTGAGCAACACGGAGCACATGAGATGTTCCAAGAGTTGAAACTGGTTTTCCAAGCTCATGCCCGGGTCGAGAGATATGACGTCTCTAACAAGTTCTTCAGCTGTAAGATGGAGGAGAATAGTTCTATCAGTAAGCACATACTCAAGATGTCTAGGCTACACAACCGCTTGACTCGGCTGGGAGTTAATCTCCCGGATGACTCGGTCATTGACAGAATCCTTCAGTCGCTTCCACCTAGCTACAAGAGCTTTGTGATGAACTACAACATGCAAGGGATGGAGAAGTCCATTCCTGAGTTGTACTCGATGCTGAAATCAGCAGAGGTCGAGATCAAAAAGGAGCATCAAGTGTTGATGGTGAATAAGACCACTAGTTTCAAGAAAGGAAAGGGTAAGAAGAAATTCAAGAAGTATGGAAAGGCTGTTGCCGCGCCTGGTAAGCAAGTTGCCGTGAAGAATAAGAACAAGAATGGACCTAAGCCTGAGACTGAGTGTTTTTATTGCAAGGGTACCGGTCACTGGAAGTGAAACTGCCCCAAGTGCTTGAGTGATTGAAATTGAGTGAAATTTGAAACTTTTTTTTAAACTTTTGAATGAGAGGGAATAAAATGACTTTCCCATTTTCTTTTGAATTCAAATTCTTACTTTTCAAATCTGTGAGAGAAGATGACATGACTTCTTCAACATGAAAAGATTTGGAAAGGAAATTTGAAAACCATTTGAAAATTTCTCATATGGAGTTTCAGCTTCATATTTGAATTCCCTATTTGAATTTGTAAGCATTCAAACCCCTTGACAAAGTTTTGAGAGGAGTAATATGACACTCCAAACCAGGGGTATTTTTATGAAGTTTTTGAACCATAAAACCCAAGGGGTTATTTGAAAAATATTTGCAAAATAAATAAAGCCATTTAGGCATTTTCTGACAATAAGTTTTTTTACAAGTAATTAATTTGGCAGACACAAAATGTTCATTCAATGGAATTTATTTCCCTGATCATTTTGGTATATAAAACTTTATTTTTCTGACAGGTTTTGAATGTCTTAACGTTATTTTAATGCTCTGGTATTTAATAAAATGAAATCGCGTTAGTTTTTAAAGCCCATCGACCAACCTGCCCCTGATCCCTCCCCGAAACCCCTCCGAACCGGCCACCGCTGACCATGCTCTCTCCCCTCTCTCTCTCTCTGACGCCCCGGTTCCACCGCCCGATCCCGCTCACCTCGCGGTTACCTCCCTCCTCTCGCTCCCCAAACCACGCCGGCGACCACCGAGCCGGAGATCCCTCCTCCTGCCATTCCCCGACCGCCTCGAAGCCCCTATATAAACCCCGCCCTCCCCTCGACCCATTCCCCCATTTTCCCCCTCGTCCGACCCGCTCCCTTCGCCGTAATAGCTCGCCGGAGCCCGAGCGCCGCCGCCGCACCTTGCTCCTGTGCCACTGCACCCCGCCATCCCCGAGCCCCTCTAAGGCCACAGTCGACCTCGCCGTGCTCATACGCATCGCCTGGTGCACTTGCCCTCACCGGAGACCCTTCGGAACGCCATGCCGATGCCACGCCGGAGCCTTCGGACACCACTCGAAGCTCCCGGAGCTCGTGCTGCTCACCACCGTCACCCCCTCGTCTCCCCTTCGCCACCAACCACCCCCGGAGGACCCCCGCCGTCGATTGGAGTCCTCGCCATCTCCGAAGGACCACGGGAACGCTCGCCCACGTCACGCCCACGCCATCGCCATCGCCGGAGTCCACCATCGTCGGCCACCTCCACCGCGGTAAACTCCCCTCCGTCCGATCTCATTTGAACGGTGTAGATTAGACACAATATAACTCTTTGGTTTATTCAACAGAACTGGCCGGTTTTCCCTTTTAGTTATTTTAAGCGAAACGTTTTCTATTAAGTTCCGGTCATCCTCTCGTTAGCACCCACGCGCACACACCTCCAACCAATCAGAACCTGCCATGTCACCCTGTCCATTAGTTTAGTTTTTTTCTGTTTTTGTTTTAGAAAACAGAATAGGTTCTGTTTTTATTTTTGTTATATCTTTTATGTTTTTAAGTATTTTAATTTGATTCTTTTTGCAGTAGTTCACAAATGTGTTCTAGCTTCTGTAGATATCAAGTTTGACCAAATTTGAATAATTTAAAATTGATTTCAAACAGATTTTCTGCATATCTTGAGTTTAAAAATATATTCTGAGTTGATTCTTTTTGCTACTTGTCACTAGTGACCTTAGTTATCAGTATGAAGAGTTTGAAATTTTTAGAATATTTTATACTAGTCTTTTCAAGCAAAACAGATTCTGCTTAGTTCTATTAGGTTTATTTATATTCCCTTTTGTTTTAAATTATTTTAAATTATTTTCTTTTATATTATTGATAGACTTTTATAAAGTTTTCTGTTAGATAATAGTAGCCCTTCAAAACAAATAATATTTTATTAGTTGGTTGCATCAAAATCAATTCTAGTTCCACTATAACTTGCAATTGGATTTTCATTGCTATGTTGAACTTGTATTTGAAAATAGTTTCCACAAATTGTTTTATAAGTTTAATTTGCTATTAGTCTAAGTTTAGACTAGAAACAATTTGTATTATAGTTGAGATTGTTTGTGGTTTAAGCCAAGGATGACCTTGTTTTATATAAAAATAAGAACCTTTATAAAAGCTTTTCAATTAGTTCTTTTTGCAAAATAAAGATTTATGAGAAAATATTTTCTATTAATTATTTGTTTTAAAAAATTTGTTTTTCATTTGTTAACTTACTGTTTTCTACTGATATGTTCTAGTAGTTCAAAACTTATGTTGCTAGAGTGTAGTTTTCGAAATTATTAGTTGTTCTTCAAAAGTAATTCTTTTTGCTAAGTAAAATATTTACTAAAATACTTTTGATTATATTTTACTTTGTGTTGAGTTTTTACTTTTGAAAATTAGGATGTATTTGTAGAGAAAACCAACCCTTGGTTGTGTTGATGTAGTTTTGTCATTTGAGTTTTGTCTTAAGTATTTCCTTTCATCACCACCATGTTGCGTTTGGTTTTGTGTTGCCTTTTTGATTGTTAGTATTGACTGCTAGTATGGTTGCTTATAAGAATGCAATGTTCGATTATATAGATTTTCATCGGAGAGTGATGAATAGTCTATCAGTTATCTCTAAGAGCGATATTATTCTTCATCAACAGTATAGGCAAGTCACTTTGACCATGTATACCTATGTTTTTATTGCATTAGTTCTACCATCTCCCCAATTGCATCCGAAGTAGGTAATTTGGAAACTTGGTTACTTGATGTAGTATCATGTGGTAGGCACCCCTCAACCCTTGACACAATGGCCCCGGGAAACGTTGATTTAAATTTTGCTATGCTATTAGTAGACGGGGTGGGTTGTGTGATTCATGAGAGTTGTGAGTTAATAATTTTCAAGACCTGCATCATGATCAAGACTTCAAGACTCCAAGTTTTTCAACATACCTCTGGGTGGATGATGGTTGAACGGCGCCCTGGAGAAACCAGTGGTTAGCCTAGGTGTTGCTGGGGAAGTGCCAGTATTCACGCGGAAAGGTCCACCCAGGCACAAAGAGATGGATGGATGCTTCAAGACCCAAGGCTTACCTGCACAGCCACAAGTCATTATGGGCTCTGGCTTGGTTGGATATCGTGGTGACCCTGGACAGGCGGTGCTACGAGATGTAGAAGAATGGTAGGAAAGGATGGGCACCGACAGAGTCTTAGGGAAACCCTTTAGAAGGCCATGTTTTGGTCGTCCGTTTCTCAAACACCCTCAAGTGCGAGAAATCAAACAAAGGCGATCAAATCTTGTGGGGAACGTGTGCAAAAACTGTGCAGAGTACTCAAACCTAATCGATTAGCCGTGTCCACGGTCATGGACAGTTTGAGCCAAAGGAATTGAAACTATTTGGAACTCTCAACACAATTAATTACATTGATGTGGGTATTAATGTCAACTTGGGTATAAGAATTGGTTGGTGGAACCATCTCATTAATCAACCAACTTTGTAGTAATAATTTCTGCATTACCCCTCTCTTGTTGTAGGAAAAAATTTCTTTGCGCAAAAACTTAAACTTATAGCCCCACCTGCCATATAAGCATATAGTATAGAGGATTATTTTCACCCCCCCTCTTTTGTGACTTGCCGGCATATTCAAAATGCTGACCTACACGGCTGCAACATCTTATGTTGTAGATAAGCTCTTCGATGGGTAAGAGTATGATTCAGGGTTACGGTCTACACTCAACCAGCCATTGGTGTTATTGGGACTCCACTCCCGTTGACTGTTTCCGCTGAGATTTTAAGGTATATGTCAGTTTTACATTAATTACATGTGATTGCACTTTGATATATACATTGATTTAATGTGTGTGACAGCATACTGATCAAGGGATGGCACAGAACACACAGAGGCTTGACTCGTTTTGAGTCAGGTCACTACATGAATCCCCGACATCGTGGTTCATCTGATGAGATCATCGTGGAGCATGTGGGAGCCAACATGGGTATCCATATACCGCTGTTGGTTATTGACCGGAGAAGTGTCTCGGTCATGTCTACATGTCTCCCGAACCCGTAGGGTCTACACACTTAAGGTTCGATGATGCTAGGGTTATAGGGAAATGTTGTACATGGTTACCGAAGGTTGTTCGGAGTCCCGTATGAGATCCTGGACATCACGAGGAGCTCCGGAATGGTCCGGAGGTAAAGATTGATATATAGAAAGTCCATTTTTGGTCACCGGAAAGTTTTCGGGCTCATCGGTAGTGTACCGGGAGTGTCGGGAGGGTGCCGGAGGACCCCTGGGAGGGGTGTGACGACCATAGGACTTCGTGGGCCCTTAGAGGAGGTGTACCAGCACTTTTTGGGCTGGCCAAGACCTTCTAGAAAGGCCCATGCGGCTGGGATCAAGAGATAAAGGGCAAAAGGGTTTTAAAAGAGGAGATCCACCTCCCTTGTGGGAGATGGACTCTATCCCTAGTTCGGCCGAACCTCTCCTCCTTGGAGGAGAGGCCAAGGCAGACCTCCCTGTCCCTCCTCCTATATATATGCAAGGGTTTGGGCTGATTTGAGACACAACTTCTCTCTCTCACGGCGCAGCTCTACCCTTCCTCTTCCTTGTTCTCCGTAGCGCTTGGCGAAGCCTTGCCGGAGTCCACGTAGCTCCACCGTCACCATGCCGTCGTGCTGTCGGAGCTCTCCCTCAACCTCTCCCTCCTCCTTTATGGATCAAGGTGCGGGAGACATCACCGGGCTGTACGTGTGTTGAACGTGGAGGCGTCGTTGTTCGGCGCTAAGATCGGAGTCCACCGCGATCTGAATCTTGGAGGTGGAAGCATTAGTGATTCCCAGGGAAGAGGACTATGAACTAGTACAAGAATTACCCTATCCAGTTAGAAAGGCACAATACCTAAGCAAAGAACATAACTAGGAGGAAGAAAAGGGTATCTGCAATATTCAGGTGGAGCCCCCGATAAAGGGGGTAAAGAAAATCCTATTGAAACAATGGAGAAATAGGTAACTTTATTTGTGAAAGGTTACATCAAGGCAGCCAATACCGGTAAATCGACAGTGCCCTGCCCATTTAGTAGTACCTCTTTTTGGGGCTTTGTGATATGGACTCATCTATTAATGTAATACCTTGCACCTTTATGATAAACTTGATGATAAAATTTATGCTTGTGATCTACGGCCTACATGCATGGAGATAAAACTAGCACATGGCACGTTACGGAAACCTTATGGGATGGTGTTTGACGTTTATGTTATTCCAGGTACTTTCACCTACCAAGTAGATTTTGTTGTAATGGAAATTCCTGAGGATGATTTTTGTCCCATAATTTTTGGAAAACCTTTTCTTAACAGTACATGTGCAAGTATTGATTGTAAAAGGGACGTTGTATCTCCTAAGTATGGGGAAAAAGTAAGAGAGTTTCATTTCTCAAGATTTAAGAATCTCCCCAACCAGGAGAACATCACAACAATGAAGAAAAAACTATTGCACAATTGGCTGCTATATACTTTGGAACTCCAGAAGATGATCTAGAATGAAGTTTAACAGATTATGAAAGGTCCCAAAAGACCCAATTAAAGAGGAGACTGGTCAATACTTAAATGAAGCACCAAAGCAAGACACAATTTCTAGTGAACATTATGAAGTACTAGAGAAGAAGGGAGATGAAGAACTTCCACCTCCTGAATTAGAACCTCTACCAAAAGAGCTAAGCTATGAGTTTTTACATGAAAAAAAGAAATATATGTTATTATTGGTGCTAATCATTCAGGTAAAGAAAAATAAAGGATAATGAAAACATTAAGGAAACATAGAAAATCATTTAGATATTAAATGGATGATGTGAAAGGGATAAGCCCTTCCATCTACACTCATTGCATATATATGGAAGAAGCAGTGGAACCAACACGTGAATTCCAGAGAAAGTTGAACCCTAAAATGAAGGAAGTGGTAAGAAAACAAAATAGTTCGCCTCCTTGATGCAGGTATTATATATACTATGCATGTTCGAGAGTAAGTGGGTGAGTCATGTTCATTGTGTACCCAATAAGGGAGGATTTATCATAGTACCTAATTGTCGGGGCTCGATGCACTCGATCACCTATGGGGCCATGGTCCCCTTTGTGGTTCGGTAGGGGTGAGGTCACATGCACATGGAGGGGAGGTGGTGAGGCATCACGACGATGAGATGCTGGTGTTTTACCTACGAACACGAAGCACGCACAATGCTCAAACCCGACAAAGGTTGCCTTTGGGAGTTTTGCTACGCGAGTACAAGTGTCCAAAAGTCCCAATCTTTAGCTAGGTTGCCTTGTGCCTCCTTTTATAGCTCAAAGGGAAACCACGGTGGCAACCACAGTGGCAAAACTCTGGCACTTGGGACAAAATGCCATAAATGCTAGCCTAGGTGGCGTACAGGGGTGCATTCCCGACATGCTTCTCCCACCGTTTTAGATAACTATTGCTCAATGTCATGACATGCCCCTAGACGGGTGTCAAGCGAGCATAATTTGTCTTCCAACGAGTCGCCACGTACTTAGCAAGAGCCACTTAGCCACCTGAGGGCTCGACACCACATCGACAAATGACTGGGGTTGCGACACGATGGAGTCATTAGGTTGCTTCTGTCGGAGTCTTGGTCTTGAATGCTAGTTTGTCATGGTAGTAGCTTTCCCCAGTAGGTTCAGACCATTCAGTCAGAGGCTTATCATCTGTGCACAAGTCAGGCGGAAATAAACACCCCTGTTTGTGTACCCCGACAGAAGCCCTTGGGCCTGAGCCATGCGTGTCGCTTGGCATCGTTGGGTTAGGCCCCAAATAGTGGACGGACACACGTCGTAGAAATGTTGCCCTCACATCCCACGTACACTCTGCGTAATTATCGCAGATCTTGGGGTCATGGAACAGTAACCATTGGGAGAGTAAAAAATGCCAGTAAAAGAAATGGCATTTTTTCGAAAAGATAGCGAAGCGCCAGCCCCCGTGCGAGTTTGCAATAAAAAGGTAACGCGCAGGGGAGCTGCTCATTCGCATCCGTTTCTCCGTCCTTCACCTTCCTCCTCAAGCCAAGAAACTGCTTCCACCGCCGCCACCCACCCATCATGCGCTGCTAGATCATCCGCCGCCCTTGATATCCCAAGATATGGGATAGAAGACGGGAACCGTTTAGAGGAAGCAGACAGCCGCATCGACGGACCCAGCGGCTGAAGAGAGGAAGAGGAAAGCAGAAGAGCTAGAGAGGCGACAACGAAAAGATGTGGTTATCTCTTCGTCGAACTTGGAAGGCAATGCCTTGATCACAAGGTATGCCTATATGTGGGGGAGGAAGACGAAGGGGCATGGAGCACCTGTGGTTCTGCCGGAAAGCCTCAAAGAAAAGATACCATCAGATTCGTACCGCTTCTTTTGCACGTACTTTCTCTGTGGACTCTCCTCCTCCTTCTCTGATTTCTTTTGCACCATGATGATGGTGTATGGGTTCCACCTCTTGGATTTCATGCCCAATGCCATGGCATGCATGGCGATCTTCACCCATTTGTGCAAGAATTTTGTTGGAGTTTCCCCCAATGTGGATTTGTTCAGACACTTCTTTGTCCCTCGGATAGAAGACAAATCCCACTGCTCGGGGACATAAGCTAGATTCCTTGGTGCAAGAGGGAGGACAGGGGTTATCTCCCTGGATAGCAATGCGGAAAGTGGGAAGAGTGGAGGGGCGATTGGTACTAGATCAAGGATGAAAAAGCCCCCGAGTTCTACTCGACGTGGACGGGATGCTTCCTGTACGGAAGCGACTCGAGTAAGTTGGGCCTTACCTACGACAAGGTCCGCCCGGTGCTGAACAGGATGTCCGTCTCAAAGCTGTCGGGCTAACCATCGAACATGTGGGGGGCGACTTCCTTCGGCGCCGCATTGCACCGCTGCAGAGGAGGGATAGGATTGCATGGGAGTACAACGGATCTGCCGACAGGATGCGGTTGTACCCAGGGCCCGCCAACAACCTCGCGGTTTACGGCCATGGTTGGTAGTGAGAGCAGCTATTTAACCATCTTGTGACGTTCCATTTGCCGGCAAGGGTCATTCCCATGCACCTCAACTCTGCCCGGAACCAGATTCTGCAATGGATGCCCGACTGCAACGCCTCCGGGGTCAAGCCCGATTAGGAGATGCCTGCCCTGGATGACAAGATAGATTGGGTATCTCGTTTGGAAGAAAGAGCTTACAAGGCGGAGGACAATCTGACCGCGCCAACCACCAGGGCGGAGAAGGCATTCATTGCTGCTGGATTGAACAGGACAAGAAGGTCAGGTCTGCCAAGAGAGTGGGATCCGGGGAAGAGGAAGAGGAGGAGCCCGAGGGTGATGATTATTCTGAAGATGGGAGTGAAAAGGGTGCCCTGGACGAGGCTGCGGGTTCCGAATCTACCGGTGCCGGGGCTTCCCAAGCCGCGGTGACAGGAACCCAAGAGAGGGTTGAGGCGGAGGAGGCGAAGGAGATGGAGGTGGAGGAAGAAGGGCTCGAAATGGGGCCTCAAGCCCCAGAGCCAATGTGCCTCCTATGCGAGCGCGTCAATCGAGAGTCAGCAGCTCCTGCATCTTCATGAAGCATCCAAAAGTTGAAGAAGAAGACCACCAGGGGAGGCGAACATGAGGCAGCATGTCGCCAGTTCCTCTGCTTCCCTTAGGGGAGGCCAAGCGACAGAGGGTCATGGGGGTGGACCCCAGCCCCTTGGCAAGCCTGACTTCTCCGCCAAGTTCGCCCCTGCCGGAGGTCCCGGTCCCACCGCCAAGCCCTGCTCCTCCAACTTTGAAAAGGGGCACATCAACTCTGCCACCTGTGTCATACGAGCTGGGCTCCATGCTCATCATCTCAGAGTGAGTTTCTCAATTATGATATTTTTCAATGTTTTCTATCCTTGATTTCTTGACTGGTCTTGTATAGCTGAATCTGATAGGGATAAGGAGACCCTTGCACATCGAGCCAAACGGGTCAAATCCGCGGCAGGACCGGGTTCCGTGGGAGGCATGAGCCCGGAAGGAAGAGCGGAGCATGATCATGCGCCTCGCCCCCGGTCCAGCCCTCTTCGTGAAACCCTTGGGCAGACCTTGTCCGTTGGTGGGGATGAAGAAGGGCTTCCTCCAACACGTGACAGGGAGATGGTGGAGAGCTATAAAGGAGGGACTCCCTAGGGGGATCCCTCTTTCCAAGATCCCTCGTCGACCATCGCCCATGGGGAGGAGTCACCGGAAAGGGCCTCCACCGAGGGGTTTGCCCGTGCTGAGGCCACCACCGAAGGGGTGGTGACAGACCGCATGCCAGCAACTGATGTTGCCGGGAAAGAGGATGTCCCTCCTCAGCCACCTCCATCAGGTAACCCACTTGCCTGCGTTTTCACTTCCCCTTTTTATCTTTCCCTGTGTGTCTTGTTGATCCCTGACTTTCACTTTTCTGCTTATTGCTCTTGTCTGCAGCTCCACTACTTGAAGAGCCTGAGTTGCTAGAAGAGGTGGCCGGCATCGGGAAAGATGCTGCCGAGGAAGTGGCCAAGATTGCTGCTGCGGAGGGCCACGGATAGGTTGTCGGGGACGTACAGGAATCCTCAGAAAGAACGGAACCAGCCCCCCACAATGCATCTGGCCTGGATATAGTCCTTGAGGAGAAGACTCCTCTCTGGTCCATGGGGCCCTCCACTTCGAGCTACCATGTGGGCTCGGCTCTGCAATCTCCCCTGAGAAAACTGGAGATGGTCACTACTCAACTTGGTCCCACAACTCCTGGCTCATCCTTCTCGGACGGGTACTGGCGTCGCTGTCTCAGGCGTCAAAGAAGCTGGCGGTTCTGCTGATGGTGCCAAAGATTTGGCTTTCTTGCAATCCATGATGGCAAGGCTCAAGGATGTGCAGAATAAGTACAACCTCAAATGGTAGGCGGTCAAGGAGCAGCGCAACTTGGCTGAGCTCGTGGACCAGGAGCTGAGGGACAAAGGGAATGAACTGCGAGAGTGGTACAACCGATAGGTCCATTCCCTTAAGAGGCAGCAGAGACGTTGGCCGTGGCCAAGGAGGACGTTGCAGCCCGGGAGGCTCGATTGGTGGAGCGCAAAGCGCTTCTAAACACCAGAGAGACGAAAATCTCCTCCCGGGAAGAGACTCTCGAAGCTATTCTCCATGGCAAGGACGAGGAGTTGGACGCCCGTGTTCAACAACACATCAAAGAGCTAGAGGACAGCCACAAGGCCACTCTTGATGCGTTGTCCTTGAAGTCCTCTACCCAACTGAAGCAAATCGTCGACGAGCTCGTTGCCGCATCTGCCGCCAAGACCACTCTCGAGGCCGAACTGAGCAAGCTGATGGAAGACCTTGTCGAGAGCAGTAGGGAGATCGAGGCCCTCAAGGAGGAAGCGCAGAAAACAAAAGCCACTCTAGAAGAGGCACAATCGCAGCTTTCCTCCAAGAGCCAAGATCTCGACGCTGCCAACGGCACCATTTCCAGTATGAAATCCAGGCTTGCCTCTTTGGAGAAATACATTGAATCTGCCCATGCCCGTGAGAATCTATTGATGACAGACCTAACCAATGCGAAAACCTTCCAAAAAGATGTAGAAGACAAGCTAGACAACCAGATTCAGCAGTGCGACCTCTGGATTAAGAGCATGACTGACATCACCGAGAGCCTCACTGCACAGATTGCGTGTATGGACATGAAGATCTGGGCCTTCTCCATAGGCAAGCACGAAATCACAAGCATCAAGCTAACACTCTTCTTTGAAGGCCTGATCGAGGTGCTGAAGATGTACGAAGACAATAGGGCCGCCTGCTTTGCCAACGAATCCTGGAAGCTGGCTCGCGAAGCTATCTT
Organism: Hordeum marinum; assembly: GCA_022496015.1. Taxonomy (NCBI): domain Eukaryota; kingdom Viridiplantae; phylum Streptophyta; class Magnoliopsida; order Poales; family Poaceae; genus Hordeum; species Hordeum marinum. The sequence continues at coordinate 195,656,331 of CM039672.1, read as the reverse complement.
CCTAGTCCTGAGTAATCTTGCCTTCTTCCACCCATACCTCGAAATCTCTGATGGTTTCAAGAAGGTGCCACCAGGCGCCAACACCTCTTGTAGGATCGAAAGTAGGTCTAGATGGGGGGTGATTAGACTTCTTGACCAATTAAAAATCTACTTGTTCCCAATTTTAAGTGTTGGCAAATTTTAGCATTCATAGCAAGTCAAGCACATCCTACACATGCATGTCTACGAGTATAGCAGCAAAAAGTAAAGACAAGCATGAGTAGTAAAGGAAGGGTAGGAAGATAAAACGCAATTTTGGAGACACGATGATTTTTCCCGTGGTTCCGATAGGTGGTGCTATCGTACGTCCACGTTTATGGAGTCTTCAACCCACGGAGGGTAACAGTTGCGACAGTCCACAAAGGGCTCTACCCACGGAAGGTTCCACGAAGAAGCAACCTCGACTATACCATGATGGCCTACGTCCATGGAGGACTAGCCTAACTTGGGTAGATCTTCACGAAGTAGGCGATCTCCTTGCCCTTACATACTTCTTGGTTCACTCCACAACACGAAGTAGGAGGCTCCCAAGCAACACCTAAACAATCTAGGAGGCACAACCCTCCAAAAGGTAATAGGCTCGGCAATGTCGATGAAGTCCTTGCTCTTGTGCTTCAAGATGATAGACTCCTCAACACACAATCACTCTCTCATAGATTTGGCTATGGTGGAAGATATTGATTGGGTGGAAAGCAACTTGGGGAGGCTAGAGATCAAGATTCATATGGTTGGAATGGGATGGCATGATCTCAACACATGAGTAGGTGGCTCTCTCTCAAATAATCAGTTGGTATGAGTGGGGGTCTGAAAGCACATTTGCTTCCTAGGTGGTTTTGGTAATTCATAACAACATATAAGTCATTGAACTAATGTTTCCATCAAGTATATTTCAGGAAAAGTTCAATGATGGGTTGGCAAAGAGATTGTGGAATACCCCAAGATGCAAGGAAATTGATTGGCAAAGCTTTAAGCAAGAGGACTCTACATCTTATGTTTGTGAGAAATCACCTGGAGTCCATAGGAAAGTCGATACTATTAAGACGGGGTAAAGTTTTGTTGGTGAACAAAATGCTCATACATGCACAAGTGATAGTCTCCAAAGACACCCACAAACTCTCCCACCAAAGTTTGTCCTAAGACAAACACTCAAAATCGATGCAACCAACATTCCACATTCGGTGCCACCGATTCCAAATCCTAGATAGACTCAGCCTAACCCTAGCCTTTCGGTAGAGTCGATACTGCTTTCGATGCCACCGAGTTGGGCTTCCAACTTTCTATTATGCAAGTTAACAGTTTCGGTCCCTCCAAGATTGTTGAATCAGCGTCACCGAGATTGAGCATTCTGACCGTTGGTCACCTTATCGGTGAAACCGAGATTCGTATATCAGTCCCTCTGAGATTCAAAATTTGCCACCTTTTGGTCACTTCGGTACCACCGAGATTAGCACATCGGTGTCACCGAGTTGGTCATTTTGTTTGTAACGGTTGGATTTCTGGAGATGTCTATATATACCCCTTCACCACTCCAACCATATGGATATTGATTTCTAGCCTCCTCAAGTTGCTTTCCACCAACCCCATCTCTTATACCAAGCCAAATCTGTGAGAGAGTGATTGAGTGTTGAGGAGTCTATCATCTTGAAGCACAAGAGCAAGGAGTTCATAGACATTACCGAGCCTATTACCTTTTGGAGGGTGGTGCCTCCTAGATTGGTTAGGTGTCGCTTGTGAGCCTCATACTTCGTGTTATGGAGTGAACCAAGAAGTTTTTAAGGGCAAGGAGATCGCCTACTTCGTGAAGATCGACCCCGATTAAGGCTAGTCCTTAGTGTACGTAGGCCGTCATGGTATAGTCAAGGTTGCTTCTTTGTGGAACCCTTCGTGGGTAGAGCCCTCCATGGACTCTCGCGATCGTTACCCTTCGTGGGTTGAAGACTTCATGAACGTGGATGTACGATAGCACCACCTATCGGAACCACGGGAAAAATTATCGGTCACCAATTGTGTTTGCTTTCCTTACCATCTCTTTACTTACATGTGCAATGTCTTTACTTTCCGCTGCTATACTCTTCGACGTGCATGCGTAGGGTGTACTTGAAATACTATGAATGCTAAAATATGCCAAGAATTAAAATTGGGAAAAAATAGATTTTCATTTGGTCTAGTCTAATCACCCCCTCCCCTCTACACCTACTTTCGATCCTACAAGTAGTATCAGAGCTTTGGTCTCCATTGCATTGGTTTCACAACCTAGGAGAAGTATGGCATCTAGTGAGGGAAACTATCGCCGTAGAGCTCCGTACTTTGATGGCACAAATTTTGCTAGTTGGAAGCACAAAATGAAAATGCATTTGCTTGGTCATAACCTCGCCGTTTCGGCCGTTGTTCATGTTGGCTTACAAGGTGAATTCTTTGCGGAAGGAAAGGAACCTGGTTGAGAAGCGACTGTGGATGAATTGAAGATGTTGCAACTCAATGCTCAAGCATGTGGCATTCTCTTCAACTGCCTATGCCCCGAATAATTCAAAAAAATCAGCTGTCTTGAACACGCAAAAGAGATTTGGGATACTTTGGTTGATATGCACAAAGGAACTGAGTCTGTGAAAGAATCCAAGTTAGATGTTCATCAAGGTCAGCTTGACAAGTTCATGATGAAGGATGGTGAAGGAGTCGCTGAGATGTACTCTAGGCTAGCTCTCATGACCAATGAGATTGCCGGCTTAGGAAGCGAAGAAATGACAGAAAAATTCATCATCAAGAAGATACTTCGAGATTTGGATGATTGATATGACACCGTTTGCACATTGATCTAAATGATGCCAACTACAAAGATTTGAAACCAACGGAAGTGGTTGGTAAAATTGTTGCTCATGAGATGACACTCAAAGACAAGGAAGAGTTTCATCACAAGGCTAGCGGTGCTTACAAAGCCACAAGTGATGCTCCCACTACCTCAAGCGACAACCTTGTCACATATGAAGAGATAAGCCTTATGGTCAAGAAATTAAACAAGTTCTACAAAAATAGAAGCAAAGATCATAGCTCCGACTCAAGATATGAAGACAAGCGTTTGTCAAGTCGTGACCGAAACTGCTACAATTGTGGGAATCCCAGACACTACTCCAATGAGTGCACGACTCCTTACAAACGAAGAGAAGAGTCACCAAGAAGACGAAGCTCAAGAGACGAGTCACCTCGAAGAGAGAGAAGGAATAGAGATGATCATTATGAACGAAGACCCTCAAGGATAAGTAAGGACTCGGAGAAGAAGGACAAGTACACCAAGAGCTACTCAAGAAGGAAACATCAAGCTCTTGTTGGTGAATGGGTTTCCGGTTCCGACTCCGACTCTGACAATCACTCCGAGAGAATCTATCACTCCAACTCCAACTATAGTCAAGATGAAGGTGTTGCCGGGATTGCCCTAGTGACAACCAACTCCTATGATCTATTTGATTCACCAAATGAAGGGAGTGAAAGTTGCTTCATGGCTAAAGGCCCCAAGGTATCACCACTACAGGAATCTGAGATTTTGCCGTCTGTCAGGGCAGACGGCAAAGGGGGGAAACACGGACGGCAAAGGCTTTGCCGTCAGTCAGCTGACGGCAAACTAGACGGCAGAAAAATATTCGGTAAAGAGGTAATTTGCCGTCTGCTTTTTGTACGGCGGACGACAAAGAATCTTTGCCATGAGGGAGCAAATGGCAAATAAAACGGGACGGCAGATCAACAGGTTGTCCCGTTAAGTGCTAACGGCAGGCTCCCCCCTTTGCTGTCTGCTCTTAGTTTCCTTTGCCGTCTGCCCCCTCATGGCAAAGGGGGGGAACCCAGCCCCTCTCTTCCCCCCCTTTGCCGTCTGCTCTTAGCTCCCTTTGCCGTCTGCCCCCTCATGGCAAAGGGAGGAACCCAGCCCCTTTCTTCCCCCCCTTTGCCGTCTGTCCTAAGCCCCCTTTGCCATGAGGGGCAGATGGCAAAGGGCCTCACCCCCTTTGCCGTCTGCCCCCTCATGGCAAAGGGGCATCCTAGCCTCTCTCTGACCCCCCCTTGTCGTCTGCCCTTAGCCCCTTTGCCATGAGGGGGCAGACGGCAAAGCAGGCTCCCCCCTTTGTTGTCTGCCCCCTCATGGCAAAGGCTCAAAACAACCCCCTCACTTCTTTTATTTTCTATTATATCCATCAATTTTCACAATAATCAAGATATATATATATATATTTGACAGGAATAAATTTGTTTCCGTACTCATAACCATATTAAAATAACTTTCATCCATAGTACATACATATTATTCAAGTTGCATCCGTACCAAACCATATATTACACCAGTTTCATCCATATGCATACAAAGTTTCATATATATCCATATACTACAATAGTTTCAATACAAGATTCCGTGAAGCCATGGTACAAGAAATCATATTCAAGCATTCCATCAATATAATCCATCCCGTGAAGTGAATGTAATCTGCAAAATGACAAATAAGAAAGTTAGAAGAAGAATACTAGATGAAGAAGAGAAGTATATATAGGTTATTTCGGAGAGAACTTAGCTAAGTATAGGCCATTTAATAGCTAAGTTAGGTGGAATAGGTCATCTTGGAGCTACATAGCCTTATTATGTCATTTAGGAGAGAACTTAGCTAGGTGTAGGTCATTCTAGAGCTAACTTGGATAAAATATATCATTTTGTAGCCAACTATGATTATTAAATCCATTTTGACCTTATTATGTCATTTTGGAGCTAAATTAGTCATTTTAATGAGCTAACCAAGGTTCTTATGATGTTTTTACCTAACTATGATAATTATGTCATTTTGGAGGATAATTAGCTAAGTATGTCTTTGTTGGGGAAATAACCTACGTAAAAGAAGAAAGAGAAGAAGCAAGAAGAGAAGAAGCAAGAAGAGAAGAAGCAAGAAGAGAAGAAGCAAGAAGAGAAGAAGCAAGAAGGGAATAAGAAGGAGAAGAAGAAGGAGAAGGAGAAGGAAGAGGAGAAGAAGAAGAAAAGAAGAAGAAGGTCAAGAATAAGGAGAAGAAGGAGAAGAAGAAGGAGAACAAGAAGGAGAACAAGAAGGAGAAGGAGCTTCTCTCCTTCTTCTCCTTCTTCTTCCTCTTCTCCTTCTCCTTCTTCTTCTCTTCTTCTTCTTCTTCCTTCTTTTCATTTTTCCTCTTTCTTCTCCTCTTGTCCCCTTCTTCGGGCTAAATTAGCTAATTATGCCTTTTTGGAGCTAATTATGTCTTTTTGGAGGATAAATAGCTAAGTATAGGTCATTTTTTATTAAATAGGCCATTTTGGAGCTAACTAAGCTAATTATGTCATTTTGTTGGATAATTAGCCAATTTAGTCTTTTTGGATGACTCTAAGCTACATAGAAGTAGAGAAAGAGAAGAAGCAAGAAGAGAAGAAGAAGGAGAACTAAAAGAAGAAGAAGGAGGAGGAGGAGGAGAAGGAGAAGGAGAAGGAAGAGGAGAAGAAGAAGAAAAGAAGAAGGACGAGAAGAAGGAGAAGAAGCTTCTCTCCTCCTTCTTCTCCTTCTTCTCCTTATTCTTCCTCCTTCTCCTTCTCCTTCTTCTTCTCTTCTTCTTCTTCTTCCTTTTTCTCATTTCTCCTCTCTCTTCTCCTCTTGTCCTCTTCTTCGGGCTAAATTAGCTAATTATGCCTTTTAGGAGCTAATTATTTCATTTTGGAGGATAAATAGCTAAGTATAGGTCATCTTTTATTAAATAGGCCATTTCGGAGCTAACTAAGCTAATTATGTCATTTTGTTGGATAATTAGCCAATTTAGTCTTTTTTGGATGACTCTAAGCTACGTAGAAGTAGAGAAAGAGAAGAAGCAAGAACAGAAGAAGAAGGAGAATTAAAAGAAGAAGGAGGAGGAGGAGGAGAAGGAGAATGAGAAGGAGAAGGAAGAGGAGAAGAAGAAGAAAAGAAGAAGGAGAAGAAGCTTCTCTCCTCCTTCTTCTCCTTCTTCTCCTTCTTCTCCTTCTTCCTCCTTCTTCCTCCTTCTTCTTCTCTTCTTCTTCTTCTTCCTTTTTTCCATTTCTCCTCTCTCTTCTCCTCTTGTCCTCTTCTTCGGGCTAAATTAGCTAATTATGCCTTTTTGGAGCTAATTATGTCATTTTGGAGGATAATTAGCTAAGTATAGGTCATTTTTTATTAAATAGGCCATTTCGGAGCTAACTAAGCTAATTATGTCATTTTGTTGGATAATTAGCCAATTTAGTCTTTTTTGGATGACTCTAAGCTACGTAGAAGTAGAGAAAGAGAAGAAGCAAGAAGAGAAGAAGAAGGAGAAGTAAAAGAAGAAGGAGGAGGAGGAGGAGAAGGAGAAGGAGAAGGAGAAGTAAGAGGAGAAGAAGAAGAAAAGAGGAAGGACAAGAAGAAGGAGAATAAGCTTCTCTCCTCCTTCTTCTCCTTCTTCTCCTTCTTCTTCCTCCTTCTCCTTCTCCTTCTTCTTCTCTTCTTCTTCTTCTTCCTTTTTCCATTTCTCCTCTCTCTTCTCCTCTTGTCCTCTTCTTCGGGCTAAATTAGCTAATTGTGCCTTTGTGGAGCTAATTATTTCATTTTGGAGGATAAATAGCTAAGTATAGGTCATTTATTATTAAATAGGCCATTTCGGAGCTAACTACGCTAATTCTATCATTTAGGTGGAAGCCAAGCTAAGTATAGCCCATTCTAGAGCTAACCTGGGAAAAATATGTCATTTTGGAGCCAACTATGATTATTAAATCCATTTTGACCTTACTATGTCATTTTGGAGCTAAATTAGTCATTGTAATGAGCTAACCAAGGTTCTTATGATGTTTTTACCTAACTATGCTAATTATGTCATTTTGGAGGATAATTAACTAAGTATAGGTCTTTTTTATTAAATAGGCCATTTCGGAACTAACTAAGCTAATTATGTCATTTTGTTGGATAATTAGCCAATGTAGTCTTTTTTGGATAACTCTAAGCTACGTGGAAGCCAAACATACCATTATCGTCATCACGACGGTGAAGCACGGTGGCACTGGCTTGTTTCACCTGGAGAAGGCTGCCCTGGAGAACGCTCCACTATAGAAGGGTCGTGCGATGCGTTTCGGGAGATATTCTACACCAAACATCGTTTGCAATGTGTCGTTAGCATGATGACACTCTTAAGATCACTACATTGAAATGAAACTCACTGTCCCCGCCATGTGAATGACTGGCATCGCCGGAGGGACTTGGCCGGTCTTCTCGCACATAGACTGTACATTTGATTTTGACAAGTCAAACTTTTTAGTTATTAATGAAATGGACATTAAAATGCTAGATTTAAAAATTGAACCATCGGGGAACATCAACCGCATTTTCACCCACAATAGCATTTCCCTCATTACTAGCCTTTGAAGATTGAACCATGCCTTTGGCTTCGCTATGCTTTGCTTTCCTTTCCGTTGTCGCAAGTTTTGTAACGGTCTATCACATAGAGCCTCCAGGTCGATTCTAGCCTTAGGATTATCTTTTGACTTCCCCTCTATGTCGAACAATGTACCAAAAATGGCCTTCGCAATATTCTTTTCAGTGTGCATCATGTCGATGTTGTGTGGGCAAAGGAGGTCTTTAAAGTAAGGCAGATCCCACAAACATGACTTGTGAGTCCAGGCGTGTTCCGTATTATACCCTTTGAAATACCCTAGACGTTTAGGATCTGGCTCGAGAGCGTTTATCTGATCCAAGATCTGTTGGCCTGTCAACGCAGCTGGTGCAGTGTTTTTGACAACTCTACCTTTGATGAAATTCTTCTTGTCTTTTTTGAACTTATGGTCAGGATCCAGGAATTGTCTATGCATGTCGAAACAAGAATACTTGCGACCAGCCTGTAGCCAACGGAACTGAAGAGCTGCCTTGCATGTGATGCACGGGAACCTTCCATGCACACACCAGCCAGAGAATAGCGCATACGCCGGATAATCATGCGTCGAGTACATGTACCACACATGCATTTTGAAATTTGTTTTGGTAGCGGCATCGTAGGTCTTGAACCCATTATCCCAGGCTTCTTGCAACTCATCCTTAAGCGGCTGCATGTACACATTCATATTCTTCCCCGGATAGTTGGGCCCTGGAATTATCAACGTCAGGAAAATGTTCTTTCTTTTCATAATCTCTCCGGGTGGGAAATTGAGTGGAATGACAAATACAGGCCAACAACTGTATTGTGTTGCCGTCATACCATACACATTGAACCCATCCGTGTTGATGGCAACTCTTGGATGCCTTGGATCTTCCGATTTATCCTTATGTAATGCATCGAAGTGCCTCCACGCAAAACCATCTGAAGTGTGTACCAGCATCTTGTTCCCATCCGCATCTAGTTCGGTTCCTTTGCCCAATTTGTGCCATGTCATCTGTCTGGCCGTCTCTTCGACCATGAAAAGACGTTGAAGTCTTGGTACAATTGGCAGATACCAAAGAACACTAATGGGGATTTTGGTCTGATTCTTCTCACCCATACCGTTGTCTACCACAATATACCTGGAAGAATTGCAAATGGGGCAATAGTTCAAGGTCGCATACTCAAGCCTAAATAAGGCACATCCATTCTCACAGGCATGTATCTTCTCATAGGGCATCTTAAGTACACGGAGGATTTTCTCTGACTGGTACAGGTTTGCAGGCAGTACATGGCCTTCGGGTAGAAAGCGTCCAAATATCGTCATCATCGCGTCGTAGCATTCTCTGCCTAGGTTGAATTGAGCCTTCAGAGCCATTACTTGCGCGATGGCATCCAGCTGACAAAGCTCAGTCTGCTCGTGGAGAGGACGTTTTGAAGACTCCAACATTTCATAGAAGGCCTTTGCAGATTCCTCCATCTCATCGTCTGAATCTCGAGCATCATCAAAGTCTTGCACCATGTCTTCGATCCCCGTACCATGCTCGTCGGTGCGATGACGAATCACCTCAGCTCTGGCACGTTGGTCAGACTCACCATGAAAAGTCCAAACCGTATAATTAGGCGTAAAACCCCACTTTTGCAGGTGTTTACCCATTTCAAACTCTGTCTGCTTTTTCCAGTGGTCGCAGTTGGGACAGGGGCACCATGTTTTTTGTTGGCCATTTGCAAATGCGGCTCTCACAAACCCACTGGTTTTTGTTAACCATTCATTGGTCATGTCTTTCTAACTAGGGTGACCAGTGTACATCCAAGCACGGTCACTCATGTTGCCTAGCTACCTATGGGCGCAGAAGAAATAAATTAATATATAATTCATCACCTATACTCATCCGCTAATCAAGTTTGTCAGTTTTATTACGTCCATGCAATCTACACGCTAATAGGTAAAGATAGGTCCTAATCCCACCCGAGTATGTGTAGACTGGGTTCGTTTTCCCATGCTTTGCTCCAGATGCGATGCAAAATTTCGGTAGCACCTCCCCGCTGTTCTCCTGATACACGTCTCGGCAATAAGCAAAGAGGATGTGTACCCGGAGAACAACAGGTAGGCACTGACGAAATTCTGCATCGCATCCGGAGCACGGCATACGGGAAAACGAACCCAATCTACATATACTCGGGCTGTCCATGGATAACGTTGGACAATTCGAAAGAATCATGGTTATAAATATGCAAATGTATGCATATTTATAGATGTAACCCTTTCGAACGGGAGACGCATAGTGTTCACGCATACTGATGATTCAATCTACCTACAGCTAGCAAGTTTCGTCGGCACGAAGACCGGAACAGAGCAAATGAAGGGGCAGGAGGAGATGTCATATGTGCTCACCCACGAACGCAAGGGCGGAGCTCGTCGAACGCACGGGGAGGTCGTCGAACACCAAACCCTCGCAGCGACGAAACAACTGCACATTTAAATCCACCCAATGAACACAGATATATATATATATGATTTTTTTTCATAACAAAATCGGAAATTATATGACCTAACTCATAATTCACACATATATGACCCCGTCGGCCTCTGGAAGGCCGAAGAGCACCCTTTGTCAACAGGAGGCAGAATAATGCGTGTGTGACTTTCGGTTTGTCGAGGCTTTCCTTAAGTAACTCTCATATCTCATGGTGTGTTGGTGCGCTCTCTCTCACACTGATATGGTGGTGTATATATGTTGGTGGACACTCTCTCGCAGTAATGGTTCGACCGCTGGTGTCGGGGTCGGGGTGTCGGGGTGTCGGGGTCGGGGTGCTGTGTCGGGGTGTCGGGGTCGGTGTGCAAAACATAATCGGAAAATATGTGACCTATCTCATAATTTACAAAACTATGACCTCGTTGGCCTCGGTGTCAGGGGTTGCGGGTCAGTGGCGTCGGTAGTCAATGTCATCGAGGGTCGGTGGCGTCGGGGGTCGGTGGCGTCCGGGGTCAAGGGTCAGTGGCTTCGGGGGTTAGTGGCATCGGGGGTCGGGGGTTAGTGGCGTCGGTGGTCAAGGGTCAGTGGCGTCGGGGGTCGGGGATCAGTGACGTCGGCGGTCAATGGCATCATGTCGGGGTGTCGAGGTGTCGTGTCTGGACATCGTGTCGGGGTGTTGGGGTGTCATGTCTGGGCATTTTTTCTTTACTAATAAATAAACCAACTAACCTAAACCTAAACAAACCTAATAAACAAACCTAAACCTAAACCTAAACTAACCTAAAACTATAACTAAACTAACCTAAACCTAAACTAACCTAGAACTAAAACTAAACTAACCTAAACTAACCTAAAACAAAAACTAAAATAACCTAAACTTAAACTAACCTAAAACTAAAACTTAACTAACCTAGAAAAACAAAACAAAAACTAAACTAACTTAAACTTAAACTAACCTAAATCTAAACTAACCTAAAAAACAAAACAAAAAACAAAAAAAAACTCACCTTATACGAAGGTCCACGGGGGCGGGGGCTGCTGAGGGAGGGGCGGCCGAGGGCGGGGCCGGCCGGGGGAGGGGTGGCCGGGGGCTGGCGACGGCGCAGGGCTGGCGGCGGCGCGGGGGAGGGCAGATGGGGGAGGGGCGGTGCGGGGGAGGGCAGCCGGGGGAGGGGCAGCGCGGGGGCTGGCGGCGGCCAGGGGAGGGGCGGCGGCGAGAGGAAGGGGCGACCGGAGGGGGCGGGGAGGAGGCGGCACTGGGGCGGCCGGAGGGGGCGGGGAGGAGGGGTGGCGGCGCTGGGGTGGGCGCGGGGGGGGCGCAGAGAGAGGGTGAGAGAGAGGGGGGGTCGCGAGGGGGTGATATCGGCGGGGGAGACGGCCGTTAGGGGGGCCTCTCTTTCCCGTCCGCCCCCCGACGGCAAGAGCGGGACGGCAGACGGCAAAGAGAGCGCCGTTATGGGGTGGGGGAGGGGGTGTGCGGTGGGGGGGCTCTCTTTGCCGTCTGCCCTCCTGCTCTTTGCCGTGAGTCAGCAGACTGATGGCAAAGAGGATCTTTGCCATCAGTCTGCTCTTTGCCGTCCGTTTTTTGGTGACTCACAGCAAATATTGTCTTTGTCGTCTGCCAGCAGACGGCAAAGAATAGGCAGATGGCAAATTTCTGAATTCTAGTAGTCCACACCCTGAGTATCTTAATTTCAATAGTGATGAAGATGACTTGTTAATTGAAGATGACTTGCTATTTGACAAAACTAGTAATGATAGTCAAAATGAACTTGCTAGTACTCACTCTAGTAGAGATAAGTCGTGTGATGATGATAAGTTGGAAATAGAATGACTAACTCAAGAACTAGAAACTCTTAAGTTAGCTCATGAGTCAACTCTAGAAGATCGTAGAGAGCTTGTAAGGACACATGAGAAGCTACGCTTCAAGAAGCTCAATTTAGAGCGAGAGCATGAGTTCCTTAAAGCTATCAATGACGATCTTCGAAAGAAGACTTCCTCTTATTTAGCCAAATGACTTCTCTTATCCACATTCATGCCTCAAGTTAAGTCTAAGCAAGCTAGTAACAAAGGGAGGAAATGTTCTTCAACTAGTAGCAATACAAATGATAAATCCAATGATATTGCTTCTAATAGTTCTCTTGATCCGACTAACTCTTCTCTTAGCCAAGTTACACTTGAGCAAGAAAATGAACTATTGAAAGGGATTATAGAGAAAGGTATCTACAAAAGTCTTGAAGGGTACAAACAATTTAAGGAGATTGTATGCAAGCATGGAGGATACCGGAAGAATCGCGGTGTTGGCTACTTCAATGCAACTGGAGTTGAATGGGAAGAAGGTCAATACCCCGATCCCTAGTTTGTTCCTCAAAAGGAGAAGTATGAAAATGCTCATCCCAAGGGAATAAAAGCTCTAGATGGCCGTCCACCACAAGACACCAAGCTCAAGGACAAGAACAAGTTCCAACATGACTTTGACTCATATGAAGATGAATCCCAATCTTTGGTGAAGTGGGTTCCCAAGGCTACTACAAGCTCAACTTCTACAAGTGATACTCCAACACCAAGGATTCCCTATCAACTTGATGTGGGTCCCCAAGAAGAAGAACTAGAGAGTTCTTGAGGGGTGACTCTGCCAATGAAATTCACTCATATTCATTATTGGCAATGACTATTTGCGATCAACATCAACTCTATGCAATAGTTCAAGGAGTCACATATTCCCTCAAAGGTAAGCAAGGGACAAGGTAATCAACAAATCAATGGACATCATCACATATGCTTTACACTCCATGTCCATATATATCCTTGTATTTGTCTCTTATGTGTTGAGACTAACCCATGTAGGTGAGAAGAGTAATGAAACAAGAAGGATGGTCCCAACTCTTGGTGATCTTCATCAACTTTGAGCATCCACCACTACCTCACCAACATGAAGTCTTCATCGACAAAACCCAAGGTTAGTTTATCCCTCTTATGGGGGATGTCACATCAAGGGGGAGCTTTACTCTAAGACTTGAGTTAAAGCAAGTCAAAAGAATGTGACAACATTAAATGCTTTATGTGAAAGTGGTAACCCCACTTGTGCTTAAACAATGAGTATGACCTATGATCAGGTACTCTTACTTGGCTCCTAAGTCAATATACTCATATATATAGATGACTCCGTCATCGCCAAAGTGCTTGTTAGATGCTATAGTGTTTGTGCTTGTTTGCCATGATTTCTTTTGACATATTATTGTGTGATCATGTTGGTCTGCATTTATTTACTCATTCGAGGATATCCAATTGTTGCTCTTTAGCTTTTGATTTATCTTTGGCCAATTGGATATACAAGAATGCCTAGGACCATTTCTTTAGCTATCTATGCTTTCTCACCTCATACTCTATTCATGTTGCATCACAAAATTTGAACAAGTGCTTTTCGATCCCTCTCTGTGTGGAGCACTCAGAGTTCCGTATCGATAAGGACTGACCATTAAAACCTCCCAAGTGCATCTCGATGGAACCAACACCAAAATCTCTGTCACACCGAATGCCTAGGGTTGATCTGGATTTCTTGCCTCAGTACTACCGATTCTATATTCTCGGTTACACCAAATTTCCCTGTCAGCTGACAGTTGAGGAACTCGATGACACCGAAAATTTAGAATCGGCGTTACCGACAGTAAAGGGTATATAATCTCTGGACCCGACGGTTCGAAATTTCATTCATCAAATCATCGTGCCTGAAGCCCTAAGCTGCCATAGAAGGACCCTCTGGTCGTCGCCTTTGTCTTCCGGCGCTCCTCCGCCGCTGGAAATCACTGCCGTCGACAGAATCTCACCCCCGTCGCCGCCGTAGCAGATCCGTCACCAAGATAGGGTACGGATTCGGTCCCCTCTTGCGCTCCAACCTCCAAATCTTGCGCATTAGGGTTTCACTATTCTGTTGCCACAATTTGAGATTGTTCCATCCACAAGATTAACTCCATAGACTAGCGAATCCAAAAAATAGGTTTAGTTGCCCGTGAAATTGCATCTCGGTGAGACCGAGTCAGAACAATCAGTTCCACCGATTGCCTGTTTGTGCTACTGAGGACAGAACTCGGTGAGACCGAGTGACAGTTTTCCGTCAAGCCGAAATTGTTGCCAAGTTTCTGTTAAGGGTTTTGTGAGTCTCGGCAGCACCGAAAGGTTTAACTCGGTGACACCGAAATTCAATTTTGGAGTGAACTACACCTATAATTTTTCTGTTCAAACTTTCAAAAACCTGCTGAATATTTTGTGATGACTCAACCTATTCCACTCTTCTATACTCTATTCACAGGGTCAGCATGTCAGAGTCAGACGGTCAGAATTTGCTAGAGCAGGGAGTTGACATGAGTTGAGGCACTAGCCCAGAGCCTAGTTCACCTTCAGATCTAGGCACCCCCAGCTCTTATGGGTTGCCCAAGGCTGCCACTAGGGCCAGGAAGAAGCTGAATTCAGATGAGGAAGATTCATACTTCGTGCTAGAAGAGGTTCTTGGCAAGAAGCAAGAGAAAGCTGCCAAGAAGTCAGCAAATGAGGCCACCTCATCTAGGAGGGTGGTCAGCAAAATTTATGCACCTGCTGAAACTATCAAAGCACATTAGAGTGATAGGGCAACAGTGACCATTGATCCCCCAAGGAAGTCTATGCCTAAGAAGGCAGGGGCGAAAAGAGCCAAAAAGAGGATAATCCATGTGACTGGTAGGCCTTCATCCACGTATGAAGATCCAGAGGAGGCAGCTGCTGCTGAAGAGGAGGATGAGCTAGCTGCAAAAGCTCCTCCCAAGAAGAAGGCCAAGAAACTTCTAGCTGATGCTATGCCTAAGACAGGCACACCCAAGAGCACCAAATCTGCATCCAAGAAGGCTGCTGCTGAAAAGCCTAAGAGGACATCCATGCAGATTCTAGCTTCTAAAAAGAACAAAGGAACTACCTCTAGAGTTGAGGATGATGATGACTTTACAACCTTGATGAATCTTAGACCACATCTTCCAGTACATGATGTCAGCCACCTAGTTGCTGAAGATATGAAGAAGAGGAAAGACTCGGGTTTGAGGGCATGGAAAGCTATTGATCCATATGCCTAGAGGAGGAAGACTGTTGTTGATTACAGATTCTACACCAAGGAGCAGCAAGACTTGTATGAGATAGTCCCTACTGCTAACGTGAAGTCTCACAAGCTAGGATCCATCTACTATCTTAAGGCTGGCCTCCATACCATGAACACCATTCTGAGGCATACTTTGATGCCCAAGTCCGGAGATGACAAGATGATCCGAGGATATTCCATCAACATGTTGATCCACCTTGACAGACACACCAGGATCAGAGTCATGGACTTGATTGTTGAGACAGTTAAGAGGGTTGCTGCTGATCAGAAGCGGTCTTACTACTATGCACCCTACATCCAGATGCTCATCAACTCCAAGTTGGAAAAGCACATATTTGCTCTAGATCATCCCAATTTGCCCCTACAGCCAGATCTCGAGGACAATGTTGTGGTGATGGACCCAGATCATCCCACATCAGATGCAGCTCAGGCAGAGACAGAGGCAGTTCGAGCTACTAGTGGTCGGGTTCCTAGATCCAGAAGTGAGCAAATGGATCTGTTGATTTCATCAGTTTAGAACATGCAGAAGGACATTAAGGGGATTCTGGACAACCAGAACAGTCTTGTGAGGATCTTTGAAACAAGGATCAAGACTCTTAATGATAAGGTGGACAGGGTGACTAAGACAGTCATAGAGCTTCAGAAAGAAGTTGACTCGGTGCACATACCTCATGCTTCTTCTTCTGATGATGATGAGGAGGAGGAGGAGGATGGATCACCTCTCAGGACAGGCACACAGATTCCTACTTAGGCCAGATCAGCCACGGTGCCAGCTCCAAATTGAGGCCCTCTTCATCAGCTCCTGCTGCTGTCACCTCAGCTCGTGCTCTGTCAGCTCCGGTTCCTCCAGCTACCACACCAACTCCATCCATGACATCTGCAGAGATCTTCGCCGATGATGTTCTCTCGACTCCTTCATCAACAACTGGAGGAGATCAGCCCAAGAATACGTAGACTTATGCCTTTGAACCTTTTGGTAACTTGTTGCCAAAGGGGGGAAGTGTATATAGATCTTCAGGCTTCGAGTGAGAGAGTGTTTTGGTGTTTATTGCTTTTCAAAAACAATTGCTTTTGGTTTCTTGTGATAGACTTTTTTTGTGATGCTACTACTTCCTATCATCTTAATGTTTTATGAGATGATCTTTCTGCATTGCTTAATTGTGTTGTGCTATGATGTTCACTCTAACTATTCTCGCACAACACCAAGATGTATGTGACATGGATTTATATCATATGTCGAAGCTTTGATCTATATGCTGTCATCAATTACCAAAAAGGGGGAGATTGAAAGCTGAAAGCACATTTGCTCCCTTGGTGGTTTTGGTAATTCATAACAAAATATAAGTCACTGAACTAATGTTTCCATCAAGTATATTTCACGAAAAGTTCAATGATGGGTTGGCAAAGAGATTGTGGAACACCCCAAGATGCAAGGAAATGAATTGGCAAACTTCAAGCAAGAGGACTCTACATTTCATATTTGTGAGAAATCACCTTGAGTCCATAGGAAAGCCAATACTATTAAAAGGGGGTAAAGTTTTGTTGGTGAACAAAAGCTCATAAGTGCACAAGTGATACTCACCAAACACAGCTACAAACTCTCCCACCAAAGTCTGTTCTAAGCCAAACACTCAAATTGGTGCAACCAACATTTCCATCCCAGTGCCACCGATTTGAAATCCTAGACAGACTTAGCCAAACCCTAACCCTTTAGTACAGCCGATATTGCTTTCGGTGCCACCGAGTTGGGCTGCCAACTTTTTATTACGCAAGTTCACATTTTTGGTCCACCCGAGAATGTTGAATTGGCGTCACCGAGAATAGGCATTCTGACCGTTGTTCACCATATCGGTGCCACCGAGATTCATATATCGGTCCTTCCGAGATTCAAAAGTTGCCACCTTTTGGTCACTTCGGTACCACCAAGATTAACACATCGGTGTCACCGAGTTGGTCATTTTGTGTGTAACAGTTGTATTTTTGGGGATGCCTATTTATACCCCTTCACCACCACCTACTCGATAGAGAAGCACTCAGAACCATTCCATACCTATCCTATCAGTTTTCTGAGAGAGAACCACCTACCCTTGTGTTGGGTCAAGATCTTCCACTCCAACCATATGGATATTGATTTCTAGCCTCCCCAAGTTGCTTTCCGCCAATCCCATCTCTTCTACCAAGCCATATCTGTGAGAGAGTGATTTTGTGTTGAGGAGTCTATCATCTTGAAGCACAAGAGCAAGGAGTTCATCGACATTACCGAGCCTATTACCTTTTGGAGGGTGGTGCCTCCTAGCTTGGTTAGGTGTCGCTTGGGAGCCTCCTAATTCGTGTTGTGGAGTGAACCAAGAAGTTTGTAAGGGCAAGGAGATCGCCTACTTCATGAAGATCTACCCCGAGTAAGGCTAGTCCTTCATGGACGAAAGCCATCAAGGTATAGTCAAGGTTGCTTCTTCATAGAACCCTCCGTGGTAGAGCCCTCCGAGGACTCTCACAGTCGTTACCCTCCGTGGGTTGAAGACTCCATGAACGTGGATCTATAATAGCACCACCTATCGGAACCACGAGAAAAATCAACTTGTCACCAATTGTGTTTGCTTTCCTTACACTCTCTTACTTACATGTGCAATGTCTTTACTTTCCGCTGTTATACTCTTAGGCATGCATGTGTAGGGTGTACTTGACATACTATGAATGCTAAAACATGCCAAGAATTAAAATTGGGAAAAATCATAGTTCTATTTGGTCAAGTAGTCTAATCACCCCTCCCCCTCTAGACCTACTTTCGATCCTACAAAAGCACATTTGCTCCCTTGGTGGTTTTGGTAATTCATAACAACATATAAGTCATTGAACTAATGTTTCCATCAAGTATATTTCAGGAAAATTTCAATGATGGGTTGGCAAAGAGGTTGTGGAATACCCCAAGATGCAAGGAAACAGATTGGCAAAGCTTCAAGCAAGAGGAATCTACATCTTATGTTTGTGAGAAATCACCTTGAGTCCATAGGAAAGCCAATACTATTAAACGGGGGTAAAGTTTTGTTGGTGAACAAAACACTCATACGTGCACAAGTGATAGTCACCAAAGACACCCACGAACTCTCCCACCAAAGTCTGTCCTAAGCCAAAGACTCAAAATCAGTGCAACCAACATTCCACATTCGGTGCCACCGATTCCAAACCCTAGACAGACTCAGCCAAACCCTAGCATTTCGGTATAGCCGATACTGCTTTCGGTGCCACCGAGTTGGGTTGCCAACTTTCTGTTACACAAGTTCACTGTTTTTGTCCCTTCGAGATTTTTGAATTGGTGTCACCGAGATTGAGCATTCTGACCGTTTGTCACCTTATCGGTGAAACCGAGATTCGTATATCAGTCCCTCCGAGATTCCAAAGTTGCCACCTTCTGGTCACTTCGGTACCATCGAGATTAACAAATCGATGTCACCGAGTTGGTCATTTTGTGTGTAACGGTTTGATTTTCGGAGATGCCTATATATATATATATATATATATATATATCCCTTCACCACCACCTACTCGGAAGAGAAGCACTTAGAAACATTCCATACCTATCCTATCAGTTTTCTAAGAGAGAACCACCTACCCTTGTGTTTACATCAAGATCTTCCACTCCAACCATATGGATCTTGACTTCTAGTCTCCCCAAGTTGCTTTCCACCAATCCCACCTCTTCTACCAAGCCATATCTATGAGAGAGTGATTGAGTGTTGAGGAGTCTATCATCTTAAAGCACAAGGGCAAGGATTTCATCGACATTACTGAGCCTATTACCTTTTGGAGGGTGGTGCCTCCTAGATTGGTTAGGTGTCGCTTGGGAGCCTCCTACTTCATATTGTGGAGTGAACCAAGAATTTTGTTAGGGAAAGGAGATCGCCTACTTCATGAAGATCTACCCCGAGTAAGGCTAGTCCTCCGTGGACGTAGGCCGCCATGGTATAGTCAAGGTTGCTTCTTCGTGGAACCCTCCATGGGTAGAGCCCTCCGTGGACTCTCACGACAGTTACCCTCCGTGGGTTGAAGACTCTGTGAACGTGGATGGACGATAGCACCGCCTATCGGAAGCACGGGAAAAATCATCGTGTCACCAATTGTGTTTGCTTTCCTTACCCTCTCTTTACTTACATGTGCAATGTCTTTACTTTCCGCTACTATACTCTTAGACATGCATGTGTAGGGTGTACTTGAAATACTATGAATGCTAAAATCTGCCAAGAATTAAAATTGGGAAAAAGTAGATTTTCATTTGGTCAAGTAGTCTAATCACCCCCCCTCTAGACCTACTTTTGATCCTACAGTGTCCGATTCTGAGTGCTTCTCTTGTGAGTGAGTTGCCTAAAAGGTATCAACTTTTGAATCTCAGTGAGACGTGTACATAAAACTCGGTTGCACCGATAAGGTGACCAACGGTCAGATTGCCAAACTCGGTGATGCTGATTCAACAAACTCAGTCAGACTGATTTTGTGAATTTGCATAATAGAATGTTGGCAAACCAAACTCGGTGGCACCGAATCAGAATCGGTGGCACCGATGGGCTAGGGTTTTGCTTGAGCGTGTGTGAGGCTTAGAATCGGTGTTGGTTGCACCGATTTTGGATATTTGGTTTTGGACAGACTTTTGTAGAAGAGCTCGTGGGTGTATGTGGTGACTATCACTTGTGCATGTATGAGCATTTTGTTCACCAACAGTACCTTACCCCCTTTTGATAGTATTGGCTTTCCTATGGACTCAAAGTGATTTCTCACAAAGTAAAATGTAGAGTCCTCTTGCTTGAAGCTTTGCCAATCTATTTCCTTGCATCTTGGGGTACTCCACAGTCCTTTTGCCAACCCATCATTGAACTTTTCCTGAAATATGCTTAGTGGAAACATTATTTTGATGACATATATGTTGTTATTAATTACCAAAACCACCAAGGGAGCAAATGTGCTTTCAGGCTCCCCCTTTTTGGTAATTGTTGACAACATATAGATCAAGTCTTTGACATATGATATAATCAATGAATATAATCATTGCTTTGAGAAGTATGTGATAAGCAAGAGCTCTCCCTAAATTTGTGCATTATTTTAAATTTGCGTTTGAATGCAAATGCACAATCAATTAGGTACATGGGGCACTTCTTCCATGTCACATACATTTTGGTGGTGTGCGAGAAGTAATAAGAGTTAATATCATAACACAACACATCAAGCTAAGTGAATGATCATCTCATAACCATCAAAAGGATAGGAAATAGTAGCAACACACATTAAAGCATATGATCAAACATGAATAAAATTTTAACATGCTTGTGTTAAATAGCAAGCAACCAAAAGACCAAATGTTTTTAAAATGGCAATAAAAACCAACGCTCTCTCACTCGAAGCTGCCTATATATCTATATACAACTTTTCCCCCTTCGGCAACAAGTTACCAAAAAGTTCAAAGAGATATAGCTAATCGTTCTTCTGGGGATGATCTCCTCTGGTGGTCGATGTTGGAGTCGAGAGAAATGCGTAGTCAAAGACCTCTTCAGATGTCATGGACGGAGTTGGAGTAGCAACTGGTGGCACTAGAGGAACTGATGGCAGATCTGGTCTGGGTAGTGAAGTATGTGCCTGGCCTGAGAGGAGAGACATCATCATCATCATCATCATCATAATCATCATCATCATCATCTGTAGAGTGGGGAAGAGGCACAGAGTCAACCTCCTTCTTGAGATCAGTCACTGTCCTGTTCAGCCCATCTACCTTGTCATTGAGGGTCTTGATCTTGTTCTCAAAGATCCTCACAAGACTACTCTGGTTCTCCAGTATGTCCTTGATGTCCTTCTGCATGACCTGAACTATTGAGATCAAGAGATCCATCTGCTGGTTCCTGGATCTAGGGACTTGACCACTAGTGGCTCTAGCTGCCTCTGCCTATGCCTGAGCTGCAGCTGATGTGGGATGGTCTGGGTCCATCACCACAACATTGTCCTCAAAGTCTGGCTATAGGGGCAAGTGGGGTCTATCCAGAGCAAAGATGTGTTTCTCCAGCTTGGAGTTGATGAGCATCTAAATGTAGGGTGCATAGAAGCAAGAGCGCTCCTGGTCAGCAGCAACCCTCTTCACAGTCTCCACAATTAGATCCATCACTCTGAATCTCTGGTGCTGGTCAATATGAATCAGCAAGTTGATGGAGTAACCTCGGATCATCTTCTCTTCACCTGACTTGGGCATCAAATTATGCCTCAAAATGGTGTTGATGGTATGGAGGCCTGCCTGGAGGTGATAGATAGATACTAGATTGTGGGACTAAAGATGTGCAGCAGGAATGGCATTGTACATGTCCTTCATGGCATTGTGGCTGGCCTTGGACTCTGAGTACATAGAGATATCTCCATCATGTGCCTCCGGGACTCCTAAGATGGCAGCCCACTCATCAACAGTTGACTCATATCTTGCTCCTTCTGTCATCCACACAATCCTACCATCTCCATAAAAGTGAGCAGTGGAGTAGAATTGCATGATCATCTCATCGTTCCATGTAGTGAACTCTCTGCTAACAAACTGATCTATGCTAACACAGTGGAAGTTGTCTTATACATTGGGGAAATAGTCTTCATTCGCATTGATGTACTCCCAACCGACATATCTCATGTCACTCACAGCTGGACTCTTGTCAAGCAGCACAATCTCATAGAAATCACGTTGCTCCTTGGTGTAGAACTTGTAGTCCACAGTTGTTTTCTTCTTGTGAGAGTAAGGATCAATGGCTCTCCGCTCTCTCAAACCTGCATCCTTGTTCTTCTTCATGTCAGCAGCAAGTGGATTGCTCGCATTGTGCACTGGAAGGTGTGGTCTAAGCTTCATCAATGCAGACATGGCATCCTCGTCAGTTTCTCTGAAGGTAGATTCCTTGTTCTTTTCAGAAGCTGGAATCTGCCTAGATGTCCTCTTGGAATTTTCAGCAGTAGTCTTCTTGGGGGTAGACTTGGTGCTCTTGGAGGGTCCTTGCTTTGGCATAGCATCTGCCAAAAGCTTCTTCTGTTTCTTCTTGCGAGGGGCCTTGACAACTTTCTCTTCAACCTCCTCCTCCTTAGCAACAGCACCAGCAGCCTCCTCAGGGTCATCATACATTGAGGTAGCACTGCCAGTCACATAGACAATCCTCTTTCTGGCATTTTTCTTCTCTCCTGCCTTCTTAGCAATGACCTCCTTGGGGGCTCAATGGTCATGGTAGCCCTAGCACTCTCAGGTCCTCCCATAGTCTCTAGAGGGGCATATGTCTTGCTGACTGTCCTCCTGGAAGAGGTGGCTTCATTTGCTGACTTCCTAGCAGCCTTGTCTTGCTTCTTGGCAAGAACTTCCTCAGGCATAAAATCTGAATCCTCCTCATCTGAATTCAACTTCTTCCTGGCTCTAGTAGCAGCCTTGGGCAACCCATCAGAACAGGGGGTGCCTGGATCTAAAAATGAGCTAGACCATGGGCTAGTTCTTGAACTCATGTCAACGTTCTACTCCTACAAATTCTGGCTGTCCTCAGCATGTGACATATTTGACCCTGTGAATAGAGTATAGAAGAGTAGAAGAAGATAAGTCATCACAAAATGCAGTTGTTTTTGAAAGTTTGAATAGAAAAATCATAGATGTAGTTCATAGAAAAATGGAATTTCAGTGTCACCAAGTCAAATCTTCCGGTGCTTCCGAGATGCACAAAACTCTTAACCAAACTTGGCAAAAGTTTCGGTCGGACCGAAAACTGCCACTCGGTCTCACCGATTTTTGTCCCTAGTAGCAGAAAAAGGAAATCGGTGGAACTGATTTTTCTTACTCGGTATCACCGAGATGGAATTTTGCGGGCAAATAAACCTAAAAAAATTGATTCGATAATCTATTGAGATTTCTAGAGGATTGGGAAGTTGCAATCGGTGGATAGAAGATAAAACAAGCTCCAATTCGCAAGATTTGGATGGGGAATGCAAAGAGGGCTGAATCCATACCCTAGCTCGATGATGGATCCGCTACACCGGCGACGAGGATGAAGATTCTGTCGGCGACGGCGATTCCCAGTGGCGGAGACGCTCGAGAAAGCAAAGGTGATTACTAGGGGTCACGAATAAGAAGCGAAGGGTTTGGAGGGGCGACGGTTTGAAGCTTTTTTCAAAGTTCGGGTCCGCCTCTTTATATACCGCGGCTGTCGGTGACACCGATTCTAAATTTTTGATGTCACCGAGTTTCTCATGTTTTTGCAGACAGGGAAACTTTGTGTAACCAAGAATATGGAATCGATGGTACCGAGAATGAAAACCATATCAAACCTAGGCATTCAGTGAGACCAAGATTTTTGAGTTGGTTCCATCGAGATGCACTTGGCAGGTTTTAATGGTCAGTCATTTTTCGATACGGAACTCCGAGTGCTCCTCGCACAGAGAGATCGAAAAGTACTTGTTCAATTTTTTTGATGCAGCATGAATAGAATATGAGGTGAGAAAGCATAGATAGCTAGAGGAGTGGTCCTAGGCATTTTGTACATCCAATTGGCAAAAGAAAATATCAAATATCCAAATAGCAACAACTGGATGTCGTCGAATGAGTAAATAAATGCAGACCGACATGCTCACACAATAAGATGTCAAATGAAATCATGGCAAACATGCATAAACACACTAGCATCTAACAAGCACTTTGGCGATGACGGAGTCATCTATATATGAGTATATTGACTTAGGAGCCAAGTAAGAATACTTGATAATAGGTCATACTCATCGTTTAAGCACAAGTGGGCTTACCACTTTTACATAAAGCATTTAATGTTGTCACATATTATGAGATGCTTTGACTCAAGTCTTAGAGTAAAGCTCCCCCTTGATGTGATATCCCCCCATAGGATGGATAAACTAACCTTGGGTTTTGTCGATGAAGACTTCATGTAGGTGAAGTAGTGCAGGACGCTCAAAGTTGATGAAGATCATCATGAATTGGGAGGATCCTTGTTGTTTCCTTACTCTTCTCACCTACATGGTTTAGTCCCAACACACAAGAGACAAATACAAGGATATCTATGGACATGGATTGCAAAGCATATATGATGATGCCCATTGATTTGTTGATTACCTTGTACCTTGCTTACCTTTTAGGGAATGTGTGACTCCTTGAACTATTGCATGATGTTGATGTTGATTGCAACTAGTTCTTGTCAATAATGAATATGATTTAATTTCATTGGTGGAGTCACCCCTCAAGAACTTCTCTAGTTCTTCTTCTTGGGGACCCACATCAAGTTGATGGGGATCCTTGGTGTTGAAGTGGCACTTGTAGAAGTTGAGCTTGTGGTAGCCTTGGGAACCCACTTCACCATAGCTAGTGACTCATATTCATCTGAGTCAATGTCCTCTTGAAGCTTGTTCTTGTCCTTGAGCTTGGGGTCTTGTGGTGGAAGGTCATCCTGAGCTTTTGTTCCCATGGGGAGAGTACTTTCATACTTCTCATTTTGAGGAACAAACTTGGGCTTGGGGTATTAACCTTCTTCCCATTCAACTCCATTAGCGTTGAAGCAGCCAATGCCATGGTTCTTCCGGTATCCTCTGTTCTTGCGTACAATCTCCTCAAATTGTTTGCACCCGGCAAGACTCTTATAGATACCTTTCTCTATGATCCCTTACAAAAGTTCATTTTCTTGCTCAAGTGTAACTTGGCTAAGAGAAGAGTTAATGTGATCAATAGAACTACTAGAAGCAATATCATTAGATTTATCATTTTTATTGCTACTAGTTGAAGAACCTTTCTTGCCTTCGTTACTAGGTTTCTTAGTCTTAACTTGTGGCATGAACATAGACAAGAGAAGTCGTTTAGCTAGATAAGAGGAAGTATTCTTTGGGAAATCGTCATTGATAGCTTTAAGGAACTCATGCTCTTGCTCTAAATTGAGCTTCTCGGAGCGGAGATTCTCATGTGTCCTTTCAAGCTCTCTATGATCTTGTAGAGTAGACTCATGAGCTAACTTAAGAATGTTTAGTTCTAGAGTTAGTCATTCTATTTCCAACTTATCATCATCACATGACTTATCTAGACTAGACTGGTTACTAGCAAGTTCATCTTGACTAACATTACTAGATTTGTCAAATAGCAAGTCATCTTCAATTAACAAGTCATCCTCATCACTATGAAATCAGGATACTCGGGGTGTGATACCTTGGGGCCTTTAGCCATGAAGCAACATCCACTCCCTTCATTTGGTGCATCAAATATGTTGTAGGAGTCGGTTATCACTAGTGCAAGTCCGGCAACACCTTCATCTTGACTATAGTCATAGTTGGAGTGGTAGATTCTCTCGGAGTGGTTGTCAGATTCGGAGCCAGAAACCCATTCACCAACATGAGCTATGTATTCTTCTTGAGTAGCTCTTGGTGTACTTATCCTTCTTCTCCAAGTCCCTACTTCTCCTTAAGGGTATTCGTTCATAATGATCATCTCTACTCCTTCTCTCTCTTCGAGGTGACTTGTCTCTTGAGCTTCGTCTCTTGGTGACTCTTCTTTCCTTTTGTAAGGAGCCGTGCACTCATTGGAGTAGTGTCCGGGCTTCCCACAATTGTACCATTTACAGTAACGAGTTGACGAACACTTCTATTCATATCTTGAGTTGGAGCTTTGATCTTTGCCTCTATTCTTGTAGAACTTGTTGAATTTGTTGACCAGGAGTCTTATCTCTTCATTTGTGACAAGGTTGTTGCTTGAAGTTGCAGGAGCATCACTTGTGGCCTTGTAAGCACCGCTAGAATTGTGGTGAATCTCTTCCTTGTCCTTGAGTGTCATCTCATGAGCAACAATCCTTCCAATCACTTCCGTTGGCTTGAGATCTTTGTAGTTGGGCATCATTTGGATCAATGTGCATACGGTGTCATGTCAATCATCCAAAGCTCGAAGTATCTTCTTGATGATGAATTTTTTGGTCATTTCTTCGCTTTCTAATCCAGCAATCTCATTGGTGATTAGAGGTAGCCTAGAGTACATCTCAGCAACTCCTTCACCATCCTTCATCTTGAACTTGTCAAGATGACTTTGAAGAACATCCAACTTCGACTCTCTCACAAATTTGGTACCTTCATGCATATCAACCAAAGTATCCCAAATCTATTTTGCATTCTCAAGACGGCTGATTTTGTTGAATTCTTCGGGGCATAGGCAGTTGAAGAGAATGTCACATGCTTGAGCATTTAATTGCAACATCTTCAATTCATCCGCAGTCGCTTCACTATCCGGTTCCCTTCCATCCGCAAAGAATTCACCTTGCAATCCAACATGAACAACAACCCAAATGGCAGGGTTATGACCAAGAAGATGCATTTTCATTTTGTGCTTCCAACTAGCAAAATTAGTGCCATCAAAGTATGGACCTCTACGGTGATAATTTCCCTCACGAGACACCATAATCTCCTGGGTTGTGAAACCAATGCAATGGAGACCAAAGCTCTAATACCACTTGCAGGATTGAAAGTAGGTCTAAAGGGGGGTGATTAGACTACTTGACCAATTAAAAATCTACTTCTTCCCAATTTTAAGTGTTGGAAGATTTTAGCATTCATAGCAAGGCAAACACACCCTACACATGCATGTCTATGAGTATAGCAGTGGAAAGTAAAGATAAGCATGAGTATTAAAGGAAGGGTAGGAAGATCAAACGCAATTTGGAGACACGATAATTTTTCCCGTGGTTTGGCTAGGTGGTGCTATCGTACATCCATGTTTATGGAGTCTTCAACCCATGGAGGTAACGGTCGCAAGATTCCATGAAGGGCTCTACCTAGTGAGGGTTCCACGAGTAAGCAACCTCGACTATACCATGATGGCCTACGTCCACGGAGGACTAGCCTAACTCGGGTAGATCTTCATGAAGTAGGCGATCTCCTTGCCCTTAAAAACTACTTGGTTCACTCCACAACACGAAGTAGGAGGCTCCCAAGAGACACCTAACCAATCTAGGAGGCACCACCCTCCAAAAGGTAATAGGCTCAGCAATGTTGATAAACTCCTTGCTCTTGTGCTTCAAGATGATAGACTCCTCAACACACTATCACTCTCTAACAGATTTGGCTATGGTGGAAGAGATTGACTAGGTGGAAAGCAACTTGGGGAGGCTAGAGATCAAGATTCATATGGTTGGAATGGAATGGCATGATCTCAACACATGAGTAGGTGGCTCTCTCTCAGAAAATTAGTTGGTATGAGTGGCGGCATGTTCTGATTGCTTCTCTTGCGAGTGAGTGGTGGTGGAGGGGTATATTTGGGTATTTATAGGATGGAGAATAGGGTTAGGAGACCTGTCAGGAGACGGCAAGCCTGCCAGGCGCGGCCAGGGGGTGGCCGCGCCTACTAGGCTTGTGATCTCCTGGTAGATCCCTCGGCGTGCACTCCAAGTCCCGTGGATCTCTTTCCTTCCAGAAAAAATCATTCTGAATATTTTATTCCGTCTGGATTCCGTTTAATATTCTATATATGCAAAACTCAAAAACAAGGAAAAAACATAAACTGGCACTAGGCTCTAGATTAATAGGTTAGTCTCAATAATAATATAAAATAGCATATTAATGTATATAAAACATCCAAAACAGATAATATAATAGCATGACATCATCAAAAATTATAGATACATTGGAGACGTATCAGCATCCCCAAGCTTAATTCATGCTCGTCCTCGAGTAGGTAAATGATAAAAACAGAATTTTTGATGTGGAGTGCTACCTAACATATTTATCCATGTAATATTCTCTATTGTGGCATGAATATTCAGATCCATAAGACTCAAAACAAATCTTAATATTGATATAAAAACAATAACATTTCAATCATACTAGCAAAGCAATTGTATCCCTTCAAAATATACTAGCAAAAGAAAGTTATCCCTACAATATCATATGGTCTGGCTATGCTCCATCTTCCCCCACACAAAGTATTTATATCATGCACAACCTCGATGACAAGTCAAGCAATTGTTTTCACACTTTTATTTTCTCAAAAAATTTCAACTCTCACGCAAAACATGAGAGTGATCCATGGATATAGCACTATAGGTGGAATAGAATATGGTGGCGGTTGTCAAGGAAAGGGAGAAGATAGTCTTACATCAACTAGGCATATCAACGGGCTATGGAGATGCCCATCAATAGATATCAATTTGAGTGAGTAGGGATTGCCATGCAATGGATGCACTAGAGCTATAAGTGTATGAAAGCTCAAGAGGAAACTAAGTGGGTGTGCATCCAACTTGCTTGCTCATGAAGACCTAGGGCAATTTGAGGAAGCCCATTATTGGAATATATAAGCCAAGTTATATAAAGAAAAATCCCCACTAGTATATGAAAGTGACAAAATAGGAGACTCTCTATCATGAAGATCATGGTTCTACTTTGAAGCACAAGTGTGGAAAAGATAGTAGCAATGTCCCTTCTCTCTTTTATCTCATTTTTTCTTTTTTTGGTGGGCGTCTAAGGCCTCTTTTATTTTTTTATTTGGGCTTCGCTGGCCTCTTTTATTTTTCATAAAGTCCGGAATATCATCCTCACTTTTGAGGGAATCATAGCTTCCATCATCCTTTCCTCACATGGGACATGCTCTAATAACGATAATCATCACACTTTTATTTACTTACAACTCAAAAGAAAGCAACTGGAAATATGACTATATGCAATATGGAAGTGATGGTGCATGTCATAAAAGGAAATGGTGGAAGTTGCATGGCAATATATCTTGGAATGGCTATAAAATGCCATAATAGGTAGGTATGGTGGATGTTTTGAGGAAGGTATATGGTGGCTATTTTGAGGAAGGTGGATTTGTAGTACCGGCAAGAGTTGTGCGGTACTAGAGAGGCTAGCAAAGGTGGAAGGGTGAGAGTGCGTATAATCCATGGACTCAACATTAGTCATAAAGAACTCGCATACTTATTGCAAAAGTCTATTAGTCATTGAAGCACAGTATTAAATCCATGCTCCTAGGGGAGAGGTTGGTAGGAGTTAACCATCGCGCGCTCCCGACCCTCACACAAAGGTCGACAATCTATAAACAAATCATGCTCTGACTTCCTTACATAACGGTTCACCATACGTGCATGCTACGGGAATCACAAGCCTTTACACAAGTATTTTTACCAAATTATAATTACTTCCTAACATGACTCTTAACATTACCATCTTTATATCTCAAAACTTTATGCAAGGAATCAAACTTCTCATAGTATTCAATGCACTTAATATGGAAGTTTTTATTATATCCCTCTTGGATGCCTATCATATTAGGACTAAATTCATAACCTAGACCAATTACCATGCTGTTTAGAGACTCTCAAAATAATATAAGTGAGGTATGAGATTTCTATTATTTCTACAAAACGCAAACACCATTGTTCCCTAAAAAATATAAGTGAAGCACATAGAGCAAAATTGCCTATCTCAAAAGATATAAGTGAAGCGCATAGAGTATTCTAATAAATTTATGATTCAGCGTGTCTCTCTCAAAAGATGTGTGCATAAAGGATGATTGTGGAAAACTAAGAAGCAAAGACTCGTATCATACAAGACGCTCCAAGCAAAACACATATCATGTGGTGAATAAAAGTATAGCCTCAAGTCAATTTACCGATGGATTGAAGACAAAAGAGGGGATGCCTTCTGGGTCATCCCCAAGCTTAGGCTCTTTGGCGTCCTTGAATATGACTTGGGGTCCCTTGGGCATCCCCAAGCTTAGTCTCTTGCCACTCCTTATTCAATAGTCCATCAAATATTTACCCAAAATTTGAAACTTCACAACACAAAACTTAACAGAAAACTCGTGAGATCCATTAGTATAAGAAAATAAATCACCACTTTAGGTACTGTTGTGAACTCATTCTTTATTTATATTCGTATTATAACTACTGTATTCTAACTTCTCCATTGTTCATACCCCATGATACAACCCATAGATTCATCAAAATAGGCAAACAACTCAAAGAAATCAGAATCTGACAAAAACAGAACAGTTTGTAGCAATCTGAAAACTTCGCATACTTATGTAACTTAACCAAGTTCTGCAAAATTAGGACAATCTGGGAAATTTGCATATCAATCTTGTATAAACATTTCATACTCATTCGACGCTTTGAAAAATTTAGAAAATTCCTGTACTGGGCGCAAAAGTTTCTATTTTTCAGCAAGATCAAATCAACAACCACCATAGATCACCCCAAAGGTTTTACTTGGCTCAAACACTAACTAAAACACCAAAACACAATTACTACAGAAGTAATAATGTGGGAAACACTCAAAAATAGAAGTAAAAAGTATAACATAAAAATAAAATTGGGTTGCCTCCCAACAAGCGTTATTGTTTGACGCCCCTAGCTAGGCATGATAATTTCAATGACGCTCACATAAAAAGTAGTAATTGGAATATGCAAGATAGCATCATGAATCTCATGAAAAGCACATTTCAGTCTAACACTACAAGAATCAGGCACTTTGCCGTCTGCCATGGTAGACGGCAAAGGTACAAAGGCGGATGGCAAAGGACTTTGTCGTCCGCTAGCAGACGACACAAATTTGGGCCCAGCTAGCTCCGGCAAAGGGGTTCTTTGATGTCTGCTTCGGCCCAACGGATGGCAAAGCCTCTTTGCTATCAGCTTGCAGACGGCAAAGGCCCTGGACGGCGAACTACCGATGGCGTCACTGTTAGAGGTGGCTAACGGACCTCCATCACTTTGCCGTCTGCCCCCGCCCCCATTGTCGTATGCCGCCTCCCCCCCTTGTCGTCTGCCGCCTACCCCCCCCCCTTTGTCGTCTGTCACCTTCCCCCCACCCTTTGTTGTCTGTCGCCCAGCCCCCCTTTGTTGTCTGCCTCCTCCCCCTTTCTCGTCTGCCGCGGATGGCAAAAAGACAAAATGGCACCATTCTAGGCTTCCCAGTTTCACAGGTGGCCGCCACATGGCAGCTTTGCCATCCGGGGCAGACGGCAAAGCACCCTTTGCTGTCGGTGGCAGACGGCAAAGTGCATGTATTGGCCCTTTTATTCTGTTTTTCCTTATATCCAAGCATTTTCACACGCAAATATATGATATTCATAGAAATTATATCCCTGCCATATGGATATGATCATCCAACAGACATACCAAATCAAAAGTGCAAGTTTCACCATATTGCAATAGTTTCATCCATACATACATAGTTTCATCCATATTACAATAGTTTCATCCATAGGTAGCAAGTTTCACATTGCTCACCGATACAAAACCAAAATAGAAAGTAAACACAAGCACTCCATAAATGCAAGCTTCCGTGAAGTGAATCAAATCTGAAAAATGGGAAATAAGAAAGTTAGAAGAAGAATACTAGAAGAAGAAGAAGAAGAAGATGTAGAAGAAGAACAATAAGAAGAAGAAGAAGCTTTTTTCTTCTGTTTCACTTTCTCCTCTTATTTTTCTTCTTCGTATTGCTTATTTGTGTCATTTTAGATCTAACCTAGGTAATTATCTCATGTTTACCTAACTAAGCTTATTGTCTCATTTTGCAAGAAAATAAGCTAAGTCTATGGCATCTATGAGGTTACCAAGAAGAAGAAGAAGAAGATCTTGAAGAAGGACAACAAGAAGAAGAAGAAGCATTTTTTGTTCCCTTTCTCTTTCTCCTCTTGTTTTTCTTCCTCTTATTGCTTATTTGTGTCATTTTAGAGCTAACCTAGGTAATTATCACATTTTTTACCTAACTAAGCTTATTATGTCATTTTGCAATAAAATAAGCTAAGTCTATGGCATCTACGAGGTTACCAAGAAGAAGAAGAAGAAGAAGAAGAAGATCTAGAACAACAAGAAAAAGAAGAAGAAGAAGAAGAAGAAGAAGCGTTTTTCTTCTCTTTATATTTCTCCTCTTGTTTTTCTTCTTCGTATTGCTTATTTGTGTCGTTTTAGAGCTAACCCTGGTAATTATCACATTTTTTACCTAACTAAGCTCATTGTGTCATTTTGCAAGAAAATAAGCTAAGTCTATGGCGTTTATAAGGTTACCAAGTCTATTATGTCATTGTTGAGTTAACTAAGCTTATTATGTCAGTGTGGGGGGAACAATGCTAAGTATAGGTCATTTTACAGCTAACTTAGGTACAATATGTCATTTTAGAGCTAACTTAGGTACAATATGTCATTTTGGAGGTAAGTAAGCTTACTATGTCATTTTAGAGGAAACAAAGCTAACTTAGGTAAAATATGACATTTGTCTAAGTGCTAAGTTTGTCATTGTGCTAAGTTTGTCTAAGTGCTATGTTTGTCTTTGTTTGAGAAAATGAGCCAAGTAAGTGGCATATTAGGGCGTACCCTCCTCGTCATCACGGAGGTGAAGAACCGAGGTTGCTCGGGTCGTGCGATGCGTCTCGGGAGTTATGTTGTACCAAATATCATTTGCATTAGCATGATGACGCTGAAATGTTAAGACTAGTAACTAATGAACATTGAAATGAAACTCACCATTCCAGCCATGGTAATGACTGGCACTGGCGGAGGGGTTTGGCTGGTCTTCTCGCACAAAGTCTACACATTTGGTTTTGCCAAGTCAATCATATTGGTTATTAATGAATAGAACATGTAGTGCATATTTTGGCTAATATGAAGAAGAAACTTACCACGATGAGCTCGTAGATGGTCCGGTTAGATGCATCGTTCCGTGCCCTCTCCTCCTGCAACAACCTAGCCGTCCTCTCCTCTAGATCCCTCTTCTCCTCCGCCGCTTGCCGGGCCTGTTGCGCCAAAAGCGCCTGGGTTGTCTCTCTCTTTCTGTAGAGCAGCCTGCAACACAACTCCTCGTTAGCATTGTAATCATCTTTGTTCGCACACACAATGTAATGGAGGAAATCTATCTTAGTCCATATGACTAACCTCGATGGCGAGCTGGACTGGCCGTGGATGAGGTGGCATCTCATGATAGGAGCTCGTTTGGCACACCTTGATCTGCCGGAGAGTGCTCGAAGACCGTATATGTCCATCTCCAATGGCTATCGAGCCATGGGGCCTCACGTGGCCAGCTATCATAAGCAGGTCTGGATCAATAGGATGTTGACTCGGGTTGAAGTCATCCCCATTCACCGCCTTCCCCACATCTCTGTACCTCGCGAGCTTGTGGTGGGAGGAGATATTGGTGAAGTTCTTGGGATTATCAAGGTCAGACTCACAGAATGCCTTGACCTTCTTGCATGAGGCAGTATGGGCCATGGCATAGAGGTCGTACACCTTTGGCACCTCCGTCTTATTGTGATGATCCTACAAGAAAAGTATTAATAATGGGTAAACCTAGCACTACAAGAATGAATTGCATGAATCAAGACGCAAACCACATACCCAGTTCCGCCTGAACTGATAAATGTTGGCGCTCCCTTGATGGTGTGGTACACCTTCCATTTGGGCATGCCGTGCCTTGGCATCGTCGTGGACGACTCGCCATTGGTCAGAGCACCATTCATTCACCAATGCCTCACAACAACCCATCTTATCCGCACACCATCTCGGGGGCACCTAAGTTAGTAAAGAGAAATTTGAGAGCTACGCCTACGAATCAAAGCAAAGGAAACTAAGTACGAGGCCTTAAGAATAGGTAATTACCTTCATGTACTGCTCCTTGTCCAGAAACTTTCAGTGGGACGACAACTTGGACTTCTTAATATGCTGCGAGACATAGTAGTCTCGAACAGCCTGTACTCAAGCCTTGTGCCATAAGTTTTGGTGTAGGCGCATGCACTCGTAATCGATAAGCTTTACCGCGGCATCCTCGTATCCCTCCTCACACTTGTAGAAGGTTTGCAATCAAAAGAGACAATACTGATTAGTACAATAACTATATATTATTGATTTTTAATTGTGTAGAGGAGAAATTACCTAGAACTTCTTGATGACCATGTTGGCCCTTGTGTGGCACAACACACCGTCGATCATCTCCTCTGGTGGGGCCGGGGAAGCCAAGTAGTTCTCCCATTTCAACCCTACCTCTTCTTGCTTACCCTCGTCGGGCAACGTGACAAACCCTGGGAAGTTATGTCATAGAATCACACCAAGGATGGAGTTGGGCATGCGGGCATCCTTGGCGTGAATCTAACGGCTGCAATATGACAAAGCCAACAAATTAGATATGGGAAGAAATATGAAGGCAAAAGGTTTAGAAAGAGTAAATGCACATACTTGAGCGACTCGGGCTTAATCAACCACCTTTGCTCATGGGTCGTTGGCATGGGCGGGAGCCGTGTACACTCACGCTGGTAGGCGGTGCCCTCAACCCCCTCGTCCCTGCTATCAGAAAGTTGATCCCCGCCTCCATCAGAATGGCCACTCGGCTCCGTCCAGGTATCCCATCCAGTGGAAGCCTATGGAGTCTCGTAGGACGAAGCGTCTTGCATAGGAGTCTCGCAGGATGAAGCGTCTGGCACAAGAGTCCCGCGGGTCGAAGCGTCTGGGACAGCAGGATTGTCGACCCGAGGCTTGTGGATAGGAGTCCTTGTAGCCTCCACCTCAGACGAGTCCACCATAGCAGTCATGTGCTCGGGTGAATCAACTGGGGGTGGCGGCAAGGAAGGCGTAGCAGCCTTGGTACCTCTCCTGCGGCCACCACGTGTAGCTTTAGGAGCTCTCTTCTTCCCCCGGCCTCCTCTCCCGGTGGGCAACTTCACCGATGAAGAAGTGCCCTCAGCTGACCCAATACTGTCGTACAATGCTCTCCGGAGAGTTTGGGGTGGAATGGAAGTACCCCTCCCACCACGCGCTGACGAAGGAGCCTCGGATCACTCTCAACCCGCGCCCACCATATTTCAACACCTTCCATGACAAAGAGTAAACGAAATTAGTACAACATAAAAAAATTGAATACCAACATGAATAATAATATGTATATATATACTTTGAGTGTATCATCATCATGTATACCTATCATAATAATCTTCATCATCTATATATGCTCCGAGAACAATAAATACATCATCATCACTATCATCAATAAATGCATCGTCATCACTATTGGGAGCACCATGTGGAAGGCTTTCTTTATGTAATCGGTCAAGCATTGAGAGGTCATCCGTGGCAGTAACCTCTTCTTCCGTCTCTTCTTGTTCCGGCTCAGGGGTGAAGTCGGATTCACTATCGCTGTCTACCTCAATGTTCTGGGGTGAAGTAGAGCGGTTCTTGAAACGTTTTTTGAAAGACGTGTTTCTTGGAAGAATTATCCTTCATATGTGTCTGGGTTAATGTGAGGTCCATAATCATCTTCATTGAGGGGAGGTGGTCTAAATGTGGCGGCACATCATAAACGACATCCCAACCATTCGGAGTTGGATCAGTTTGGCAGGCCCACGGTAGATAGAAAACTTGGGTCGCCTATTGAGCCGTAATATAGACATCAGGAACATCTAAATGGGTGCTTTATTTGATTTCGACTAGCCCTATATGTTCATGAGTCCTTCTAGTCTCCTTCGGCTGGAACCAATAACATTTGAAGACTTCGACGTTTGGTCTGTTTTCACCAAAGAATATAAGTTAATAAATTGTTTCAACACTTCCATAATACTCGACACCTCCTTCGCCAACAGCAGAGACACAACAATTTGTAGACTTCCAGTCAGCCATAGATAGCTCTTTGCCAAAAGTACGAAAGCGATAATCGTTGATGTTGTATTTGTCAAATGAACGGACCTTTTAGTCAAAACCATTAGCGACTTATCTCAATTTGGCATCCCTAGACTCCGAATGGCTGCATTAACCGCAAACTAGACGAAGAAATGAAATGGTCTAATGGAAATTACCGTTTGTTTGAACCAAGAGATGAAATCAGGATAGCCGCCTCCATGCTCTGCCAGAAGCTCATACTCTTCGATGGAATCATTTTGGATCATCGCTCCATCTGACAATTTGGTGACGTATAGACTGTATCACATATCCAGGAATAAGAGCAGTTCAACGGAATTAGAAGTTGTGAAACAATGTACCGAGAACTTACTCGATGTACGGCCGCACTTTTGGTAGGTTGTTAAAGATATACAACGAAATGGTCCGCCATTCTTCGACATCCAACATTATTCATTTCAAAGCACCGGCTTATGCAAGCTTCCCTTGGAATAGGCTGAGGTTGGATCGAACTTTTTCATGGTAGCCATCATTGTACCGAGGCTTTGGATTATGAAAATGATGATTCTTGGTTTCGTAGTGTGTTGTCATGAAGTTTGCCACCTCCTCGGTAATGAATGCCTCAGTCATCGATGCTTCAATTCTAAGTTTATTTTTTACATTTTGCTCGAAGCGTCTTCTGCATCCTCTCAGTTCCAAAGCACTAACGATTTTGCACGCCCCCCCCCCCAATCTTGCCTCGATCGGGAGATGGAAAATCAAATGTTGCATTGGATTAAAGAAGCACGTTGGAAAGATCTCTAACTTGCAGATCAACTTCGGCGCCAACTCTTCCAGTTCATCTAGCACGTGAGGCAATAGTTCTTTTGCACAAAGAGAGCGGAAGAAATAGCTTAGCTCTGCCAGTACTAGCCATTCATCCTCGGGGATAAAGCCATGCAACATCATCGACATTACCTGCTCAAGCCATATGTGCCAATCATGACTCTTGATACCAAATATTTTCAGTTTGTCAAGACTATCTCCCCTCTTTAGATTCGCTGCATACCCATCGGGGAACATCAACTGCATTTTCACCCACAAGAGCATTTCCCTCATAGCTGGCCTTCCAAGATTGAACCATGCCTTTGGCTTCCTCCAGTTCTTTCCTAACGGTTGTCGCTTGTTTTGTAACAGTCTATCACATAGAGCCTCCTGATCGACTCTAGCCTTAGGATTATCCTTTGTCTTTCCCTCTATGCTGAACAATGTACCAAAAAGGGCCTCGGTGATATTCTTTTCACTCTGCATCACGTCGATGTTGTGTGGGCAAAGGAGGTCTTTAAAGTAAGGCAGATCCCACAAGCAAATCTTGTAAGTCCATGCATGTTTCGTATTATACCCTTTGAAATACCTTGGACGTATTGGATCTAGCTCGAGAGCATTTATCTGATCCATGGTCTGTTGGCCTATCAATCCAGGTGGTGCAGAGTTTTTGAAAACTCTACCTTTCATGAAATTCTTCTTGTCTTTTCTAAACTTATGGTGAGTGAGGGAGTCCTGGATTAGGGGGTCCTCGGATAGCCAACCTATTGTTATGGGTCGGACTGTATGGGTCGCAAAGCGGACATCAGATAATCAAAGACTACATACGCCATATCGAACTTTCGAGGAGCCATGACGTATTCTCCAAGTTATTAGTTGTAGTTAGGCATTTTTATATCTTCGGCATGTAACCGACCATGTGTAAACCTGGGACACCCCCGGCATCTATATAAGCCGGAGGGTGTCGGGGGTATAGAGGGACAACTCATCTAGGGTTAGCCATACAATCTTGAGGTAGATCAACTCTGTAGCCCCATACATCATCAATACAACCAAGCGGGACATAGGGTATTACCTCCATAGGAGGGCCCGAACCTGGGTAAACTCGTGTCCCCTTCGTCTCATGTTATCGTTGATTCTAGTCTCACAGTTTGGGACCCCCTACCCGAGATCTGCCGGTTTCGACACCGACATTGGTGCTTTCATTGGGAGTTCCTCCATGAGCGCAGAAGGAATCGATGGCTCACCTCGTCACAAATAGCAAGACATGCATCGAGGGGAATCTCGCCCCTAATCAAAGTTTCATCGGCAACGACATCTTGTCGCGTGCTAGCACGATCGGCCGTCATGGCAAGACTGGAAGGTTTCCCCCCAATCAGAGTGTCAAGTTCGGAACCCTAGAGTTCGTGGCTGATTCACGGGGAACACTCGTTCGAATGGAACCCTTAACCTTCAAAGAAAAACCTGTAAGTCCGGATGCTTTGACGTCCGAGACATCAGGTCCCGTGGTGGAACGAAACACAGATACGCTTCGGCGTAACCCTGGAACCGTCACACCACTTGACGAATCCACTCGTATCAGCGACACGCACCCTGCCATCACCTCGTTCTTAACCAAGTTGTTCTATCAGATCAAAGCTATGCGTATATCGGATGACCAGGTTTTGATCTATGATCGGCTCGAGATCAGACTTGATGATAGGGAGATTCATATCCCTCTGGTCACCCACCTTGTCGCTGCCATCGAGTGTCTGGCTACGGATTCTGCCCGATAGCCGGAATTAAAAAACGTCCATACTTCAGTCCTCGATCTCCAAGACCCTGTTCGTGAATCAGAAGGGGGAATCTCTCTAAAGCCGGACCGTCACCAGTCTGAAATCCTTCGCATGATTTGGAAACAGCAGTTCCGAACACTCGTTGCAATAGGGAACCAATTTTTTCCCACCCACCGCCCAAGACGATCATCCAAGTAGCGCACCAAAGCCCATGTCTTCGAACTTTTGGGATATCAAGTAACTACGAGTAGAATCAGTCCACCACTTTTGGGCAAGACTCCTACTCGCTAGGAGCAGAGTAAAAGGCCTTAGTGACCAAGATGTAATGGCAATTTTCATTCGCAATTGCCACGATGAAGGGATTCTTAACGCCCTAGCCCGCCGATGCATAAGCAACTTTTCGAAGTTATCCGAATTGGTACAAAAGTACTCTGCCATGGAGAGTGTCTGGCAATCCGAGCGGTTGTTCTCGGAACCAATTTTCTCCGAACACCCTAGAGGAGCTCGGAAAAAGAGGATACCTCCAAATCGGCCAGCCAGGTATGAACCCCTCAAAAAAAGAAACAAGCCCCTTTCAGGGACTAGCACTGTCCTCGACGGACTTTTGGATAAACCTTCCCCATACATTCCGTGTTGTTAAACACAAACCCAACGCACAGCCTTTGAGCTTGCTATGTCGTCAGGCAAGTCGCAAAAAGTGGTGAGGCCATCCTCGACACACCTTCATTGAGTAGACGTTCTCCTTTGCCGTCCAGATTTAGTGTCAAAGTCCTGACGGTCTATGTGATCTTCCCCTAGAGGAACAGGCGTAAGAGAGCTCTTAGGGAGCACGAGCAAGTATACCATGTGGCAGCTACTAGCCCATGGGCAGACATACCGATTACTTTCGGGGACACTGACCAACCGTCCATTCTTCCCAGTCATTCACCAGCCGCTCTAGTCTTGAATCCCATCATTGATGGATACAGTCTACATACAGTGCTAATGGACGGCGGCAGTGGTCTTAACCTCATATACGAGGCCACTCTGAAAAAATGCAGTTCGACCGTGTTGAAAATATGCCCTAGAGGCAATAATAAAACGGTTATTATTGTATTTCCTTGTTCATGGTAATTGTCTATTGTTCATGCTACAATTGTATTAACCAGAAACCGTAATGCATGTGTGAATACATAGACCACAATATGTCCATAGTGAGCCTCTAGTTGGCTAGCTCGTTGATCAATAGATGGTCACGGTTTCATGACCATGGACATTGGATGTCGTTGATAACAGGATCAAATCATTAGGAGAATGATGTGATGGACAAGACCCAATCCTAAGCATAGCACAAGATCGTGTAGTTCGTCTGCTAAAGCTTTTCTAATGTCAAGTATCGTTTCCTTAGACCATGAGATTGTGCAACTCTTGGATACCGTAGGAATACTTTGGTGTGCCAAACGTCACAATGTAAATAGGTGGCTATAAAGGTACACTACGGGTATCTCCGACAGTGTCTGTTGGGTTGGCACGAATCGATATTGGGATTTATCACTCCGTGTGACGGAGAGGTATCTCTGGGCCCACTCGGTAAGACATCATCATAATGAGCTCAATGTGACTAAGGAGTTAGCCACAGGATGATGTGTTATGGAAAGAGTAAAGAGACTTGCCAGTAACGAGATTTAACAAGGTATAGGGATACCGACGATCGAATCTCGGGCAAGTATCATACCGGTAGACAAAGGGAATTGTATACGGGATTGATTGAATCCCCGACATCATGCTTCATCCGATGAGATCATCATGGAGAATGTGGGAGACAAAATGGGTATCCAGATCCCGCTGTTGCTTATTGACCGGAGAGGTGTCTCGGTCATGTCTATGTGTCTCCCGAACCCGTAGGGTCTACACACTTAAGGTTCGATGACGTAGGGTTATAGGGAAATAGTGTATTTGGTTACCGAAAGTAGATCGGAGTCCCGGATGAGATCCCGAATTTCATGAGGAGTTCCAGAATGGTCCGGAGGTAAATATTCATATATATGAAGTGAGGTTTTGGTCACCGGAAGTGTTTCAGGCATCACCGGTAACGTACCGGGACCACCGGAAGGGTTCTGGGGGTCCACCAAGTGGGGCCACGGGCACCAGAGGGCTGCGTGGGCCGAGAGTGGGAAGGGACCAGCCCTAGAGTGGGTTGGTGCGCCCTCCACCCTGGCTTAAGGCGCAGCAAAGGTGGGAAGGGGGGAACCCTAGGCCCAGATGGGCCTAAGGCCCACCTAGGGCGTCGCCCTCCCCTCTCTCCCTCTGGGCGTCACCGAACCTTAAGTGTGCAGACCCTGTGGGTTCGAGAACTATGTAGACATGACCGAGACACCTTTACGGTCAATAACCAATAGCGGGACCTGGATGCCCATATTGGTTCCCACATATTCTACGAAGATCTTTATCGGTCGAACCTCTATGTCAAGGATTCAGTTAATCCCGTATGATGTTCCCTTTGTTCTTCGGTATGTTACTTGCTCGAGATTTGATCGTCGGTATCTCCATACCTAGTTTAACCTCATTACTGGCTAGTCTCTTTACTCGTTCCGTAATACAAGATCCCATGACTAACACTTAGTCACATTGCTTGCAAGGCTTGTTGTGATGTTGTATTACCGAGTGGGCCCTGAGATACCTCTCCGTCACACGGAGTAACAAATCCCAGTCTTGATCCATGCCAACTCAACAGACACCCTCGGAGATACCTGTAGAGTACCTTTATAGTCACCCAGTTATGTTGCGACGTTTGATACACACAAGGCACTCCTCCGGTGTCATTGAGTTGCATGATCTCATGGTCATAGGAACATATACTTGACATGCAAAAAACAGTAGCAATAAACTGACACGATCATATGCTACGTTTGTAGTTGGGGTCTTGTCCATCACACCATTCTCCTAATGATGTGATCCCGTTATCAAATGACATCTCATGTCCATGGCTAGGAAACCTTAACCATCTTTGATCAACGAGCTAGTCCATTAGAGGCATACTAGGAACATGGTTTTGTCTATGTATCCACACATGCATCTAAGTCTCCGATCAATACAATTATAGCATGGATAATAAACGATTATCATGAACAAGTAATTTGATAATAACTAATTTATTATTGCCTCTAGGGCATATTTCCAATAGTGTCCCACTTGCACTAGAGTCAATAATCTAGTTCACATCACCATGTGATTCGCATTGTTATGAATCTAACACCCAATGAGTTATGGGGCTCGATCATGCTTTGCATGTGAGAGAGGTCTTATAGTCAACGGGTCTGCGACATTCAGATCCGTGTGTACTTTGCAAATCTCTATGTCAAACCGTAAACATTGCTACCACACTCCACTTGGTACTATTACAAATGGCTGCTCCACTATATGTATCCAGATTGCTACTACGGGTTATCCGGATTGGTGTTAAAGCCTGCATCGACGTAACTCTTTACGACGAACTCTTTATCACCTCCATAATCAAGAAACATCTCCTTAGTCTTTTAGTTACTAAGGATAATCTTGACCGTT
Organism: Hordeum marinum; assembly: GCA_022496015.1. NCBI lineage: Eukaryota > Viridiplantae > Streptophyta > Magnoliopsida > Poales > Poaceae > Hordeum > Hordeum marinum. The sequence goes on along the minus strand of CM039672.1, from coordinate 195,614,603 downwards.
GTCCAGTGATCCACTCCTGGATCACTGTTGTACCCCTTGGCGGACTCATGGCAAGGCACACACAGGTGCGGTACACAGCATGGCAAACTATACAGAGCCTATGGCTAAGGCATAGGGGACAACATTTGTCCTTTGTCTTTCTTCTGCCATTGTCGAGCTTTGAGTCTCACTCAACTTCACACCTTACAAAGCAGGCGAGAACACTTCTCCCTGACTAATCCATTTTGAACTCTTTCAAAATCTTGTCAAGGTATGTACTCATTGAAAGTCTTATCAAACATCTTGATCTATCTTTATAGATCTTGATGCTCAACAATTAGGTAGCTTTGTCCAGGTCTTCCTTTGAAAAACTCTTTTCAAACAACCGTTTATGCTCTCCAGAAATTCTACATTATTTCCGAATAGCAATATGTCATCCACATATACTTATCAGAAACTCTATAGTGCTCCCACTCACTTTATTGCAAATACAAGTTTCTCGTAAATTTTGTATAGACTCAAAAACTTTGATCACCTCATAAAAGTGTATATTCCAACTCCGAGATGCTTGCTTCAGTTCATAGAAGAATCACTGAAGCTTGCACACCTTTTAGCATCCTTAGGACTGACAAAACCTTCTGGTTGTATCACATACAACCTTTCCTCAAGTAAACCATTAAGGAAACGATGTTTTGACATCCATCTGCCAGATTTCATAATTGAAAGTGTAGCAACTGCTAACATAGTTTCAACAGACTTTAGCATCGCTACGAGTGAGAAAGTCTCATCGCAGTCAACTCCTTGAACTTGTCGTAAACTTCTTTGCAACAAGTCGAGCTTTACAAATGGTGACATTTACCATCAGCGTCTGTCTTCATTTCAAAGATCCATTTGTACTTAACGACCTGTCGTCCAATGAGCAAGTCCACCAAAGTCTATACTTGGTTCTCATACATGGATCCTTTCTAGGATTTCATGGCCTCTAACCATTTGTTCGTTTTTGGGCCCATCATCGCTTCTCCATAGTTCGTAGGTTCATCGTTGTCCAACAACATGACCTCCAAGACAGGGTTGTCGTACCGCTCAGGAGCAGTACACGTCCTGTCAACCTACGAAGTTCGATAGTAACTTGATCTGAAGCTTCATGATCATCATAATTAACTTCCTCATCAACTAACGTAGGCTTCACAGAAACAACTTCTTGCGCTACGCTACTCTCTGGTTGAAACAGAAGTTCAACAACCTCATCAAGTTCTATCTTCCTCCCACTCAATTCTTTCGAGAGAAACTCTTTCTCGAGAAAGGATCCAGTTTTAGCAACAAACATTTTATGCTTGGATCTGAGATAGAATGTTTACCCAACTGTCTTTAGGATATTCTATGAAGATGCATTTGTCCGCTTTGGGTTCGAGCTCATTAGGTGAAAACTTTTTTCACAGAAGTGCTACAGCCCCAAACATTAAGAAATGACAGCTTTAGGTTTCTATCAAACCATAATTCACACGGTGTCATCTCAACGGATTTAGATAGTGCCCTATCTAAAGTGAATGTAGTTGACTCTAATGCATAACCCCAAAACGATAGTGGTAAAAGGATAAGAGACATCATAATTCGCACCATATCCAATAGAGCACGACTATGACATTCGGACACATCATCACACTATGGTGTTCCAGGTGGCGTGAGTTGTGAAACAACTTTCACATTATCTTAGGTTGTATACCAAACTCGTAACTCAGATATTCACCTCCACGATCATATCATGGACATTTTATCTTCTTGTCACGATGATCTTAAAATTCACTCTGAATTTGCTTGAACTGTTTCAAACAATTCAGACTTGCGTTTCATTAAGTAAATATACACTATTATCTACTCAAATCATCAGTGAAGGTAAGATAATAACGATATCCACCACATGTTACAAGACTCATTGGATTGCATACATCAACATGTATCATTTCCAATAAATCACTTGCCCGCTCCATCAAACCAGAAAACGGGGTCCTTAGTCATCTTACCCAAGAGGCATGGTTCGCATGTCTCAACCGATTCGAAATCGAATGAGTCCAAAGATCCATCAGCATGGAGTTTCTTCATGTGCTTTATACCAATATGACATTTAGTGGTAGTGCCACAATTATGTGGTACTATCATTATTAACTTTGTATCTTTTGGCATCAATGTTATGAACGTGTGTATTACTATGATCAAGATTCAACAAACCATTCTCACTGGGTGCATGACCGTTGAAGGTATTATTCATGTAAACAGAATAACTATTATTCTTTAACTTAAATGAATAACCGTGTTGTAATAAACATGATCTAATCACGTTCATGCTCAATGCAAAACACCAAATAACATTTATTTAGGTTCGTCACTAATCCCGAAGGTAGAGAGAGTGTGCGATGTTGATTACATCAACCTTGGAAACATTTCCAACACACATCGTCACCTCACCCTTAGCTAGTGCTTCGTTTATTCCGTAACTTTTATTTCGAGTTGCTAACATTTAGCAACCGAACCGGTATCCAATACCCAGGTGCTAATAGGAGTACTAGCAATGTACTCATAAATAACACGTATATCAAATATACTTCTGTTGACGTTGCCAGCCTTTTTATCTACCAAGTATCTAGGGTTGTTCCACTTCAGCGACTGCTCTCCTCATTATCGAAGCACTTAGTCTTGGGTTTGGGTTCAACTTTGGGTTGCTTCACTAGAGCAGCAACTGACTTGCTATCCATGAATTTTCCCTCCTTGCTCTTGCCCTTCTCAAAACTAGTGGTTTTACTAACCATCAACACTTGACGCTCCTTCTTGATTTCTACCTTCGCGGTGTCAAACATCGCGAACAGCTCAGGGATCATTATTTCTATCCCTGGCATTTTATAGTTCGTCACCAAGTTCTAGTAGCTTAGTGACAGTGACTTGGAGAACTATATATATCACTATCTTATCCGGAATATCAACTCCCACTTGATTCAAGCGATTGTAGCACCCAGACAATATGAGCACATGCTCAACGATTGAGCTATTCTGCTTCATCTTGCAGGCAAAGAATCTTGTTGGAGATCTCATATCTCGCAACACGGGCACGATCTTGAGATCCTAATTTCAGCTCTTAGAACATTTCATATGTTTCATGATGTTCAAAATGTTTCGGAGCCTCAGTTCTAAGACGTAATGCATGACGCACTAAACCATCAAGTAGTCATGAGAACATGCATGTCAGATGTTCACAACATCTACAAACGACGTTAGAGGGGTTGGCGCACCGAGCGGTGCATTAAGGACATAAGCCTTCTGTGCAGCAATGAGGACAATCCTCAGATCACGGAGCCAGTCCGCAATATTGCTACCATCAACTTTCAACTCTATTTCTCTAGGAACATATAAAAATTCAAGGGAGCTACAGCATGAGCTAGTAATCTACAACATAATTTTGCGAAGACACTACTGACTATGTTCATGATAATGAGTTCAATTAATCATATTACTTAAGGACTCCCACTCAAATTGACATCCCTCCGATCATCCGAGTGATACATGATCCAAATTCACCAACTCAAGTTCGATCATCACGTGAGTTGAGGTGGATACAATAGTGAACATCATCATGCTGATCATATCTACTATATGACTCATGTTCAACCTTTCGGTCTCTTGTGTTTGGAGGCCATGTCTGTACATGCTAGGCTCGTCAAGTTTAACCCGAGTGTTCTACATGTGCAACACTGGCTTGCACCCATTGTATGTGAACGTAGAGTCTATCACACCCGATCATCACGTGGTGTCTCAACACGATGAACTTTCGCAACGGTGCACACTCGGGGAGAACACAATTCATCTTGAAATTTAAGTGAGGGATCACCTTATAATGCTACCATCGTCCTAAGCAAAACAAGGTGCATAAAAGGATTAACATCACACGAAAATCATAAGTGACATGATATGGCCAAGAACTTGTGCTTTTGATCTCCATCATGAAAGCACCGGCATGATCTCCATCGTCACCGGCATGACACCATGATCTCCATCATCTTGATCTCCATCAATGTGTCGCCATCGGGGTTGTCGCGCCCACCATGCTTCTACTACTATTGCTACCATTTAGCGATAAAGTAAAGCATTACATAGCGCTTAATGATTGACACGCAGGTCATACAATAATTAAAGACAACCCTATGCCTCCTGCCGGTTGCCATACTCATCGACATGCAAGTCGTGATAATCTATACATCACATGATCATCTCATATATCATATATATCACATCATGTAATTGGCCATATCACATCACAACATACCCTGCAAAAACAAGTTAGACGTCCTCTAATTGTTGTTGCATGTTTTATGTGGCTGCTACGGGTATCTAGCAAGAACAATTCTCATGTACGCAAAAACCACAACGGTGATACACTAGTTGCTTTTCAACCTTCTCAAGGACCGCCTTTGTCAAATCCGATCCAACTAAAGTGAGAGAAACTGGCACCCGCAAGCCATCTATGCAACAAGTTGTGGTCGAGGGAACTGGTCTCTCGTAAGCGTACGAGTAATGTTGGTCCAGGCCACTTCATCTCACAATACCGCTGAACCAAAATCCGACCAAGGGAGGAAGCAATCTAAGCATCAACGCCCACAAACCTTTCATGTTCTACTCGAGATCTCATCTACACATAGACCTAGCTCATGATGCCACTGTTGGGGAACGTCGCATGGGAAACAAAAAATTTCGTACGCACACGCAGATCTATCCATGGTGATGAGCATCTACGAGAGGGAGAGTGGATCTATGTACCTTTGTAGATCGCTAAGCGGGAAGCGTTAAGAAACGCGGTTGGTGTAGTTGAATGTCTTTGCGATCCAAATCGTCGAGCATCCCGCGATCTCATCACGATTCGTCCCGCGATCCAATCACAATCCGTCCCGCGAACTCATCACGATCCGTCTCGTGATCTTGATCATGATCCGTCCCGCGAACTCATCACGATCCGTCCCGCGAACTAATCACGATCCGTCTCGCGATCTTGATCACGGGCCTTCCTATCTAGCGTCGAACGGACGGCACCTCCGCGTTCAGCACACGTGCAGCTTGATGACGATCTCCACCATCTTGATCCAGCAAGAGGAAGTGGAGAGGAGGAAGAGTTCACCGGCAGCATGACGGCGCTCCGACGATGGTGGTGGAGCAATTCCGGCAGGGCTTCGCCTAAGCAGTGCGAAAATCCGATCTAGAGGAGCACTAGTGGAACGGGTAGCACGTGGCCGTAAAATCAAGTGCAAAACACCCAATACCACCAGTATATATAAGAGGGAGGGAGGAGGAGGGCTGGCGCAAGGACAAAGGCCCCATAGGGTCGGCCAAATCCACTAGGATTGGAGGACTCTCCTCCAATCCTAGTAGGACTAGGATTCGTCCCTTTTTTTCCTTTTTCCACCTTTTCCTATTGGGTTTTCTTCTCCAGCCACATGGGCCTTGTGTGGGAGTTTCCACCAGCCCACTAAGGGCTGATATTCACTCTTCCACAGCCCATGAAGCCTCTTGGGTCGAAATAACTCTCCCGATGGTCCCCCGGTACACTACCGGCACTCCCGGTACACTACCGATGAGCCCGAAACTTTTCCGACGACCAAAATAGGACTTCCTATATATGAATCTTTACCTCCGGACCATTCTGGATCTCCTCGTGACTTCCGGGATCTCATCCGGGACTCTGAATAACCTTCTATCACCACCATGCATAACTCTATACTACCGAAACATCACCGAACCTTAAGTGTGCAGACCCTGCGGGTTCGAGAACTATGTAGACATGACCGAGACACCTCTACGGTCAATAACCAATAGCGGGACCTGGATGCCCATATTGGTTCCCACATATTCTACGAAGATCTTTATCGGTCGAACCTCTATGTCAAGGATTCAATTAATCCCGTATGATGTTCCCTTTGTTCTTCGGTATGTTACTTGCTCGAGATTCGATCGTCGGTATCTCCATACCTAGTTCAACCTCGTTACTGGCAAGTCTCTTTACTCGTTCTGTAATACAAGATCCCGTGACTAACACTTAGTCACATTGCTTGCAAGGCTTGTTCTGATGTTGTATTACCGAGTGGGCCCTGAGATACCTCTCCGCCACATGGAGTAACAAATCCCAGTCTTGATCCATGCCAACTCAACAGACACCCTCGGAGATACCTGTAGAGTACCTTTATAGTCACCCAGTTACGTTGCGATGTTTGATACACACAAGGCACTCCTTCGGTGTTAGTGAGTTGCATGATCTCATGGTCATAGGACCATATACTTGACATGCAAAAAACAGTAGCAATAAACTGACACACTCATATGCTACGTTTGTAGTTTGGGTCTTGTCCATCACACCATTCTCCTAATGATGTGATCCCGTTATCAAATGACATCTCATGTCCATGGCTAGGAAACCTTAACCATCTTTGATCAACGAGCTAGTCCATTAGAGGCATACTAGGAACATGGTTTGTTCTATGTATCCACACATGCATCTAAGTCTCTGATCAATACAGTTATAGCATGGATAATAAATGATTATCATGAACAAGGAAATATGATAATAACTAATTTATTGTTGCCTCTAGGGCATATTTCCAACAGGGATCTGGGGATGCCGCCGGCCCTTAGGGTGGGAACCCTAGGGCTGTGCCCTCCCTCCTCCTCCTCCTATAAATAGTGGGGGTTTTGGGGCTGCCAAGAACACAAGTTTCTTCCTCTCTCTGTATAGCCCTACCTTGCCTCTTCCTCGTTCTCCGTAGCGCTTGGCGAAGCCCTGCCAGAGTACCACGTAGCTCCACCGTCACCATGCCGGCGTGTTGCCGGAGCTCTCCCTCAACCTCTCCTTCCTCCTTGCTCGATCAAGGCATAGGAGACGTCACCGGGCTGCACGTGTGTTGAACGTGGAGGTGCCGTTGTTCGGCGCTTAGATCGGATTCCACAGTGATCTGAATCGCTATGAGTATGACTCCACCAATCGCGTGCTAGTAATGCCTCCGCTTTGCGATGTTCAAAGGTATGAACATGCACTCTCCCCTTACTCATTTCTGGTTTCTCCATAGATGGATCTTGGTGATCGTAGGAAATTTTTTGATTTACTACTATGTCTCCCAACAGTGGCATCATGAGCTAGGTCTATGCGTAGAATCTATGCATGAGTAGAACACAAGTTGTTGTGGGCGTTGATCTTGTTAATTTGCTTGCCGTTACTAGTATTATCTTGATTCGACGGTATTGTGGGATGAAGCAGCCCGGACCAACTTTACACATATGCTTACGTGGGACCGGTTCCACCGCCTGACATGCACTTGTTGCATAAGGTGGCTAGCGGGTGTCTGTCTCTCCCACCTTAGTTGGATTGGATTCGATGAAAATGGTCCTTATGAAGGTAAATAACAATTGGCATATGACATTGTGGTTTTGGCATAGGTAAGAAACATTCTTGCTAGAAACCTATAGCAGCCACGTAAAAACTTGCAACTACAAATTAGAGGATGTCTAACTTGTTTTTGCAGCATATGCCTTGTGATGTGATCTGGCCAAAGGATGTGATGTGATGCATTGTGATGTATGAGATTGATCATGTTCTTGTAATAGGATTCATGACTTGCATGTCGATGAGTATGACAACCGGCAGGAGCCATAGGAGTTGTCTTAATTTATTGTATGACCTGCGTGTCAATCATAAACGCCATGTAATTACTTTACTTTATTGCTAATCATTATCCATAGTAGTAGAAGTAATAGTTGGTGAGACAACTTCATGAAGACACGATGATGGAGATCATGATGATGGAGATCATGGTGTCGTGCCGGTGAGAATGATGATCATGGTGCCCCGAAGATGGAGATCAAAGGAGCAAGATGATATTGGCCATATCATGTCACTATATTGATTGCATGTGATGTTTATCATGTTTACATCTTATTTGCTTAGAACGACGGTAGCTAAATAAGATGATCTCTCACTGAAATTTCAAGAAATGTGTTCACCCTAACTGTGCACCATTGATAAGGTCCATTGTTCCGAAGCACCACGTGAAGATCGGGTGTGATAGGTTCTAATGTTCGCATACAATGGGTGTAAGCCAGATTTATACACGCAATACACTTAGGTTGACTGACGAGCGTAGCATATACAGACATGGCCTCGGAACACGGAAGACCGAAAGGTCGAACATGAGTCGTATAGAAGATACGATCAACATGGAGATGTTCACCGTTTATGACTAGTCCGTCTTACGTGACGATCGGACACGGGCTAGTTGACATGGATCATGTGTCACTTGGATGACTAGAGAGATGCCTATCTAAGTGGGAGTTCATTAAATAGTTTGATTATGTGAACTTAATTATCATGAACTTAGTCTAAAATTGTCTTTACAATCTATATTGTAGATCCAATGGCCAACGCTAATGTCACCCTCAACTTCAACGCGTTCCTAGAGAAAACCAAGCTGAAAGATGATGGAAGCAACTATGTGGACTCGGGCCGTGGCTTGAGGATCATCCTCATAGCTTCCAAAAGATTATCTGTCCTCGATGCACCGCTAGGTGATGCACCCATTTTTCCAGCGGCTCGGGACATTATGAACGCCTGGCAGTCGTGTTGTGATGATTACTCCCTGGTTCAGTGTTGCATGCTTTACAGTTTAGAACCGGGGCTCCAAAAGCATTTTGAGCAACACGGAGCATATGAGATGTTCCAAGAGCTGAAACTGGTTTTCCAAGCTCATGCCCGGGTCGAGAGATATGATGTCGCCGACAAGTTCTTCAGCTGTAAGATGGAGGACAATAGTTCTGTCAGCGAGCACATACTCAAAATGTCTAGGTTGCACAACCGCTTCACTCAGCTGGGAGTTAATCTTCTGGATGACTCGGTTATTGACAGAATCCTCTAGTCGCTTCCACCTAGCTACAAGAGCTTTGTGATGAACTACAACATGCAGGGGATGGAGAAGTCCATTCCTGAGTTGTACTCGATGCTGAAATCAGCGAAGGTCGAGATAAAAAAGGAGCATCAAGTGTTGATGGTAAATAAGACCACTAGTTTCAAGAAAGGCAAGGGTAAGAAGAACTTCAAGAAGGATGGCAAAGCAGTTGCCGCGCCTAGTAAGCAAGTTGCCAGGAAGAAGGACAAGAATGGACCCAAGCCTGAGACTGAGTGCTCTTATTGCAAAGGTATCGGTCACTGGAAGCGAAATTGTCCCAAGTACTTAGCAGATAAGAAGGCCGGCAACGTTAAAGGTATATGTGATATACTTGTTATTGGTGTGTACCTTACCAATGCTCGTAATAGCTCCTGGGTATTTGATACCGGTGTAGTTGCTCACATTTGTAACTCCAAGCAGGAGCTGCAGAATAAGCAAAGACTGGCAAAGGACGAGGTGACGATGCGCGTCGAGAATGGTTCAAAGGTCGATGTGATTGCCGTCGGCACGCTACCTCTACATCTACCTTCGGGGTTTATTTTAAACCTCAAAAATTATTATTTAGTACCAGATTTAAGCATGACCATTGTATCTGGATCTCGTTTGATGCGAGATGGCTACTCATTTAAATCTGAGAATAATGGTTGTTTTATTTATATGAGGGAAATGTTTTATGGTCATGCCCTGCTGGTCAATGGTTTATTTTTGATGAATCTCGAATGTGATGTTACACTTGTCCATAGTGTGAGTACCAAAAGATGTAAGATTGATAACGATAGTCCCACTTACATGTGGCACTGCCGCCTTGGTCATATTGGTGTCAAACGCATGAAGAAACTCCATGCCGATGGACTTTTGGAGTCTCTTGATTTCGTATCATTTGACACGTGCGAACCATGCCTCATGGGCAAGATGATCAAGACTCCGTTCTCTAGAACAATGGAGCGAGCAACAGACTTGTTGGAGATAATACATACCAATATATGCGGTCCAATGAGCGTCGAGGCTCGTGGTGGCTACCGTTATGTTCTCACCCTCGTTGATGACTTGAGCAGATATGGGTATGTCTACTTAATGAAACACAAGTCTGAAACCTTTGAAAGGTTCAAGGAATTTTAGAGTGAGGTAGAGAATCAACGTGACAGGAAAATAAAGTGCCTATGATCTGATCGTGGCGGAGAATATTTGAGTCACGAGTTTGGCACACACCTAAGGGAATGTGGAATTGTTTCACAACTCACGCCGCCTGGCACACCTCAGCGAAATGGTGTGTCTGAACGTCGCAATCGCACTCTATTGGATATGGTTCAATCTATGATGCCTCTTACTGACTTACCGCTATCATTTTGGGGATATGCATTAGAGACTGTCGCATTCACTTTAAATAGGCACCGTCAAAGTTCGTTGAGACGACACCGTATGAATTATGGTTTGGAAAGAAACCTAAGCTGTCATTTCTAAAAGTTTGGGGATGCGATGCTTATGTGAAGAACTTCAACCTGAGAAGCTCGAACCCAAAGCGGAAAGGTGCATCTTCATAGGTTACCCCAAAAAACTATTGGGTATACCTTCTACCTCAGATCCGAAGGCAAAGTCTTTGTTGCCAAGAATGGATCCTTTCTAGAGAACGAGTTTCTCTCGAAAGAAGTAAGTGGGAGGAAAATAGAACTTGATGAGATAATTGTACCTCCACTCGAACCGGAGAGTAGCGCAGCACAAGAAGTTTTTTCTATGGAGCCTACAACGGCTGGAGAGGAAGTTAATGATGATGATCATGAAACTTTAGATCAAGTTGCTATTCGAAGGTCCACTATGACACGTTCCGCGCCAGAGTGGTACAGCAATGCTGTCCTGGAAATCATGTTGTTGGACAACGGTGAACCCTCGAACTATGAAGAAGCGATGGCGGGCCCGGATTCCAACAAATGGCTTCAAGCCATGAAATCCGAGATAGGATCCATGTATGAGAACAAAGTATGGACTTTGGTGGACTTGCCTGATGATAAGTGAGCAATAGAAGTAAGTGGATCTTTAAGAAGAAGACTGATGCGGATGGTAATGTGACCATCTATAAGGCTCGGCTTGTCGCAAAGGGTTATCGACAATTTCAAGGAGTTGACTACGATGAGACTTTCTCACCCGTAGCGATGTTGAAGTCCATCTAAATCATGTTAGCAATTGCCGCATTTTATGATTATGAGATCTGGCAAATGGACGTCAAAACGTCATTCCTTAATGGCTTCCTTAAGGAAGAACTGTATATGATGCAGCCGGAAGGTTTTGTCGATCCTAATTTTGCTAACAAGGTATGTAAGCTCCAGCGGTCCATCTATGGGCTGGTGCAAGCATCTCGGAGTTGGACCATTCGCTTTAATAAGGTGATTAAAGCGTTCGGGTTTAGACAGGTTTATAGAGAACCTTGTATTTACAAGAAAGTGAGTGGGAGCTCTGTAGCATTTCTCATATTATATGTGGATGACATATTGTTGATGGGAAATGATATTGAACTTTTGGAAAGCGTAAAGGCCTACTTGAATAAGTGTTTTTCAATGAAGGACCTTGGAGAAGCTGCTTACGTATTAGGCATCAAGATCTATAGAGATAGATCGAGATGCCTCATAGGTCTTTCACAAAGCACATACCTTGACAAGATATTGAAGAAGTTCAATATGGATCAGTCCAAGAAGGGGTTCTTGCCTATGTTACAAGGTGTGAGATTGAGTACGACTCAATGCCCGACCACGGCAAAGGATAGAGAAGAGATGAGTGTCATCCCCTATGCTTCAGCCATAGGCTCTATTATGTATGCCATGTTGTGTACCAGACCTGATGTGAACCTTGCCATAAGTATGGTGGTAGGTACCAAAGTGATCCGGAGCGGAACACTGGACAACGGTCAAGAATATCATGAAGTACCTAAAAAGGACCAAGGAAATGTTTCTCATTTATGGAGGGGCCGAAGAGCTCGTCGTAAAGGGTTACGTCAATGCTAGCTTCGACACAGATCTGGATGACTCAAAGTCACAAACCGGATACATGTATATGTTGAACCGAGGGGTAGTCAGCTGGTGCAGCAGCAAGCAAAGCGTCGTGGCGGCATCTACATGTGAAGCAGAGTACATAGCTGCTTCGGAAGTAGCAAAGGAAGGAGTCTGGATGAAGGAGTTCATCAATGACCTAGGAGTGATTCCCAATGCGTCGAGCCCAATGACTCTATTCTGTGACAACACTGGAGCTATTGCCCTTACTAATAAGCCCAAGTTTCACAAGAAGACAAGACACGTCAAACACCGCTTCAACTCCATTCGTGATTACATTCAGGAAGGAGATATAGATATTTGTAAAGTATATATGGATCTGAATGTCGCAGATCCATTGACTAAACCTCTCTCACGAGCGAAACATGATCAACACCAGAACTCTATGGGTGTTCGATTCATCACAATGTAACTAGATTATTGACTCTAGTGCAAGTGGGAGACTGTTGGAAATATGCCCTAGAGGCAATAATAAAATGGTTACTATTGTATTTCCTTGTTCATGATAATTGTCTATTGTTCATGCTACAATTGTATTAACCAGAAACCGTAATGCATGTGTGAATACATAGACCACAATATGTCTCTAGTGAGCCTCTAGTTGGCTAGCTCGTTGATCAATAGATGGTCACGGTTTCATGACCATGGACATTGGATGTCGTTGATAATGGGATCACATCATTAGGAGAATGATGTGATGGACAAGACCCAATCCTATGCATAGCACAAGATTGTGTAGTTTGTCTGCTAAAGCTTTTCTAATGTCAAGTATCGTTTCCATAGATATGGACCTATTTTATCCCTATTTTAGAGTGTTGATTGTTTTTTTGCCAGGACTTCCACAAATGTCATTCCCTGGTGAAACTTGGCAAGCACTTAAAACATTTTTCATTCTTTGACACCAATTTTTTTTGGATATTTTTTTATTTTTTTTATTTTACTGTTCATGGTGGTATGATAAGAGGTAAAACTCAGATGGACACTTACCAACACTTTTGTCATGAATGCAAGTGACATTGACATATAGGTGATGTTCTTCTGAACATTTTGGTATCTTATTTGCATTTTTCTGATTTAGTATGAATTAGTTATGAAGTTTTCAAAGTGACGGTCAAAAATTCAAAGGGCAAAAACACAAGACGACCAAAGTGGGTGGGCAAGACAGCGTGTTTTCGAAAACTAGGGGCAATCCTGTCGAGTGGGACACAACTAGGGGCTCAATTGCAATTACCCCAAAATAAAAATCCTATTTATACAGCACTTTATTTTCTGCTTGTTGTGTTTCTTATTGTGGTTGTTTACCGATAGTAGTTGACGAGATAAACGGGTTGCTCGAAGTGGACGAGAAGCGTGTGAAGACCTCGAAGCCATTGCTAAGCCAGGCAAGCAGCCCTTTGACCATGACTATGAAACCTTTTATTGCATGGCATTTAGCACTTTACTTCGTTGTATTGATCATGATGATGTGGTGACCACTTTGGTGGGATGCCTCCGATACTTTCCCGTTGATACTTGCATCATGCATGACCCTACCTCCTTATGAGGGTTGTGCGGGTGGGAGTAGTTAGGTTGCTACTAGTTGCTACGCGATTGGGATGGGAATATGCATGGTGATGGAAACATAGTGTTTTCAAAGACTTTTAGAAAACCCCGTCAGGTGCCACTAATGCCCGAGGGAGATGATGTTGAGTTGGGTAACCACTTGAGAAAGAAGTGGTGTACCGGAGCAAGTGAGTGTGTGTGGTTTGAAAAACGGATTGGTGTATGTTGCAACCGTTACTCCAACCTTACATGCACAGCCACTCTACCCCTATATGGTAAGGGGCTTTGTTGATTACTATGGTTGGTGCTAGCAGGGAGCCCGCATTACCAGTGGCGAGAGTGAACTGGTCACTCTCGAGACGGGGTCATCCCGGAGTGGAAGGCCATGCGCTGTCTTTACAGGCACCGGGCACACTGTTGCATGCCCTCATGGATGATACGTGTGATGTATATCATGAGGGATGGCACCAATGAGTGGACTCTTTGTTTACTATCACCATGGGAAAGGCAATGTTCGGGTGCTTACCTCAGATACGTTAAGTACCGCGAGTCGTGGATGACATGGAAGTTCCCCGAGTCTTGTGGGTAAAGTGTGCAACCTCTGTAGAGTGTAAAACTATTCGAATAGCCGTGTCCACGGTCAAGGACAGTTGGATGACCGCTCTTGTGCTACATCCAAATTATTACTAAACTTGGTGTGTGTGGGTGTGTGGATGACACAGAGATGACACTTGAGATAAGTCAGATCAATTGACTTGATGATTGAGCATGGAGTCTCACGCGCACCCACACCCACGAGACACTTCCCACATATCCACCTTCGTAGCGGAGGAAGGCGAGACGGTTGCTCCCTCTTCCTCCTCTAGACAACAGCTCTAGGAGCAACCTTGTAAACATACCCATCCATCATCTAGACGAAGCAGGACTAGGGGTTTTACCTCCCATGGAGGGCCCTGAACCTGGGTACATCCCGTGTCACCACCGTTTGTGCCTAATCCCGCACCCGGAGCCCGTCGGCGTCCTTCGGCCCCAACCACCTTCGATAAGCCTACCTATGGCATCTGTCATGAGAAAAAGATGACAATGGATGAAGGAATAAGGAGCAGAAAGATCCTAAGCTTAGGGATTCCCAAGGTATCCAAGGTAATATTCAAGGAATACCCAAGCGTCTAAGCTTGTGGATGCCCCGGAAGGCATCCCCGTTTCGTCTCCAATCTATCGGTATGTCACTTGGAGATATATTTTTATTCATCACATGATATGAGTTTTGCTAGGAGCATCGTTTATTATAGTTTATTTTCCTTTTAGTTTGTCACAATCATCATTGGTGTAAACACCTTTCGAGAGGGACACACTTTTTTTGACTATAAACTGCAAGGCAAAAGCCTCATAGTGCTTTATTGATCAAAGGTAGCAAAAGAAACAAAATTGTACAAACTAACCTAAAACTAAGAAGAAGAATACATACTTATAAGGGTAAATAAAGCTAAACTAATTAGGGGAGGTTAGTCAACCACACCAAATAGGAGTCCTTAAATTAACATTTGATCCTATGGGTAAGCAATGTCATGTCATGAATGAAGTTATGCCTCCAAGTCCTAAACCTTGGCGTCTCATTCCTGAAAACCTTTCCATTTATACTTGTCCAGATGTTCCAAGCAGCTATAAATACCACCTCTATGAAAAAAGTTTGCCAAACTCTTTTCTAGCCTGAACTGGCATCTGGTAGGTGGACATGTCAGGTTGTGCAGACCAGCTAATTTGTAGATAATTCCACACTCTCTGACTAAAGTTGCAACTGAATAACAAGTGTGTTCTTCTTCATGAATCAAAAGGGGGCATAGCACAAATGTGTGATCCTCAATATGCCAGTGCCTTCGTTATAACATCTCTCTGGTATTTAAACGGTCCATGAGCAGCAGCCAACCAAACATCTTGATCTTAAGTGTACATGAGCATTTCCAAATCCATTTGAAAATTGGGTCAGCCACAATATTGTCATGGGCATACGTGTAAAATGATTTTTGCATATATGTAGATTTGTTCAAAGGCCAAATCTATTCATGATCTTCCTATGACAATGCAAAACCCTATATCAACTGCTTCAACTTTGTGAGTTCATTAAAAGCATGGACTAATAGAGGCAGATGTATACCAGAAAGGATATCAGAATCTAGAGCCTCAGCCACTGTCATTTGGCCATCATTTACAAAAGAAAACAACCTTGGAAAAGTTTGACTAATAGAGTTATTGTGTAGTTGCTCCAACCATATGTTGACCAGAACAAAATGCATTTTCCTTTCCTCACCTTTGGGATAGCAAGTTGACAGTATCTGGTAGCCAATTTGAAAACATCACGCCACCAAAAGGAGACACATAGAGTGGTTATATGAGGGGTTGAGTTATGATAATAAGAATACCATATCAAACATACCCATGGGGTGTCATGATGATTAAAGAATTTGTCCAAGAAATTTAGAAGAAGAGCCTCATTTTGCACCTTGAGATTGATCACTCCAAGCTAGCCCTCCTTATTTTTGGGCAGGCAAACTAAATTCCATGCTGCTAGGGACTATCTAGGATTGTCAGAGTTGCCCCTCCAAAGACATTGACTCTGGATCCTCTCAATATGTTTTAAAATACCAGGGGGATGGCCAATGTACATAGAAAAAATATAGGCATGGATGTTAAAACAGATTGCAACAGTTGTAATCTGCTTGCCTGATTGAGAAAACATGATGTGGTAGAAACTCTTCTATCAATCCTATGCACAAGAGGCATGAAATCAATCATAGTAAGTCTGGTTATGCCCATAGGCAATCCCAAGTAGGTCAATCGCATGGTTCCCAGCTTGCAACCCATGATATTTGCTAACCTGACTGACCCATCCTGTGTCATGTTCATGGGCACAATCACATATTTTGCAAAGTTTACAGACAATCTAGTTGAGGTGGCAAAAACATCCAACATGCTCTTGAGGGAAAGCAACTCATGATCCAAGGCGGGTAGGATGATAATTGTATCATCGGCATATTGCACAATAGGATAGTCGTGACACGTGTTATTATGGGGAGTGATAAAATGCCTTTAGAGCACATGTGATTCACCGCTGACTATAATCAATTTGTAGCAAGTACAAACAACGACGGGGACATAGGGTCACCTTGTTTGACACCTCTCTTACATTTGAATTGACTTCCCCGTACTCCATTTAATAGTACAGAAGATGAACCATAGAACAATATGTTTTGTCCCCAGGAAATCCATTTATCATTGAAAGCTTTATACCTTAAGATTTTAAGGATGGTGCATGGTCAATGGCGTCAAAAGCTTTGGTGAAGTCCAGCTTTAGCAGCACTATAGGTTTCTTTGAGGCATGGCACTGGTGTATATATTCAAAACACCATCCCAAATAGTCTTGTATAATTCTAGGAAACCATACTGGTTCTGATATGCATGACAGGATAACCTTCTGAAGACGATTGGCCAATAACTTTGTCAGAAAATTCAAACAAGTATTGGTTAGAAATATAGGCCTATAATCATTGAGCAATTCTAGGGCTGATTTTCTTTGGTATCAGAGTTATGAGTGAGCTATTAATACAGTCTAGATCCAGGTGTCCTTCAGAAAATTCTCTGACCAAAGACATAAAATCATCTTTAATGAGTGTCCAACATTTTTTTAAGAACAAGCTAGTAAAACCATCTGTCCCTAGAGCTCTATCTGATGGCATTTTTTAATCACCAAGTTGATTTCCTCCTTAGTGAAAGGATGTGATATAGCATCAAGGACATCAACCTTTTTAATGATTTTGTCCACCTGAAAGCCCATTTGAATGTCATTAGACAAACCCATTCTTTACTTTTAATCCTAAAGAAAGAGATCAGTCATTGTTGCATGATCAGAAGTCATCTCCCCATCCTCTGTTGTAACACTTCAAATTGTATTACTTTTATAACGTTACATTGCCATTGCATGGAAGAATTTAGTATTTTCCTCTCCAATCTTTATAGACCTGATGGTACATCTCTGTTTCCGGTAAATAAATTGCATTATGAGAATGTCCTCTAAGTGAAGTTTAACAATCCTCTTGAAATTGGACTCAAGGACAGTCAAAGGTCTCTCCTCTTCCAAAGTATCCAGACAAAGTATCACCTTATTGCAGTCAGAGATGATTTTCTTCACCTTAGATAGTCTAGTGTGCCAAGATTTAAGAGAATATCTCAAATCTTTAAATTTTGTAGATAAAGTGGTAGCAACTGACTTTCTCTGAACTTCTTTGCTCCAAGATTCATTAACACAATCAAGAAATCCTGGTAAGTTGACCTAGTAATTTTCAAACCTGAAAACCCTTGCCTTAGGAGTCATGGTTTGTATAGACACCACACATGGGATATGGTCAGATGCAGTCTTGGCTAATGGCATAACCATGGTGCTAGGATAACAATAAGTCCATGTTGGAGTTGTGAAGAACCAATCAATTTGTTCCAATAAAGGGACATCTTGCATATTTGACCATGTGAATCTTCTCCCTTTTAAAGGTAGTTCAATTAAACCAAGGTGCCCAATTACTTCATTAAAAACAAGCATATCATTTACATTTCCTCCAGCCTTGTTCGTATTATAAGTGCTTCTCAGAAACTTAAAATCTCCCAGCATGAGCCAATTTTCATTAACTCGGATCTCTAAATTATACAACCAATTCACAAAATCTTCTCTGTCAGGGTTTTGGAAAGGTCCATAAACATTTATAAGGGTCCAGGTATCAGTATTGCGTTTTGATTTGAACTCCAGAATAATACCATATTTGACTGACTGAATGGGTGTACTAGTGAAAATAGCAGAATTCCACAAAACAATCATGTCCCCAAAAGCACCAGAGGATGGTGCAAAAGCAAAATGATCAAACCGCCTTGGACAAAATTTGCGTATGAAACGTTGATCAAAAGTGTCACACTTGGTTTCCTGCAAACAAATCACTTTCGTTGAAGATCCATCAGAAGTAGAGGATTAATAATAACCCTTTCGCTAGAAGCTAGAGTGTATCCCCCATAAGTGGCAGCTTCAATGCATTCCTGGGATGCATGATAAGAGCATCCGTTGCAAACATCATAATTTTTAAATGTGGCAAAGGAGAGTTTCTTCCTAGCAGAGTTCATAGAACAGGATGAAGATTTTTGTGGTGGTTTATGCATGGCAAGCATGCCCAAAGCTGCCCGACGTCTGGAAGGACTAACTAGAATCCACTCGACGTCACATTCCAATTTCCAACGATTGAATTCATGCTATTAGGACCGCCACGTCCTCATAGATTGAAATAACATTTGAATTGTAGGCAAGAAACGATCATGGATTGAGAACACTAAACCCAACTTGCTTAGCGTTTCATCATAATTTATTCAAATACTCTATGTGATTCACTTATTTTGAGCTCGACGGTTGCTCTAGTGCTTCACTTATATCTTGTTAGAGCACGGCGGCGGTCATATCTTATAGAATTGTTGAAATCTCATGCTTCACTTAAATATTTGTGAGAGTATAAGACAATAGGAATGGTAATTTTCATGTGTTATAAGACTAGTCCAAAAAGTATAGGTATTCAAGGGGGATATAATAAAAACTTTCATGTAGCTCACCAAAGAAGAAACATGTGTTGATTATGTTAATGTAGTAACATGAAACGATATAGGTTCATGATCATCGGTTAGTAGGAAACGATACTAGGGACATTAGAAAACCAAGCTTGTAGATCCAATGGCCAATGCTAATGTCACCCTCAACTTCAATGCGTTCCTAGAGGAAACCAAGCTGAAAGATGATGGAAGCAACTATGCGTACTGGGGACGTGGCTTGAGGATCATCCTCATAGCTTCCAAAAGATTATCTGTCCTTGATGCACCGCTAGGTGACGCACCCATTTTCCCAGTGCCTTAGGACGTTATGAACGCCTGGCAGTCGCGTTGTGATGATTACTCCCTGGTTCAGTGTGGCATGCTTTACAGTTTAGAACCGGGGCTCCAAAAGCGTTTTGAGCAACGCGGAGCATATGAGATGTTCCAAGAGCTGAAACTGGCGTTCCAAGCCCATGCCTAGGTAGAGAGATATGATGTCTCCGACAAGTTCTTCAACTGTAAGATGGAGGAGAATAGTTCTGTCAGTGAGCACATACTCAAAATGTCTCGGTTGCACAACCGCTTAAGTCAGTTGGGAGTTAATCTTCTGGATGACTCGGTTATTGACAGAATCCTCTAGTCCCTTCCACCTAGCTACAAGAGCTTTGTGATGAACTACAACATGCAGGGGATGGAGAAGTCCAATCCTGAGTTGTACTAGATGCTGAAATCGGCGGAGGTCGAGATCAAAAAGGAGCATCAAGTATTGATGGTAAATAAGACCACTATTTTCAAGAAAGGCAAGGGTAAGAAGAACTTCAAGAAGGACGGAAAAGCAGTTGCCGTGCCCGGTAAGCAAGTTGCCGGGAATAAGAACAAGAATGGACCCAAGCCTGAGACTAAGTGCTTTTATTGCAAGGGTACCGGTCACTGGAAGTGGAACTGTCCCAAGTACTTAGCGGATAAGAAGGTCGGCAACGTTAAAGGTATATGTGATATACTTGTTATTGATGTGTACCTTACTAGCGCTCGTAGTAGCTCCTGGGTATTTGATACCGGTGCAGTTGCTCACATTTGTAACTCCAAGCAGGAGCTGCGGAATAAGCGAAGACTGGCAAAGGACGAGGTGACGATGCGCGTCGGGAATGGTTCAAAGGTCGATGTGATCGCCGTCAGCATGCTACCTCTACATCTACCTTTGGGATTAGTTTTAAACCTCAATAATTGTTATTTAGTACCATCTTTGAGCATGAACATTCTATCTGGGTCTCGTTTGATGCGAGATGGCTACTCATTTAAATCTGAGAATAATGGTTGTTCTATATATATGAGAGAAATGTTTTATGGTCATGCCCCGCTGGTCAATGGTTATTTTTGATGAATCTCGAACATGATGTTACACATGTCCATAGTGTGAGTAACAAAAGATGTAAGATTGATAACGATAGTCCCACTTACATGTGGAACTGCCGCCTTGGTCATATTAGTGTCAAACGCATGAAGAAACTCCATGCCGATGGACTTTTGGAGTCTCTTGATTACAAATCATTTGACATGTGTGAACCATGCCTCATGGGCAATATGACCAAGGCTCCGTTCTCCGGAACAATGGACCAAGCAACTGAGTTGTTGAGATAATACATACCGATGTATGCGGTCCAATGAGCGCCGAGGCTCGCGGTGGCTACCGTTATGTTCTCACCCTCAGTAATGACTTGAGCAGATATGGGTATGTCTACTTAATGAAACACAAGTCTGAAACCTTTGAAAGGTTCAAGGAATTTCAGAGTGATGTAGAGAATCAACGTGACAGGAAAATAAAGTGCCTACGATCTAATCGTGGTGGAGAATATTTGAGTCACGAGTTTGGCACGCACCTAAGGGAATGTGGAATTGTTTCACAAATCATGCCGCCTGGCACACCTCAGCGAAATGGTGTGTCTGAACGTCGCAATCGCACTCTATTGGATATGGTGCAATCTATGATGTCTCTTACCGACTTACCACTATCATTTTGGGGATATGCATTAGAGACTGCCGCATTCACTTTAAATAGGGCACCGTCAATGTTTGTTGAGACGACACCGTATGAATTATGGTTTGGAAAGAAACCTAAGATGTAGTTTCTAAAAGTTTGGGGATGCGATGCTTATGTGAAGAACTTCAACCTGAGAAGCTCGAACCCAAAGCGGAAAGGTGAGTCTTCATAGGATACCCCAAAGAAACTATTGGGTATACCTTCTACTTCAGATCCGAAGGCAAAGTCTTTGTTGCCAAGAATGGATCCTTTCTAGCGAAAGAGTTTCTCTCGAAAGAATTAAGTGGGAGGAAAATAGAACTTGATGAGGTAATTGTACCTCCACTCGAACCGGAGAGTAGCACAGCACAATAAGTTGTTTCTATGGAGCCTGCACTGGCTGGAGAGGAAGTTAATGATGATGATCATGAAACTTTAGATCAAGTTGCTATTCGAAGGTCCACTATGACACGTTCCGCGCCAGAGTGGTACAGCAATGCTGTCCTGGAGATCATGTTGTTGGACAACGGTGAACCTTCGAACTATGAAGAAGCGATGGCGGGCCCGAATTCCAACAAATGGCTTGAAGCCATGAAATCCGAGATAGGATCCATGTATGAGAACAAAGTATGGACTTTGGTGGACTTGCCTGATGATAAGCGAGCCATAGAAAATAAATGGATTTTTAGGAAGAAGACTGATGTGGATGGTAATGTGACCGTCTATAAGGCTCGGCTTGTCACTAAGGGTAATCGACAAGTTCAAGGACTTGACTACGATGAGACTTTCTCACCCGTAGCGATGCTGAAGTCCGTTCGACTCATATTAGCAATTGCCACATTTTAAGATTATGAGATCTGGCAAATGCACGTCAAAACGACATTCTGTAATGGCTTCCTTAAGGAAGAACTGTATATGATGCAGCCGAAAGGTTTTGTCGATCCTTAATATGCTAACAAGGTATGCAAGCTCTAGCAGTCCATCTATGGGCTAGTGCAAGCATCTCGGAGTTGGAACATTCGCTTTAATGAGGTTATTAAAGTGTTTGGGTTTATACAGGTTTATGGAGAACCCTGTATTTACAAGAAAGTGAGTGGGAGCTCTATAGCATTTCTCATATTATATGTGGATGACATATTGTTGATGGGAAATGATATAGAACTTTTGGAAAGCATAAAGGCCTACTTGAATAAGTGTTTTCAATGAAGGACCTTGGAGAAGCTCCGTACATATTAGGCGTCAAGATCTATGGAGATAGATCGAGACGCCTCATAGGTCTTTCATAAAGCACATACCTTGACAAGATATTGAAGAAGTTCAATATGGATCAGTCCAAGAAGGGGTTCTTGCCTGTGTTACAGGGTGTGAGATTGAGTACGACTCAATGCCCGACCACAACAAAGGATAGAGAAGAGATGAGTGCCATCCCCTATGCTTCGGCCATAGGCTCTATTATGTATGCCATGTTGTGTACCAAACCTGATGTGAACCTTGCCATAAGTATGGTAGGTAGGTACCAAAGTGATCTCGGAGCGGAACATTGGATAGCGGTCAAGAATACCCTGAAGTACCTGAAAAGGACCAAGGACATGTCTCGGTCATGTCTACATGTCTCCCGAACCCGTAGGGTCTACACACTTAAGGTTCGATGACGCTAGGGTTATAGGGAAATAGTGTACGTGGTTACCGAAAGTAGTTAGGAGTCCCGGATGAGATCCCGCACATCACAAGGAGTTCTGGAATGGTCCGAAGGTAAAGATTCCTATATAGGACGTGAGGTTTTGGTCACCGGAAGTGTTTCAGGCATCACCGGTAACGTACCAGGACCACCGGAAGGGTTCCGGGGGTCCACCAA
The DNA here is from genome assembly GCA_022496015.1 of Hordeum marinum. Taxonomy (NCBI): domain Eukaryota; kingdom Viridiplantae; phylum Streptophyta; class Magnoliopsida; order Poales; family Poaceae; genus Hordeum; species Hordeum marinum. The sequence continues at coordinate 195,591,593 of CM039672.1, read as the reverse complement.
GTGGGGCCATGGGAACCAGAGGGTTGTGTGAGACGAGAGTGGGAAGGGACCAGCCCCAGAGTGGGCTGGTGCGCCCTCCATCCTATCCCAAGGCACAGGAAAGGTGGGAAGGGGGGAACCCTAGGCCCACATGGGCCTAAGGCCCACCTAGGGCGCCGCCCTCCCCTCTCTCCCTCTGGCCGCCGCACCAGATGGGATCTGGGGCTGCCGCCGGCCCTTAGGGTGGGAGCCCTAGGGCTGTGCCCTCCCTCCTCCTCCTCCTATAAATAGTGGGGGTTTTGCGGCTGCCAAGAACACAAGTTTCTTCCTCTCTTGGTGCAGCCCTACCCTGCCTCTTCCTCGTTCTCCGTAGCGCTTGGCGAAGCCCTGCCGGAGTACCACGTAGCTCCACCGGCACCATGCCATCATGCTACCGGATCTCCCCTCAACCTCTCCTTCCTCCTTGCCAGATCAAGGCGTCGGAGACGTCATCGGGCTGCACGTGTGTTGAGCGCAGAGGTGCCGTTGTTCGACGCTTAGATCGGATTCCACCGTGATCTGAATCGCTGCGAGTACGAATCCACTAACCACGTTCTAGTAACGCTTCCGCTTTGCGATCTTAAAAGGTATGAAGATACACTCTCCCCTTACTTGTTGTTGGTTTCTCCATAGATGGATCTTGGTGATCGTAGGAAAAAATTGATTTACTACTACGTCTCCCAACAGACCGATCTCGTATCGAACATAGCAACACAACCTTCTGGGAATTATCCCAGGGAAAGAGGCACGTTGTCCCGGATGTATCATCCTGGACGTTGTGTTCGGCACGCCCGAAAACTACCGATCCGAAGAACTTCTCTTCCACATCGTCCCCCTCCCAAGTGGCTATCACGCCCTACTGGGACGCGACGCCTTTACAAAGTTCCAATCTATACCCCATTAAGGGTACATGAAACTCAAAATGCTAGGACCAAATGGAGTGATCACGATCACGAGTGATCCAAACATAGCCCTTCGGGCCGAAAACAAAACTACAGCGCTCGCCCTCGAGGCATTAGCAGAATCTTTCGTTGTTGAAGAGTTGACCGCCCTACGGTCGACAGTTAATAGGGACGATGTGATCCTTAGAAAAGGCCCAAGTCCATGTCCTTTAAACCTGTAGAGAAAATCGTTAAATTTTTTAGGTACATCCAACGGTCCCCAATAAGACGGCGTCCATCGGAGCACAGCTCGATCCCCTCATGGACTAGGCATTGCGGAATTTCCTCCGTGAGAATTGGGACATTTTTGCCTGGCATCCTTCCGATATGCCTGGAATCCCACGTCGGCTCGCCGAACACAGCTTAAACATTATTCCAGGCTTTAAGCCCATGAAACAGACTCTGCACCGCTTTTCCGAGCCCAAATGGCAAGCCGTGGGTGAAGAATTAGCTAAACTACTCAAGGCCGGATTTATTTGGGATATTAAACACCCCGAGTGGCTAGCAAACCTGGTGATGGTACCTAATAAAGACAAGTCCTGGCGGCTATGTGTCGATTTCAAAGACCTCAACAAAGCATGCCCCAAGGACCCTTTCCCCTTACCACGCATAGACTAGACCATCAATGCCACACTCGGATATGATTTTTTTGTGTTTCCCCGATGCTTACTCCGGATACCATCAAATCAAAATGAAGGAATCCGATCAAGCGGCCACTGCATTCATCACCCCCTATGGGCCATTCTGCTTCAACATGATGCCTTTCGGGCTAAAAAACTCAAGGCCACATACCAGCGCATGATCCAAACCTGCCTCGTAACACAGGTCGGTAAGACTGTCGAGGCATACGTGGATGATGTGGTAATCAAAACCAAACACGTACGCCAGCTGATCGACGACATACGTCAAACTTTTGCTAGTCTACGCGAATATGATATATGGCTCAATCCGAAAAATGTGTATTCGGAGTTCCCTCTGGTAAGCTGCTTGGATTCATCATCTGCCATAGAGGATTAGAGGCAAATCCAGCTAAAATAAGTGCTCTATCAGAACTTGCAATTCCCATAGAGCTGAAGCATGTCCAGAGGCTAGCCAGGTGCGTAGCAGCGTTAAGCCGCTTTATCTCCTGCCTCGAAGAAAAGGCTTTGCCACTCTATAAGCTGCTGAAATGGACCAACAATTTTGAATGGACCGATGAGTCAGCGACTATGTTAGAAGAAATCAAAACACTATTGGCAACCAATCCCATACTCATGGCACCAGGCGCTAGAGAGCCCATGTTGTTATACATATTGGCCACCAACAAAGTCGTCAGTGCGGTTCTCGTTGATGAACGAGATGATGAGGGACATAAATTCCGGACTCATAAACCGGTATATTATGTGTCAAAGGTGTTAACGCAGTGCAATTCCAAATACCCACACTACCAAAAAATAGCCTATACAGTATTCATGGCGTCGAGGAAACTCAGACACTACTTCTACGAGTGTGCGGTAACAGTGGCATATGAAGTCCCCCTGAATGATATAATCAACAACAGGGATGCCACCGTCCGCATAGCCAAATGGGACATGGAGCTCCTTCCCTTTGAAATAACCTACAAGCCATGTCGCGCCATTAAATCTCAGGTATTGGCGGACTTCCTGGCTGAATGGACAGAGGCCAAGCTCCCCAAGGAGTATAGTGTATACTCCCATTGGACAATGTACTTTGATGGATCCAAGACCTTGGCCGGTCTGGGGGCTGGAGTTATTCTCACATCCCCCACACGCGACAATGTGCGATACGTGTTGCAAATCATGTATGCAGACTCCAACAATGCCGCCGAATATGAAGCTCTTCTTCATGGTCTTCGGATGGTGGTATCAATGGGCATACGACAGCTAGAGGTGCGGGGAGACTCAAACTTAGCCATATCCCGAATTAACGGCGAGTTCAACGCCAAAAATCCGAAGATGGCGGCATAGAGAAACATCTTCCTCAAGATATCTGCTCGGTTCGAGAGGTTGGAATTCCACCACATCGCTCGAGACAACAACCAAGCCGCCGACATACTGGCCCGTATGGGAGCCAAACGCGATCCCGTCCCGAGAAACACCTTCCTGGATCAGCTCTTTAAGCCCTTCGTAGTGTGGCGGGACGATGACAATGTCGCTGGTCCGAATACGGCGGACGAAGTTGTTCCCCCCTATAAACGAGCCAGATGATGGCATTATCGGCGCCTCCATGATGAATGAGATGCCCTCGTCTCATGAGGTAATGGCAGTAATTGTGCCATGGATAGAGCCCTTCCTCGCTTACCTTCTTCACAAGGAACTCCCCGACGATCAAACCGAGGCACGGCGCATAGTTTGGCGATCCAATGCCTACAAAGTACATGAGGGTGAGTTATACAAGAAAGCAACACCGGAGTATTATAGAGTTGTATATCCGAGGAAGAAGAACAGGAACTCCTTGCCAAAATCCATGCAGGCATGGGCTGGCATCACGCCACGGCAAGATCCCTTGTCAGCAAGGCCTTTCGAGTCGGCTTATTTTGGCCTATAGCTCGGACGGATGCCCAGTCACTTGTTCAACATTGTGTTGGGTGTCAACCCTTCGCAAATCAAAGTCACATGCCCCCAACAGCTCTTCGAACTATTCCGATCACCTGGCCTTTAGCGGTCTGGGGGCTGGACATGGTCGGACCCCTTAAAGGGGTAACCAAGAAAAATAAATACCTGCTGGTCATGGTTGACAAGTTCACCAAATGGATAGAAGCAAAGCCCGTTAAGTCAGCCAAATCCAGACCAGTGGTTGACTTTATATCTAGCGTAGTACACCGTTACGGTGTCCCGCATAGTATAATAACGAATAATGAATCCAACTTCACAGCCCAAGAGGTCAAGGACTGGTGCACAAAAATGGGCATAAAGCTTGATTATGCATCGGTCTATCATCCGCAGACCAATGGACAGGTCGAGCGAGCAAACGGTCTCATTATGAGCGGCATCAAGCCACATTTGGTACGATCTCTTCACGAGTCCAACTGTCATTGGGTGGAGTAACTCGACTCCGTTCTATGGGGCCTGCGTACCACCCCAAACAGATCAACGGGTTACACACCGCTCTTTATGGTCTATGGGTCAGAGGAAGTTCTCCCTTGCGATATTATCCACAATGCACCAAGAGTGCGCATGTATGAGGAAAAGGAGGCCGAGTTGGATTGGCAGGTCGACTTAGATGCCTTGGAAGGGGAGAGGGGTATAGCTTTGGCTCATTCCACTCTTTACCAACAGCAATCTCGACGGTACCAAAGTAGGGAGGTCAGGGCAAAAGCATACAACGTAGGAGAACTCGTCCTACGGCTCCGGGAGAAGCAGAAGCACAAACTCAACCCCAAATGGGAGGGTCCTTTCATCATCAACGAAGTTCTCGCGGGAGGGGCCTATCGTTTGCAGAGTCCATCCGATAACCGCCTTGAACCAAACCCATGGAACGCAGCTCGTATTCGATGGTTCTATGGATAAGCATTCCTACGGTATCCGGGAGTTGCACAATCTCATGGTCTAAGGAAACAATACTTGACATTGAAAAGCTTTAGCAGACGAACTACACGATCTTGTGCTATGCTTAGGATTGGGTCTTGTCCATCACATCATTCTCCTAATGATGTGATCCCGTTATCAACGACATCCAATGTCCATGGTCATGAAACCATGAACATCTATTGATCAACGAGCTAGTCAACGAGAGGCTCACTAGGGACATGTTGTGGTCTATGTATTCATACATGTATTACAGTTTCCAGTTAACAGAATTATAGCATGAACAATAGACAATTATCGTGAACAAGGAAATACAATAATAACCATTTTATTATTGCCTTTAGGGCATATTTCCAACAGTCTCCCACTTGCACTAGAGTCAATAATCCAGTTCACATCGCCATGTGATTAACACTTACATCACCATGTGATCATATCATCATGTGATTAACACTCAATCAGTTCTAGGGTTTGATCATGTTTTGCTTGTGAAAGAGGTTTTAGTCAACGGGTCTACGACATTCAGATCCGTGTGTACCTTGCAAACTTCTATGTCCTATTGTAGATACTGCTCCCACGCTCCACTTGGAGCTATTCCAAATGGTTATTCCACTATAGGTATCCGAATTTCTACTCAGAGTCATCTGGATTGGTGTTAAATCTTGCATCATCATAACCCTTTACGACGAACTCTTTATCACCTCCATAATCGAGAAATATTTCCTTAGTCCTCTAGTTACTAAGGACAATTTCGACCGCTGTCTAGTGATCCACTCCTGGATCACTCTTGTACCCCTTGACACACTCATGGCAAGGCACACACATGTGCGGTACACAGCATGGCATACTATATAGAGCCTATGGCTGAAGCATAGGGGATGACACTCATCTTTTCTCTATTTTCTACCATGGTCGGGCATTGAGTTGTGCTCAATCTCACACCTTGTAATACAGACAAGAACCCTTTGTCGGACTAATCCATATTGAACTTATTCAATATCTTGTCAAGGCATGTACTTATTGAAAGTATTATCAAGCATCTTGATCTATCTCTATAAATCTTGACACCCAACAATTAGGTAGCTTTATCCAGGCCTTCCTTTGAAAAACTCTCTTCAAACAACCGTTTATGCTTTCCAGAAATTCTACATCATTTCCGATCAATAATATATCAACTACATATTCTTATCAGAAATTCTATAGTGCTCCCACTCACTTTCTTGTAAATACAAGTTTCTCATAAACTTCGTATAAACTCATAAACTTTGATCACTTCATCAAAGCTCATATTCCAACTCCGAGATGCTTGCTCCAGTCCATAGAAGGATCACTGGAGTTTGCATAACTTTTAGCATACTTAGGATTGACAAAACATTCTGGTTGTATCACATACAACTCTTCCTCATGGAAACCATTAAGGAAGCCTTGCTTTTGACATCCATCTGCCAGATTTCATAATCGAAAAATGTAGCAACTGCTAACATAATTTTAACAGACTTTTAGCATCGCTACGGATGAGAAAATCTCATCGCAGTCAACTCCTTGAACTTGGCAGAAACATCTTTGCGACAAGTCATGCTTTGTAAATGGTGAAATTTCACCATTAGCATCTATGTCCATCTCAAAGGTCCATTTGTACTCAACAACTTGCCGTCCAACGAGCAAGTCCACCAAAGTCTATACTTGGTTTTCATACATGGATCCTTTCTCGGATTTCATGGTCTCTAACCATTTGTCGAAATCCGGGCCCATCATCGCTTCTCCATAGTTCGTAGGTTCATCGTTGTCCAACAACATGACCTCCAAGACAGGGTTGACGTACTACTCAGGATCAGTACGTGTCCTTTTCGACCTACGAGGTTTGATAGTAACTTGATCTGAAGCTTCATGATCATCATCATTAACTTCCTCTTCAACTGACATAGATTCCACAAAAACATCTTTCTGTGATGCGCTACTCTCTGGTTGAAACAAAGGTTCAACAACCTCATCAAGTTCTATCTTCCTCCCACTCATTTCTTTTGAGAGAAACTCTTTCTCGAGAAAGGACCCGTTCTTAGCCACAAACACTTTTGCGCTTGGATCTGAGATAGAAGGTATACCCAAAGTCTCCTTAGGGTATTCTATGAAGATGCATTCGTCTGCTTTGGGTTCGAGCTCACTAGGTGAAAACCCTTTTCACATAAGCGTCGCAGCCCCAAACATTAAGAAATGACAGCTTAGGCTTCTGTCAAACCATAATTCACACGGTGTCATCTCAACAGACTTAGATGGTGCCCTATTAAAGTGAATGGATTTGTCTTTAATGCATAACCCCACAACGATAGTGGCAAAATGATAAGAGACATCATAGTACTCACTATATCCAATAGAGCACGACTACAATGTTCGGACACACCATCACACTATGGTGTTCCAGGAGGCGTGAGCTATGAAACAATTTCCACATTATCTAAAATTGCATACCAAACTCGTAACTCAGATATTCACTATAACATCCCAAAATTCCATTTTGGAATGTTATGAATATATCTATGCATCTATCATTGCTTGAATATATACAATTGTTGAAATGCTCCTTTTAACTTTCTGAAAGCCCCTTCCTATTTTTTTCCCCATTGTTGCTTTCACCTATTTGAAATCTTGGTAAAAAGTTCAAATAAGAGAGGAGGAAGATGACACTCCACACCAGGACCAAATTGGTGATTTATTTGAACAATAATTACCAGGAGTTATTTTGAAAATATTTGCAAAAAAGGATTTAAAACAATTAGGACATTTCTGAAAATAATATTTTTTCCAAAGTGTTCAAATACCAGAATAAAAATGTTCATCAAATGGCATATTTTATTCTGATAATTTTGATATATAATAATCCTATATTTGGAAAAATATTATTTCCCATAAAAGCATTTTATTATGTTGTTTTATTAAAAAGGAAAGGAATTAAAAACGATTCGGGCCGGCCCACCTCTTAAATGCCGAATCCCCTTGATTTCGGCCGACCGACGCGCTGCCGATGCTCCCGCTCTCGCTGACAGCCCGGACCCACCCGACCGCCGAAAATCCCGCATCGGTCACCCCCAACCTCGCGCGCGCGCCGACGCCGGCGAGATCCACTCGCCGCGGGATCTTCTCCCCTTCCTTTCCCCGACTACCTCTCCGGCCTATATAAGAGCCCCAACTCCCCCGCCTCCATTTCCACCCCGACCCCTCTCTCCCGTCGCAAGACCGTCGCAGGAGAGCTCGATGGAGTTGCAGCCCCAACCGGAGCTCCCCATCGCTCGTAGCCGACGCCTCGGACCTCCCCGCGCCCCTCCGACCTCACCGTTCGACGCCGGACATCAAGCGGCGCCGCCCGGACCACTCCCCGACCTCCCTCGACCACCAGAGACGCCTCCCTGACCTCCTCCGACCACCGGCCGCCGCCACCACTCACCGGAGACCTCCTCGCCGGCGACCTCTTACCACGGTGAGCCCTCCCATCCACCGGATCTAGATCCGACGGCTAGGATTAGAAGCCATTATTTCCCGAACCATTTTCTCTTCGGTCTGGTCGACCGCCCGAAACGCCCGCACGCACGCGCTAGCCAACCAATAGGAACCCGCCACATCACCCTGGCCGTCCGGTAGCTTATTTTTTTCTTTTCTGTTTAGTTTTAGTTAACAGAAGCTTTTCAAAATTTGTTTTAGTGATAACTTTTAATCTGTTTGATGTTTTGAGTTGATTATTTTTGCAATAGCTCAAATTTTTCATGTAGTTTCACCCTGTACTTTTTAATTTTAAATTTTAACTATAAAATTTGAATTGAATCAAATTTGCTCAAAACATTCAAATCTGAATAACTAGAGTTTGAAAATAGATTTTGACATGAATCTTTTTGCTACTGTTTGGTCTTAGTTAGGACTTCCTTCATGTTTAGTTTGAGAATTTTTAGGATGATTTTTCTTAGTGTTTTAGCTATAAATAGAGTCTGCCTATTAGTTAGTATAGTTTTATTTAACTTAGATTTAGTTAGTTTAAATTAGAATTTAGTTTTGTTTGTTTAATAGGTTCTGTTGCTTAAACATTTAGTGTCTTACTTACTGTTAATAAAAAATATAAAATTGTTTAGTTTATTTCTTTATTAATATAGGAATCACAACTTCTTTTCTAATAGGTTTAATTTGAACTAAAACAACTAGTTAGTAATAGTTTTCTTTCAACAAAGTTTTATATAATTTAATTCTGTTTCCTAAGCCAAGTTTTTAGTAATTTCCATTCTGTTTAGATAATGTCTTAGTAATAAATAATAAGTTTAGTTTCATTCTTTTGTTAGTAAAACTATAATTGCTTCATATAGTATTTGGTTATCAAAACTTTACTAAAGTTCTTCTTACCAAACTCTAAATTGATTTTATTCTGTTTATTAGTAAAAATATTTATTGTTTACTTGTTGTCAACCATTGTTTTGTTAATACAAATAGTTTTGTTATGTTAGTAGTGATTTTCCCCATCATCTTTTAGAAAACAAAACTTTGTATTTTTTTCTTGCTTGTGATTTGTGCATTGTTTTGTCTTGATTGTTTACTAGTTCATTGCTGATGTTAGGAGTTACAAATTTTGTTGTATGCTTATTGAGTGCTTGTTTGCCTCGTTAGATTATCCAGAGTGCGAAGCTTGTTACATAGAGTCACTCACGTACGAAGATCATCAATCAGGCAAGTCACCTTGATCATGTTTTTACCCATGTTTTATATGCATTAGTTCTACCATCTCCCCAATTGCATGCAAGATAGGTTAGTTGGAAACTTGGTTACATTGTTGAGGAATCATGTGGTAGGTACCCCCTCAACCCCTTTGACAACTTTGGCCCCGGGAACGTTAAATTTGTTTTGCTATGTTGTTAGTAGACGGGGTGGGTTGTGTGATTCACGAGAGTTGTGAGTTAAAAACTTCAAGACCTATGATGATCAAGACTTTCAAGATTTCCAAGTTTTCAACATACCTCTGGGTGGATGATGGTTGAACGGCGCCCTGGAGAAACCAGTGGTTAGCCTAGGTGATGTTGGAGATGTGCCAGTATTCACGCGGAAAGGTCCAACCAGGCACAAAGAGATGGATGGATGCTTCAAGACCCAAGGCTTACCTGCACAGCCACAAGCCATTATGGACTCTGGCTTGGTTGGATATTGTGGCGACACTGGACAGGCGGTGCTACGAGATGTAGAAGAACGGTAGGAAAGGATGGGCACCGACATAGTCTCAGTGGGACCCCTTAGAAGACCATGTTTTGGTCATCCGTTCCTCAGACACCCTGAAGTGCGAGGAATCCAACAGAGGCGATCAAATCTTGTGGGGAACGTGTGCAAAGCTCTGCAGAGTAACTCAAACCTAATCGATTAGCCGTGTCCACGGTCATGGACGACTTGAGCCAAAGGAACTGAAACTTCCGGAATTCTCAACACAAATTAATATGATGATGTGGGTATTAATAATTTGGGTATGAGAATTGGTTGGCGGAACCATCTCATTAATCAACCAACTTAGTAATATTTTGCTTAGCCCCTCTTTCGATGTAGGAAAAACTTGGCTTTACGCAAAAACTTACCACCCCACTTGCCATATATGCATGTAGACTAGCTGATTATTTTCACCCCCTCTCTTGTGACTTTGCCGGCATATTCCATATGCTGACCTACACGGCTGCAACGTATCATGTTGCAGAGTACTTTTCCGACCAGGAGTGAGGACACGCTCTACACTTGGCGAGATGCCCTTTGGAGTCAGATGGACTCATCTACCATGACGCTTCCGCAAGACTTAGTTATTCTCATGAGTTGGCCTTCGGCCACTTTATTGTAATGATTATTGAAATAAAGGACTCGATATGAGATTTCGTTAATAAAATGCTGTGTGATTTCCCTTTGATATATACATTGATGTACCGTGTGTGTACCAGCATGATCTTGGGATGGTAGGAAACACCGGAGACTTGACCTTTCAGGTCGGGTCGCTACATTCACCTCCACGATCATATCGTAGACATTTTGTCTTCTTGTCACGATGATCTTTAACTTCACTCTGAAACTCCTTGAACTTTTCAAACATTTCAGACTCGTGTTTCATTAAGTAAATATCCTCATATTTACTCAAATCATCAGTGAAGGTAAAGAAAATAACGATATCCACTACGTGTTTAAACACTCATTGGACCACATACATCAACATGTATCAATTCCAATAAGCCACCAGCCTGCTCCATCATACCGGAAGACGGGGTCTTAGTCATCTTGCCCAAGAGGCATGGTCCGCATGTCTCAATCGATTCGAAATTGACTGAGTCCAAAGATCCATCAGCATGGAGTTTCTTCATACGCTTTACACCAATATGACGTTTGTGGCAGTGCCACAAGAATGTGGTACTATCATTATTAACTTCGTATCTTTAGTACCAACGTTATGAACATATGTGTTACTACGATCAAGATTCAATAAACCATTCCCATTGGGTGCATGACCATTGAAGGCATTATTCATGTAAACAGGATAACCATTATTCTCTAACTTAAATGAATAATCGTATCGCACTAAACACGATCCAATCATGTTCATGCTCAACGCAAACACCAAATAACATTTATTTTGGTTCATTACTAATCCCGAAGGTAGAGAAAGCGTGCGATGGTGATCACATCAACCTTGGAAACACTTCCAACATACATCGTCACCTTCCACTTAGCTAACCTCCATTCATTCCGTAGCTTTTATTTCGAGTTGCTAACATTTAGCAACTGAAGCGGTATCTTAAACCCAAGTTCTACTAGGAGTACTAGTAAGGTACACATCAATAACATGTATATCAAATATACTTCTGTCGACATGGCCAGCCTTCTCATCTACCAAGTATCTAGGGTTGTTCTGCTTCAGCGACCATTCTCCTCATAATAGAAGCACATAGTCTCGGGTTTGGGCTCAACCTTGGGTTTCTTCACCAGAGTGGCAATTGGCTTGTCATTCCTGAAGTTTTCCCGTTCTTGCCCTTGCCCTTCTTGAAACTAGTGGTTTCCACTTAACCATCAACACTTGATGCTCCTTCTTGATTTCTACCTTCATGGTGTCAAACAACGTGAATATCTCATGGATCATTATCTCCATCCCTGGCATTTTATAGTTCATCACGAAGCTCCAATAGCTTGATGGCAGTGACTTGGAGAACTGTATTAATCACTATCTTATCTGGAAGATTAACTCCCACTCGATTCAAGTGATTGTAGCACCCAGACAATCTGAGCACATGCTCACTGATTGAGCTATTCTCTTTTATCCTGCCGGCAAAGAATCTTGTTGGAGGTCTCATACCTCTCAACATAGGCACGAGTCTGAAATCCCAATTTCAGCTCTTTAGAACATCTCTTATGTTCCGTCACGTTCAAAATGTTTTGGTGCCTCAGTTCTAAGCCGTAATGCATGACGCACTGAACTATCACGTAGTCATCAAAAAGTGTCTATCATATGTTCACAACATCTACAGACAACGCTTGAGGGAGTGGTGCACTTAGCGGTGCGTCAAAGACATATGCTTTCTGTGCAGCAATGAGGACAATCCTCAGATCATGGACCCAGTCCATATTATTGCTACCAACAACTTTCAACTTACTTTTCTCTACGACTGTATCAATAAAACAGGGGAGCTATAGCGCGAGCTATCTAGGACATAATTTGCAAAAACACTTTTAGACTAAGTTCATGATAATTAAGTTCACATAATCAAATTATTTAATGAACTCCCACTTAGATAGGCATCTCTCTAGTCATCCAAGTGATACATGATCCATGTCAACTAGCCCGTGTCCGATCATCACGTGAGACGGACTAGTCATCCATGGTGAACATCTCCCTGTTGATCATATCTTCTATACGACTCATGTTCGACCTTTCGGTGTTCCGTGTTCCGAGGCCATGTCTATACATGCTAGGCTCGTCAAGTCAACCTGAGTGTTCCGCGTGTGTAAATCTGGCTTACACCCGTTGTATGCGAACGTTAGAACCTATCACACATGATCATCACGTGGTGCTTCGAAACAACGATCCTTAGCAACGGTGAACAGTTAGGGTGAATACATCTCTTGAAATTTTATTGAGAGATCATCTTATTCACTACCGTCGTTCTAAGAAAATAAGATGTAAGCATGATAAACATCACATGCAATCAATATAGTGACATGATATGGCCAGTATCATCTTGCTCCTTTGATCTCCATCTTCGGGGCACCATGATCATCATTGTCACCGGCACGACACCATGATCTCCATCATCGTGTCTTCATGAAGTTGTCTCGCCAACTATTACTTCTACTACTATGGCTAACGTTTAGCAATAAAGTAAAGTAATTACATGGCACTTATGATTGACACGCATGTCATACAATAAAATAAGACAACTCCTATGGCTCCTACCGGTTGTCATACTCATCGACATGCAAGTCGTGAATCCTATTACAAGAACATGATCAATCTCATACATCACAATGCATCACATCACATCCTTTTGGCCATATCACGTCACAAGGCATATGCTGCAAAAGCAAGTTAGACGTCCTCTAATTTGTAGTTGCAATTTTTACGTGGCTGTTGTAGGTTTCTAGCAAGAACGTTTCTTACCAACGCCAAAACCACAACGTGATATGCCAATTGCTATTTACCTTCATAAGGACCCTTTTCATCGAATCCAATCCGACTAAGGTGGGAGAGACAAACACCCGATAGTCACCTTATGCAACAAGTGCATGTCAGGCGATGGAACCAGTCTCACGTAAGCGTACGTGTAAAGTCAGTCTGGGCCACTTCATCCCACAATACCGCCGAATCAAGATAAGACTAGTAGTGGTAAGCAAATTAACAAAATCGACGCCCACAACAACTTGTGTTCTACTCGTGCATAGATTCTACGCATAGACCTAGCTCTGATACCACTGTTAGGAGATGTAGTAGTAAATCAAAAAAATTCTATGTATCACCAAGATCTATCTATGGAGAAATCAGCAACGAGTGGGGAGAGATTGCATATTCATACCTTTGAAGATCGCTAAGCGGAAGCGTTACAAGAACGCGGTTGGTGGAGTTGTACTGGCAGCGATTCAGATCGCGGTGGATTCCGATCTTAGCGTCGAACAACGGTGCCTCCGCGTTCAACACACGTACAGCCCGGTGACGTCTCCTGCACCTTGATCCAGCAAGGAGGAGGGAGAGGTTGGGGAAGGGCTCCAACAGCAGCACGATGGTGTGGTGGTGGTGGAGTAGCAAGGTATTCTGACAGGGCTTCGCCTAAGCGCTGCGGAGGAGGAAGAAGAGAGGTAGGGCTGCGCCGTGGGAGAGAGATCAAATCTTGTTCCCAAAAGGCCAAAACCTCAAGTATATATAGGCGGAGGGAGAGGGAGGGCTGCCTTGGCCTCTCCTCCAAAGAGGAGAGGTTCGTCCGACCCTAGGGGAAGAGTCCACCTCCCACAAGGGAGGTGGATCTCCTCTTTTTCAAACTTCTTTGCCCTATCTCCTTATCTCCAATCGCATGGGCCTTTCTAGAAGGTATTGTCCAGACCAACAAGGGCTGGCACACCTCCTCTAAGGGCCCATGAAGTCCTATGGTCGTCACACCCCTCCCGGGATCCTCCGGCACCCTCCCGGCACTCCCGGTACACTACCGATGAGCCCGAAAACTTTCCGGTGACCAAAATTGGACTTCCTATATATCAATCTTTACATCCGGAACATTTCGGAGCTCCTCGTGACGTCTGGGATCTCATCCAAGACTCCGAACAACCTTCTCTAATCATGTATACCATTTCCCTATAACCCTAGCGTCATTGAACCTTAAGTGTGTAGACCCTACGGGTTCGGGCGACATGTAGACATGACCGAGACACCTCTCCGGTCAATAACCAACAGTAGGATCTGGATACCCATGTTGTCTCCCACATGCTCCACGATGATCTCATCGGATGAACCACGATGTCGGGGATTCAATCAATCTCGTATACAATTCCATTTGTCTATCGGTATGATACTTGCCCGAGATTCGATCGTCGGTATCTCTATACCTTGTTCAATCTCGTTACCGGCAAGTCTCTTTACTCGTTCCATAATACATCATCCCATGGCTAACTCCTTAGTCACATTGAGCTCATTATGATGATGTCCCAAGTGGGACCAAAGATACCTCTCCATCACACGGAGTGACAAATCCCAGTCTCGATTCGTGCCAACCCAACAAACACTTTCGGAGATAACCGTAGTGCACCTTTGTAGCCACCCAGTAACGTTGTGACATTTAGCACACCCAAAGAATTCCTACGGTATCCGGGAGTTGCGCAATCTCATGGTCTAAGGAAACAATACTTGACATTGAAAAGCTTTAGCAGACGAACTACATGATCTTGTGCTATGCTTAGGATTGGGTCTTGTCCATCACATCATTCTCCTAATGATGTGATCCCATTATCAACGACATCCAATTTCCATGGTCATGAAACCGTGACCATCTATTGATCAACGAGCTAGTCAACTAGAGGCTCACTAGGGACATGTTGTGGTCTATGTATTCAAACATGTATTTGTTGGGGAACGTCGCATGGGAAACAAAAAAATTCCTACGCACACGCAAACCTATCCATGGTGATGAGCATCTACGAGAGGGAGAGTGGATCTACGTACCCTTGTAGATTGCTAAGCGGGAAGCGTTAAGAAACGCGGTTGGTGTAGTCGTACTTCTTCGCGATCCAAATCGCCGAGCGCCCCGTGATCTAACCACGAACCGTCCCGCGAACCAATCACGAACCGTCCCGCGATCTCGTCACGATCCGTCCCGCGATCCGATCACGAACATCCCGTGGCCTTGATCATGACCCTTCCGATCTAGTACCGAACGGACGGCACCTCCGCGTTCAGCACACGTGCAACTTGATGACGATCTTCACCGTCTTGATCCAGCAAGAGGAGGTGGAGAGGAGAGAGAGTTCACCAGCAGCGTGACGGTGCTCCGGTGATGGTGGTGGAGTGATTCCGACAGGGCTTCGCCTAAGCGCTGCGGAAAACCGATCTAGAGGAGCACCGGTGGAACGGGTAGCACGTGGCTGTAAAACTATGTGTAAACAGCCCCAATCCACTAGTATATATAGGAGGAGAGGAGGAGGAGGGGGTCTAGCACATCAAGTCCCCCTAGGGGATTCGGCCGGCCAAGGAGGAGCAATCCTACTCCTACTCCAATCCTAGTTGGAGTAGGATTGCTTCCTATTGGGTGATTTTCCCCTTTTCCCTTTAGGACTTCCTCTCCTTGTGCCATGGGCCTTTGTGGCTGTTTGCCCAGCCCATTAAGGGCTGGTTATTATTCTCCCACAGCCCATGGACCTCTTGGGGTCGAAATACCCCTCTCGGAGGTCCCCCGGTACACTACCGGCACTCCCGGTACACTACTGATGAGCCCGAAACTTTTCCGGCGACCAAACTGGGACTTCCTATATATGAATCTTTACCTCCAGACAATTCTGGAGCTCCTTGTGATGTCCGGGATCTCATCCGGGACTCCGAACAACCTTAGGTCACCAACATACACAATTCTACACTACCGAAACGTCACCAAACCTTAAGTGTGCAGACCCTGCGGGTTCGAGAACTATGTAGACATGACCGAGACACCTCTACGGCCAATAACCAATGGCGGGACCTAGACGTACACATTGGTTCCTACATATTCTATGAAGATCTTTATCGGTCGAACCTCTATGTCAAGGATTCAGTTAATCCCATATAACGTCCCCTTTGTTCTTCGGTATGTTACTTGCCCGAGATTCGATCGTCGGTATCTCCATACCTAGTTCAACCTCATTACCGTCAAGTCTCTTTACTCGTTCCGTAATACAAGATCCCGCAACCAACAATTAGTCACATTGCTTGCAAGGCTCATTGTGATGTTGTATTACCGACTGGGCCCCGAGATACCTCTCCGTCACACGGAGTAACAAATCCCAGTCTCGATCCATGCCAACTCAACAGACACCATCGGAGATACCTATAGAGCACCTTTATAGTCACCCGGTTACGTTGTGACGTTTGATACACACAAGGCACTCCTCCGATATCCATGAGTTGCATGATCTCATGGTCATAGGAACAAATACTTGACATGCGGAAAACAGTAGCAATAAACTGACACGATCATATGCTACGTTTGTAGTTTGGGTCTTGTCCATCACATCATTCTCCTAATGATGTGATCCCGTTATCAAATGACATCTCATGTCCATGGCTAGGAAACCTTAACCATCCTTTGATCAACGAGCTAGTTCACTAGAGGCATACTAGGGACATTGTGTTGTTTATTTACCCACACATGCAATGTGTTTCCAATCACTACAATTATAGCATGGATAATAACAATTATCATGAACAAGGAAATATAATAATAAACACTTTATATATTGCCTCTAGGGCATATTTCCAACAGTCTCCCACTTGCACTAGAGTCAATAATCTAGTTCACATCACTATGTGATTTACATGGTAATGAATCGAACACCCATACAGTTCTGGTGTTGATCATGTTTAGCCCTTGGAAGAGGTTTAGTCAACGGGTATGCAACATTCAGATCCGTGTGCACTTTGCAAATATTTATGTCCTTCTCCTCGATGTAGAACCGGATGGAGTTGAAGCGTTGCTTTATGTGTCTGGTCCTCTTGTGAAACCTTGGTTCCTTGGCTAGAGCAATGGCACCAGTGTTGTCACAGAACAGGTTTATTGGATTCAGTACACTGGGCACTACTCCAAGATCTGTCATGAACTGCTTCATCCACACACCTTCCTTCGCTGCCTCCGAGGCTGCGATGTACTCCGCTTCGCACGTAGAATCAGCTACCATGCTTTGCTTGGAACTGCACCAGCTTACCACTCCCTCGTTAAGAATAAATACGTATCCGGTTTGCGACTGAGAGTCATCCGGATCAGTGTCAAAGCTTGCATCGACGTAACCCTTTACGACGAGCTCTTCATCACCTCCATAAACAAGAAACATGTCCTTAGTCCTGTTAAGGTACTTAAGGATATTCTTGACCGCTTGCCAGTGCTCCATTCCAGGATCACTTTGAAACCTTCCAGCCATACTTATGGCAAGGCTGACATCGGGTCTTGTGCACAGCTTTGCATACATCATAGAGCCTATGGCTGAAGCATAGGGGATGAATTTATCTTCTGCAGTCACTGGGCATTAAGTCTTACTCAACTTCACACCTTGTAACACAGGCAAGAACCCCTTCTTGGCCTGTTCCATTTTGAACTTCTTCAAAACTTTATCAAGGTATGTGCTATGTGAAAGTGCTGTTAAGCGTCTCGATCTATCTCTATAGATCTTAATGCCTAATATGAAAGCAGCTTCTCCTAGGTCCTTCATTGAAAAACTCTTATTCAAATATTCCTTCACGCTTTCCAGCATTTCTATATTGTTTCCAATCAGCAATATGTCATCCACATATAACACTAGAAACGCTATAGAGCTCCCACTCACTTTATTGTAAATACAAGCTTCTCCATAAACTTGTATAAACCCAAATGCTTTGATCACCTCATAAAAGCACTTGTTCCAACTCCGAGATGCTTGCACCAGTCCATAAATGGATTGCTGGAGTTTGCAAACTTTGTCAGCATTCTCTGGATCGACAAAACCTTCGGGTTGCATAATATACAACTCTTCCTCAAGGAAACCGTTGAGGAATGCCGTTTTGACATCCATCTGCCAAATTTCATAGTCGAAATAAGCAGCTATTGCCAACATGATTCTGACAGACTTAAGCATCACTACGGGTGAGAAAGTCTCATCGTAGTCAACTCCTTGAACTTGTGAAAAACCCTTTGCCACAAGTCGAGCTTTATAGACGGTGACATTACCGTCCGCGTCTGTCTTCTTCTTATAGATCCATTTGTTCTGAATGGCCTTTCGCCCTTCAGGTAGTACTTCCAAATTCCACACTTTGTTTTCATACATGGATCCCATCTCAGATTTCATGGCCTCTAACCATTTCTCAGAATCCAGGCCCATCACTGCTCCTCCATAGCTCGTAGGCTCATTGTTGTCTAACAACATGACCTCTAAGACAGGGTTGCCGTACCACTCGGGAGTAGTACGCGTCCTTGTCAACCTACGAGGTTCAATAGTAGCTTGATCCGAAGCTTCATGATCAGCATCATTAACTTCCTCTTCTACCGTCGTAGGTTCCACAGAAACATCTTTCTGTGCTGCGCTACTCTCTGGTTGAAGTAAAGGTTCAATAAACTCATCAAGCTCTATTTTCCTCCCACTCAATTCTTTCGAGAGAAACTTTCTCAAGAAATGTTCCATTCTTAGCGACAAACACTTTGCCTTCGGATCTGAGATAGAAGGTATACCCGATTGTCTCTTTCGGGTATCCAATGAAGACGCATTTTTCCGCTTTGGGTTCCAGCTTTTCAGGCTGAAGCTTTTTGACATAAGCATCACATCCCCAAACTTTAAGAAACGACAACTTCGGCTTTTTGCCAAACCACAGTTCATATGGCGTCGTCTCAACGGATTTCGATGGTGCCCTATTTAAAGTGAATGCAGTTGTCTCTAATGCATAACCCCAAAATAATAGTGGCAAATCGGCAAGAGACATCATAGAACGCACCATATCTAATAAGGTTCGATTACGATGTTCAGACACACCATTACGCTGTGGTGTTCCGGGCGGTGTCAACTGTGAAACAATTCCACATTGTCTTAAGTGACTGCCAAACTCATAACTCAGATATTCACCTCCTTGATCAGATCACAGAAATTTAATCTTCTTGTTACGATGATTCTCAACCTCACTCTGAAATTGCTTGAACTTTTCAAAAGTTTCAGACTTGTGTTTCATCAAGTAAATATACCCATATCTACTCAAGTCATCAGTGAAGGTGAGAAAGTAACGATATCCGCCGCGCATTGCAACATTCATTGGACCGCACACATCAGTATGTATGATTTCCAACAAGTCACTTGCCCGTTCCATTGTTCCAGAGAACGGCGTTTTAGTCATCTTGCCCATCAGGCATGGTTCACATGTGTCAAGTGATTCAAAATCAAGTGACTCCAAAAGTCCATCAGCATGGAGCTTCCTCATGCGTTTTACACCAATATGACCTAAACGGTAGTGCCACAAGAAAGTGGTACTATCATTAACAACTCTACATCTTTTGGCATCAATGTTATGAACATGTGTGTCATCACTATCAAGATTCAATATGAATAAACCCCTAAGATTGGGTGCATGACCATAAAAGATATTACTCATATAAATAGAACAACCTTTATTCTTTGACTTAAATGAGTAACCGTCTCGCAATAAACAAGATCCAGATATAATGTTCATGCTTAACGCAGGCACTAAATAACAATTATCCAGGTTCATCACTAATCCCGATGGTAATAGAAGAGAGAGCGTGCCAACGGCGATCACATCAACCTTGGAACCATTTCCCACGCGCATCGTCACTTCATCCTTTGCCAGCCTTCGTTTATTCCGTAGTTCCTGCTTTGAGTTGCAAATGTGAGCAACCGAACCGGTATCAAATACCCAGGCAATACTACGAGAGCTAGTAAGGTACACATCAATAACATATATATCATATATACCTTGTTTGTCGTTGGCCGCCTTCTTGTCAGCCAGGTACTTGGGGCAGTTCCGCTTCTAGTGACCAGTTCCCTTGCAATGAAAGCACTCAGCTTCTGGCTTAGGTCCATGCTTAGGCTTCTTTGTAGGAGTAGCAACTGCTTTGCCACCCTTCTTGGTTTTACCCTTCTTGCCTTTGCCTTTGCCATTTTTCTTGAAACAAGTGGTTTTATTGACCATCAACACTTGATGTTCTTTCTGGATTTCAGACTCAGCGACTTTCAGCATCGCAAACAGCTCGGCGACTGACTTGTTCATCCCTGCATGTTATAGTTCATCACAAAGCTCTTGTAACTAGGTGGCAGCGATTGAAGAACTCTATCAGTGATTGCCTCCGGCGGAAGGGTAATTCCCAAATCAGCTAGACGGTTTGAGTACCAAGACATTCTGAGTATGTGCTCACTAATAGACCCGTTCTCCTCCATCTTGCAAGCATAGAATTTATCAGAGGTCTCATACCTCTCGATCCGGGCATTCTTCTGAAAGATAAACTTCAACTCCTGGAACATCTCATATGCTCCATGATGTTCAAAACGTCTTTGAAGTCCCGGTTCTAAGCCATACAATATTGCACACTGAACTATTGAGTAGTCTCCAGCACGAGCCTCCCAAGCTTTCTTAACGTCTTCGGAGGTCATGTCTTTTGGTTGGTCACCAAGCGGTGCATCAAGGACATATGACTTCTGGGAAGCCGTTGTAGCGACCCGACCTGAAAGGTCAAGTCTCCGGTGTTTCCGTACCATCCCAAGATCATGCTGGTACACACACAGTACATCAATGTATATATCAAAGGGAAATCACACAGCATTATATTAATCGAAATCTCATATCGAGTCCTTTATTACAATAATATTACAATAAAGTGGTCAAAGGCCAACTCATGAGAATATCTAAATCTTGCGGAAGCGTCGAAGGTAGATGAGTCCATCTGACTCCAAGGGCATCTCACTGAGCATAGAACGTGTCCTCACTCCTGGTCGGAAAAGTACTCTGCAACATGATACGTTGCAGCCGTGTAGGTCAGCATATGGAATATGCCGGCAAAGTCACAAGAGAGGGGTGAAAATAATCAGCTAGTCTATATGCTTATATGGCAGGTGGTGGTGTAAGTTTTTGCGTAAAGCCAAGTTTTTCCTACATCAAGAGAGGGGCTAAGCAAAATATTACTAAGTTGGTTGATTAATGAGATGGTTCCACCAACCAGTTCTCATACCCAAAATTGTTAATACCCACATCATCCTATTAATTGTGTTGAGAGTTCCGGAAGTTTCAATTCCTTTGGCTCAAGTCGTCCATGACCGTGGACACGGCTAATCGATTAGGTTTAAGTACTCTGTAGAGTTTTGCACACGTTCCCCACAAGATTTGGTTGCCTCCGTTTGATTTCTCGCACTTCAGGGTGTTTGAGAAACGGATGACCAAAACATGGTCTTCCAAAGGGTTTCCCTGTGACTCTGTCGGTGCCCATCCTTTCCTACCGTTCTTCTACCTCTCGTAGCACCGCCTGTCCAGGGTCACCACGATATCCAACCAAGCCAGAGCCCATAATGACTTGTGGCTGTGCAGGTAAGCCTTGGGTTTTAAAGCATCCATCCATCTCTTTGTGCTGGGGTGGACCTTTCCGCGTGAATACTGGCCATCTCCAGCATCACCTAGGCAAATCCACTGGTTTCTCAGGGTGCCGTTCAACCATCATCCACCCAGAGGTATGTTGAAAACTCGGAGTCTTAAATCTTGATCATTATGTAGATCTTGAAATTATTAACTCTCTCAACTCTCATGAATCACACAACCGACCCCGTCTACTAATAGCATAGCAAAAGGTAAAACAACGTTTCCCGGGGCCAATGTGTCAAAGAGGTTGAGGGGGGTACCTACCACATGATACTATTACAATGTAACCAAGTTTCCAACTAACCTATCTTGCATGCAATTGGGGAGATGGTAGACTAATGCATATAAAACATGGGTAAAAATATGATCAAAGTGACTTGCCTGATTGATGATCTTCGTACGTGAGTGACTCTAAGTAACAAGCTTCGCACTCCGGATAATCTAACGAAACAAACAAGCACTCAATAAGCATACAAAAAATAACAACTCATAACATTCAGCAAAGAAGTATTAAACAATCAAGGCAAACAATGCACAAAAATCACTAACAAGAAAAACACACAAGATTTTGTTTCCAAAAAGGCGAGAGGTGAAAACACTACTGACATAATGAAACCATTAGTATTATCTAAACATTAGTTGACAGAAAGAAAAAACAATAAAATATTTTATTTATGAACAGAATAAAATCAATTTAAGTTTTGTTGGGAAAACTTTAGTAAAGTTTATACAAGTTTGTGATAAACACTATATGAATCAACTATAGTTATATTAACAAAAGAATGAAAAACTAAACTTATTATTTATTTGTAAAACATGTTCTTAACAGGAAATAATTTACAATTAAATCTGTCTTAGAAAACAGAATTAAAATATACAAAACTTTGTTTGAAAACAAAACTATTACTAGTTAGTTGTTTAGTCAAATTAAGCCTATTTGAAAACACATTGTGATTCCTATGTTAAATAAAATTAAACTAAGCAAATTTATATTTTTTTATTAACAGTGAGTGAAGACACTAAGTGTTTACTACAGAACCTAATAAACAAATAAAACCAAATTCTAAAACAAACTAATTAAAATAAAGTTTATAAAACTATATTATAATACTAGACAGATTCTGTTTTTGGTTAAAACACTAATCAAATATATCCTGAAAATCCTCAAACTAAACATGAAGATAGTCCTAACTAATACCAAACAGTAGCAAAAAGATTCACATCAAAATCTATTTTCAAACTCTAGTTATTCAGATTTGAAGATTTTGAGCAAATTTGATTAAGTTCAAATTTTATAGTTCAAATTTGAAATTTGAAAGTACAGGGTGAAACTACATGAAAATTGTGAGCTATTGCAAAAAGAATCAACTCAAAACACTAAATAGATTAAAAGATATAAGCAAAACAATTTTTAAAAACATTCTGTTAATTAAAACAAAAACTGAAAAAGGAAAATAATTTGCGACGGTCAGGGGGCTACGTGGCGCTGTCGGATTGGCTAAGGGTGGTGTGCGGTCGAGGGTTCCGGGCGGGCGACCGGTTCCTAAAGGAAAACGATTCGGATTTAATACGATCTAATCTGAGCCGTGGATCTTAGATCCAAGGGGTGGGAGTGCTCACAGGGTTAAGAGGTCGCCGGCGTCGGGGTTCTCCGGCGAGTCCGGTAGCGGCGAATGCGACGGCGAGGTGCTCCGATGGACGGGGAAGACGGGGAATTGGTCCGGGCGACGGCGACGGGTCTCCGGAGTCGAATGGTGAGGTCAGATGGGCGAGAGGGGGTCGGGAATGGTGGCTACGGTCGACGGGAGATCCGGTGGGGTGGGAACTACGGCGAGCAATTAGGCAGCCTTCCGGCGAGGGAGAGAGAGGGTTTGGGGGGGAAATGAGAGGCGGGGCTGGCCGGTACTTATAGAGTGCTCGAGGGGTGCGGGGGAGTGATGGGGAGCGAGATCCGCGGAGGTGGAAGAAACGGCCGGCGAGGGTCCGGCGCGCGCGGGGAAGGAAGGGGACGACCGCGCGAGAGAAACGGTCGGACGGGTGGGGTCCAGCGTCAGTGAGAGGGGGTGCAGTTACTGCGCTCGGTCGGCCGACCGGTAACGGTCTCGGCTTTTAAAGCCGGTGGGCCGGCCCGTTTAATACCGGAAACGGTTACCGTTTTTCTTTAATAATTTTCCAGAGACATTCAAAAGCTTTTAAAGCATTCAAATCGTCTCTAAATATAGAGGTATTATATATCAAAATTAACAGAATAATAAATGCTATTTAATGAACATTTCTATTCTGTCATTTGAACACTTTGAAAAAAAAATATTTTCAGAAATTGTCTAATTGTTTTTAAATCCTTTTTGCAAATATTTTCAAAATAACCCCTGGTTATTACTGTTCAAATAAACCACCAATTAGTCCCTGGTGTGGAGTGTCATGTTCCTCCTCTCTTATTTGAACTTTTAACCAAAATTTCAAATAGGTGAAAGCAACTTAGGGAAAAGTAGAAAGGACTTTCAGAAAGTCAGAAAAGGCATTTCAACAAACACATACATTCAAGCAATGATGCTGCTAGATGCATAACTATAATCATAACATTCCAAAATGAAATTTTGGGATGTTACAGCCGTGAGGATAATCCTCAGATTACGGGCCCAGTCAACAAAGTTACTTCCATCATCTTTCAATTTAGCTTTCTCTAGGAACGCATTAAAATTCAGGGGTGCTACTACGCGAGCCAATGATCTACAACATAAATATGCAAAGGTTACTTAGACTATTGATCAAGATAATGAGTTTAGTTAATCAAATTACTAAAGCTCCCACTCAAATTGACATCCCTCAGGTCATCTGAGTGTCACATGATCCAAATTCACCAACTCAAGTCCGATCATCACGTGAGTTAAGGTGGCTTCAATGGTGAACATCATTATGTTGATCATATCTACTATATGACTCATGCTCGACCTTTCGGTCTCTTGTGTTCCGAGGCCATGTCTGTACATGCTAGGCTCGTCAAGTTTAACCCGAGTGTTCTGCGCGTGCAAATCTGGCTTGCACCCGTTGTATGTGAACGTAGAGTCTATCACACCCGATCATCACGTGGTGTCTTGACACGAGGAACTTTCGCAACGGTGCACACTCGGGGAGAACACAATTTTTATCTTGAAATTTAAGTGAGGGATCACCTTATAATGCTACCGTCGTACTAAGCAAAACAAGGTGCATAAAAGGATTAACATCACATGCAATTCATAAGTGACATGATATGGCCATGAACTTGTGTTTAAGATCTCCATCTTCGAAACACCGGCATGATCTCCATCGTCACCGGCACAACACCATGATCTCCATCATCTTGATCTCCATCAACGTGCTCCCATTGGGGTTGTGGCACCAGCCCTGCTTCTACTTCTATTGCTACCGCTTAGCGATAAAGTAAAGCATTACATAGCGCTTTAATGATTGACATGCAGGTCATACAATAATTAAAGACAACCCTATGGCTCGTGCCGGTTGCCGTATTCACCGACGTGCAAGTCGTGAAAATCTATACATCACATGATCATCTCATACATCACATATATCTCATCATGTAATTGGCCATATCACATCACAACATACCCTGCAAAAACAAGTTAGACTTCCTCTAATTGTTGTTGCATGTTTTACGTGGCTGCTACGGGTATCTAGCAAGAACGATTCTCACCTATGCATAAACCACAACGGTGATACATAGATTGCTTTTCAACCTTCTCAAGGACCGCCTTTGTCGGATCCGATCCAACTAAAGTAAGAGAAACTGTCACCCGCAAGCCATCTAAGCAACAAGTTGCATTGAGGGAACCGGTCTCTCATAAGCGTACAAGTAATGTTGGTCCGGGCCGCTTCATCTCACAATCCCGCTGAACCAAAATCCGACCAAGGGAGGAAGCAATCTAAGTATCAACGCCCACAAACCTTTTGTGTTCTACTCGAGATCTCATCGAACCATCAACCTAGCTCTAATACCACTGTTGGGGAGGGTCGCATGGGAAACAAACAATTTCCTACGCACACGCAAACCTATCCATGGTGATGAGCATCTACGAGAGGGAGAGTGGATCTACGTACCCTTGTAGATCGCTAAGCGGGAAGCGTTAAGAAATGCGGTTGGTGTAGTCGTACTTCTTCGCGATCCAAATCGCCGAGCGTCCCGCGATCTAATCACGAACCGTCCCGCGAACCAATCACGAACCGTCCCGCGATCTCGTCATGATCCGTCCCGCGATCCGATCACGAACGTCCCGTGGCCTTGATCACGATCCTTCCGATCTAGTACCGAATGGACGGCACCTCCGTGTTCAGCACACGTGCAGCTTGATGACGATCTTCACCGTCTTGATCCAGCAAGAGGAGGTGGAGAGGAGAGAGAGTTCACCGGCAGTGTGACGGTGCTCCGGTGATGGTGGTGGAGTGATTCCGACAGGGCTTCGCCTAAGCGCTGCGGAAAACCGATCTAGAGGAGCACCGGTGGAACGGGTAGCACGTGGCTGTAAAACTATGTGTAAACAGCCCCAATCCACTAGTATATATAGGAGGAGAGGAGGAGGAGGGGGTCTAGCACATCAAGTCCCCCTAGGGGATTCGGCCGGCCAAGGAGGAGCAATCCTACTCCTACTCCAATCCTAGTTGGAGTAGGATTGCTTCCTATTGGGTGATTTTCCCCTTTTCCCTTTAGGACTTCCTCTCCTTGTGCCATGGGCCTTTGTGGCTGTTTGCCCAGCCCATTAAGGGCTGGTTATTATTCTCCCACAGCCCATGGACCTCTTGGGGTCGAAATACCCCTCTCGGAGGTCCCCCGGTACACTACCGGCACTCCCGGTACACTACTGATGAGCCCGAAACTTTTCCGGCGACCAAACTGGGACTTCCTATATATGAATCTTTACCTCCAAACAATTCTGGAGCTCCTCGTGATGTCCAGGATCTCATCCGGGACTCCGAACAACCTTCGGTCACCAACATACACAACTCTACACTACCGAAACGTCACCAAACCTTAAGTGTGCAGACCCTGCGGGTTCGAGAACTATGTAGACATGACCGAGACACCTCTACGGCCAATAACCAATGGTGGGACCTAGACGTACACATTGGTTCCTACATATTCTACGAAGATCTTTATCGGTCGAACCTCTATGTCAAGGATTCGGTTAATCCCATATAACGTTCCCTTTGTTCTTCGGTATGTTACTTGCCCGAGATTCGATCGTCGGTATCTCCATACCTACTTCAACCTCGTTACCGGCAAGTCTCTTTACTCGTTCCGTAATACAAGATCCCATAACCAACAATTAGTCACATTGCTTGCAAGGCTCATTGTGATGTTGTATTACCGAGTGGGCCC
Source organism: Hordeum marinum (assembly GCA_022496015.1). Classification (NCBI taxonomy): domain Eukaryota; kingdom Viridiplantae; phylum Streptophyta; class Magnoliopsida; order Poales; family Poaceae; genus Hordeum; species Hordeum marinum. Next base: position 195,564,422 of record CM039672.1, on the reverse strand, counting down.
CGAGATACCTCTCCGTCACACGGAGTAACAAATCCCAGTCTCGATCCATGCCAACTCAACAGACACCATCGGAGATACCTGTAGAGCACCTTTATAGTCACCCAGCTACGTTGCGACGTTTGATACACACAAGGCACTCCTCCGATATTCGTGAGTTGCATGATCTCATGGTCATAGGAACAAATACTTGACATGCGGAAAACAGTAGCAATAAACTGACACGATCATATGCTACGTTTGTAGTTTGGGTCTTATCCATCACATCATTCTCCTAATGATGTGATCCCGTTATCAAATGACATCTCATGTCCATGGCTAGGAAACCTTAACCATCCTTTGATCAACGAGCTAGTTCACTAGAGGCATACTAGGGACATTGTGTTGTCTATTTACCCACACATGCAATGTGTTTCCAATCACTACAATTAGAGCATGGATAATAAAATATTATCATGAACAAGGAAATATAATAATAAACACTTTATATATTGCCTCTAGGGCATATTTCCAACAGTATTACGGTTTCCGGTTAACACAATTATAGCATGAACAATAGACAATTATCATGAACAAGGAAATACAATAATAACCATTTTATTATTGCCTCTAGGGCATATTTCCAACACAAGGTTGATGAAGATGGCCTCCACGATGGATTCCCCCTCCAATGGAGTACCAAAAAAGGTCTCCAAATGGGATCATGGAAGAACACAGACTTGTGCAGCGGAAAAATTATTTCGGGTGGCTCGCTGATGTTTTTGGGATAATTGGGAATATATAGAAGTCGACTTAGGTTAGGAGGTTCCACGAGGGTCCCACGAGCCATGGGGGCTCCCCCTATCCCCCAGGGAACACCCTAGTGGCTCGTGGCCACATCCTGGGTCTTCCGGTCTCCTCCCCAAGCTTTATGGGTCTCCTCTGGTCCAAAATAACTCCCGTGATTTTTTATCCAATTAGGACTTTTTTGATAATGATTTTATGAAAAGTCCAAAAACAGGCAAAAAACAAAAACTTGCACTAGGTACTAAGTTAATAGGTTAGTTACAAAAATTATACACAATAGCATATAATTGCATATAAAGTATTCAAGATTGGTAATATAACATCATGAAACAATCAAAAATTATAGATACGTTTGAGACGTATGAGCACCTCCAAGATTAATTCCTACTTGTCCTCGAGTAGGTAAATGATAAAAACATAATTTTTGATGTGGCATGCTACCCAACATGTAATCTCTTTCGGTATGCATATTGAAAAACGATGAATCAATTGACATTAGCATAATAGTATCCATGAACATAAGAAGCATAATCATTACTATTTCAAAATATATGATTATTAAAGAATGTTATCCCCAACTCATTTTATCATATTAAGCACGGCCTGACTCCGTCTTCACCGCATAAGTATAAAACATGAGCACCCCGGTGTCAAACAAGGCAATTGGATCATACTTCTAACGCGCTTTAGCATTTTTAAATTCATGCAATACATGAGAGTGAGCCATGGATATATTATATAGGTGGAATATAACATGGTTTTAGATATCAAAGGTGTCTAAAGGTGTGAAGTATCACATCAACTAGGCAAATCAACGGGCTATAGAGATGTCCATCAATAGACATCGAGGCAAGGAGTAGGGATTGTCATGTAACAGATGCACTAGAGCTATAAGTGTATGAAAGCTCAAATGAAACTAAGTGGGTGTGCATCCAACTTTCTTTCTCATGAAGACCTTAGGCATTTGAGGAAGCCCTTCATCGGAATATCCAATCCAAGTTCCATAACAGAAAATTCTCACTAGTATATGAAAGTGATAAAACTTGAGACTCTCTATATGAAGAACATGGTGCCACTTTGAGGCACAAATTTGGTAAAGGATAGTAGCAAAGTCCCTTCTCTATTTTTCTCTCATATTTTTCCTTTCTCCTTTTTTCATGGTGGGCTCATTTGGCCTCCCCCACTTTTTCATTTTTCGTCCGGAGTCTCGTCCCGACTTGTGGGGGAATCATAGTCTCCATCATCCTTTCCTCACTTGGACAATGCTCTAATGGTGATGATCATCACACTTTTTTTACTTGCAACTCAAAATTAAAAAAAAAAGATAAAGAATAATATGACTCTATATGAATGCTTCTAGCAATGTACCATGATGTGTAATTATCTAGCATAACACGTAATCAATGATGAACGGTGGCTTTGCCGCAAATACAATGTCAGCTTTATATGATCATGCAAGGCAACATGATGGTGACCACACATGTCATTTAACGGAATGGTCGAAGTTTCATGGAAATATATCTTGGGATGGCTATGGAAATGCCATGATAGGTATGTATGGTGGTTTTTTGAGGAAGATATAATGTGGCTTATATGCGACAGAGCAAATATAATCAACCCATGTTTCATGTTTGGTGAGCTACATGAAAGTTTTTATTAAACCCCCCTTAAATACCTATCCTTTTTGGACTAGTCTTATGTCATGTGCAAATTACCATTCCTATTGCCTTATACTCTCAAAAATATTTAAGTGAAGCATGATTGTTCAACTATTTCTATAAAATATGACCACTGCCATGCTTTAACAAGATATAAGTAAAGGACTCGAGCAACTGCCTAGCTCAAAAGATATAAGTGACGCACATAGAGTATTCTAACAAATTATGATGAAAGTGTGTCTCTCTAGAGAAGTGTTTCCAGAAAACTATGATTGTGGCAAACTAAAAAGTAAAATAAACTATAATACATGATTCTCCAATCAAAACTCATATCATGTGATGAATAGAAATATAGCTTCGAGTGACATACATATAGATTGGAGATGAAAGAGGGGATGCCTTTTGGGGCATCCCCAAACATAGACGCTTGGGTCTTCCTTGAATATGAACTTAGGGTTCCTTGGGCATCCCCAAGATTAGGGTCTTGTCACTCCTTATTCCTTCATCCATCATTGTCTCACCCAAAACTTGAAAACTTTAGCACACAACACTGAACAAAACCTTGTGAGATCCGTTACTATAATAGACATATCAAATACTTTAGGTATTGTTTTAAATTGATTAATTTTTTATTATTGTATACTAGGTAATGTATTCCAATTTCTTTATGGCTTATACCCCCCGATACAATACATAACATATTCAAAATGAGCAAACTATGCAAGCAAAAACATAATGTACCTAAACCAAAACAGTCTGTAGTGATCTGTACAAAAACCATACTTCTAAAACTCCAAAATTCTGAAAAATTAGGAAAACCTAGGAAATTTGTATACCAATATTGTGCAAAAAAATCAGATCAAAAAGTCTCTCCTGTAACATCAGAGAAATTCTGCACTAAGTGTAAACATTTTTGTTTTTGCACAACATCAATTCTACTATCTTCCAAATCATCTCAAAGGCTTTACTTGGCACAAACACTAATTTAAACACAAAAACACAATCATAACAATATCAAAAAATGTGTCAACTCAAAATAACATAAAGTATTGGGTTGTCTCCCAACAAGCTCTTTTTTATAGCCATTAAGATATGCTTGATATTTTGTCGATGCTCACATGAAAGATAATAATTGAAACACAAAGAGAGCATCATAAAACATGTGACAAACACATTTAAGTCTAACATACTTCCTATTCATATGCATTTTATACGCAAACAAATTATCATTACAAGAAGTACCTAGCATATGCAAATAGGAAGAATAAAGCATTATCAATTTGAACATCAAGAGAGGTAAGTGAGTAACATGATATTTTCTATAACCATATTTGCCTTTCTCATCATAATTACATGTAGGATCATTTTCAACTTCAACAACATAGGTATCATATAAACATTTTCTCCACGATCCACATGCACAAGTTTTACAATCTTCCAAGATAGTGGGATTAACATTAACTAAAGTCATGACCTCTCCAAACCCACTTTTATGAAACATTTCATAATATTGAACACTCTCCAAATATGTGGGATTCTTATCTAAATTTTACACTATTCCAAACACACATTCAATATAATTGCAAACATTATTATCAATAACACAATCATCATGGGGCTTAAATAAATTTTTAAGAAAAATAAGAAGCATCACCCCAATCATGATCAATACAATGAGTAGTGGACATACGAAACCATCATCCCTAAGCTTGTAGCTTTACATATCATCAGCATAATTGACATTTGTAGAATAAATACTAACGTCATTGAAATCATGCTTTTCATTCAATAAATTTATCCCAATAGCATTTTCATTTATCACTTCATTGCTAGTTATCGGTTTACAATAAACAACAAGTTTCAAAAGATTGGCAAGCGGATGAGGATTCGTTTATCTTAAAGTTTTGCTTTTACTTCTAGTTTTATGAGTCAAAGATAATGATAGCATAACTAGTCAAGTAAAAATTAGAAAAATTGATTGATATTTTTTGTGAAGGGACTTTAAGCAAAGTTGTTGATGTCTCCCCGACAACGGTGCAAAAAATTATTTCTGCTACTTGTGAGCTACATTGGGTTTTCCCCCAAAGAGGAAGGGTGAAGCACTATAGTAGAGATAAAAATTTACCTCAGAGAGAACCAAGATTATAAAACACTTAGGAGAACCATGACAAGTCAACGTCAATAGTACCTACACACACAAAACCAAACACTTGCACCCAACACGGACAAGAGGGTTGTCAAGCCCCTTGAACTTGTTACTTGCAAGGATTACATATGATAGTGGTAGGTAGATAAAGAAAAAGAAAAATATAATATAATATAATAAATTGCATCAAGGTATTTTTAGGTTTTTAGCAATATAATTAAGTAGACTAGGGGGTCCATAGTGTTCACTAGAGGCTTCTCTCTCGAACGTAGCATACGGTGGGTACACAAATTATTGTTGGACAATTGATAGAAAAGCACATAGTTATGATTGTATATTCATGGCAATGATCATGTATATAGGTATCACGTCTGCGACAAGTAGACTAAAATGATTCTGCATCTACTACTATTACTCCACCAATTGACCGCTATCCAACAAGCATCTATGGTATTAAGTTCATGACAAACACACTAATGCTTTAAACAATATGACATGATGTAGACAAAGTAAGTACAAGCAATATGTTTAAAACCCGCCATTTTACACTTAGTAGTAACAATATAATATGCGTATTGTCCCCTTTTTTCATTGAGATATACAACCCCACAAGATTGGACCCACTATAATGCACTCCTCCCGCTAAACATAAATCAATCTAGTTGGACAAACCAAACTGATAGATCGAGCAGACTTGCAAACTTATGACAATCATGCATAATAGAATTCATATAAGACTCAATTACTTTTCATGAATAATCTAATCATAAACCCACAATTCATCGGATCCCAACAAATACACCGCAAAAGTAGATTACATCGGGTAGATCAATGCGAGAATCACAAAGAACTTTATATTAAAGATCAAAGAGAGGGAAGAAGTCATGTAGCTACTAACTATGGACCCATGGGTCTATGGTGAAATACTCACACATCATCATGGATGGAGCTAGGTTGATGAAGACAACATTGGTGATGGATTCCCCCTCTAGCAGAGTTCTGGAAAAGGCCTCCAAACGGGATCGTGGAAGAACAGAGACTTGCGGCAGCGGAAAAATTGTTTCGGGTGGCTCTCTATTGTTTTGGGGGTAATTGGGAATATATAGAAGTGTAATTAGGAAAGGAGGTGCCATGAGGGTCCCACGAGCCATGGGGGGTGCCGTACCCCTAGGGCACGCTTTAGTGGCTTGTGGCCACCTCGTGAGTCTTTTGGCCTCCTCCCAAGCTTCCTTGGTCTCTTCTGGTCAAAAAATAAGTGTCGTAAAGTTTATCCAATTTTGACTTCGTTTGATATGGATTTTCTGAAAGATCCAAAAGCAAGGGGAAAACAGAAACTAGCATTAGGCACTAAGTTAATAGGTTAGTCCCAGAAATGATATAAAATACCGTATAATTGCATATGAAGTATTCAACATTGATAATATAATAGCATGAAACAATGAAAAATTATAGATATGTTGGAGACGTATCAACTACTCACACGCATCATTGACGAGGCAGGAAGGTTTATGAAGATAGCCTCCATGATGGATTCCCCCTTCGGTAGAGTACAGGAAAAGGCTTCCAGATGGGATCGTGGATGAACATAGGCTTGCGGCAGCGAAAGAATTGTTCCAGGTTCTCCCCTAAGGATTTTTTAATATATATGAATTGATAGGCCAAGAATTAGGGTGATCGGAGCAGCAGGGGGCCTAGACGGGGACAGGCACACCCCCTGCCTTTTGTCACCTCGCGAGTCTCCTAAATCCTCCCAAGGCTTCCTAGGTGTCTTCTGGTCCAGAAAAAACCGCCAAAAAGATTCGTCGCGTTTCGACTCCGTTTGGTACTTTTTTTTGTAAAACCAAAATCAAGGAGAAACAACAACTGCACTAGGCACTAGGCTAAGAGGTTAGTTCCCAAAAATGATATAAAATGGTGTGTAAATCATACAAGAATAATAAAATAATATCATGAAACAATCGAAAATTATAAATATGTTTGAGACGTATCAACATCCCCAAGCTTAATTATTGCACGTCCTCGAGTAGGTAAATGATAAAAACATAATTTTTATGTTGAATGGTACCTAACATGCCTTGATCATGTAATTATTTTGAGTATGAATATTGAGAAATGATGACTTAGTAAATATCAAAACAATAATATAGATGAATAGTAGCAAATAACCTTTACTTTTCAAAATAAGAATGCTAAAGAACGTTATCCCTACTGCTACTTGTGAGTTGCGTTGGGTTTTTCCCCGAACAGGAAGGGTGAAGCAATATAGTAGCGATAAGAATTTCCCTCAGTGAAACCAATGTTATCGAACTAGTAGGATAATCACAACAACTTTGCATCAACAATACTTGCACACACAAAACCAAATACTGGCACCCAAGACGGACAAGAGGGTTGTCAAGCCCCTTGAACTCGTTACTTGCAAGGATTACTTATGTTAGTGATAGATAGATAAATACAAAAGTATAATTAAAAAGTAAATAAATTGCAGGAAGGTTTTTAGGTTTTGTAATATGATTTGAATATACCCGGGTGCCATAGTCTTGACTAGAGGCTTCTCTCTCGAACGCATGGCATATGGTGGATACACGAATTACTTTTGGGCAAGTGATGGAAAAGTGTATGGTTATGATGTTATTTATGGTAGTGAACATGTATATATGCATCATGCCCGTGATAATTAGACCGAAATGATTCGGCATCTACTACTATTACTCCACCAATCGATCGCTATCTAGCATGCATCTATGGTATTAAGTTCATGACAAACAGAGTAATGCTTTAAGCAAGATGACATGATATAGACAAATTAAGACAAAGCAATATGTTCAAACCATGTCATTTTACCCTTAGTAGCAACAATAATACAATATGTGTCATGTCCCCTTATGTCATTGGTATATAGAGCACCACAACATTCAACCCACTACAATGAACTCCTCTCACTACAAATAAATTAATCTAGTTGGCCAAACCGAACGGATCGATCAGAGACACTTGCAAAGCTATAACAATCATGAATAATAGAATTCGGTGAAGACTTAATTACTTTTCATGAATAAACTAATCGTAAACCCACAATTCATTGAATCCCAACAAATGTACTTCAAAATAAGATTACATCGGATAGATCATCGCGATAATCGTGAAGAACATTGTATTGAAGATCAAAGAGAGAGAATAAGCCATCTCTCTACTAGCTAAGGACCGTAGGTCTGTCGTGAACTACTCACGCATGATCATGGAGGTAGCAAGGTTGATGTAGACGGCCTCCATGGTTGATTCCCCTTCCGACAGTGTCGGTGCACTAGAATTTTTGGGCCATCTAGTGCCCCTTTACTCATGCGCGGGCAGTAGTAGTCACCCCGGCGGTAGGACCTAATGAAGACTTACCAAGCACTAGCGCGTAAGACTCAAGACCACCGACAAGACCTTGCCGGGAGGCCGTAGAGCCTCCAGGCCCCCGGTAAGGCAAGGCCCCCAGCAAGGCAAAGTCCCAGCAAGGCGAAGGCCCGGCAAGCACCGCCAGCGCACAGGACAGGTGTTGATCCACCTGGACGCGTGTCGAGGCGTCAACGTTGGAGGGAGCTAAGTGGCGCCAATGGGACGGGACCCATCCCGTCCCACTGATGGACTGAGGCCCCTGATGGTGCATTTAATGCTCTTGTCCTACTCCGTCAGGGTTAGGTATGATAGCACTGTAGCAGCATTGTGCGTCCCGTGCGCACACTATACGCCACTGTTAGGATTCCCTTGAGTATAACTGGAGGCCCAGGGCGTTACAGAAAAGGGCTTTTGGCTTTCAGACAGTTGGGCAATTAGAAAACCAGACGGCCCGATAGTTAGACAACTGGAGGTTACCAAGCTCACGTAGCAGCGATCATGGCGCTCCTGTAGCTCGAACCCTAGAACAGGATCAATACAACCAAGCAGGAGTAGGGTTTTACGCATCCGTGCGGCCCGAACCTGGGTAAAAACACCCCGTGTGCGGCTCACCAGACCGGCTCTTTGTGCCGGCAGGCTCCCTCGCCGAACCGAAAGGGGCCCCCGCGGTCCCATAGGTGTTCGTTCCCCATGACATCTGTGGCGCGCCAGGTAGGGGGCGCGTAAGAGGTTCTACAAACCCGTTCTGGTGATCTACACCCTAGCTTCATCGTCACCATGGCCCCCAAGAAGAAGGGCCTTACTGCAGTTGGTCCGTCCGCGTCCGTCGTTCCTGTATCTACACAGACAGGGGACGGCATGGACACGGGTGGAGGAGGAGGAGGAGGAGGTTCGGAACTTCCACGACGTTCTGGTGACCAATGCCAAGTGAGTAGCGACGCTCGCCGTAGAGATGCCCATGGCAACGGTGGGAACCCCCATGCGCCCGGGTCTCAAGATAGAGCGGTACCACTTGTAGGTGGTACGGCAAACTCCGGGGGCGGAAGAGTATCCCCTAGGGCGCCCACACCAGCGCCTACACCGCGACCTTCTCAGGAGGCACGCGGGGAGTCGTGCCACGATGCCCACAGTTCTCAGCGTCCCCACGGAAAGGCTCCTGCACATCATTCCCAAGATGCGCGGGAGTGGCATGCCGACGCGAGACCGCGGAGGTGCTCCTTCTAACTCGGTTAGGAGTCAAAGCACCTCGCGTTCCTCGCGCCGATCGATATCGTCCATAGCGGAGGAAGCGATGGCATGGGCGCAGCTACTCCTGAACTTCCCTCCTATTGCAGAGAAGCTCGACAAATGGAGAGCCACCATTCAGAGCCTCCTCAGCCTCGCAGACAAGCTTCGGCCCACAGGGCCGCCTCAAGCCAGCGGTGAGGTGCCTGGGGTCGGTGCCTCGGGCCAGTGGTGAGGTGCCTCAGGCCTGCCGTTGTTATCAGCACGTTCCATCAGAACATGCGCAACCGCAGGATGCGGGAAGAGCTAGCAATGAACAGAGTTAGGGACATCACCAAGCTTTATGTTTTGGCAGACAAATGCGCTCGCGCTGAAGAAGGGAGAAGACTCCTTGGCGAGAATGCTGGTGCGGAGGTTGACTCTGATGACGAAGACACCGCTCCCCCGACAAAGAAGGGCCGACGGCGGAACAAGAAGCGCAAGGGAAAAACCATGCTAGTCATCGAAGGATCCGGCAACCCCGGCGCCACCAAGAAAGGCAAGGTCGACGACCCTAGCAACAATGTTGCCGGGTGCGCCTCCTGCCATGCTCTAGCGGTTGCCAATAAGCCGGGATACTCCGACAAGCAGTACTGCAAGATCCATCGCACCAAAGGCCATGACCTCCAAGACTGTCGACAAGTTGCGCAGCTTGCCGAGAAGCAGAAGGCTGAATATGAAAGGCGCGACAAGGAGAAGGGTCAGGATGGTGTTGAGGGGTCCGGCAAGAAATGTGTTGGCCAAGGAGGTCGCCGCAACAAGCCCAAGCAATAGAAAGACCGGCCCGCCCGCGGCCTCGACAAGCAAGAGGAAGATGATGATGATGTCGAAGAGGACGACGAGTCCAGTGAGCATGAGTTCTAGAGAGCTACGTAGGCGATGTGCATAGAAGGAGGATCCTCGTCACATTCCTCTCACTGCTAACTTAAATAGTGGGCGCGCGAGGTTAATGCGGCAGAGCCCTCTATTGGCGCACAGAAACCTCTGAAATGGTCCAACACTCCTATCATCTATTGGAGGATCACCCTAATCGCGTAACCGCGGTCAGGTGCCTATCATTGTTGGTCTCACCAACAATCCGCAACCTCAAGGTGACGAAGATGTTAGTCAATAGCGGGGCCAGCCTGAACCTGATCTCGCCCGATGTCATTCGAAGGCTGTAGATTCCCAATGAAGATCTCGAGCTGACAAGCGCTTTCCAAGGGGTCAATTTGGGAAGGACGCAGCTGAAGGGCAAGGTCACACTACTGGTGACGTTCGGTAGCGATATCAATTTCAGAACGGAGAAGATCATCTTTGACATTGCCGAGATCTCATTGCCGTACAACGGCATTCTCGGGCGTCCGGCACTAGCCAAGTTCATGGCGTCCACTCACTTCACTTACAACATGCTAAAGATGCCCAGACCAATGAGCGTCATTACCATCAACTCCGACAAGAAGAGCGCGCTTATCTGCGCTGACCAACTCTACCGGGGTGCAGCCGCAGCACCTGCCGCCAAGGCACTTGCTCCTGCCGCTGAAGCTCCTGGGGGGAAGAAGACCGACAAGGCCTCCGGCGCACATTCCGGCAAGCGCACCTCTAAGCAGTGTTGTGCTACTATTAACGATGTGCTAGAGAGCTCCACCGGCAAGGGCAAGGCCTATGGCGCACATTCCGGCAAGCGCACCTCTACGGAGCGTTGCACTACTGTTGACAATGTGCCAGAGAGCCCCACCGGCAAGAGCAAGAAGTCCAAGGCAGCCCTGCCAGAAACCAAGAAGGTGCCTGCCAAGGAGGATGGCACGGGGGAACTTTCACCATAAGTTCCACCCTTGGCGACAAATAGGAAAGCGCGCTCGTCGCCTTCCTGTGGGCGAATGTCGATGTGTTTGCTTGGCAACCATCTGATATCCCCGATGTTCCCAGGAAGGTGATTGAGCACCACCTTGTTGTCTGTCCACACGCGCGGCCCGTCAAGCAGAAGGTTTGGAAGCAAGATTTGGAGCAGCAACAATTTATTGCTGAAGAGATCAACAAGTTAGAGGCAGCTGGTCTAATCAGAGGAGTACTCCACCCTACGTGGTTGGCCAATCCAGTTGTGGTGCGCAAGGCGAATGGGAAGTGGAGGCTATGCATTGATTTCACGGACATCAACAAGGCCTACCCTAAAGATCCTTTTCCCTTGCCGCGCATCGACCAGATTGTGGACTCCACCATCGGCTGCGACTTGTTGTCTTTCCTTGATGCCTATTCCGGTTATCAGCATATCTTTATGGCCAAGTAAGACGAAGAGAAAACCGCGTTTATCATCCCATGTGGTACGTACTGCTTTTTGCGTATGCCTTTTGGGTTGAAAAGCGTTGGTTCCACCTTTGTGAGAGCGGTCCAGATAGGTTTTGAGCCCCAGCTGCATAGAAATATGGAGGCTTATATGGATGACATAGTGATAAAACCAAGGACAAAGCCACACTCATAGCGGACCTAGAAGAGACGTTCGCCAATCTCTGCAAGATCAACATGAAGCTCAATCCTGAGAAATGTGTGTTCGGTGTCCCATCCGGCAAACTTCTCGGGTTCTTTGTGTCTCAACGTGGAATCAAAGCAAATCCCGACAAGATCAAGGCAATTGAGCATATTGAGGCACCAAAACGACTCAAGGATGTGCGACGCCTTGCCGGCTATGTTGCTGCTCTGAGTAGGTTCATCTCAAAGTCTGTTGAGCGCGCCCTGCCCTTTTTCAAAATCCTGAAGAGAGCAGGTCCAATGAAATGGACTCCGAAAGCAGAGGCAACGCTGTAGGATTTGAAGAAGTACCTTTCCTCTTCGCCAGTCCTAGTCGCGCCAAAACCATAAGAGTCGTTGCCGCTATACTTGGCGGCAACGAATCAAGTGATAAGTGATGCATTAGTGGTTGAAAGAGAGGCTGACAAAGAAGTAGAGGAGCGGCAGAGGTGCCAAACAATGAGCCAGGACAGCCTTTGGCGGGGTCTAGTGCCAGCAAGGAAGGATCTGCACAGTTGAAAGAGATAGCTTAGAAGAAGAGGGTGGTGCAGCCGCCAGTCTATTTTGTCAGCTCCTTGTTGCAAGGGGGCTAGGTCAAGGTATTCTGACATGCAAAAGTTGCTCTTCGGCCTTCTTATGGCCTTGGCGAAGTTGCGCCATTACTTCCAAGCACATGAGATCACCGTTGTCACCCGCTTCCCGCTACAGCGGATATTGAGGAACCCAGAAGCTACCGGCAGGATTGTGAAGTGGGCTCTGGAACTGTCAAGCTTTGGTCTTAAGTTTGAAAGCACTTTGACTATTCAGAGCAAGGCCTTGACGGATTCATTGCGGAATGGACCCCGGCGCCTGATGAAGAGATTAGAGAGTCAACTCTCCCCGGCAAGGAGACTGATCGAGAGTGGGTCATGTATTTTGATGGAGCTTTCTCGTTGCAAGGCGCTCGTGCCAGAGTGCTGCTTGTCGCACCCACCGTAGAGCACCTCAGATATGTGATCCAGATGCACTTTCCCCAGGAGAGATCAATGAACAACACTGCTGAGTACGAAGGGCTGCTTGCCGGTCTTAGGATCGCGACGGAACTTGGGATCAAGAAACTTATTGTCAAGGGTGACTCTCAACTTGTCGTCAGGCAAGTAAACAAAGACTACCAGAGTCCGTTGATGGAAGCTTATGCAGATGAAGTGAGTAAGTTGGAAGAACGCTTTGATAACCTGCAAATGGAGCACGTTCCACGTGCGGAGAACAACGTTGCCGATGGCCTTTCAAAATGTGTTGCCCTTAAGTTACCTGTGGAACCTGGAACTTTCGTGCTCCAACTAACTCAACCCTCCGTGACACCATCAACTGGGCAAGAGAAGAGAAGGAAGTTAAGTTCTGGCAAATAACACCCGGCAGGGCTCCCTAAGGCCGCCGGTGAGAAAATTGCCCAAGAGAACGCCAGGCTTGCCGGTGAGTGATGTGCTCCGGCAGGGCCGTCAGCTCTTGTCGTAGAAGCATGCACTCCCGCCAGGCTTGCCGGGGCACAGCAAACTCCGGCAGGCCCTCAGGCCCTTGCCGTCGAGGCAAATGCTCCCCCGACAGAGGATACACCTTTGGTCCTTGTTGTCGAGCCCCAAGCTCCAGCATGGGCGCAGCATCTTGTCCAATTCCTTCAGACAGGAGAGCTCCCCGAGGAACAAGAGGAAGCAGAGAAGGTAGCCCACCGGTCTCATATGTACCAGTTCGTAGACAACGTCCTGTGCAGAAAGAGATCGAATGGTGTCAAACTCAAGTGCATTTCTCGGGAGAATGGATTGGAGTTGTTGGCAGAGATACACGAAGGTATATGTGTCTCCCACATAGGATCAAGAGCACTTGCCGGAAAGGCATTCCGGCAAGGTTTATTTTGGCCCACTGCCCTCCAGGATGCAACTGCGTTAGTAACAAAATGTGAAGCATGCCAATTTCTTTCGAAGAAACTACATCAACCAGCTCAAGCTCTTCAAACGATCCCTCTCTCCTGGCCATTTTCGGTCTGGGGGCTCGACATCTTGGGCCCTTTTCCCCATGCCGTGGGGGCTTTGAGTACTTGTACGTGGCTATCGACAAGTTCACAAAGTGGTCGGAAGTGGAAGCAATGAGGAATATGACAGCATAGTCAGCCGTCAAATTCTTTAAGGGGCTAGTTTGCCGCATCGGTGTTCCCAACAGGGTCATCACCGACAATGGCACACAGTTCACGAGCCGCACCTTCATGCAGTATGTCCAAGACTTTGGTAGCAAAATCTTTTTTGCTTTCGTTGCCCACCCAAGGAGCAACGTCCAAGCAAAGAGGGCTAATGCAGAAGTGCTACGAGGTCTCTAGACCAGAACTTTTGATAGGCTGCACAAGTGCGGAACAAACTGGATTGATGAGTTGTCGGTGGTTCTTTGGTCAATCGGGACGACACCAAATCGAGCTACCGACCAGATGCCCTTCTCCCTTGTCTATGGGGCGGAGGCAGTGCTCCCCACAGAACTCATATAATGGTCACCTCGAGTGCTCGCTTATGATGAGCTTGAGCAAGAGAAGTTGCACCAAGACGATGCGACGCTCCTTGAGGAAGACCGTCTTCATGCTGCTATGAGAGTTGCACGCTACCAGCAAGCCTTGCGCCGCTACCATAGCCGCAAGGTCAATGCTAGAAGTCTTGAGGAAGGCGACCTTGTTCTTTGGCGAGTTTAGTCCGCCAAGAATCCAAACAAGTTGACGTCGAAGTGGGAAGGCCCTTATCTGGTAGTATGAGTCACTAGGCCCGGCGCAGTCCGCCTGGAGACCGAGGATGGCATTTCGGTGAGCAACTCCTGGAACATCAAGCATCTTCGAAAGTTCTACCCATAAGGCACGGTTGCCGGGCCGGTCCTGGCAACCACCTTTTTTACAAGTCTTGCCGTTGAAGCATGTAATCCTTGGTAGAAAGCCAGGCTCAGATCCTCTGTGTAGATAAATAAAGATAAGTGTTCTCCAATCCTGTTCAGCTCTCATGTTTACTTATGTGCATGTTTATCTGGAAAGTTGCGGTGCGCTTAATTCCGGCAAGGACTAACAAACCGCCGAGGTTCCATATCCATGTTTTATCTTCTTTCTTTTTCCAAAGTACAGAAGGATCCCTCGCGTGCAGCTTTGCCAGGGGGGGCGATGGTACGGATACCTATGACCACGACGTTCCAAAAAAACATGCCAAAAGGAGAAAGGCAACAAAAAAGATAAGTTGCGAAAACCCCATGTGAATCCTTGCCGAAAGTTATTTTCCTTGTGCGACTTCGACTCCTGTATGAAAAACCTGCACGCGCAGGAACCTTGCCGGGATTGGATGCGCCCTCACTGCGTTCGGGACCACTCAACGGCTTAAGTGGCTTAGCCCGCGCTCCTTGTCTCGTTTCGAGTCCGCTCGACTCAAGTGACAGCGCTCGCACCCTTATCCCGTTTTCGAGTAAAGCCGACGCCTTGAACGGCCACGCCAAGGACGCCAAGGTGTCTTTCCGGTAGTAACACCGCCAGCAGGCTGCTAAGGACCCGTTCCTCAAAGCGCTTGCGGTAGGACTACGCACGTCGGCAAGATGTTTCTAGAAAGGGCATAGGGAAATTTCCATACATAGAAGCAGTCTAACAAGGAAGATAATATGCATTCATTCAAAATGGGGTGAAATTTACATAAGATACCACTTTTTTTCTAAGTACATCTTTATTTGACTTTCTCCCCTAGGGGAGATTACAAGAATAAAAAGATGGAAAGGAGAGGCGGGATACAAGAAGAAAAAGATGGCGAGAGGCCCCCGGCAAAAGCCCGGCCTAACCCCTATGGACCAGCATTGCGCGGACGAGGCTGCCAGATGGGCAGGCAAGAGCTGGTCCCTCATGGACCAGCATTGCGCGGAGGAGAAGGCCGGAGCGGGCAAAAAGGAGGATGGACCCCTGAAGCTGAAGTCTGCGGGCCTGCTAGAGCTGGAATATGAGGCAACGCCCGGGACCAAAGCACCCAGCAAGGACATCTTGCCGGGAGGGGGAGAGGCATAAGGTTGGCGATGACGATGCGGCCAGCAGTCAGTCTGAGCTCGAATCTTCGGGCTTCGACTTGACCGTCCGAGGACCGGAATCATCGCCGCTGTCCTCCCTGTCGCTCTTGCCGGAGGACAGGCTTTCGACACTGCTCGCGCTCTCTTCACAACAGCTGAGGCGAATGTCGGAGCTCCCATAAATCTTGATGGAGAGCGTGTCGGCCTCCGTCATTTTAAAACGAAGGACGTGCCCTACTTGGATATTGTGGGCACGGGTGAAGGTCTTCCAACCGTGCCTGAGGAACATGATGCGGCGCGCTGGGTAATCAACATCCACCCGCATCGCACCATTGCAGCACCCTACCACTCGCAGCCACAGGAAGGATGGCCGGTCGTTCTCCACTGCCCAGGCGAAGGTGCGTGGGAGACGCAGGTGGCTCCGGAGGGGACCGCCCAGCTCGAGGACGAAGTCCAGCGTTGTCCTCTCGGCATGAGCCTCCTCGTCGGAGATGCTTGGCACCGGAGAAGAGGGTGGAGCAGCGCTCCGCCTCCCTCGACCTCGACCTCCACGGTGACCACGGCCCATCACGCCTCCTCCTCCACGTGAACTCGAGCCTCCCGCCGCCTCCATGGTTAAAGCGGTGGCATGATCCTGACGAGAGTTCCTCCTCGCTACGGAGGAAGGAGGTCGCCCTCGCCCCCTGGTCATGACGAAGGGCAAACACTACCTAGAGATCGAAGAGACAAGGGAGTAGGCGGTCTGTGGAGCCTTGCACTCGAAGGGCGAAAGAAGGATAGATGAGCTCCGCCCCCGCCGTCCCCAATTTATACGAGGAAGCGTGGGGGCTAGCTCTCCCTCACTCCCAAGGACGCCACCCACCTCCTCCAATAGCGGCGCCCTCGTTCACGGAGTGAACAACAACTGACCCATCGTCCCAATCCATGGCGTCACAGTTACTGCCTCTTTCTCAAAGACTTTAAGTCACGGGTGCCCATTGCTAGCCCCCTTGCCAGGCATGCGGCGCGCGTGGCAGAAAAGACCTGTCGCGGAAATTAAAAAACTCGACGGCCGTGCCGCGCACACATCCCACTACCCGCATTCAAAGGGCGTCATGGGGAAGCGCAACAAGCTCAATGATCACAACTGCAGGGCCCCTGCCACGCGTGCCCACGCACTGTTTGGGCCTAGCCCAACAATGCCTCGCGACGTGTATGGCCCAGGCTCGGGGGCACCTGTCGGTGCACTAGAGTTTCTGGGCCATCTAGTGCCCCTTTACTCGTGCGCGGGCAGTAGTAGCCGCCCCGGGGGCAAGACCTAACAAAGACTTACCAAGCACTAGCGCAGAAGACTCAAGACCACCGACAAGACCTTGCCGGGAGGGCCATAGAGCCTCCAGGCCCCTAGCAAGGCAAGGCCCCCGGCAAGGCGAGGCCCCGGCAAGCATCGCCAGCGCACAAGACGGGTGTCGATCCACCTGGACGCATGTCGAGGTGTCAACGTTGGAGGGAGATAAGCAGCGCCGATGGGACGGCCCCCGTCCCGTCCCACTGATGGACTGAGGCACCTGACGGTGCATTTAATGCTCTTGTCCTACTCCGCTAGGGTTAGGTATGATAGCACTGTAGCAGCAATGTGCGTCTCGTGCACACACTATAAGCCACTGTTGGGATTCCCTTGAGTATAAAAGGAGGCCCATGGCATTACAGAAAAGGGCTTTTGGCTTTTGGATAGTTAGGCGGTTAGACAACTAGACGGCCCGACAGTTAGACAACTGGAGGTTTCCAAGCTCACGTAGCAGCCGATCATGGCGCTCCTGTAGCTCGAACCCTAGAACAGGATTAATACAACCAAGCAGGAGTAGGGTTTTACACATCCGTGCGGCCCGAACCTGGGTAAAAACACCCCATGTGCAGCTCACTAGACCGGCTCTTTGTTGCAGCACGCTCCCTCGCCGAACCGAAAGGGGCCCCACAGTCCCATAGGTGTTCGTTCCCCACGACAGACAGAGTACCAGAAAAGGCCTCCAGATAGGATTTTGGAAGAACAGAGACTTGCGGCGGTAGAAAAATGTGTTTTGGGTGGCTCTCTGTTGGTTTGGGGGTAACTAAGGATATGTAGAAATCGAATTAGGTAAGAAGGTGCCACGAGGGGGCCCTGATGACTTGTTGGCACCTCATGGATCTTCTGGCCTCCTCTCAAAGCGTCATATGTCTCTTCTGGTCCATAAATAACCCCCATAATTTTTTATCCAATTTGGACTCCGTTTGGTATTGATTTTTTGGAAAGTCAAAATACAGGAACTAGCACTAGGCACTGAGTTAATAGGCTAGTCCCAAAAATGATATAAAATAGCATATAATTGCATATAGAGTATTCAAGATCAGTAATATAATAGCATGAAATAACAAAAAAATTATAGATACGGCGTACACGTATCAGCATCCCCAAGTTTAATTCCTGCTCATCTCGAGTAGGTAATTGAAAAAAAACTAATTTTTCATGTGGCATGCTACACAACATGTAATCTCTTTCAGGTGTAGATAATAAGAAATGATTAATCGGTTAATGTAACCATAGTAATATCCATGAACATAAGAAGCATAATCATTACTGATTCAAAATATACAATCATTAAAGAATGTTATCCCTACTCATTTTATTATATTAAGCATGTCATGACTCCGTCTTCACCACATTAGTATAAATCATGAGCACCCTGGTGTCAAACACAGCAATTAGATCATACTTCTAACGGGCTTTAGCATTTTCAGCTTCACACAATACATGAGTGTGATCCATGGATATAGCATATGAGTGGAATAGAATATGGCGGTAAATATAAAAGGAGTAAAAAGGTGGGAAATTCTCACATCAACTAGGCAGACCAACGGGATATGTACATGCCCATCAATCGATATCGATGCGAGGAGTAGGGATTGCCATGCAACGGATGCACTAGAGCTGAGAGTGAGAGTGCGTATATACATAGACTCACATTAGTCATAAAGTACTTATATACTTATTTCAAATACTTATTAGCTCTCTCGAAGCAAATCACTACCACATGCCCCTTTGGAGGAGGTTGGGAGGAGTTAACCATCACGCGCCCCTCATTCGAACAACATGATATGATTTCATTTCAAACAGAAAAATGCTCACACCTCATCACCATGTCATGACCAATATTTAGGTTATAAGTAAATGACTAACTTTAATATCCTTTCATATTACTACATCAATATAATTAACCCATGTTTCATCTTTGGTGAGCTACATGAAAGTTTTTATTATATCCCCCTTGAATACCTATCCTTTTCTGGAATAGTCTTATGGCACATGCAAATTACAATTCCTTATGCCTTATAATCTCAAAAATATTTAATTTAACCATTAAGTTCATCTCTTTCTATAAAATATGACAGCCGCTGTGCTTTAAAAAGATATAAGTGAAGCACTAAAGTAACTACCTAGCTAAAAAGATATAAGTGAAGCACATAGAGTATTCTAACAAATTGTGATGAAGATGTGTCTCTCATAAAGTGTTTATAGCAAACTATTATTTTGGTAAAAAAGTAAAATGTAATATAATACGCGACACTCTAAGCAAAACTCAAATCATGTGATGAATAACAATATAGCTCCAAGTGATATATCGATAGATTGGAGATGAAAGAGGGGATGTCTTTCACGGCATCTCCAAGCTTAGACACTTGGGTATTCCTTGAATATTACCTTAGGGCGCTTCGGGCATCCCCAGTATTAGGATCTTTCCGCCCCTTATTCCTTCACCCATCGTTGTCTCACCCAAAACTTAAAAACTTCAGCACACAAAACAGAACAAATTCTCGTGAGATCCGTTAGTAAAATAGACATATCAAATACTTTAGGTACTGCTATGAATTGATTCATATTTCATTATTTCATAATAGTCATTGTATTTGAACTTCTCCATGACTTATACCCCCCTGATATAATCCATAGCATCATCAAAACAAGCAAACAATTCAAGCAAAACATAATCTGTCTAAAATAGAACAGTCTGTAGTGATCTGTACTAAAACCATATTTCTGTAACTCCAAAAATTCTGAAAAATTAGGAAAACCTCGGTAATTTGTACAACAATACTTTGTAAAAAACCAGATAAAAATAATCTCCAGTAAAATCATAGAAATTCCACACTTAGCGTAAAAGTTTCTGTTTTGCACAAAATTGATTATACTATCATCCAAGTGATCTCAAAGGCTTTACTTGGAACAAACACTAATTTAAACATACATACACAACCATTACGGTGATTATACTATCATCCAAGTGATGTCAAAGGCTTTACTTGGAACAAACACTAATTTAAACATAAATACACAACCATTACGGTAGAAAAAATTGCGTGAACTCATACTAAAAAGAAGCAAAAGAAAAAAAAATAAGATAACTATTGGGTTGCCTCCCAACAAGCGTTGTTGTTTTATGCCTCTAGCTAGGCATAATGCATTATTTCAAGTATTGTCATCCGTCAAATTAGTTCTATAGGTGGCCCTCATAATAGATTCATATGTTGGTTCAATTATCTTTCTAGGGAAGTATTCCATCCCTTTATTTAATGGGAACTGGAATTTTATATTCTATTGTTTCAATAATATCACCTATAGTTCATAGAAAAGGCCTACCAAGTATTATAGGACAAGACATATTACATTCAATATCAAGCACAATGAAATCTATAGGCACATAATTTCTATTAGCAAGAGTAATCACATCATTTATTCTACCCAATGCTTTCTTAATAGTAAATGCATGTTAACGGAACATTCGTTTATATTGATGAGACCTAGCACATCAAATAAAGATTTAGATATAGTAGAAAGACTGGCACCTAGGTCACACATAGCGTTGAGTTCATAATCTTTAAGCTATATTTTAATAGTAGGTTCCCATTCATCATGCAATTTCCTAGGTATTGAAACCTCTAGTTCAAGCCTCTCTTCAAGAGCTTTTATCATAAGTTCCATAATGTGTTTAGTAAAATTTTATTTTGTTTGTAAGCATTAGGTAAACTTATCATGGATTGTAACAAGGAAATATATTCAACCAAAGAACAACTTTCATAATTAAAGACCGTGTAATCCAAAGTAGTGGGCACATCACTATGTAAAGTTTTGACCTCTCCAAACCCACTTTTTTAAATTTTATCATTAAGATCATCACTCTCCGAACTGTTGGGATGCCTTCTAGCTAAAGTTGACCTTTTTCATCAAGTTTCATCTTACTGAACAAAATTCAATGGGTGAAACATCTATCATTTTAATATCTTCGTCATTATTACGATAAAAATCGGGAGGAATAACCTTTTCTAGGAACTCTCGCTTAGCTCTCAACCTAGCAGTCCTCTCCTTACTTTCATTAATAGATATTTTGATGGATTTAATAGACTCATTAATATCATGTTTGGGGGGCAAAGTTTTACTTTTAAGAGTGCAACATCATGAGCAATCATATCCATGTTTCTAGCCATATCATCAACTTTATGTAGTTTTTCATCTACCATAGTATTGAAAATCTTTTGAGAACTAATAAAAAAAATGGTGTTCTCAAGATCAGAGGGTATAGTATTATTATTGTTGGAAGAAATACCATAGGAATTACCATAATCATTAGAGGAATTATCGCGATACGGTCTAGGATTGAAATTCCCTCTATAACAACTGTTGTTGAAATTAATTCTATAGACAAAACTCACATCAATCGCATTATTATTTTGCTCAATAAAAGTAGTTAGTTGCACATCATTGGGATCAACATGAGCATTTTTACTACAAACATATTCAAAAGAGAATCCAACTTATCACTTAGCGTAGTAATTTCTTCAACATAATTTAGCTTCTTACCGGTTGGAGCTCGTTCGGTGTGCCATTGAGAATAATTTGTCATAATATTATCTAGTAGTTTTTTTAGCATATCCCGATGTAATTTCCACAAAGGTACCACCTGCAGCAGAATCTAGAAGATTTCTTGGCACAAAGTTTAATCCCGCATAGAAATTTTGTATTATCATCCATAAACTTAAGCCATGAGTGGGACAATTTCTTATCATTAATTTCATTGTGTCCCAAGCTTGTGCGGCATGTTCTTCCTCATGTTGTTTTAATTCATAATTTTATTTTTGAGAAATATAATCTTAGCAGGAGGAATATACTTAGCAATAAAAGCATCCTTACACTTATCCAAAGTTCCAATACTATTATGAGTCAAGAATGAAAACCAAGTTTTAGCTTTATCTCTTAGTGTGAAAGGAACTAATTTCAACTTAACCTCATCATTGTCCACATCCGTTTTCTTTTGGATATCACATAATTCAACGAAGGTATCAATGTGTGAAGCAGCATCCTCATTAGGACTTCCACCAAATTGTTCTTTCATAACAAGATTTAGCAAATAGGCATTTATATCAAAACCTCCCACACTATTGGTGGGTGGTATTGGAGTACTAATAAAATCATTGTTATTAATATTTGAAAAGTCACACAATCTGGTATATTCTTGAGACATAGCGACAAAGTAAGAAAATTAACAAGCAACACTAGTGCAGGAAGGTCCTAAGCAAATGGTTTTTAACCCCTTTCAGTGACGTAGTTTCAAACTGACATCTTGCTTGTGTGGGTGATAGGAGGCCATCATATACGCTACCAAACTATTTGTGATTAGGGGGTACATCCCACAGAGTTCGACACAAAAAATGTTTCCAATTGGAATAGCATCACACACGATTGTTTGAAGAAAATTGCATGTAATGCGTGATTCATTACACACGATTAAAAATAAAAAACCGCATTTGACGTAAATGCCATCACACACAATTGGATCCCAAAAACTGTATGCAATGCGAGATCTTAACGACGTGTTAATTTAGTCCTAAAATCAGCTAGACACTCATCAATTTACTATGATCATCTTCTGATAATCAAACATAACACAAAAATGCACATTCAAAATTCATTATATGATTTCTTTTCAAGCTTTGTCATATTCAAAACGGTCCTTAAAGTTGCAAATATTATCCACCTATGCCACCTATAAGTAATAAAAAAACGTTTCACAAACAGGAATCTCGGACTGGGCCGGCCCAGTAGGAACCTTCTATACTGCGATGTGCGCGCTAGGAAACGACACATGTACGCGCGACCTGTTTTTGAATTTCGTTTATAATTTCCGTTTTTTCTTTCCCATCAT
Organism: Hordeum marinum; assembly: GCA_022496015.1. Lineage (NCBI taxonomy): Eukaryota > Viridiplantae > Streptophyta > Magnoliopsida > Poales > Poaceae > Hordeum > Hordeum marinum. The sequence continues at coordinate 195,541,458 of CM039672.1, read as the reverse complement.
TATTTTTATACACATTCAATAATTTGGGAATTCAAAAAAATCTAGAATTAAAAAAATAAGAATTTTATAATAAAATGTTTAACAATTCATAAATCATTGTAGATTCAGAAAATGTTGTGATTTTTTTAAAACATTCAACATTTTTTTTCAGGAAATAAAAAAGTCTATGATTTTTTAAAAATTTAGTGTATTAAAAAATGTTAATGACTTGAAAAAAGTTCGCCAATTCAAAAAACGTTCATGAATTTCAAAATATCAAAAAAATGTAAAGACTCTTTGTAAATTAAAAAGTGTTTTGTTGATTCATAAAATATTCAATGATTTAAAACATATCATGCATTTAAAAAATGTTCATTGATTTCGAAAATTGTTCCAAAATTTTCAAAAAAATCATCGATTCTAGAAATGTTCACCGAATGAAGGGAAAATATTTTCAAAACTGTTCACATTTAAAAAATATATTTGTAAATTAAGAAAATGTTCATGAATTAAAAACATATTCATGACTTGAGAAAATGTTCCCGAATTATGTTCACGATCTCAAATAAGTTTACGATTTTTAAAAAATGTCCTTGATTTTCAAATATTGTTCATAATTTCAAAATACAAAATAAGAGCGATAGTGTATCTCGATGATGCAGTAAAATGTGGTCATTGCCATTTGCGCCGGCCCATGCATGAGCAACCTGTTTTTAAAATTGTGTTTGTCTTTTCCTTCATTGTTTGTTTACTTTAAATAATTTGAGAACTCAAAATAGATTCGAAAATTACAAAGTGAGAACTTTCAAATAAAATGTCTAATAATTCATAAATGTTTGTGGATTCAGAAAATGTTTACGATTTAAAAAAATGTTTGCATATTTAAGAAATGTTCACAAATTTTTAAACAAATGTTTGGAAATATCACAAAACTTTCATGATTCTTTTTTAAGTTCAAGTATTAAAAATGGTAACGAAGCCTTAGAGATCATTAGATAAATGGAGAATAAAAAGAGCATATTTACACATGAAATAAGGAAGGAAAGAGGACTAACGGTTTCCATATGTGGGTGGGCTGTTTTAACGGATTCATGAGACATGCATGTATCCTTTATAATTTGAGGACACTGACTTGACAGAAACAAGGAAAGAGGAAAGGCTATGATGTGCCGCAGTTTTTATCGTGAAAACAATGAAAAAAATCGTGACGGGAGATCTATAGAAGTCGGGACGAACAATGTGTATCTCCTGGCCAATCTGTTTCACGTGACATGCATATGAGCAGGGATAGCCACAAACATTGAAGGCGGCTTGAATGAGCGATGATGATGACGGCCACGCTCGCCACACATGACCGACGCTGCTCCGGTCATGCTCGCGTGCTTGTCCCGACCATTCTATCAGCTGCTACCAAGCTGTCCCCGGCGACCCTCACCTATTGCTATCACTGACTCCGTGATGAGGAAGAAGTGTCAATACGACTGCTCCCTGATGTGGCTATCATGCTTCAGCTGTAGATCCCAACCAACAAGACAAACTCAACTCATCGTAGATATGTTAATTATCATATCAACTCTTATCTCGTCTTTATTTTGCGGGCAACCTATTTCCTCCTTTTATTATGTGTGCTAATCATCTATTTGTCCTCGATGAAATTACTTGATGTTTGTCGTATAAATGAATGCATAATGCTAATACCAAACAAGCCAATAATTTCTTGGATTTCTAGCTATGTAACACTATTTTTTTAGGATTGTGCATAACGCTATTGACTATAGCAAAACGTGTGCATGCCATGAATCGCTAGAACCTCTGTGTGTGCTTATAAAGATCAGAGTTCAGAGATGCATGCATGCATCGATCTGTGGATTACTATATCCTTTCTTCATATTTTGGCCAGTCAAAATTGCATTGATATGATGCAAGAAGATACATCGACATGGCCGATCATCGGATGCATAATGCTATGATGCAATGACATTCCTTTGTGAAGTACTCCATTAGAGAGTAAAGTATAAGCCACATAGTCAGGTAAATTTAATTCTCATATTAAATGAATCCGCTCTATACACAAGATAAGGGGAAGGGGAAGGTGAGGGAGCTCCATTAGAGGTTTCTTATATATATGTTAATTATCATGGAGCAATCTTCCAATTTCAGCTCTGTTTTTAACAAGGATGTCCTGTTGTAATTCATGTGGTGTTGTTTTCAATTGTTTCTTGACCAGGGCGGCAAATTCAGTAGGGTTATATATTCTAATGCATAAATTCTTAAGTGGCCTCAAAAATTTAGCTGTCATGATGCATTGCATATATACAGTAAGGGTGGTATAGCTCCTGAGGTAAACATTGTCTTGCACACAATGATTATTCGAGATTATCATTTTCTCATGTATGGTTTCATATTTTTGATAAATTTAGATTATCGACTTGTGACCGCCGAATTATAGATACACTTTTTTACCTATAGTTTCAAACAAAAATTCTATACCATAAACTGTTGAGAAATTAGTGTTTAAAGTACGCCAAGCATATGCGCTCCACAACCAAAACAGCCCTCCCGCCTTCTATCTACAATTCGGCACTCACAAGGTGATTTGAACGTGAACAAATGGCTTAAGGGCAATTAATTTTTTTCCTCCTGTTACAACGCACGTGCATGTTTACTACTATCATACAAAAGTACAAACGTACTATCTCACATCACACGACAACCAACACATACAACTAGCAATCACATCTAATTGCGTTGTAAAGCTTCATCAGCCTCTTGTTCATCAATGACATCAACTCCCAAACCTTCTCAGATTTCTTTTTGTATCTCATCCTCAAAAACCAAGAGGAAAAGGTGACAAGGTCAAAAAAAATCATTACACAGAGCAGTTATTCGGTGCCCAGGCTCATCTTGCAGCTTTGATGTATAAAAACTTCAAACAAATACTAAAAAAATCAAATTGTTTGCATGGTAGACAATTTGGTGCGGGAGGTGCGCTTTAAAGTTCAGATCATGTGGACATCTGAGTGTCCCTCGGCAAAAAAGACAAATTTGATGCCTGTAAAAATGTTTACTGTTCATGTATTGTTTTGACCCAATTTGTCTATTTTGCTAACAGCTACTCATATGTCCAAATGGACTGAACATTGGAGCGTACCTCACGCACTAAATTATCTACCATGCAATTATGATTTTTTTATATTACATACTTAAGTACCCTACTTGAAAATAGTTCTTACACTAGTTATGCATGATTTTTTTCTCAAAATGTATTGCAAGAGAAAAATAGAGCTTCACGAGAGAAATTTTGTGATTAGTTTGATGTCTTGAGGAATCTTGATGGATGAAAGAGAATCAAGAATCAATTAGATGGCTAGGGATATCATACTTAAACATAGAAAAAATAAGATTAGATTAGTACTATCCTGCAGGCTAGTTAGCATAGCAGGCAGCCTAGTGGATGGATTATTGGAAAGAGACGCATGGGAAGCTAGCTTACATGGCCATGAATTGTGCCTCCATGACGCTGCCTCTCGGGATGCGGAACTTGTTGAAGTAGTTGTGCCATCGGATAGAGATCTCGGAGCTATACGGCCGCTTCCTGCTCGTGCTCACATATACGCCCGACGACGAGCCTCATGATGTCCATGGCACTCGCTCGCGCATGACCGGCGGACGCCGAGCGCCCCCCACCCCACCGTATTGTGCTCCTAGTCGGAGTGTGGAGCAGGTGCCGTCTGCCTTGCTGGCCATGGCATGGAAAAATGTGTGTCATGTCCGTGATTCTACAAGATGTTGAATTGATGCTAGTTAGATATATGTGTGGATGTGATAGAGTACGTGGTGAAGAAATAAGGCCATGTGCTATTTGGATCGGAGCCATGGGTTGCCCAATCAAAATTTTGACGTTGACCAACGCGTTGGTGCACGTTTGGATCAGTTCCAAATATTTGTCTCTTTTCCCCAGCCCATCAGCTCTCCCCGTTGATTATGTAGCCAAAATATTGGTGAGACCGTGATGGTTGAATTGTTCGTGAGACCGTGATGGTTGAATTGTTCGCCAATCTTTTTGGCATGCCGATGGTTGGCAATATACCGTGCATAACTCGAGCCAGGTCGGGCCTCGAACCGGACCAAATAAAAAAACCGGTGTTAAAATCCCAGGCATGAACCCGACCTGACCCGATCGTCAGACCTAAATATTGGGCCCAAACCCAACCCGAGCTTGAAGAAGCCCGACAAGGTCCGACCCGACTGCGGCTTAATTTTGTTTTTTCATAGGTCCGAGCCCGGTCTGACCTGACCATCGGGCTCAACTTCCCAGTCCGATGGCATAGATAGGCCCCGCCCGGCCCGGAATTTTCAGGCCATCCGGGCCGGGTTGCCCACGACCAGGTATAGTTGGCAGTCCCGGGACGGATCAGATCGGGCCGGGCGGGTCGGGCTGCCCATGGCCAAGTATAGTTGGCAGGGCCACCATGGGCAGCAACCAAACAGGCCCTCTCCGAGTCAAGGAGAAGACCGAATGCATCTAAAACGGGCTGGATTGTTGCAGGCGATGCCACGTCTGGGATCGCTAACACTTTTTCCCTCACGTTAGGGTTTACTCCTCTTGGTGGCGATTTAGCCACCGTTGAGATTGCTTCTTCCCTCCTGTCGATCTGCTCTAGGGAATCAATTCGGGCTGATTCAGGGGTGTTCCTCATAACACCGCCTGGCCTTGGTCGTGTTCTCCTCACTGCAGTCGCCTCGGGCTAGGGTTTCCCTGATATACCCGGTTTAGAGATGAGATCGGGTAAGAGGTAGAAGATGGCTGCGGAAACTGGGGACAGTCCGGCTACGGCCAGAGGCTCTACGTTTGCGACAAAGATAGAGAGGTTGATGGAGGAGCTCGAGCTCCAGGAGGATGACATGGATGACGTAGTGGACGATGAGACCGTTGTCCCGAAGGATGCTGGAAGATGGAGGGCAGTGGCCCGAGTGCATATTGACAGAACTTACAACCATGGTTGGTTCTTTCGGAATATGCGAGCTGCATGGAATCTCGCTCAATCGGTGAACTTCAGGCCGCTTGAACCAAACCTGTACACCCTGCAGTTCAATTGCTTGAGATATTGGGAAAGAGTCATGCAAGAGGGGCCCTGGAACTTCTGGGAAACGTTGTCATAATTACCCCTTATGGTGGAATAACCCAACCAACCAAGGTCAAGCTTGATACTATGGATATTTGGATTCAGATCCATGATGTTTCGGAACTATATGAACACTTGGTGCCTTCATTAACTGCTAAAGTGGGAAAAGTATTGCTTGCGGAGAATGCATCCTATGATTTTGCGGGCAATTTTTACCACGTATGGGTCAACATCAATGTCTATAAGCCTCTGAAGAACGCCGACTAATCAGAGGCAAGGAGAGGCAGATCTATAGGATCAAATACGAGCACCTCTCGGATTGGTGCGCGGTATGTGGACATTTGGGTCATGTCTATAAAGAGCATGGGGATGGAATTCACCCAAAATCAGCATTAGTGTTCAAAGATCTCCGTGCGTCTTGGGCGATGAGGGTTGGTCGTGGTCCTGGTGGGGGACGAGGTCGCTGTGAAGGAGGAAGAGGGGGCCGCTCGGGCAACCATGATGCTGGGAAGGAGTCCTTTGGGGACGACCACTACAAAGAGGATGAAGAGCAGGGGGAAACCGCGGCTGTTATGATGACGGATGATCCTAGAAGGAAGAGGGCAGAAAGGACCGAGTTGCGATCCAGTACCAACGCGGGACAAGGAGAGCAAGATAAAGATCTTCAAGGCAATGAACTGGCTATAGACCCAATGGGCAACAATGTGATCAATCCACCACCGACTAGAGATCCGAAGCGCACAAGAACAGGAGAAGTGGATGGAGATTCTAAGAAAAACCTAGTGAAGAATTTGGCGGGCACCTTCGAGGAGCGCCGCCTGGACCAATGAGTGCTTTATGTTGGAACTGACGCGGTGTGGGCAACGCCGCGATAGTCCAAGAACTTCGCAAGTTCATGAGGAAGTTTGCCCCTACCCTCTTATGCATTGTTGAAACACGGATTGGAGGAGCGAGGGTAGAATCTTTAGCAAGTATGTTGGGTTATGATAAATCATATGCAGTTGATAGTCAATGTAGAAGTGGTGGTTTAGGTTTGTTTTGGAATAACGAAATAAAGATCAAAGTTTTGGGTTACTCTTGTTATCATCTTGATGTGTCCATTGAGGAACCTGGACAGGATATGTGGAGAATGACGTGCCTATATGGAGAGTCCCAGACTCACTTGCGGCATCAGACTTGGACAGTGTTAAAAAACATAAGCACTTTGAGCTCGTTGCCTTGGTTATGTATAGGTGATTTCAACGAGGTGTTACGTCCGAATGAGCATGAGGGGATTGGACAACGCAGCAATGCTCAAGTCCAGGCTTTTCGAGAAACCATGGATGTATGCATGTTGATGAACATTGGATACAAAGGGAGGTTTTGGACCTTTGAGAAGAAGGTGGCCGGAGGTACCTGTAGGAAATAGTCAGATCGGATTTGATGAAAAGGGTCCTTATGAAGGGTAAATAGCAATTGGCATATCACGTTGTGGTTTTGGCATATGTAAGAAACGTTCTTGCTAGAAACCTATAGCAGCCACGTAAAAACTTGCAACTACAAATTAGAGGACGTCTAACTTGTTTTTGCAGCATATGCCTTGTGATGTGATATGGCCAAAGGATGTGATGAGATGCATTGTGATGTATGAGATTGATCATGTTCTTGTAATAGGATTCACGACTTGCATGTCGATGAGTATGACAATCGGCATGAGCCATAGGAGTTGTCTTTTTTTATTGTATGACCTGCGTGTCAATCATATACGCCATGTAATTACTTTATTTTATTGCTAATCGTTAGCCATAGTAATAGAAGTAATAGTTGGGGAGAAAACTTCATGAAGACACATGATGGAGATCATGATGATGAAGATCATGGTGTCATGCCAGTGGCAGTGATGATCATGGTGCCCTAGAGATGGAGATCAAAGGAGCAAGATGATATTGGCCATATCATGTCACTATGTTGATTGCATGTGATGTTTATCATGTTTACATCTTATTTGCTTAGAACAACGGTAGTAAATAAGATGATCTCTCAATAAAATTTCAAGAAATGTGTTCACCCTAACTATGCACCGTTGCTAAGGATCGTTGTTCCGAAGCACCACGTGATGATCGGGTGTGATAGGTTCTAACGTTTGCATACAACGGGTGTAAGCCAGATTTACACACACGATACACTTAGGTTGACTTGACGAGCCTAGCATGTACAGACATGGCCTCGAAACACGCAAGACCGAAAGGTCAAACATGAGTCGTATAGAAGATACAATCAACATGGAGATGTTCACCATGGATGACTAGTCCGTATCACGTGATGATCAGACACAGGCTAGTCGACGTGGATCATGTGTCACTTGGATGACTAGAGAGGTGTCTATCTAAGTGGGAGTTCATTAAATAATTTGATTATGTGAACTTAATTATCATGAACTTAGTCTAAAATTATCTTTACAATCTATATTGTAGATCCAATGGCCAACGCTAATGTCACCCTCAACTTCAACACGTTCCTAGAGAAAACCAAGCTGAAAGACGATGGAAGCAACTATGCAGACTGGGTCCGTAGCTTGAGGATCATCCTCATAGCTTCCAAGAGATTGTATGCCCTTGATGCACTGCTAGGTGACCCACCCATTTTCCCAGCGGACCAAGACGTTACGAACGCTTGGCAGTCACGCTGTGATGATTACTCCCTCGTTCAGTGCGGCATGCTTTACAGTTTAGAACCGAGGCTCCAAAAGCGTTTTGAGCAACACGGAGCATATGAGATGTTCCAAGAGCTAAAACTAGTTTTCCAAGCTCATGCCCGGGTCGAGAGATACGATGTCTCCGACAAGTTCTTCAGCTGTAAGATGGAGGAGAATAGTTCTGTCAGTGAGCACATACTCAAAATGTCTGGGTTGCACAACTGCTTGACTCAGCTGAGAGTTAATCTCCCGGATGACTCGGTCGTTGACAGAATCCTCCAGTTGCTCCCACCTAGATACAAGAGCTTTGTGATGAACTACAACATGCAGGGTATGGAGAAGTCCATTCCTGAGTTGTACTCGATGTTGAAATCAGCGGAGGTCGAGATCAAAAAGGAGCATCAAGTGTTGATGGTGAATAAGACCACTAGTTTCAAGAAAGGCAAGGGTAAGAAAAACTTCAAGAACGAGGGCAAAGCTGTTGCCGCGCCCGGTAAGCAGGTTGCCGGGAAGAAGAACAAGAATGGACCCAAGCCTGAGACTGAGTGCTTTTATTGCAAGGGTACCGGTCATTGGAAGCGGAACTGCCCCAAGTACTTAGCAGATAAGAAGGTCGGCAACGTTAAAGGTATATGTGATATACTTGTTATTGATGTGTACCTTACCGGCGCTCGTAGTAGCTCCTGCGTATTTGATACCGGTGCAGTTGCTCACATTTGTAACTCCAAGCAGGAGTTGCGGAATAAGCGGAGACTGGCAAAGGACGAGGTGACGATGCGCGTCGGGAATGGTTCCAAGGTCGATGTGATCGCCATCGGCACGCTACCTCTACATCTACCTTCGGGATTAGTTTTAAACCTCAATAATTGTTATTTAGTACCAGCTTTGAGCATGAACATTGTATCTGGATCTCGCTTGATGCGAGATGGCTCCTCATTTAAATTTGAGAATAATGTTGTTCATAGTGTGGGTACCAAAAAGTGTAAGGTTGATAACGATAGTCCCACTTACATGTGGCACCGCTGCCTTGGTCATATTGGTGTCAAACGCATGAAGAAACTCCATGCTGATGGACTTTTGGAGTCTATTGATTTTGAATCATTAGACACGTGCGAACCATGCCTCATGGACAAGATGAACAAGACTCCGTTCTCCGGAACAATGGAGCGAGCAACTGACTTGTTGGAAATAATACATACCGATGTATGTGGTCCAATGAGTGTCGAGGCTCACGGTGGCTACCGTTATGTTTTCACCCTCACTGATGACTTGAGCAGATATGGGTATGTCTACTTAATGAAACACAAGTCTGAAACCTTTGAAAGGTTCAAGGAATTTCAGAGTGAGGTAGAGAATCAACGTGACAGGAAAATAAAGTGCCTACGATTTGATCGTGGTGGAGAATATTTAAGTCACGAGTTTGGCACGCACCTAAGGAAATGTGGAATTGTTTCACAACTCACGCCGCCTAGCACACCTCAGCGAAATGGTGTGTCTGAACGTCGTAATCGCACTCTATTGGATATGGTGCGATCTATGATGTCTCTTACCGACTTACCGCTATCATTTTGGGGATATGCATTAGAGACTGTCGCATTCACTTTAAATAGGGCACCGTCAAAGTCCGTTGAGACGATACCGTATGAATTATGGTTTGGAAAGAAACCTAAGCTGTCGTCTCTACAAGTTTGGGGATGCGATGCTTATGTGAAGAAACTTCAACCTCAGAAGCTCGAACCCAAAGCGAAAAAGTGTGTCTTCATAGGATACCCCAAGGAAACTATTGGGTATACCTTCTACCTCAGATCCGAAGGCAAAGTCTTTGTTGCCAAGAATGGAACCTTTCTAGAGAAAGAATTTCTCTCGAAAGAAGTAAGTGGGAGGAAAATAGAACTTGATGAGGTAATTGTACCTCCACTCGAACCGGAGAGTAGCGCAACATAGGAAGTTGTTTCTCTGGAGCTTGCACCGTCTAGAGAGGAAGTTAATGATGATGATCATGAAACTTTAGATCAAGTTACTATTAAACGTCAAAGGTCCACTAGGACACGTTCCGCACCAGAGTGGTACAACAACCCTGTCCTGGAGATCATGTTGTTGGACAACGGTGAACCTTCAAACTATGAAGAAGCGATGGCAGGCCCGAATTCCAACAAATGGCTTGACGCCATGAAATCCGAGATAGGATCCATGTATGGGAACAAAGTATGGACTTTGGTGGACTTGCCTGATGATAAGAGAGCCATAGAAAATAAATGGATCTTTAAGAAGAAGAGTGACGCGGATGGTAATGTGACTATCTATAAGGCTCAGCTTGTCGCTAAGGGTTATCGACAAGTTCAAGGAGTTGACTACGATGAGACTTTCTCACCCATAGCGATGCTGAAGTCCGTCTGAATCATGTTAGCAATTGCCGCATTTTATGATAATGAGATCTGGCAAATGGACGTCAAAACGACATTCCTTAATGGCTTCCTTAAGGAAGAACTTTATATGATGTAGCCAGAAGGTTTTGTCGATCCTAAATATGCTAACATGGTATGCAAGCTCCAACGGTCCATCTATGGGCTGGTGCAAGCATATCGGAATTGGAACATTCGCTTTAATGAGGTGATTAAAGCGTTTGGGTTTATACAGGTTTATGGAGAACCCTGTATTTACAAGAAAGTGAGTGGGAGCTCTATAGCATTTCTCATATTATATGTGGATGACATATTGTTGATGGGAAATGATATAGAACTTTTGGAAAGCATAAAGGCCTACTTGAATAAGTGTTTTTCAATGAAGGACCTTGGAGAATCTGTTTACATATTAGGCATAAAAATCTATAGAGATAGATCGAGACGCCTCATAGGCCTTTCACAAAGCACATACCTTGACAAGATATTGAAGAAGTTCAATATGGATCAGTCCAAGAAGGGATTCTTGCCTATGTTACAGGGTGTAAGATTGAGTACGACTTAATGTCCGACCACGACAAAGGATAGAGAAGAGATGAGTGTCATCCCCTATGCTTCAGCCATAGGCTCTATTATGTATGCCATGCTGTGTACCAGACCTGATGTGAACCTTGTCATAAGTATGGTAGGGAGGTACCATAGTGATCCCGGAGCGGAACACTGGACATCGGTCAAGAATATCCTGAAGTAACTAAAAAGGACCAAGGACATGTTTCTCGTATATGGAGGTGCCGAAGAGCTCGTCGTAAAGGGTTACGTCGATGCTAGCTTCGACATAGATCCGGATGACTCCAAGTCACAAACCGGATCGTGTATATTTTGAACGGAGGGGCAGTCAGTTGGTGCAACAACAAGCAAAGCGTCGTGGCGGCATCTACATGTGAAGCGGAGTATATAGCTGCTTTGGAAGCAACAAAGGAAGGAGTCTGGATGAAGGAGTTCATCACCGACCTACGAGTAATTCCCATTGCTTCGGGCCCGATGACTCTATTCTGTGACAACACTGGAGCTATTGCCCTTGCCAAGGAGCCCAGGTTTCACAAGAAGACAAGACACATCAAGCGCCGCTTCAACTCCATCCGTGATTACATTCAGGAGGGAGATATAGATATTTGTAAAGTACATACGGATTTGAATGTCGCAGATCTGTTGACTAAACCTCTCTCACGAGCAAAACATGATCAACACCAGAACTCTATGGGTGTTCGATTCATCACAATGTAACTAGATTATTGACTCTAGTGCAAGTGGGAGACTGTTGGAAATATGCCCTAGAGGCAATAATAAAATGTGTGAATACATAGACCACAACATGTCCCTAGTGAGCCTCTAGTTGGCTAGCTCGTTGATCAATAGATGGTCACGGTTTCATGACCATGGACATTGGATGTCATTGATAACAAGATCACATCATTAGGAGAATGATGTGATGGACAAGACCCAATCTTAAGCATAGCACAAGATCGTGTAGTTCGTCTGCTAAAGCTTTTCCAATGTCAATTATCATTTCCTTAGACCATGAGATTGTGCAACTCTCGGATACCACAGGAATGCTTTGGGTGTGACAAACGTCACAACGTAACTGGGTGGCTATAAAGGTGCACTACGGGTATCTCCGAAAGTGTCTGTTGGGTTGGTACGAATCGAGACAGGGATTTGTCACTCCGTGTGATGGAGAGGTATCTCTGGGCCCACTCGGTAAGGCATCATCATAACGAGCTCAATGTGACTAAGGAGTTAGCCACGGGATGATGTGTTACGGAACGAGTAAAGAGACTTGTCGGTAACGAGATTGAACAAGGTATAGGGATACCGACGATCGAATCTTGGGCAAGTATCATACCGGTAGACAAAGGGAATTGTATACGGGATTGATTGAATCCCTGACATCGTGGTTCATCCGATGAGATCATCGTGGATCATGTGGGAGCCAACATGCGTATCCAGATCCCGCTGTTGGTTATTAACCGGAGAGGTGTCTCGGTCATGTCTACGTGTCTCCCGAACCCGTAGGGTCTACACACTTAAGGTTCGATGACGCTAGGGTTATAGGGAAATAGTGTATGTGGTTACCGAAGGTTGTTTGGAGTCCCGGATGAGATCTCGGACGTCACGAGGAGTTCCAGAATGGTCCGGAGGTAAATAATGATACATAGGAAGTGAGGATTTGGTCACCGGAAGTGTTTCAGGAATTACCAGTAACGTACCGGGACCACCGAAAGGGTTCCGGGGGTCCACCAAGTGGGGCCACTTGCACCAGAGGGCTGCATGGTCCGCAAGTGGGAGGGAACCAGCCCCTAGGTGGGCTGGTGTGCCCCCACAAGGGCCCAAGGCGCAGCTGAAGGTGGGAGGGGGCAAACCCTAGGGCAGATGGGCCCTAAGGCCCACCCTAGGGCAGCCGCACCCCTCTCCCTGTGTTGCCGCCGGCCAGATGGGATCTGGGGGCTGCCGCACCACCCTAGGGTGGGAACCCTAGGGCGCAGACCTTCCTCCTCCTCCCCCTATATATAGTGGAGCCCTTGGGGCAGCCGGAGACACGCATCTCTCTCTCCCACGACGCAACCCTACACCTCCCTCTCCTCGTTCTTCGTAGTGCTTGGCGAAGCCCTGCCGGAGACCATGCAGCTCCACCGTCACCACGGTCATGCTACCGTAGCTCTCCCTCAACCTCTCTTTCCTCCTTGCTGGATCAAGGCGTAGGAGACGTCACCGGGCTGCACGTGTGTTGAATGCGGAGGCGCTGTTGTTCGGTGGTTAGATCGGATTCCACCGCGATCTGAATCGCTGCGAGTACGACTCCACCAACCGCGTTCCAGTAACGCTTCCGCTTTGTGATCTTCAAAGGTATGAAGATGCACTCTCCCCTTACTCGTTGTTGGTTTCTTCATAGATGGATCTTGGTGATCGTAGATTTTTTTTTTGATTTACTACTACGTCTCCCAACAGTACCTACACTAGACGCAGACTCGACAGAGCGCTGGTTAACTCCCAGTGGATGGTACGGTTCCCTTCAGCGAGCCTCGAACCATGCAACGGCGACTTCTGGTCATGGGCCAATTTTATTAGATCTGGCCGAGCGAAAGAGGCAACACCAGCAAGATCGTTTCGGTATGAGGCCATGTGGGAAAAACATGAAGGATTTGGGGGAACTGTGAGCACAGAATGGTCAGCATCAGGCCCGTGCATGAGCGTTCAGCAGTTGCACGATAAACTGGCTATTGTTTCCAGGGGGATCACTAAATGGAGTAGGAAGTCTTTTGGTGGTGTGAGAAGGGAAATAAAAGATCTAACAAGAAACTTGAGGAGCTCAGGGGGGACCCACAGCGCACGACACCATCGCATGTGGAGCTCAAGATTAATGAGAGATTGGTGGAGCTTTATCATCGAGAGGAGATTATGTGGAGGCAGCGGGCCCGGATTGAATGGCTTTCTCGGGCGAAAAAAACACAAAGTTTTTTCCATCTTTGGGCCAGTTTGAGAAGGAAGAAGAATATGATACGGGCTCTTGAGAATGCGTTGGGTGTGTGTCAATGATCCAGCTGAGCTGAGGCTGATGGTGAATGCCTTCTATCAGGACCTTTACACGTCAGAGGGTGTGCAAGGAGTAGACGAGGTGCTTGAACATGTCCCATGTAAGGTTACAACAGCGATGAACTTTGATCTTTGTGCTCCTTACTCAAGAGAGGAGGTCAAATCAGCACTCTTCCAGATTTTCCCAACAAAGGCTCCGGGTCCTGATGGCTTCCCTACTCAGCTCTACCAGGAACACTGGGATGTTTGTGGTGAGGATGTGACTAATATTGTTCTGAGGATTGTGAGAGGGGAGGAGAGCCCCGAATGCATTAATGAGACCATCTTGGTCCTCATCCCAAAGGTGAAGAACCCCACTCTCCTGTCACAATTTAGACCGATAAGCCTATGCAATGTTTTGTACAAAATAGCATCAAAGGTAGGGCCCAACAGGTTGAAGCAAGTACTACCAGATATAATATCTCATGATCAGTTAGCGTTTGTGCCAGGAAGATTGATAACGAACAACATAATTTTTGCCTATGAGTGCTTACATTCTATGAGGCGCAAAAAGTCAAAAAATAATAGCTTTTGTGCTCCGAAGTTGGATATGATGAAAGCATATGACATATTGGAGTGGGACTACTTGAGAGCCATCATGGGCAAGTTAGGGTTTGCACGTGTATGGATTGATACAGTCATGTCTATGATCTCCAGTGTATCTTTTTCAGTATTATTCAATGGGTAGAAACTTGAGAATTTCAAGCCATCAAGAGGACTTCGGCAGGGAGATCCAATCTCCCCTTACCTTTTCTTGATTGCAACAGAGGGCCTTTCGTGCCTCCTGAAATCAAGTTCTCAGTCATCATTGTTGGCAGGTATTAAGGTGGCACACACGGCACCAGCCGTTAACCATCTTGTATTTGCAGACGATGGGCTGTTGCTTTTCAAGGCTAGCGTGGAGGGTGCGGAGCAGGTATCAAACCTACCGGACACTTATTGTGGGGCTTCGGGCCAGAAAATAAACAATGCAAAGTCATCCATATTTTTTAGTAAAGGATGCCCTCAAACATTAAGAGATGGGGTGGACAGACTTCAGGTGCATAATGAGTCTCTCAGTGATCGTTACCTGGGCATGCCAATGGATGTGGGACACTCCAAGAATGGCACGTTCAAGTATTTGAGGGACAGAGTGTGGGAAGGTAAAAGGATGGATGGGAAAATTATTGTCTACAGCTGGGAATGAGGTGCTCATAAAAGCAGTGGCTCAGGCGATACCAGTCTACTCTATGTCCTGATTTAGGCTCCCTAGAGGGCTGTGTGAGAGTGTCACATCTATAATCCGACACTTCTGGTGGGGCAGCAAGAGAGGTAGAAGAAAACCAGCATGGGTTGCATGGGATACAATGACAATGCCTAAATATATGGGAGGCATGGGGTTCCGAGCTCTAGAACTATTTAGCTTGTTACTCTTGGCTAGGCAAGCATGGAGGGTGATGGATGATTTGGAGTCTTTGAGTGCAAATTTTTTGAAGGCAATCTATTTTCCAGACCGGTCTCTAATGGACGCATAGTTGGGATCTCATCCCTCGCAAATCTGGAGAGGTATACTTGATGGGAGAGATATAGTGGCACACGGCATTATTCGGCGGATAGTAGATGGAGAAGAGACATATATTTGGGATCATAATTGGATCCCAAGAGAGAGTTTCAAGAGGCCGATTACTTCTTTGGTACCGGACCCCCCTCGGCGGGTTGCAGAACTGATAGAATCAGTAACAGCTTCTTGCAGAGTACAACTCGTACGGGCTGTATTCACACCTGTTGATGCGGAGGCAATTCTACAGATACCGTTATGCACGCGACGGGTCTCGGACTTCTGGGCATGGAGTGAGGAGCCTCGTGGCAAGTTTTCTTTCAGTTCAACTTATCGTATGCTAGTCCGGACGAAGCTCATTAGGGAGGCATGGCTAGATGGTAGTGGGGGGGGGGCAACAAATATAGAAGCTGAAGGCACCGAGTGGAAGTCGCTGTGGAAGCTGCAGGTTTCATCTAAACTCAGTGTGTTCTTGTGGAGATTGGCAAAGAACTCTATCCTGTCGGGTGCGGTTTTACATCGACGAAACATGGCCACAACATCGTCATGCAGGTTATGTGGAGTTCATGACTCGTGGAGGCATGCATTATTGGATTGCCCTATGTCTCGAAGTACGTGGGCGTTATCAACTGAATCCATTTTGGACCAGCTGAGTATCAACCGGAATGAGTGCGCCAAGGAGTGGATATTTGCCATGGCCAGAGTATTACCGTCAGAGGATTTCGTCAGGTTTGTGACAACCCTATGAGCCATCTGGGGTGCGAGACACAAGGTGATATATGAAGATATCTTCAAAAGTCCGTTTGCAATTCATGGTTTTGTTAACACATATATGGGGGAGCTTCATCTTTTACTTCAGAAGAGCGAGTCCCATGGGGCCGCTGTTCCTAGGCGGACGGGATGGCTAGCTCCATCTGAACATTTTATGAAGCTTAATGTGGATGCAGCGGTGAGCAGAGGAGGAGATCATGGAGCGGTTGGCATAATCTGCAGGAGCAATGATGGATTTTTCTTAGGCGCGTTGGCCTATGTTTTCACAAATCAGGGTGACCCAGCAACTCTTGAAGCCCTAGCGACCAAGGAAGGCTTGGCTCTAGCACAAGACTTGAATTTGCACCGAATATATCTAGCATCAGATTGCCAGGGAGTGGTGACAGAAATCAAAACTGAAAGTGGTCTAGCCTACGGAGCTATCATAGAGGAGATTAAGTTGACAACTATTTCTTTTATTTTATGTAATATAGTTCATGAGTTTAGGAGCTCTAATAAAGAGGCTCACAATCTAGCGAAGCATGCATGAATCTTAGGGCCTGGTCGTCGAGTTTGGCTAGGTCAGCGTCAGGGTATTTTCTTCGTATCCGTAAACATTGTGACGAGTTAAATAAAAGCTTTGCGAGATTGCCTAAAAAAATCTAAAAAGAAAAAGAGGGAGGACCGAAAGGGATGGTTCAGTTGCGTTCGCTCGATCGAGCACCGGAGAAACAAGCCATGGAGAGCTCGCCGCCCACAATCACCGTCCAGGTGAAGTTCGCCGGCCGAACCATTCCGGTGGAACTCCCGACATCCGCCTCCACCGCGGAGCTGAAGCTCCTCCTTCAGCCGCTAACCAACGTTCTCCCCCGCGGCCAGAGACTCATCTGCAAAGGCACCGAATCCCAAACCCTTACCGCCTGAACGGGAATTTGCTTTGGGCTACCCCTTTTGCTGATTCTCTTACTTCCCTTGCGATTCCAGGAAAAGTTCTTGCCGACGCCGCGAGTCTGAGCTTGATGCAGGTGGGGGACGGATCCAAGGTCATGCTCATCGCTTCGCAGGGTCTTCATCAGGGGGTAAATAAATCACCCTGATCTTCTCTAATCTGTTCTATTATTTTCGTTCGTTCTCCCGTTATTTTCGTCAGATCTTTAGCAATGAACGTGCACATGTTCGATTTCAGTCATGAGCTTTTATGGTTACTCGAGATGAGACCTGATTTTTTTTTGGTTATGCTTAACGTTAGTAGGATGAGGAGCTTGATTTTCATTCATTCTTCAGTTTGATGCCCTCACTTTTGAATCATTGGGTTTTTCTGATGTTTGGGGGAAATTTCTGCCAAGTCATAGTTCCTGCCATGTCATCACGTGGCAATGCTAAAGTTTCATAAGGAGTCAATCATAAAAGCATGGTATACATGTTAACTACCGAGTAGTTTGTTACAATCAACTTACCTGTGCACTACTTTCCACAGGAAGGCCCCATCACTAAGAATAGTAGTGGTCTGGCACCAAGAGCAAAAAGAACCTCAAATGTTATGGATAATGAAACACTAAAACCGGAGATAATCAGCAAAAGCCGAGCGGAGCGCTGGAAAATAACTGGTGTCATTGCTTTATCTGGTTCCAGCTTGAAGGTATCTGATTCATCTTGTTTGCAGTATCTTTGCAAATGCAAATCAACATATAATAGCTGTGATTTGACGTTTATCAAACTTTCAGTAACTACCTTTCTATGAAAAAGCGGAAGTTCCCGTGTCAATTAATGGTGTGTAAATACAATCAGCGGTTAATAGTTATTTTTGAATTGAATAGAGTCCAGAGGAAATAATGAAGCAGTCCTGACATAAGGTTCTTTTCATGTTGGTAGACTGACTTGAGGTCTAAACCGTCTATTGTGCTAGTTACCGTGCATTGCTATGGGAATTACTTGCAATATATTCCGATTTGGATAAATAATATAAGAACTAAAACTGAAAATACATATGATTATTTTATAATTATGAACTATTTATTGAGTATATGTATCATGATATATAATTTAGGCTTTGTTGTTGTTGTTGTTGTTGTTGATGTATCATGATATAATTAAAGTATTTGAGTCTTTTTGCTTGCATGGTTGCATGTTGAGATAAATATGTTAGTGTGGATTACCTACTTAGTTATGTAGGATATGTGTAACATGTTGCATTACTAGGTTCATCTCCATTCTCCAAGACACCATGTGATGAAACAAGACTTTTTTTTATCATCATGGAATGCTTTTATTCTATTGTTACACCAACAACCCGTCCTTTGCCTCCTGCCTTCTGAACTGTGAATTTTCTTTTATGTTTTGATACCTAAATTTTCTCTTTGGTTGAAATATGGGTTGCAGGCAGTGCCTGAGGAAGTCTGGGACTGTGGCTCGTCCATAAGAGTACTAGATGTCTGTAACAACTCAATTGAAGCAATTCCACAGAAAATTGCTACCCTTAAATCATTAAATGTAATTGTTGTTTCCAAATAAATTCATTGATGGATTTCTTTCGTAAGGAGATAGAGCTGAAAATATCGTCATTTCATCCTGTAGAAACTGTTGCTAACTGCCAACGACATATCTGATGGGGACATCTGCTGGGAAGGTCTATCGTGTGTTGATACATTAACAGTTCTATCTTTAAGTCAAAATCGGTAGGTCTGAATTTTCAAATCATGTTGTTTTATTCATACTGAATATTTGTTATGCTGCAAGTGGATACAAACAATCTTGACTCTTCTATAATCTCCTGAAAATTATTACATTCTTCCATCTTGTATATTTTTGCTGCTACTACCTACCTGTAAAAGTTTCCTCCTATTTCATATATATCTTTTTTGACTCGCCAACTCTGACCATTGACCCAACATGTTGATCGAGAGCAAGCAATGTTTGAGTGCAGAATTCATTAATTGAAATAATATTGGAACAATGTATATTATAATCCAGTCGCTTGTTTTTTCTCAAATCACCTGTGATGGAATCCTTTAGTTTCATAATCATCTAGTGCAATTGTGTTTCTATCTAATAAGTTTTTGTGGTTAATGGGACAATTAAAAGTAATTATTATAGTTTTGGTTATGAACTAACCATTGCATTCTTGTTCATGATCTGACTCTTCGTTAACTCCTATTTAAAGAATTTGTCACTGGCCTTTGCTCCTGCTATCGAAATGTATGTACAAATTTACCTGCTAACAGAAAGGTTCATAGTTCTTATTTGAACAAAATACCTCTCTATGCACCGACCTTTGTCTGGAAGACTAAACAATCTGATCTTTGTATGTCTTGACATGCATCTTTGGTACTCAGGATAACAAGATGCTTTGTTTTATAACATTTTTCATTATCTTGCAGATTGGTTACTTTACCTCCGAGTTTGGGCACATTGACCTTTCTACGTGAACTTCGCATTGCAAATAACATGCTTGATAGCCTACCTGTTGAAATAGGTTTGCTGAAGCAGCTAGAGATCCTTATAGCAAATAGTAATAGGTAGTGTGTGCTAAACTTGCCAGTTACTGGAATTCCAGTACCCTCTTTTTGTTTGCATACCCTCAGCGATGTTATCTGATGTTTTGATATGCTGACATCAGTATCTACTCTTTTTACTTATGTATATGCCTGCTTACTACTAAATTTATGTTGTATATTAAATTTGGGAAGTAATATGAGATTATGAGGTTACTGGGAAGAGGGACGATCGGTATGCTAAATTCTTAATTTTCTGCTGTTCTCATTGTAGTTAATAGGACTAGAATGAGGAGAATAAACATGAGCTTTCTTTGTGGCAGTTTGATTATTTTTTAATAGTCGTTACATCTTGTAAGTTGCTTATTATACCATGTTCTATGAACATTCTATTGTTCTTTAAACATTCTATTTTTCCTAAATGTTGGCATCTGTTATACTTGTAGCATCCAATGGGAATTATGGTGGTACCGTTTGATCTGAAAAATTGAAAGTATCATGATCTTTTACGCCTTGACATCATTTTCACTTGCTAACAGGATAACTTCGCTGCCTTCCTCTATAGGGGATTGTGAATCTCTCTTTGAGGTGTGTGCCTTCTCTTTTCTCTCTTTCTCTGTCGAAGCACCCACCTATCTTAGTATACAGTGGTCCTTCGAAGCAAATGCCCCATGGATTCTTTTGAGCTTTGCAGTTCAGTTCACCAAAGTTTTGACTTCATCAGGTTGATTTATCATCAAATCTTTTAGCCGAGCTACCAAAGGCTTGTGGAAACCTTCACAATCTTAAGGTATGTGCCTAACCACCTATACCTACATGGGAAGATGCATTCCCAACCAAAGGCTATATATGTATGTGTATTACTTAAATTTATGCTTACTATATGAAATAAAAACCTGAAGGGACTTAGCACAACATTCGAGTTAAATGTCACAACATTAAATGTCCAACTGTGATCATGTTCAAAATGCAGATGCTTAGCCTGTGAATGCAGTAATTATTCTTGTGCGTAACAGAATACCACAACAAAGTCAGCCGCTATTAAAGTGAATGATTCCTTCATGCTGTTTTTGATCTCATGTAGGCTGAGCACGTAAGTTAACTTCTCTTTATTTCTTAAGGAATCATTCACTAAACTCTTGTTGAATTACTTGAGAGTTGAGAAAGTCACAAAGGATTAGGCTTTGATGGTATTGCATGATATATCTCTACTAAATTAGAGCATGGAATGGACATCTGGTTTTGTTTTATTTGGTCAATACTTGCTATCTTGTAGTGAAAACAGAAAATCATTTGTTCCTTGTGTAGCTGTGTTGCACATTTCTATTATCTATTTGCTCTCCTCTTCTTTTTAATCGTGCATGTGGCCAATCTTGGCAACATTTATACTGAAGAGAACGTACTATACTATTCGATGTTTGTAAAAAGTTTCTTCCAACAGACTCTGCATCTAAGGAACAATGGTCTTAATTCCCTACCGCTGACTTTATTCAAGAAGTGCTGGCGGCTTACTACACTTGATCTCCATGGCACTGGAATCACAAACGACATTCTTCGACAGGTATAAGTTCGCAAAAAAGGTTGAAACCTTCACACATCAGTAGCTTTATTTGTTACCATCATCACTCCAGTGGAATTATTTGATGGGGTACATACTTACATTTGGAGTAGGAAAATTCAGTTTCACCATCCGAGCTTTGTTTGTTTCTGCAATCTCTCTTAGTGCTGCTTTCTATAGCTGGGTTCGCCCTTGGACACTTAATATAGTTTCCATGATTGTACCACCTTGTTGATCAGTACACTATTTGTTCTATATCGATGCAGTTCCTTGCATTTTTTGACGAAATAGGATTAAATCCTCTACCGTATTGCCTGTTTGGCCTTGGCTCTGACGTAGATATTTTATGGTGGTAATGTTATTTTACTTTATCCAAGCAGATGGAGGGCTGGGAGGAGTTTGACAAACGTAGGCGGCAGAAGTATCAAAAGCAGCTGGATTTTCGTGTAGGATCATCGGGTGTTTTCGACGAGGGTGCGGATGATGATAACCGGCATGCATAAGGTTTTGCGCTTCCAGTATTGTCCCAGAATTATTCTTGAATTGAACACTGACACATCACTGATATTATTCCTCACATTATGCTCGTGTATTTGTTTATTCTTCTCCCATTTAGTTACATTTTATAAGACCAAGTGATGAAAAGTACTGGCTACCTAAACATTATCAAAGTATTCGCATCCCCAGCATTCATAACTTATCAAGAACTTTCACGATTTTGTTAGAAACACCAGATGATTGCCTATGTGTTGCAACCGGGATTGGATTTTTTTCTAATACTTTAACCTGTGTGTATCTGCCCATATTAACGTGATTGCATAAAAACATATTATTTTATTTGTTAAGCACTTGTTGGCTTATCAAAGAAAATAATACTCCCTACGTCTGGAAATACTTGTCGGAGAAATGAATAAAAATGGATCGTATCTAGAACTAAAATACGTCTAGATACATCCATTTTTCCAACAATTATTTTCAGACGGAGGGAGTAGTTTTGTTTGGTAAGCTAATAATAGGTATAGGTGGATGCAGTTAAGGCAGTTTCAGGAAAGTTTATGTAAAAGACATGAGACGAGACAAAAAAATTTCAGAAAGGGTGAGGAAGGGGAGGATGGATGTAAGGTTGGACGAAGGATCAGAACCTTATACTCCATCTGTTCCTAAATATTTGTCTTTTTAGAGATTTCACTGTATTACATACGGACGTATATATACATAGTTTAGAGTGTAGATTCATTCATTTTGCTTCGCATGTAGTCTATAGTTGAATCTTTATAAAGACAAATATTTAGGAACGAAGGGAGTAGATTTTAGTACTCCCTCCTTGCATCTGGCTAAATTCAGATGTATGTAGACATGTTTTAATGTGCACATGCATCCGAATTTGGACAAATGCAAGACATCTACTTCCTTCGTTTCTAAATATTTGTCTTTGTATAGATTCAACTATGGACTACATACAAAACAAAATGAATGAATCTACATTCTAAATTAGATCTATATACATCTGTATGTAGTTCATAATGAAATCTCTAAAAAGACAAATATTTAGGAACGGAGGGAGTATTTCCTGACGGAGGGAGTATATAATACTCGAGTGACCTAAACACTCTTTATATTTCTTTATAGAGGGAGTATAATATATTAGTCTACTATATATAGTACTCCCTCCGTCCGGAAAAACTTGTCCCCAAAATGGATGTATCTGTTAGAACAGGGTGTTGTGCTGTGTGTAGTGTGTGTAGTTATCACATTGTATAGGGGCTTCTTTGCTTATTTCCCTTCATGTATATGTGCTGGCCTGTTGGCCTCGATAATACACAGAAGCTCATTTCATAACATGGTATCAGAGCTAGGTTTCCCAGCCGCCGCCGCCGCCGCCTCTAGTCGCCGCGGCCGCTGCCGCGGCCGTCGCCGGCCGCCGCTGCCGCTCCTCTCTCCATCGAGCCTCTCCCCTCTTCTTCCATGCGGACCTGCTGCTGGTAGCTGCCGCCGCCTGCTGGTCCAGGCTGCCGCCATTCCAGGCCGCTGCTGCCGCCTCCGCCGCCAGCCTCCCTGGCCACCGGCCTCCTGCCTCTTCATCCGCAGCTGCTGCTGCTGCTGCTGCTCTTCCTGGTCTGCAACTGAGCTGTTGCTGTTGCTGTGCTGCTGAGCTGCTGCTGCTCTTCCTGGTCTGCTGTCGCCATCAAGCTGTGCACCCTGCTGCTGCTGTATTCAACGAGCTGCTGCTGCTCTGCTGGAATGGCGCTCTCCACCACCGATGCTGTCCCAGTCCCATGATGTCCTGTTATCTTCAACGGACAGAACTACAGGGACTGGGTGCAGCACATGAAGCTGCACATGAGGGGCCAGCTGGTCTGGGAGCTAGGTGCTCCGCCTTGCCCCCTGCTGCCCACTCCTCCGGCTGAGTTGGCCTTCCCGGTTGATGCCGATGAAACCAAGCAACGTGAGATGCTAGATGCCTTTGAAGAAGCCATTGAAGAGTATCAGAATCAACTCCACCTGTACAAGCAATGGACTAATGATGATGCTCGAGCCTCTTCTATCTTGGTGAACAACATGAATGTTGATCTCACCATGGATGTGGTGGCCCTTACCACTGCATATCAGATGTGGGAACACCTTCGCTGCCGCTATGAGTCTACAGGGGATGCCATGTATCTCTCTGTTATTCGTCAAGAGCAACAACTACAACAGGGAGATGCTACTGTGGATGACTTCTATAAGGAGATGTCGGCGGTGTGGCGCCAATTGGACTCTCTGGGAGCTGATGTTTGTCGCAGATGTCACTGTTGTGTGCAGCAACAAGCTAAGCTGGAGGTTCGTCGCCTCTACGACTTCCTCACTCGCCTTCGTCCAGAGTTCGAGCGGAGTCGTGCTCAGTTATTGGCACGCCATCCTCGGCTCTCTACTCTGGAGGCCCTTGCTGAGGTGCGATCTGAGGAGCTGCGTCTACGGAGCACGGGCTTGTTGCCATCCTCCTCAGCAGTCCTGGCTGCCCGCGCTCCACCACCGCTGCCTCGTGTGCCCTCTTCTACACCGGTGGCAGCAGACTCCACTAGTGCTTTCTGCAACTACTGCAAGCAGGATGGTCACGTGATCATGGACTGCATCAAGAGGAGGCAGGGACGCCGTGGTGGTCGTCCTCAAAAGGACTCAAGAGGCTCCTCAAATTCTCGTGAGGCCCCAATTGAAAAGGTTCAGCAGGAGATGCTCACCTTGCTGCGCCGCCTTGTTGCTTCTGCACCATCCTCAGGTTCTGCTGGTTCTGCTGGTCAGACGTCTGGTCCACCACCACACTCTTCGTCAGTTACATCTTTGTCCTGGATTCTTGATTCCGGGCCTCCTTCCACATGACACCACACATAGATCACCTTTGTGCTGTCACCTCTGTGCCTTCTCCACTTACGGTTCAGACTGCAGATGGCACTTCTCTTCCTGTTGTCGCAAGAGGGACTCTTTCTACGTCTTCTTTTCATGTTCCTGCCGTTTCTCATGTTCCTAAACTGACTATGCAACTTCTATCTGCTGGTCAACTTACTGACTTGGGTTGTCGTGTTATTCTGGATTCTGACTCTTGTTGTGTTCAGGATTGTCGTATGGGGACTCTGGTTGGGATCGGTCCTCGGCGCCATGACTCCCAGCGCCTTTGGGAGCTCGATTGGCTGCGCCTTCCTTCCGCTGCGTCCTCTAGCCAGTTGGACATCACCACCCCTTTTGCTTCAACTGCCACTTCCACCACATCCTTCGCTCAGTGGCATCATCGACTGGGTCACATTTGTGGCTCCCGCTTGTCTTCTTTGGTTAGGAGTGGTGTTCTAGGGTCTGTCTCTGGTGATAGTTCCCTCGATTGTATGGGTTGTAAGCTTGGCAAGCAGATACAACTCCCCTATCCCTCTAGTAATTCTGTTTCTCAACGACCTTTTGAACTTGTTCACTCTGATGTATGGGGTCCTGCCCCCTTTGTTTCGAAAGGGGGTCACAAATATTATATAATTTTCATTGATGATTTTTCTGGCCACACTTGGATCTACTTTATGTTATCTCGTAGTCAAGTGCTTCAAATTTACAAGTCTTTTGCTACCATGGTTCACACTCAGTATGATTCCTCTGTTTGAGTTTTTCGTGCTGATTCGGCTGGCCAGTATCTATCTCGTGCGCTTCGTGGTTTCCTTGTTGAACAGGGTACGCTTCCTCAGTATTCTTGTCTTGGTGCCCATGCTCAAAATGGGGTGGCTGAACGCAAACATCGTCACATCCTTGAGACTGCTCGGGCTCTTCTTTTATCTTCTGCTGTCCCCCGCACTTTTGGGCTGAGGCTGTCTCTATCGCTGTTTACCTCATTAATATTCAGCCTTCTGTTGCTCTTCAGGGGGGGATACCAGTTGATCATCTAGGTGATGGTCCAGCTGATTATAGTGGTCTATGCCTGTTTGGTTGTGCTTGTTTTGTTCTTCTCCACCCTCATGAACGCACTAAATTGACTGCTCAATCTGTTGAATGTGTTTTCCTTGGCTACAGCTTGGAGCACAAGGGTTACCGTTGCTGGGATCCTATTGCTAGGAGACTGAGAATCTCCAAAGATGTCACTTTTGATGAGCCTCGTTTCTTCTACCCTCGTCATTCTTCTTCCGTCACCATCGAGTCGTTAGTCGAGCCTCTCTCTTTTTTGACTCTACCTGATTCTCCACCTTCACCGTCACATGTTAGGTCCAGTCCTAGCCCTTCACCTGTGTCTGCTCATGAGCCTCAGCTTACACAGGATGAGGTTTTTGTTCCTCTCTCTCCGTTTCCTTTTGTCTACTCCCCGTCGTGCTCAACACCTTTCTCCCTCGGATGCTCCCACTTCGATTTCCACTCCTTCCCTGTTGGGTCCCGTTCCTTCAGAACCACCTACCCCCCTGCTCCTCGGTATAATCTGCGTGATCGCCACACTCTCCAGCCTCCTGCCTACTATGTAGCTGCTGCTACCACTATTGTTGAGCCGTCTACGTATCATGAGGCGTCTGCTCATTCTGAATGGCAGGATGCTATGGCAGAGGAGATTCATGCTCTTGAGCGCACAGGCACTTGGGACCTTGTACCCCTGCCTACAGGCGTTAGACCCATCACTTGCAAATGGGTCTACAAGGTTAAGACACATTCAGATGGTTCCCTCGTGCGTTACAAAGCTCGTCTTGTTGCGCGTGGCAAAGCTCGTCTTGTTGCGCGTGGCTTCCAGCAGGAGTATGGCCGTGACTATGATGAGACTTTTGCTCCTGTTGCTCACATGACCACTGTTCGCACTCTTTTGGCTGTTGCTGTTGTTCGGCAGTGGTCCATCTCTCAATTAGATGTCAAGAATGCCTTCTTGAATGGTGAGCTGCGGGAAGTGGTCTATATGCAGCCGCCTCCTGGCTATACTGTCTCTGATGGCACTGTCTGTTGCCTTCGGCGCTCTCTTTATGGGCTGAAACAAGCTCCTCGTACCTGGTTTGAGCGTTTCTCCTCCGTCATCATAGGGACCGGTTTCTCTGCTAGTGCTCATGATCCTGCTCTGTTTATTCACACTTCACCTCGCGGTCGCACCCTTTTACTACTCTATGTTGATGACATGATTATCACAGGGGATGACCACCAATTCATTGATTTTGTAAAGAAACGTCCACGTGAGCAATTCTTGATGACTGATTTGGGTTCTCTTCGCTACTTTCTTGGACTTTGAGATCACTTCTTCCCCTGAGGGCATTTATCTCTCTCAAGCAAAGTACATCCAAGATCTTCTCACTCGTGCCTGCCTCACTGATCAGAGTATGGTTGACACTCCTATGGAGCTTGGTCTCCATCTTTGTCCTAGTGAGGGTGAACCCCTTGTAGATCCCACACGCTACCGCCATCTTGTTGGGAGCCTTGTCTATCTAGGCATCACTCGTCCTGACATTTCTTATGCTGTGCACGTTCTGAGTCAGTTTGTTTCTGCTCCCACTCAACTTCACTACAGTCATCTTCTTCGGGTTCTTCGTTACCTTCGTGGTACTGTGACTCGTCGCTTATTCTTCCCTCGCTCCAGCTCTCTTCAGCTTAAGGCCTATTGTGATGCGACCTGGGCTAGCGATCCCACTGATTGCCGCTCTCTCTGCCTATTGTGTTTTTCTTGGCTCCTCTCTGATTGCCTGGAAGACCAAGAAGCAGACTGCTGTATCTCGCTCCAGTGCCGAGGCTGAGCTGCGAGCTATGGCATTTGTGACTGCAGAGATTACTTGGCTACGGTGGCTTCTTCAGGTTTTTGGTGTTACCACTGCTGCATCGACCCCTTTGCTCTCCGACAGCACTGGGGCGCTCAGCATTGCCCGTGATCCTGTTAAGCTTGAGCTTACCAAGCACATCGGTGTTGATGCCTTCTACACGCGTTCCCAGGTGCAAGAGAGGATTGTGGCCCTTCAGTATGTGCCCTCGGAGCTTCAGCTTGCTGATTTTCTCACGAAAGCTCAGACACGGTCACAACACAACTTTTTCCTGTCCAAACTCAGTGTCCAAGATCCCCCTTGAGTTAGGGGGGGTGTTAGAACAGGGTGTTGTGCTGTGTGTAGTGTGTGTAGTTATCACATTGTATAGGGGCTTCTTTGCTTATTTCCCTTCATGTATATGTGCTGGCCTGTTGGCCCCGATAATACACAGAAGCTCATTTCATAACAGTATCTAGACTTATTTTAGTTATACATACATTCATTTTATTCATTTTGAGGACAAGTTTTTCCGGACGGAGGGAGTATATACAAGATATGTACTTGTGTGTTTTTCGATAAAGATGTACTTGTGTGTTGCTAGGGACAAAATATTTTTTAACACAATAAATAAAAGGACCGTGCGGAACAAATCTTGATGCAAAAAAGAGAAGCTAAAATGAGATGACATTATGTTTTGGTTATAAAATAGATGTGCTCGTGGTTGATCTATTTATTGGTTTACCAAAGATAAAGATTAATTACTACTCCCTTTGTTCACAAATATAAGATGTTTTGGCTGCCAAACCGTCTCCTCTCCCAAAAAAGGTTTAGGGTTCCTCTGCCTGGCGCCTTGGTGGTGGCCTTATGGTTCCTCTGCCTCCTGTTGGTGCCTTGGTGGTGGCCTTAGGGCCATAGGCATGGTGGATCTCGGCCTTGCCGGCGGGAGGGCTTCATTTTTAAATGTTTCTTTAAGTTTTGTTAGGGTTTGTGTCATGTTTAGGAAGGTGAGACAACGACAACTCCCTAATAATGGAATGAAGTTCTCCCTATCTAGCTCCGTCTAGCCTCCGTCCGATGGTGCATCTAGCATCGTCTGTGGGTGTTTGGAGTTGTGTCTTTGATGTATTTGTCTTGGTGAGTCTGATCTTCGTTTGTCTATGTTCGCGTGTATTTAGGTTGGATTTGTCTAATCTATGCTACCCATCATCGGTGACTGTTGTTGTTCTGGTGTGCTAGTCCTACGAGGCTTTAGCATTATTTTTCGATTGATTACTACTCCTTCCGTCCGGAATTACTTGTCGTCAAAATGGAAAAAAATGGATGTAGGTAGAATTAAAATGTCTAGATACATCCCATTCATATGACAAGTAATTCCGGACAGAGGGAGTTTAAGTTTTGCCCGGCTTCGGCGAGGGTGGCGATGACGACGGTGTGCCTTTGATTCGCTTTAATGTTTGTAGTAGTTCCTAGGTGTCTGGATATAGCCTTTATTATTTCTGATTTTCGCAGTACTGCCGTGATTGAAAGTTTCCAAAAAAAATCTGCATTTTCTTGTTTATAGACCGTGAGTATATTGCTATTTATTGGGTTACCAAAAATGTCTACAGTAACCAGTATTAGGTTTTATCCTAAAAGCAATTTGTGGACGGGCCGTGAATTTGTTGTTATATCATAAATTAATATTGTGTATCAGGTTATCAAAACTCGTTTTTATGAAAACTGGATTGGCATGGAAAACCGAAAAAATTGTTGAAGGTGGGAGGACGGATGAAGAGTGGTGGTGAGAAAAAATGACATAAGATGGCAAGTCTAGACTTGAACTCGAGCGAATACGGTTATACGGAGTAGATTTTACGGTAAGGAGTTACTCCACCAGAATGTTTAAGATGCTTCCAAACAATCACTGATTGTCTCTTTGATCTTTACCTAATACTATTATCTAATCTTCACCATGTTTCTTTGCCTGTCGCTTTGGTATGTTGAAGGAAATTACCCACCATCGTCCATACGAAGTAGTTATGCTGTGAAAAGATGAAAAATAGTTATGCTATGAATATGAGGCAATATACTTGTATTAATACCGTGAATACGAAGATCGATATATTTGTGGCAACAAGTTTTCGAATCACGTCGTAGATCGATGATTGCGGACATTTCCACATATGCGTGCCCCTGCATCTGTGTGTCCCTGCGAATTTTCACATCACAAAGTGCTTCCCAATGAAGTTAGCCACCACTATTACCAGCTCTAAATAGTGTCAGCTGATTCTGATTAGAAGTAATGCCCATCACTAACTAAACTTTTAATAACATAACTATTCCCTCTGTTCCTAAAATAAGACCTTTTAGAGATTTTATTATGAATTACATACGGATGCATGTAAACATATTTTAGAGTATAGATTCACTCATTTTGCTCCGTATATAGTATATAATGGAATCTTTAAAAGGTTTTATATTTAGGAACGGAAAAAGTAATTAGTAGTATTGTATGAATGACCTGTTCCAAGACGTTAATTTCGAGACCGCGTGCATTTCACGTCAGAGCTACAAAGCTGTCGAGGTGACTTGGAAAGAGAGCTAGTGTTCTTGATACTAAACCATTAAAGATCAAATCCCGTTAAGTAAGGTGGCTTGCTATGAAATCCTAAGCCTCGGACTCTAATTTTCATTTATCCCAAAGATACCCTACACTAAGTAGTCGAATTTGTTGACCTAGACGACGCGTTAAACCCTGGGTGGCCGCTGTATGCAATTGATCTAAGTCAACACTCTCCATCACCAGAAGATTAACCCTACTCGTCCACTACATCCGTCTTTATTAGTCTCACTCAGTATTTTAGTCATATTTTGATCAAGATTTTAACTATTAAAATATAAGTTATACATAGCAAAAATAGTATTATTGAAAAATATGTTGAAATATGATCCAACAATACAAATTTTGATGATATGCATTGACATTTTTAGGTAAAGTTATGGTCAAAATTTGACGCAAAATACGAAGAGGATCAATAAACCAGGGCGAAGATAGTATTAGATATACTTCCTCTGTCCGATGAAAAATATACGTTAGGCTTTAAAATTTGTCCATAAAGAGTGTATTTCTATCTTTCCAATGTACTTTAAAATAAAAAATATATTTTTCTCTCATCGTATCGTAATTAAGACCAATAGCATTCTACACATGGTCTTCTTAATTTCTATATGCACTTAGCTCATTGGAGGTTGGGTAAGTAAAGAGAAGTAGAGATGATGGGTTGGACCTTTCCAATGCATTTTTTATACTCTATTTTGTCCTAAAATTTATGTGTACTATTTTTCACCGGACGGAGAGAGTAGCTAGAGCTAGCTAGAGTTCTAGTCCCTCCGACTCTAAATATATGTTTTTTAGAAATTCCATTACGCACTACATACGACATGTATATAAACATACTTTAGAGTATAGATTCATCCATTTACTTCGTATATAGTCCATAGCGAAATCTCTAAAAAGATTTATATTTAAGAATGAAGGAAGTATTTTGAAGGAACTTAGAGCTAAACTGCATGCATCGACGACAAAGAACTACGCCACACGGTCAGAGCACATTTCCTGATGTCCACCTTTTTTTGAAAGATACACCAAATTACTGACGTGTTCATTAATAGCAGGAAGCAGCGGGGAATGCAAAAATTGGCGATGATCCTAGGATCGGGTGTCAAAACCACAAGCTGGTCCGTCCACCCAGTGATTTGAAATTAGGTCTATCTCTCATGATGGTTCACCGAAGGGGCTCTCTATACATTTGGCTCCGACCAATCTCCATTGCTCCATGTAGTTGGTGATCATCTTCAGGATGTCTCCCTTATTTTCTACTTTCTTCTGAAGTTTGCAATAGTTGCGCTCCAACCAGATGGCCCAACAGGTTAGCAAGATCATGGTGTGGGCACCTTTCCTCCATCTTGGGGCAGTGTCCTCTTTGATGCTTTGAACGATGGCTATTGCTGTTTGGTGCTCACGGTCTTGTTTCGGCCTAAGGCCAGAGCATCCTCTCCAAGACCTACTTCTTCCCAAACCTCCCGCACTTTTGGGCATGTCCAGAACATGTGCTTGCTTGTTTCCAAGTTTCGCACCCATAGCTGGCAAAAATATTCATTGGGCCACCTCCTCTGTTGTAATCTATCATTGCATCAGAGTCTGTTTTGAAGCAGCAGCCAGACGAGCATCTTCATGTTCCAGGGCACCCAAACCCTCCAAATAACTTGATCAAAAGTACTTGCTATCCCTCCCTGGAATTGCATCTGATAAGACAATCATGCTGAGTATTGCCCCGAGCGCTCTCTAGCCCATGTGATGCTGTCCTGGGAGCCTTCCTGTAACCGCATCATCGCTCCTTCCATTCCTCGGTTCCTACAACAGGTTTCGGGTGTCACCGTGGGCAAGATCCCTGATCTAGTTCTCGTTGGTGAGGGCCTTCTCGACTGTTCTGTACTTCCTTCTTGAATGATTGTATAGGGATGGAAATTGTTGTGCCAGCGTGCCCGATCCTCTCTAGGAGGAATGCCACAAAGAGGCCGTGGCACCGCCGCCCACCTCCACCTTGGTTGCCTCAGCGAACAAGGTCCGATCCCTGTCGTTACAGGGGACCTCTGAGCCCACCCATGGTCGCTTCGGGTGCATCCAAGTAAGCTAGAGCCAGCGTAGCCGCAACACCCTCCTGAAACGCTGTAGATCATGGATCCCCAAGCCTCCAGACTCCTTTGGTGAGCACGCCGTTGGCCAATTCACCTTGCAGTTGGCCCATGTCAGCTCATCTTCTTGCTTCCACACGAACCGCCGCGTGCACCTGTCCACCTTCCTTAGTAGCTTCTTTGGAGCTCATAGCAGAATCAGGGCAATGGTTGGCATGACTGTGATGATGCAGCGGACAAGCACATGGTGTCCTGCGATGTGCAGTAATTTTCCCTTCCAGCCGCCAGCCGAGCCTTTATCCTAAAGATGATAAATTGAAGATGAACCAGGCATAGGCGATCTCGGGTGACCGTCAGTCCTAGGTAATTGATTGGGAAAGGGACGATAGTCCCCCAAACCCTTGTAGTACCTCATGAACGTCCAACCCCTCTTATCAAATTAGCGAAACATACGATTTTGCTAAGTTGATGTGTAGGCTCAACGCCGTCCCCAAATCTTGGAGGATGCTCCGGAGGGAATCCATCTCCTGTCGGTTAGGGTTGGTGAAAATCACGGCGCCATCAGCGTAGAGTCTGACTCGGAGACGCTGGTTATGTCTTGGAATTAGTTGTAGCAGTTGTAGGTCCGTCGGAGCCGTTAGTAGATAATGAAGTGGGTCGATGGCGATGATGAAGAGCAAAGGCAAGAGCCCCCCTGCCCGAGTCCACAATGATGAGTGATTTGGTCGCAGGACACTCCTTTGAGCAACACTTATGATAAAGAGGATGCCAAGAGGGACGCAATCTAATCCCTCCATCTAGCACTAAAACATAATCTCTGGAGGAGCTCTAACAGGTAATCCCAGGAAATCATATCGAAAGCTTTGGCTATGTCTACTTTCATTAGTAGCGCGGAAGTATTTCGACGATGGAAGGCGCGTACACTTTTTTGCACGAAGAGGTAACTATCATGTATGCCTTTTGTCCTCTGAAACGCGGTTTGCGCAGGCGAGATGATGGAATGGATAATTGCTTCTAGTCTAATGGATAACACCTTTGACACTAGCTTAGCTAGTGAGTGGATTAGGCTGATTGGTCTAAGATCCGTGATCGCTATTGCCCCATCCTTTTTTGGCAGCAACACCACCATGACGCTGTTTAAAGCTGCAAAATCGCCTCCCGCCATGTGGTAGAACTTATAAAAAATGACCATGGTGTCTTCTTTGATGATTGGCCAACAACTTTTGAAAAAGGAGCCATTGAACCCATCTGGTCCTGGCGTTTCTCTTGCGATGAGGAGCTAATCGTGTGCCACACTTCCTCCTCGATGAATGGATTATCAAGCCCGCTTGCTGGTAATGTTGGAAATATGCCCTAGAGGCAATATATAAAGTGTTTATTATTATATTTCCTTGTTCATGATAATCGTTTATTATCCATGCTATAATTGCATTGATTGGAAACACATTGCATGTGTGGGTAAATAGACAACACTGTGTCCCTAGTATGCCTCTAGTGAACTAGCTCGTTGATCAAAGATGGCCAGGGTTTCCTAGCCATTGACATGTGATGTCATTTGATAATGGGATCACATCATTAGGAGAATGATGTGATGGACAAGACCCAAACTACAAATGTAGCATATGATCGTGTCAGTTTATTGCTACTGTTTTCTGCATGTCAATGTATATGTTCCTATGACCATGAGATCATGCAACTCACGGATATCGGAGGAGTGTCTTGTGTGTATCAAACGTCGCAACGTAACTGGGTGACTATAAAGGTGCTCTACAGGTATTTCCGATGATGTCTGTTGAGTTGGCATGGATCGAGACTGGGATTTGTTACTCCGTGTGACGGAGAGGTATCTCGGGGCCCACTCGGTAATGCAACATCACAATAAGCCTTGCAAGCAATGTGACTAATTGTTAGTTGCGGGATCTTGTATTACGGAATGAGTAAAGAGACTTGCCGGTAACGAGATTGAACTAGGTATGGAGATACCGACGATCGAATCTCGGGCAAGTAACATACCGAAGAACAAAGGGAACGTTATACAGGATTAACTGAATCCTTGACATAGAGGTTCGACCGATAGATCTTCGTAGAATATGTAGGAACCAATGTGGACGTTCAGGTCCCGCCATTGGTTATTGGCCGTAGAGGTGTCTCGGTCATGTCTACATAGTTCTCGAACGCGCAGGGTCTGCACACTTAAGGTTTGGTGACGTTTCGGTAGTATAGAGTTATGTGTGGTGGTGACCGAAGGATGTTCGGAGTCTCGGATACGATCCCAGACATGATGAGGATCTCCGAAAGAGTCTGGAGATAAAGATTGATATATGTGATAATAGTGTTTTGATCTCTGGAAGAGTTCTGGAATTAACCGAAAGGGGTTCCGGATGTTTACCGAAGTGTTCGGGTACAACAACACTTTATATGGACCAATGGGGTAAAACCCACGAGGCATTGGAAAGGGCAAAAGGAAGTTTTGCTGCTGCCTTAAGAAGTAAGGCAGTACTACCGCTTGTGAAGCGGTACTACCGCTCAAGCGGTACTACCGCTTGTGCGCGGGACTGCAGGGATCCGAGTTGGACTCTTTTCTTGCGGGCCAAACCGACCTTGTGCTGGCAAAATCGACCTTGTAGAGGTTTTTGCTCCAAGTTTAGACCCCAGGGCTCAACATATAATTAGAGGGGCAGGGCTAGCACATGGGACACAACTTACGGCCACGTGCTACCCGTTCCACCGGTGCTTCTCTAGATCGGTTTTCTGCAGCGCTTATGCGAAGCCCTGCCGGAATTGCTCCACCACCACCATCACTGGAGCGCCGTCACGCTGCCGGTGAACTCTCTCTCCTCTCCACCTCCTCTTGCTGGATCAAGACGGTGGAGATCTTCATCAAGCTGCATGTGTGCTGAACGCGGAGGTGTTGTCCGTTCGGTACTAGATCGGAAGGATCGTGATCAAGGCCACAGGACGTTCGTGATCGGGTTGCGGGACGGATCGTGACGAGATCGCGGGACGGTTCGTGATTGGTTCGTGGGACGGTTCGTGATTAGATCGCGGGACGCTTGGCGATTTGGATCGTGAAGAAGTACGACTACACCAACCGCGTTTCTTAACGCTTCCCGCTTAGCAATCTACAAGGGTACATAGATCTACTCTCCCTCTCATAGATGCTCATCACCATGGATAGGTTTGCGTGTGCGTAGGAAATTTTTTGTTTTCCATGCAACGTTCCCCAACAGGTAAGGTTGGCAGATTGAGCTCATCCCAATCAACAGTGAGGTTTCTACGGTTAGCTTTTCCTATGGTTGCGCTAAAGTGGTCGTATAGTTCCTTGGCCTTGTCTTCATGACTAGTGATGGTGGAACCGGGAGTTTGAAGCGAGTGAATGAAGTTTTTCTGCCTTCGGGAGTTGATCTTTGCTCGAAAGAACACCGTGTGTGCTCCACCTGCCCATGGCTGATACATCTTCAACGTATCTAGATTTTTTGATTGTTCCATGCCATTATATTATTATTTTAGGATACTTTTTAAGGATTTACTTGCTGATTTACATTATTTTTGAGCACTAACCTATTAACCCAGTGCCCAACGCCAGTTGTTGTTTTTTGCGTGTTTTTGGCCTTTTAGGAATACTGTATCAAACGAAGTCCAAATATCCCGAAACGTTTTGATGTTTTTTTTGGGGAAAAGGCATGAAAGCTTCGGAGGGAGGCCGAAGGCCACACGGGGTGGCGTCAAGCCAACAGGGCGCTCCCAGAGGGTGGTGGCCGCGTCCTGATGGCTTGGGGCCACCTGCATGGCCTTTGGCCCTGATCTTTTTTTTTATAAATTCACATATATTGGGAAAACCCTAGAGATGCTTTTGAAACACTTTTTCCCTCGCGGCAAGTCTCTCTTCCATCGTGTTTCCATCTAGAGCTCTGTTTCGGTGCCTTGCTGGAGGGGGAACGATGACGAAGCACCTCTACATGAACCTTGCTTCTACCATGGTGATGTGTGAGTAGTTCACCATAGACCTACGGGTCCGTAGTTAGTACCTAGATGGCTATCTCCCTCTCTATGTTCTTTAATGCAAAGATCCCCGCGTTTCCCGCAGTGTTCTATCCTATGTAATTATCTTTGCGGTGTGTTTGTTGGGATCCGATGAATTGTGAATTTATGTTCAGATTATTCATGAATAATATCTGAGTCTTCTCTGAATTCTTATCTATCTAATTGTTATTTCTTCATAATGCTCTCCGATCTATCTGTTTGGTTTGGCCAACTAGATTGATTTATCTTCAGTGGGAGTGGTGCGTTATAGTGGGTTCAATCTTGCGGTGCTCAATCCCAGTGACAGAAAGGCACATGTCATGTATTATATTGTAATTTTGCCATTAAGGGTAAAATGATGGGGTTCATTCATATTAATTGAATTTATTTTGTCTACATCATGTCATCCTCCTCCAAGCATTACTCTTTTTACTTAATACTCTAGATGCATGTTGGATAACAGTCGTTGGGTGGAGTAATATTTGTAGATGCAGACATGAGTCGGTCTACTTGCTTATGGATGCGATCCTATATACATGATCATTGCTATGAATAAATATTATAGAACTATGCGCTTTTCTATCAATTGCCCAACAATAATTTGTTTACCTATCGCATGCTTTCTTCGAGAGAGAAGCCTCTAGCGAAAACTATTGCCCCCATGCCTCTTCACAAATATTATTAGAAAAAATCCTAATTCCTTTTGTCATTATTTACTTTATTTTTATTTGCAATTTTATTTATGAATTTATCTATCTATCAATACTTATCACTTGCAAGTAACGAGTTCAAGGGGATTGACAACCCTCTTGCCCGCGTTGGGTGCAAGTGTGTGTTCTTTTGTGTGTAGGCGCTGAACACAGGAATTTGCGTGGTTCTCCTATTGGTTTGATGACATTGGTTCTCACTGAGAGAAATACTTATCTCTACTATGCTGCATCTCTCCTCCTCTTTGGAGAAAAACCCAATACAGTTTACAAGTAGCAGGAAGAATTTCTAGCGTCGTTGTCAGGGAGCATCACCAAATCCCTATCAAATACCTTCTCACAAATTATCATTCACTTGTTTTTTTATTTGCTATTATATTTTGCTTGCTATAAAAATAATTTTTTTTAATCTTTGCTTGTTTACTTGTTTGCTTGCTATATTTGCTAGTTTATTTGTTTTGCTTATTACTTTGCTTGTTTCGTCACCATGTATCAAGATAGATTCTATAATATTTCCTATTATCAAAAGATGACTGAAAATTGAAAGCTCCGTGAAAACTTTCATGACCTCAAAATATGAACACAATATTTTTGTTGTTGCTGAAATCAAGGAACACTCAATTTTACTTGATTTTATTAGTAAACCACTTGATGACGCCAATCTTGAAGTATCTAATCTTCAATTACAATTTACTCAAAATGAAGAATTAATAGGAACGCTTCCAAATAAGCAAACCACTCTAGTAAATAGGATGACGGCTAAGCCGAAATCTCTTCCTATTAGTAATCATGATGGATATATTAAATTGATCAGTACTTCTCCCATTGATTCTTTGTGTACTAATCAGAAAATAGATGGGAAGGGACTAGAGATGGTCAACTTTAAGTAGAAGGTGTCCCATTTGTTCGAAGGGTGAAGATCTTAATGATAAAAATGAAAAAGTGGGTTTGGAGAGGTCAAAACATTAACTAGTGATGTACCCACTATCTTGGACCACAAGGACTTTAATTATGATAATTTCTCTTTAGTAGAATATATTTCCTTGCTGCAATCCATTATTAGCTCACCCAATACTTACGAACAAAATAAGGCTTTTACTAAACATACCGTAGAAGCTATGTTGAAAGCTCATGAAGAAAAACTTGAGTTAGAAGTTTTTATTCCTAGAAAGTTGCATGATGAATGGGAACCTACTATTAAAATAAATCTTAAAGAATATGAATGCAATGCTTTGTATGACCTTGGTGCTAGTGTTTCTACTATATCGAAATCTTTATGTAATGTGCTAGGTCTCACCAATATAAATGAATGTTCCCTTAACTTGCACGTAGCGGATGCCACTATTAAGAAACCATTGGTTAGAATATATTATGTGTTCATTTTTTCTAATAGAAATTATGTACCCGTGGATTGCATGGTGCTTGATATTGAATGCAATCCGTCTTGTCCAATTATACTTTGTAGGCCTTTCCTATGAACTATAGGTGTGATTATTGATATGAAGGTTGGAAACATAAGATTCTAATTCCCACTAAAGAAAGGGATGTAACACTTACCCTATAAAATGAATTAAAACACCTTATGAAGCTATCACGAGGGCCACCTATGTCCCGAGTGTCAAAGACGACCACACTTGATACTATGCATTATGCCTAGCTAGGAGCATAAAACGATAACTCTTGTTGGGAGGCAACCCAATAGTTATCTTTATTTTTTTATTTTTACTTTATGTCTTTGTGTGATAACATGAGTATTCTACTATAATGATTGTGTTTTTATGTTTAAGTAAGTGTTTGTTCCAAGTAAAGCCTTTGGGATGATTTGAATGATAAGTAGAATTGATACAATGCAAAAACATAAACTTTTGCATTGAGTGGAGAATTTCTCTGATTTTACTGGAACATCTTTTTTATCTGAATTTTTTTACATGGTATTGGTACACAAATTCCTCAGGTTGTCCTAATTTGTCAGATTGTTGGAGTTACATAACTATGGTATTTTTGCGGGTCATTGCAAACTGTTCCGTTTTAGACATATTCTGTACCTTATGCAATACTAATATAAGAATCAATTTATAAGAGTACCTAAAGTTTTGGATTTACCTATCATACTAACGGATCTCACGAGTTTTCTGTTGAGTTTTGTGTGCTAAAGTTTTCAAGTTTTGGGTCCGATCATGATGGATGAAGGAATAAGGAGCGGCAAGAGCCTAAGCTTGGGGATGACCAAGGCACCCCAAGGTAAAATTATAGGAAGACTCAAGCGTCTAAGCTTGGGGATGCCCCGGAAGACATCCCCTCTTTCGTCTCAGTCCATCGGTATGTCACTTGGAGCTATATTTTTATTCATCACATGATATGTGTTTTGCTTGGAGCATCGTGTTTTATAATTTGGTTTTGTTTGAGTTTTCCATAGTAATTTTTTGCTGGTTTAGAGAGACACATGTTCACCTTGATTTGTTAGAATACTCTATGTGCTTCACTTATATATTTTGAGCTAAGGAGTTGCTCTAGTGATTCACTTAAATCTTTTAGAGCATGGTGGCGTATAGATTTTATAGAAATAATTGAACTCTCGTGCTTCACTTTAATTTGTTTGAGAGTCTAATAAATAGTGACGGTAATTTGCATGGGTTATAAGACTAGTCCAAAAATAATAGGTATTCAGGGAGTGCATAATCAAAACCTGCATGTAGCACATAAAAGAGAAAATTTGGGTTAATGATATTGATGTGGTAATATGAAAGGGCGTGACTACATAGTTGTTGGTTAGTAGAAATATTGATAGTTAAAGGGTGTTATTTACTGTTCATCTAAATATTGGTTATGGCATGGTGATATTGTGAGAGCATTCTTATTCCTTGTTGAAATCGTAGTGCTCTTTAGGTCAGAGGCGCGCGATGGTTAACTCCTACCAACCTCCTCCCGAGGGCATGCGAGTAGTACTTTGCTTCGAGAGAGCTAATAAATATTTACAATAAGTATATGATTTCTTTATGAGTAATGTGAATCCATGGATGTACGTATACTCACCTTTCCGTATTTGCTAGACTCTTCGGTACCGTGCATTACCCATTCTCACCTCGAGGATTAGTGCAACTTCCGCCGGTGCATCCAAACCCCGCAACATGATACACCCTGTTACATATAATCCTTCTTATATCTTCCTCAAAATAACCACCATAGCTACCTATCATGACATTTCCATAGCCATTTCGAGTTATATTGCCATGCAACTTCCACCGTTGCATCACATTACTTGTGTGTTCGTCATCATATTGCTTTGCATGATCATGTAGCTGGCATAGTATTTGTGGCAAAGCAAACGTTCATCATTGATTACATGTTACACTAGATCATTGCACATCCTGATATACTCCCAGAGGCATTCATATAGAGTCATCTTGTTTAGTAGTTTTTCATATCGAGTTGTAAGTAAATAAAAGTTGTCTCGATGACGAAAGGATGATGGAGACAATGATTCCCCCAAAAGCCGAGAAGAGACTCCAAATGAAAAAGAAAAAGAAAAAAGGACAGAAAATAGAGAAAAAGAAAGAAAGAAAAAGAAAAAGAAAAAAAAGGGAAAAAGAATAAATAAATAAATGAGAGATAAAGAGAGAAGGGACAGTGCTACTAGCTCCTTTTCCACACTTGTGCTCAAAGAAAGCACCATGTTTTTCAAATCGAGAGTCTCATGTTTTCTCATTTTCATATGCTAGTGGCAATTTGTCATTATAGAACTTGGCTTGTATATTCTGATGACGAGCTTCCTCAAATGGGCGAGGTCTTCATGGGCAAGCAGTTCAGCTTGCATATACTTATAGCTCTAGTGCATCCATTGCATGGAAATCCCTACTTTTCACATTGATATCAATTGATGGGCATCTCCATAGCCTATTGATCCACCTAGTTGATGTGAGACTTTCTTCTCCACTTTTACTCCTTTGAAACCTAGCACCATATTCAATTCCACCTATATGCTATGTCCATGGTTCACGCTCATGTATTGAGTGAGCTATAAAATACCGAAGCATGTTAAGAAGTATGATCCAATTGTCTAGCTTAACACAATGGTGCTTGACATTTGTATTTATGTGGTGAAGACGAAGCCATGCCATGCTAATATGATAAAATGAATGGGGAGTAAACATTCTTTAAGGATCGTATATTTTGAAAGTTAATGATTGTGTTACTTATGTTTACGCATATTACTATGTTGACGTTCATTAATTCATTGTTTCTCAATGATCATACTTGAAAGAGATTAGATGTTGGATGGCATGTCACATAAAAAATTCTGTTCTTACCATTTACCTACTCGAGGACGAGCAGAAATTAAGCTTGGGGATGTTGATACATCTCCAACGTATCTATGATTTTTGATTGTTCCATGCTATTATATTATCATTCTAGGGTACTTTTTAAGCATTTACTTGCTGATTAATATTATTTTGAGCACTAACCTATTAATGCAATGCCGAGTGCGAGTTGCTGTTTTTTTGCTTGTTTTTGGCCTTTTAGGAATATTGTACCAAACGAAGTCCAAATAACTTGAAACTCTTGATGATTTTTTCTGGAAAAAATAAGACCTGGAAGCTTTGGAGGGAGACTAGAGGCCACACAGGGTGGCGCTAAGCCAACAGGGCGCGCCTTGATGGCTTGGGGCCACCTTCCATGGCCTTTGTCCCTGATGGCCTTTGGCTCTCTCTCTCTATGTGTGTGTGTGTGTGTTCTTTAATGCAAGGATCACCGCGATTCCCGTGTGATCTATCCTATGTAATCATCTTTGCGGCGTGTTTGTTGGGATCTGATGAATTGCAGTTTTATGTTCAGATTATTCATGAATAATACTTGGGTCTTCTCTGAATTCTTATATGCATGATTGTTATAGCTTTTTAATGATCTTCGATCTATCGGTTTGGTCTGGCCAACTAGATTGACTTATCTTCAATGGGAGTGGTGCGTTGTAGTGGGTTCAATCTTGCGGTGCTCAATCCCAATGATAGAAAGGGACATGACACATATTTTGTTGCTGCCATTAAGGGTAAAACGATGGGTTCATTCATATTAATTGGATTTACTTTGTCTACATCATGTCATCCTCCTCCAAGCATTACTCTCTTTTAGTTAATACTCTAGATGCATGCTGGATAGCGGTCGATTG
Organism: Hordeum marinum; assembly: GCA_022496015.1. Classification (NCBI taxonomy): domain Eukaryota; kingdom Viridiplantae; phylum Streptophyta; class Magnoliopsida; order Poales; family Poaceae; genus Hordeum; species Hordeum marinum. The sequence continues at coordinate 195,499,540 of CM039672.1, read as the reverse complement.
GTGGATTAATAGTAGTAGATACAGGCAACAGTCGGTCTACTTGCTTATGGACGTGAGGCCTATATAGATGATAATTGCCATGAATAAATATTAAATAACTATGCACTTTTCTATCAATTGCCCAACAATAATTTGTTCACCCACTCTATGCTTTCTTCGAGAGAGGAGCCTTTAGTGAAAACTATGGCCCACAGGTCGCTTCACAAATATTATAGAAACTCCTAAAATATTTCTGCCATTATTTGATTCCTTCTTATTTGCAATTTATAATTATAAATTTATCTAGCTATCACTACTTATTGCTTGCAGGTAACGAGTTCAAGGTTATTGACAACCCTCTTGCCCACGTTGGGTGCAAGTGTGTAGGCGCAGAAGACGGGAATTTTCATGGTTCTCCTATTGGTTTTATAACCTCGGTTCTCACCAAGGGAAATACTTATCTCTACTGTGTTGCATTTCCCCTCCTCTTGAGGGAAAATACCAACACAGTTTACAAGTAGCAGCAACCAAGTTACCCTAGATGCTTGTCATCATTGGGCCCTCTCGATCATCGCTAGTCCAAGAATCCAAAGCTTTAGAAGTTTTCTAAGTTGGTGCTCATCAGAAAACAGGCCCCTCCTCTCCTAAGGTACATCGAAACGCAACACTAGCTCGATGGCGATGTGTAACTGAAGCTTCACCTTGCTGCAAAAAACCCTACCCCAGATTTTTAGATCTTTTTCCACCCTACTAAGTTTGATCGCGATGCATTGGAGCACACATCTCAGCGACATCGGCCGCTTCCACGTCCTATGCACCGTTGTATGGAAGTGTGGGAAACGCGACCAGAATGACTCGAATCAAAATCTGGACAGTCTTCTAGGAGCCACAATAGCCTCGAGGAGGAGTGGGCAATGGTCGGAGGAGGAGGCTGAGACTGCATGGAGGATGAAGGAGGGGAAGATGGAATCCCACGGGATGTTGCATAATTGTTTTATGCTAACTAATGTAGGATCTACACGTTCGTTACTCAAGTGTCTCTACTTCTTGCACTTAATCTCTCGAAGACCCGCTCGGTCTATTGCCGATCTAAACTTGCCCATCATCCTATGGTCGATATTGTTGTTACTCTTGTCCCTAGCTTTATAGATGAGGTTAAAATCCCCGTAGATGATCCAAGGATCATTTTCTGCTGGTGCCGCAGTTGCAATCTCTATAAGGAAATCCTCCTTTCTAGCGTCGTCGACCGGCCCGTAGACGGTCACGAGCCAGAAGCTCGTGTTACCGGCTAGCAGGGTGACCCGCGCTGTTATAGAGAACTATCCAATGGCGTGGGTGTGCACCGTGGCGCTGTTTTTGTCCCAGAATATTGCCACTCCCCCTTGTAGCTATGGCCGACAGCCTGTCATAGTTCGTTAGCGTGCTTCCGACAATGTCACGAACTAACGATCTATTCCAGTCTTCGATCTTCGTTTCTTGCAAGCACAGAAGAACTAGCATATGCGCCTCCACTATGTCGCTTACTATAGCTCGTCGGGCGATAGTATTCAGCCCCTTGATGTTCCAGGTCATGATCGGACAGTTTCCGTCAATCATATGGAGAATTTTGTTTTCTCCAATGACTAAACTTGATTAAGATCAAATACAGATACACTTCTGAACTACAGAGGTGTTGTCGGAGGCGACCAATAGGCCCCAAATTCCACCGGCAAACAGCTACGCCACCAACCGCTCCACTGTTACATCACACATCTATGCCTAGATCTAACTAGCTAAATGATGGTTGTTGCAGGAGCCTATTACAACTAAGGATGACTGGCATGCAGACAGGGGAGCCTCCGGGGCTTCTCCATTCGGCCCATGCATGCCGACAGCCACCTTGAGAGCAGCGATGTCCATCTTGGTGAGCTTTGCGATTGCTTCGAGGTCAGAGGTTGAGAGTGGCTCGTCGAAACACCGGATCAGGTCCTCCGCAACCTATGCGGTCATCTTCTCCTTCGAGCCAAGGATGGCTAGGCCGTGCACAAGGTGCATGGTTGCCCGCTGGCTAACTGGCACCTTAGACAGGTTGTTCACATGTCTTGCACTCTACCCAGTTGGAGTGGAAGCTGGCCTTGCACGCCTGGGGGTCTTGGCACACTCTGGTGCATTCTCCAGGACCGATGGGGTGGTGTTGGCGAAGAGCGAGCCCGGGGTCTTTGTGCCGCTGGCCTCGCCAATCTACAGATGGTAGACCTGGCTGGTGACGACCCTCAACTACACAGAGTGTGTGATCGCTCCTTTGGGGGTGTGCCATGCGAGAGAGAGCACCGGGCCAAGGTTGAGAACGTCCCCTTCATCACGCCATGCTCCCCCTTCGTGAAGCTAAGAGGCTTTATGGTGTTGGCTGCAGCTACCGCATCGATGTCGAGGGCCCTCGAGTCCGTGCACGTAGTTTGTCTTAGCTCATTGTCCTCCAAGGTGAAGCACTCACCCACTGGGTCCGGGCAGTCACACTACTCCCTGGTGCTCACCAGTGGCCATGGTGGCTCTAGGGGAGTGTTCAACTCTTGGGTCGCCTTCCTGGAGGTGGAGCCCCGCGCAGATTCCTTGCTCTTGATTGTGGTCTTGGCCTGCCACTTGGTGTCGTGGTCGGAGCTGGTCTAGTGTTCCCACAGGCTGCCTTGTCGATGACGGGAAACGGGCACACGGCTCCGGTGGTGCTCCATGGATGAGCCGTATGACGCCATCTTCTTTCCCCGATTGCGCCCGAGCAGCGTGTCTTTCCAAGACCTCCATGCCCTGACAGCCCATGGGCCACGCACGCCTGAGGGCGAGCAAGCACGTCCAAGTCTGGGGCCCGTCTGCCACCCTTCGTGCCGTGGACCCTGATAGATGAATAAAACTATTGCTTATTGATTGATTTGGTGTAGGGTATATAAAGAGATTACAAATCGACTTGATCTAGAAGTCGTATAACATAAGGAATACTCTAACAGACCCAGCCACCAGTGGGAGATGACACGGGAATGTGCGATCATTGTCCTCATCCGAGGAGGGCAGGCCACTCTGCCTGGAGTGCGATGAATGCAGGGAGGGAGGGAACCAATCCTTGATGCGGTCAATGTGGACCAACACATCCCATCATAATAGGGACAGGGGCAAGGCGACTGCAAGGCTACGCCAGGACAAGCTGCGCGTCTCCTTGACGCGACTAGTGCCCTTGGCGTGCTTCCACAACGTCTGCTGCGTGGGGATGTGGTCTAGCTCCCACATGCACCCACACCCATATGGCGGAAGACTTCATGTCAATGCACTCAAAAGTGCGGCTGTCCAACTGGTCGATGACGACCTTGTCGCCCAACGTGTCCTTGGCGCCCTACAATGTCCATAGTTGCATAGGCAGCTTCTCCATGACAACCTGCATGTGCAACATCCAAGTTTGGTGGAGCGCGTGGGTGTCCTCTCTACAAGGTTCCAGCAGGAACGTCGTGTCGTCGATCATCAGGGACCCCCGCCACACCAGCAAGTCCTTGTGGGCGGGCAAGTTAAAAGTGATGAGGAAGTCCTCCGAGTCATGGCTGGTTACCTAAAGAAGACGCACCATGATCTTGAACTCCCTTTCCACCGCCTTGACAATGGAGAAAGGGTTGGCCGCGTGTAGTTTGCTGATGGGGGTCACCACTACCGCGTGCTGTAGCAGCAGAAAGATCTGCTCTTCCATCACCGATGATGAATCTATCACCTTGTGGTTGTTGTGTTGCCAGTGCCCATGGTCGATGCAGGGGCGTCGGTCGAGGCCATCTCCTTGTCGGGGAAGATCAGCTGCTCGTGCACCGACCGATGCGGCGCCTGGGCGCCCAATCTCTCTCTCATCGTTCCTCCTGCCCCGCCGATTCCTTGGGTTTTGGGGGCACTCTCTACCAAAATAGCCCGACTATTTGCAGAAGATGCAGTGAAGGGGGTCACGACAGTCTACTCTTCGTTGGCAAGAGCTGAGGCATCGGAAGCAGAGGCCCTTGAACTTGCTTAAAAAAGGCCACTAGTCTAGGTGAGGAGCTATGGTCGGATCGCTGCCAAGATCCATCCTGGCGCCGAAGCGATGAGATAGCCAACAGAGCTTTCCTTCCTCTCCTGTTCTTGCGGGATTGATAGCGAGTCCATCCCTCATCAATGGCATCGGTGGTCATAGTTTCCAAAAAGGCGACGACACGGGGCGTACCCCAATGAATTTGAGCCTGGCTTGATGCAATGGGGGGGGGATCTTGATCTACCGGATCGAGCAAAGGGGTGACCTAGGGGTCAGCGCCCCGATGCAGGATTCATGACGGCGTCCCCCGCTCAAGCCCGACGGGAGATTGAGAGGTGGCTAGCACCTAGTATGGACCAGGCGATAGATCTCGATCCCCCGAGTCGTCACATTGAAGGATGGATGGTGGAGATGCGAGATACTGGGGCGAGGGTGGGAGCGCCATACCCCTGGATGGGAGGGGTGGAGGACCGCCGCAGGCGAGCGGCGACCTTAGGGGAGGTGACCACCGTAGCTGGAGTGGCCAGCGACGCAAGGGGTGTGGGAGGCCTGCCCCGGGAGCTCACTCACTCACTCACTCCTTCTCCTCAGAAGAACCAGAATGAAAAAATACATGGTTTTTGCCCATGTCCACCTTAGGTGGGAGCTCATGTGCTTCTAGGAACTAATCATAGGGAACACACAAGAGCTAACTATGGGGCTGCCCTTACTCCAATGTGTTAATGTATGTCTGCTACATTTAAAACAAATATAATATAAGGTGATGTAAATAGACTGTACAACTTTTAAATATTACATTTTTTGTTGAATTGGAACGGAGGAGAAGAGGGGAGAGAAGAGAAGTCAGTCGTAAATTAAGAGCTAGCTACAACACAAATTTCAGAAAACATTGTGAGAACGTAAGGTAGTGGCGTGGCGTCTTCTCCCTGAGGTGCATATGCTCCCACAGGTGGACGGTAAAATTGTTCAAAATAGCAACAAATATGTTAAAAAACAACCTTTTCATGGTGCGAGATGCTCATGTTCGTGATGCTGTGCCAAATTTCATGGGTTTCTACATTTCAGTAGCTCTACAAAAAGGCAACTTTCAGTCTGTGAGACTTTTAAATAACACTATTCGGAGCTCATTTTGTCCTTTTGCCACGAGCCCCTTGAATATCATTTACCCATGAAATTTTGCACGCACTTGGCACACTTAAGCATCTTGCATTAAAAAAAGATTCTATTTTTTTCCGAATGTTTTTGCAGTTTTTTTATTTTACAGTTCACCAGGTGCATATTAGTCAGTTTTAAAATGAAGTTACCTGGTGCAAACCCTATTAATAAGTGTAAGGTAAGCCATGTATTAATAGGGTTTTAGAGTTCTCTAGAACGAAGGCTCAAGAAAAGTCCGACTTTAAATATAAAAAGCCATCGACTTACATAGAGCAACACAAAAACCAAAGGGAAATAAGCAAAAAAATACACAAAGCTAACAATCTGCGACTACCTAGAACTCTAAAGAAAGAAATGAAACACAACTTGCATCATCGAGGTCGTCATCCACCAACCCAACAACACTGAAGAACCACGCCAGGCTAGGTGAAGGCTCAGACACCCTTGGAACAAGATCGTAACCACTCCACAAGGCACACCAGAGCTACACTCATTAGTTTCCGTCAGCAAAGTGGACCCTTGCCTCTCGTCATAGCTCCAAGGATGCCGCATCGTTGGAACAAACAAAAGTTCACCCTAGAACCCACATGAGCGAGTAGGGTACCTTATGAGGGGCTAGCTGGACCGCCCAAATAACAAAGTGAGCTGCAAAATAGACCAAGCACTTGTCCAATGAGTTGCCAGAAAGCAAAAAAGCAAGCTTTTGAGCAAAGACATGGCAACAGAGGAGACACGACACAAGAAGATCAAACATGTCCACTATGGAATGAACCGGACTTGCACCACTATAGCCATAGAGGGAACCCAATCCCCTCTCTCCTAGGTTCGAAGGCGACGACCCTTCGGTATACAAGGTAGCACGAGATAGCAAAGAACACGATACGAGGCTTGCTAACAACACCACACGGAAAATACGATCCAAGAAAACAAAGAGCCTCTTCCAATCGCCACCGAGACTGCCTCAACTTGACTCCGTAGTGGTTCAAGGTTGGCACCTCCATAGAGGGGAACGATGCCTGAGTGTTATTGCCGCCCAGAATAGAACCAAGGGTTGTCACCCAAACAGGGGTGGCGGTTGGGGAATGTAACCTCGACAATGCCTTCATGAAGGAATTCGGTGTCGTAGCTCCATCATCGTTGGGAGTACCATAAACAGCCAAGGGTTCCCCCCGGACCCTAGAATCCAACACCCTCCTCCAACCAAAAACTAGCGCCGGCGAGCCAAGGTACCACGACGACCTGGGCGACTTGGATTTTTGTGACACTTATAGGGACAACTCAATAGATTGATTGGAAGGAATAACTTTGAGGTGGTTTTATTACCTACAACAATTTCATCTTATGTTCTCTGCTAGATAGGAACTTTGGAGTGATTTTTTTCCGCACGTTGAGGGATGATCATATGATCCTATTCTATTATCATTGTTGATAGATTGCACTAGTGAAAGTATGAACCCTATGCCTTATTTCCAAGCATTAGTACACCATTTTGCTTGTTGTTTACTACTTGTTACCTTGCTATTTTTATTTATCCAGATTATAAAAAACCTATTTCTACTATACATACTGCACTTGTATCACCATCTCTTTGCCAAACTAGTGCACCTATACAATTTGCCATTGTTTTTGGTGTGTGGGGGACACAAGAGATTTCTTGTATTTGATTGTAGGGTTTTTTGAGAGAGACCATCTTCATCCTACAACTCCCACAGATTGATAAACCTTAGGTCATCCAATTGCGGGGAAAGTTGCTACCGTCCTACAAAACTCTGCGCTTGGAGACTCAACAGAGTCTACAAGAATAAAGTTGCATAGTAGACATCAGTGGCGGCTGGGGAACCATTCATAAGAGATGAGGGGCGAGAGGTGAGAGTTTTGGTGGCATTTTCTTTGTAATTTAGACTAGGAATAGTTGTAAGTGTTGAAATGAACCGTTTTGTTTTGCGGGTCGGTGTAGAATCGCCAGAATCATCAAAATCGCAGCTTCTGGCTCCGCTTCACCGGTAGTTCATTTTGCAAAACCAATTTTGGGAAGCTAGAGTGGAATCCGGTGTGTTTGTTTGGCATACCGATTTTAAAATATGAGAATCCGAGAATCAGAAGTTGCAGCCAAAACAAAGGCCACCTCAATATTCTGGTAACGAAGAGTGTTGATTAGATTAATTGCATACAACGACCACCCAAGGTTTAATGATTCCTCAAGGTCAACAAATCGACCACTTAGACTGCCCATAATGGAAGTAACTTCAATAGTAAGATAAGGTACAACTCAGCAAATTTGCTTATGTGGGAATGATTTCATGAGGAGACGGATGCTTTGAGTAACATAGCTAGTTACTCACAATATGAGTAACATCACATATACCAAGGCAAGATGAGTCCACAAGCTAATAAATGAAGTATTACATGACATCACACATATGTTACTCCCCACTATGGAGGTAATAACATAGACTAATAACATATGCATGTTACTAGTACAAATTACTCCCCACTACGGGTAGTCTTAGATAAAGGATAATAATAGAGAAAAGTATGTTTTTGGTTCCTCAAGTTTCCCCAAAGCATGGACTTGGTCCTTGAAGATTTTTTTGGTATACATGTGGTCCTTCAAGTCTCAAAACCGGATAAGTTTGGTCTACAACGAGATTTTGAACATGTTGACCGGGATTGGACCACGTTTGACTGGGTTTGACCATGTTGACTAGATTTGACTGATGAATAGTAAATTCAAAAAATAGCAAACAAATTAAAAACTCTAAAATTTTGTGACAATCAACATGCTTTGGTGCGCTAGGTGCGTGTAAATTATTTTGGTGAAATAACATCCGAGGATCTCTAGCAAAAAATGGCCTTTTTGTGAGCCAAAAATTGTTTTATTTGCCACGAGCTCCTCCATATTGAAATACCACACAAATTTTCATGCACCTAGCACACCCAAGCATCTTGGTTGTCATAAAATTTCAGATTTTTCTGAATTTGTTTGCTATTTTCTGAATCATTGGTCAATTTAGTTAAACATTGTCAAACCCGGTTAACATGTTCAAAAATATCGTCCTAGACCAAATGTATATAAAAAAATCTTGAGGGAGTAAGTCTATACTTTTGGGGAACTTGAGGGACCAAAAACTTACTTTTTTCATAATAATAAAGTAGCTTCATTTATTAGATGTAGACTCATTTTGCCTTGAGGTGCGTTATATTACAATAAATTTTTCTTGGCATGCGTTATGTTACTAGTTAGGTTACTTCCAATATGTATGGCCTAGACAACCTAGTACCCTATTGGACAGCTAGGTGTGGCGAGAGTCTCAGCTCTCATGTCGCTCCTCCTAGAGCGACACGGGAGGCGACTAAACCTAGTACCACTAGTCTTTTTCCTCCCCTACCAAGATCCGCGTCGCCGCTAGAGTGAGCACTAGCAAGCTCGCGTGTGACGAGGACGGCGGTGCTGGGACCTGCTCCATGTGGTGCTCTCCGGTAGGCGAGGAACACTCCCTCACCTAGGGATGGGGCGTGTTGGAGGCTTCAAATCTAGCACCCTTGAGCCTACGGTGCTATGATAGCTTGGATGTCAGCGGCCCCTCCTGGATCTGGCTTTGGAGGAGAGCCCCAACCCGAGGGACGTAGTAGCGTATGATGGTTCCCTCCAGGTGAAGGGCGAGTGCCCCTTCTCTCTACGTCCCCAAGGCCAAGACACCCACCCAATCCTAGTCTAAATTACAAAGAAAATGCCAGCACAACCCTCACCTCTCGCCCCTCATCTCTTTTGAATGGTTCCCCAACCGCTGCTAAGTTCTACTATGCAACTTTATTCTTGTAGACTCTGTTGGGCCTCCAAGCACAGAGTTTTTTAGGACAATAGCAATTTTACTTCAAGTGGATGACCTAAGGTTTATCAATCCGCGGGAGTTGTAGGATGAAGATGGTATCTCTCAAACAACCCTGCAACCAAATACAAGAAATCTCTTGTGTCCCCAACACACCCAATACAATGGCAAATTGTATAGGTGCACCGGCTCAGCGAAGAGATGGTGATACAAGTGTAGTATGTATAGTAGAAATAGGCTTTTATAATATGAAAAAAAATAAAAACAACAAGGCAACATATTAATGCTTGGAAGTAAGGCCTAGGATTCATACTTTCACTACTGCAATCTCTCAACAGTGCTAACATAATAGAATCATATGATCATCCCTCAACGTGCACTACTACAGAATGGTCCAAATACGACACATCAATCAGAGGCCCTTCGACATAACCGTGTGTGATGCACGGATCGCAAATAGTATAGCTCAAGCTCCGTCGCTAATGACACGAACTATGTGCGAAGGTGGATCCATCAAATATGATTCAGAAAGTAGTTGCGTGTGCGATCTACGACACACATTTTGTTCTTATGAATCGTTTGTGATTAGCGAATATAACAGAAATGGTTAGAAAAAATACATACGTGTGCAAAGTACGACATACATTCACTTGGATAAATTGTGTGCGATGATACAACAGAACACAAAGGATTCGGCATAACAAGAGGTGTGCGATATACAACAAACAGGTGAGTTATGAGAATCATGTGTAAACACAAGAAATAACACAGACGATTGGTGCTAATAACCTATCTGTGTTTTGGGAAAACGTTTGCTCGTATACAATTATTAGCGATTGATGAAATCATCATCGACGGGTTTCATAGTTTAGTCCGTGTGTACCGTGATTTGCTCAGTCTGCACAACATAAATGTTGTGCCTATAGAACAACAACATATGTACTTATAAGAACATGATTATATAAAAAAAAGAACACAATGAAATTTCAAATATTGTATCACAAATACCAGCAATATTACAAGTTTCAAATTCCAGCATAGCAAGGCCCAAATTCAAAGATTACAAGGTACGAACTGACATTAGAAATCAAATCCAATCTTCAGGATCCATGGGATGAAATATGTCTACGAAGGGATCGGCCATCGAGAAGTCATATATTGGCTCGATAGAATCGCTTCTGAATAATCTGTCATATGAACTTCCAAAGTGAAAATCAGCCTGTGCAGAGCCTTTTCCATTCCCTTGTAGAAGCGTCTGCTGACCAGTAAACCATCCATTGTGGTGCACTAAATGTAGTGCAAACCTCATTACCTTGAACACCCTTGCTTTCTGAACAAAGAAACTGGCAAACTGAATCTCTAGATTGGTGCCTCGGTACTCGTTCAAAGTAATTTCCATGAGATGGAATTCAAGGCATTCAATGGGATTATTATATTGCGTCACCTTTTCCACTCCAAGTCATTCTTGTATATGCAAACGAAGACAGCATACCAATGCTTAGATGCAGTATTGAACACTACAGGCCTCTTTCATTTGCATGATTTATAAAATACACTAATAGATTGCCATGCCATCTTCAATCGTTCGTGATTAACATCTCAAAAAATGTATAATACATTTGTCATTCTAATCATGGGTAAAAGTACCAACAAATTGAACTCCGTTGTGGTTAACAATTAACAAGAAAGGGACACCACCTCGACATATAGCTTCTTCATGCACGGAAATCATATAAGGAACTTAACAACTTCATCTAGAGTGGGGCCGATAGGTTGTAGTGCCAAGATCTTCACTGTGCCAAGAGACAATGCGAGGCATGTGGGAATCATTTCTAGATGACAACCGAACATAGATCAACAAAAACTAGATAAAATGTGATGTACAATAATAAGAATGAGAAGAAGATTGTTGTACCTGAACGGGTATGGATCCAGCTGTAACAAGTTCGAAGAATTCAACACACGAATAGGCTAACACTATCAATTTTGGTGCGTTAATGAACCTGATTCTTGTTCGACCTTCTTTACCAAGTAGAAACAATCTCTCCAGGAAAGGCACATTCTCAATGACCATATCATGAAACTCCCCAACTGACAGCGTGTTGCGACACCATTTCATGCACATAAGTCGTATGGAGATTCGTCATAGCGATGTGGAGGATAATGAACCCACAAATCATCTGAAGACGAAGGTACTCGAGCGTTGTACAGCTGCCGAGCAGGCGCTCCAAATCCGACTTTGAGATGCTGATGCCAATGGGCTCGATGTGCTTCAGTTTAAGGATATGAAGAGCGTGCGCGACATTAATCTTGGGGAAAAGGCACCGCATGAACGTAGCATGGCGTGACGTGGGTGCAAGGCGGAGGATGGACGGAGGTAGCGAGCACCCATGTCCAGCAACAAAGTTGAGCTTCTCAAGCTGATCTAGGGTGAGGGATAAGAACCACTCGTGAAACTTGGGTTTGGCCTTGCAGTTGGAACGAAAAGTGCCGATGGCAAGGTGTCTGACTGGCGCAATGTGCGTGGCGAGGATGTGGGACAATGCATCCAAGCATTTGCGATCGCTGCTGCAGAGCTCGTCATCGTCGAAGAGGTCAATGGGGGTGGAGTTCCATAGGGGGAGTGACTGCCTGGAGATGATGGTGGCCTGCACGGAAGATTTGATGGGGAGGAGGGACATGATGGTTACCAACATCTCGTAGGGGATGCTGCTGATGAAGTCCACGCTCGTTGGAGGCTCATGTGGTTCAGCCTCGACCCGCCCATGCTTGTTGGCCGCCTCGTCGTCCATCGAAAAAGGAGGCGATCCTCAGCGGCGGCTGTAAGAGCACATTTATCCATGTGTGGTTTTGGTAATTGATGACAATCCCTATGAACTAATGGTTGCCTTGAGTTATATTCGAAGGATTTGTCTGTAGGTACTTCTTGAAGTCCATCTGTTGGTTTCAAGGAGTTTATATGGTGACCAAGGTGGTATTCAAGGTTTATCCAAAGATTGGTCATGTGGGAGTTGAGCTTATTGCAAGCATGTCTTGAAGAAAAAGATTGTGTAAGCATTCATGTTTACCTTCAAGAGATCATCTTTATGAAAAGAGAAGATAAGATACATGATTGATTAGGACTAAGTCAAAAAGTGGATCAAGTTGATCAACACACAAAGCGTACAAGATATACCGAGAGGAATCAATGGATCCCATGGTATGGTAAGCATTGTCCATTACGCTTTGTGTACTAACCCATGGTCTACGTGAGTATTCTTTGTGGGGTTAGGTATGTTTCCATGGGCTAGCATCAATAAGAGGATCCCATACAATCCATGGAGGATGACATCAACTGGTGATCGTCATCAAGGTTGCGGTGTGCAAGTTCAAGTGAAGCATCACGGAGAGACCATGATTGAAGCTTGCTGTCCATTCTGGTGACAATGGACTTGTGAAGATTTGCCGAAGAGTGGCTCACCCATAGTGGAGAGTCTTGATCGAGCCAACACAATCAATAAAGGTGGTTCATCTTGAGGAAGTCAAGATCGTCATCATCTAGCTCAAGTGGACTATGCGAAAGGCTAATGTTTGACCTTCATAGGGTTTTCTATTTTACCGGTCTCATGGTGATAGTTGGGAGACCGGGTTATAGGATCAATAGCCGTACTATCAAGGGGGGCTCTCAAGTGAGTAGCTTGATCGTATCGTTCATTGAGAGCTCAAACCATTTGCATCCTTGCATCATCATCTTTCTTGGTTCTTGTTTGGTGCTCTCTTCGTGAGTTCTTGAGCTTATGGTCAGCTTAATGACAAGCTCAAGTTCATCGAAAACGGAGTCCATATGCATGTTCTATGATGTTTTCGATGTTGGAGTTTTTGCCGGTTCTTCATTCAAAGAGGTTTCACATCTCTATATCATTGGCATTTTCATACTACATTTTCATATCTGTTGGATAGGTCTTGTCATCCTGAATCCAACAAGCTTGAGTTTTCTCAATTCATAGCTCATTTGCAGAGGTTATGACAGTTCTGGTCTTACCTGTTTTGTTGATATGGTTGTATCGCTCGCTCGTGTCTTCCGGCATAACCACCAACCCAGGGGTGATACACTGGGGGTGCTACCACTATCTGGTCCCCAGTGGTTGTACCGCTACCTTCGGGTGGTTGTATCACCAATTGCTGGGTGACCCTGGTGGCAGCCCTGGGTGGTTGTACCGGCCCAACACCGGGATACAACCGGACATGGTTCTTTTGTGCTGCGATTGTTGGGCGGAGGTTGGACGGTTGTACCTCTATATTACCATAGCCCGGTACTACCGGTGTCTCAAGCGGTTCTACCGCTTGGGACTTTGCCATGTCCAGCGATCGAGTTGAGCGGTTGCACCTGACCAACTTTATGTTGTGGTCCGGTGGTTGGGCGGTAGTAGGGCGTTTGTACCGGTCTTGCCGGTTGTACCGCCCACTCCACCAGTTGTACCGCCCATGTGCTATTCTGCACATAACAGGCAGATTTGTGGGGACGTATTTAAGGGGGTCTTCTTCCCCAGTGGTTCCTCATCTTTTGAGCTTGTGTTTGCCCCCATTGTTGACCCTCTTTGAGATTGCTATCTCTCAATCCCTCCAATGATTCTTGCTCCTTTTTGAGGGAAAAGAGAGAGGAGATCTAGATCCACATTTCCACCAATCACTTTCTCCTCTATGTGAGGGGAACCCCTTGGATATAGATCTTGGAGTTCTTCGTGTTCTTCTTCGTTCTTCCTCTCACTTTCCTCCATAACATTAGTTGTTCTGGTGGGATTTGGGAGAGAAGGACTTGGGCACTCAGTGTGCCCTTGCCATTGCATTTGGTGCATAGGTTTGAGTTCTCCATGGTGATACGTGGAAGTGAGAAGTTGAGAAGCTTATTACTCTTGGGTGTTTGAGCACCCTAGAGCTTGTTCCTCTTGGGTACTTTGGCGCCCTAGACGGTTGGTGGTGCCTCGGAGCTCAATCATTGTGGTGCAAAGCTCCGGGCAAGCTTCGGGGTCTCCAATTAGGTTGTGGAGATTGCCCCGAGCATTTCAGGTCACCTCGGAGCTACAATCCATTGTGGTGAAGCTTCATGGTGTCGTTGGGAGCCTCCAATTCAGTTGTGGAGATTGCCCCAACCTTGTTTGTACGGGTTCGGTGACCACCCTCAAGGGCCCCTTAGTGGAATCACGACATTTTGCATTATGCGAGGGCGTGAGGAGATTACGGTGGCCCTAGTGCCTTCTTGAGGAGCATTGTGCCTCCACATCGCTCCGAACAGAGATTAGCATCCGCAAGAGTGTGAACTTCGGGATACATAATCATCTCTGCGTGCCTCGGTTATCTCTTACCCGAGCCCCTTTACTTACGCACTTTACTTTGTGATATCCATATTGTTTCTTGTTATATATTTTGCTATCACTTAGTTGTCTATCTTGCTTAGCATAAGTTGTTGGTGCACATAGGTGAGCCTAGTTGTTTTAGGTTTTGTGCTTGACTAATCAAACGATATTTTCATTCCGCATTTGTTCAAGCCTAAACTGTAATTATTTTAAAGCGCCTATTCACCCCCCTCTAGGTGACATCCACGTCCTTCTAGCGGCCCTTATATATAAGACCAGAAGAGAAGGTGTACCATGAATGGAGAACCTGAGAGAGAATAGGGCTGTGGGTGGAGGTCCGAGGTCAAAGGGCTTGATTCCCAGTGAGCCAGGTGCGCCTACGCGGCGGACTGCTCACACATGTCTCTTTGAGCCTGCGCCGCGGACTCCTCTCATGCGTGCCGTCTAATCAAACCTGTACCCACAACACCTCCTAGCCAATAAAATTATAAAATATAGTAAATTACACCGGTTGCTAATATTGTCACAAAAATGTTAAATAATAAAGAAAAAGCATACACTTGTTGCTAATACTAACATTTAATTATATTGACATATGTTTGTATTATTATAAATTGCGCGTACATTTTTTTGTATGTATATTTGAACAACTATGAAACGTAATTTATTTAGTTTGTATGTATAGTGTTTATACCGCATGAATAATTAAATGTTATCTTTGTTATTGAGATTAGAATTTACAAACCTTTTATAGATTTACAAAAAAAACTTACTTTTACATTAATTTTCACATTTCCCTGACAGGTGGGCCCCACCTCACATAGAGGTAGGGCCACACGTCTGGTCGATGAGCCCGTTCCCGTGCACGACCACGCACAAAAGCGCACTACCCACTACGCTCCGCCATGGCTGCCCGAAGGCAATTGCTGCCGGCGGCCTCCTTGGCCGCCACCCCACGGGTAGTTGCTGAGGCCACCACCATAGCGGTGGCCGTCTAGGCTGCCATGACACCGTCATCGGTCTTGGCCCCGACAACGCAGTAATAGTGGGCACACACGTACACACACCCGAGAACACAGGCCCACGTACGTCATCCCAAACGGTTTCTAAAAATCATAAAGTCGTTCCATGATTGGGAACTAAAACCATCAATAAATATTGAGCTTGTTTCCCTTCACATTCCAAATTACCATGCGCTATTTTTTTGCAAATTAATTCATCACCTACCAAACATAAACATGTTCCAACTTAGCAGTTGTTTACTGTAGTAGGCTATAAGAACACCTTCTCAAAAAATTACCACACATTCCTCACCCCCACCACCAAAATATGAATTTGTTTGTTAGTCCTTCATTCTGTACACCATGGACGGTAGGAGGGGGGGGGGTTCTAGGTCGAGATATAACCAGGGAAGAAAGACCAAGGACACGGAAGAAACCAAGAGGTCCCGCCGCCCCGCCACGGAAGTGCCAGAGAGCTCCAGCCACACCGCTTTGTCCACAACAGAGATGTCTAGTGGCACCGCAGACTCTTGGGAGGATCTTTCATGGAGAGGCGACAACTCTCACAACCACAAGTGCATTCGCCTCGGAGGTGAACTGAATGAGTTGGCAGTCTTGGATTCCTTAGCCAGCGACGACATGCGCACTGAGATTGACAAAGAAGGCGCAATGATCTATGACTTGGTGAAGCTGTTGGAGAAGAGCGACGCCTCGATTGACAGGGCGATCGGCCTCGTGGAGAAAGTTATGGAGGAGAACGATGCCTGGAAGAAACTACTTGAGAAGAAAAGTGCCTCGGAGGGGAGGCTTAAAGAAGTCACCGAGGAACTTTTGGAAGACTTGGCAAAGCTCTACATCAAGCGCAAGGGGCTGGTGAAGGAATTCGTGGAACGTGTTAAGGAACTTCATGTGTACGCGATGCAGACCATCGACACTCTCGAGCAAAGAGCCCGCACCAAGGCCGCAATGTGGATGATGTCGGATGCGAGGCGAGAGGAAATGGAGGTCGTGGAGGAGATGAAGAATGAGATTGAGGAACTCCGCACCCAGAAATCCATGAAGTATTAGATAGCAGCGGGCCAGATCCTTTTCCTTGTCTTCCTTCTTCAACTTCTTCCTTCTTCTTTTGCCCGTGTGTCTTCGAGGAGTTACCGCATGTGGCATTAATTATTATCATGGATATGTAAGAGATTTATCATCCTTTGCCGATGCGAATTTTTTATATATTTTTTCGTTTGTACATGTATACGAGTTGAAAATAGACGAAACGTCAAAGTTCTCGGCGAGGCACAAACAAAACAGTTGTTACGTTGAGTGGGGCAATGGGATCACAAGAAAACTAGTCCCTCCGTCCAGGCGCATTAACCACATGATAAATAGCGGGTCGGACAACATTATTTTAGAAGTTGAGAGTGAGGCGAGCGGGGGTGGAGGTCAAAGTATCGCTTCCCAATAAGCATGCGTAGTAGACTACTCTCATGCATTCCTTCGAGCATGCATGGTGGACAGCTCTCACACATCCTGTTGAGCTCGCACGACAGACTGCTTGCACACGTCCCGACGAGCCTGCATGGCGAAAAGCTGGCATGCATCCTGTCATCAACCAACTGCATGCACGACACCCTCATATCAAGTAAAAAAATGGACGCGTGGCACCAAATGGTTATCATACGAGTTTCGTATTTACGGGGATTCAGAAAACCAATATTATCAATGATTGTGGCCGAGCTATCATACATAAATGTTTCTAATTCATTCACATGCATATAAAAAGGGCCCTAGAAAACTCAATTAATGTAAAAAAGGACTGAATTGGTGCTCTAGAGGACACATTGAATGTAGTTTTGCCAGCAAAGGTGACATGTTCCCTATCGAATCACGAGGTCAGAGCATGTGCTTCTAGTTTAAAAATTTGAATTATGCATATTAAACCCATAGAAAAGTCAATTAATGTATAAAAAGGGTCGAATTGGTGCAATAGACGACACATTGAATGTAGTTTTGCCACCAATGGTGACATGTTCCCTCTCGAAATCACAAGGCTTCTTGAATAAGCTTTGGATTGTAAGATCCATGTCCCAATATTCATCCTAAATTCGTCTAAAAAATGCACACCATAGATGTGTCATGGCATGACATTGTGTAAGTTTCATGAATTCCTGGCGAGCTTTGGGTTTCTTAATGTTAGCGGCCTAGTCAAGACATCTAAACATTGACCCAAGGATACAAAATAGTTTTTAATCCATTTTGGTGATCTCGAGCACATGCTTGTAATTCAAACTTGAGTTCTTAACATTAAGTGCATGCCTAGAAAACTCAAATGTTGTCTCCACCACAAAGGAGACATGTTCCATATCGAAACCACCATGCTTCTCTTAGGAAGCTCCAATTTGTAAGAGGTTTGTCCCAAAACTTGTCCCAATTTATAAGTGTCGTGTCGACACCACATTTTCAATAATTTCAGATGAGTTCCGAATTTATGGGGATTTAAAAGCAAAGTTTCTCAATGTTCGTGGCCTAGTCATGATGCCATGATGTTTTTAATCATTGCATGGGACCTAAAGAGGGACCTAAGGACATATAAATGATTTTCTAACCCATTTTGGTGACATGGAGCATGTGCTTGTAGTTCACATTTTAAATTATGTACACTGATAGATAGAAAAGCTCAATTAATGTATAATGGGCCCCAAACGAGCCATGAATAATTCCACATTTTAGCATTGCACTTGTATCAGTCTATGTTGCATGTAGAAAAAATATCAATGCAAGAAGAGACATTGAATGTCGTTCCCTCCACAGAGGTGACATGTTCCGCATCAAAACCATGATGCTTCTTGAGAGAAGTTTTGGCATGCAGGAGAGTTGTTCCAAATTGGACAAAAGATTACCATGTCGTATAAGTGCTGTGTCATGACACCAAGGTAAGTTTCAAGAATTTTAGATGAGTTTTGGATTTCTGGCAATCTAAAAGCCAAGTTACTCAATGTTTCTGGCCTCGTCATGACTCCTAGATTTTTGTAATCCATTCACATTCATTGCATGGGACCTAAACAAGGAATCCAAGGACACAAATATGTTTTTTCAACCCATTTTGGTGACACAGAGCTTGTGTTTTTAGTTCAAATTTTAATTATGCACATTAAATGTCTCGAAACTTAATTAGTAAGTATACAAAAGGCTAAACGAACCATGAATAATTTAAATTAGTTCTATACGCTCATGGAGCTCATGCGTGTGTAAGCACGGTGTGCACACGTGTCGTGCTAGCTCGAGCTTCCTTCTTTCATAAGTTATCCAATTTGTATTAAAATGATGTTCTATCCAAACACGCTTCTCCCGTCACTCTCCCAATCTGTTTCGCACCCAAGCGCCGGCCCCGTCATCAACCTCCTGGACGAGGAGGACGAGACGGAGGAGGCCGGAGAGCAGGCAAAAGCGTCATCACGCCATCGAGCATGAGCAAGACGTCATCATCAGCCCATGCAGGCATCGGCAGGCGTCGCCATGCCACCATTGCACATGGTTTTTAGTGCTACCAGAAACGTCTGTGATACATAGCTGGTTCCATGAGGTGCCCATCAGGGCACGCTTGTAAATGATAGGAGGCAGCCCTTACCAGCAAGATGCAGCTTCCCAGCCCATAACCCGATCGAATGGAACTTGGAAGTTAAGCTTGCTTTGGGTGGAGTAGTAAAGGATGGGTGGCCGGCTGGGAAGTTGCTAGATCTGAAGGTTCATTTAGGCGGTATGATACGAGCACTGTAGGCGTTATAAATAAATGCCTCTAGTGATATGTCATTCCGGCTAAATAAACCTTAAGATCCTTGTTTTGAAAATATCCTTCTAGCTAAATAAACTTGAGATCCTTGTTTTGAAAATGTCCATGATTTTCTTTTGCTGTTTTGAAAATGTCAAGGATCGTTGACGTGTGTTTGTGTTTGTGTGTGTGTGTGTGTGTGTGTTTATGTGTGTGTGGACCATACATGCCTCCATTGTGCGGTTTTCGACGACACACCTATATATCGATGGGCCGCTATGTAGGGTATATATATCATCCATTTGACTGACAACACTGGAACACCACCCTGCTACATGTCCTGTTTGCGTGGTAGTGGAGGTGGGGGGAGGGGAATATATATATATATAACCTATCTTAAGGGTGTATACATGTCAAGTTATCTCATCTAGGTGCATGCCACATCATAGCTACTATTGTGCATTGTGTATTAATTGAAACAATGGACCACACCATTTTACCATATACATTTGGCCATATGCAGGGGGGTGGTTTTCTTCTAGCCCCGCTCAACCGATATTCAATGATGCAACAACTCGTGGGATCGCATGATCTATATATCCCTCTTGTCCGACAACAATATGTGATGGTTTGGACAAATTAAGGTATAAATTCTCTTGGTTGTCTTACAAAAAGTCAAACATGGATAAATGTATGACAAAGTTTGAACCAAGTCATGTGTTCATAGGACCCCCTCCTCCTACACATAGTGTAGGGGGCAAAACCCTACGTTTTTCAGGAAACCCTTTTATGTCACATTGGACACTTTTAGGCATGCACATATGTAGCATGTGCCACACATTAAAGTTGCGCATTGCGAATTTAAACATGACAACACCATGTTCGTGCATATATATACAACCTAGTGGTAGTATGTATACTACTCTATCTTTTTTAGTTTGTTGGTATACTCTATCTAAGATACTCCAAAGTGAGTTATCTGAAAAAATTGAAAGGAAGATTATTCTTTTTATTAGATTTATGAAATATGTATATATTTGTACGTAAAAATAGTATGCTTAAAATATGATACATACTATCTAAAAAGTAGTATATATACTACATACTACGCATACATATACTCCAACATGATAGATACTATGTAGAACATACGAAACAAAAATGAGAATAACTACATCCGGTTGTTCGAAACATTTGTCCTATATATATATATATATTTTATGTATGTATGTATATATATACGTACTTTAGAGTGTAAATTCACTTATTTTACTCCGTACATATATAGTCCGTTCTGGAATCTCTATTTTTTTATATATTTAGGAACGGAGGGATTATACATTTGGGCCACTAGCGGAAGTGGTTGTGTTTTGACCATCTTTTGCGTTTTTTTGTTGTTTACCCCAAAGATGCTACTTATGTAAAATAGCAAACGTATCTGACGAACCAATTTTTTGTGACTGTATCCCCAACATGCACGGGTGTGCTACTCTAACCGTGTGCGATGCCCGTACACTGCAAAATCGGCCTTGCATAGAGGTGGCAACCGCAAGCGTCAGCCAGTGCAAAGGGGTAATGTGCATAGTAAAAACCAAAACCCGACAAGGACCTATAAAAGATGTTGCCGGCGACGGCTAATAGCAATTTTTTCCACCGATAACTCGCCACCACCACCACACACACTAAATGGAACCGGTGCTCAACCATGGGTATGTGCATGGCGCAGTCCTGATAGTGTTGGACAATGACATGATAGAGGATTCTGACGCATTGGCTGCCATGGCGGGCAATGGTAAACAGCCAGCTACCACGACCGACGATGATGGGATAGTGGATTCCAACACGCTGTCCTCCATGTCAGTCAATGGTCAACCATAATCTGCCGCGGCCGACGACGACGATGACAACTCCGAGTTTCAGCGTTGGATGCAGATGGCCATTGCTCTGTCCATCAAGGAATTGGGCCTCGATCCGTTCCTATGCGATGAGGACGAGCATCGTCTCAGTATCAGTGTGGAACAACCTATCGCATCTGCGGATGCCGTCGAGAATGCGGCTAGGGATCTGAAGCGACAGAAACCTTGGGAGAGTGCAATGAGGAAGCGGAACTCAGATGCAGAGGGCAAAAACAGGCGAGAGCAGGACCAGAAGGCGGCAAAGTAGGCCGTCGCATGCCTCTCACCCACATTGGAGGATACTGTAGGCCTTGCAGCTGCGGTGGCAGCCCTGGAAACAACATCCACAACGACCAGGGATGCAACTCTTGCGAGAGCGGATCCTGTCTGTATCCTGATGGCCCACATGGATGCCACGACAGCTTTGTCAATAGCGGCATACCAAGCGAGAGGCACCGCGGTCGCTTCGACTGAGGTAGCCCTGCCGGTCTCCATCATGGAACCAGTGGAGCTCATCGACTTGATGAGCTCCTCTAAGTACTCGTTCTAAGCTGAGGAAGGTCATGACGACGATGGAGGTGTGGCATTTTTATGCATCCATGGCATAGTGAATATTTTGTGTAGTTCATCTTTATGGAAATTGACGAACTGTTTGTAAATTACCGAGTATATGAACTAATGTCGACTAATCCTCTACAAAATAAGGCATTTTGTAATGAAAATTTGCCAAATGTTTGTGTCATCTGTTTGTGGGCATGTGGACATTTAGGATGAATTTCACGTCCGCGACTGAAATTGAGGATGAACCATGTGAGATGAACCAGCTTTGAGAATCTTAGAAAGAGCTACCCACCTTAAGCGATGCAAAAATTCATGGTTTCGTGGCACGACATTTTGTTATAGTGTACACACTTTATTATGTTTGGACCGTGTGCGATCTTGGTTGCTCCCGCCACGCTCGGTTCCTTTACAAAAATTTAAGTGGAAGTGGTATTTCAAATGCATGCTGCCCTTCCTTGTCCACCGCACCGACCCTATAGTAAAATTTTAGCTACTGAGGTATTTGATCCGTCGCCATGTCTCGTCCACCACCATCTCCACCCACACCATCACTACTAAAATTTTCAGCAGCAATGACATATCCTCAAACACCCCCATCCACACAATACCCCCTCCCCTTCCTCCCCCGCTTGAACCCTAGCTCGGCCCCGCCGCTGCCTTCACCACCAACCTCAAGTGGTCTGCCCATGCCTCATAGCTAAACAAGTTCAGGGTCCTCACCGATCCACATACACCATGTCCGCTCTGAGTTTTTAGATGAGGTCGGCGATGTCCCTTTCCCCGAGATCCCCATCCCATACTCCAGAGAGTCGTAGCCTAATCAGCTCATCCACATCTCCTGTGGAGATCGAGGAGTGTACGAACAAAAAGAGGTCTATCATGGCCTCTCCATCGTATGCTGGCGAGGTGGGAGCCGTTTGCTACGACCCTTTTATCCCAGACGAACACCTCGCCACGGGAGCCGGTGGGGACGTTGACTGCATTGCTATGGGGAAGACTTCAAGTCCGCGTGATCGCGTATTCCTGTATCTTAGGAGAGCCGGCTATGACAACACGCTCGTTAACATCACT
This sequence comes from Hordeum marinum, assembly GCA_022496015.1. Classification (NCBI taxonomy): domain Eukaryota; kingdom Viridiplantae; phylum Streptophyta; class Magnoliopsida; order Poales; family Poaceae; genus Hordeum; species Hordeum marinum. Next base: position 195,476,946 of record CM039672.1, on the reverse strand, counting down.
GGCTTCACTAGGGTCATGTCACAAGTTAAGTGGTCCACCGGCAACGCCTCTGGTTCAACCACCGTCGATCTCTTCAAAGGCCCCGTCGCTAATTTCCTCTGCCTCGTGGTCATGGATTTGTGATCCTTCTACGCCATCGAGCCCATTTTGTCAATTACGAAGGAAACGTTCTACCACGGTGGCTTGGGATCCTTAGCTCCAAAGTTAAATCTCATCCACGTAGATAATGGCACACACTACGGGTGTTACAAGGGGAAAAGTCCCATCTGCGACATCAAGGAGCGCACCCTGGGCACCTCATATCCCTAGTGGAAGGAGCCCATCCATGACAAGTGAGGCAACATCTTGTGAGCAAATCATACCTTTTCTAGATATGAGTCTCATACCCATTGTTGTAGTAGATTTTGCCATGTTTAATTGAGCATTTGTCAAGTTGTCAACAGATGCCTTGCTTTTCTGTATCTGGTTGTTAGGTTGGTTGCATCGAGTATTTGTCTAGTTTTCAATGGCTATAGTTGGTTGTTACAGTTAGCATGAATGCCTTGTTTCTTTCAGTCATTCACACTGTGATGTTCATTATGTGCAAGTATGAACTATGCAGTTCAATTTCATCAATACCACATGTTATGCTTGGTGTTTTAAGCCCGTGCCCTTAACTCCCGCTTTAAACAATTATGCCTTGTTTCTCTGAATTTGGTTGCCAGGTTGGTTACAGTGAGCATTTGTCTAGTTTCGAAGCAGATGCCTTGCTTTTCTGTATCCAGTTGTTAGGTTGATTGCAGTGAGCATTTGCCTAGTTTTCAAGCAGATGCTTGATATGTCACCAACGTATATATATTTTTTGATTGTTCCATGCTAATATATTACCATTCTATCATACTTTTTGGGTATTTATTTACAAATTTATAATAGGGATTTTTATTTCTGTGCCCCTGGTTCCTTAGTTGTATTCATTCATCCCCACGCTCTTAACTTTTGCTCACTTTTCCCGACTCCCTTGCCCGAAACCCTCAGAATAGGTTACAATGGATGTTGCTGTCGGGTCAATGCCTCAAACCGTTAAATCTGACGAGTGGGGCCGATCCCGCGCATGCAACTGACCGTGGTCGTGGGGTAGCATGTGTCCATGGGACATGCCTGAAACGTCCGATCATATAAAGAGGGGGAACCACCTCCTAGCGCATCGCCCCTACCATTTCCCCCAAATCCCCTCCCTGCCACATCGTTTTCCTCTCTCCCACCGCGTCATCTCACTTTCCTCCACTGCCTCGATCGTACCGTCTCGCTCTCCCCCACCGCAACCTCTTCCTCACCTTCATCGCCTCCATCTGTCCGATGGCGGACGCTGGTGGCGATGCCGGAGCAGCAGCCGGAGATCTAGTAGTGGAGTTGCAGGGTGTGGCGACCGTAGATGAAGTGAAGGACGTTGGCGGCATCCATGGTGGTGCAGGGAAACTCGCAACCGCTACGGATGTGGAGAAGGAGGTGGCGGGCTCCTTCTCAACACTGCCGGAGCTGAAGGTGACAACATCGAGCGACGCAGTCCATCCCAATGCGTAGCCTGGCGAAGAGCAGGAGGTATTTGCACTTGCTTGTTAGTTACAATATTTAGCTTGTAGAGTTAGTTGCATTGGTTAGATTGTGATTCGTACGGTAGTATAGATGGTTAGAGTAGTTGGTTTGACGGATGGGCCAGGGTTTTCTGTATGCGGGGGATTGGGGTTTTTGTACTAGGGTTTTTTGGATTACATTCTTTGCAAAAATTCTAGATATATCTGTATGAGATATAGGGATCTCTGTGCTTCAATGCTACACAGATGTATGCTTATTAGATTTTGTTTTTAATGCTACACAGATTGGGTTTTTTAATGCTACAAACATGTATGCTTACTAGATTGGGTCCCTATTAGATTTGTTTTTGAATGCTACACAGATTGGGATTTTGAATGTCATATGCCCAAATGGAATCCATTGATTAAGAAGTTATTTGATTCATTAGTATATAAATTTGTCCACAATATGTAGTTATATTACCTCTATTGTTCAATGTGTGTGCATGACGATGGAAAATGCAAATAGGATCATAGTATATTTGCCCTATGATCAGTGTGTCATGTGTTCATATGTAAATTTTCAATTGGATTCTGTATTTACTAGTGATGGATGTAATTTTATATTCAGGAGGATGATGTTTAGGGGGGAAACAGGAAACTGGACCTTACTGAGTTCACGGACCCGTACGATCCAGGGTATGGTGACGACGAAGAGTATGAGATAAGCCCACTTGAAATTTAGATTGTTCATGTAGTTCCTTTGACATGGTGTATATGAATCTACAATGTATTAATGTAATTCATTTGTGTGTGCAGTATGTCTCTGGAGAAGATGTGGATGTGGATGACGGCAACTTCACGTCCTTCAAAGCGAAGGAAGAGGAGAAGATCAGGGCCAAGGGAGATGGTTACTAATACAATAGCAAGACCAACACTTGGCGCTGCCCCTACTGCACCACCAAGCCAAAGCCAAAGTCCATCTGCTTTGCTCACCTTCTAGATCATGCAGAAGTTGTATCCATCCACGACGAGGACTACAAGATCAGGGGGCAGCATGGTGCCCTCGCGAAAGTCTTGACTCCCCTTCCCAAGTGATGTGATGATGTGATGATGTGTTTTACTTACTTTTGGTGAACTTTGTGTGTGAACTATCTATGGATGGTATGGTACTATGATGGTATGGCTATCTATATTGGGTATTTGTGTGTTTTTAAATTTGTTTGCTATGATTTGTTTCAGTGTTTATTTTCTGAGTTTAGGTGATGCAATGATCACACATGCTATGATGGTATGGCTATCTATATAGTCCATCATTTTATCAAATATTCCAATAACATAGCAAAAAACAACATTCGACAGGACATTATTCCAATAACAGAGCAAAAAACAACATTCGACAGGACAATATAAATTAAAAAAAATGCAAAAAATTGAGGTGATTTAGAGGAGGTCAAAGAAATTTGAATTTGAAAAATGTGCTCCAAATGAGCTACCAGGCTAGGGTAAACAACCCCATTTGTAATCAAGTTTTTTTGGACCTACTCTAAATGAGCCAAATGTTTTTATTAACACCTATTCAATCTATATAGTGTAGATTCGAAGTCTCACTATTTTTGAATTAATCTTCAAATTTTTATATTTCTTTTGAAAAAATATGCTTTAATATAAAAACTATTAAAAACGCATTTAAAATATGAAAATGGAAAACTAAGTTCATATCCTTCTTATTCACTTTGAAATAAAGTTTTGGTGATTTTTTGATTTTTTTTAAATTTTCAAAAACAAAAGGTAACCCTACCTCCTCTCCTTGAACTCTATGAAATGTTATACGTGATAGCTCATATGTGTGAAGGTTTTTCCATGAAAATGACCATAGACCAAGTTTATGATTTTTGGTTGGTAACATGTCACATCAGACAACATTGTGTGTAGGTTTTATATTTTTTGTGTTTTTTAAATTAATGGTGCTCATTTCACTTCGATCGTGCCAACTAGTTTTTTTTGAAAATGTCCTTATACCAAGTTTAGTATTTCTCCTAGTTAGTGTGTCTTATAAAATGATGAACAGCAAAGATTTCATATTTTTTTCAATTTTTTAAAAATTAGTTATGCTCAGTCAAAGCCATGGAAACACCGTTGACCAGCTCAAAACCCTTCCTAACCCTAGCTCTGAACGTCAGCCGTCTGATCATATGGACGGCTCCACACTGTTGGATTGTGGGGCGATCCGCGAGAGGTGATCTTATTGGTTGTGCTCGGCTGCTCGCCCACCATTCACTCCGTGAAAAAACCCGTAGTTACTGGGCCCAAAAGGAAACCAAGCTTTGCTTGGGCTGTCGAGTTGCATCGTTTTTTTTGCATCATTTGCTCTATTTTTAGTGAACGTGTTAGCTCTATTTTTTGCATCGTTTGAAATTACACAACAATTGACATAAACATAGTTCTTTTTGTTCAATACAAATGCAAAATGAACAAATTTATAAGGGCCAAAGTTATTTTTATCATGCAAAATGGCCACAAACTATTCAAAAATTGTCTCCTTTTGTTCATATAATATATATGACCACAGATTCCCACGCATGTAATTAGCTTCTTTTTCTTCTTCTTTTCAAACCATAGTTTCCCACGGGTGTACACTCCGGACGCTGCGGTGGGTGTGAAAATGGGCCACTTCACATTTGACCCCGTTATTGCCACGACGAAATAACACTAGCACTACGGCTATTTAAGCCACGCTCTACCTCTGCCATCCCTCATCCATCTCCCATCCTCTGCCATATGCCCTTCTTACTCTTCAACCCCTTCTCCTTCTTCTGCACATCCCTCAGGCATGTAGTACACTAGGCCAACCTACCGCTTCCCACCCATCACGCCGGAGAGGCTCCACCCTACCGGCGTGTATGTTGTGCGCACACGACGTGTGTGGGCGATATCAAGGTGGAGGACCGCAAGGAACTTCACTGAGTTCTTCCTCGCGGCCGGCTACTGCCACCTCCTGCGGGGATCTCCAACGATGTTCCGCGTCGAGGAGGTCATCCAAAATGGGGTGGTGGTTGCTCTCCTTGCCCACTTCACCAACACATTCGACGCCTTTTACCTCATCTGCCGGGTGTTTTGGTGTGGTTACGAGTTCATCGCTTTCACTACCCACAACAGGTATATGGAGTACACCAACATCTTCCCCATCACATCACGCATGCACACTCTTCCGTACCCCAACGACAATGCCCCAGAGGAGCAGTGAAGGGCCTTCGGAGGAGGAGCGAGGTGGAGAAGGCAGCGGCTAGGGTACTAAACCCTCTATCTGTTTTTTTTGAATCTATGTTATATTAATTAAGTTGTAATTGAACTATGTTGGAGATGCTATGGGCTTGTTGGGCCTTTTATTAAGTTCTATTATAAAGGTTTCCATCTATTCTATTATTAAGTTCTTGCTAGTTTGAATTACGTGGTTGTGCTATGGGCGTGTTGGCCCTATCTACATATTTGTTGATTGTTTTCTTAGGGAGCTCGCTTTGTTAGTAACCATCTAGTGCATGCAACCACAAATATGTAGCCACCTAGCTAGTGCATGCAGCCACAAAAATATGAAAACATATTGTTCAATTTATTTGTCATAGCAAAACAGATGCAGATGCGAGTGGATCGAAAAGGCTGAAACTGATCGTAAAAAAATGATGCTCTAAATCGAGGAGACAAGCGTGCGAGAAGAGAGGAACCAGCGGCAGCGACCGTCGCTGCACCCGTGGTGGCTAGCATGCACGAAAGCGGCTTGGTCAGTGCATCGTGGCGGCATGCATCGACGCATGCAGGCTCGGTCACCGCATGCAGGCTTGGTCGGCGCATCGTGGCGGCACACATAGACCCATGCAGGTAGGCTTGCTGGGTGCATGCATAACAAACTTCTGTCATGGCGGCGCACACAGGTGTTTAATGCAAGGGACGACCCAACTAAACCATGGCCCAACGGTCGAACAGCGACACCGCCCAATGCGGCCCCACTTGTGAGGTCCAACGGGCGACACAGTCGAGCGCGGCCCCACTCGTCACAGTTAACGGTCAAGCCATTGACCCGACGACAACGCCCGTTCTGACCTGTTCTGAGGGTTTCGGGAAAGGGAGTGGGGAATGTGAGAAAAAGTTAAGAGCGTGGGGACGAGTGAGTAGAGATAAGGAACCAGGGGCATAGATGTAAAAAAACCTTTATAATATTTTTGAGCACTAACCAATTGTCCCAGTGCCTAGTACCAGTTGTTGTTTTCTACATGCTTTTGACTTTTCAGGTTTATAGTACCAAACGAAGTCTAATTTCCATTAAATTTTTTGGTATTTTTCTAGACCAAAAGAAGACCTTGAAGCTTCGGAGGGAGGCTGGAGGAGCCACGAGAACCCACAAGCCAATAGGGCGTGCCACCAGGGGGCGCCCTGATGGCTTGTGGCCCCCTCGGGCTCCTCCCGATGCCCCTCTTTGGCCTATAAATTCACAATTACCATAAAAACTCCAAGAGTGCTCCCGAAACACTTTTTCCACCCTGCAAGTCTCTGTTCCAATGGGAGGCCATCTACACCTCTGTTCCGGCACCTTGCCGGAGGGGAGATCAATCACAGAGGGCCTCTTCATCAACCTTGCTTCCCTCACCATGATGTGTGAGTAGTTCACCACAGACCTATGGCTCCATAGGTAGTACCTAGATGACAATTTCTCTCTCTCTCTCTCTCAATCTTCAATACAATGTTCATTGCATCTATGCGTTGATCTATCCGATGTAATCCCTTTGTATGGTGTGTTTGTTGGGATCCAATGAATTGTGAGTTTATGTTCAGATTATTCATGAAAAGTATTTGAGTCAACTCTAAATACTTAGATTCTTATTGCATGATCATCATAGCGTCGTAATGCTCTCCGATCTATTGAGATAGTTTGGCCAACTAGATTGATATTTCTTCGGTGGGAGTGGTGTGTTGTAGCAGGTTCGACCTAGTGAGTTTCTATATCCCAGTGACAGAAGGGTACAAGTTGCATCTTTGTGTTGCTGCTACTAAGGATAAAACGATGGGGTTTATTCATATTGATTGAGGTTACTTTGTCTACATCATGTCAATGTTCTCCAAGCATTACTCCGTTTTACTTAATACTCTAGATACATGCTGGATAGCAGTCGATGGGTGGAGTAATAGTAATAGGTGCAGGCAGGAATCGACCTATTTGCGTATGGACATGATGCCTATATACACATGATCATTGCCATGAAAATCGCATAACTATTCGCTTTTCTATCAATTTCCCAACAATAATTTGTTTACCCACCGTATTCTATTTCTATGAGAGATTCCACTAGAGAACTGTATGCCCCCTGCATCTATTCACTTATATATTCACAAACTCTTTCATTACATTGCTGCTATTTATTTTATTTGATTTGATTTTGCAATTTACAATCATCTATGCTTATCTACACAACTCAGTTCCTTGCAAATAACGAGATCAAGGAGATTGACAACAATTTTCCGGTGTTGGGTGCAAGTTGTTTGTTCTTTTGTGTGCACCCGCTGAAGATGGTTGAGGATTGGTATTACTATTGGTTCGATAAACCTTGGTTCCGTAACCCAGGGAATTACTTACCCACTTTGTGTTGTGATAACCTGTTCCTCTTCATGAAAAACCCAACCCACATCACGAGTATCAGGAATGATTTGTGGCGCCGTTGCTGGGGAATACCATCACCAACTATCAAGTAAGTTCACACAAATTTCATTCACCTGTTCTTATTTTTATTTGATGTTATATTTAATCGACCTCATAAAAATCAAAAATCAAAAATATTTGTCTTTTCTAGTTACTTGTTTACATCTTTTGCTTGCTTGTTTTTTTGAAAGTTGCTATCATGTCTGAATTTGAGAAAGTTATCATTGAAAGTGCTAGCGAAGGTGGTGCTAGTGACTTGGATGAATAAGGACAAAAAATTATTGATTCCACTTATGATCCTCCTAAAAGCCAAGTCCCCATTACCAACACTCATACTGTCCTAAATACTAAAATGTATCATGTGGGTAGTGGGAATATCATTGGAAAGCATGTTATTCAAGAATTCTTTGAACATTCAATAGTCCCCCACTCATTAAAAGATCTATACTTGATTAAACAAATTATTACTAGGATACTATTTTTGTGCTTATATTGAAATTAGAAAGGAAGTTTGTGCACCTTCATCCTATGCTTCAAAAGATGTTTTTTGGACTCCCTAGCATAGACAATCTTGAAATTAAGAAAATTGCTACCAATATCCTTATGGTTGAACTTTATTATATAGTGCGTGAAGCTAAACAATTTTTTTCCTTCTATGTAATAAAAATCTGAACACCCTCCTATAGAAGTAATCCTCCATAATGGATACGCTCTGCGTAGGTTGGAATCTAATGATTTTCAAGGATTTGATGAGAATATGAGAAGGAATGTCCTTCCCGAAGAATTGACACAATCCCTATTTCTCCACACTTGTGATAAATTTTAATGGATTGCTAAGGTAATTAATGAAGGTTTTAGTAAGGATTGGCATGAAAATAGTATTAGAGAACCTATTAGTGATGAAATTCATGCTCTTTATGATGATCCTTATGATGAAAATGATGTTAGCAATGATTTTATAAATTTCTTTGAACACTTGGCCTCTTCCACCATCTTGGATAAGTGTGATTTATTAAGTAAGGTTTTGTAAGAGCTAGTTTTGAAGGACATGAAGGGGTCCAACACTTGAAGCTATGACTTATGCCTAGCTAGGGGCATAAAACAATAACGCTTGTTGGGAGGCAACCCAATATGTACCTTTATTTTAGTTTTTTATTTCTATTATTTTGTGATAACATGATTGCTGCCTATGTAATGATTATGTTTTTATGTTTTAATTAGTGTTTGTGCCAAGTAAATCCTTTGAGATGACCCATAAGATGAGTAAAAAAGATGCTGAAGTATAACAGAAACTTTGATTCGAGTGAAGGAATTTTCATTTTTTACTGGAGCATGATAATGATCTGAAACTATTACACATTATTTCTATACAAATTATTTACGCTGTCCCAAGTTTTCAGAAATTTTAGAGTTATAGAAGTATGGGATCTTTACAAATTGCCACAGACAGTTTTATTTTACATAGATTCTGTTTTGCTTCCATAGTTTGTTTGTTTTGATTATCCTATGCACTATATCGGGGGGTGTAAGCCATGGGGAAGTTAGAATACCGTACCTATTATGGAAAAATGAATTAAGAATAAACTTATCATAGTACCTAAAGTATGTAATATTGTCGTGACCCCGATCCTAAGCCATAAGAATCCAGCCTGTAACACATCACATCACTTTGCGGTCTCATGCACGGTTATCTCCACGGCTGCCACCTTACCTGGGCCAGGACCGTTTGCGTCTTTTGACTCACGTATGTAATATGTCGCTAGCATTCAAATGTCAAAGAACCCGGGCTGACATGACTAGTCGTAGAACCCAAGTGGCACATCCATATAGGGACATGCATACGTAACCCAGCAATGCAGATGTCGATCTCTAGCGTGTGTAGATGAGTCATATCAAGCTAAAAGGACTCCATTATGCCGTGGGACATAAATGTCATCACTGCACGTAGACGAGTCGTAGCAGGCTACAAGGACTCCATCACACTACGAGACATTTCCCCGAAGGGACAGACACAACAACAAAGAAGGATACATGTCGGTCAATCAATGTGTCCAGAGCAGTAGCAAGCTACCAAGGCTCGGTGGAAGCACAAAGAGGCATTTCCCCATAAAGAGTACTACTAAAGGCACACAACTAGGTGTCGTATCCCATACATACCGTTGCACGTCAAACGTACGCACGACATGCCCGATATGCATAGATACAACTATGGCATCACAACATAACCATACAACATTACAACATTTATTTAGAAGGCTCGAAAGAGCCAACACAATAAGATGTTACAAATAGGGGTCACATGACGCAACATTCAAAGCATTCAAACAACAAGCGAAAATTAATCATGTCCGGGTACAGACATCTACAAAAGTGTCTAGATGATCCTGAAAAGCTACAACGACCCTACCAAAGGAACCATACCTCTGTCTGGGATTCCCAAGCTAATCCGGTCAACATCGAACTTCATGTTGTAATGATCACTAATAGTACTGACGTCTCCTCTACAAAACATAAATTAAGCAAACGTGAGTACAAAGGTACTCAGCAAGACTTACATCAGAACTATCTACATATGCATCGGTATCAATGAAGGGGGTTGTGGAGTTTATTGCAGCAAGCCAGCTTTGACTCTTGGCTAACCTGTACTACGACTACCAGTGCTTTCTTTGAGGTGGGATAGCGCACACGAGTACACATATTCACCAATCAATACACCACTATGGATCCACTCTCGTCTCCCTACGAGAAGGCCATCCATAGCACTCACGCTTATCTTGCGTATTTTAGAGTATCCACTTCAAGTTATCTATGAACCACATAAGTTCTCCAAGTAGTCCATATCCAAGGACGCGACTATTCGAATAGATTCATAACCCTGCAGGGGTATACTTATTCACACACGCTCTCGCCACTTATCGCTATGTGCACATAAAAGGCACCTCGGCAACCTTCAAGCGGAAGCCCAGCGAGGGAGTCGGCCATGACCGTCTATCTCACAAGACCCTAGTCCAGGTTTATCGCCTATTTGAGACTGAACCCGCACGGAAGTCCGTCCAAAGTTTCCGCTACGGCCTCAAACGATGTGTGCAGGGTTCCCAAGCCCACCGTTCGGGTGCCACTTGGTACACCGTGCCACTATGTCTATGCTGCATCACAGTCCACCCCGTCGGGCAGCGCTACGCATGGCTGCCAACACTTTTCCTACAAACACCAAAAACTAGTTGCAACTCCTGGACAGAGGTCTAGGCGATTAATGGGCCGAGAGGGTCAATTAAGTATCCCAATGTGCGGTAGTATCTTGTCTTGGATAACATACACATAACTCAGTTCTTAAGGACGGTCCAATGAGACAACCCATCATGTACTCCTACATGACCTCTCATTGCTACCTTTACCAAATCATGTTCACACATTTAGCTCTCGCACAGTAGGACATGAACATTGCCATTCTGATTCATCACCCAGATGGATCAAACCCAACATGACACGACTCTAAGCATAGCAGGCACAATAAGCAAACATGGATGAGTAAGCACAACAAGGCTCAAGCAGTTGCTACTCATGCTAAGTGGTTTTAACTATTTACTGTGGCAAAGACAGGTCATGCAAAGGAATGGGTTCAACTACCGAGAACATGTAACAATTGAATCATTGTTGTCCTAATGCAGTAAAAGAGAGCAGGAGCGAGAGAGTGGGTTCATATAAGTATGCTCAAGGGGGTTTGCTTGCCTGATAGTCCTGAAGATATCATTTCTCTTCAACAGAGTCAACGATCACATCGTCGGAACCATCGTCTATCGAGACGGAACAAACACCGGCAAACAAGAAAGGAACACATTCAATGTGATGCAACAATCATGATGCATGAAATGGCATGTTAAGTTACTGAATTGACCTAGTGCTATAGATAGTCATATTAAGTGAAGTGGAATTCAAACTTATACTAAATTCCAACTCCAACACTATTTATTAAATTATCCTAATCACGAAATGTCCTACTTGGTGATGTTAACTTGCTCAAACATGCATGCTCATGGCATAAACAGATTCATTGGATTTTTCTGCTCAATTTTTCATATATAAATTATTTTCATCTGACTTACAAATTATTTTCTATGATTTTTAGAAGTTTTAAACATTTTTTGGAATTTCCTAATGTAATTTATTACCAGAAAATCAATTAATGCATCAGCATGACGTCAGGGTGACATCACAGGTCAACAGGGCCGACCAGGTCAAACCTGACATGTGGGGTCCACACGTTAGTGTCACGGGGTTAATCCCTGCGTTGACCCGTGCTTTGACTCATTGCGGGTACCACTATCATACACCTAGGGTTAGCTAATTAGGCCATTAAGTGCCTAATGGAGATGCCACGTCGACAGTCGCCAGAGCTGCGCCGACGGCGACCAAAACTACGGCGGTAGAGCGCCGGAATTGGCTATGGGTAGCTGGTGATGTGCCGCATCGAGTGGGGGCAATAGGTGGCTCAGGGCCACCGGAGTTGAGGCCGGCGACGAGCTGAGCGGAGGCCGGAGTTCAGGCATCGGGCGGCACAGGGTTGTGGTGCACGGGGAGGCCAGCTGAATGGCTTGGCGGGCTCCTAGGAGCACTAGAAGAACGATGGTTCCACTGGAGCAAGCGGAGGGGGCTCAGGGCAAGGACCTTGTCGGCCATGGCGGACGACGACCGTCGGTCATGGCGAGAAACGGTGCTACAGCAAACAATAGACCCAAGGGCTAAGGGGGAGAAGACCAGAGGATCACGACGGTTCTCGAGGAGGAAACGACGAGGTCAGAGAAGCCCTGTGCGCCGCGAATCATCGAAGGGATTGCCGACACCCGAGGTGGAAGACGACGATGATGGCGATGATTCCATCTCTCCGAGCTCGCGTCCTTCGGTGGTTCGAGGTGCGGCATCCAGACGGTCCTCCAAATCATGGTGGATGGTCGGGAAAGGGGCGTTGGCTGCGAGCTCTAGGGCGGCATGGCCATGGTGGTTTCAGGAGGGGGGAAAGGTAGAGAAGAGCGAGGGAAGAGAGATGGAGAGGGGGATGGATCCGGACGGCTTTGGGGGGGGGGGTCGCGTGGCGCTCTTAGGCGACCTCTAGGCAAGCAAGCAGGCTGGAGGTGGCCGGCACACGGCGACCACATGCCTCGCATGCTCCTGCGCGAGGTGGGAGACGACTGGCAGTGCTAGGTGGGCTGGGTTGGCTACAGAGCTGGGCCAACAGGTGAGATCTCTCTCTCTCTCTCTCTCTCTCTCTTTGTTTTTGTTATCTATTTTCTTTTCTTCTGACATTTGTTTATTTTTGTATGGGCCACAAGGACCTAGCACAAAAATACCAACACATTTTCTGTAGTGTAGTTTGAATATTTCAAACCTCCTAAAAATGTTTCAGAATTTTTGGATGACTAAAATAATTAAATGCATTATTAGTGATTTTTAGAAACTTTCCTATTTTATTTAATTTACCAAAATAGTTGTGAAAATATGGTTCACCCCTTGTATGTCGATTCCAACATTTATTAGAAAGGGGGAACATTTTTGAAGAGCATTTTGGATTCACTCAAATATCTTAATAGTTTAACCTATTTGAATTTTATCTGTGCTAGGCTTTGATCACCCCCATTTCAAATTAATTTGAATTTAGACATGATGACATCATGCACATGCTGATGTTGATGCAAACAAATTCAAGCAAATTCTAGGGCTGTGACAACTCAGCCCCACTAAACAAGAATCTCGTCCCGAGATTCAGGCATAGGGTAAGAAGTCAAAGGGACACTAACTAACACAATCTTCATGATCCAAGTGCCCTCCTCACAGTTGTTGTTTCATTGCATCATGCTAGTCTTGACATCTTTGCCTTCGGGATCTTCATCCAACAGAAAGACAACAAGGATAGAAAGCTCTACAAGAATCGATCTTTACGAAGATCGAGCGACTCATGACCAACTCATGGAATGAGACATAATAACATCTCTTGAGCTGGGACACAAAACACACGTCAAGAACAATGAATGAAGCAGATGACGGAGGTTCAATTGGTAGGCAACAATTCCATGCTAAAACAGATGGTGATGAGATTTCAAAGTAGCGGGGAGTTAGTTGCCCTTCATACCATAACGGGCACCTTAGGGAAGGTGACTCATAGGATTATCCCTTAAGTGGCAAAAAGAATTACTTTTGATACAGAGATCATTGAAACTCTTCAAACCAACCTAAGGCAATTCAGAAGTGATCGTTGGAAGGAATTCAAAGAATGGCATACTCAGATCGGAGGGAAACTAGAGTTATAAAACAATTTGGCAATGGAAGGCACTTTCCAGTTAAAACCGAGAGTATAACCCAGTGTCTGAGCCTGCTCTCAAGAACTTGAGCATTTCCATATTCATCAGGATTTTTACCAACATTTGTGCCAAGGATCCTGGCAACACCTCATACTACCATGATGAGTAATGATGGAGGATGTAGATGCAAAGGATGACAACACTTTCTTAGATTTCACCTTAGCTATACCAAGGAAGCAAAATCTGGATGATCGACCGAGAGACATTTAGCACCCCTCTTCTAATGTTCTCCTTGATGAATTAGCGTAACCCAATTATAGGTAACGTTTGGTATCTAGAACATCAAGTAAAAAGGTCGGACTTCGGGATCTCAAATGGTCCATGAGGAATAACTTCTAGAATAAGTCATACAAGGTCCTCATGGGGAGGTGGCCAAGTTGCTGAAACAAGATATTATAATAGTAGGCCTTCCGGATAGGTATGTTAGCCACAACATCCCTTTGCCGGGTTACAAAGAGACCAATATTATAATTCTTGGGGAAACGTCCCAACCATTATACCTGTCTGAGATTCAGATCTGGTTGGTGCTAAAATATTTCAGACTCAACATGTCTGAAACTGAAAGGTTGCAACACAAATCGAAGAGATGACATTGCGAGATTCTCGGGAAATGAACTATGTAAGCCAACTCCAAAACATGAGCTGGATTGCAAGACCCACATGAACACGGTGTCCAAAACAATTGTGGTCATATGGAGCTCCTACAACAAAACACTACCGAGTGCGAGTTAGGAACCATCATTTGGGATTAGCGAAGTTCGTACATAAGTCCAGATTAGCTCTTAAGAAAGAACTTCTTTTCCTTGAACAACTCAATCAGTGGCTTGATGTGCTAGGAAATTCATACGGAATGGAGGTAGTGAGCATATCACGTCGTAGAATACTTTGCACATGCATGATTGACTTGGGATGATTCCAGAGGAGACAAAATAACTTTCCCCAAAGTCACATCGACAACTTGCACCAAATGCACGTGAATTTTGAGTAAGTCACTTCTTGCACCAAACATATACTTCATGTACAGGACACAAAGATATTACCTACAAAGTTTCCAACACTAGCTTAATGTTCATCATGAATCATGGAACAGATGAAAATGTTGTTGATGGACCCAACAACAATTCATCGAGGTATCCATATAGATGGAATTCCACAACTATGAGAACATGGTGATAGCATTGGTCAAACCAAAGGATATAATGGTGTATGCTCGGGGATACATCCACGAGTAAAAACAACATTTGGTTTTGAGTTTGATTTGATGATAGCCCATACTCAAATCAAATATTGGATAAGACGATAGATGCAACAATTGACCACAAGGATCACTCAGTGTAAATATCGCCTTTCTTCGACACACACATCCACAACAAAGACATCCCCCTGGAATGAACTAAGTCAGGCGAAGCTTTTATCTTCCAACTCTCCAAGTTGTTGTTTAGTTTAACCAACTAGTTCAGGGGTGTCCAACACAGATTCTTGGAGAAAGGTGGTTTATAGGAAAACCATCTCGGTCAGGAACTTAACATAATAGTCAAGGAACACCTTGGTAATACTTCCAAGAAGATATTCGGAAAATCGCGATCCACCGGTATGTTATCAAGCTCGAGAGCAATCTTGCTTTTCAAGGCAAGACGATATGATCAACAGAGCAAAGGATTGACACAATGCTAACTCATTGATCGAGAAGTGCACCATGGAAAATGGACTAGGTAGCACGATCCCTCCTAGAGTGATGATTCAATGACCAACACACTAAGGATGAAATTATTGTCCATTAACTACCAGGCAACAAAGTTGCTAGGAGTATCGATTACGCAGACCACGATTCACTTGTCGGTATTTTGGTTTCAACAACACAGAGACCAAGGAATGAATGATGATGGCGAGAAGTATCACTACATCAAGATTTCATAAGAGGGAGTGCATTTCTCATGACAATCTTGACATGAAGAGGGTAATACCTCAAGGTAGAACAGAGCAAAAGATAGATTGGCAGTTTTATCTACGAAATACAACTGCTTTGACCCAATCCAAGAATGGACGAGGTACGGGAGTTTGTTTCTCCTAGTCATTTTGAGATAGAATGGCTTGGCAGACCACAAGAATAGTCGACATAGATAAGACAATTAATGGCATACCCTTGACTATGCATTGATAGATAAAGGTCAGAATGCAATTGAAGAGGGGCAACTCAAGAGCACATTATTTTTGTTGAGTTGTAGATGCATGGGTTCAATAAGTCAAACGGAGTTCAACATGTTTCTTTCGGATTACCCATGCAGAAAGTAAAGAATTGGTAGACTCACAACTATGAAATGGAGAACTCATCACGAGCACTCTTGTTGTGATATTTCGTCCAGAAAGAACTTCTGCCATAACTGGTTCATGGTATTGGAAGAATGATACACCATGAACCTTGAAGGCTATAACAAGGTTACTAACCATCCTAAAGGAACGAGCAAATACTATCAACATGGCTAAGAAGGATGAAACTTGGGTTCATGAACCCAGAAACAGAACACCTATTGACTAAGTAGCATCACAACATGCTTTTAATAATGATGGCCAAATTTATCACACTGGAAACAAAAGACACAACTAGACTATTGGGTGGTTCACTGAAACAACATGGTTTCCTAAACACTTTCATCAAACATGTCGAGGTAATAGAGTACCTCAACTCAACAATTGGTGTGCTTTGTCTGGCCTGAAAGACATTGACTCAAGATGAAAGAGTTTTGCAATTGCATCAGATAATTTAGAAACCTTGGATAACTTGGATAGCATAACGGTTGTACGGGCATGAAATATGAGGCAACATGCAATACATGTGACAGCATGACAATGAATTCTTATGGAGACACCGATCCAGGAAGACAACAACTTTCCTATAGGTCTCCAGCATAGTAACTCGTCATCCTGACAGATAGATGAGAAGCCTAGTTCTTAAACCCTGTAGAATAAAGTGGAGGGTGACTCAGAATTAGAATGACACGAAGAAAGGAGTAAAAAGAGCCTTACGTTCCCTTCCACAATCAATTCCCTTATATAACAACAGCAGTTCTAGACTCAACCTCGACCAGTTTGGCTTGCTAATCGTACAGGCAGTCAAGCTCTGATACCAAAGCTGTCGGGACCCCGATCCTAAGCCATAAGAATCCAGCCTGTAACACATCACATCACTTTGTGGTCTCACGCACGGTTATCTCCATGGCTGCCACCTTACCTGAGCTGGGACCGTTTGCGTCTTTTGACTCACATATGTAATATGTCGCTAACATTCAAATGTCAAAGAACCCGGGCCGACATGACTAGTCGTAGAACCCAAGTGGCACATCCGTATAGGGACATGCATACGTAACCCAGCAATGTAGGTGTCGATCTCTAGCGTGTGTAGACGAGTCATATCAAGCTACAAGGACTCCATTACGCTGTGGGACATAAATGTCATCACTGCACATAGACGAGTCGTAGCAGGCTACAGGGACTCCGTTACACTACGAGACATTTCCCCGAAGGGACAGACACAACAGCAAAGAAGGATACATGCCGGTCAATCAATGTGTCCGGAGCAGTAGCAAGCTACCAAGGCTCGGTGGAAGCACAAAGAGGCATTTCCCCGTAAAGAGTACTACTAAAGGCACACAACTAGGTGTCGGATCCCATACATACCGTTGCACGTCACACCTATGCACGACATGCCCGATATGCATAGATACAACTATGGCATCACAACATAACCATACAACATTACAACATTTATTTAGAAGGCTCGGAAGAGCCAACACAATAAGATGTTACAAATAGGGGTCACATGACCCAACATTCAGAGCATTCAAACAACAAGCGGAAGTTAATCATGTCTGGGTACACACATCTACAAAAGTGGCTAGATGATCCTGAAAAGCTACAACGACCCTACCACAGGAACCAGACCTCTGTCTGGGATTCCCAAGCTAATCCGGTCAACATCAAACTTCATTTTGTAACGATCACTAATAAGACTGACATCTCCTCTGCAAAACATAAATTAAGCAAATGTGGGTACAAAGGTACTCAGCAAGACTTACATCAGAACTATCTACATATGCATCAGTATCAATGAAGGGGGTTGTGGAGTTTATTGCAGCAAGCCAGCTTTGACTCTTGGCTAACCTGTACTATGACTACCAGTGCTTTCTTTGAGGTGGGATAGTGCACAAGAGTACACATATTCACCAATCAATACACCACTATGGATCCACTCTCGTCTCCCTACGAGAAGGCCATCCATAGCACTCATGCTTATCTTGCGTATTTTAGAGTATCCACTTCAACTTATCTATGAACCACATAAGTTCTCCAAGTAGTCCATATCCGAGGACGCGGCTACTCGAATAGATTCATAACCCTGTATGGGTATACTTCTTCACACACGCTCTCGCCACTTATCACTATGTGCACATAAAAGGCACCTCGGCAACCTTCAAGCGGAAGCCTAGCGAGGGAGTCGGCCACGACCGTCAATCTCACAAGACCCTAGTCCAGGTTTATCGCCTATTTGAGACTGAACCCGCACGGAAGTCCGGCCAAAGTTTCCGCTACGGCCTCAAACGATGTGCACAGGGTTCCCAAGCCCACCGTCTGGGTGCCACTTGGTACATCGTGCCACTGTGTCTATACCGCATCACAGTCCACCCCATCGGGCAGCGCTATGCACTGTTGGGGAACATTGCATGGGAAACAAAAAATTTCCTACGCACACGCAGATCTATCCATGGTGACGAGCATCTACGAGAGGGAGAGTGGATCTACGTACCCTTGTAGATCGCTAAGCGGGAAGCGTTAAGAAACGCGGTTGGTGTAGTCGAACGTCTTCGTGATCCAAATCACCGTGCGTCCCGTGATCCAATCACGATCTGTCCCACGATCCAATCATGATCTGTCCCTCGAACTTGATCACGATCCGTCCCACGAACTTGATCACGATCCTTCCGATCTAGCGCCGAACGGACGACATCTCCACGTTCAGCACACGTACAACTTGATGACGATCTCCGCCATCTTGATCCAGCAAAGAAGGAGCGGAGAGGATGAAGAGTTCTCCGGCAGCGTGATGGTGCTCCGGCGATGGTGATGGAGCTATTCCAACAGAGCTTCGCCTAAGTGCTGCAGAAAACCAATCAAGAGGAGAAACTATGCACTAGAGCAACGGGCAGCACGTGGCTGAAAATTCTGTGCAAAAACCCTAAAACCTCCAGTATATATAAGAGGAAGAGAGGAGGAGGCTTGTACCAAGGGCCAAGCCTCTAGGAGTCGGCCGAACCAGGTGGGAGAGGTGGAATCCACCTCCAATCCTGGTAGGACTAGGATTCACCCTATTTTTGCCTTTTTCCACTTTTTCTCTTTGGGTTTTTTCTCCCTAGCCGCATGGGCTTTGTGTGGGACTTCTACCAGCCCACTAAGGGCTGGTATTCACTCTCCCAGAGCCCATGTTGCCTCTTGGGTCGAAATACCCCTCCTGATGGTCTCCCGGTACACTACCGGCACTCCCGGTACACTACCGATGAGCCCGAAACTTTTCCGGCGACCAAAATAGGACTTCATATATATCAATCTTTACCTCCGGAGCATTCCGGAGCTCCTCATGACGTCTGGGATCTCATCCGGGACTCCGAACAACCTTCGGTCACCACCATACATAACTCTATACTACCAAAACATCACCAAACCTTAAGTGTGCAGACCCTGTGGGTTCGAGAACTGTGTAGACATGACTGAGACACCTCTACGGTCAATAACCAATAGTGGGACCTGGATGCCCATATTGGTTCCTACATATTCTACGAAGATCTTTATCGATCAAACCTCTATATCAAGGATTCAGTTAATCCCGTATGGTGTTCCCTTTGTTCTTTGGTATGTTACTTGCCCGAGATTCGATCGTCGGTATCTTCATACCTAGTTCAACCTCATTACTGGCAAGTCTCTTTACTCGTTCCGTAATACAAGATCCCGCGACTAACACTTAGTCACATTGCTTGCAAGGCTTATTGTGATGTTGTATTATGTAACATCCCAAAATTTCATTTTGGAATGTGATGATATATAGCCATGCATCATCATCATATTGTTTGAATGAATATAATGGTTGAAGTGCTTCTTTTGAATTTCTGAAATGTCACTTTCATCTTTCCCTTTTTCTTGTTTCACCTATTTGAAAACCTCTGGAAAAGTTCAAAGAAAAGAGGGGAGTAATATGACACTCCACACCAGGGGCATCTTGGTGAAATATTTGAACAATAAAACCAGGGGGCTATTTGAAAAATTATTGCAAAAGGATTTAAAATCAAATAAGCATTTTCTGAAAAATATTTTTTCAAAGTATTCAATATGACAGAAGAAAAATATCCATTGAATAGCATTAATTCTCCTGATCATTTTGATATATATTTCCTATATTTGGAAATGTTTTGAATGCTTTTAAATGAGTTTTACTGCTCTGGATATTAAAAAGGAAACGTTTTAATTTGAAACGGGCCGGCCCACAGCAGTTAATTCCCGAAACCGCTCCGAGCCGACCGACCGACACGCTGACGCTGCCCTCCCTCTCTCTGATGCCCCGGCCCCACCGCTCGATCCCGAAGACGCTGCGGTCGCCTTCCACCTCGCGTCGATAGGACCTCGTCGGAGATTCATCCTCTCCGGATCTCCCTTCTCTTTCCTTCCCCGACCACCGGACCGGCCCTATAAGTAGCCTCGACCCTCCGCTCCTCATTCCACCCCCGAGCCCCACTCTACCTCGCCAAAGCGCTGCACCACACCCTCGCCGGAGTTCGGATCCCCATCCGAAGCTTCCAGAGCACCTGGCCGTCGCCATGCTCGTCCCCACTCCCCTCCGACACCACCAGAGTACGCCGAAGACCCGCCGCTGTTGTTTGAAGCCCTCGGATGCCGTCCCCAACCACTAGAGCACCGCCCCCAACGACCTCGCCGCCTCGGCCTCGCCGGAGAACCCCCTCGCTGGCGACCCCCTTCTGTGTGAGCCCCCTCTCCCGCTCTTATCCGTTCGATCGTAGATCAACGCGTCAGATTAGATCATTTTAAAACCGAACCGGTATCCTCTACAGCTCGGTTGTCCGCTCGATTCGTTAGATCTCGCACACCCCGTAGCCAACCAGAGAACGCCACGTCACCCTGTCCGTTCGATCAGTTTTTTTCTTTTCTTTTCTGTTTTAGAAAACAGAATGTTTTTTGTTTTTGTTTTTTATATCTTTTAAACTATTTATTGTTTTTAGTTGATTCTTTTTGCATTAGTTCACATATTTGATGTAGTTTATGTCTGTATGCTTAGATTTCAAATTTGAGCTTTAAATTTTGAATCTAATCAAATTTGTTCAAATACCTAAAATCTGTATAACTATAGTTTAAAAATATATTTTTGAGTGAATCTTTTTGCCACTGTTTGGTATTAGTTAAACCTATCATTCTACATGATTTGAGTATTTTTTGAATAAATTTAGTTACTGTTTTTAACGAAAACAGAATCTGTTTAGTTCTTAATGTAGTTTAGTTTTCCTAATTTTAATTTAATTTGAACCTGAATTAGTTTAACTTTTGTTAATAGTTTCCATGAGTTTCTGTTGTTTCAAACATTTAGGTAACATTACTTGCTAATATTTAGAACGATTGTTTAGTTTTATACCATGTTGTTATAGGAATCTTTATATCTTTTTCGTTAGGTATAGTTTTATAAAACAATTTAGTTTTACTTTCACAAACAAGTTAGATGATTAAGATAGATTTCTAATAAATAATTTTAATAATTCAATTCTGTTAAGTAATATGATGATAATAATATTAGTGTTAATAATATCATTGTTTTGGTTTCCTATTCCAAAGTTATAGGAACATTCTAGTTATTTTCATTTTAGTACTGTTTCTTTACACAAAAGTTTTAGTGAAATTGATTCTGTTTACTAAAATAGATTTTCTTACTATTTCTTTTTCTACTAGCTATTGCTTGGTTGTTTGTCTTAAAGTAGTACTAGTAGAAGTTTTTGACACTAAAAATATTTTTTGTGAGTCAAAACATTTTTTTTATTTTTATTTTTGATTTCTTTCTCTTGATTGATACTATTGAATATTTTTAGTATTGTTTGCTTAACCCTGCTGAATTGTGTGAATTGTTTTGTATTTATGCTTATGGTGTGCTCTTGTTTGATTCGTTAGATCATCCGAAGTGCAAAGCTTGTTATATAGAGTCACTTGATTACGAGGATCGTCAGCAAGGCAAGTCACTTTGATCATGTATACCTATGTTTTATTGCATTAGTTCTTCCATCACCCCAATTGCATGCAAAGTAGGTAAATTGGAAACTTGGTTACTTGTTGTAGTATCATGTGGTAGGTACCCCTCAACCCTTTGACACATTGGCCCCGGGAAACGTTGTTTTACATTTTGCTATGCTATTAGTAGACGGGGTTGGTTGTGTGATTCATGAGAGTTGTGAGTTAATAATTTCAAGACCTACATGATGATCAAGTCTTCAAGACTCCAAGTTCTTCAACTTACCTCTGGGTGGATGATGGTTGAACGGCGCCCTGGAGAAACCAGTGGTTAGCCTTGATGATGCTGGAGATCTGCCAGTATTCATGCGGAAAGGTCCACCCAGGCACAAAGAGATGGATGGATGCTTCAAGACCCAAGGCTTACCTGCACAGCCACAAGTCATTATGGGCTCTGGCTTGGTTGGATATCGTGGTGACCCTGGACAGGCGATGCTACGCGATGTAGAAGAACGGTAGGAAAGGATGGGCACCGACAGAGTCTCAGGGAAACCCTTTAGAAGACCATGTTTTGGTCATCCGTTTCTCAAACACCCTGAAGTGCGAGAAATCAAACAGAGGCGACCAAATCTTGTGGGGAACGTGTGCAAAACTCTACAGAGTACCCAAACCTAATCGATTAGCCGTGTCCACGGTCATGGACAGTTTGAGCCAAAGGAACTGAAACTATCTGGAACTCTCAACACAATTAATTATATTGATGTGGGTTATTAATGTCAACTTGGGTATGAGAATTGGTTGGTGGAACCATCTCATTAATCAACCAACATTGTAGTAATTATGCCTTTGCCCTCTCTTGTTGTAGGAAAATTTGGCTTTATGCAAAAACTTACTACCCCACCTACCATATTTGCATATAGACTAGATGATTACTTTACCCCCCCCTATCTTGTGACTTTGCCAGCATATTCAATATGCTGACCTATACGGCTGCAACGTATCATGTTGTAGAGTACTTTTCCGACCAGGAGTGAGGATACATTGTACGCTCGGTGAGATGTCCTTGGAGTCAGATGGACTCATCTACCTTCGAAGCTTCCGCAAGTTTATGGTTTAGTTTATCTCATGAGTTGGCCTTAAGCCACTTTATTGTAATCATTATTGTAATAAAGGACTCGATATGAGATTTCGATTAATTTATGCTGTGTGATTTCCCTTTGATATATACATTGATGTACCGTGTGTGTACCAGCATGATCTTGGGATGGTACAGAAACACCGGAGATTCAACCTTTCAGGTCGGGTTGCTACATATTACCAAGTGGACCTTGAGATACCTCTCCGTCACACGGAGTAACAAATCCCAGTCTTAATCTATGCCAACTTAACAGACACCCTCGGAGATACCTGTAGAGCACCTTTATAGTCACCTAGTTATGTTGCGACGTTTGATACACACAAGGCACTCCTCTGATGTTCGTGAGTTGCATGATCTCATGGTCATAGGAACACATACTTGACATGCAGAAAACAGTAACAATAAACTGACACGATCATATGCTACGTTTGTAGTTTGGGTCTTGTCCATCACATCATTCTCCTAATGATGTGATCCCGTTATCAAATGACATCTCATGTCAATGGCTAGGAAACCTTGACCATCTTTGATCAACGAGCTAGTTCACTAGAGGCATACTAGGGACAATGTGTTGTCTATTTACCCACACATGTGATGTGTTTCCAATCAATACAATTATAGCATGGATAATAAGCGATTATCATGAACAAGGAAATATAATAATAAACACTTTATTCATTGCCTCTAGGGCATATTTCCAACATGCACGGCCGCCAACACTTTTCCTACAAACACCAAAAACTAGTTGCAACTCCTGGACAAAGGTCTAGGCGATTAATGGGCCGAGAGGGTCAATTAAGTATCCCAATGTGCGGTAGTATCTTGTCTTGGATAACATACACAGAACTCAGTTCTTAAGGACGGTCCAATGAGACAACCCGTCATGTACTCCTACATGACCTCTCATCGCTACCTTTACCAAATCGTGTTCACACATTTAGCTCTCGCACAGTAGGACATGAACATTGCCATTCTGATTCATCACCCAGATGGATCAAACCCAACACGACACGACTCTAAGCATAGCAGGCACAGTAAGCAAACATGGATGAGTAAGCACAACAAGCCTCAAGTAGTTGCTACTCATGCTAAGTGGTTTTAACTATTTACTGTGGCAAAGACAGGTCATGCAAAGGAATGGGTTCAACTACCGAGAACATGTAACAGTTGAATGGTTGTTGTCCTAATGCAGTAAAAGAGAGCAGGAGCGATAGAGCGGGTTCATATCAGTATGCTCAAGGAGGTTTGCTTCCCTGACAGTCCTGAAGATATCATTTCTCTTCATCAGTGTCAACGATCACATCGTCGGAACCATCGTCTACCGAGAGGGAACAAACACCGGCAAACAAGAAAGGAACACATTCAATGTGATGCAACAATCATGATGCATGAAATGGCATGTTAAGTTACTGAATTGACCTAGTGCTATAGATAGTCATATTAAGTGAAGTGGAATTCAAACTTATACTAAATTCCAACTCCAACACTATTTATTAAATTATCCTAATCATGAAATGTCCTACTTGGTGATGTTAACTTGCTCAAACATGCATGATCATGGCATAAACAGATTCATTGGATTTTTCTAATCAATTTTCATATATAAATTATTTTCATCTGACTTACAAATTATTTTCTATGCTTTTGAGAAGTTTTAAACATTTTTTTGAATTTCCTGATTTATTTTATTACCAGAAAATCAATTAATGCATCAGCATGATGTCAGGGTGACGTCGCAGGTCAACAGGGCCGACCAGGGTCAAACCTGATGTGTGGGGTCCACACATCAGTGTCACGGGGTTATTCCCCGCGTTGACCCATGCTTTGACTCATTGCGGGTCCCACTGTCATACACCCAGGGTTAGCTAATTAGGCCATTAAGTGCCTAATGGCGATGCCATGTCGATAGTCGTCGGAGCTGCGCCGACAGCGACCAAATCTACGGCGGCAGAGCGCCGGAATTGGCTATGGTGCTTGGTTTGGCATGCGGTTTGCTGCTATGGGTAGCTGGTGATGTGCCGCATCGAGTGGGGGTAATAGGTGGGCTCAGGGCCACTAGAGTTGAGGCCGGCGACGAGCTGAGAAGCGGCCGGAGTTCGGGCTTCAGGCGGCGCAGGGTTGTGGTGCACGGGAAGGCCAGCTGAATGGCTTGGCGGGCTCCTAGGACCGCTAGAAGAACGATGGTTCCACGAGAGCAAGCAGAGGGGGCTCGGGGCAAGAACCTCATCGGCCATGGTGGACGACGATCGTTGGTCACGGCGAGAAATGGTGCTACGGCAAACAATAGACCCAAGGGCTAAGGGGGAGAAGACCAGAGGCTCACGACGGTTCTCGAGGAGGAAACGACGAGGTCAGAGAAGCCCTGTGCGCCGCGAATCATCGAAGGGGATCCCCGGCACCCGAGGTGGAAGACGATGATGATGGCGATGATTCCATCTCTCCGAGCTAGTGTCCTTCGGTGGTTTGAGGTGCGGCATCCAGGCGGTCCTCCGAATCACGGTGGATGGTCGGGAAAGGGGCGTTAGCTGTGAGCTCTAGGGCGGCATGGCCATGGCGGTTTCAGTCAGAGGGTGGGGGGAAGGCAGAGAAGAGCGAGGGGAGAGAGATGGAGAGGGGGGATGGATCCGGACGGCTCTGGGGGGGTCGCGTGGCGCTCTTAGGCGACCTCCAGGCAAGCACGCAGGCTGGAGGTGGTGGGCACATGGCGACCACACGCCTCGCGTCCTCCTGGCGCGAGGTGGGAGACGACTGGCAGCGCTAGGTGGGCTGGGCTGGCTACAGAGCTGGGCCAACAGGTGAGATCTCTCTCTCTCTTTTTTGTTTTCTATTTTCTTTTCTTCTGACATTTGTTTATTTTTTTTGGGCCACAAGTACCTAGCACAAAAATACCAACACATTTTCTGGAGTGTAGTTTGAATATTTCAAACCGCCTAAAAATGTTTCAGAATTTTTGGATGACTAAAATAATTGAAATGCTTTATTAGTGATTTTCAGAAACTTTCCTATTTTATTTAATTTACCAAAATAGTTGTGAAAATATGGTTCACCCCTGGTATTTTGATTCCAACATTTATCAAAGAGGGGGAACATTTTTGAAGAGCATTTTCGATTCACTCAAATATCTTAATAGTTTAACCTATTTGAATTTTATTTGTGCTAGGCTTTGATCACCCCCATTTCAATAATTTGAATTTAGACATGATGATATGATGCACATACTGATGTTGATGCAAACAAATTCAAGCAAATTCTAGGGTTGTGATAAATATGTTGCTTATACTAATGGATCTCACGAAGTTTTGTTGTGTTTTGTGTAATTGAAGTTTTCAAGTTTTGGGTGTGATCATGATGGACCATGGAATAAGGAGTAGAAAGAGCATAAGATTAGGGATACCCAAGAAACCCCAGGTACAATTATAAGGAGACTCGAGCATCTAATCTTGGGGATTCCCCGGAAGGCATCCCCTCTTTCGTCTCAATCCATCAGTATGTCACTTGGATCTATATTTTTATTCATCACATGATATGTGTTTTGCTTGGAGAGTTGTTTTCTTTTACTTTCATGTTGTCACAATCATCATTTTCTAGACACACGTATTTGAGAGAGACACACCTTCATGATAATTTGCTAGAATACTCTATGTGCTTCACTTATATCTTTTGAGCTTGGCAGTTTCTCTAGTACTTCACTTATATCTTTTTGAGCATGGTGGCGTGTAGATTTTATAGAAATAATATGCTCTTGTTCTTCACTTATATTTATTTGAGAGATAAATAAATAGTGATGGTAATTTCTATGGGTCATAAGACTAGTCCAAAAATATTAGGTATTCAATGAATGATAATCAAAACCATCATGTAGCACATATAGAGAAGTTGTGGGTTAATGAAATTGATGTGGTAATATGAAAAAGGTGTGAGTCCACAATTTTTGATTCGTAGAAGTGTCAAGATTAAGAGATGTTAACTTTTTATTCATATAAAAATTAAAGAGGCATGGTGATGATGTGTGAGCATTTTTATTCCTCATTGAAATCCTAGTGTTGTTTCGAGTCGGGGGTGCGCGATGGTTAACTCCTACCAACCTCCTCCCTTGGGGCATGCGAGGAGTACTTTGATTTGTGATAAAACTAATAAAACTTTGCAATAAGTAGGTGAGTTCTTTATGACTAATGTGACACCATGGACATATGCATTCTCACCATCTCATATTTGCTAGCCTCTTCGGTACCGTGCGTAGCCCATTCTTAGCTTGAGGATCGGTGAAACTTTCGCCGGTGCGTCCAAACCCTGTGACATGGTATGATCTGCTGCACATGAGCCTCATTATATATTCCTAAAAAAGCCACCATACCTACCTATTATGGCATTTCCATATCCATTCCGAGATATATTGCCATGCAAATTCCATCGTCACTTCACATGACTAGTTCGTTCATCATCATAATGCTTTGCATGTTCATATAGAGCTGACATAGTATTTGTGGCAAAGCCACCGTTTATCATGTTTTCATACATGTCACGCTAGATCATTGCACATCCTGGTACACTGTCAAAGGCATTCATACAGAGTGATATCTTGCTATCAGTTCTTCATATAGCGTTGTAAGTAAATAAAAGCGTGATCATCATCATTATTAGAGAATTGTCCCAATGAGGAAATAATGATGGAGACTATGATTCCCCCACAAGTCGGGATGAGACTCCGGATGAAAAATAAAATAAAAATGAGGGACGCCAAATGAGTCCACCATATAAAAAATATTAATGGGGGAGGCAAAAAGAAAAAAGGGAAAAACACACCATAAAAAATGAGAGAAAAGAGAGAAGGGACTTTGGTACTATCCTTTACCACACTTGTGCTTCAAAGTGGCACCATGTTCTTCATATAGAGATCCTCCTATGTTGACACTTCCATTTGCTAGTGGGAATTACCTTTTCATATAGTAAACTTGGCTTGTATATTCCGATGACGAGCTTCCTCAAATGCCCGAGGTTTTCATGAGCAAGCAAGTTGGATGCACACCCCAGTTAGCTTCAATTGAGCTTTCATACACATATAGATCCAGTGCATCATTTGCATGGCATCCCTACTCCTTGCATTGACATCTATCGATGAGCATCTCCATAGCTTGTTGTACGCCTAGTTGATGTGATAATATCTTCTTTTCTTACCCCTTTGATATCTACCATCATATTCTATCCCACCTATAGCTATGTCCAATGGTTCACACTCATGAGTTGATGTATATTGAAAAAGTACGATGCAATTGCCTGACTTGGGCACTGTGGTGCTTAACATTTGCATTGATGTGGTGAACATGGAGTCATGCCTTGCTAATATAATAATATGAGTAAGGGTAAACATTCTTTCAAGATCGTATACTTTGAAAAATCAATGATTTTGCTTCTTATACTTATAAATATTACTATGTTGCTATTTTTTAATTCATCATTTCTCAATGAGCATACATACGAAAGATTACATAATGGGTAGCATGTCAAATAAAAAAATCTGTTTTTATCATTTACCTACTCGAGGACGACCAGGAATTAAGCTTGGGGATGCTGATATGCCTCCAACGTATCTATAACTTTTGATTGATCCATGCTAATATATTATATTTCTAGGATACTTTTTGGGTACTTATTTACCAATTTATCATATTTTTGAGCACTAACCTATTGATCCACTGTCTAGTGCTAGTTGTTGGTTTCTACATGTTTTGACTTTTCAGGTTTATGATACGTCTCCGACGTATCTATAGTTTTTGATGATGGCACGCTCTAATATTATATGTTTTGGATGTTTTATATGCATTAATACACTATTTTATACTATTTTTGGGACTAACCTATTAATCTAGAGCCAAGTGCCAGTTTCTGTTTTTTTCCTTGTTTTTGAGTTTTACAGATATGGAATATTAAATGGAGTCCAAACGGAATAAAACCTTCGGAAGGAATTTTTCTGGAAGGAAACAAGTCATCCAAGCTTGGAGTGCACATTAGGGGAGGTGCCAGGGCGCCACAAGCCTGCTAGCCACGACCCCCCTAGCCGCGCCTAGCAGGCTTGTTGCCCCCTGGCAGGTCTCCTAACCCTAATTCTTGGCCTATAAATACCCAAATATTCCCCAACATCAGAAAGAGCCACGCAAAAACTTTTCTGGCGCTGGAAACCTTCGTTCTCGAGAGATCCAATCTTGAAGCCTTTTCCGGTAATTTGCCGGAGGGGGTTTTGATCACGGAGGGCATCTGCATCAACTCCATTGCCCCTTCGATGATGCATGAGTAGTCCACCACAGACCTATGGGTCCATAGCTAGTAGCTAGATGGCTTCTTCTCTCTCTTTGGTCTTCAATGCCTTGTTCTTCATGATCTTCATGCAGGTCTATCCGATGTAATCCTCTTTTGTGATGTGTTTGTCAAGATCCGATGAATTATGAGTTTATGTTAAGATTATCAATGAATCTTATTTGAATCTCCTCTAATTTCTTATATGCATGATTTCATATCGTCGCAAGTCTTTTCGACTTGCGGTGTCCTCACTCAGTGACATAGTAGGGGTAGATAGGCACGTATTGTATTGTTGCCATCAAGGGTAACAAGATGGGGTTTTCATCATATTGCTTGAGTTTATCCCTCTACATCATGTCATCTTTCTTAATGCGTTACTCTGTTCATCATGAATCATTGCCTTGGATAACTACATGATTATTCGCTTTTCTATCAACATCTTGACAGTAATTTGTTTACCCACCATGATATTTGCCTTCAAGAGAGAAGCCTCTAGTGAAACCTATGGCCCCCGGGTCTATTTTCCATCATATATTTTCAGATCTATACTTGCTATGGTTTATTTACCTTTTACTATCCGCACTCGTTAAATCTATCTCTATCGGATCTAATCCTTGCAAATAACCGTGAAGGGATTGACAACCCCTTTATAGCGTTGGGTGCAAGAGTTTGATTATTTGTGAAGGTGCATCCATTGGTGACTTGCTTGTTCCTCCTACTGGATTGATACCTTGGTTCTCAAAAACTGAAGGAATTACTTATCTACTTCGCTGCATCACCCTTTCCTCTTCAAGGGAAAACCAACGCATGGTAAAGAGGTAGCAGTTTATAGTACCAAACGAAGTCCAATTGCCATGAAAGTTTTTGATATTTTTTATGGACCAAAAGAAGACCTGGAAGCTTCGGAGGGAGGCCGAAGGAGCCACGAGGAACCCACAAGCCAATAGGGCATGCCACCAGGGGGCGCCCTGATGGCTTGTGGCCCCCTCGGGGTCCTCCCGATGCCCCTCTCTGGCCTATAAATTCACAATTACCCTAAAAACTCCAATAGCACTCCCAAAACTCTTTTTCCGCTGCCGCAAGTCTCTATTCCGACATGAGGCCATCTACACCTTCGTTCCGACACCCTGCCGGAGGGGAGATCGATCATGGAGGGCCTCTTCATCAATTTTGCTGCCCTCACCATGATGTGTGAATAGCTCCACATTCCTATGGGGCCATAGGTAGTACCTAGATAGGAATTCCTCCCTGTCTCTTGATCTTCAGTATGATGTTCATGGCATCTTTCCATTGATATATCCGATGTAATTCCTTTATATGGTGTGTTTGTTGGGATCCAAGGAATTTTCAGTTTATGTTCAGATTATTCATGAAAAGTATTTGAGTCAAATCTGAATACTAAGATTATTATTTGCATGATCATCATAGCTTTGTAATGCTCTCCGATATATTCAGATAGTTTGGCCAACTAGATTGATATTTCTTCGATGGGAGTGGTGTGTTGTAGTAGGTTCAACCTGGCGAGTTTCTATATCCCAGTGACAGAAGGGGACAAGTTACGTCTTTGTGTTGCTTATACTAACGATAAAACGATGGGGTTTATTCATATTGATTGAGTTTACTTTGTCTACATCATGTCAACGTTCTCCAAGCATTACTCTGTTTTACTTAATAATCTAGATACATGCTGGATAGCGGTCTATGGGTGGATTAATAGTAATAGGTGCATATAGGAGTTGGCCTATTTGGTTATGATCGTGATGCCTATATACACATGATCATTTATGTGAAAATGGCATAAATGTTCGCTTTTGTATCAATTGCCCAACAGTAATTTGTTTACCCACCGTATGCTATTTCTATGAGAGATGCCACTAGAGAACTCTACGGCCCCCGGGTCTATTCACTTATATATTCACAAATGCTTTCATTACCTTGATGTTAATTATTTGCTTTTATTTTATTTTTCAATTTACAATTATCTACACAACTCACTTGCTTGCAAATAACGAGATCAAGGGGATTGACAACCCTCTTGTCGGCGTTGGGTGCAAGTTGTTTGTTCTTTTTTGTGCAGCCGCTAAAGACGGTTGATGATTGATATTCCTATTGGTTCGATAAACCTTGGTTTCATAACTGAGGGAAAAACTTACCCACTTTGTGTTGCGATAACCCGTTCCTCTTCACGGAAAACCCAACACAAATCACGAGTATCAATGCCTTGCTTTTCTATATCTGGTTGTTAGGTTGATTGCAGTGAGCATTTGTCTAGTTTTCCTGGAGTCAGCTTGCTTTTCGTTATCTGGTTGTTAGGTTGGTTCCATTGAGCATTTGTCCAATATCAAATGGCTATATTTGGTTGTTATAGTGAGCATATATTCCTTGTTTATGTCAATCAGATACCTCGTATACTTGATTGATGTTAAGCTTGTTGTACTTATCATGACTTTACATGTACTTGCACATGACAACAATGGGGGTGGACAACGTTTTCCACCGAGTTTTTTTCATCCCTATGCTTATACTCCATCCTTTCCATCATGTACTGCATATAGATTTTTGTGATGTATCTACATATACCATCTAAAATGCATACAATGTGAAATTTTGTGATGTATCTAATGAAATGGAATTACAATTCTAGATGTATATATTTTTCTCTACAAACTTGGTCAAAGTTAGTAAATGTTGACTTCTCGAAATTTTTATATGCAACATATTCTGGAACTCATGGAGAAATATATTACACCATTCTGTAACTGCATTTTAGCTTCTAATATTGGCTTCTTGCTTGTAGGTACATATGTGTTTGGTAAAGATCCATTCCTGGACCCTTTTTGTGTTTGGGGCAATGAAATATTCATGAACCAACATCAAGTGAGAAAAATAAAAATGATTGTTAGGGAAAAGAGACAAACAATGCCAATTAGACTATTTGTTTACACTTTATCCAACACAACAGTGAGCTGTAGGATGGTAACTACGAACTCTATAGCCCTCTATTAGTACTGCCCATAATGAGTCGTCACACAACAATGTCTAAATACTTTTCTTTTGAAATGGTTCCCAAAGCAGCTTACTCAAGATTACCTCGCAAAGTACATGATTGCTGGAGATGCAATGAAGGTTAAAATAGACAGAAAAAATTGTTTTTGCTACTCTAGATTTTGCCAATTTTACTTATGCCACACTAGAATATGAAAATTATCACAATTGCCACTGAGTGGCATAAGAAAAATAATTTTATTTCACTTTTGCCACTCTTAGCTTTTGACAATTATCACATTTGCCACTCTGAAATTTTTGTTCTTGCCAAGAAATTGACAATTGTGATAATTGTTAAAAACTAAGAGTGGCAAAAGTGAAATGTCAAAATCTAGAGTGGCATAAGGAAAATTGTCAAATCTAGAGTGACAAAAACAAAACTTTCCTAAAATATATCATAGAGACTACAATGAGCATCGAGAAGTCATAATGAAGACAGTTAAGGATGGGCGGCTGACCATCACTAGGGGCTGGCCTAGAGTCGTTCGTGCGTTAGTCATGCAGGGGGCACAATATGGGCATTCTGCTTCACCTTCTCCAGCAACCAGAATGTCTTTCGGCTCTCTCTTTACCGTCTTTAATACAACCATGGTTCCATAATTCTTTATTTGTCACTTCTGTAGTTTTCCTTTTTTTCAAGAATTAATGCTTATGTAGTTCTTGAGTATATGTACATGTGAATCAAATTGTGAATTCATTCTTAGACCTACATTTAAACATGATTCGATATGAAATACTTGAATTCCTGCTTTCAAATTTGAATTATGTGAATCATGAACAAATGTATTTAATTAGGGGAAAATCATGCTCTGTAGGCCATCACAGTGCACACAGTTTGAGAAAGCAAAAACATTTGGGATCAACTTCGCCATCACACACATTTCTCCACTCGCGGCGTGTGCGATGAGTCTCGACTTCGCACACGGTCAGACGAGAAAGAACATGTGAGATTAACAACACCAGCACACACAGTTACTTATCGTCAAATATTTGTACTAGTCTCCTTATCACACATGATTTGGTATTTTGAACCATGTATGATATGGTGCCCATCATAAACATTGGTCAAAGAAGACCGCATGCGATAGGCCTTCATCCGACACAGTTAGTCTGGATGGCACGTTTGGGAAGTATGGATCACACGTTTGGGACGTTGACGTTTTGTAAATCACACACGTTTATCAAAAACGTCGCGTGTGGGATATATTAAACCTTCGCATATGGTTTTATAATGATAAACATATGCACTCTTATATCATATCACAGACGGTCATAGTGGAACTAATTGTGTGTCATAGCCCCCTTATCATACATGCTTTATAATCCTGAACTGTTTGTAATTAAGTGCACATCATAAACGATGCACCACATAATAGCGCGTGCGATGTTAGCGTGATCTCACACGAGTTGCAAGTATGAACCGTATTGGAAGTACACCATATCTCAAACGATTGCCCGGCAAATCTCGTTTGTGATAGATGCGTACATCCCATACGCTTAGTTTTGCGAAACGTTTGTGTTCGTCGGCCACCATCACCGACGAGTTTTCCTTTACCTGTGGGGTGGACCCCCCTACTGCCCACACATGCAAGATGACGGTTTATAACCATGTTGCTTCACCGAAAGGGGTTAAAAACTGTTTGTATAGCACGTCGCTGCACCACTGGTGCAACAAAGAATCACTCCAAAGTTCCTATCTAGCGAGAACATAAGATGAAATTGTTGTGGGTAGTAAAACCACCTCAAAGTTATCCATTCCGATCAATATGTTGAGCCGTCCCTATAAATGTGACAAATAGCCCTAGAGTTCGTACTAGAATAACACCTATGATACGCATTAATCAACCCTAATGTCACCTAGATACTCCAATGTCACCTCAAGTATTCGTGCGTTAATTATTTGACCTGCACCAAACAATTTAAGATTATCATATCCAATCCAATACAAAGAACTTCAAAGAGTACCCAATATTTATATTGGATAAAGTAGGACAAGAACATGTGTCAACCTATATGCATAGATTACCCCAATATCATTGCGGTAATCTACAAGTTGATTACCAAAACATATATCAAGTGAATTAATAGAATACCCCATCGTCACCACAGGTATCCACATGCAATACATATATCAAGTGCACTCAAATCCAAAGTATTCAATTCAACATAATGAGATCTAAAAGGGAAAGATTCAATTCATCGCATTAAGATAGCAAGGGAAGAACACCATATGATCCAACTATATTAACAAAGCCCGTGATACATCAAGATCATGCCATCAAAAGAACACGAGAGAGAGAGAGAGATCAAATACATAGTTACTAGTAAATACCCTCATCCCTGAGGGTGAACTACTCCCTCCTCGTCATGGAGAGGGACAGGATGATGAAGATGGCCTTCGATGATGATTTACCCCTCCGTTAGGGTGCCGAAATAGGGTCCCAGATGAGGTTTATTCGATATAGAGGCTTGCGGCGGCATAGTAGAAGTTGTTGGTTAATTTCTTAGGGTTTCTCTATTGATAGGATTCTTGAGCGTTGGAATGACGCAAAACAGAGCCACCAGGTGGTACCAAGGCAACACGGTGCACCCCAGGGACACCCGGTGGCCCCCCTCCGATGGTTCTTCGCTCTAGTATTTCTCATATGTTCTAGAAAAATTGTCAAAATGTTTCGAGTGACTTTGAGAACTTCTATTTTTTGCACAAAAACAACACCATGGTAATTCTGCTGAAAACTACGTCAATCCGGGTTAGTTCTAATGAAATCATATAAAGTGCACCAAAACAATACAAAAATATTGTAAAAAACAGGTAAATATGGCATGAATACTTCATAAATTATTGATATGTTGGCGACATATCAGCATCCCCAAGCTTAATTCCTACTCATCCTCGAGTAGGTAAATGATAAAAGAAAAAAATATGAAGTGTGAATGCTACCATAGCGCAAAAGTTTATAAATGATATTTTCAATCACCTTTTCTAGCATTGTTATATATATCATAAACAATAGCTCATTTCTAATATAACTTCTCACGATTAAGTAGCAAGCTATTCACATGTTAAAGTATATACCATAAACTTTCATGAAAATCAACAAACTATGTTTTCAGTCATCATACAATTACAATTCATCTTATTTTCAAGAAGGGTCTATGTAAGAGCTTTGATTTTGTAACATCCCAAAATTTCATTTTGGAATGTTATGAAATATAGCTATGAATTATCATCACATTGTTTGAATGAAATGAATTGTTGAAGTTCTTATCTTAAAATTCTGAAAGGCCATTTCAAATTTTCCATATACTTGTTTCTCCTATTTGAAAACCCCTGGAAATATTCAAAAAAGAGAGAGGAGTAACATGACACTCCACACCATGGGCATCTTGGTGAAATAATTGAACAATAAAACCAAGGGTTAGTTGAAAATTCATTTGCAAAAGAATTTAAAATCAATTAGGCATTTTCTGAAAAATAATTTTTTTAAAGTATTCATTTTGACAGAGGAAAAATGTTCATTAAATAGCATTTATTTCCCTGATCATTTTGATATATATATATATTCCCTATGTTTGGAAAAGATTTGAATGCATTAAAGGGTTTTAAACGCTTTGGAAAAATAGAAAAGGAAACGAATTTAAAGCGTTTAATTAGAAACCGGCCGACCCACCAGCCTTTAGTCCCGAGACCCTTTCGGATCGGTCACCGACGCGCAGATCCCGCCCCCTCTCTCACTGACAAGTGGGACCCACCATCCGACAGCGTCATCTCCGCGCTCGCCTTCCTCCTCGCGCCAGACCACCTCGCCGGAGATCCCTCCTCCGCTGATCTCTCTCCTCTCTCCCTCTCCAGACCCCGCACCTGGCCTATAAAAGCTCCTGCCTTCTCCGCTCTCCGTTCCACCCCCCGAGCGCCCCTGCTCAGGCCCACAAACACCACGATCCACCTCGCCGGAGTTCGATTAACGACCGGAGCTCTCCCAGCACGAGGTTGTCGCCTCCGTCGTCCCCAGCCTCGTCTGACGCCACCATTCGACGCCGGATCTTCGTCGCTGTCGCCTGAGCTTTTTGGACGCCGCCCCTGACCACCACACGACCATCTCTGACCACCTCCGACGTCCGGCCACCGTCGACCTCGCCGGAAACCCCGACCTCTCCTCTGTAAGCCCCGCGCCCCCTCCGTAGCCGTCGGATCTAAAGTCAACGATCTAGATTAGAACGTTTTAAAACAATGAACCAGTACCCTCTTCGCATCAGTCGTCCGCCTGCAAACAACCACGCGCACGCGCTAGCAACCAATAGGAAGCCGCCACGTAGCCCTGTCCGTTCGCTAGGAATTTTTGTTCTTTTCTGTTTTGTTTTAGAAAACAGAATGTTTTCTGTTTTTGTTTTAGTTGTAACTTTTAAACTAATTAGTGATTTTAATTGATTCTTTTTGCATGAGGTCACAAATTTCATTTAGTTTCATCCTGTAGTATTAGATTTCAAATTTGAACTTTAAAATTTGAATATAAATAAATTTGCTTCAATTACTAAAATCTGTATAACTAGAGTTTAAAAATATATTTTTGTATAAATATTTTTGCGACTGGTTTGTATTAGTTAGACCTATCATCCTACATAGTTTGGGAATTTTTAGGATGAATTTGATTAGGGTATTTAACAAAAACAGAATCTGTTTAGTTCTTTATAAGAGTTTAGTTAGTTTGATTTTAGTTTAGTTTGAATCTGAGTTAGTTCAACTTTTGTTTTTAGTTTTCATTAGGCTCTGTTGTTTCAACATTAGGTGAAATAACTTGCTATTAATAAAAATAATTGTTTAGTTTTATACCCTATTGTTATAGGAAATCTTTATTCCTTTTCATTAGGTATAGTTTTATAAAGCAATTTAGTTTTACTTTACACAAACATTTTAGGAGACTTAATTTTTTTTCTAATAAAGAATCTTAGTAATTCTTTTCTGTTAAGTAATGTTCTGTTTATATCAAAATAATAATAATTTTGTTTCATACTCTAATGTTATAGGAAACTCTAGTTATCTTCATTAAGTGGTGTTTTATAAAAATTATAGTTTTAGTAGATTTTCTTTTCACAAAAGTTTTAGTGGACTTAATTCTATTTACTAATATAAATTTTATTATTTTCTTTTCTGTTAACTATTGTTTTGTTATTAAAAATAGTTGTTGGTCTTATTTTATATTAGTAGTAGCTTTGACAAAAAAAATTGTGAGTCAAATATTGGTTTTGAATTCTTTCTCTTGATTGTTACTACAGAATTGTTTTAGTTTAACCTTGCTGATTTCGTGAGTTGTATTATTAGTTGTATGCTTATTGTGTGCTTTGTTTGAGTCATTAGATCATCCGGAGTGCGAAGCTTGTTATCTAGAGTCACTTGAGTACGAGGATCGTCAGCAAGGCAAGTCACTTTGATCATGTTTACCCATGCTTTTATTGCATTAGTTCTACCATCTCCCCAATTGCATGCAAAGTAGGTAAATTGGAAACTTGGTTACTTGATGTAGTATCATGTGGTAGGCACCCCTCAACCCTTTGACACATTGGCCCCGGGAAACGTTGATTTAATTTTCCTATGTTATTAGTAGACAGGGTTGGTTGTGTGATTCAAGAGAGTTGTGAGATTATAATTTCAAGACCTACAAGATGATCAAGACTTCAAGACTCCATGTTTTCAACATACCTCTGGGTGGATGATGGTTGAACGGCACCCTGGAGAAACCAGTGGTTAGCCTAGGTGTTGCTAGAGAAGTGCCAGTATTCATGCAGAAAGGTCCACCCAGGCACAAAGAGATGGATGGATGCTTCAAGAACCAAGGCTTACCTGCACAGCCACAAGCCATTATGGGCTCTGGCTTGGTTGGATACCGTGGTGACCCTGGACAGGCGGTGCTACGAGATGTAGAAGAACGGTAGGAAAGGATGGGCACCGACAGAGTCTCAGGGGAATCCTTTAGAAGACCATGTTTTGGTCATCCGTTTCTCAAACACCCTGAAGTGCGAGAAATCCAACGGAGGCGATCAAATCTTGTGGGGAACGTGTGCAAAACTATGCAGAGTATCCAAACCTAATCGATTAGCTGTGTCCACGGTCATGGACAACTTGAGCCAAAGGAACTGAAACTATCTGGAATTCTCAACACAAATAATTATATTGATGTGGGTATTAATGACAACTTGGGTATGAGAATTGGTTGGTGGAACCATCTCATTAATCAACCAACGTCGTAGTAATAATTCTTGCCCCCTCTTGTTGTAGGAAAAATTGGCTTTATGCAAAACTTACTACCCCACCTGCCATATATGCATATAGAATAGATGATTGCTTTACACCCCTCTTTTGTGACATTGCCCGCATATTCAATATGCTGACCTACACGGCTTGAACGTATCATGTTGCAGAGTACTTTTACGACCAGAAGTGAGGATACGCTCTACGCTCGGTGAGATGCCCTTGGAGTCAGATGGACTCAACTACCTTTGAAGCTTCCGCAAGACTTTGGTTTAGTTTATCTCATGAGTTGGCCTTCAACCACTTTATTGTAATACTTACTATAATAAAGGACTTGATATGAGATTTCGATTAATAAAGATGTGTGACTTCCCTTTGATATATACATTAATGTACCGTGTGTGTACCGACATGATCTTGGGATGGTACGGAAACACCGAAGATTCAACTTTTCAGGTCGGGTCGCTACAGAAATGGTATCAGAGCACACGCTAACCATAGGACGTAACCTCTAGGATTTGAAAAGCCTTAGAATTTTTTTATTGTTTTCCAAATTCTTATATTCTCATCTTCTCGTTTCTGACTTCCCTCTGATTGATTTCAAAATTTATAGATGGCCACCTTCACCCCAGTTTTGATCACGGAGTTTTGTCAGCCTGACGCGACGATGCCCTTTGGCAAGGAGCTGGTGAAGATCGTCAGGGACGTAAGGATCGCTTTGCCAAGCATCACCGGGACTCCTATCATGTCTTTTCCACAAGACGGTCGCTATAGGATCGAGGTGCACATCCTCGGAAAGACTTTTGGAAATCGTAAAGACCCCATCGACTTCAAGTTTGTGGCACCAAGCTGGATTCTTGGGAGGGACATGGCGATTCACCGTGCCCTTGGACGTATTCAGGAGGAATACAGGGGTTGCCCCATTTCGCTAAACCTTCGCATGGTTTGTCGCAGGGATGGCAATGGAAATATCATAAACACCCCCATTGGAGACTCCACCATTTCCTATATCCAGACTTTGGAAACTCACATCAGGACTCTGGAGCTTCGGGTACGTGCAGACACGAAGACGATCAAGAAGCTGATGAACCGCGAGATTGACCTCGAAGCTGATCTATGGGAAGCCAAGTACGAGCATGAGCATGAAGTGAAGGATTTCTTAGAGAGGATCGAGAAGCTGAACACTCGCATTGCAACTCTGGAGGAATAGCTGGACATGAGGGAAAATCTTCACCTAGAAGGAGATGTGGCTCCTTTGATCAGCAACGATGATGACTATGAGGAGAGCGTCACCAGAGGACCCACGACCATGTACTTTTGAGGAGAACTTTAGTCATGCCCCCATGTATCTTTATTTTCGTCATTAAAACATAGGTCGATGCTTAGTTTGATTTGAGACTTGTATCTCGATGTTTGAACCTTGAGTTGAATAAATGAATGAGTGTTTGGTGTGATATGTTTGTTGCATTGCATATGGGTAGTGAAACTTTCTTTTAGGTCCTTGTTCTATTCTAATTCTCACCCCTCTAAAAACAACAAGATGCCTCCGCGACGTGAGCCCGATATCACCTTCCCGCCGGAACTCACACAACTCCTCCAGCAGCAGAATGCCCTAATGCAGCTGTTGATCCAGAACTAGACCAATAACCACAACAACCACCCTCCACCTCGGGGCGACAACCTCACCCGTTTTCTGAGGCTGAATCCACCAACTTCTCTAGCCGCACAGAGCCCATTGTGGCAGATGATTGGCTCCGCAAGATGAAGAGAGAACTCATCACCACTGGATGCACTGAGGCTGAAAAGGTGCGCTTTGCCGCCCATCAACTTGAGGGGCCTGCAGCTTCATGGTGGGAGAACTACACCACCACTACCCCATTGCTAGTGTGACTTGGGAGCAGTTCAAGCTAGCTTTTCGCACCGCTCATGTCTCAGCTGGAGCCATGAGTCTGAAGAAGCGTGAGTTTCGCAACTTACGCCAAGGAAGTCGCTCTGTGGCCCAATATGTGGATGATTTCAGCATGTTGGCTCATTATGCACCAGGAGATGTGGCCGATGATGC
Organism: Hordeum marinum; assembly: GCA_022496015.1. NCBI lineage: Eukaryota > Viridiplantae > Streptophyta > Magnoliopsida > Poales > Poaceae > Hordeum > Hordeum marinum. The sequence goes on along the minus strand of CM039672.1, from coordinate 195,436,297 downwards.
AACCAAACAAGAGAAGTTCCTGGAAGGACTCAACGATGAGTTGAGCATGCAGCTGATGATAGCTACTTTCAACAACTACCAGGAGTTGGTAGACAAGGCTCTCATCTTGGAGGGGAAGCAGCAGCAAATCGAAAACCGCAGGAGGAAGTATGGACAGGGGAATTCTAACTCTCGAGCTCAACAGAAACCCTGCTACTCCCCGTACTCAGGGAATACCAGATCAGGGACCGGTAAGTATGGAGGACACACTCATCACGTGCACAACCATGGAGGAAATGGGAATAATCGTCCCAACAATGGCAACTTCAAGAATGGCAATGGAAGTAGGAATGGCAACCAGCACCATCCTGCTCTAGCTCAAAAGGATCTGAACCATATCACCTGCTTCAAGTGCCAAAAGACAGGGCACTATGCCACTGAATGCCCTCAGAACAAGCAGGGGAATGGAAACGGCAACAACAACGGCAACTCCGCAGCTAAGAAGCCAAACCCTTTTCCCCGTGCTCAGGTGAACCACATTGATGTGGAAGAAGTCTATGATCAGCCCGAGACTGTGGTTGGTAAGTTTTTATTACATTCACATCCAGTTATGGTACTTTTTGATTCTGGTGCAACTCATTCATTCATATCAAGGGTAGTTGTGGAAAAGTATGGTTTACCCACCAGAACCCTTAGTCAGCCCATTAAGGTCAATTCCCGAGGAGGTATGATGATGGCAGGGATAGGATGCCACGCATTGAAACTCCATATAGGAAACCATGTTTTTCCCACCGACCTCGTTGTCTTAGAATCCCAGGGATTGGATGTAATCCTAGGCATGGATTGGATGACCAAGTATGAAGGAAACCTTGATTGCCCCAGCAAGTCTATTTTGCTCACCACCCCAGAGAACAAGAGGATTAAGTATGTATCCCGACGCACACAGATGAGTGCTCGGTTAAATTCCCTCACAGGAGTGGTTCAGGAGGAAGTGCCGGTGGTACAAGACTTTCCAGATGTATTCCCGAAGGAATTACCAGGCATGCCACCAGATAGAGAGATTGAATTTATGATAGAGTTACTACCAGTAACAGCCCCAATTTCCAAGAGACCCTATCGGATGCCCGCAAATGATTTAGTAGAAATCAAGAAGCAGATTAAGGAGTTATTGGATAAGGGATATATTCGCCCAAGTTCTTCACCTTGGGGAACCCCAGTTCTTTTGGTAGAGAAGAAGGATAAAACCTTGAGGATGGTAGTCGATTATCGTCCAACGAGGTGACTATCAAGAACAAGTACCCTCTGCCGATGATTAATGACTTGTTTGATCAACTAGTGGGAGCCAAAGTATTCTCCAAGATCGATATTTGATCAGGGTATCACCAATTGAAAATTCGTGAACAGGATATACCCAAAACAGCCTTCACCACAAGGTATGGCTTATATGAGTATACCGTCATGTCTTTTGGTTTGACTAATGCTCCTGCCTATTTCATGAGTATGATAAACAAAGTGTTTATGGAATATCTGGACAAGTTTGTCGTGGTGTTCATCGATGATATATTGATATTCTCCAAGAGCAAGGAAGAACACAAGGAACACTTGCGTTTAGTTCTGGAGAAGCTTAGAGAGCATCAGTTATATGCCAAGTTTAGTAAATGTGAATTCTGGCTGACGGAAGTCGGATTCCTTGGACACATTATTTCTGGAGATGGAATAGCAGTGGATCCCGCTAAGGTTGAAGTAGTCACCAAGTGGAAGCCCCCTACCTCAATTAAGGAGATCCGTTGTTTTCTCGGACTTGTCGGATATTACCGGAGGTTCATTGAGAATTTCTCAAAGATTGCCAATTCCATGATAGAGTTGTTGAAGAAAGAGTCTAAGTATATTTGGACTGAGGAATGTGAAGCTAGTTTCCAGGAGTTGAAGAAACATTTGGTCACGGCCCCAGTCTTGATTTTGCCAAATATTCGGAAGGACTTTCAGGTCTATTGTGACGCATCACGTCAAGGACTCGGAGGAGTACTCATGTAGGAGGGAAAAGTTGTAGCCTATGCATCCAGACAACTACGACCTCATGAGTTGAACTATGCCACCCATGATTTGGAACTAGCAGCCGTAGTGCACGCACTCAAGACCTGGAGACATTTCCTTGTTGGAAATAGTTGTAATGTTTACACCGATCATAAGGGCCTAACGTATATCTTCACGCAGAAGGAGTTGAACCTCAGACAGAGGAGATTGCTAGAGTTAATCAAGGACTATGACATGAGACTGCATTACCATCCAGGAAAGGCAAATGTTGTAGCAGATGCTTTGAGTCGGAAGAGTTATGTGAACACACTCATAGCAGGAGGATTACCCCAGGAGTTAGCCGATGATCTCAGAGAGATCCGGCTAGAGATAGTTCCAAAAGGATATGTTGCCACACTAGAGATCCAGTCCACCTTGACCGAAAGAATTTGTGAAGCCTAGAAATCAGACAAGGAGGTAGCTGAGATAAAGCAGAGAATGAAGGATGGAAAAGCTAAAGACTTTCGTGAAGATGAACAAGGTACTTTATGGTTTGAGAACCGAATCTATGTGCCCAATGACCTAGAGCTCAGGAAGTTGATACTTCAAGAAGCCCACGATTCACCCTACTCGATACACCCAGGCAACACCAAGATGTACCTGGATTTGAAGGAAAGTTACTAGTGGACATGTATGAAGAAGGATATTGCCGAACATGTTGCGGTATGTGATGTTTGTCAGCGAGTAAAGGCGGAACATCAGAAACCAGCAGGGTTACTCCAACCTTTGCCAATACCCGAGTGGAAATGGGATAAGCTTGGTATGGACTTCATCACAGGATTACCCCGGACCCGTTCAGGTTACGATTCCATCTGGGTAGTGGTCGATCGCTTGACCAAGGTGGCTCATTTCATTCCAGTGAAGACCACCTATACAAGTGCTAAGTTAGCCAAGATATATATGACCAGGATCGTATGTCTGCATGGAGTTCCGAGGAGTATTGCGTCAGATAGAGGAACACAATTTACCTCAAAGTTTTGGCATCAGTTACATGAAACTTTGGGTACAAGGCTAGAATGTAGTACAGCTTTTCATCCGTAGACCGATGGACAGACCGAGAGAGTCAACCAGATCTTGGAGGACATGTTGAGAGCTTGTACGCTAGACTATGGGTCTAGTTGGGATGACAACTTACCTTACACAGAGTGCTCGTACAACACCAGTTATCAGACCAGTCTAAAGATGGCCCCTTTCGAAGCTTTATATGGAAGGAGGTGCAGAACACCATTGATGTGGGATGGTGTTGGAGACCGAAAGCTTTTTGGTCCTGATCTTATCCGAGATTCTGAAGAAAAGGTCAAATTGATTCGAGACCGACTCAAGATAGCCCAATCCAGGCACAAGAGCTATGCTGGTAGCAAACGCAAGGAAGTGACGTATGAAGTGGGAGACCGAGCATACCTTCGTGTGTCCCCACTTCGAGGAATCAAGAGGTTTGGTGTCAAAGGAAAGTTAGCACCCAGATTCATAGGCCCCTACAAAATTCTTGAACGTAGAGGCGAAGTTGCATACAAGCTGGAATTGCCGGAAGGATTGTCCAGAGTTCATGATGTTTTCCATGTTTCCCAGCTGAAGAAATGCCATGCTGAGATGGCTGATATTCCTTTGAGAGACACGGTGCCCCTAGAGGCCATACAACTTGATAGTGACCTGACCTACGAGGAGAAGCCCGTCAGAATCCTCGAGACTACCAACAGAGTTACCCGTAGCAAGACCATCAAGTTTTGTAAGGTTCTGTGGAGTCATCACACCAAGGAAGAAGCCACCTGGGAATGCGAAGAAGATCTTCGTAGAGACCACCCGCACCTATTTTCTAGCCAACCCAAATCTCGAGGGCGAGATTCATCTTAAGGTGGGTAGGTTTGTAACATCCCAAAATTACATTTTGGAATGTTATGAAATATAGCTATGCATCATCATCACATTGTTTGAATGAAATGAATTGTTGAAGTTCTTCTTTTAAAATTCTGAAAGGCCATTTCAATTTTTCCATATACTTGTTTCTCCTATTTGAAAACCCTTGGAAATATTCAAAAAAAAGAGGAGTAACATGACACTCCACACCAGGGGCATCTTGGTGAAATAATTGAACAATAAAACCAGGGGGTTATTTGAAAATTCATTTGCAAAAGAATTTAAAATCAATTAGGCATTTTCTGAAAAATAATTTTTTTAAAGTATTCATTTTGACAAAGGAATTTTTTTCATTAAATAGCATTTATTTCCCTGATCATTTTGATATATATATTCCCTATGTTTCGAAAATATTTGAATGCATTAAAGTGTTTTAAACGCTCTGGAAAAATAGAAAAGGAAACGAATTTAAAGCGTTTAATTAGAAACCAGCCGGCCCACCAGCCTTTACTCCCGAGACCCTTTTGGATCGGTCACCGACGCGCAGATCCCGCCCCCTCTCTCATTGACACGCGGGACCCACCGTCCGACAGCGTCATCAGCGTGCTCGCTTTCCTCCTCGCGCCAGACCACCTCGCCGGAGATCCCTCCTCCGCTGATCTCTCTCCTCTCTCCCTCTCTAGACCCCACACCTGGCCTATAAAAGCCCCTGCCTTCTCCGCTCTCCGTTCCATCCCCGAGCGTCCCTGCCCACGCCCACAAACACCACGCTCCACCTCGCCGAAGTTCGGTCAACGACCGAAGCTCTCCCAGCACGAGGTCGTCGCCTTCGTCGTCCCTAGCCTCGTCTGACGCCACCATTCGACGTTGGATCTTTGCCGCCGTCACCTGAGCTCTTTGTAAACCACCCTCAACCACCACACGACCATCTCCGACCACCTTCGATGTCCAGCCGCCATCGACCTCGCCGGAAACCCCGACCTCCCCTCTGTAAGCCCCGTGCCCCCTCCGTAGCCGTCGGATCTAAAGTCAACGATCTAGATTAGAACGTTTTAAAACAGCGAACCGGTACCCACTTCACATCGGTCGTTCGCCCACAAACAACCATGCGCACGTGCTAGCAACCAATAGGAAGCCGCCACGTAGCCTTGTCCGTTCGCTAGGAATTTTTGTTCTTTTCTGTTTTGTTTTAGAAAACAGAATGTTTTCTGTTTTTGTTTTAGTTGTAACTTTTAAACTAATTAGTGATTTTAATTGATTCCTTTTGCATTAGGTCAAAAATTTCATGTAGTTTCATCCTGTAGTATTAGATTTCAAATTTGAACTTTAAAATTTGAATCTAACCAAATTTGCTTAAATTACTAAAATCTGTATAACTAGAGTTTAAAAATATATTTTTGTATGAATCTTTTTGCCACTGGTTTGTATTAGTTATACCTATCATCCTACATAGTTTGGGAATTTTTAGGATGAATTTGATTAGGTTTTCTAACAAAAACAGAATCTGTTTAGTTCTTTCTAAGAGTTTAGTTAGTTTGATTTTAGTTTAGTTTGAATCTGAGTTAGTTCAACTTTTGTTTTTAGTTTTCATTAGGCTCTATTGTTTCAACATTACGTGAAATAACTTGCTATTAATAAAAATAATTGTTTAGTTTTATACCCTATTGTTATAGGAAATCTTTGTTCCTTTTCATTAGGTATAGTTTTATAAAGCAATTTAGTTTTACTTTACACAAACATTTTAGGAGATTTAATTCTGTTTTCTAATAAAGAATCTTAGTAATTCTTTTCTGTTAAGTAATGTTCTGTTTATAAAATAATAATAATAATAATAATAATAATAATTTTGTTTCATACTCTAATGTTATAGGAAACTCTAGTTATCTTCATTAAGTGGTGTTTTATAAAAATTATAATTTTAGTAGCTTTTCTTTTCACAAAAGTTTCAGTGGATTTAATTCTGTTTACTAATATAAATTTTATTATTTTCTTTTCTGTTAACTATTGTTTTGTTATTAAAAACAGTTGTTGGTCTTATTTTATATTAGTAGTAGCTTTGACACAAAAAAAATTGTGAGTCAAATATTGGTTTTGAATTCTTTCTCTTGATTGTTACTACTGAATTGTTTTAGTTTAACCTTGCTGATTTTGTGAGTTGTATTATTAGTTGTATGCTTATTGTGTGCTTTGTTTGAGTCGTTAGATCATCCAGAGTGCGAAGCTTGTTATCTAGAGTCACTTGAGTACGAGGATTGTCAGCAAGGCAAGTCATTCTGATCATGTTTACCCATGCTTTTATTGCATTAGTTCTACCATCTCCCCAATTGCATGCAAAGTAGGTAAATTGGAAACTTGGTTACTTGATATAGTATCATGTGGTATGGACCCCTAACCCTTTGACACATTGGCCCTGGGAAACGTTGATTTAATTTTGCTATGCTATTAGTAGACGGGGTTGGTTGTGTGATTCATGAGAGTTATGAGATTATAATTTCAAGACCTGCAAGATGATCAAGACTTCAAGACTCCAAGTTTTCAACATACCTTTGGGTGGATGATGGTTGAACGGCGCCCTGGAGAAACCAGTGGTTAGCCTAGGTGTTGCTGGAGAAGTGCCAGTATTCATGCGGAAAGGTCCACCCAGGCACAAAGAGATGGATGGATGCTTCAAGACCCAAGGCCTACCTACACAGCCACAAACCATTATGGGCTTTGGCTTGGTTGGATATCGTGGTGACCCTGGACAGGTGATGCTACGAGATGTAGAAGAATGGTAGGAAAGGATGGGCACCGACAGAGTCTCAGGAGAATCCTTTAGAAGACCATGTTTTGGTCATCCGTTTCTCAAACACCCTAAAGTGCGAGAAATCCAACGGAGGCGATCAAATCTTGTGAGGAACGTGTGCAAAACACTGCCGAGTATCCAAACCTAATCGATTAGCCATGTCCACGGTCATGGACAACTTGAGCCAAAGGAACTGAAACTATCTGGAATTCTCAACACAAATAATTATATTGATGTGGGTATTAATGACAACTTGGGTATGAGAATTGGTTGGTGGAACCATCTCATTAATCAACCAACATCGTAGTAATAATTCTTGCCCCCTCTTGTTGTAGGAAAAATTGGCTTTATGCAAAACTTACTACCCCACCTGCCATATATGCATATAGAATAGATGATTGCTTTACACCCCTCTTTTGTGACATTGCCGGCATATTCAATATGCTGACCTACACGGCTTCAACGTATCATGTTGCAGAGTACTTTTCCGACCAGGAGTGAGGATACGCTCTACGCTCGGTGAGATGCCCTTGGAGTCAGATGGACTCAACTACCTTTGAAGCTTCCGCAAGACTTTGGTTTAGTTTATCTCATGAGTTGGCCTTCAACCACTTTATTGTAATACTTACTATAATAAAGGACTTGATATGAGATTTCGATTAATAAAGATGTGTGACTTCCCTTTGATATATACATTGATGTACCGTGTGTGTACCAGCATGATCTTGGGATGGTATGGAAACACCGGAGATTCGACTTTTCATGTCGGGTCGCTACAGATTTAGCAAATTCCACATACTCAACTATCATTTAGTCTTTCCTAATTGCTGACACCTAAAGCATATTTTTAGAGCAAACAGTTTCAGTCAAACACATAGGAATATAGGGCTTAATGTTTCACCTCCCAACTTATTTATCTCAGGGATAATGTCAAGAATAATAAATCATGATCACCTATACTCAACTGGATATATGTGCTTGGATATTTCCCAACCACATGATGCTTGCTAACTAAAAAATTAATAGATTGGAATAGGTATGAACATTATTAATTCTTGCATAAAAGTAAATATATAATAGTAAATACATAATAGGAAAAAATAGGCCCTTCGTACAGGGAAGCAAAGGTTGTCATGTGCTTTTCATTTTTTGGATGTTCAAGATCTTAATGGAAAGTAACGTCACTTTATATTGACGTTGTGATAGCAACCTTTATTATGTAGTCCATCAGTTTTATTTCTTCACCATCACAAGTTTGTACAAAGCTTATTTTTCCTTCCAATAAAATATCATACATATTTAGGACCAATTTCTATTGCCTTTTGCACTGATGACAACTTACTTGAAGGATCTTATTCAATCCATAGGTAGATATGATGGACCCTCATGGCAAGAAAATGGGTTTAAGGGTTTTTGGATGCACACGCAGTATCTCTACTTAGTACGAATTTCTGGCTAGCAAAAGATCCTAAGCAAGCACCACATGTTAGAGGATCCATGGCAATATAACTTCTATGTGAATAGAAACAAACATAACCATTACGTTGTCTTCCTTGTCCAACATCAACTACTTGATCAAGTTTGAAAATAATTAATGGGGGATCACAAACATAGAAGATGTCCAAGATAGGGTATTTATATGTGAAATATCTCTTCCTTCAATATTGTTTATGAATTGTTCAAGTGACCAATGCTATGTTTGTTAACTCCCAATAAATTTTACCGCTTATACTTCTTGTATGTAAATTTACTAATCCCCACAGGACAAGCATATTAAGCATACATAATTTCATATTTATGACATTTAATTAATTCAAAATTTTCTCTTAGGATATAAGTGAAGCAGAAGAGTGAACATCAAACTAATTTCAAAAAGATATAATTGAAGATCAATGAGTAGTTCAAACAATTAAGTATCTATGTGAGGAATCTCTCTCAATAAAGTCTTTCATATCTGATATTTATTTCAAACAGCAAATAAAACAGAAATACACTCCAAGAATAACACATATCGTGGGAACGAATAAAAACTTAGGCTCAACATAGGCTAATTGATCGTTGTTAACAAAGAGAGGTTGGATGCGTAGCATCCCTAAGCTTAGATTCTAGAGATTGACATGGGGAGCCTTTGGCATCGCCAAGCTTGGTCTCTTGTATGTTGTTAATTCCTCTCATATCATGGTTTCCTAAATCTTAGAAGCTTCATCCACAAAACTTGACGAGAACTCGTGAGATAGGTTAGTGCACATAAGAATAAACCAACACTTTATGTACTACCAAGAAAATTTTAATAATAATTCTGAAACATTATCTATTGTATACTATCATTTCCATAATTTATATCTACCAATATAAGTCATGAAAACTATAGGAGAAGTAGATAACAAAACTATGGCAACAATCTGTCTAAGCAGGACAATCTATAGCAATTAATTTAAAAAGTGTACTTATGTAACTCAAACAATTCTGAAAATTTAGGACATAATAAATAATTTCTATGAAAACGCTGTGTAACAATTTCAGAAACTTTTCACCTTTTGGTAAAAATACGAAAATTCCGACACTACAATAAAAGTTTCTATTTTTATCAAAGTTGAGGAAATCGTTAACTCGTAGATGGTCGCTCGGCTTGGGAGTAGCAATTAATTATTGAATAGGCCTATTAACTGGATTAATCGGCCGACCATTAATAGTTGTAATTCTGAACTCAATAGATGCAAGTTTGTACGGAAAAAAAATCTACAATGCAAATATGAAGAAAATGCGACAATTTTCTTTTCTCAATGCATGGCAAACATGTATACAACACCAATCATACATGTGGGCGTAAAAATCATCAACAAACATGTATACAACAAAATTTTGCTGATTTCTTCCAGAGACGCAACTCTGAGAGACGGTGGCCACACGATGGCGGCATACAGAGGAAAGGTGATAGCGGCCATGCATGGCGTCTGAACAGGTTGGTTGCCAGAGGTGGCACGTCATGAAGGAGGAGGGGAAGTAATGGAACGCAAAAGGAGAAGACAAAGTGGTGACACACAGGGGATGACGGGAAGCAATGGTGCACCGACAAGGACCTGATCAGACACCATCTAATTTTGCAGGAGATGAGAGAAGCAGGAGGGGGCATGGCGGGTGGAGGGCTAAACCCTAGATCTTTAGGAGCGGGAAGGGTTGGGAGGGGTTATGTGACAAATAATAAGGCTTTGTTTGCCCACGATTTAGCAGGCCAACATGGATTAATCGGTCTAACAACAGGTTAATTGGTCTAGCCGACCATTTAATCGATCTGACACACCATTTAGTCGGTCTGACACACAATTTAATCGGCCTCATAAGTTAATGCGGTTAATAGTTGTTATTCGATTCGGCCACCCAATGAGTACCGATTAACTCACCAATTAAACGATTAATTGGATGAATTCTGGAACAATGGTTTTTATACATCACACATCAATCATGCAATTCAAGCATCCTATAGGCGAATCATGGAACTTTTTATTGAAACACACGATTCTAAACAACATCTAACATATACAAACAAAATAAAATGACGCTCCAAGAAAAACACATATTATGTGACAAATAAAAATATAGCTCCAAGAATATATACCGATAGTGTTAAAGAGGAAAGAGGGTATGCCTTCTGGTGCATTCCCAAGCTTAGACGATTGAGTCATACTTGAATATTTACTTGGGTGTTAATTTGGCATCTCCAAGCTTATGGTCTTGTCACTCCTTATTCTCCTCATATCAATATCTCACCCAAAACTTGAAAACTTCAATCACGCAAATCTCAACGAAACTTCGTGAGATGTGTTAGTACAATAAATATAGATCATTCGATTAGGTACTGTCAACAAAAGCTTCATAATTGTTATCACATAATAACTATTGTATTATATCGTTCCCAAAATTTATATCACTAAATATAACTTATGGAAACACTAAAACAAGCAAACTATGCATGCAAAACAAAATCTGTCAAAAATAGAATAGTTTGTGAAGATCTGAATGAAAACCATACTTACCTGACACTAAAATTGTGAACAATTAGTTAAGCACAGAGAATTTGCATATAAATTCTGTGTAAAAATTTCGTAATATTTTGACACTCCAGTAAAATAAAAGATGTATATACTGGAGGAAAAGTTTTAGTTTTTGCACACAATCAAATCAACAAGTATCCACACTATCCCAAAGGCTTTACTTGGCACATTATTGAAATAAAAGGCAAAAAACATGATAAATACAGTAGCTGAATCATGTGAACACACAAAAACTGAAATGATAAATATTGGGTTGTCTCCCAACAAGCGCTATTCTTTAAATTCCTTTTAGCTAGGCATGATGATTTCAATGATGCTCGCATAAAAGTAAATAACTATAACACAATGGGAGCATCATGAAGCATATTACAAGTATATTTAAGCCTAATCCATTTCCTATGCATAGTGATTTTGTGAGCAAACAATTTATGGGAGCAATAATCAACTAGCATAGGACGGCAAAACACGCATAACTTCAAGTTTTCAACACATAGAGAGAAAACTTGATATTATTGCAATTCCTACAAGCATATGTTCCTCCCTCGTAATAATTTTCAGTAGAATAATGAAGTAATTACACAATATAACGATCACCTAAAGCATTATTTCCATGATCCACAAGCATAGAAAATTTATTACTCTCCACGTATGCAAATTCTTTGTCATTCATATTAGTGGTTGTATCATATGAAACCCGAATGCTATAAATTGTTTACACACTAAAAGAGTAATGCCAAGAAAAAGGGTATTCATAATTATGAAAATTTCTATAATAATAGTCATCACTACTTTTATAACATAAGTATCATCACAATAATCATCATAAGTAGCAACTTTGTTCTCATCATAACCAATTTGATCATTCAATGTAATGGGACTAATAATATCATCTTCATCAATCATAACATCCCCAAGCATGGGAAAAATAATAATTACAACAAATATATTCTCAAACATGTCATTTTCATCAAGCATAGAATTCCCAATCTTGTGGGTTTGCATATCGTTAGCATAATCACTCCTATGGTCAATAGTCAGAATGGCACCAATAGTATAACAATTATTATCATCATAATTTTCCAAGTTGGTGCAAAAACAATTTTCAATATTATAAGGAGTACCATTATCTTCCCAATCAAAACTATTATGACAAGTAATAGGCATAACAACATCATCAAGTGTATCATCGTCCTCAATACTATAGGATTCATTCTCAACAATGATAGGAGCAACATTATTTGGGAGATATACCTTTTTTTACTTGTACGTTTTCTTCTCTTCTTCCTATTTTTCTTTACCATATTTTGTGTGGGTTTAAGTAATTGTTTCGAGATCCTTATTGAAGAGATTGGTTCAATGAAAACCTCCTCATTATTACCTAATTAATTACGAGAAACAATACATAGGAGAGTATCGGGAGACTTTTACGCTTTCATTAGTATTGTTTTTACACTCTACTGGTTTCTCATTCTTTCTATAATTGGCAATATAAGCATTCTCATTGCAATTTACTATGCAAAAGATATATATTTCCTGTAGATTAGTTTCATTAACATTAGTGATAATGAATGTATCAAACCAATCATTTTTATGTGACAATTCTTCACACCGCAAAAAAAAACAAAGTTTATTATAGAGTTCATGCGAGATCAAATTATCACAATATTTGGAAACAATTCGATCATGAAAAGGCATGCATTGTAAATTAAGATAAACAACCCTATTGCAAAGTTCACAAGTAATGGGACGAAAAGAGCATAATCTCGTAGCAAATTCATATATACCTTTAAGACACCAATTGGTTTGATAGTGTTTATGCTTCTTACAAAATCTATCATCCCTATAAGGCATGTCTTCATAAATTTTATTAACTCGACAACATGCTTATAGGAAATATTTTTAATGCCAAACATTTTATTGAACTCTTCTTCTAACACTTTGGCACAATTTTCTGATCCATCATTTTCGCGAAAGGCATTATGAAGACAAAGTATTTGAGGCCACCTGAAGTCCATTTTTTTAGTTTTTGTTTTATAAACCAAACTAGTGATAAACAAGAAACTAAAAAATTAAATTGCAAGATCTAAAGATATACCTTCAAGCAAGCACCTCTCCGTTAATGGCACTAGAAAATATCTTGATGTCTAGTACACACCTTTATTCTTGTAGACTTCCAGCATAGAGTTTTGCAGGACAGTAGCAATTTTCCTTCAAGTGGATGACCTAAGGTTTATTAATCCGTGGGATTTGTAGGATGAATATGGTCTCCCTAAAAAAACTTTGCAAACAAATACAAGAAGTCTCTTGTGTCCCCCAATACACCCAATCTAATGGGAAATTGTATGGGTGCACTAGTTCGGCGAAGAGATGGTGATACAAGTGTAGTATGTATAGTAGAAATAGGTTTTTATAATCTGAATAAATAAATACAAAATGTTAACAAGTAGTAAGCAACGAGCAAAGCGGTAAATGCTTGGAACTAAGGCCTAGGGTTCATACTTTCACTAGTGCAATGTGTCAACAATGCTAACATAATAGAATCATATGATCATCCATCAACGTGCGACAAAGAATCACTCCAAAGTTCCTATGTAGCGGAGAACATAAGATGAAATTGTTGTAGGTAGTGAAACCACCTCAAAGTTATCCCTTCCGATCAATCTATTGAGCTGTCCAATTAAGTGTCAAAAACAACCCTAGAGTTTGTACTAGAATAACACCTACGATACACATCAATCAACCCTAACGTTACTTAGATAATCCAATGTCACCTCAAGTATCCGTGCATTAATTATTTGAGATGCATCAAACAATTTCAGATTCATCATATTCAATTCAACACAAAGAACTTCAAAGAGTACCCGAATATTTCTATCAGAGAAAGTAGGAAAAGAATGTGTATCAACCCATATGCATAGATTACCCCAATATCACCGTAGGAATCCGCAAGTTGATTAGCAATACATATATCAAGGGAATCAATAGGATACCCCATTGTCACCACGGGTATCCACATGCAATACATATATCAAGTGCTCTCAAATCCAAAGTATTCAATCCAACATAACGAGATCTCAAAGGGAAAGACTCAATTCATTACATCAAGATAGCAAGGGAAGAACACGATATGATCCAACTATATTAACAAAGTCCATGTTACATCAAGATCATGCCATCTCAAGAACACAAGAGAGCAAGATCAAACACTTAGCTACTGGTACATACCCTTAGCCCCGAGGGTGAACTACCCTCCTCATCATGGAGACTGCCGAGATGATGAAGATGGCCTTCGGTGATGATTTCCCCCTCAGATAGGGTGCCAGAACAGGAACCTGGATGATATTTCTTCGGTATAGAGGCTTGTGGCGGCGGAGCGGAAGTTCTCGGTTTATTTCTGAAGGTTTATCTATTTATAGGATTTTTTACCATTGGAATCATGAAAAACCGAGTCACGAGGTGGTTCCAACGCAACAGGGCGCACCCTGTTGCCTCTGGGGCACCTGGTGGCCCCCCTCCTCTGGTTCTTCGATCCAGTATTTCTCATGTGTTCCAAACAAACATCAAAAAGTTTTAGGTGAATGTGAGAACTTTTATTTTCTGCACAAAAACAACACCACAGTAATTTTGTTGAAAACAACGTCAGTTTGTGTTACTTCCAATTAAATCATATAAAGTGCATCAAAACCATATAAAAATATTGTAAGCTGAGGTAAATATGCCATGAGTTCTTCATAAATTATAGATACATTGGAGACGTATCAGTCGCCAAGCAAGAAAAGTAGGAGGGAGGGGGGTCATGGTCCAACTAGGCTCCCATGGTGCCTGTGAGCTCCCGTGGATGCCGGCCTCCCACAAGGCCTCGTTGGATCCACCTGCTCCCTTGGATTCCGACGGATCCACTTGCATCACCCTCGTTGGTGTCCAAGAGGAAGGATCCGCATGCCTGAGACCTTCCCCTACCTCCGGCCACCGTCCTTTGCCCAGTGCTCGAGCTACAGCTGCATCCCCCCTTTGAAGACTGCCTCGCCATGAGATGTGCCGCCAGCATGCTTTGTCGATGCCCGATCTCTAGTTGTGCCTCCCCCATCGCAGATCGCGTGACCACGAGTTCTGTTGCCTAGCATGGTGACTCCGCTCCCATTTTGTTGCTCCTGCTTGGCATGGAGGCCGACATCAAGGGTGGCGCTTCCCCGGCTACCTGCGCTGTGAGCAACATCTCGAGAATGCCTTGCACAATAGGATCCACATGCATTATAGACATTTCACATCTCTCACAAATTGTATAGTTGTCCAAAATCATGGTAAACAAATAGTCGGATTTAGATTCTTTGGAATCCATAGCCACAACTAATTTTTAAAATCCACATCCAAAGCTATTCCCACAAATATGTAATCCAAACAAAGGGGGCCTAACTCTACTCGCTTACTAGCTATAGCTAGGAGGCTAGGAGCTGGGTAGAACTCTATTTTTGAGTAACTTAGAGCATTTATAGCTAGACTTGGCAAATCCGCGTCCCTATATGCCCACGGGAGCGTCCGTAGACAACGCCCTCCGGCCTCTCATATGTTTCTCCGCACATCTGCATACCTCAAATGACGATCCTCAAATACATGCAATCCATGCACATCGATCACCCGATACAAATTGTCTGAATTCAACTGTCTGAAACCAAGCAAATCAAATCATAGTTCAACAAACCGGACATGCCAAAATGAAATCAATGTCCGAGCGTGACTGATGGCTCGCTTGTCAGATCACTGGCCGGACGCGGCCATCCATTCCACCTGCATCTAGGCAGCTTGCTCCGCCTGCATCCCGACAACATGATCTGCTGCCGCCCTCATCGCCTCGTGCTCCCTATGAATGTTGATATCCTTCTTATTATCCACAAGACACCTCTTTGCATGCTCATCCAAGAGGATTTCATCTGCCAACATGATCTTTGCATCTTTCGCGTCCCGTGCGAATTGCAACCTCTCGTTTTTCAAGCTCAATCTCCCCAAATGTCTTGGCCTTCTCGAGCTCCCATTTGATCACCACCTCTTGCTTCTGCCACTTGATCTTCTCTCTCTAAATTTCCAACTTCTTCTCCGCCCTTGCCCAGTCCCAATCCATCCTCTCCTTTTGCGCGTCGAACATGAGATTATTCCTCTCCTCCTTCTGGTTCTCCCTCACTAAAAAAATGCCCGTCCATGTGGATGACATTTTTGTAGCCGCGACGTCACGGGAGGCCCTTGCCTTCCCCCACTTGTTTCCCATGACTTTTTGGTTTTCCTTTGGCATGGTGTCTCTTCCATTCATGACGAACTTGTATCGTCCAAACCAATGGATTGGTGAGAGCTTGATCCATCATTCCTCTTCTTACCGGACTTGTGATCAACCACAAGTTGTGTCCACTTTGGCTTTCCATTCAATATGATCCAACAGTGGCTAAAGCAAAATGGCTTCTTCTCCACCTCATGATACAAAGTGGACGCCAACGCCATCTAAACAACATACATATGAGCACAAGAATGCAAACGCAAGAAACATATTCAAATGACAACAAGATGAGGCAATTGAGCTTACGTGAGTTGCCAATCCCATCCCACTCTGAGGGTGTTTGGTCAGTTTTGAGTAGTAGCTGACATACTTATTCACTTCCCCTTGAATGACCACCCATCAATGTTGGAGAGATGCCACATTGCGGGTGGTCACGATAGGATGTGTCTCCACACATACTCCTTTTGTTCGTGATACTCCCTCCAAATCTTCTCCCAATACTTGTTCCCCTTTCGCTCTGCGCCACATATTGGATCCATTGTTGTGGCCAACCAAGCTTTGATCAACAAGATTCCCTCAAATATTGAGAATGCCAGACCTCTGGCCTTCATCGTCTTGCTCTTCTTCTTCTTCTTTCTCAGATTGGGAACGGATGTTTTCCCAACATCAAATGCAGTGGTGGCCTCCAATTAATACTGCATTTCAATCGGATCTTCATTGTCATTGATCATGTTCGACAAGAACGCCTCCTAGATTATCACGGTTTGCAAGCATTCATGATGTGTAAAATGAAGTAGTGGTCTATGCAAAACATTGAACATGTCGTATGCAACTTTGATTGAAGAGGAGCAAACAAAACGTACCATGTCTTGTTCTTTCATTCTGTCAAACATGTCGAGTGCATCCTGGGCGCCGTCGATGTCCGTGCACATCCATGCCCGAAAAAGCCGCGACGAGTCACATACATTGTTGTCGGCATCTGCATGGGCGGAAAGCTATCCGGAATGGCCCAGTCGACCATCGAATCCTCCTCCGTCCCAATGGTGTCGGACGCAGTAATACGCATCGACGCTCGGGTGGATGGGGTGCGGGGCACCAGGCACATCTAGGGAGACAAGTCCTCGAGCATGTCCGCCCCTCCCTGCGATGCCATCACTCTCACTATCGGCGTTGCCGTATCTTTCGGACGACGTTCTTCGCCTTGCAAGACGCACCCAAGAAAGGGACGCCGACGGGCGAGGCGGACTGCGTCTCCATCGTGGCAGTCGGTGCCAGGCTGGACGCCATCTACGACGGCGGATCGGGACAGGTAGTGAGGATGGGGCGGACGGCGAGGGCTTGGCGTAGGAAAGGTTGGAGGGCGGCGGGAGGAGGAAAAAGGGTTTGGTGGATTTGGTGCAATTTGCGGTGGGGTCGGGCTATCGGGTCCGGTGTGTCGGGCGCCCCCATATCCGCCCCATATTTGGCTAGATATGAGGGGTGCCGATAAGCCCGAGTATTAGAGGCCCGTTTAAGAAGCCCGTCTAGGTCAAAATTTCGTGACCGGTTAGCGACCGAACGACCCGCCCGAATGTATGAGGCGGGTTAGAGACGCCCGCGTGTAGATGCTCTTAGAGCTAAACTGCATGTACCGACAATGAAGAAGGAGTCAAAGCACATGTCATGGTGTCCAACTTACGTAGGAGGTCATGTGTTTCGAGGAAGAGAAAAATTCATTGTAGGTCCTAATACTTGTCGCGGTGGTCACTTTAGTCCGTGTAGCTGTAAATACCCGGCATACGGTTCTTATACTTGTCTTAGGGGATCACATACCGTCCATTTTACGCTTTGTTATAGTTACTCACTGATTTGGTGGTTGCCTGGACGCGGCGTTTCGGCTCTCGGGTGCATCTGCACCCGCGCTTACGAAAAAAATCAAAACAAATACTAGAAATATTCAAACAATTCCAATTTTTTTGTATGGTACATATTTTGATGCGTGAGGTTCGCTTTAAATTTTAACTTATTTGGACATTTGAGGAGCTCTCAGCAAAAAAGACAAATCGGGGTCCGAAAAAAAGTTTATTGTTCACCAATTTTTTTGACCCGATTTGTCTTTTTTGTTAAGAGCTGCTCGGATGTCCAAATAAATTGAAATTTGGAGCGAACATCGCGCATCAAAATATGTACCACACAAAAAAGTTAGAATTTTTTAAAAAATTCTAATATTTTTTTTCCATTGGCAGGTGCAGACGAGTCGTGGGCTCAGAATCGAATATTCGTGGTTGACTGGCCTATCCACGCGTGAGTTTACAGCCAAGTCATCTGCATGTCGTCGGATCGCTACAATACGCTAGGAATCGAGGGGGTTTTCCTGCAAAATCACACATGAATTAAAATCATGCCACCACGTCCCGCTCCGGCGACGGCGAAGACTCGATGCCGGTGATGCGCCGCCTCCGAAGCCTCTCCCTCTACCTCCTTCAGTCATCTGACCGCCTGCTTCGGCAGATGGCTGCACTCGTACGGGAGGTTGGGGTGCGGCCGCTCAGCCTCATGGCCGCCGACCCCGTCGAGTACTCCGCCTGTCATCTGGCTATGGCGGCATGAGACATGGTGGACGACGATGTTGCTGGCGTACCCAAGGACGGCGAGAAGCCCAAGGAGGAGGGCAATAAGGAGGTGGCGGTGCCTCCTTCTTCGTCCAAGGACCCGCCTCCCTCACCGTCGAAGATGCAGCTGGCCACCGCAGGTGTCGCCGGCGATCTCGAGATCCTTCCCCAGACCGCCGCCGAGCGGGGCATGGCCTCCTCAGGTGGCGACAGCGCGTCCTACGGCCTGGAGGATCACGTGCCTTACCTGTTCGTCTGGCTTCTCAAGGCGAAGAAGAATCAAGACGGCGGCCACAAGCAGCCATTGTACACGCAGCTCTGCATCGACGCTCACGCCGTGCGGACCCCAGCCGCCACGGCCGCCGGCGAGTAGGACCAGATGTTCGTGTTCCACAAGGCCACAGCCTCACCGCATCCTCGGTGGAGGTCACCATGCACAAGGAGGCAAAGAAGACGGAGAAGGAGGACGAGGCCACCCCGCCGGACGCCCACCTCGGCTTCGTCTCCTTGGACCTGCAGGAAGTCCCCAAGCGATCGCTGTCGGATAGCACGCTCGCGCCGCAGTGGTACACCCTGGAGGGGCACGTCGAGGACGACACCCCTGTTTGCGACGTGATGCTCGCCGTGTCGGTCGGCACGCAGGTCGACGAGGCGTTCCAAGAAGCATGACAGTCCGACTCCGGCGGCAACCTGGTGCACACCCGCTCCAAGGCGTACCTGTCCCCCAAGCTATGGTACCTCCGCCTCAGCATCATTCAAGCTCAGGACCTGCGCCTGCCTTCGCCGCCGGACAGCAACGCGAAGCAATTCGGGCCGACCTTCCCGGAGCTGTACGTCAACGCACAACTGGGCGCCGGGGCGTCCAACACGAGCTCGAACGAGGACCTGCTGTTCGTCGCCGCCGAGCCGTTCGACCATTTCCTGACGGTCGCCGTCGAGGACGTCTTCTCCGGGCAAGCGGTCGGGCAGGCGCGCGTGCCTCTCTCCACGGTGCACAGGCGCTCCGACGACCGGGTGGAGCCGTCGTCGCGATGGCTGAACCTGTGCGGCGACGAGGCCCGGCCGTACGCCGGGCGGGTGCACGTGCGCGTGTGCCTGGAGGGCGGGTACCACGTGCTGGACGAGGCGACAAACGTGGCGAGCGACGTGTGCGCTGCGTCGAAGCAGCTGTCGAAGCTGTCGGTGGGTGTCTGCGGCGCGTCCAACCTGGTGCCGATAAAGATCGCCAAGGACGGCGCGAGCGGGTCGACGGACGCCTACGTCGTGCTCATGTACGGGCCCAAGTGGGCGGGCACGTGCACCATCCTCGACTAGTTCAACCCGCGTTGGAACGAGCAGTACGTCTGGGACGTGTTCGACCCCTGCACCGTGCTCTCTAGCGCCGTCTTCGACAACGCCAGGTACAAGCAGCAGAGCGCCGCCGCCGCTGCCGGGAAGCAGCCGCCGCCCAAGGACGCGCGCATCGGGAAGCTCCGCATCCGTCTGTCGACGCTGGACACGAACCGGGTGTACGCCATCAATTACGCGCTCACGGTGGTGCACGCGGTGGGAGTGCGCAAGATGGGGGAGCTGGAGCAGGGCATCCGGTTTAGCTGCCCATCGTGGCTCACGCTGATGCAAGCGTACGAGAGCCCGCTGCTGTCGCGCATGCACTACGTGAAGCCGCTGGGGCCGGCGGAGCAGGACGTGCTACGCCACACGGCGATGCACATTGTGTCGGGGCGGCTGGCGCGGTCGGAGCCGCCGTTGGGTCCGGAGGTGGTGCAGTACATGCTGAACACAGACACGCAGGCCTGGAGCATCCATCGGAGCAAGGCCAACTGGTTCCGCGTCGTGGGGTGCCTCTCCCATGTCGCCACGGCGGTGCGGTGGGGCCCCCGGGTGCGCACGTGGGAGCACTCGCTGACCACCGTGCTCGTCCACATGCTGCTCGTCGCCGTCGTGCTTTGCCCGGAGATGATCCTCCTACCGTCTGCCTCTGCCTCTTCCTGGTGCTGCTCTGGCACTACTGGCGGCGCCCCCGCGAGCCGGCGGGCATGGACCCGCGGCTCTCGCACGTGGACAGCGTGAGCCCCGGCGAGCTGGACGAGGAGTTCGACGGGAGAGGCGTCGGAGGCGGCGAATCACAGGCGTCGAGTCTTCCTCGTCGTCGGAGCGGGCGTGGTGGCCGTGATTTTAATTCATGTGTGATTTTGCAGAAAAACCTTTCGATTCCTAGCGTATTGTAGCGATCCGATAACATGCAGCTGACTTGGTAGTCAACGCACGCGTGGACATGCCAGTCAACCGCCAAATCAACGTTTGCGTATAACAAATCATAGAATAGACCGTATGTAAATCCATAGAACAAATATAAGGATCGTATTTCATGTATTTGCAACTATACGGACTAAAATGACCGCCGTAACGAGTGTGAGGACCTATAGTAATTCTTTTTCTTCTAGGAACTAATATAGGAAACACACACGGGCTACACATTAGTACCTCTTTCCTGGTTTATAGAGCTCATGTTAAAAAACATGTTTTTACATTTTATTAGTCTCATTTTTACTATTTACCGTGACATGTTCAGATTTCGAAGTGTATTAGTGATGTTCTTGGTCACTTAGTGGGCATGCATGCATGTATTGTAATTAATGCATTAGTAAAAATAAATTTTTGAAAAAAATGAGCGTACTAATTAGGTATTTTTGCAAACCACAAAATTTATTTCACCAGTCATCATCTACCTCGATTAAAGATATTTTCTAATTAAGTCCTATAAACCGAAAATAGGGAGTACTAATATTACACAACTGATACGTAGGAGCACTAGTGTTAATGTAATGCATGCACCTTACGGTTTGGTGAGTCGGTGCATCTATTCATTGAAATCGTTAAGTTAGTTATTATTTAAGCGAAACCAAACAGGATTTTTGTTGGTAATTAGCAGTAACATGCCTTATGTATGGTATATTTACATATGTATCTTGTTTCTTTAATGTATCCTTGGTGTTCATGGTTGATATTTTTTCGTCTCAAAATAAATGTCTTAATTTTATATCAATTAAAATTGTATACAAATTAAAACATTTAGTTAAATAAAGGAAGTACTCCATCCGTTCGAAAATACTTGTCGAAGAAATGAATAAAAATGGATGTATCTAAAATTAAAAATACATCCGTCTTTAGCCATTTGTCGGACAAGTATTTTCGGACGAAAAGAGTATATGTTAAAGTGGCAGTAAGTGCAATAATGTTGCGATCTAAGTACATCGCCTATCTATAGGATCCATGGCTTCAAAAAAAAGTTCATGCACGCGCTACCGTGCGATCGATCATCTGTCATGAGGTCGTAATATCGAGCAGGAGAAGTCACGTTTTCATGTGGCAGAGAGAGGAGAATTAAATAACTAGTCTGTCAGGAGATGGAATCTCTTTGAGGGAACCAAGCATCAGTGGCTAATTTTCTGACCAGTTCTACTGCTGACCACTTCTTATCAGTTAATTACCGATTAAATAAAGACTAGTACATATGTCCGTGCGTTATAACGGAAGAAAAAATTGATATATACTTAAATAATCATATGTATTAACCTAAATCTAGGTTGCGAACATGAAGTCGATGAACCTACAAAACAACCAAGTTAAATACTATCTGATATCAATTATATATTAAGTTAGATCATACTCTGCGGTCTCATAATATAACCCCTATCTCATGTTCACCTAAAATCCTGCGTAAAAAGCATCCAATATATTAGGAGTTAATTTTTCTTTTTTGAGAAAAGCGGAGTTAAATCCTTCCCGCTCATCTGTAACAAAACAATGATGTGTTTGGCTCTCTAGAGATAGTCGGGACCCACTCTTCACTCCCTATTGATTCAAGAAGTTTATTGATTCTCCATACATTTTGCAAATGTATATAAACTAATAGAATTTTATGTAAAAAAAGAGATGTGGTTATTTAATTTGATAAGTAAACAAACCCTCTCATGAAGGACAAAACTATACGACCAAGAGACAACATGAAGAAACAGTTTCTTCGTAAAAAAAAGGAGAAGCGGTTATTTAATTTGATAAAGTAAGCAAGCTAATGCATGCCAGTGACGACTTGAGAAGCAGTTTTTACGTAAAAAATATATTTTACTGCAACTTGGGCTAATTGGCCGCAAGCAATGCATCTATTGAAGAAAAGATAACTCATTGCATAAATTGACTGATGTTCTATAACCATCTTCTAGACAGATTAAATCAAACAATTTTTTCAAACGATCCAAAAAGAATGGACATACTCATTCCATATGACTTAATAATAATGGATGCACGTAATAGTTAGAAGTACGAGCTAGCCCAATTTACTCACTCAAATTTTCTTTTCCTTTTTTTAACGAATGTTCAGAAATTTAAAAAATGTTTGTGAAAAATCCAGAAAGTTTGAAATTTCTGAAAATGTCTGCATTTTATATTTCGTTCATAAATTTAAAAATGTTCACTAATTCCATAAAACAATTATTTTTTCATTTTTTCATCAGTCAAAAAATGTTCATGTTTCCAACATTTGTTCATAATTTGAAAAAATGTTCAGGAATTTTCGTAGTTTTCTATAGTTTAGAAAAAATATTCATAACTTCGAGAATTTTTCACGTTTTAACAGAAAAAAAAGGTTTCCATGTTCAGTCTTTTTTTCACAAATTCAAAAATGCTCATGTTCTCATAATTAGCTTGCGAATTCAAAAATTGTTAGTGAAATTTCATAAAATGTTTGCATTTTGGAACAAATATTTTCATAATTTCAAAAAATATTCACGTTTTTGTAAAAAAATCATGTTTTTCAAAACAAATGTTCGCATTTCCAAATAGTTGTTCGTAGTTTCGAAACATGTTCTCTTTTCAATTTTGTTTCTTAAGAAAAATATTTGAGATTTCCAAAAAATGTTCGAGTATGTAGAAAATTGTTAACATATTTAGATTTTTTTTATTTTGCAATTGTATTTACTTTTGTGAAAAATAAAATCACATTCAAAATTTTAAAAAACTTTAAAACTTTCGCTGTCTATAGTTTATATAAGTTGAGCTGCAATTTTAGGCAAAAAATTGAGGAAGTATAGTGGCTAGGAACGTGGTTAACTCACGGGAGCTCTTGTGTTAGATCCCACTGAAGCACATTTTTTTGCTAGCTGTTTTTTTCATTTTGCCACTGTCTCTTGTTTCTTTAAATATTCTGTTGCATACATAAAACTAAAGTCAGTTGTCGGTAGTGGTTAGCAGCGGTGGTGGTGTAGAGGCCACTGGTTGCCGGTTCGATTCCCCTGGCCAGTTTTTTTTCTTGATTTTTTACTGGACGAAAAATCAACCTCTTGCATGAGAAAATTTGGGACGGACGAAAATCGTTGGTTGGTTGGTACCAGTGACGAACGAAAAAACGTTTAGGTCCCACCACAAACAAAAAAATGGAAAAACAATCTTTCTTTTAATATTAGGTAAAGTTAAAGATAAAGATATGAATAGATTTGCATGAGAAGTTAATGCCGTCTACAAGCTACTTGATCGATGCATGCAGTGCAGTCAACGGTACCGCATGCTACTGTGATTAGAGAACTTGTGTCACCGAATCACTCGGTCAATTCACAGCCCAAAGCGCGCGCACCTTCTGCGTGTAAGATCCAACACCCATCAATCATCAACCATGAGCGGCTTCCATTGTTATATATATCCACGCAACCCTCTCTGCTTTCCTCACTCAACTCATCTCACACTCCACGTCTCCACCGAGCTCACTCATGAGCCTTGGGTTCACCAATGCTTCAAGGATGCTAGCTAGCTCCTCCAGTGCTGCAGGGGGAGGCGGGGGAGGCAGAGGTGGTGGCAGCTCGTTGGGTGGGACCGGGAGTGGATGGGGTGAAGGATCCGGAGCAGGTGGTGGCTTGGGATACGGTGAGAGTAGTGGAAATGGCAGAAACAAGTATAACACTGCCAAGGGAGCTGGTGGAGGAGCGGGAAACGGTACTGGAGGTGGTTCTTAAGGCGGAGCCGGATCCGGTACTGGGGTGGCTATGGCACCGGCGTTGGTGTGAGTGGCTCGACATCAGCCCCTACTGGCAATGGGTATGCTAACACTGTTGGTCAGGGTGGGGGTGGCGGTGTAAGTGGTGGTTCAGATGGGTCAAGCGGGTCTGGAGCCGGAAGTGGTGTTGGCAAAGGATACGGTGCAAGTGGCTTAGCAACCGCACCGGCTCCTTCTGCTGGTGGTGTTAGCTACTCCGATGCTGGCGGCGGCGGTAATGGTGGTGGTGGCGGTGACGGTGGAAATGGAGGTGGTAATGGCGCTGGAGGTGGACAGGCCGTCAGTGATGACACTTTTGAAGGCAATGCTAGTGGAGGGGGTAGCGGCAACGGTGGTGGCCAAAGTGGAGATGTCGCTCAACGTCCAAGCATGGGAGTTTGTTCTCCGGGGCGGTCAAACTAGTAGCACTGGCTCCTATGGTCAAGGCTATGCCGTCGGAACTGGTGACAAAGCGGGCGGTGGCAGCGGCGGCAACAACAATGGTGGGTTTGGCGACGGTGGAGGCAGCGGATCCGGATCCGGCAACGGCGGATCCCCTAAATTTTCCTTTTGGACAAGCTAGAATTGGAGCCCAACTCGCTTTTTTTAATCTTTTCATCTCACTGTTCCACATCAGTTGTATTTCTCTTCATTCATAGGCTTTTTTTACTATGCGGCTCTTAATAAACAGGTCCATGATTCTAGTGGAAGTACCAAGTAGTTAGTGGAGAAAACTAGCACTAAGTACTAGTAAGATGTAATCGCTAACTACAGCTACAGATATCTTTCGTTATGATTTCTTATCTGTTTCGTTGTAAGTGTGGATGTTTTGCTACTCCTTCGAACCAATATATGCCCAGCTAATAACTAGCAATAATACTATGGAGGGTTTTTGTGTGTGTGTGTGTGGGGGGGGGGGGGGCTAGCATACGTGAGGCGACGCCCGGCGAGACACGGGCGCCTGTACTCTCGCCGCCTGGATTCTCGCCGGTGCCGAGCCAATCTTCACAGGACTGTCGCGCGGGGCCTCAGACACTTCGATCTGAGTGTCTGGAGGGGCGCGCCGCAAGGGGAAGGGGTCGCACGGACGACCAACCACCGTCGCCCCCGTTGTCTGATGGATCGCACCAGTACCGAATGAAGGGTGTGGCAATCCGGCCGCCCACCGGAGGCCCCCGGCGGGTGGGCGGACGTTTCTGGGCGCTGGCGAACGACGATGATGATGGGGATCTGGTCACGGCGTAGCCAGAGGTATTGTCACCGACTCCTTCCGATGTGATCTGCGAGTCATTTTAGGTGGGCTATTCCGAAGAGGAGGTCGCTGGACGTGTAGACGCGGTCATCCCGCCCGACGATCCGGCGAGGAGCGGACTGCTGGAGTCAGAGAGGGTGGAGATTGCACGACATGTCCTTCATCGCAGGACGGCTCCGACGGCGATCCGGCCATGGCAAGTCCTCTACCTAAGGTACGTTTACCGAAGCTAACTCTCTCATATTTCATGTCTGATGCATCCTGGACGCTGGTTCAAAAGAGGAATAAGCGGAGAGGGCGGACGGTTGTGGCGCTGGTGCCGACGAATGGCTTGGCTGCCACGATCCGATCAAGCCGTGCTCGTAGTTTGAATTTGCTATTGGGCCGCGATGGGACTGCAGCGGATGTTGTGGGTTGCACGAGGGTTGGGTATGTGGCCCAGCCTGCAGCCCAGAACGAGGTCGATGTTGGGTTCGAGCCGAATATCACGCTTCTATCCATCGGTGGGATCCCGAGTGCGGAGACGGCTGCGTCTAGGGCTCGTAGGAAGATTGTGAGGCATGTATTCCCATCTCTTGGGTCGGGACGTGCGGATAGGGTGAGACCACCGACGGCGGACGAGTCTTCGGCGCCGTTGTCGACCATGGCTAGGCACGGGAATCCTCCGACGCAGCAGCGATAAGTTCCCCCGCAGTCTAGGGCAGAGCAACAACAATAGCACCTGCCGGCCCGTGTGTTGCGGACTGCCGGTGCTAAGGAAGATGACCAAGGGTCTGGCCGTGGGCGTGGGGGTTTGCCTAGCGGCCAAGGAGCTAGCCATGGTCGGGATGCCTATGTTGGAGGGATAATGAGGTTCTTAATTTTAAACAAAGGGGAGGGGAGAATCTTAAAGATGCTTGGTATAGGGTTTGCAATGCTCATAATAGATCTATTCGTAAAGAATCTATCGTTTTTCTTCTTTGTTGTTTTTATGTGGGCATCACTACTTGGTATAGATTCGTCCTTGATACGATTACCGGTGGGAATTTATTGATGTGACCTACTTTGGATGCTTATAATGCTATGGGAATTTAGTGGGTTCCCCACCTATCATTGTCAATGAAACAGTTTTAACTCTTGAGCATGTTATGAAAAGGTTAGATGCTATTGAAAAGAAAATGCTCACCGAGGAAAATATTGAAAATTTGGATAAAAGGATACATAATCTTGCTAATAAAATTGGGTCAAAGGGGGGAGACACTCTTAAAATATTAAAGTAAAACGAACCCATAGTCAATAAAAGAATGGAA
Organism: Hordeum marinum; assembly: GCA_022496015.1. NCBI lineage: Eukaryota > Viridiplantae > Streptophyta > Magnoliopsida > Poales > Poaceae > Hordeum > Hordeum marinum. The sequence goes on along the minus strand of CM039672.1, from coordinate 195,409,134 downwards.
GAAAGCCCCACTAGAATTGATAAGTTGGAAGAAATCTTTCATAATTTGAGTTCGGCTTTCTCTACCGATAAGACTATTAAAAAAACTCCCATTAGTAAAGATTGCAAATCCATGCAAGTTCCCAAGAACAAGGGTACCGCTTCTAGTAGAAATAATGAGGATCTTAAAATGGTTAGTATACATCCCAACTTTGTTGAAGTGGTAAACAACCTTCATGGTAAGAACAAAATTTTCAATCTTATTCCTATAAGTATTGTCATTGAAAATAGGCATGATAGATCCATGATAAGTTCTTGTTGTGTTCTTAAGGAGTTTGAAACCAAGGGTGACAAAAATTGAATCTATTTGTTATGCCTAGCTAGGGGCGTTAAACGATGGCGCTTGTTGGGAGGCAGCCCAATGAATACAATATTTTAATATTTTCCTTTCTGTTTTTGAGTGTTTGCACAATTATGATTCTGTTATAATTGTGTTTTTAATGTTTTATTTAGTGTTTGTGCCAAGTAAAGCCTTTAGGATGATCCATAATATGGGTAGAAACAATGCTGAATCTGAAACAGAAACTTTGTTCCCAGTGCACGGATTTTTATTCTTTACTGGAACGTGATATTGAGCTGAAATGTTAACACAATATTTCTATACAAATTATTTACATTGTCCTAATGTTTCAGAATTTTTAGCAGAAGTATGGGTAGAGTACAGATTACTACATACTGTTCTGTCTGAAGCAGATTCTGTTTTCGTTGCATTGTGTGCTAGTTTTTATGAATCTATGGCTTGTATTGGGGGGTATAAGTCATGTTAAAGTTAAAATACATTAGGTATAATGCAATAATAAAATATGAATGGGTTTACAACAATACCTAAAGTGGCAATTTGCTTTATTATACTAACGGATCTCACAAGAATTTTGTCAAGTTTTGTGTAATTGAAGTTTTCAAGTTTTGGGTGAGATCACGATGGATGAAGGCATGAGGAGTAAGAAGATCCTAAGCTTGGGGATGTTATAGCACCCCATATATATTATCCAAAGATTAACAAGCAACTACGCTTGGGGATGACCCGAATGGCATCCTCTCTTTCTTCTAACAACCATCAATATTTTACTTGGAACTATATTTTTATTCGTTACATATCATGAGTTTTGATTGGAGCGTCTTGTATTTTTGATTTATTTTCTTTTTATCCTTGCTGCACACACCTATTTGAGAGTGCCAAAATTATGCTATGGTTCACTAGAATCGCTCTTTATGCTTCACTTAAATCTATTGAGCAAAGGAATTGCTCTAGTGCTTCACTTATATCTTTTTGAGCACGGCGTTCTTTTATATGTTTGAAGAAATGCTCTCATGCTTCACTTATATTAATTTGAGAGTTAGTAATTTGAAGCAATCTTCTCATGCTTCACTTATATTATTTGGAGATATGAAACCTTTATGCTCATGATCTTCACTTATATCTTTGTGAGCTTATCAAAATCAACTGCAATATATGAAACTAGTCCCAAAGTGATAGATACTGAAGAAGGATATCATAAAAAAATTCATGAAGATCATTGGACAATTAAACTTGATTCTTTATAATAGTTTTGAGACTTGATGATAGTAATATTTGAGTTATGTTGGTGAGTAATTATGCTTAGTAGGAATATTGATGTTAAGGTTTATGATTCCCTATGCAAGCACGAAAGTTAGTTGTGCTACGAAATTACATCCTACTTATAGTGCATTATTCGATGTTAGTTATGCTTAATGCTCGCCTATGTGATTTCTCGTTCTTGGTTGGATGCTTCTACATTTACTTGCTAGCCTTCACTTGTACTAAGTAGAAATACTACTTATGCATCCAAAATCCTTAAAATACTTTTTCCACACGAGTCCACCATACCTATCTATATACGGTATTTCCATGTCGTTCCAAGCAAATTTATATGTGCCACCTCTAAATTTTCAAAATAAAATTTCCTTTTGTGTGCTCGTGTTGGGGAACGTTGCATGGAAAAAAAGTTCCTATGCTTCACCAGGATCAATCTAGGAGATGAGCATCTACGAGAGGAGAGATTGGATCCACATACCCTTGTAGATCGCTAAGCGGAAGCATTAAGAAATGCGATTGATGTAGCTGAACGTCTTCGCGATCCAAATCGCAAGCCGTCCCGCGATCCAATGACGATCTACTGCCGAACGGATGGAACCTTTCCATTCAACACGCGTACATCTTGATGACGTCTTCGCCTTCTTGATCCAGCAAGAGGGGCGAAGTAGTAGATGAGTTCTGGAAGCACGACGACATGGTGATGGTGGTGGTGAAGAACAATCTCCACAGGGCTTCACCAAGCACAACGGAAACTATGACGGAGGATAATCTAGAGGGGCAGGGTTGCCAGCACATGGCTTGGGGAAATCTTGATGTGTTTTGGGTTCTAGCCCTGACCCTCTATTTATATGTTGAGCCCTGGGGTCGAAACTTGGAGAAAGAGCCTCCTCAAAGTCGGTGTGGCACGCAAGGCAAGAGTCCTCCTCGGACTCCAGGACCAGATGCCAGAGTCCTCGGCGTCTGGCCCCGGATGGCAGGGTCCATGGTGTCTGCCCCCTGCCTCCGCAAAACTCATTTTTGCACCTTCCTAAAGCCTCGTGGGCTTTACCCCTTGGCCCAAATAAAGTGTCTTAGTACCCGAACATTTAGGGAAACATCTGAAACCCCTTCCGGTGAATTCTGGAACCCTTCCGGAGACCAAACACTGTTATGCCATATATCAATCTTTACCTCCGGACTATTTTGGAGCTCCTCGTCATGTCAAGATCCGGGACTCCGAACAACTTCCGATCACCAACATAATAACTCAACTATACTTATATCGTCACCAAAAGTTAAGTGTGTAGACCCTGCGGGTTCGAGAACTATGCAGACATGACCGAGACACCTCTACGGTCAATAACTAATAGCGGGACCTGGACTTCCATATTGGTTCCTACATATTCTACAAAGATCTTTATCGGTTGAACCTCTATGTCAAGGATTCAATTAATCATGTATGTTGTTCCCTTTATTCTTCGGTATGTTACTTGCCCGAGATTCGATCGTCGGTATCTCCATACCTAGTTCAATCTTGTTACTCCGTAATACAAGATCCCGTGTCTAACACTTTAGTTACTTTGCTTGCAAGGCTTATTGTGATGTTGTATTACCGAGTGGGCCCTAAGATACCTCTCCGTCACACGGAGTAACAAATCCCAGACTTGATCCATGCCAACCCGACAGACACCCTCGGAGATACCTGTAGAGCACCTTTATAGTCACCCAGTTACGTTGCGACATTTGATACACACAAGGTACTCCTCTAGTGTCAGTGAGTTGCATGATCTCATGGTCATAGAAACATATACTTGACATGCAGAAAATAGTAGCAATAAACTCACACGATCATATGCTACGTTTGTAGTCTGGGTCTTGTCCATCACATCATTCTCCTAATGATGTGATCCCGTTACCAAATGACATCTCATGTCCATGACTAGGAAACCATAGCCATCTTTGATCAACGAGCTAGTTTAGTAGAGGCTTACTAGGGACACTTTGTTGTCTATGTATCCACACATGTATCTGAGTTTCCAATAAATACAATTATAGCATGGATAATAAAAAATTATCATGAACAAGGAAATATGATAATAACAAATTTATTATTTCCTCTAGGGCATATTCATACAGTCTCCCACTTGCACTAGAGTCAATAATCTAGTCCACATCACCATGTGATTTACACCCAATGAGTTCTGGGGTTTGATCATGTTTTGCTTGTGAGAGAGGTATTAGTCAACGGGTCTGCAACATTCAGATCCGTGTGTACTTTGCAAATATCTATGTCATACTGTTGATGCTGCTACCACGCTCCACTTGGAGCTACTCCAAATGACTGTCCCACTATACTTATCCGAACTGCTACTTAGAGTCATCCGGATTAGTGTCAAAGCTTGCATCGACGTAACCCTTTACGATGGACTCTTTATCACCTCCATAATCGAGAAAGATTTCCTTAGTCCTCTAGTTACTAAGGATAATTTTGACCGTTGTCCAATGATCCACTCCTGGACCACTCTTGTACCCCTTGACAGACTCATGGCAAGGCACGCACTAGGTGCGGTACACAACATGGCATACTACATAGACCATATAGATAAGGCATAGGGGACGACCTTCGTCATTTATCTTTCTTCTATGGTGGCTGAGCTTTGAGTCTCACTCAACTCCACACCTTACAAACTAGGCAAGAACTCTTTCTTTGACTGATCCATTTTGAACTCTTTCAAAATCTTGTCAAGGTATGTACTCATTGAAAAATCTTATCAGGCGTCTTGATCTATCTCTATAGATCTTGATGCCCAATATTCAAGTAGCTTTATCCATATCTTCCTTTGAAAAACTCCTTTCAAACAACCCTTTATGCTTTCCAAAAATTCTACATTATATCCGATCAACAATATGTCAACCACATATACTTATCAGAAATTCTATAGTGCTCGCGCTCACTTTCTTGTAAATACAAGTTTCCCATAAACTTCGTATAAACCCAAATTTTTTGATCACCTCATCAAAGCATACATTCCAACTCTGAGATGCTTGCTCTAGCCCATAAAAGGATCGCTGGAGCTTGCATACCTTTTAGCATCCTTAGGACAGACAAAACCTTCTGGCTGTATCACATCAACCTTTCCTCAAGCAAACCTTTAAGGAAACAATGTTTTGACATCCATCTGCCAGATTTCATAATTGACAAATGCAGAAACTGCTAACATAATTCCAATAGACTTTAGCATCTCTATGGGTGAGAAAGTCTCATCATAGTCAACTCCTTGAACTTGTTGGAAACTTCTTTGCGGCAAGTTGAGCTTTATAAATGGTGACATTTACCCTCAGCGTATGTCTTCTTCTTAAAGGTCTTTTTGTACTCAACGGCCTACCGTTCAACGGGCAAGTCTACCAAAGTCCATACTTGGTTTTCATACATGGATCCTTTCTCGGATTTCATGGCTCCTAGCCATTTGTTGGAATCCGGGCCCACCATCGCTTCTTCTTAGCTCGTAGGTTCACTGTTGTCTAACAACATGACCTCCAAGACAGGATTGACATACCACTTAGGGGTAGTACGAGTCCTTATCGACCTATGAGGTTCGGTAGTAACTTGATCTAAAGCTTCATGATCATCATCATTTGCTTCCTCTTCACTTGGTGTAGGCATCACAGAAACATCTTTCTGCATTGTGCGACTATCCAACTGAAGTGACGGTTCAATAACCTCATCAAGTTCTACTTTCCTCCCACTCAATTCTTTCGAGAGAAAATTTTTCTCGAGAAAGGACCTGATTTTAGCAACAAACACTCACTACTAGGAGAAATCATAGTAGTAGCACTGGAATTGCCCTTAGTAGCAGCGCTGGTGGCAGCGCTACTACTAAGGCGCTACAGCTAAGTTATAGCAGTTGCGCTGGATAACCAACGCTACTAGTAAGTAGGGTTAGCAGTAGCGCTGAAGAGAAGCAACGCTACTGGTAAACCAGCGCTGCCGCTAGGTGCAGACTAGTGCTAGTGCTAATATTCCTGCTTTCTAAGATTACATTCCCCTCTACGTATTTGTCCATGCTCTATACAGTAGTTTCATCATATGACAACATATATAATTATTGTTCCAATAACTACATTTAGATTAAAGTGCATGGATGCAAGTGATCATGTTGAATTAGAAGAAAACATCATAATAGTAATCATCCTAATTGATCATACAATTTAACTAAGCTTTTCTCTCATAGGACCTAGTCCTCCCTCATAGGTAAAATGACATAAAAAAGAATAACGCCTATGTCTCCATGATGAAGCAAAGAGATCCAACGGTCTCCAACTTGTGGCTTGCGATCCTTCTTTGTTTGTCCCCATGCTTCAACTTGGAGCCATCTTGGTGGTTTGCGCTCAGTCGAGTATGCAAAAGAGAACTCAGGATGGAGGGGCTTTTAATTGTCATATTACCTTCGGGTTGCATCAACGGTGCACAACTTCATATGGCACTTTCTGTTTAAGAACATAATAGTAGCCTAGTTAGCAATGTAATTAATACCATTTACGCAATAGTACTAGTGTACTTAATCAGCAACTCTTACCGAGATATTTTGGCGAATGTCATCCGCCCTCAACCTATGCACTAGTGTCCTGTACAATGTATAATTTGGTCCAGTTCCCAAATTATACGGGTAGATGTCCCTACCAGCTAGGACACCAATAACAAAGTATATACAAGCATCCTTCTCCTCCCAAGTTAGATGTGATCCATAAGTGTAGTGTGTCGTGTCGATTATGTTCTGTGTTTCACTCGAAGAAATGAAATAAGCTGTAAATTCTAAATTAACAAATTTAGTATGGATGAACACCAAATATTTTTAAATATAGAATGAAAATTACTTGACAAGTATGCATGGTTGACAAACTCACATGGAGGTAAAACAGGAAGCATATCGACATCCACCCAAATGTCGATGTTTCCTTCAATATGATCTTTAGGACGAAGATCGAAGGTTATTTCCATATCCTCCTGAAATCCATATGCCTTGCAAAGAGCTTCCCAATTTGAGCACCCTAATTCTGTGTTATTAGGTGCATTCATTACTTTCACAAGAAATGTGTGACCATGTTTAGTCCTCAGGTTGGATGTCCTCGTCTCGAAACTCTCATGCTCTTCGAAACCAAGCCTCTCCAAGAAATACCGTCTTGCATGATAGGGGATGAACTAGTCGAATTGTATAAAACAAAAATTATGCATTGAAGGAAAGAAACAGAAGTCATGCTTAATTACGAAAAAACAATTGTCATCGTTGCGTACCGTAGAAATATCAAAGTCCTCGTAAAGCTTCATGGTGAAGAACCTGCCGTCTCGCAGCCCAGGCTGGTCGCAAAGACCCTTATTTTCACCACAAAATTCACATGCTTGGATGCTATCGTCGTCTGATGACGAGAAATTTCTTGTGTTCATGATTCAAGAATTACGACACGCTTTGGATCCTAATGTGTGTGTGACTTTCGGTTCGTCTAGGATTTCCTTAAATAACTCTCATATATCATGGTGTGTTGGTGCGCACTCTCTCACACTGATACGGTGGTGTATATATTTTGGTGGACACTCTCTCACAGTAATAGTTCGACCGTCAGTGATGGACGCCCCACCTCTCATCTTCTTGTGCATTATACCGACAAACAAATCGCAAAGAAGAGAAGAAAGATGAGGAGCCCCACGACAATAGTCGGAATTCCTCCATCAAGAACACACATGAAAGTCACACAAGGAGGAACGACAGACCGAAAGTCACACACGCATTATACCGATAAAATATCACTAATACATTTATAATGAACTCGAATATAATATCACTAATACATCATCCCGAATAATCCAGTTAATGCATCATCAAATATTAATTAATACATCTCAAATATTTTCATATAAGATCATTAATACATATCGAATACTATCGAATAATCTAAGTCACTAGCGGTTCCTGAGTCGCAGGTGGTGGACACCCAAAGATAAGGAACCATCACAGGATCGTAACTTGGGTGAGATCTCTAAAGAATCTGCCAGGTATTGTTGAACCTGGCATCCAATGCCGCCATGTAGCAACGGACATGCTCGTCCTCCTCCCTGACACAGTGACGTACCACCTCCGTGGGGGGCCGCTCCCTCCGCACCGAAAGTGGCCCACATGACCGCTATCACAGAAGATCCGGGTCGACGACGAGACCTGGATTCCTCACCAAGCTCCGAGCTCGAGAAGGTAGCACCTTCCAATGCCAGCCCGATGGAGCCCAGTCCCGGACATGGCGCCTATCAAGCAGGCTCTCGCCGACCACTCGACAACGAGGATGCGGGCCAGGCATCGTCGACATCGAGAAAAATTCTATGAGAAAATTTTCTTTTCGTTTAATCAATAATTTTTTAAACACATTTTAGACTCATTTTGACTCGGTTTTTTAGAATGCCGCTTCCTAGCAAATCACAACACTCCATATGCCTACTTTCTAGCACAAGTCATGCCTACTTTCTAGCACAAGTCACAACACTCCAATCACCCTAGAATCAACCTAACCCCCCTAATATTAGAAAATGGCCGGATGCGAGAGAGGGTGAAGGGAGTGAGGGGAGAGGGAAGAGGGAGGAAGGAGGGAGTAGGGGCTACCTGTGGAGGGAGGGGCGTGACGGTGAGGGAGGGAGCGACGACGAGGGAGGCCACGACGGTGAGGAATGGGGCAACGGTGAGGGAGGGTGCGACGATGAGGGAGAGGGTGATGGCAACGGAGGCCGTGACAATGAGGGATGGGGCGCGACGATGAGTGAGGATCGAGGCGCGACGGTGGTGGCATCGAGGCAATGGCGAACGGCGACGGCGGCAATCGGGGGAGAGGAGTGATGAGAGGGAGAGGGGATCGAATGGGGAGGGAGACGTGATGATCGAATGGGGAGTGGGAGTCAACGGTGGGGGTCGAGTAGCAGTAGCGCTAGAATAGAAAACCGCTACTACTAAGTATCATAGTAGTAGCGCTGGTCCGAGCCCAGGTGCTGCTGCTAATCAGGGCCCACCTGCTGGAAACGTACAACCATAGCAGTAGCGGTGGTCTAGTGACAAGCGCTACTGCTACGGCTGTAGTAGTAGCGTTGGTTTTGGAGAGCCGCTACAACTATAGGTAGCCACTGGTGGTGACGTCGGGACCACTTATCAGTAGCGCTGGTTAGCTAGTCAGTGCTGCTGATATGGTTCTACTTGTAGCGCTGGTTTGTATCCAACACTACTACTACCTAACAATAGCGCTTTCCCTATGTCGAACGCTACTGCTAAAATCCTATCTATAGGCTTTCTCCTAGTAGTTACTTTGCCCTCAGATCTGCGATAGAAGGTATACCCAACTGTTTCCTTAGGGTATCCTATGAATATGCACTTTTCCGCTTTGGGTTTGAGCTTATCAGACACAAGCGTCGCATTCCCAAACTCTAAGAAATGACAGCTTAGGTTTCTGCCAAACCATAATTCATACGGTGTCATCTGAATGGATTTAGATGGTGCCCTATTTAAACTGAATGTAGTTGTCTCTAATGCATAAACCCAAAACGGTAGTCGCAAAACAATAAGAGACATAATAGTACGCACCATATCTAATAGAGCACGACTATGACATTCGGACACACCATCACACTATAGTGTTCCAGGTGGCGTGAGTTATGAAAGAATTTCCACATTGTCTTAAGTTGTATACCAAACTCGTAACTCAGATAGTCACCTCCACGATCATATCGTAGACATTTTATCTTCTTGTCACGATGATCTCAAACTTCACTCTGAATTTTGTTAAACTTTTCAAACGTTTCAGACTTGTGTTTCATTAAGTAAATATACCCATATCTACTCAAATCATCAGTGAAGGTAAGAAACTAACGATACCCACCACACGGTACAACACTCATTGGAACGCATACGTCAACATGTATCATTTCCAATAATTCACTTGCCCGCTCCATCATATCGAAAACGGGGTCTAAGTCATCTAGCCCAAGAGGCATGGTCCGCATGTCTCCACCGATTCAAAATCGAGCGAGTCCAAAGATCCATCAGCATGGAGTTTCTTAAAGCACTTTACACCAACATGTCTGTTGGTGGCAGTGCCACAAGTATGTGGTACTATCATCATTAACTTTGCATCTTTTGGCATCTATACTATGAACATGTGTATCACTATGATCGAGATTCAAGAAACCATTCACACTGGGTGCATGACCATTGCAGGTTTTATTCATGTAAAAAGAATAACTATTATTCTCTAACTTAAAAATGAATAACCGTATTGCAATAAACATGATATAATCATGTTCATGCTCAACACAAACACCAAATAACATTTATTTAGGTTCAACACTAATCCCGAAGGTAGAGGGAGCATGCGATGGTGATCACATCAACCTTGGAAACACTCCAACACACATCGTCACCTCACCCTTAGCTAGTCTCTGTTTATTCCGTAGCTTTTACTTCGAGTTACTAACATTAGCAATCGAACTGGTATCTAATACCCAGGTGCTACTAGGAGTACTACTAAGGTACACATCAATAACATGTATATCAAATATACTTCTGTTGACGTTGCCAGCCTTCTTATCTACCAAGTATCTAGGGTTATTCCGCTTCACCGACCGTTCTCCTCATAATAGAAGCACTTAGTCTCGGGTTTTCGTTCAACCTTGGGTTTCTTCACTAGAGCGACAACTGGCTTGCCATTCATGAAGTTTCCCTTCTTTCCCTTGCCCTTCTCGAAACTAGTGGTTTTACTAACCATCAACATTTGATGCTCCTTCTTGATTTCTACCTTCATGGTGTCAAACATCGCTAATAGCTCAGGGATCATCTTTTCCATCCCTGGCATATTTATAGTTCATCACGAAGGTCTAGTAGCTTTTGTGGCAGTGACTTGGAGAACTATATCAATCACCATCTTATTTGGAAGATTAACTCCCACTCGATTCAAGCGATTGTAGCACCAAGAAAATCTGAGCACATGCTCACCGGTTGAGCTATTCCCCTTTATCTTGCAGGCAAAGAATCTTGTTGGAGGTCTCATACCTCTCAACACGGGCACAAGCCTGAAATCCAATTTCAGCTCTTGGAACATCACATATGCTCTGTGACATTCAAAACGTATTTGGAGCCTCAATTCTAAGTCGTAATGCAAGACACACCGAACTATCAAGTAGTCATCAGAACGTGCCTGTTAGATGTTCACAACATCCACAATCGCCGTTTGTGTGGGTGGCACACCGAGCGGTGCATTAAGGACATAAGCCTTCTGTGCAACAACTGAGGGCAATCCTCTGATCACTGATCTAGTACACATAATTCCTACCATCATCTTTCAACTCTATTTTATCTTGGAACGTATCAAAAACACTGGGGAGATATAGCGCTAGCTATCGATTTGCAACATAGTTTTGCAAAGACAACTTTAGACTATGTTCATGATAAGGAGTTTAGTTAATCATATTACTTAAAAAATTCCCACTCAAATTGACATCTCTCTGGTCATTCGAGTGATACATGATCCAAATTCACCAACCCAAGTCCGATCATCATGTGAGATGAGGTGGTTTCAATGGTGAACATCTCCATGTTCATCATATCTACTATATGACTCATGTTCGACCTTTAGGTCTCTTGTGTTCCGAGTCCATGTCTATACATGCTAGGCTCATCAAGTTTAACCCGAGTGTTCTGCATGTGCAACACTAGCTTGCACCCGTTGTATGGGAACGTAGAGTCTATCACACCCGATCATTACGTGGTGCTTTGAAACAATGATCCTTCGCAACGGTGCACACTCGGGGAGAACACAATTTTATCTTGAAACTTTAGTGAGGGATCACCTTATAATGCTACCTTCATCCTAAACAAAACAAGGTTTATAAAAGGATTAACATCAGATGCAAATCATAAGTGACATGATATGGCCATGATCTTGTACTTTTGATCTCCATCTCCAAAGCACCGACATGATCTTCATCGTCACCGGCATGACACCATGATCCCCATCATCTTTATCTCCATCAACATGTCACCATGAGGTTGTCACGTCAACTATTGCTTTTACAACTATTGCTAACTCATAGCAATAAAGTAAAGCAAAAAGGAGAAAATGAATTAAATACAACTCTATGGTTCCTGCCTATTGCCGTACTCATCGACATGCAAGTCTTGATATTGTATAAAAACATGATCATCTCATACATCACATATATCTCATCATGTCATTGTCCATATCATATCCATGGTTTAAAATAGCGGATAGCGGGCTGGTAGAGGATTGGGTTCCGCGTAGCGGAATGCGGATAGCGGGCGATATTGCGGGCGCTATGTCTGCGTAGCGGATACATAAATAAACTAGATTCTTGTTTATATCACTAGAACATGAAGAAAACTTAATGAAAATTAATTTGAGTGATAGTGGTCGCTATTGCGCTAGCGCTATTGCGGACGCAATAGCAGATGCTATCTTCACTATTTCAAACTATGATCATATCACAACATACCCTGCAAAAACAAGTTAGACGTCCTCTAATTGTTGTTGCATGTTTTACGTGGCTGCTATGGGTATCTAGCAAGAACGATTCTTACCTATGCAAAACGACAATGGTGATACACAAATTGCTATTCAACCTTTTCAAGGACCGCCTTTGTCGAATCCGAACCAACTAAGGTGGGAGAGACAGACATCCGCTAGCCATATTTATGCAACAAAGTCACATGTCAGTCAATGGAACCGGTCTCTCGTATGTGGACAAGTAAGGTTGGTTCGGTCCGCTTCATCCCACAATACCGTTGAATCAAGAAAAGACCAAGAGAGGAAGCAATCTGAGAATCAACACCCACAAACTCCTTTGTGTTGTACTCATGATCTCATCTATGCATAGACCTACCTCATGATGCCACTGTTGGGGAACGTTGCAAGGGAAACAAAAAATTCCTATGCTTCACCAAGATCAATCTAGGAGAGAAGAATCTACGAGAGGAGAGATCTGATCCACATACCCTTGTAGATCGCTAAGTGGAAGTGTTAAGAAATACGGTTGATGTAGTCAAACGTCTTCACGATCCAAATTGCAAGCCGTCCTGCGACCAATCACGATCTAGTGCCGAACAGGCGGAACCTCTATGTTCAACACATGTACATCTTGATTACGTCCTTGCCTTCTTTATCCATCAACCGGGGCGAAGTAGTAGATGAGTTCCGGCAGCACGACGGCGTGCTGATGGTGGTGGTGAAGAACAATCTCCGCAGGGCTTCGCATAGCACAACGGAAACTATGACGGAGGATAATCTAGAGGGGCGGGGTTGCTAGCACACGGCTTGGGGAAATCTTGATGTGTTTTGGGTTCTAGCCCTGCACCTCTATTTATATGTTGAGCCCTCGGGTCGAAACTTGGAGAAAGAGCCTCCTCAAAGTCGGTTTGGGACGCAAGGCAAGGGTCCTCCTTGGACTCTAGGAACAGACGCTAGGGGCCTCAGTGTCTAGCCCAGACACCAGGGTCCCTTGCGTCTGGCCCCTAGCCTCCGCAAAATTCCTTTTTTTCACATTCCTAAAGCCTCGTGTGATTTACCCCTTGGCCCAAATAAAGTGTTCTAGTACCCGAATATTTTGGGAAAGATCTGAAACCCCTTCCGATGAATTTCGGAACCCTTCCGGAGACCAAACACTATTATCCCGTATATAGATCTTTACCTCCGGACTATTTTGGAGCTCCTCGTCATGTCAGGGATCTCATCCGGGACTCGGAACAACTTTCGGTCACCAACATAATAACTCAACTATACTTATATCGTCACCAAACGTTAAGTGTGTAGACCCCGTGGGTTCGATAACTATGCAGACATGACCGAGACACCTCTACGATCAATAACCAATAGCGGGACCTGGATGTCCATATTGGTTCCTACATATTCTATGAAGATCTTCATCGGTTGAACCTCTATGTCGAGGATTCAATTAATCCCGTATGTTGTTCCCTTTGTTCTTCGGCATGTTACTTGCCCGAGATTCGATCGTCGGTATTGTAAGTGCATCTAGTGCCCCTTAGTGATTTTGGTGTATTGAAGACTTATAGGTTAAGAGACTGATGCGTTTGTAAGTGTACACAAGCTCTATAAGTCATTGATGAGTTTGATATATTCAAAGATTATCGACCCCTAAAACTGTATGTCTTCAACTGAAGACTTTGCTCAAGACTTTGGTATTCCCTGAAGACTTTGAAAATAAAGAAGTTGGTGTGACCTTGAAGATATGAACGAGGACTATGAAGCGTGAAGACTTTTGTTTTAGTAGTTTCCTTTCCTTTCCTTTCCTTGAGTCATAGGAAACACGGTACTGTTAAAGGGGGCTGAGGTAATACTAAGGAAAATTTCCAACTAATGCTCAACTCAAAAGACTCAACCTATCCAATCTTTCGAGTGAAGCCTCTGGAAAACTCTTAGGTTCAGTCAAGTTCTTCAGTGACAGAGACAAAGATTGGTCATATAATTGGGGGCATATATGTCTTATCATGTCAGGTTGCACCCTGGTTATAAATAGCCACCCCCACAACCACTAGTAGGTTAGTTGCTTCGAGGGAGAACTAACACTTATCATTTGAGAGCAACCCATCCTCCGAGGACTTTGAGAGAAAATCATCAATGAGGAAAAATCCCAATCCAAGCCACCAAACCCAAAGTGATTGAGCATCACTAAATATATTGTTCTTGTGTGGAACCGACGCTTGTTACCTTTGAAGACTGTGTATCTTCCAAACGGTTAGGCATCATGGTCTAGTGCATCCTGCAGTCAATTGGGGATCATGGAGTGACCTTGGTATAGAGCATCCAACAGTCAATTGTGGATCGCCAGGTGACTAGTTTGTGGGGTTTTTGGAAGTCTACCCTAAAGACTTACCACGAGTGTTGGGCAAGGACTTTGTGACCTTAGCTCAAGGAGAATACGGTAAGGACTTTGTGTCCTGGGACTGTGTGTCCTCTGGTTTAAATACCAGGCCGCTCCAAACCAGACGTACGACTGTCACAACAGTTGGAACTGGGTCATCAAACCATGTTCTTCATCGAGCTAGCTGGTTCTATTTCCTCGTATGCTTGTTGATGAAATTGATCTTTACTGTTTGAAGAATTTGACTGAAGACTTTCATAATTTCCTCACCTCAAATTCTTCAAGTTACCTTGTTTCTCACGTGTTTATCCTGTATCACGCTACCTGCAATCTATGCATGCTTTATTTCATCATGATGACTATGCTACTGCTATGTTTCTCATGCACTTGAGTACTTATTTCGCTGCTAGTTATTCATCACATTTCAAATTCCTCAAGTTAAAATTCCTCAGTGATGAATTTGTAAAAATCGCCTCTAGTCTATCTAACGCACTTTCAATTGGTATCAGAGCAAGGTACTCCCTTGTTCTGTGTGATTTTGGTTTAACCACCTGGAGTTCTAGTTATGACGACTGTAGGTAAGATCAAGGTTTCCGCAGGTTGTCCTACCTTCGATTGGATGGATTAACCCAACTAGAAGAACAAGATGTGCATGCATCTTGAAGCTATTGACAACGACCTATGGTAATTTGTGGAAAATGGTGTTCCCTCTGTTACTCCCATGATCAACGCTACTGATGTGAAGAGATTCAAGCAACTCGATTCTCAAGCGAAGAATACCATCTGTGGCCATCTGAGTAAAGGTCAGTATGGCAGAGTGAGTGGTTTGGATCCTGCAAAGCTTATCCGGGATAGGCTGTCCAAAGTCAACGAAGGTGTTTCCACTCAACGTGACTCTCGTGTTGATGTTCTTTGCAATCTCTTCAACCGCTTCGAAAGACTCGACAATGAAAATGTTGAGCAACCTTTTGATCGTCTCACTGATATCTCCAACGAGCTTCAAGCACTGGGTGCCACTGACATCACCGATCACGAAGTGTTGGACAAACTGCCGAGGTCTCTTGATTCCTTATTTGATACTCTGGCTTTGATGATTCAAGAGCGTGGAGACTACAAGTCACTTGATCCTGCTAATATTCTTTAGAGACTCAATACTCATGAATTCCAACAAGCTGAGAAGAGAGACCTCTACGGGCCAAGCTATGGAAGAACTCGTGCTCTGAAGGAAAAAGCAATTTCCTCATCCGAAGGCGAGGATTCTTATAGTAGCCTTGGTGATCTTGAAGAACTGAGTTAGCAGCTGGCAATGCTCATGAGAAACTTCCAGAAACTCTCAAGGAGAGACCAATTTGGAAAGTCATCAAAAAGTGGTTTGAGGAAATCAGATTCCTCAAGTGACTATAAGAAGAGAACTTGTCACAAATGCAAGAAATCTGGTCACTTTATCTCTGACTATCCTCTCTAGGAAAAAGAATCAAAGAAGAAGTACAAGGATGACCATTCCAATGACTCGAAGAAAAATAATGACCATTCCAATGACCATTCCAAATTCCTCATTTGCAAAGTCCTCATCTTCAAAGTCCTGAACGCACAAGAAGAATGGTTTCCACAATGGCTCGAGCTGATGGATCCTACTAGATAGGAAACCTAGGAAAGAAGGTATTGCATTTGAGAGGAAACTCAATGCTGATGGATCCTACTGGACACCTGAGCAGTACCCCCAAACTTCATGGCTTGCTGCAAAAGGACCTCCTATAGATCCATCCACTTTATCTGGCTTTACTTGTGAAACTTCATATACCCCTAATGAGTCACTTGACTCCAACTACAAATTCTTCAAAAATCAGAAAGGTGAAGTATTTTCCACATTTGTTGGAACTAACTGCAGGAACGGTTCACCTATGAAGAAAATCTGGGTTCCCAAGAGATGCTTACAAAATCTTCAAGTGAATGTCCTCACGACACCACTCATGAAGAAAAGGAACCCCAGATCAAATTCCTCATCTGGACCAAAGTCTTCACTTGGACCAAATTCCTCAAATGGTCAAAAATATCATTCTCGTGCTAATGCATCTGTTTCACAGGGAAAGTCTAAGAGTTCTAAATATGTGCATTATTCTTCAAATCATTATGTTCATAAGTCCGCGAAGAATTTCTCTGCTTATTCATATGAGTACTCTAACCCTCATCCTGTGAAACGAAGCGCACTAGCTTCAATGCCTCCCTTCTCATATGTTGCTATTCAACCTTCTCAAGGACTGCCTTTGTCGAATCTGATCCAACTACGGTGGGAGAGACAGAGACTCGCCAGCCATCTTTATGCAACAAAGTCACATGTCAGTCGGCGGAACCGGTCTCTCGTACGTGGACGAGTAAGGTTAATTCAGGCCGCTTCAGCCCACAATACCGCTCAATAAAGAAAAGACAAAGGGAGTAAGCAATCTGAGCATCAACACCCACAAACTCCTTTGTGTTGTACTCATGATCTCATCTACTCATAGACCTACCTCATGATGCCACTGTTGGGGAACGTTGCAAGGGAAACAAAAAAAATTCCTATGCTTCACCAAGATCAATCTAGGAGATGAGAATCTATGAGAGGAGAGATCGGATCCACATACCCTTGTAGATCGCTAAGTGGAAGTGTTAAGAAATGCGGTTGATGTAGTTAAACGTCTTCATGATCCAAATCACAAGCCATACTGCAATCCAATCACGATCTAGTGTCGAACAGGCGGAACCTATGCGTTCAACACACGTACAGCTTGATTACATCCCCGACGGCTTGATCCATCAATAGGGGCGAAGTAGTAGATGAGTTCTGGCAGCACGACGACATGGTGACGGTGGTGGTGAAGAACAATCTGCACAGGGCTTCTCCAAGCACAACAGAAACTATGACGAAGGATAATCTAGAGGGGCGGGGTTGCTGGCACACGTCTTGGGGAAATCTTGATGTGTTCTGGGTGATAGCCCTGCACCTCTATTTATATGTTGAGCCCTAGGGTCAAAACTTGGAGAAAGAGCCTCTTCAAAGTCGGTTTGGCATGCAAGAGAAGGGTCCTCGTCAGACTCTAGGACCAGACACCAGGGCCTCGGTGTTTGGCCCCAAACACTAGGGTCTGTGGCGTCTGGCCCCTTGCCTCCGCAAAACTCCTTTTGCACCTTCCTAAAACCTTCTCGGCTTTACCCCTTGGCCCAAATAAAATGTTCTAGTACCCGAACATTTTGGGAAACATCCGAAAATCCTTTCGATGAATTCCAAAACCCTTCTGGAGACCAAACACTATTATCCCATATATCAATCTTTACCTCCGGACTATTCTGGAGCTCCTCGTCATGTCAGGGATCTCATCCAGGACTCCGAATAGGTTTCGGTCACCAACATAATAACTCAACTATACTTATATCGTCACCAAACGTTAATTGTGTAAACCCTGCGGGTTTGATAACTATGTAGACATGACCGAGACACCTCTACGGTCAATAACCAATAGCGGGACTTGGATGTCCATATTGGTTCCTACATATTCTAGGAAGATCTTTATCGATTGAACCACTATGTCAAGGATTCAGTTAATCCCGTATGTTGTTCCATTTTTTCTTTGGTATGTTACTTGCCCGAGATTCAATCATCGGTATTGCAAGTGCATCTAGTGCCCCTTAGTGATTTTGGTGTATTAAAGACTTATAGGTTAAGAGACTGAAGCATTTGTAAGTGTACAAGCTCTATAAGTCACTGAGGAGTTTGATATATTCGAAGATTATCGACCCCTAAAACTGTATGTCTTCAACTGAAGACTTTGCTGAAGACTTTGGTATTCCCTGAAGACTTTGAAAATGAAGAAGTTGGTGTGACCTTGAAGATATGAACGAGGACTATGAAGCGTGAACACTTTTGTTTTCGTAGTTTCATTTCCTTTCTTTGAGTCATAGGAAACACTGTACTGTTAAAGGGGGCTGAGGTAATACTAAGGAAAATTTCCAACTGATGCTCAACTCAAAAGCCTCAACCTATCCAATCCTTCGAGTGAAGCCTCCAGAAATCTCTTACGGTTCAGTCAAGTTCTTCAGTGACAGAGACGAAGATCTTCTGGTCTCTGAGAAAATTGATCTGACTAAGGAGTTTGGATTTCGCCAGTGCAAATATTGAGCATCACTGAAGTTCTTCTGGTCTCTGAGAAAATCCCAAATCCAAACCACCAAACCCAAAGTGATTGAGCATCACTGAAGATATTGTTCTTGTGTGGAATAGACGCTTGTTACCTTTGAAGACTGTGTATCTTCCAAACGGTTAGGCATCATGGTCTTGTGCATCCTGCAGTCAATTGGGGATCACGGAGTGACCTTGGCATATAGCATCCAGCAGTCAATTGTGGGTCGCCAGGTGACCGGTTTGTGAGGGTTTTGGAAGTCTACCCTAAAGACTTACCACGAGTGTTGGGCGAGGACTTTGTGACCTTAGCTCAAGGAGAATACGGTAAGGACTGTGTGTCCTGGGACTGTGTGTCTTCTGGTTTAAATACCAGGCCGCTCCAAACCAGACGTACCACTGTCACAATAGTTGGAACTAGGTCACCAAACCATGTTCTTCATCGAGCTAGCTGGTTCTATTTCCTCAACTCTTTTATTTCCTCGTATGCTTGTTGATGAAATTGATCTTTACTTTTTGAGGAATTTTACTAAAGACTTTCACAATTTCCTCACCTTAAATTCTTCAAGTAACCTTGTTCCTCACCTGCTTATCCTGTATCACACTACCTGCAATGTGTGCATGCTTTATTTCATCATGATGACTATGCTACTGCTATGTTTCTCATGTACTTGAGTACTTATTCTGCTGATAGTTATTCATCACATTTCAAATTCCTCAAGTTGAAATTCCTCAGTGATGAATTTGTTAGAATCGCCTATTCACCCCCCTCTAGTCGATATAACGCACTTTCAATTGGTATCAGAGCAAGGTACTCCGTTGTTTTGTGTGATTTTGGTTTAACCACCTAGAGTTCTAGTTATGTCGACTGTAGGTAAGATCAAGGTTTTGCAGGTTGTCCTACCTTCGATGGGACGGATTACCCCTACTGGAAGAACAAGATGCGCATCCATCTTGAAGCTATTGCCAACGATCTATGGTACGTTGTGAAAAATGGTGTTCCCTCTGTTACTCCCACGATAAACGCTGCTGATGTGAAGAGATTCAAGCAACTCGATTCTCAAGCGAAGAATATCATATGTGGCCATCTGATTAAAGGTCAGTATGGCAGAGTGAGTGCTTTGGATTTTGCTAAGCTTATCTAGGATAGGCTGTCCAAAGTCAACGAAGATGTTTCCACTCAACGTGACTCTCGTGTTGATGTTCTTCGCAATCTCTTCAACCGCTTAAAAAGACTCGACAATGAAAATGTTCATCAAACTTTTGATCGTCTCACTGATATCTCCAACGAGCTTCAAGCACTAGGTGCCACTGACATCACCGATCATGAAGTGGTGAAGAAACTAGTGAGATCTCTTGATTCCTCATTTGATACTCTGGCTTTGATGATTCAAAAGCGTGGTGACTACAAGTCACTTGATCCTGCTGATATTCTTGAGAGACTCAATACTCATGAATTCCAACAAGCTGAGAAGACAGACCTCTACGGGCCAAGCTATGGAAGAACTCTTGCTCTGAAGGCAAAAGCAATTTCCTCATATGAAGGCGAAGCTTCTAATAGTAGCCTTGGTGATCCTAAAGAACTGAGTCAGGAGCTGGCAATGCTCATGAGTAAGTTCTAGAAATTCTCAAGGAGAGGCCGATTTGGAAAGTCATTATAAAGTGGTTTGAGGAAATGAGATTCCTCAAGTGACTATAACAAGAGAACTTGTCACAAATGCAAGAAATCGGGTCACTTTATCTCTGACTATCCTGTCTAGGAAAAAGAATCAAAGAAGAAGAAGTACAAGGATGACTGTTCTGATGACTCGAAGAAAAAGAAAAAAAATCTTCAAAGTCCTCATTTGCAACATCCTCATTTTCAAAGTCCTGAACGCACAAGAAGAATGGTTTCTAGAAAGGCTCGAGCTTTCATTGGCAAGGAAATGGATTCTTAATAAGAATCTGAAGAATATGAAGAAGAGAAAGAATCTGAGGTGGAGTATGAATCCGGTGTTGCTAGCCTTGCTCTCGTCACTGCTTTCCTCAGCAAGTCCATCTTCAACGATGAAGAAAATGACCACTCCAACGACTCTGACGTCAGCAATGATGATTATTCTCCCACCTATTGCTTCATGGCTAAAGGTTACAAGGTACACAAGCATCACTCCTCCTCTCAATCAAGTGATGATGAATCTGATGAATATGTGAAACCTAGCTATGCCAAACTTGCTAATATTACCACCAAGCAACAAAGTGCACTTGAAAAGCTTCAGAAACTGTTAGAAAAAAGCGATGATCTCTTGAAGGAGGAAGTGGATCGAACTCAAACTCTGTTTGACGATCTCAAAAGTCTTCAGACAAAGTATGATAACCTTCAGAGTCATCATAATTGTCGGGGATATACCCCGCGGTATTACCCGGCCAGGACATGGCGACTCACTAGAGACCCGGTTGAGACAAGACGATTCATTGTAACCCGGCGGGCGGGTCAGACGAGCTACAAGGCCCAAGGCCCGACGTGTAAGCCGGCGCCAGGCGACTGACAAGAGAAGGCCCAAGGAGATAAAGGATTCCTTCACAAAGGAAACAAGACCCAAATTAGGATTCATGAAAGACTAGTCCTAGTCCTACTAGGAGTAGGACTCTACATGTAAACCTACCCTCTCCACTTATATAAGGAGGGGTAGAGCACCCCTACAGAGACAAGTTCTCATGTTTAGAGAGATACACGTCATTAGAGATAAACAGATTAGAGGCTCTCGAGATTAGAGGTAGCATAACAACATCCTTGTAACCGAGATATCTTCCTCATCATCAATACCAGACAAGCAGGACGTAGGCTTTTACCTCCATCGGAGGGGCCGAACCTGGGTAAACTCACGTCTCTCGATTCCGATCAACCCCTCTCAAGCCTCCATGTATGTTGCGACCGCCCCGAACCTAAGTCCGTTCGCCCGGACATCTGTCGTGACCAATCCATGACAGTTGGCGCCCACCGTGGGGCCGCGCACGATGGTATTGTGTTCTTGGAGGGATTTCTTCGAGGGATTGAGAAACACAAGTGGTCGGATGAAGAAAAATCGAGCGAACGGATCAAGTCATGGATGAGCCATCGGAAACTGCGGGTATGATATTAAGATCAAGATGAGATTAAGATTGTGGTCTACATGCCACTGTTGTACTACGATTCGTCAAAATTGCTGGCTGCGCCGAAATCGCCGAAACCGACAAGATTTTCATCAGATGCACCATCGTGTTCGAGATCGACCGGGATTCAGCCTGATGTGCACCTTGTGAGCCATCGTAACAAATCATTGGATCTGTTTTCCTCCGGTTGGAAATTACCGCTGCTACACAGAAAGTTTCAAACCCAAGGCACTTCAAAGCCGACTCTCGACGAGAAGCAATCTGTTCAGGCTCTGTTCCTTTAGACGTGTCTAAGTCAACACCATGGATTAGTACTAATTTAGAGGGGATCCATCCATTAGTCCGTTAACACTTTGAAGCCGAACAACTAGTCAATATTAGCCATTATTTAGCGAGAGGCCAACTTTGTTCGCTCGCCTCGCCTTGCTATATCGCTTTGGCATGATTGTGCCTCCCTCTACGTGCCTGCTGCCGACTCCGTATAGCCCATGAGTGCCCCCGCCTCAAGTAGTGGCCTCAGCTGCTTGTTTCTACTATGCTATGGCCTCCGCCGCTTGCCTGCTGCCGCCACGTCATGACCGTCGCCCGCTACACCAGCTCCACCACCACAGCTTTGTAGCTTCCATCGTCGCGGCCTGGTTTCTCCTCCGACTGGCGTGCCTCTCCGCTATGGCATCGTCTCATTGCATCCATGCCCGAGTCGTCGCAGTGTTGACCCGACGGCCTTGCCTCGTCCACACGGTTCAGCCGCCAATATGCCGTGGCCGGCTTGGACCCGGTCTCTGCCTGTCGTCGTTGCGTCGAGGCCATCTTCATCCTCACACACCCGTTTGTCCCGCCTGCTCTCCCTGGCTGGCTCTGCCTCCGCTTCGTCGCTGCACACCTTCGCTCCACCCATGCTCAACTGGCTCTCCTACGCCTCTGAGCCAGCTTTTCTTTCACGCACCAGCACCGCTGCTCCGCACCGCCGCCAGCTCGTCGCTCTGCTGCGCAAGCTCTGCCACCGCGCCTCTGTACGCATTCGCCCACCCTCTCACGGGCGACCATCACCCTTGCGCGCGCCCACCTCTGCTGTGACTCATAGCGAGCCACCCTTCTACTGACCGTTCCCGTGCCTCGTCATAGCTACCGCTACGTCGGACCTGCTGCCACGGCCTCTCCCCGCTAAAAGCCGCTGCCGCTCCGTGACCGCTCCAGCGCCGCCCCATCTGTTTCTATGGCCTTGCCTCACTGCGCGAACTCGGCACGCCGGTTCTCATCTTGCTTCTGCTGGGTGAAATGGCCGCACCACAGGCCGCTACCTCGCCTGCTGTCGTGCCGCTCTGCCCCATGAGCACCGCTACTGTCTTGCCTCCGTCGCGCGCTACGCCGCTCCGCCCCGTCAGCACCACCGCAACCGAGGAGGAGCACACCATAGCTTGCGCCGCCGCAGTGTCACCCTTGTTTGCTCACCCCTGTCGTGTTTCAACCCGCTACGCCAGCCTCACCATCAGAGCTGGCTTGCCTCTGTTGCTATGGCCTCTCCTCGAGCCTGTGGCTATGGCACTAGAGGAACATGGCAGAAGTTCGTTTGGTGTCATACATGAATGATAGCCATGTCCACGAGACTGCGTGTGTGGTGGACCTGCTTACTTTGCATATGGCAGATTGCAAAACAGTACATTATGCATTGAAGGTCAACTGTTCACTGTTTATGAGAGACACATGGATCATCTGTCGTCCAAATTAGGTGATATCCATTCGTCATGTTCAATTAATACATAGTATTACTTTCTTTGAGAAATGTTACTCTTTTTAAATGTTTTTGGATTGCAGGACAATGGTTCACTTCAAAGGACAATCATTGCCAAGGTGGCATTATACTGCGGAGATGGAGCACGCACCAACGTCATTATGCATTGGTGCTAGTTTGTGGCACGTTGTTCAACGGACGTGGCAAGCCACCGTCGCTGTAGCCAGTTTACCTCAACGCATTGGTGCCGCGCGCGCTCACCTGCCTTTACAAGTCGCCCAATGGATGTCCTCAAGCCGTCGACCGCGTAGTCGAGTCTACATCGACAATGTTGCAGCCGTTTCACGTTCTTCATGCTGGCTTACAATGCCACAGACGGCTCGTGTGTCAACACTGGTCTCCAACGGCACGGTCGGTTCACCAACTGCACCGGCTTACAATGCCGCGGCTGGTATCTATGTCTACATCAACACGCCGGAGAAGCGTCTGCTTGTTCGTCCATCCATGGATGTGCGTGAGCCACCCAATGGACGCGGCAAGCCGCCGTACCCGCCGTATGGTTTTCACCAATAGCACCACGACCGACTCTCCATCCGCACCAGCTTACAACGCCATGGCCGTCTCTCGCCATCCGCACCGGCTTACAATCCCATGGCGTCTTTCACAACGGCACCGGCTTACAATGCCGTGGCTGGTTTCTATGTCTACATCAACACGCTAGTGGGTGCATACACCAGTACAAGCAGCCCAACGGACGGTCTAAATTGCCGCCCTGCGGTCCAATCTACATTGGCGTAATAGTGCCAGGCTCGCCTTTATGAGCCGCGCAACTGACGTGCGCAAGATGCCACCCACGGTCTGATCTACATCAACATATCAGCGCAGTGCTCGCCTGTACCAGCCGCCCAACTGACGCCCACAAGCCGTCGTCCGCAGTCTGATCTACATCAATATATCGGAGCGGTGATCGCCTGCACGAGCCGCCCAACGGACAGGCGCACAAGTCACCGCCACTACAATTTGGTTTACTTCAGCAACCAGCCGGGACGAACCATCGACCGTATTATTGAAACAGCTCATACGGGATCATCTATAACCCGCCACGGCCAACCTCAACTTTCAGTGGAGATTCTCAAGCCGCCTTTTCAAGTCAACTTAAGACTTGGAGGCTTCCCACCCGTCGGGTGTAGCTTATCACACCCTATCGGTCGGCTCTCAAGCCAAATAGTTGACTCCGTCAACATGATCGTCCAGGGGGCTTCCCACCCGCCGGGTGTAGCTTATCACACCCCTATCGGTCGGACCTCCAGCCAAATAGTTGACTTTGTCAACATGATCGTCCAGGGGGCTTCCCACCCACCTTGTGTAGCTTATCACACCCTATCGATCAGCTCTTAAGCCAAATAGGGTTAAACCTACCTGTAAGCTGATGCTACTCCGCTAGGAGACCTGCCAAACTCTTACCAATTAATCTCGCCTAGAGACCCTGAGCCGGCTCAAAGAAATTGATGGCCAATCTCCATAGAGACCTTGTACTGGTTAAGGTTAAAACGGCGGGTCTTGTCACGTGAGGGTCGGGTTACGGAAAGCAAGGATAAACTCTCCCATCTACTGCCGACTCTCCGCTATGTGGCCCGTTCGTACTCTTAGATAGTTAATCCTTCAAGGACCCTGCACTGTTTAAGGTTAAAACGACGGATTTATGTCACGTGAGAGACAATTTATGGGCTATCAGGGTGCTCATGCCTTGTTGTGTCTCTTCTGGGACGTCACACTTCCTTTCAGTTAATCCCACTTAGAGACCCTGAGCCGCTCAAAAAAATTGTCGGCCAATCTCGATAGAGACCCTATGCTGCTAAGGAGTTTTAAGTGGTGAGTCAGCCCAGTAGAACCGACACATGAGTTGTTCAAAAAAATTCAAAAAACAAATCAAGAACATCATACATTGCATCATGCATTGCATCATATTCACATGTCATGCTGGCTTATCAAGCCGGGTCAGAGCAAGATTATGAAAGAAGGAGCAATGTTATGAAAGATTTAAACATCTCCGGGTTGTGCTTTCAAGCCACCCTTACAACAATGCAGAATATATTATGTCTTGTTTATTTTTGCAGGTTTTATCTCTTAAGATGAGCCGCTGTTAAGTATGATGAAAAACTTTTGCAAAGAGCAAAATGGATCTTTAATAGCCAACTTGATTGGATCTTCATGGTTTATCATAGCCAGTACTAAATGATTGGGGTTTTCAAGCTATCTCGGAGAATTCATTATTTTTCAAGAGCCGCCCTATCAAATATAATGCCGTGTCATCTAATTGACCGGTTCTTGATTTCTTTAATTGTGTTCTGTAGTAATCTACAACACTCATGGATTTCTCAAACATATATTTGTCGGGTTGCACCGCAACCACGAGCAGGGATTTCATGTCAAAGACAGGAATTATTCCAGGATATTCATTCCGGGTTATATTACAACCACGGTCAAGGATTCATTCAACAAATTGTGATAAGTCATATTATTCTCATATAGTCCCGAGTCGCCATGGGCAGACGACCCCGCACTTGGGGGCTACATTATTCAAGTCCAGTTTATATCAAGTATGCAAGTCCCATGTCGCTGCAAGCATGCACCACGGCACTTGGGGGCTAATGCAAGTTGCTTTTCAAATCATTACAGGGTCAACAGATCTTGTTGTCTCAAGGAGATGAGCCAGCTTTTCTATATTTTTCTAAAGTCTCAGCCCATTAATTCTTACTGACCCAACACTTGGGGGCTACACCGCTCAGATCAAATTTTCTAAAGTCCAAAGTCGTCGCAGGCATGCGACCCGACACTTGGGTGCTATAGTATTCAGCTGTTCAAACAGACTGTATGGTTCAAAATGAAGACCCGTCCCATCACATACTGATGAGCCGGACCTTGGGGGCTACACCTGCTGAAGTTTCATAAGGTATAAGACAGTTACAAAGTCCCAGGTTGCTACAGGCAGGACAAGCCGACACTTGGGGGCTACATAGACCAATATATTATTGCAAAGCACCAAGTCATAATGCATAATCTCGGAGCTTGGGGGCTATAGATAATATGGACATATCAAAAAAAATTAGGAGAATTTTCAAGATGTTAATTATGGAGTTCAGTTGTTAGGTCCGGCGTCACCAACATTCATGACCCGGCGTTATCAAAAGATCATAACCCGCCAGATTTATATAAGCCACCCTGCTTCATAACAATGGAAGTCTGGATCTATGTCATGAGGATTTCTTATTTTTCAAGATTTTCATTAAGCCAAAGTATTGGAAGCTGATTCAATGGCATATTGAAAAAACCTGGAGTTCTAAGGAGCCACTTCATAAGCCGGCCAAAGGAGCAAGCCGGCCACTTAACATATTTATTATTCCTATTTCAGGAGGTTACCATGAATAAATTCAAGCTAACCTAGGGGATAATGTCGGGGATATACCCCGGGGTATGACCCGGCCGGAAGTATGACCCGTCCAGGACTTGGCGACTCACTGGAGACCCGGTTGAGATGAGATGATTCATTGGTAACCCGGCGGGCGGGTTAGACGAGCGACAAGGCCCAAGGCCCGGCGTGTAAGCCGACGCCAGGCGACTCACAAGAGAAGGCCCAAGGAGATAAAGGATTCATTCACAAAGGAAACAAGACCCAGATTAGGATTCATGAAAGACTAGTCCTAGTCCTACTGGGAGTAGGACTCTACATGTAAACCTACCCTCTCCACTTATATAAGGAGGGGTAGAGCACCCCTAGAGAGACAAGTTCTCAAGTTTAGAGAGATACATGTCATTGGAGATAGACAGATTAGAGGCTCTCGAGATTAGAGGTAGCAAAAAAGCATCCTTGTAACTGAGAGATCTTCCTCATCATCAATACCAGACAAGTAGGACGTAGGCTATTACCTCCATCGGAGGGGCCGAACCTGGGTAAACTTGTGTCTCTCGATTCTGATCAACCCCTCTCATGCCACCACATATGTTGCGACCGCCCCGAACCTAAGTTCGTTCACCCAGACATCTGTCATGACCAATCCATGACAATAATGCTCTCTTAGCTGATCATGAGAAGCTTTCTTAATAATTTCTTCAAAGAAAGTAAGATCTTGAGAAACTAAGAGTGTCGCATGAGGATCTCCAAAGGGAAAACGACGCCTTACTAGCTCAATAGATCAGTACCGCTCAGGAAGAATTTGTTCCACCTTGCTTGAAATGCATCGAACGTGAAACTACTAATTCTTCATCTGAATGTTCAAATGCTTCTATTGTTGCAAATTCTTCAACTATTCCCATGGTCACAAATTCCTCATCTAAGAATACCACAAGTATCACTAGTGAAAATGCAGGGTTGAAGGAATTGTATCTGACATGCATGCACAAAAGTCTCAAAGGGCATCAAACCCTTTGCGATGTGCTCAAACGGAAGATTGTGAACATGAACCCTAGGAAAGAGGGTATTGCATTTGAGAGGAAACTCAATGCTGATGGATCCTACTGGACACCTGAGCAGTACCCCAAAACTTCATGTCTTGCTGCAAAAGGACCTCCTATAGATCCATCCACTTTATCTGGCTTTACTTGTGAAACTTCATATACCCCTAATGAGTCACTTGACTCCAACTACAAATTCTTGAAAAATCAGAAAGGTGAAGTATTTTCAAATTTGTTGGAACTAACTGCAGGAACGGTTCACCTATGAAGAAAATATGGGTTCCTAAGAGATGCTTACAAAATCTTCAAGTGAATGTCCTCATGACACCACTCATGAAGAAAAGGAACCCCAGATCAAATTCCTCATCTGGACCAAAGTCTTCACTTGGACCAAATTCCTCAAATGGTCAAAAATATCATTCTCGTGCTAATGCATCTGTTTCACAGGGAAAGTCTAAGAGTTCTGAATATGTGCATTATTCTTCAAATCATTATGTTCATAAGTCCTCGAAGATTTTCTCTGCTTATTCATATGAGTACTCTAACCCTCATCCTGTGAAACGAAGCGCACTAGCTTCAATGCCTCCCTTCCCATATGGTGCTATTCAACCTTCTCAAGGACTGCCTTTGTCAAATCCGATCCAACTAAGGTGGGAGATACAGAGACTCGCCAGCCATCTTTATGCAACAAAGTCACATGTCAGTCGGCGGAACCGGTCTCTCGTATTTGGACGAGTAAGGTTAATTTAGGCCGCTTCAGCCCACAATACCGCTCAATAAAGAAAAGACAAAGGGAGGAAGCAACCTGAGCATCAACACCCACAAACTCCTTTGTGTTGTACTCATGATCTCATCTACTCATAGACCTACCTCATGATGCCACTGTTGGGGAACGTTGCAAGGGAAACAAAAAATTTCCTACGCTTCACCAAGATCAATCTAGGAGATGAGAATCTATGAGAGGAGAGATCGGATCCACATACCCTTGTAGATCGCTAAGTGGAAGTGTTAAGAAATGCGGTTGATGTAGTTAAACGTCTTCATGATCCAAATCACAAGCCATCCTGCAATCCAATCATGATCTAGTGTCGAACAGGTGGAACCTATGCGTTCAACACACATACAGCTTGATTACATGCCCAGCTTCTTGATACATCAATAGGGGCGAAGTAGTAGATGAGTTCTGGTAGCACGACGACGTGGTGACGGTGGTGGTGAAGAACAATCTGCATAGGGCTTCACCAAGCATAGCAGAAACTATGACGGAGGATAATCTAGAGGGGAGGGGTTGCCGGCACACGGCTTGGGGAAATCTTGATGTGTTCTGGGTGATAGCCCTGCACCTTTATTTATATGTTGAGCCCTAGGGTCAAAACTTAGAGAAAGAGCCTCGTCAAAGTCGGTTTGGCATGCAAGAGAAGGGTCCTCCTCGGACTCTAGGACCAGACGCCAGGGCCTCGGTGTTTGGCCCCAAACACCAGGGTCTGTGGCGTTTGGCCCCTTGCCTCCGCAATACTCCTGTTTGCACCTTCCTAAAACCTTCTCGGCTTTACCCCTTGGCCCAAATAAAGTGTTCTAGTACCCGAACATTTTGGGAAACATCCGAAACCCCTTCCGATGAATTCCAAAACCCTTCTAGAGACCAAACACTATTATCCCATATATCAATCTTTACCTCCGGACTATTCTGGAGCTCCTCGTCATGTCAGGGATCTCATCTAGGACTCCGAACAGGTTTCGGTCACCAACATAATAACTCAACTATACTTATATCGTCACCAAACGTTAATTGTGTAAACCCTGCGGGTTCGATAACTATGTACACATGTCCGAGACACCTCTACGGTCAATAACCAATAGCGGGACCTGGATGTCCATATTGGTTCCTACATATTCTATGAAGATCTTTATCGATTGAACCTCTATGTCAAGGATTCAGTTAATCTCGTATGTTGTTCCATTTGTTCTTCGGTATGTTACTTGCCCGAGATTCGATCGTCGGTATTGTAAGTGCATCTAGTGCCCCTTAGTGATTTTGGTGTATTAAAGACTTATAGGTTAAGAGACTGATGCATTTGTAAGTGTACACAAGCTCTATAAGTCACTGAGGAGTTTGATATATTCAAAGATTATCGACCCCTAAAAATGTATGTCTTCAACTGAAGACTTTGGTGAAGACTTTGCTATTCCCTGAAGACTTTGAAAATGAAGAAGTTGGTGTGACCTTGAAGATATGAACGAGGACTATGAAGCGCGAAGACTTTTGTTTTCGTAGTTTCATTTCCTTTCTTCGAGTCATAGGAAACACCGTACTGTTAAAGGGGGCCAAGGTAATACTAAGGAAAATTTCCAATTGATGCTCAACTCAAAAGCCTCAAGCTATCCAATCCTTCGAGTGAAGCCTCCGGAAACTTCTTACGGTTCAGTCAAGTTCTTCAGTGACAGAGACGAAGATCTTCTGGTCTCTGAGGAAATTGATCTGACTGAGGAGTTCGGATTTCGCCAGTGCGAATAGCCTACAAGTGAGGAACATGATAAGCCTGGGGACTTTCATAGTTCGTAATTCCGACCGTTGTTGTGCTTAGCACCAGCTGTCCCCAATCATCTTATCGACATAATGGTCATATCATTGGGGGCATGTATGTCTTATCATGTCAGGTTGCACCCTGGTTATAAATAGCCACCCCCCACAACCACTAGTTGGTTGGCTGCTCCGAGAGAAAACTGACACTTGTCATTTGAGAGCAACCCATCCTCCGAGGACTTTGAGAGAAAATCATCAATGAGGAAAAAGCCAAATCCAAACCACCAAACCCGAAGTGATTGAGCATCACTGAAGATATTGTTCTTGTGTGGAACCGATGCTTGTTACCTTTGAAGACTGTGTATCTTCCAAACGGTTAAGCATCATGGTCTTGTGCATCCTGCAGTCAATTGGGGATCATGGAGTGACCTTGGTATATAGCATCCAGCAGTCAATTGTGGATCGTCAGGTGACTAGTTTGTGAGGGTTTTGGAAGTCTACCCTAAAGAGTTACCACGAGTGTTGGGCGAGGACTTTGTGACCTTAGCTCAAGGAGAATACGGTAAGGACTGTGTGTCCTGGGACTGTGTGTCCTCTGGTTTAAATACCTGGCCGCTCCAAACTAGACGTACGACTATGACAACAGTTGGAACTAGGTCACCAAACCATGTTCTTCGTCGAGCTAGCTGGTTCTATTTCCTCAACTCTTTTATTTCCTCGTATGCTTGTTGATGAAATTGATCTTTACTGTTTGAAGAATTTGACTGAAGACTTTAAAAATTTCCTCACCTCAAATTCTTCAAGTTACCTTGTTCCTCACCTCCTTATCCTGTATCACGCTACCTGTAATCTATGCATGCTTTATTTCATCATGATGACTATGCTACTGCTATGTTTCTCATGCACTTGAGTACTTATTCCGCTGCTAGTTATTCATCACATTTCAAATTCCTCAAGTTGAAATTCCTCAGTGATGAATTTGTTAAAATCGCCTATTCACCCCCCTCTAGTCGATATAACCCACTTTCAATTGGTATCAGAGCAAGGTACTCCCTTGTTCTGTGTGATTTTGGTTTAACCACCTGGAGTTCTAGTTATGTCGATTGTAGGTAAGATCAAGGTTTCTGCAGGTTGTCCTACCTTCGATGGGATGGATTACCCCTACTGGAAGAACAAGATGTGCATGCATCTTGAAGCTATTGATAACGATCTATGGTACGTTGTGAAAAATGGTGTTCCCCCTGTTACTCCCATGATCAACGCTACTGATGTGAAGTGATTCAAGCAACTCGATTCTCAAGCGAAGAATACCATCTGTGGCCATCTGAGTAAAGGTCAGTATGGCAGAGTGAGTGGTTTGGATCCTGCTAAGCTTATCTGGGATAGGCTGTCCAAAGTCAACGAAGGTGTTTCCACTCAGTGTGACTCTCGTGTTGATGTTCTTCACAATCTCTTCAACCGCTTCAAAAGACTCGACCATGAAAATTTTCATCAAACTTTTGATTGTCTCATTGATATCTCCAACGAGCTTGAAGCACTGGGTGCCACTGACATCACCGATCATGAAGTGGTGAAGAAACTATTGAGATCTCTTGATTCCTCATTTGATACTCTGGCTTTGATGATTCAAAAGCGTGGAGACTACAAGTCACTTGATCCTGCTGATATTCTTGAGAGACTCAATACTCATGAATTCCAACAAGCTGAGAAGACAGACCTCTACGGACCAAGCTATGGAAGAACTCTTGCTCTGAAGGCAAAAGCAATTTCCTCATCTGAAGGCGAAGATTCTGATAGTAGCCTTGGTGATCCAAAAGAACTGAGTCAGGAGCTAGCAATGCTCGTGAGTAAGTTCTAGAAATTCTAAAGGAGAGGCCGATTTGGAAAGTCATGAAAAAGTGGTTTGAGGAAATCAGATTCCTCAAGTGACTACAAGAAGAGGGCTTGTCACAAATGCAAGAAATCTGGCCACTTTATCTCTGACTATCCTCTCTGGGAAAAAGAATCAAAGAAGAAGAAGTACAAGGTTGACAGTTCTGATGACTCAAGGAAAAATAAGAAATCTTCAAAGTCCTCATCTGCAAAGTCCCCATATTCAAAGTCCTCAATGCACAAGAAGAATGGTTCTAGAAAGGCTCGAGCTTTCATTCGCAAGGAAATGGATTCTGAAGAGGACTCTGAAGAATATGAAGAAGAGGAAGAATCTGGGTTGGAGTCTGAATCTGGTGTTGCTAGCCTTGCTCTCGCCACTACTTTCGTCAACAAGTCCATCTTCAACAATGAAGAAAATGACTACTCCAACGACTCTCACATCAGCAATGATGATTATGCTCCCACCTATTGCTTCATGGCTAAAGGTTCCAAGGTACACAAGCATCACTCCTTCTCTGAATCAAGTGATGGTGAATCTGATGAATATGTGAAACCTATCTATGCCAAACTTGCTAATATTTCCACTAAGCAACAAAGTGCACTTGAAAAGCTTCAGAAACTGTTAGACAAAAGCGATGATCTCTTGAATGAGGAAGTGCATCGAACTCAAACTCTGCCAGGTGATCTCAAAAGTCTTCAGACAAAGTATGATAACCTTCAAAGTCATCATAATGCTCTCTTAGCTAATCATGAGAAGCTTTCTTATGAATTTCTTCAAAGAAAGCAAGATCTTGAGAAACTAAGAGTGTCTCATGAGGATCTCCAAAGGGAAAACGATTCCTTACTGGCTCAACAGATCAGTACCACCCAGGAAGAATTTGTTCCACCTTGTTTGAAATGCATCGAAAGTGAAACTACTAATTCTTCATCCGAATGTTCAAATGCTTCTATTGCTGCAAATTCTTCAACTATTCCCGTGGTCAAAAATTCCTCATCTGAGAATACCACAAGTATCACTGGTGAAAATGCAGGGTTGAAGGAATTCTATGTGTCATGCATGTACACAAGTCTCAAAGGGCATCAAACCCTTTGCGATGTGCTCAAAAAGAATATTCGGAACAGGAACCCTAGGAAAGAGGGTATTGCATTTGAGAGGAAACTCAATGCTGATGGATCCTACTAGACACATGAGCAGTACCCCAAAACTTCATGGCTTGCTGCAAAAGGACCTCCTATAGATCCATCCACTTTATGTGGCTTTACTTCTGAAACTTCATATACCCCTGATGAGTCACTTGGCTCCAACTACAAATTCTTCAAAAATCATAAAGGTGCAGTATTTGCCAGATTTTTTGGAACTAACTGCAGGAATGGTTCACCTATGAAGAAAATGTGGGTTCCCAAGAGCTGTTTAGAAAATCTTCAATTCAATGTCCTCACGACACCACTCATGAAGTAAAGGAACCTTAGATAAAATTCCTCATATGGACAAAATTCTTCACTTGGACCAAATTCCTCAAATAGTCAAAAATATCATTCTCCTTCTAATGCATCTGTTTCGCAGAGAAAGTCTAAAAGTTCTGAATATGTGCATTATACTTCAAATCATTATGTTCATAAGTCCTCAAATAATTTCTTTGATTATTCATATGAGTACTCTAACCCTCATCCTATGAAACGAAGCGGACTAGCTTCAATGCCTCCCTTCTCATATGGTGCTCGTAGAATGATTAACTCTTTTCCCTCCCTCGAGATGTGGGTGGTGAAGAAATTGAACTAATCTCTTATGCAGGGTCTGGTCTCCAGATGAACTTGAACGTCTGATGAATTGGCCGGAGACCTGAGGAAATGCTTGAAAGGACGCAAGCTAATCATGCAGAAATGAATTCCTCATTTCTCACGTCCTTACACTAGTTTACTTACCATATTGTGTGATCAAATTCTGCCTAATGAATTTGATGTCATATTCTTCACTCTGAAGCATATGAGTTCGTAAGTTGTACTAATTCATCTACAGGATGAACCTCCAAAAGCTACTGAGTGGGTCCTCGAAAGTGGATGCACAAACCACATGACTGGTGACAAGAATCTACTAATGAATTTGCCACTTGCCCCATCTCATCTGAAGCATATCACCTACGCTGACAAAGGAAAAAAGCAAGGTATTGGGTCTAGGTAAGGTTGCAATTTCAAAGGATCGACACATGGATAAGGCGATGCTTGTCGAATCCCTCGGGTTCAACCTTATGTCTGTCTCAATGCTTTGTGATCTTGATATGGTTGTCGTCTTTGGAAAATATCATTGTGTTGTTATCATGGAATCTGACCATTCCAAAGTCTTCGAAGGCTTTAGGAGGGAAGACTTGTTTATTGTTGATTTCTCTATAGGTCCTCAGCCTGCCACGTGCCTACTTGCAAAGTCCTCAGAAGGATGGTTGTGGCATCGTCCATTTGGACATGCTGGTATGAGGAACTTGGACACGCTCGTGAAGAAAAAGCACATCATTGGCATTGAAGGTGTCGAATTCCTCAAGGACCACCTCTGTGGTGCATGTGAGTCTGGGAAGATGACCAGATCCAAGCATCCCTCGAAGACAATCATGACCACAACTTGACCTTTTGAATTGCTTCATATGGACCTCTTTGGCCCCACTCATTATTCCACACTGACAAATTCTGCAAGTTTGTATGGCTTTTTCATTGTTGATGATTACTCTCGTTACACTTGGGTGCATATTATTCTGTACAAGTCTAAAGTGCAGGATGTCTTCAGATGATTTGCTTCAAGGGCCTCCACGAACTTTGGCATCAAGATCAAGCATATCAAGAGTGATAATGGGACTGAGTTCAAGAACACCAATCTTGATGAATATCTTGATGAACTTGGTATTACTCATGAGCTATCTGACCCACATACTCCTCAGCAGAACCGGGACGTGGAGCGCAAGAATAGGACTCTTGTTGAGATGGCTTGCACCATGCTTGATGAGTACAAGACTCCTCGTCACTTCTGGCCTCAGACAATTGATACAACATGCCACATCATCAACAGGGTATATCTTCACAAATTCTTCAAGAAGACTTCATATGAACGCATGGCTGGCAAGAAACCCAATGTAAGTTATCTCAAAGTCTTCGGTGCAAAATGCTAGATTCAAGATCCTCACCATAGTTCTAAAATTGCACCGAAAGCACATGAAGGTTTTATGCTTGGTTACGGAAAGGACTCGCACACCTACAGTGTCTTCAACACCTACCACCAAAAGTTTGTTGAAACTATAGATGTGCGGTTCAATGAAACTGATGGCTCGCAAAGAGAGCACCTGCCTTTTGTGCTAGATGAAAAGTCTACTGAGGAATCCATTAAGCTGAAGGCTACTGAAGATGTCATACCCACTCAAGAGCCTCAACCTACTGAGGAAGACATTCATGCTGATACACCTGAAGAAAATGGAGCTAAAGAAAATCCCCAGCCACGTCAACCTGCTCATCCAAGAGTTGCAAATGAAGTGTAGATTGATAAAATCATCAACGATATCAATGCACCAGGTCCCCTCACTCACTCAAGAGCTTCACATTTGACTAAGTTTTGTGGGCACTTTGCTTTTGTCTCTATCATAGGGCCCACCAAAGTTGATGAAGCATTCAATGAGCCTGAGTGGATTCAAGCTATGCAGAGGAATCACATCAATTCAAGCTCAACAACATGTGGGAAATTGTCAAGCAGCCAGATCCTCGCAAGCACAACATCATAGGTATCAAGTGGATCTACCGCAACAAGCAAGATGAAAATGGCCTCGTGGTAAGGAATAAGACTCGTCTTGTAGCTCAAGGCTACACACAAGTTGAAGAAATTGACTTTGATGAAACTTTTGCAACTGTTGCTAGGTTTGAAGCTATTTGCATATTGCTTGCTTATGCTAACCATCATGATATCATATTATATCAAATGGATGTGAAAAGTGCATTCCTCAATGGCAAGCTTGAGGAATAAGTATATGTTGCTCAACCCCTAGGTTTTGAAGACCCTAAGCATCCTAACAAAGTCTTCAGACTCAACAAAGCCCTCTATGGCCTCAAGCAAGCCCCTGGGGCGTGGTACGACACTCTGAAGGAATTCCTCATGAAGAAAGGCTTCAAACCTAGTTCACTCAACCCAACTCTTTTCTATAAATCCTATGACAATGAACTGTTCATATGCCAAATATATGTAGATGATATTATCTTTGGTTGTACTGACAAACGTTACAGTGATGAATTTGTCTATATGATGAGTGAAGAATATCAAATGTCTATGATGGGAGAGTTGAAATTCTTCTTAGGTCTTCAAATTTGCCAGCAAGACAATGGCATCCTCATCTCTCAAGAGAAATACCTCAAGGATGTTCTGAGGAAATTCGACATGCAAGATTGCAAAGGCGTTAAAACTCCAATGCCTTCAAAAAGCCACCTCTACACTGACGAAAATGGTAAAGATTTCGATCAGAAGGTATATCGCTTCATGATTGGCTCTTTATTGTATCATTGTGCATCTGGGCCTGATACTATGCTAAGTGTCTGCATGTATGCCTGATTCCAAGCAACACCGAAGGAATCGCACCATAAGGCTGTGAAACATATTCTTCGATACTTAGCTCACACACCAATGCTTGGATTATGGTATCCCAAGGGCTCAAATATTCACCTCGTCGGATACTCAAAAGCTTACTATGCTGGAGATTGTGTGGATCGCAAGTCAACCTCAGGCACATGTCATTTCCTCGGATGATCCTTAGTCTGTTGGTCCTCGAAGAAGCAGAACTGTGTGTCACTATCTATTGCTGAAGCTGAGTACATTGTTGCTGGTTCATGTTGCACTCAGTTGCTGTGTATGAAGCAAACCCTCAAGGACTATGTCATCAAGGTGAAGAATATGCCTCTCTACTGCGATAATTAGAGCGCTATCAAGATTGCCAACAACCCAGTTCAGCACTCCAAGACCAATCACATCCAGATTTGTCATCATTTTCTTTGAGATCATGTACTAGAGGGCGACATCTCCATCGACCACATCCCCACTGAAGAACAACTGGCTGATATCTTCACAAAGCCCTTGGACGAAAAGAGATTTTGCAAGTTGCGGTGTGAGCTAAATATCTTAGAATCTTGGAATGTTTTTTGAAAAAGACACACATCCTAACACTTATGCAAAATTGATGACTTAGATGTGCAACACACGAAGTAACTTTTTCTTCAATCAATGAAGAATAACTCTCTAAGTGTGAAGAAATTAATGAAGAATTTGATTCTCAAAACCCTATGACAATTGTACGCGGTGTCTGAAATCATCATTCTTATACGGTGTGTCACGCCACCAACCATAGTTGAAATTCTTCAAAGTTGAGTTTTTCGTCATTTTGCAAATTGTTCAAATTTTCAAATTCCTCGAGTTCGCAAATTCCTCAACTTATCAAATTCTTCAAACTATGAATCTGATGTTCGTCATTGAATATATATATATATTTGAGTTTTCAATGTCCTCAACAACATTCACTTATTGCTAATTATTCAACTTGATGTTCATCTAACTGAATGTGATCGGACCCGTTCCCCCTCTATGCTTGCGTTCTACTTTGAAACTCTTTCAAAGTCTTCATTGTGTCCTTGATAGCTAAAGAATGTGCGAACAGAAACTTTAATTTTTTACTATCAAAATTTTTGGCGCTTCCCGCTCAAACCGTTCCGATTCCCATGACTGGATAACCCACGATCCCCCACTATCTCCACTACTCAGAAAGTGGGTGACACATGTCGCATGGAGAGCAAGGGTCAGGCGCAATCTAGTACAAAATCTTCGGGCCGATTGGTTTTCACCTCCACTATAAATACCCCTTCCTTTTCACCGTCCTCGAGTTACTCCTCACTCCCACTCTCTCCCGAGCTCAAACCTAGCGCTGCCGCTAAAATCATCACCGCCGATGTGGAAGAGCTTCACTACCTCGACCTCACCCTCGTCGTACTCACACCGGCCGCGGAAATCTTCACTCTGCCGCCGCTGTAGCTATCTCCCTCAGCCAAGCTAGGGCATGGGAGATCTAGACGGACAAACTTCCCCGATTTCATCTTACTATTCGTCGTGTTCTTCATCAGGGTAAATAAAATCTAATTTTACTACCCTTGTTTGATCTTCATGTATTGCAGAAAATCCTCAAAGGTGTTTATTCTTCAAGAGTCATATTCTAAATCACCTTACATGTTCATTCCCTTGATGTTTTTCCTAAGTTATGATTTTCTTCAAGATACCTCAATCGTGTGGATCCTCAAAATTTTCACAACTCTAGAACCTAAGACAAGAACACTTAGTGAAATTCCTCAAGACATATATGGTAAAAAATTCCTCAACTTGATGTATTTTAAAAAATTATGAGAACGCATATGACCTCTTCAAATTCCTCGCACCTATACTATGTTCACAGGTACAAAATGTCTGCTGATGAATTTGCAGCGTTTCTTGAAGATAATTTGCACACTTCCTCAGAATCCTCAAAAGTTCAGAATCCTCAGCCAAAGAAAATGGCTGATGGGAAAAGCCACAGAAAGGTGGAAAGAAACCTGAAGTGCAAACTGCATTTGAGATACCTGATGAACGGTATGAGGAATACTGCACTCCTGATGAAGAAACTTATGGCAAGGAAACCAAAAAGCTGCGAAAGATTCGCATACAGGGAAATTGAGAGGAGATGGGCATGGGAGTGGAAAGAATATCGATATGTCACTCTAAAATACATGAAGAAATTCGCTATTAAACCCACTTGCCATAGGCCACCCTTGGCTCCAAACCAACCTACTGATCCCACTAGTCCCAAAATTGGTGATGACTTTCCTCAAGAATGGGAAAGACAACAAGCCAAGCTGGCAAAGAAGGAAAAAGAGGCTATGAGGAAATTCAATGAAGACTCTACTGCTGCTACCTCTGTCGGAGCCTCTGCTAGTGCTCCAAAGAAATCAATGCTGAAGAAATCTGTAGTGAAGCCAGAATCCTCAACATCAAAGTCATCACTTCAGAATTTTCAAGCAAAGTATTCAAAGACCTATGCAATGCCTTCAGTAGCTGCACAATCATTAGCTTCTGCCACAAAGTCCTCAACACCTGTACATCTTGCAACATGTCAGAGGACTACATGCTTCTCAATTGCTTCAGAGGTCTCTGCAAGTTCCTCTGCCCAAGCACAGTCCTCAACTAGTCCTTCTCTGATGAAGATGAAAGCTACCTGCTGGATGAGGCACTCGACCAAGTCCTCAACTGAAGAAGGTGGTGTTCAAAATACCATCAGATTCTTCAGATGATAAAGCCGATGAAGAGGAACTAGAGGCAATCATCATAAACAAGCAAGAACAAGTGGCTCAAGCAAAGGGCACTAAGATTCCTCTATGGCTGGATCCAAAAATGGTGCTAAACTTC
This sequence comes from Hordeum marinum, assembly GCA_022496015.1. Classification (NCBI taxonomy): domain Eukaryota; kingdom Viridiplantae; phylum Streptophyta; class Magnoliopsida; order Poales; family Poaceae; genus Hordeum; species Hordeum marinum. The sequence goes on along the minus strand of CM039672.1, from coordinate 195,369,340 downwards.
ATTGATATCTGGCACAAGGATCCCAACACTCCAATTGAGGACTTGAAGCTACCTCCTAGTCTAGATCATGTCCTCACTGCCTTCGTAGCTGAAGAAAAGTGGAAGTATGAGAAGGCCAGACAAACCAAGAAATCTTAGTACAAGAAAGAGCACTACTTGAAGAACAATGTTTTGAAGCTTTCTCCTGAGGAACTGGTGAAGATGCAGTCTGAGATCAAAGACCTCGATGATAACTTCAACAGATACTATGGTGATTGGCAAGGCGCCAAAGTTCATTTCGTCAAAGTGGCTGATAAAGCCATCAAGGAGCATAACTCGAGGGTTGTAGCTCGATCGCAACCTCAAATTCCTTGGGCTGAATAATTTGCTCAGCCTGCTGAAGAAACTGCTCCCACAACTGAAGAAATTCATGCTGCTGAAGAACCAGTCAAAGCAACCTCCACTGTTGCACTTGAAGAAATTGCCAGGCCAGCTGAAGCTTTTAATGCGCCTGATGAAATTGAGACCACAAAGCGTCTGCATGAGTCATGCCTGAAGAAAATGCTCCTGCTTCTCCCTCTGTAGAAACTGCAAAATCTTCAAGGGTGAAGAACATCAACCTTCCTTCTGCATGAGAAGTGAAGAAAACTAAGGCTGCGGAGAAGAAGGCACAGAAGAGCAAAGCATCAGCTTCAGATTCCTCAGCAGTGAAGAGATTGAAGACACTGCCAAGTTCTTCAACATATCTAATTGATGCAACTCCTATTAGCTCCGTGCCAGCCTATGAGTTAGTACCATTTGGTGTTGACTATATCATCCCAAATGATAAACAAGCTAAAAAGGATCAGTCTGCTACTTCCTCAGAGCAGATTGATGAAGAAACTAATGTTGAAGCTGTTGGGGAATGTTGCATGGGAAACAAAAAAATTCCTACGCACACGTAGATCTATCCATGGTGATGAGCATCTACGAGAGGGAGAGTGGATCTACGTACCCTTGTAGATCGCTAAGCGGGAAGCGTTAAGAAACGCGGTTGGTGTAGTCGAACATCTTCGCGATCCAAATTGCCGTGCATCCCGCGATCCAATCACGATCTGTCCCGCGATCCAATCACGATCCGTCCCGCGAACTTGATCACGATCCGTCCCACGAACTTGATCACGATCCTTTCGATCTAGCGCCAAACGGACGGCACCTCCGCGTTTAGCACACGTACAGCTTGATGACGATCTCCGCCGTCTTGATCCAGCAAGAAGGATCGGAGAGGAAGAAGAGTTATCCGGCAGCGTGACAGCGCTCCGGCGATGGTGGTGGATCTATTCCGCAGGGCTTCCCCTAAGCACTGCAGAAATCCAATCTAGAGGAGAAACTATGGACTAGAGGGTAGGGTTGCACGTGGCTGAAAATCTTGTGCAAAAACCCTAGAACCCTCTAGTATATATAGGAGAAGAGGAGGAGAGGAGGCAGCCTTGGCTTCCAAGCCAAGGAGGTTCAGCCGAACCAGGAGGGAGAAATCCTCCTCCTCCACTCCTAGTAGGATTAGGACTCCTTCCTAATTTAGCCTTTTTTGCCTTTTTCCACCTTTTTCCTTTTAGGTTTTTCTTCCCAACTGCATGGGCCTTGTGTGGGACTTCCACCAGCCCACTAGGGGCTGGTATTCATCCTCCCACAGCCCATGTAGCCTCTTGGGTCGAAATACCCCTCCCGATGGTCTCTCGGTACACTCCCGGCACTCCCGGTACACTACTGATGAGCCCAAAACTTTTCCGGTGACCAAAATAGGACTTCCTATATATCAATCTTTACCTCCGGACCATTCCGGAGCTCCTCGTGATGTCCAGGATCTCATCCAGGACTCCGAACAACCTTCGGTCACCACCATACATAACTCTATACTACCGAAACGTTACCAAACCTTAAGTGTGCAGAACCTGTGGGTTCGAGAACGATGTAGACATGACCGAGACACTTCTACGGTCAATAACCAATAGCGGGACCTGGATGCCCATATTGGTTCCTACATATTCTACGAAGATCTTTATCGGTCGAACCTCTATGCCAAGGATTTAGTTAATCCCGTATGTTGTTCCCTTTGTTCTTCGGTATGTTACTTGCCCGAGATTCGATCATCAGTATATCCATACCTAGTTCAACCTCATTATCGGCAAGTCTCTTTACTTGTTTTGTAAAACAAGATCCCGCAACTAACACTTAGTCACATTGCTTGCAAGGCTTATTGTGATGTTGTATTACCGAGTGGGCCCTGAGATACCTCTCCGTTCACACGGAGTAACAAATCCCAGTCTTGATCCATGCCAACTCAACAGACACCCTCAGAGATACCTGTAGAGCACCTTTATAGTCACCCAGTTACGTTGCGACGTTTGATACACACAAGGCACTCCTCCGATGTTCGTGAGTTGCATGATCTCATGGTCATAGGAACACATACTTGACATGCAGAAAACAGTAGCAATAAACTGACATGATCATATGCTACATTTTTAGTTTGGGTCTTGTTCATCGCATCATTCTCCTAATGATGTGATCTCGTTATCAAATGACATCACATGTCAATGGCCAGGAAACCTTGACCATCTTTGATGAAGGAGCTAGTCCACTAGAGGCATACTAGGGACAAAGTGTTGTCTATTTACCCACACATGTAATGTGTTTCCAATTAATACAATTATAGTATGGATAATAAACAATTATCATGAACAAGGAAATATAATAATAAACACTTTATTTATTGCCTCTAGGGCATATTTCCAACAGTCTCCCACTTGCACTAGAGTCAATAATCTAGCTCACATCACTATGTGATTTACATTGTAATGAATCGAACACCCATGCAGTTCTGGTGTTGATCATGTTTAGCCCTTGGAAGAGGTTTAGTCAACGGGTATGCAACATTCAGATCCGTATGCACTTTGAAAATATTTATGTCCTTCTCCTCGATGTAATCGCGGATGGAATTGAAGCGTCGCTTTATGTGTCTGGTCCTCTTGTGAAACCCTTGTTCCTTGGCCAGAGCAATGGCACCAGTGTTGTCACAGAACAGGTTCATTGGATTCAGTGCACTGGGCACTACTCCAAGATCTGTCATGAACTGCTTCATCCAGACACCTACCTTCGCCGCCTCCGAGGCTGCAATGTACTCTGCTTCACATGTAAAATCGGCTACCACGCTTTGCTTCGAACTGCACCAGCTTACCGCTCCCCCGTTGAGATAAATACATATCAGGTTTGTGACTTAGAGTCATCCGGACCAATGTCAAAGCTTGCATCGATGTAACCCTTAACGACGAGCTCTTCATAACCTCCATAAACGAGAAACATTTCCTTAGTCCTTTTCAAGTACTTCAGGATATTCTTGACCGCTGCCCAGTGTTCCATTCCAGGATCACTTTGAAACCTTCCAGCCATACTTATGGCAAGGCTGACATCCGGTCTTGTGCACAACATTGCATACATGATAGAGCCTATGGCTGAAGCATAGGGGATGACACTCATCTTTTCTCTATCTTCTGCAGTCACTGGGCATTGAGTCTTACTCAACTTCACACCTTGTAACACAAGCAAGAACCCCTTCTTGGACTGATCCATTTTGAACTTCTTCAAAACATAATCAAGGTATGTGCTTTGTGAAAGTGCTATTAAGCGTCTCGATCTATCTCTATAGATCTTAATGCCTAATATGAAAGCAGCTTCTCCTAGGTCCTTCATTGAAAAACTCTTGTTCAAATATTCCTTCACGCTTTATAGCATTTCTATATTGTTTCCAATCAACAATATGTCATCCACATATAATATTAGAAACGCTATAGAGCTCCCACTCACTTTCTTGTAAATACAAGCTTCTCCATAAACTTGTATAAACTCGAACGCTTTGATCACCTCATCAAAACGCTTATTCCAACTCCGAGATGCCTGCACCAGCCCATAAATGGATCGTTGGAGTTTGCAAACCTTGTCAGCATTCTCTGGATCGACAAAACCTTCTGGTTGCATCATATACAACTCTTCCTCAAGGAAACCGTTGAGGAATGCTGTTTTGACATCCATCTGTCAAATTCCATAGTCGAAATAAGCAGCTATTGCCAACATGATTCTGACAGACTTAAGCATCGCTATGGGTGAGAGGGTCTCATCATAGTCAACTCCTTGAACTTGTGAAAAACCCTTTGCCACAAGTCGAGCTTTATAGACGGTGACATTACCGTCCACGTCTGTCTTCTTCTTAAAGATCCATTTGTTCTGAATGGCCTTTCACCCTTCAGGTAATACTTCCAAAGTCCATACTTTGTTTTCATACATGGATCGCATCTCGGATTTCATGGCCTCTAACCATTTCTCGGAATCTGGGCCCATCACTGCTCCTCCATAGCTCATAGGTTCGTTGTTGTCCAACAACATGAGCTCCAAGACAGGGTTGCCGTACCACTCAGGAGTAGTACGCGGCCTTGTTGACCTACGAGGTTCAGTAGTAGCTTGATCCGAAGCTTCATGATCATCATCATTAACTTCCTCTTCTACCGTCGTAGGTTCCACAAAAACATCTTTTTGCGCTGCGCTACTTTCTGGTTGAAGTAAAGGTTCAATAACCTCATCAAGCTCTATTTTCCTCCCACTCAATTCTTTCGAGAGAAACTCTTTCTCAAGAAATGTTCTGTTCTTAGCGACAAACATTTTGCCTTCGGATCTGAGATAGAAGGTATACCCGACTGTCTCTTTCGGGTATCCTATGAAGACACATTTTTCCGCTTTGGGTTCCAGCTTTTCAGGCTGAAGCTTTTTGACATAACCATCACATCCCCAAACTTTAAGAAACAACAACTTTGGCCTCTTGCCAAACCAAAGTTCATATGGCGTCGTCTCAACGGATTTCAATGGTGCCCTATTTTAAAGTGAATGCAGCTGCCTCTAATGCATAACCCCAAAACGATAGTGGCAAATGAGCAAGAGACATCATAGAACGCACCATATCTAATAAGGTTCGATTACGACGTTCGGACACACCATTACGTTGTGGTGTTCCGGGCGGTGTAAACTTTGAAACAATTCCACACTGTCTTAAGTGACTGCCAAACTCATAACTCAGATATTCACCTCCTTGATCAGATCGCAGGAATTTAATCTTCTTGTTACGATGATTCTCAACTTCACTCTGAAATTGCTTGAACTTTTCAAACGTTTCAGACTTGTGTTTCATCAAGTAAATATACCCATATCTACTTAAGTCATCAGTGAAGGTGAGAAAATAACAATACCCACCATGCGTTGTAACATTCATTGGACCGCACACATCAGTATGTATGATTTCCAATAAGTCACTTGCCCGTTCCATTGCTCCAAAGAACGGCGTTTTAGTCATCTTGCCCATGAGGCATGGTTCACATGTGTCAAGTGATTCAAAATCAAGTGACTCCAAAAGTCCATTAGCATGGAGCTTCCTCATGCGTTTTACACCAATATGACCTAAACGGCAGTGCCACAAGAAAGTGGTACTATCATTATCAACTCTACATCTTTTGGCATCAATGTTATGAACATGTGTGTCATCACTATCAAGATTCAATATTAATAAATCCCTAACATTGGGTGCATGACCATAAAAGATATTACTCATATAAATAGAACAACCTTTATTCTCTGATTTAAATGAGTAACTGTCTCGCAATAAACAAGATCCAGATATAATGTTCATGCTTAACATAGGCACTAAATAACAATTATTCAGGTTCATCACTAATCCCAATGGTAATCGAAGAGAGAGTGTGCCGAAGGCGATCACATCAACCTTGGAACCATTTCCCGCATGCATCGTCACTTCGTCCTTTGCCATCCTTTGTTTATTCCGTAGTTCCTGCTTTGAGTTGCAAATGTGAGCAACCAAACCGGTATCAAATACCCAGGCACTACTATGATAGCTAGTAAGGTACACATCAATAAAATGAATATCATATATACCTTGTTTGTCGTTGGCCGCCTTCTTGTCAGCCAGGTACTTGGGGCAGTTCCGCTTCCAGTGACCAGTTCCCTTGCAATGAAAGCACTCAGTTTCTGGCTTGGGTCCATGCTTGGGCTTCTTTACAAGAGTAGCAACTGCTTTGCCATCCTTCTTGGTTTTACCCTTCTTGCCCTTTCCCTTGACCTTGCCATTTTTCTTGAAACTAGTGGTTTTATTGACCATCAACACTTGATGTTCTTTGTAGATTACAAACTCAGCAACTTTTAGCATCACAAACAGCTCGGCGACTGACTTGTTCATCCCGTGCATGTTATAGTTCATCACAAAGCTCTTGTAACTAGGTGGCTGTGATTGAAGAACTCTGTCAGTGATCACCTCTGGTGGAAGGGCAATTCCCAACTCCGCTAGACGAGTTGAATACCCAGACATTCTGAGTATATGTTCACTGATAGACCCATTCTCCTCCATCTTGCAAGCATAGAACTTGTCGTAGGTTTCATACCTCTCGATCCGGGCATTCTTCAGAAAGATAAACTTCAACTCCTGGAACATCTCATATGCTCCATGACGTTCAAAACGTCTTTGAAGTCCCGGTTCTAAGCCATACAATATTGCACACTGAACTATTGAGTAATCTCCAGTACGTGCCTCCCAAGCGTTCTTAACGTCTTCGGAGGTCATGTCTTCTGGTTGGTCACCAAGTGGTGCATCAAGGACATATGATTTCTAGGAAGCCGTGAGGATAATCCTCAGATTATGGGCCCAGTCAACAAAGTTACTTCCATCATCTTTCAACTTAGCTTTCTCTAGGAACGCATTAAAATTCAGGGGTGCTACTATGCGAGCCATTGATCTACAACATAAATATGCAAAGTTTACTTAGACTATTGTTCAAGATAATGAGTTTAGTAAATCAAATTACTAAAGCTCCCACTCAAATCGACATCCCTCAGGTCATCTGAGTGTCACATGATCCAAATTCACCAACTTAAGTCTGATCATCACGTGAGTTGAGGTGGCTTCAATGGTGAACATCTCATGTTGATCATATCTACTATATGACTCATGTTCGACCTTTCGGTCTCTTGTGTTCCGAGGCCATGTCTGTACATGCTAGCCTCGTCCAGTTTAACCCGAGTGTTCTGCGTGTGCAACACTGGCTTGCACCCGTTGTATGTGAACGTAGAGTCTATCACACCCGATCGTCACGTGGTGTCTCTGTTGGAAATATGCCCTAGAGGCAATAATAAAATGGTTACTATTGTATTTCCTAGTTCATGATAATTGTCTATTGTTCATGCTATAATTGTGTTAACCGGAAACCGTAATACATGTGTGAATACATAGACCATAACATGTCCCTAGTAAGCCTCTAGTTGGCTAGTTCGTTGATCAATAGATGGTCATAGTTTCATGACCATGGACATTGGATGTCGTTGATAACGGGATCACATCATTAGGAGAATGATGTGATGGACAAGACCCAATCCTAAGCATAGCACAAGATCGTGTAGTTCGTTTGCTATAGCTTTTCAATGTCTAGTATCGTTTCCTTAGACCATGAGATTATGCAACTCCCGGATACCGTAGGAATGCTTTGGGTGTGCCAAACGTCACAACGTAACTAGGTGGATATAAAGGTGCACTACCGATATCTCCGAAAGTGTCTGTTAGGTTGGCACGAATCGAGACTGGGATTTGCCACTCCGTGTGACGGAGAGGTATCTCTGGGCCCACTCGGTAAGACATCATCAGAATGAGCTCAATGTGACTAAGGAGTTAGTCATGGGATGATGTATTATGAAACGAGTAAAGAGACTTGCCGGTAATGAGATTGAACAAGGTATAGAGATACCGACGATCGAATCTCGGGAAAGTATCATACCGATAGACAAAGGGAATTGTATAAGGGATTGATTGAATCCCCGACATCGTGGTTTATACGATGAGATCATCGTGGAGCATATGGGAGCCAACATGGGTATCCAGATCTTGCTATTGGTTATTGACCAGAGAGGTGTCTCGGTCATGTCTACATGTCTCCCGAACCCGTAGGGTCTACACACTTAAGGTTCGATGACGCTAGGGTTATAGGGAAATGGTATACGTGATTACCGAAAGTTGTTCGGAATCCCGTATGAGATCCCGGACATCACGAGGAGCTCTGGAATGGTCCGGAGGTAAAGATTGATATATAGGAAGTCCAGTTTTGGTCACCAGAAAGTTTTCGGGCTCATCGGTAGTGACCGGGAGTGCTGGGAGGGTGCCGGAGGACCCCCGGGAGGGGTGTGACGACCAAAGGACTTCATGGGACCTTAGAGGAGGTGTGCCAGACCTTAGTGGTCTGGCCAAGACCTTCTAGAAAGGCCCATGCGGCTGGGATCAAGAGATAAAGGGTGAAAGGGATTTAAAAGAGGAGATCCACCTCCCTTGTGGGAGGTGGACTCTTCCCCACCTTCGGCCAAAGATCTCCTCCTTGGAGGAGGGGCCAAGGAAGCCCTCCCTATCCCTCCTCCTATATATATGCAAGGGTTTGGGCTGATTTGAGACACGACTTCTTTCTCTCTCGGTGCAGCCCTACCCTTGCTCTTCCTCGTTCTCCGTAGCGCTTGGCGAAGCCCTACCAGAGTTCACGTAGCTCCACCGTCACCATGCCGTCGTGCTGCCGGAGCTCTCCCTCAACCTCTCCTTCCTCCTTGCTGGTTCAAGGCGTAGGAAACGTCATCGGGCTGCATGTGTGTTGAACGTAGAGGCGCCGTTGTTCGACGCTGAGATCGGAATCCACCGCGATCTGAATCGCTGCGAGTACGACTCCACCAACCGCGTTCTTGTAACGCTTCCGCTTAGCGATCTTCAAAGGTATGAAGATGCAATCTCTCCTCACTCATTGCTAGTTTCTCCATGGATAGATCTTGGTGATCGTAGGAATTTTTTTGATTTACAACTACGTCTCCCAACAGTGGCATCATGAGCTAGGTCTATGCGTAGAATCTTTGCACGAGTAGAACACAAGTTGTTGTGGGTGTCGATTTTGTTAATATGCTTACCACTACTAGCCTTATCTTGATTCGGCGGTATTGTGGGATGAAGCGGCCCGGACCGACTTTACACGTACGCTTACGTGAGACTGGTTCCACCGCCTGACATGCACTTGTTGCATAAGGTGGCTAGCGGGTGTCTGTCTCTCCCACCTTAGTCGGATTGGATTCGATGAAAAGGGTCCTTATGAAGGGTAAATAGCAATTGGCATATCATGTTGTGGTTTTGGTTTAGGTAAGAAACGTTCTTGCTATAAACCCATAGCAGCCACGTAAAAACTTGCAACTACAAATTAGAGGACGTCTAACTTGTTTTTGCAGCATATGCCTTGTGATGTGATATGGCCAAAGGATGTGATGTGATGCATTGTGATGTATGAGATTGATCATGTTCTTGTAATAGGATTCACGACTTGCATGTCGATGAGTATGACAACCGGCAGGAGCCATAGGAGTTGTCTTATTTTATTGTATGACCTGCGTGTCAATCATAAATGCCATGTAATTACTTTACTTTATTGCTAAACATTAGCCATAGTAGTAGATGTAATAGTTGGCGAGACAACTTCATGAAGACACAATGATGAAGAACATGATGATGGAGATCATGGTGTCGTGCTGGTGACAGTGATGATTATGGTGCCCCGAAGATGGAGATCAAAGGAGCAAGATGATATTGGCCATATCATGTCACTATATTGATTACATGTGATGTTTATCATGTTTACATCTTATTTGCTTAGAAAGACGGTAGTAAATAAGATGATCTCTCAATAAATTTTCAAGAAAAGTGTTCACCCTAACTATGCACCGTTGCTAAGGATCGTTATTCCGAAGCCCCACATGATGATCGGGTGTGATAGGCTCTAACGTTCGGATACAACGAGTGTAAGCCAGATTTACACACGTGATACACTTAGGTTGACTTGACGAGCCTAGCATGTACAAACATAGCCTCGAAACACGGAAGACCGACAGGTCGAACATGAGTCGTATAGAAGATACGATCAACATGGAGATGTTCACCATGGATGGCTAGTCCGTCTCACGTGATGATCGGACACGGGTTAGTTGACATGGATCATGTGTCACTTGGATGACTAGAGAGGTGTCTATCTAAGTGGGAGTTCATTAAATAATTTGATTATGTGAACTTAATTATCATGAACTTAGTCTAAAATTATCTTTACAATCTATATTGTAGATCCAATGGCCAACGCGAATGTCACCCTCAATTTCAACGCGTTCCTAGAGAAAACCAAGCTGAAAGATGATGGAAGCAACTTTGCGGACTGGGTCCGTGGCTTGAGGATCATCCTCATAGCTTCCAAGAAATTGTATGTCCTTGATGCACCACTAGGTGACCCACCCCTTCTCCCAGCAGAGCAAGACGTTGCGAACGCTTGGCATTCTCGCAGCGATGATTACTCCCTTGTTCAGTGCGGCATGCTTTACAGTTTAGAACTGGGGCTCCAAAAGCATTTTGAGCAACACGGAGCATATGAGATGTTCCAAGAGCTGAAACTGGTTTTCCAAGCTCATGCCCGGGTCGAGAGATATGACGTCTCCGACAAGTTCTTCAGCTGTAAGATGGAGGAGAATAGTTCTGTCAGTGAGCACATCCTCAAGATGTTTGGGCTACACAACCGCTTGACTCAGCTGGGAGTTAATCTCCCGGATGACTCAGTCATTGACAGAATCCTCCAGTTGCTTCCACCTAGCTACAAGAGCTTTGTGATGAACTACAACATGCCAGGGATGGAGAAGTCCATTCCTGAGTTGTACTCGATGCTGAAATCAGCAGAGGTCGAGATCAAAAAGGAGCATCAAATGTTGATGGTAAATAAGACCACTAGTTTCAAGAAAGGCAAGGGTAAGAAGAACTTCAAGAAGGACGGCAAAGTTGTTGCCGCGCCCGGTAAGCAAGTTGCCGGGAAGAAGAAGAACAAGAATGGACCCAAGCCTGAGACTGAGTGTTTTTATTGCAAGGGTACCGATCACTGGAAGCGGAACTGCCCCAAGTACTTAGCGGATAAGAAGGACGGCAACATTAAAGGTATATTTGATATACTTGTTATTGATGTGTACCTAACCAGCGCTCGTAGTAGCTCCTGGGTATTTGATACCGGTGCAGTTGCTCACATTCGTAACTCCAATAAGGAGCTGTGGAACAAGCGGAGGCTGGCAAAGGACGAGGTGACGATGCGCGTCGGGAATGGTTCCAAGGTCGCTGTGATTGCCGTCGGCACACTACCTCTACATCTACCTTTGGGATTAGTGTTAAACCTTAATAATTGTTATTTAGTATCAGCTTTGAGCATGAACATTGTATCTGGATCTCGCTTGATGCGAGATGGCTACTCATTTAAATCTGAGAATAATGGTTGTTCTATTTATATGAGAGAGATGTTTTATGGTCATGCCCCGCTGGTCAATGGTTTATTTTTGATGAATCTCGAACGTGGTGTTACACATGTCCATAGTGTGAGTACCAAAAAGTGTAAGGTTGATAACGATAGTCCCACTTACATGTGGCACTGCCGCCTTGGTCATATTGGTGTCAAACGCATGAAGAAGCTCCATACTGATGGACTTTTGGAGTCTCTTGATTTCGAATCATTTGACACGTGTGAACCATGCCTCATTGGCAAGATGACCAAGACTCTGTTCTCCGGAACAATGGAGTGAGCAACTGACTTGTTGGAAATAATACATACCGATGTATGCGGTCCAATGAGTGTCAAGGCTCGTGGTGGCTACCATTATGTTCTCACCCTCACTGATGACTTGAGTAGATATGGGTATGTCTACTTAATGAAACATAAGTCTGAAACTTTTGAAAGGTTCAAGGAATTTTAGAGTGAGGTAGAGAATCAACATGATAGAAAAATAAAGTGCATACGATCTGATCATGGCAGAGAATATTTAAGTCACGAGTTTGGCACGCACCTAAGGAAATGTGGAATTGTTTCACAACTCACGCCGCCTGGCACACCTCAGCGAAATGGTGTGTCTAAACGTCGTAATCGCACTCTATTAGATATGGTATGATCTATGATGTCTCTTACCGACTTACCGCTATCATTTTGGGGATATGCATTAGAGACTGTCGCATTCACTTTAAATAGGGCACCGTCAAAATCCGTTGAGACGACACCGTATGAATTATGGTTTGGAAAGAAACCTAAGCTGTCATTTCTAAAAGTTTGGGGATGCGATGCTTATGTGAAGAAACTTCAACCTGAGAATCTCGAACCCAAAGCGGAAAAGTGCGTCTTCATAGGATATCCCAAAGAGACTATTGGATATACCTTCTACCTCAGATCTGAAGGCAAAGTATTTGTTGCCAAGAATGGATCCTTTCTCGAGAAAGAGTTTCTCTCGAAAGAAGTAAGTGGGAGGAAAATAGAACTTGATGAGGTAATTGTACCTCCACTCGAACCGGAGAGTAGCACAACACAGGAAGTTGTATCTGTGGAGCCTACACCGGCTGGAGAGGAAGTTAATGATGATGATCATGAAACTTCAGATCAAGTTACTATTGAATGTCGAAGGTCCACTAGGACACGTTCCGCACCAGAGTGGTACGGCAACCCTGTCCTGGAGATCATGTTGTTGGACAACGGTGAACCTTCAAACTATGAAGAAGCGATGGCGGGCCCGGATTCCAACAAATAGCTTGAAGCCATGAAATCCGAGATAGGATCCATGTATGAGAACAAAAGTGTGGACTTTGGTGGACTTGCCTGCTGATAAGCGAGCCATTGAAAATAAATGGATCTTTAAGAAGAAGGCTCACGCGGATGGTAATGTGACTGTCTATAAGGCTCAGCTTGTCGCTAAGGGTTATCGACAAGTTCAAGGAGTTGACTATGATGAGACTTTCTCACCCATAGCGATGCTGAAGTCTGTCCGAATCATGTTAGCAATTGCCGCATTTTATGATTATGAGATCTGGCAAATGGACGTCAAAACAGCATTACTTAATGGCTTCCTCATGGAAGAACTGTATATGATGCAGCCGGAAGGTTTTGTCGATCCTAAAGATGCTAACAAGGTATGCAAGCTCCAGCGCTCCATCTATGGGCTGGTGCAAGCATCTCGGAGTTGGAACATTCACTTTAATGAAGTGATTAAAGCATTTGGGTTTGTACAGGTTTATGGAGAACCCTGTATTTACAAGAAAGTGAGTGGGAGCTCTGTAGCATTTCTCGTATTATATGTGGATGACATACTGATAATGGGAAATGATATAGAACTCTTGGAAAGTATAAAGGCCTACTTGAATAAGTGTTTTTCAATGAAGGACCTTGGAGAAGCTGCTTACATATTAGGTATTAAGATCTATAGAGATAGATTGAGACGCCTCATAGGTCTTTCACAAAGCGCATACCTTGAAAAGATATTGAAGAAGTATATGGATCAGTCCAAGAAGGGGTTCTTGCCTGTGTTACAAGGTGTGAGATTGAGTACCACTCAATGCCCGACCATGGCAAAGGATAGAGAAGAGATGAGTGTCATCCCCTATGCTTCAGCCATAGGCTCTATTTTGTATGCCATGTTGTGTATCAGACCTGATGTGAACCTTGCCATAAGTTTGGTAGGGAGGTACCAAAGTGATCCCGGAGTGGAACACTGGACAACGGTCAAGAATATCATGAAGTACCTGAAAAGGACAAAGGACATGTTTCTCGTATATGGAGGTGCTGAAGAGCTCGTCGTAAAGGGTTACGTCAATGCTAGCTTCGACACATATCCGGATGACTCCACGTCGCAAACCGAATATGTGTATATTTTGAACGGAGGGGCAGTCAGCTGGTGCAGCAGCAAGCAAAGCGTCATGGCGGCATGTACATGTGAAGCAGAGTACATAGCTGCTTCGGAAGCAGCAAAGGAAGGAGTCTGGATGAAGGAGTTCATCACCGACATAGGAGAAATTCCAAGTGGGTCGGGCCCGATGACTCTATCTGTGACAACACTGGAGCTATTGCCCTGGCGAAGGAGCCCAGGTTTCACAATAAGACAAGACACATCAAGCGCCGCTTCAACTCCATTCGTGATTACATTCAGGAGGGAGATATAGATATTTGTAAAGTGCATACGGATCTGAATGTCGCAGATCCGTTGACTAAACCTCTCTCACGAGCAAAACATGATCAACACCAGAATGCAATGGGTGTACGATTCATCACAATGTAACTAGATTATTGACTCTAGTGCAAGTGGGAGACTGTTGGAAATATGCCCTAGAGGCAATAATAAAATGGTTATTATTGTATTTCCTAGTTCATGATAATTGTCTATTGTTCATGCTATAATTGTGTTAACCGGAAACCGTAATACATGTGTGAATACATAGACCATAACATGTCCCTAGTAAGCCTGTAGTTGTCTAGCTCATTGATCAATAGATGGTCACGCGTTTCATGACCATGGACATTGGATGTCGTTGATAACAGGATCACATCATTAGGAGAATGATGTGATGGACAAGACCCAATCCTACGCATAGCATAAGATCGTGTAGTTCGTTTGCTAAAGCTTTTCAATGTCAAGTATCGTTTCCTTAGACCATGAGATTGTGCAACTCCCAGATACCGTAGGAATGCTTTGGGTGTGCCAAACGTCACAACGTAATTGGGTGGCTATAAAGGTGCACTACGGGTATCTTTGAAAGTGTCTGTTGGGTTGGCACGAATCGAGACTGGGATTTGTCACTCCGTGTGACGAAGAGGTATCTTTGGGCCCACTCGGTAAGACAACATCAGAATGAGCTCAATGTGACTAAGGAGTTAGTCACAGGATGATGTATTAAGGAACGAGTAAAGAGACTTGCCGATAACGAGATTGAACAAGGTATAGAGATACCGACGATCGAATCTCGGGCAAGTATCATACCGATAGACAAAGGGAATTGTATACGGGATTGATTGAATCCCCGACATCATGGTTCATCCGATGAGATCATCGTGGAGCATGTGGGAGACAACATGGGTATCCAGATCCCGTTGTTGGTTATTGACCGGAGAGGTGTCTCAGTCATCTCTACATGTCTCCCGAACCCGTAGGGTCTACACACTTAAGGTTCGATGACGCTAGGGTTATAGGGAAATGGTATACGTGATTACCAAAGGTTGTTTGGAGTCTCGGATGAGATCTCGGACATCACGAGGAGCTCCATAATGGTCCGGAGGTAAAGATTGATATTTAGGAAGTCCAGTTTTGGTCACCGGAAAGTTTCGGGCTCATCGGTAGTGTACCGGGAGTGCCGGGAGGGTGCCGGAGGACCCCCGGGAGGGGTGTGACTACCAAAGGACTTCGTGGGCCCTTAGAGGAGGTGTGCCAGCCCTTAGTGGGCTGGCCAAGACCTTCTAGAAAGGCCCATGCGGCTGGGATCAAGAGAAGAAGGGTGAAAGGGATTTAAAAGAGGAGATCCACCTCCCTTGCGGGTGGTGGACTCTTCCCCACCTTCGGCCGAAGCTCTCCTCCTTGGAGGAGGGGCCAAGTCAGCCCTCCCTCTCCCTCCTCCTATATATATGCAAGGGTTGGGATGATTTGAGACACAACTTCTTTCTCTCTCGGTGCAGCCCTACCCTTCCTCTTCCTCGTTCTCCGTAGCGCTTGGCGAAGCCCTGCCGAAGTTCACGTAGCTCCACCGTCACCACGCCGTCGTGCTGCCGGAGCTCTCCCTCAACCTCTCCTTCCTCCTTTTTGGTTCAAGGCGTAGGAGACGTCATCGGGCTGCACGTGTGTTGAACGCGGAGGCGCCGTTGTTCGGCGCTGAGATCGGAATCCACCGCGATCTGAATCGCTACGAGTACGACTCCACCGACCGCGTTCTTGTAATGCTTCTTCTTAGTGATCTTCAAAGGTATGAATATGCAATCTCTCCCCACTCGTTGCTGGTTTGTCCATGGATAGATCTTGGTGATCGTAGGAAAGTTTTTGATTTACAACTACGTCTCCCAACAGTCTCGACACGACGAACTTTCGCAACGGTGCACACTCGGGGAGAACACAATTCATCTTGAAATTTAAGTGAGGGATCACCTTATAATGCTACCGCCATCCTAAGAAAAACAAGGTGCATAAAAGGATTAACATCACATGCAATTCATGAGTGACATGATATGGCCATGAGCTTTTCATCTCCATCTAGAAAGCACCGGCATGATCTCCATCGTCACCGGCATGACACCATGATCTTCATCATCTTGATCTCCATCCACATGTCACCATCGGGGTTGTCGCACCCAACATGCTTCTACTAGTATTTCTACCATTTAGCGATAAAGTAAAGCATTACATAGCGCCTAATGATTGACACGCAGGTCATACAATAATTAAAGACAACCCTATGGCTCCTGCCGGTTGTTACTCATCGACATGCAAGTCGTGATAATCTATACATCACATGATCATCTCATACATCACATATATCACATCATGTAATTGGCCATATCACATCACAACATACCCTGCAAAAACCAGTTAGACGTCCTCTAATTGTTGTTGCATGTTTTACGCGGCTGCTACGGGTATCTAGCAAGAACAATTCTCATCTACGCAAAAACCACAACGGTGATACACTAGTTGCTTTTCAACCTTCTCAAGGACCGCCTTTGTCGAATTCGATCCAACTAAAGTGAGAGAAACTGGCACCCGCAAGCCATCTATGCAACAAGTTGCAGTTGGGGGAACCGGTCTCTCGTAAGCGTACGAGTAATGTTGGTTCGGGCCGCTTCATCTCACAATACCGCTGAACCAAAATCTAACCAAGGGAGGAAGCAATCTAAGCATCAACGCCCACAAACCTTTTGTGTTCTACTCGAGATCTCATCTACACATAGACCTAGATCATGATGCCACTGTTGGGGAATGTTGCATGGGAAACAAAAAAATTCCTGCGCACATGCAGATCTATCCATGGTGATGAGCATCTACGAGTGGGAGAGTGGATCTACGTACCCTTGTAGATCGCTAAGCGGGAAGCGTTAAGAATCACAGTTGGTATAGTCGAATGTCTTCGCGATCCAAATCGCCGTGCGTCCCGCGATCCAATCACGATCTGTCCCGCGATCCAATCACGACCCGTCCCGCGAACTTGATCACGATCCGTCCCACGAACTTGATCACGATCCTTCCGATCTAGCGCGGAACGGACGGCACCTCCGCGTTCAGCACACGTACAGATTGATGACGATCTTCGCCGTATTGATCCAGCAAGAAGGAGCGGAGAGGAAGAAGAGTTCTCCAGCAGCGTGACGGCGCTCCGGTGATGGTGTTGGAGCTATACCGGCAGGGCTTCGCCTAAGCACTGCAGAAATCCGATCTGGAGGAGAAACTATGGACTAGAGGGTAGGGTTGCGCGTGGCTGAAAATCTTGTGCAAAACCCTAAAACCCTCTAGTATATATAGGAGGATAGGAGGAGAGGAGGCATCCTTGGCTTCCAAGCCAAGGAGGTTTGGCTGAACCAGGAGGGAGGAATCATCCTCCTCCACTCCTAGTAGGATTAGGACTCCTTCCAAAGTTAGCCTTTTTTACCTTTTTCCACCTTTTTCCTTTTGGGCTTTTATTCCCAACTACATGGGCCTTGTGTGGGACTTCCACCAGCCCACTAGGGGATGGTATTCATCCTCCCACAGCCCATGTAGTATCTTGGGTCGAAATACCCCTCCCGATGGTCTCCTAGTACACTACCGGCACTCCCGGTACACTACCGATGAGCCCGAAACTTTTCCGGCGACCAAAATAGGACTTCCTATATATCAATCTTTACCTCCGAACCATTCTGGAGCTCCTCGTGACGTCCGGGATCTCATCCGGGACTCTGAACAACCTTCGGTCACCACCATACATAACTCTATACTACCGAAACGTCACCAAACCTTAAGTGTGCAGACCCTGCGGGTTCGAGAACTATGTAGACATGACTGAGACACTTCTATGGTCAATAACCAATAGCGGGACCTGGATGCCCATATTGGTTCCTACATATCCTACGAAGATCTTTATCGGTCGAACCTCTATGTCAAGGATTCAGTTAATCCCGTATGATGTTCCCTTCGGTATGTTACTTGCCCAAGATTCGATCGTCGGTATCTCCATACCTAGTTCAAACTCGTTATCGGAAAGTCTCTTTACTCATTACGTATTACAAGATCCCGCAATGAACACTTAGTCACATTGCTTGCAAGGCTTATTGTGATGTTGTATTACCGAGTGGGCCCTGAGATACCTCTCCGTTCACACTGAGTAACAAATCCCAGTCTTGATCTATGCCAACTCAACAGACACCCTCGGAGATACCTATAGAGCACCTTTATAGACACCCAGTTACGTTGCAACATTTGATACACACAAGGCACTCCTCCGATGTTCGTGAGTTGCATGATCTCATGGTCATAGGAACACATACTTGACATGCAGAAAACAGTAGCAATAAACTGACACGATCATATGCTACGTTTGTAGTTTGCGTCTTGTCCATCACATCATTCTCCTAATGATGTGATCCCGTTACCAAATGACATCTCATGTCCATGACTAGGAAACCATAGCCATCTTTGAATAACGAGCTAGTTTAGTAGAGGCTTACTAGGGACATCTCCTAAATTCTATGCCACCATGCATATCACAGGTGATGCCTCTGATATCAACTCTTGGGTCTTGGATTTGATGACTAGATCAACTTACTACACTGCTCCAGCCTCTGAACTTCTTCGATCAGTCCCAATTCCAATTCCCTCTGAAGGTGCATGATGCCTATTTGATGAACCTACTCTGCCAACCACGTGATGCAAGTACTGATGAAGCCATTGGCTCCTGGAAAACCTCAAATGACTACCTTCTTTGTGAAGGATTTGCTCTATGTGCCCAGGACAGTCTATTGCATTCTGACCAAAACCTTCAGTCCTCAAAAGGGTCACAACTCTAAAGAAGAAGAAGTAGAGGGAATCATGAAGAACATGCTCTTCATCATCATTCATGGGAATCCCATTAACTACCATGATTTCTTCCTGAGGACTTTGGCCAATGCAACATCAGCCCCATTTGAATTGAAGCCTTATGCTCCCTGGATCATGAAATTCATCAGATCAAGGTCTTCATTTCCCTTCAAGGCTGACTTTCAAAATCACTTCGGCTTTCTGCCTCCTAATAAAGTCCTCAAGCACACACTCACTTCAATTGAGGGAAAAGGCAAGGCAGTCATTCATGAAGGTAATCGTCCATTGGATGGCCAGTTTTGCAAAGCTGCATCTTATACCACCAATGATGACACTGCAACCCAAGACTCTGCTGCAAAAGCCTCAGTGCAAAGCCTCAAGAGTCTGCCCCTCGTGTGATGACTGATCGTGAGCTTCTTATAAGTCTTCATCAGAAAGTTGATCGCAATCACAAGTGGGTCAAGCGTCAGTTTGGTTCACTTCTTTGAGACATGACTGTCACACACAACACTGTGAGGAAGAACTAATACTACCTCCATGAAGTCTTCAACCGCGCTTGGGCCATTCTATCTCATCTCAAGACTCTTGAAGAACTGAACGAGATGAACCTTGAGAAGAACCTTGACTAGGCTCGTCCCCCTCAGAAGAAATTCAAGAAAGTTCAACTTCCTCAGCTGGTGACAAGCTCATATTCTTCATAATGCGAGGCAGATAAATCTGAGGATATTGATGACACTATGGCAGGCCCTGCATCGACAAACGACCCCGACAATGCTGGCGCTCCTCCATCAACTTCAAGATGAAATTCTTCAAGGGACGTAGTCCTCAGTTTTCATCCCTTTTGGTCTTCAGTGACAAAGTGGGAGAAAATTTGAATTAGTCTTCAAGCGGGTCTCTATATATGGGCTGTTTTTTGTTTAAGTTACAACTCTCGCTCTTCTGAAGCTTTTGTTGGTTGAGGTGTAAATTTAAGTCTGGTGGTGGTCTAACTCTTTTGAACTGCTTTCTGCATGCCTTATTTCCTCAAGTACCTTAATGCATGCATGCTGAATTTCGTCACACACCATTTTCATCATGCATTTCAAATTCTTCATATCATATGTTAAATGCGTGTATAAATTACAAGATATAGGGGGAGTTCTCCATGTTTTTAACCTGCCATGTGCATTTGTAGTCCAAAGCAAATTCCTCAAATATGCACATCTTTAGGGGGAGTTCTTCTATATCTTGCAATCAAATTCCTCAAACTCAATACTTACACTTCATATGTTTATCCCCGTTGAAAACTTAACCTATTTGTCATCAATCACCAAAAAGGAGGAGATTGTAAGGGCATCTAGTGCCCCTTAGTGATTTTGGTGTATTGAAGACTTATAGGTTAAGAGACTGATGCGTTCGTAAGTGTACACATGCTTTATAAGTCGCTGAGGAGTTTGATATATTAGAGCATTATCGACCCCTAAAAATGTATGTCTTCAACTGAAGACTTTGGTGAAGACTTTGGTATTCCTTGAAGACTTTGAAAATGAAGAAGTTGGTGTGACCCTTAAGATATGAACGAGGACTATGAAGCATGAAGACTTTTGTTTTCGTAGTTTCATTTCCTTTCTTTGAGTCATACGAAACACCCTACTGTTAAAGGGGGCCGAGGTAATACTAAGGAAAATTTCCAACTGATGCTCAACTCAAAAGCCTCAACCTATCCAATCCTTCAAGTGAAGCCTTTGGAATTCTCTTATGGTTCAGTCAAGTTCTTAAGTGACAGAGACAAAGATCTTCTAGTCTCTGAGGAAATTGATCATACTGAGGAGTTAGGATTTCGCCAATGCGAATTGCCTACAAGTGAGGAACATGATAAGCCTAAGGACTTTCATAGTTCAAAATGTCGACCGTTGTTGTGCTTAACGCTAGCTGTCCCCAATCATCTTATCCACATAACGGTCATACCATTCGGGGCATTTATGTCTTATCATGTTAGGTTGCACCCTGCTTATAACTAGCCACACCCACAACCACTAGTTGGTTGGCTCCTCCGAGAGAGAACTGACACTTGTCATTTGAGAGCAACCCATCCTCCGAGGACTTTGAGAGAAAATCATCAGTGAGGAAAAACCCAAATCCAAACCATCAAACCCAAAGTGATTGAGCATCACTGAAGAGATTGTTCCTATGTGGAACCGACACTTGTTACCTTTGAAGACTGTGTATCTTCCAGACGGTTAGGTGTCATGGTCTAGTGCATCCTCACTCAATTGGGGATCACGAAGTGACCTTGGTCTAGAGCAACCAGTAGTCAATTGTGGATCGTTGGGTGACCAGTTTGTGAGGGTTTTGGCTTACCACGAGTGGTGGGCGAGGACTTTGTGACCTTAGCTCAAGGATAATATGGTAAGGATTATGTGTCCTCTGGTTTAAATACTAGGCCGCTCCAAACCAAACGTACGACTGTCACATCAGTTGCAACTAGGCCATCAAACAATTGTCTTCATCGAGCTACCTGGTTCTATTTCCTCAACTCTTTTATTTCCTCGTATAATTGTTGACGAAATTGATCTTTACTGTTTGAAGAATTTGACTGAAGACTTTCACAATTTCCTCACCTCAAATTCTTCAAGTTACCTTGTTCCTCACCTGCTTATCCTGTTTCACGCTACCTATAATCTGTGCATGCTTTATTTCATTATGATGACTATTCTACTGCTATGTTTCTCATTCACTTGAGTACTTATTCCGCTGCTACTTATTCATTACATTTAAAATTCCTCAGTGATGAATTTGTAAAAATCGCCTATTCACCCCCCTCTAGTCGATATAACGCACTTTAAGGTATTGCCGTTCCTAGTTCAATATCGCTACCGGCAAGTCTCCTTACTCGTTTCGTAATACAAGATCCTGTGGCTAACTGTTTAGTCACTTTTTTTACAAGGCTTATTGTGATGTTGTATTACCGAGTGGGCCCTGAGATACCTCTCCGTCACATGGAGTAACAAATCATAGTCTTGATCCATGCCCACTCAACAGACACACTCGGAGACACTTGTAGAGCCCCTTTATAGTCACCCATTTACGTTGTGATGTTTGATACACACAAGGTACTCCTCTGGTGTGAGTGAGTTTCATGATCTCATGGTCATACAAACAGATACTTGACATGCAGAAAACAATAGCAATAAACTGACACGATCATATGCTACGTTCATTGTTAGGGTCTTGTCCATCACATCATTCCCCTAATGATGTGATCCCGTTATCAAATGACAACTTATGTCTATGGCTATGAAACCTTAACCATCTTTGATCAACGAGCTAGTTTAATAGAGGCTTACTAGGGACACTTTGTTGTCTATGTATCCACACATGTATCTGAGTTTCCAATCAATACAATTATAGCATGCATAATAAATTATTATCATGAACAAGGAAATATGATGATAACTAATTTATTATTGCCTCTAGGGCATATTTCCAACAGTCTCCCACTTGCACTAGAGTCAATAATCTAGTTCACATCACCATGATGGTTGCTTGTGGATATGCTTGAGTATTCAAGTTTTCATATCAAAACTAGACTATTGCTTTGAACCAGCTAAAAGTCCATATGTCCATGCTACAAACAAAAGAATATATGATGAACATGTTAGGCAACATTCCACATCAAAAATTCTGTTTTCATCATTTACCTATTCAAGGACGAGTAGGTATTAAGTCTAACCCACTTCCTATGCATAGGGATTTTGTGAAAAAACAATTTATGGGAGCAAGAATCAATTTGCATAGGAAGGCAAAACAAGCATGACTTCAAGATTTTCAACATATAGGGAAGAAACTTGATATTGTTGTAATTCATACAAGCATAAGTTCCTCCCTCATAATAGTTTTCAGTAGCATCATGAAGGAATTCAACAATATAACTATCATATGCAGCATTCTTTTCATGATTCACAAGCATATAATTTTTATTACTACCCACATACGCAAACTTCTTCTCATTCATAATAGCGGGAGCATCAAATGAGACGCGAATAATATAAATTGTTTCCACATTAAAAGAGTGATGTTCAGTAAAAGAATATTCAAAATTATGAAAATAATCGTCACTACTTTTTATAACATAAGTATCATCACAATAATCATCATAAGTAGCTACTTTGTTCTCAACATGGTCAAGTGAAACCTGTTCCGAAATAGTGGAATCGTTACTAAATAAAGTCATGACCTCTCAAAATCCACTTTTATCATTATTATAAAATTCAACACTCTCCAAAATAGTGGGATAATAATTATCTAAAGTTTACACTCTTCCAAACCCACTTTCATAAATATCGCAATTGTCATAAATAGGAGGCATGCAATCATCATAACAAATTTGATCATTCAAAGTAGGGGAACTAAAAAGATCATATTCATTAAGCATAGAATCCCCAAGCTTGGGACAAACATTAATTGCAGCAAATAAATTCTCAAACATCTCATTCTCATCAAACATAGCACCCCCAACCTTGTAGCAATGTCGTCCATGACAATGGATACTTCAAACCAACTCTTTTTATGTGTCAATTATTCACTCCCCAAAAATAGAGAAATCTCATTCTAAAGTTCAAGGGTGATCAAGTCATTACAATATTTGGCCATGATTTTATCATTAAAAAGTTTGCTTTGGAAATTAAGAAGACGAACTTTATTGCAAAGTTCACAAGTAATAGGACAAAGAGAGCATAATTTTGTAGAAAGTTCATCTATCACTTTGAGCAAAAAAATTGGTTCTATCATGTTTATGCTTCTTACAAAATCTATCCTCCATATAAGGCACGTCTTCACAAACTTTATGCACTCCACAAAAATTGACATGCTTATAAGAAACATTTTTCTCATGACTAGTGCAATCATCATTAGTATTTTGGATATTCATAGAATTCACACTAACAATATTTCTATCATGCTCATCATTCAAGGAATGCTCATCAAGTATTTTCATAAATTCTTCCTCTACCAATTGAGCACAATTTTGTGAACCATCATTTTGACGAAAGACGTAAAAAAGATGAAACAATTGATGCAACCTAAACTCGATTTTTTTGTGGTTTTATTTAATAGAACCAAAATAGTGAAAAACAAGAAACTAAAAGATTTTATTGCAAGATCTAAAGATATACCTTCAAGCACTCACCTCCCCGGCAACGGCGCCAGAAAAGAGCTTGATGTCTACTACTCAACTTTATTCTTGTAGACTCATGTTGGGCCTCCAAGCGCAAAATTTTGTAGGACAGTAGCAATTTTCCCTCAAGTGGATGAACTAAGGTTTATCAATCCGTGGGAGGTGTAGGATGAAGATGGTCTCTTTCAAACAACCCTGCAATCAAATACAAGAAATATCTTGTGTCCCCAACACACCCAATATAATGGCAAGCTGTATATGTGCACTATTTTAGTGGAGACATGGTGATATAAGTGTAGTAATCATAGTAGATATTTATATTTGTAATTTGAAAATATAAAAACAGCAAGGTAGCAAGTGATAAAAGTGAGCACAAATTGTATTGCAATGCTGGAAAACAAGGCCTACGATCCATACTTTCGCTAGTGCAATCTCTAAACAATGCTAATATAATTGGATCACGTAATCATCCCTCAACATGCAACAAAGAATCACTCCAAAGTTCTTATCTAGCGAAAAATATAAGAAGAAATTTTATGTAGGGTACGAAACCACCTTAAAGTTATTCTTTCTGGTCGATCTATTCAAGAGTTTGTACTAGAATAACACCATATGATACGTATCAACCAACTCTCATGACACCTAGATACTCCAATGTCACCACAAGTATCCATGAGTTAATTATACGATATGATCAAACAATTTCAGATTCATAATACTCAATCCACACAAAGAACCTCAAAGATTGCCCCAAGATTTCTATCGGAGAAAGTAGGACAAGAACGTGTATCAACCCCTATGCATAGATTAACCCAATGCCATCGCGGGAATCCACAAGTTGAGAACCAAAACATATATCAAGTGAATCAATAGAACACCCCATTGTCACCACGGGTATCCGCATGCAAGACATATATCAAGTGTTCTGAAATACATAGAAGTATTCAATCCGGTAACGAAATCTCAAAGGGAAAACTCAATTCGTCACAACTAGATAGAGAGGGATGTTGGAAATATGCCCTAGAGGCAATAATAAAATGGTTATATTATATTTCTTGTTCATGATAATTATCTATTGTTCATGCTATAATTATATTAACCGAAAACCGTAATACATGTGTGAATACATAGACCACACCATGTCCTAGTGAGCCTTTAGTTGACTAGCTCGTTGATGAATAGATGGTCATGGTTTCCTGACCATGGACATTGGATGTCGATGATAATGGGATCACATCATTAGGAGAATGATGTAATAGACAAGACCCAATCCTAAGCATAGCACAAGATCGTGTAGTTCGTCTGCTAGAGCTTTTCTAATGTCAAGTATCATTTCCTTAGACCATGAGATTGTGCAACTCCCGGATACCATAGGAATGCTTTGGGTGTATCAAACGTCACAACGTAACTAGGTGACTATAAAGGTGCACTACAGGTGTCTCCAAAAGTGTCTGTTGGGTTGGCACGAATTGAGACAGGGATTTGTCACTCCGTGTGACAGAGAGGTGTCTCTGGGCCCACTCGGTAATACATCATCATAATGATCTCAATGTGACTAAGTAGTTAGTAATGGGATCATGTGTTACGAAACGAGTAAAGAGACTTGCCGGTAACGAGATTGAACAAGGTATAGGGATACCGACGATCGAATCTCGGGCAAGTAACATACCAATGGATAAAGGGAATTGTATATGGGATTAAGTGAATCCCCGACATCGTGGTTCATCCGATGAGATCATCATGGAACATTTGGGAGCCAATATGGGTATCCAGATCCCGCTATTGGTTATTGGCCGGAGAGGTGTGTCGGTCATGTCTGCATAGTTCCCGAACCCGTAGGGTCTACACACTTAAGGTTCGGTGACGCTAGAATTGTAATGGGAATTGTATGTGGTTACCGAAAGTTGTTCAGAGGCCCAGATGAGATCCCGAACATCATGAGGAGTTTCGGAATGGTCCATAGGTAAAGATTTATATAATGGAAGTCCTATTTTGGCCACCAGAAAATGTTCAAGATTTTTCGGTATTATACCGGGAGGTTCTAGAAGGTTCCGGAATGGGGCCCACGTTCATGGGAGGACCCACACGAACGTGGGTAGTGGGGGAAAGGCCCCACACCCTTGGTTAAGGCGCACCAAGATCTCCCCTTAGAAGGAATAAGATCATATCCCGAAGGGATAATGTTAGTTTTGTTTTGTTCATATATTGCTAGATGTTGTGTTGTTTGGTTCATATACTTCATTTAGAAGAAAAAAATTGGATGAATACCCAGCCTTCATTTCCTAGCGCCGACATTGATCTAGAGAAAGAATCGAGTTTGAGATGCAACCTATGGGGCGTGGTTCTCGACAAGATTGGAGGAAAGCATATCAACGAGAGGCGTGTGTGTGTGTGCCAGCGGGTGACAAGGTCGGGCGAGCTATATCAGCGATACATGTGGCGATTGATCAAGCGGATTGATTTGGGCGAGCATACGGCATGTCTTTTAGGTGAATTCCCAGCGAGGTCGGATGGAGTAGCCGAGGTGTTTTGGTATTCTAGATCGATCGACTACATCTCGGTAAGATTCATCGGTGATCATAAAACCATGGACACAAGGCGGCCCAGTCCGAGGCACGTACGGGGTGGCAACGCTACACTAGCCCAGGCGGCTAGGAGAGCCCATGGTGCGGCAAGGCACAGGGAAGCTGCAGGCGGGATATGCTGTTCACGGGAGCATCATGGAGTTCTGACATGTTGAAGTTGCAAGGCATCATGGAGATTTGTTTTGGACAAAAAAGAAGTGGCACAAGGATCAAGGGTCTGGCCATGATATGCTATCAAGAAAGAAAAAATCCTAAAGCTACATACATGTGATGAATCAGCACGTTCACACGGGAAGGCTATGGGGGAGTTTAATTTGGTTTTTCTTTACTAGTAAAAGTGTCCGTGCGTTATATATATATATATATATATATATATATATATATATATATATAGGACATCACTATTCTAATCCCAGGATTAGAATAGTTATTTGAATCACAGCAGCCCTATAAGGGCCCGACAGGACATTCCTGGACTTCTCGAACTACCGGCCCACCGACATGATCCACCTGCTCCAATCCTGATCGATGCCGCCCCAGCCCCCCTCCCTTGAAGCTGCTCGCCCCAACCCCCCTCCTTGCCGCTCCTCCCCTCGATTCTCCGACGGCCTTCGCCGCGATTCATCGCCGATCTCTCTCAGATCCAGCGCTTCCCCTCCTTCTCCAGCTCCCGGCCAGCGGGATCCATCGCCTCCCCACTGTCTCCACCTCCCATCCGACCGCCGGCGCGGCCGAGCGAGCAATGGCGGACGCTGGCGCGAGGGAGCCTGCGTTTCCTGTAGGCGGCGAAGCAGCCGGAATATCTGCAACAAGCCGCCATGGACTTTCGGAGGCCTCCTCTTTCCAACCTCACCTCCTCCCGACGGCTTAGCAGAGCTAATGACAGCCAAGACTCAAGGTATGGCGAACGGTGCGGCCAAGGGAGCATCTCAGCAGCGGAGGGTGCATCGTCGGCGCCTTCAAATCTAGCAACGAACGCGGCACCACAGGTACCTGAACTTCCTCCCTCTTATGTACCAGGACTTCCTCCTTCTTGGCTCCTCCTTCAATCTTGCCTCACCTGAACTTCTGGCTTCATGCAAATGAACTTCGTGCCCTTTGCAAGACATGGAATTCCATGGGATATCTCTCCCAACTCTTCGACGAATTGCTCTCAAAGTGGCCTATCTACTGCTGGAAAAAGGCTAGCCGAACTTCTATCCAAGGTACGGTTGAACTTCCTGCTGTCTGCTATTTTCTTTCATCCATGTGAACTTCTGGTAGTGTGTGAGCCTCGGTCCATGCTGCAAAAGTTAAAAAATCTGCATGTATTCATATGTAAAATACCATGTGAAGTTCAACAAGTCAGTGGGCTAGAGTTCAGGTTGGTATGTATTTGGTTGTTTGCAAAAAAGGAAAGTAAAATGAACATGTGATCAATTGAAGTTCAAGGTTGGAATGTAGTACGAAGTTCAACCATTCAAAGCCATGAAGGTCAGCTTTTTGACTGTACACAGTAGTTCCCCTTTGCAAACCATGCAAACACATGAAGGTCAGGTTGGTATGCAGTAGTAAGTTCAACCATGCAAACACAGGAAGGTCAGGTTTAACTGTAGATTGTATTTCCCCTTTGCAAACCAGAAGTTCAGTCTGTGGAGAGTGCTCAGTTCAGGTACAGAAAAAATAGTGTAGAATTCAGAATGTGAAGTTCATTCTGTGAAGAGTACTCAGTTCAGGTACACAAGTATAGGCAAATGCTCAACTCAGTTCAGAAAAACTATACCTGTCCTAGGAAAATATGTACATGAACAACAGTTTTATGAGAAGTTCAGGCTGTGAATAATGCTCAGTCCAGCAACACTAGTATATGCAGATGTGACTTGTGTGCTAACACATTCTTTTTTTATGCCAGCAGGATGAGAGATGCAATAAGAAGGTTAGAACTTCCCATCAGCAAGTACACAACCCTAACCCTGTACGTGTTGTGCCGCCCCCTCAATGGGTCACACCTCAAACACACCAACATCATTCCCAATCTGCTCCACACCAGAATTGGGTGACACCGGAAACACTTGCAGACTTCCAAGATGCTGGATCATAGCCCGATCCGCACCATTTTGCGCCTCCACCTAATTGGGTTACACCGGAAATCCCTCGGGATTCTTTGTATCCACCAGCAGACTTCCAAGCACACCGATAGAGGAGGGTGTTAGCTCAGGTCCTGCATATAACTCTGGAGGTTATCCTGGTGTGGCTCGTCAATGTAAAAGGGAAGCAAGTAAACCGGATGCCAGGACAAATCCAACAGGAACACACACACACGGAGGATAGTGCTCTGCACACTACCGCCGTTGGATGTTGTTGCTGCTACTACAACTCAGGACCGTACGGGACATGAGGTAGATGGATTACTCACAGAACAAAAGAGCAAACTAAAACCAGGATCGACATGCCTACACAACCACCACAAGAAAAAAGGACGCAAACAAGAGAGAGGCCAACTTCAGCCCTCCTTCCTCCTTGTGACCCACTCCTGCACCCTGCTATGATAACTCTGTCGTGCCCATCCCAGAGGGCCAGCAGCAGACTCCGGTGGAGTTGCGATCATACACGCACGTAAGTGAACAAAATTGAAGTATTTACATATGCATCTTGTATGATCTGCAATTTTTCTACTCCCTCCAGGATAACAAATTTATAAACTGCATTTTAACGTACCGTTTGGATTTGTTTTCTTTTTCTGCAGATGCCGGATCTCCCAGATTATCTAATACTAAGACTAAATATGCCATTCAAGAATGTAGAGAAAGCCGGGGAATTTTACAGTAGATACGCCAGACATGCTGGTTTTGGCATCAGGAAGACGGGAGGGAATGACAATCACAAGTATTTTTTGCGCGTTCCAAGGGAAACAGAGAATTTCTGTTTCGGAAGCTGAAAGGAAGACAAACAAAACATCACAGAGTACAGGTTGCAATGCAAGAATGAGGGTGAAGGTGCAAGAGGATAACACATGTGTGGTAGTGGACATTGAGTACAATCATAATCACCACCTCATCCAAACTGCTGACATGTTGGTATTCTTGCACTCACACAGGAATTATGAACCCACTATTTTGGAGTACGTAAAGCTATTGCAGTACCATGATGTCAAACATACAACAATTATGTCCATGCTATCCTAAAATGAAGATGGAAGCTACTTCCTAAGCATGACCGGACGAGACCTACTAAACAAGTAAGTATTGAAAAATGCACATACTGCAATGTACATAGCATCCTCAGTCACCACCCTTGCTATTAGCAAAAATAACGAATGCATGTTTGCATAGAATTTGCAGGAAAGCTATGAATGCGAGGAAAGATGATTTGGATGATGTATTGAAACTTGTATCTTTCTTTAAAGACATGAAGGCAATCAATGACAAATTTTTCTATGACATACAAGTGGACAATGACAATGTAATGAAAAACATTTTTTGGTCCAATGCAAGCTGTCGGGGAGCATATCAAGATTTTGGCGATTGCGTAACAATCGACACAACTTATAAGACTAACAGATTTCATATGTCTCTAGTGTGTTTGTTGGAACAAACCACCATTTGCAGTCAACGATATTTGCTGTTGCCCTGATCAGAGACAAAGATGCAAAGTCATTCAAGTGGTTGTTTGATACATTTGTACGGTGCATGAACAACAAACACCCAACTTGCATTCTAACAGGTAAGTACAAAAAACTATACAAGTTTCATCATCTTTTCAGCTCCACGTGTATATCGGGTATACTGGTTTTAACTGGAAAATATTATAAACCAAGCAGTTCAAACATTGGTAGCACAGAAGTCCAACAAACAATACAGGAAGCAAAATATGGTTATGTATGTGAAGTTCAAATACATGAATCATAGAAGTTGAAGAACACTAATGTAAGAAAAACAATATGTATCAGGTTCACAAAAATATGGTTATGTTTGTGAAGTTCAATCACTGGTACCATAGAAGTTCAACAACACTGCTATAAGAAAAAATTGGGGGACATTATTAGATAGTCCTGCTGCTGCATGTGAAGTTCAACTACTTGTATCACATAGGTTCACCATCAGTGCAAGAAGCAAGTTTCATTTGTTCTAATTCATGTAGACCAGTGCCCGTCAATGGCGAAAGTTATACCACAATCATTCCCAAATACAATCCACAAGCTATGTTGTTGGCACATCATGAAGAAGTTCAAGGAATACCTCGCGTTGTTGTACAAAAAGTATCCAACATTCAAAGAGGAGTTCACAACAATCTTAAATTGGCCGCTAATGCCAATAGAGTTTGAAGCTGCCTGGGCTACACTCGTGCAAAAGTACAACCTACAGAACGACCAGATGATGGTGCAACTGTGGAGTGATAGGACAATGTGGATATGTGCATATTACAAGAAAATTTTCTGTGCTAGAATGACTTCTACACAACGAAGCGAGAGCATGAATCACGTCCTCAAGAGAGGGTTTGTCAAGGGGACACAAAACCTACACAAGTTTGCTAGAAGGGTAAATGCTTGCGTACAAACTCGGCTGCAGAAGGAGAATGAGCAAACAATGGCCAGCATGGTATTGTGACTTCCTTGAACATGTGCACTTGGTATTTAAATGAAACACATGACTCTGCTCGACTAATATCTTATTTTTTGACATGTGCAGAGCAATCCTGTCACAAAAACAAATTACGGCTACGAGGAAGACATGGCTATCAATTACATGAGAGCCGTGTACAACAAGATCAGGGATAGGATAAGAAAGAGCATGCTATTTCGCGCAAAAAAGACATCAAAGGCCACTAAGTACCTTGTGTACTACCACAACAAGGGTGGCCATGATGATGAAGAAAGGTTTGCCTGGTCAAAGGATGAATTCCAAGTTGTAGCTGACCAAAAGAAAGAAATATATGAGTGCGGATGCAAGCTTTAGAACACATAGGTGAGCGGAAAAACAAACTCATTAAATATCTAAACTAGTAGTATAATATCAATATATGAAACTCATTATTGGATCACAAACAATGTATTCTGCATTCATCACAAAATTCAGGTATGTTCTGCCTTCACATAATGAACATGCTGGACTACCTGAGGGTTGTCAAATTTCCAGACAAGTATATCGTGAAACTATACACAAAGACTGCAAAATCACAACCAACATTTGATACAAGGGACTACAACACAATTGCATCAGATGGTAGCTCAAAACTCTCAAAGCAAGACATCATGTTGCAGCTAAATTTGACGGTTAATGATAACCCACAAGTATAGGGGATCAATTGTAGCCTTTCTCGATAAGTAAGAGTGTCGAACCCAATGAGGAGCTAAAGGTAGAACAAATATTCTCTCAAGTTCTATCGACCACCGATACAACTCTACGCACGCTTAACGTTCGCTTTACCTAGAACAAGTATGAAACTAGAAGTACTTTGTAGGTGTGATAGGATAGGTTAGAAAGAAAATAAAGAGCACATAAATAAAAACTAGGGGCTGCTTAGATAAAGAAACAACTAAGTTAGTTTAACAAGTGTGGAGAAGTGGTGGTAGGAGTTGCGGAATTGTCCCTAGGCAATCGATAAGTAGACCGGTAATCATTATTACAATTTTATATGAGGTAGAGGCATAAGCTAACATACTTTCTCTACTTGGACCATATGCACTTATGATTGGAAATCTAGCAAGCATCCACAACTACTAAAGATCATTAAGGTAAAACCTAAACATAGCATTATAAGGTATCAAGTCCTCTTTACTCCCATATGCAACAACCCACCTACTCGGGTTTATGCTTCTGCCACTCAAGCAACCCACCATAGGCGAATCATGAAAACATTGCAAAACCCTACAGCGAGGATCCCTCACGCTTGCGCGACACAGAGAGCACCATAGGACAGCACCAATAATAAAACATGCAACTCAAACCAATCATGATCGTCAATCAACCCATAGGACAACAAAAATCTACTCAGACATCATAGGATGGCAACACATCATTGGATAATAATATGAAGCATAAAGAACCATGTTCAAGTAGAGGGTACAGCGGGTTGCGGGAGAGTGTACCATTGTAGATAGATGGGGGAAGGTGATGGAGGTGTTGGTGAAGATGACGGAGTTGTTGGAGTAGATCGCTGTCACGATGATGGCCCCGGCGGCGTTCCGATGCCATCGGGAGAGAGGGGGAGAGATCCCCCTACTTCTTATTCTTCCTTGACCTTACCCTAGATGGGAGAAGGGTTTACCCTCTGGTCCATGGCCTCCATGGCGGTGAAGGGGCGAGAGCCCCTCCGAGATTGGATCTCTCTCTCTGCTTTTGCGCTCCCAGATTCTAGCATTTCACCGTTTCTTAAATATCCGGAGATCCGTAACTCCGATTGGGCTGAAATTTTGAGGTGATCTTTATCCAAAAATTAGCTTTCTTGCGGCCAAAGTAAAACTCCAACCAACCTAAGGGGTGGCCACAAGCCCTCAAGGCGCGCCCTAGCCCCCAGGTCACACCCCTGTGGCTTGTGGGCCCCTCGGCACCGCCTTCTGTTGATTCCACTTCCCAAAATTCACATATATTCCAAAAAAATCTCCGTAAGTTTTTATCCCATTTGGACTTTGTTTGATATGGATTTTCTGCGAAACAAAAAACATGCAATAAACAAGAACTGGCACTGGGCACTGGATCAATATGTTAGTCCCAAAAATAATATAAAAAGTTGCCAAAAGTATATGAAAGTTGTAGAATAATGGCATGAAACAATCAAAAATTATAGATACGACGGAGACGTATTAGCATCCCCAAGCTTAATTCCTGCTCATACTCGAGTAGGTAAATGATAAAAAAAAGATAATTTTTGATGTGGAATTCTACGTAGCATAATCTTGATCATATAATATAATCATGGCATGAATATTAAGACACAAGTGATTCAAAGCAATAGTCTATATTGACATAAAAGTAGTAATACTTCGAGCACACCAACAAGGCAATTGCGTCCTTTGAAAATAACATGGCCTTAGAAAGTTATCCCTACAAAATCATATGGTCTAGCTATGCTCCATCTTCCCCACACAAAGTATCTAAATCATGCACAACCCCGATGACAAGTCAAGCAATTGTTTCACACTTTTTTATGTTCTCAAACCTTTTCAACTCTCATGCAATACACGAGCGTGAGCCATGGATATAGCATTATAGGTGATATAGAATATGGTGGAGGTGATGAGGAAAAAGGATAAGATAGTCTCACATCAACTAGGCGTATCAACGGGCTATGGAGATGCCCATCAATAGATATCAATGTGAGTGAGTATGGATTGGCATGCAACGAATGCACTTAGAGCTATAAGTATATGAAAGCTCAAAAAGAAAACTAAGTGGCCGTGCAAAAAGTTCCACTAGTTATATGAAAGTGACAAAATAGGAGACTCTCTATCATGAAGATCATGGTGCTACTTTGAAGCACAAGTGTGGAAAAAGATAGTAGCAATTGTCGCTTCTCTCTTTCTCTCTTTTTTTCTTTTTTTATTTTGGTGGGCATCTTTGGCCTGTTTTTTATTTATTTGGGCTTCGCTGGCCTCTTTTATTTTTTGTAAAGTCCGGAGACTCATCCTAACTTGTGAGGGATTCATAGCTTCCATCATCCTTTTCACACACGGGACAATGCTCTAATAATGAAAATAATCACACTTTTATTTACTTACAAGTCGATACCTAGAACAAGAATATGAATCTTTATGAATGCTTCCAGTAGGATACCGGGATGTGCAATGATCTAGCCTAGCAAATGACATCAAAAAATAAACAAGCCATGAAAACATCATGCAAGCTGTCTTACAATCATGCAAAGCAATACGAAAATGATGGTGCATGTCATACTAAACGGAACGGTGGAAGTTGCATGGCAATATATCTCGGAATGGCTATGGAAATGTCATAATAGGTAGGTATGGTGGTTGTTTTGAGGAAAATATATGGTGGCTGTTTTGAGGAAGGTGGGTTTGATGCAACGGCGAAAGTTGCGTGGTACTATAGAGGCTAGCAAGGGTGGAAGGATGAGAGTGTGTATAATCCATGGACTCAACATTAGTCATAAAGAACTCACATACTTATTGCAAAAGTTTATTAGTTACCAAACAAAGCATTAGACACATGCTCCTAGGGTAGAGGTTTGTAGGAGTTAACCATCGCGTGCTCCCGACCCTCACACGAAGGTTGACAATCATTAAACAAATCATGCTCCGACTTCGTTACGTAACAGTTCACCATAGGTGCATGCTACAGGAATCACAAACTTCAACACATGTATTTTCCCAATTCACAACTACTCACTAGCATGACTCTCATATTACCATCCTCATATCTCAAAACTATATGTAAGGAATCAAACATATCATATTCAGTGATCTACAAGTTTTATGTAGGATTTTATGACTAACCATGTGAATGACCAACTCCTGTTAACTCCCTAAATAGGTATAAGTGAAGCATGAGAGTTTAATTCTTTCTATAAAATATATGCCCATGCTCTAACGAATATAAGTGAAGCAAAATAGCATTCTACAAATGGCGGTTTTCTATGTGTAGAGAAACAGGCAATCCAAACTTCAAATGATATAGGTGAAGCACATGAAGCATTCTATAAAGCCATACTCAAAAGATATAAGTGAGGTGAAAAGAGCCTTCTACAAATCAACCAAGGAATTTCTCATACCAGCATGGTGAATTATTAAATTAAAAATATAAAGCACACGACGCTCCAAGATTCACGCATATCATGTGATGAATAAAAATATAGCTCCAAGTAAAATTACCAATGGTTGTTAGAAGAAAGAGGGGATGCCTTCCGGGGCATACCCAAGCTTAGTTTCTTGGGAGTCCTTGAATATTACCTTGGGTTGCCTCGGTCATCCCCAAGATTAGTCTCTTTACACTCCTTATTCCTTCATCCATCGTCATCTCACCCAAAACTTGAAAACTTCAATCACACAAAACTTAACAAAACCCTCATGAGATACGTTAGTATAATAAAATAGATCACCACTTTAATTACTGTTGCAACCAATTCATATTTTGGTTTTGCATTTTATCTATTATAATATAACTTTTCCATGGCTTATACCACCGATACAATCGATAGTTTCATCAAAACGAGCAAAACAATGCATAAAAAACAGAATCTGTCAAAAACAGGACAGTCTGTAGTAATATGAACATTCACCATACTTACTTAACTCTAAAAATTCTGAAAAATTATAAAGCGGTAAATAATTTGTATAAAAGTATTGTGTAAAAATTTCAGAATTTTTTCATGATCCAGTAAAATATAGAAATTCAAACACTGGAGCAAAAGTTTCTGTTTTAACACAGCACATATCAAACAAGCAATTTAAACATCCTAAAGGTAATTCTTGGCACTTTATTTTTATAATACAATGGATTTATACAAGGGTATAATTATTTTTTGTTACAAAGTTTCTGTAATAAAGATTCACAGAGTTTCCATGGGCATGGACAAAGTTCAAGGAGCTCCCCCACTTCAATGGTGCTCGTCCTTCTTACTTTCACTTCTCTTTTGAAAAAGTTTTAGGTTACCCTCTTTTTTTGAACTATATAAAAGCACACAACAGAATAAAATGACTCTATAAAACTTCCAGGTTGTCTCCTTGGTAGCGCTTTCTTTAAAGCCATTAAGCTAGGCATAAAGTGCTCAAGTAATGGATCCACCAGGATCCCAAGGTATATCAAAGCCAATTTTAATTAACAATGATTTGTAATTTAGTATTGAGCGCGAAGTAACATATATCATGCAACAGCAAAGTTTAAGTCTCTTCCTACGCATCGGCATGTCATAAAAGAACAATTCATGCACACAAAGTAAAGGCCAATACATAGCATAAGCAGTTTCTTGCAATTTTATCAAATTGGAAACATGGAGAGGTGGAGATGTAGTTCCTCTCTCATAATAATTGCAAGTAGGAGCAGCAAACACATTCATATTATATCTATCAAAATCATCATGTGTAATAGTAAAATGCAACCCATTTATATAATCCTTAATAAGTGCAAACTTCTCCGATATAGTGTAGTTAGGAGAATTCAAAAGGATAATATGACTATCATGTGTGGGTGCAATAGCAAAAATTTCATGTTTAACATAAGGAAATATAGCAAGTTCATCTCCAGAAGCATCATTCATGTTGTCATCATGGCCACAAGCATAGCAAGCATCAAGTTCATCAAAAAGGGATATTTCAATTGAATCCAAGGGATCATAGCAATTATCATAGCATTCATCCTTCGATAAGAACGAAGGGAAATTAAATAATGTATGAGTTGAAGAGTTACTCTCGTTAGAAGGTGGGCATGGGTGGCTAATCCTCTCTTCCTCCTTTTGTTCTTCACTCTCCTCCTCAACTTTTTCATCTAATGAGCTCACAGATTCAGCAATTTCTTCTTCCATAGATTCCTGCAAAATATTAGTCTCCTCCAAGGTAGCAGACATTCTCTAAATAAATGCATCAATATCAGAATTATATTCATAATTCTCATAGCAATATTTAAGTAAAGAAAAAAATTCAGGTCTATAAACAGCATCATCATATTTTCACACTTCTCAAACAAACATTCAATTTCTTAAGCACCCTTAAAAGCAACGAATTCCTCTATTCGTTCCACATCATAGTAATCATAAATACCTTTAGCATAAGAAGCCAAGGTTTCATTATCACTAAATTTACATGAAAAAGGAAGGTGTTGAGCCTTCATCCTAGAGCAACAAGTATAATCATATCTCTGGCATAGATTCCAAGCATACCATTTCAACATATAAATCTGATCCCATAACAGTTTCCCTTTTTGAGTCAAGCAATAATCCCTAAAGTATTCACGTTGATCCAATGTGTCTCCCGTTATATAATTGAATGGGGTTTTCTCACGATTATTAAATTAGTGCATAATATCTTTCACATAACAAGCATCGAGGGTTTTAGGAGGTTCCCCATCTCCATGAGTAGCAAATACACCTATTTTTTGGTATTTCGTGTTCCATATCCATAGCTAAAGATAGATAACAACTTAGAACAGCAAATAAAATCTACTTAGTGATAAAGCAAACAAGGACACACGGGAATATTCACCCCACGCTATTGCTCCCGGCAACGGCGCCAGAAAAAGGTCTTGATAACCCACAAGTATTGGGGATCAATTGTAGCCTTTCTCGATAAGTAAGATTGTCGAACCCAACGAGGAGGTAAAGGTAGAACAAATATTCCCTGAATTTCTATTGACCACCGATACAACTCTACGCATGCTTAACGTTCGCTTTACCTAGAGCAAGTATGAAACTAGAAGTACTTTGTAGGTGTGATAGGATAGGTTAGAAAGAAAATAAAGAGCACGTAAATAAAAACTAGGGGCTGCTTAGATAAAGAAACAACTAAGTTAGTTTAATGAGTGTGGAGAAGTGGTGGTAGGAGTTGTGGAATTGTCCCTAGGCAATCGATAACTAGACCGGTAATCATTATTACAATTTTATATGAGGGAGAGGCATAAGCTAACATACTTTCTCTACTTGGATCATATGCACTTATGATTGGAACTCTAGCAAGCATCCGCAACTACTAAAGATCATTAAGGTAAAACCCAACCATAGCATTATAAGGTATGAAGTCCTCTTTACTCCCATATGCAACAGCCCACCTACTCGGGTTTATGCTTCTATCACTCAAGCAACCCACCGTAGGCGAATCATGAACACATTTCACCACCCTACAATGAGGATCCCTCACGCTTGCGCGACACGGAGAGCACCATAGGACAGCACCAATAATAAAACAGGCAACTCAAACCAATCATGATCGTCAATCAACCCATAGGACAACAAAAATCTATTCAGACATCATAGGATGGCAACACATCATTGGATAATAATATGAAGCATAAAGCACCATGTTCAAGTAGAGGGTATAGCGGGTTGCGGGAGAGTGGACCGATGTAGATAAATGGGGGAAGGTGATGGAGGTGTTGGTGAATATGACAGAGTTGTTGGAGTAGATCGTCGTCACGATGATGGCCCCGGCGGTGTTCCGGTGCCATCGGGAGAGAGGGGGAGAGAGCACCCTACTTCTTCTTCGTCCTTGACATCCCCCCTAGATGGGAGAAGGGTTTACCCTCTGGCCCATAGCCTCCATGGCGGCAGAGGGGCTCTCGCCCCTCCGAGATTGGATCTCTCTCTCTCTTTTTGCGCTCCTAGATTCTGGCCTTTCACCGTTTCTTAAATATCCGGAGATCCGTAACTCCGATCAGGCTGAAATTTTGAGGGGATATTTATCCAAAAATTAGATTTCTTGCGGCCAAAGGACAGCTCCAACTGACCTAAGGGGTGGCCACAATCCCTCAGGGCGCACCCTAGCCCCCAGGGCGCGCCCCTGTGGGTTGTGGGCCCCTCGGGCACCGCCTTCTGTTGATTCCACTTCCCAAAATTCACATATATTCCCAAAAAATCTCCGTAAGTTTTTATCCCGTTTGGATTTCGTTTGATATGGATTTTCTCTGAAACAAAAAACATGCAACAAACAGGAACTGACACTGGGCACTGGATCAATATGTTAGTCCCAAAAATAATATAAAAAGTTGCCAAAAGTATATGAAAGTTGTAGATTATTGGATGAAACAATCAAAAATTATAGATACGACGGAGACGTATCAGTTAACAAGAAACCAATGAGACGTATCAGTCAACAACAATATGATAGAGCCTTCTATGTTCTCAAGAGGCTCGTGGAAGAACTTGATGCAATACATTCAGCAAATCAAGCAGATGCCAACGATAGGATGGCTGAAGAGGATGCTGAAATTGAAGATGACCTTGATTATTAT
Organism: Hordeum marinum; assembly: GCA_022496015.1. NCBI lineage: Eukaryota > Viridiplantae > Streptophyta > Magnoliopsida > Poales > Poaceae > Hordeum > Hordeum marinum. The sequence goes on along the minus strand of CM039672.1, from coordinate 195,329,789 downwards.
GAACCTAAAAAGCTCCAGATCGCTGCTCAAGCCGACCGATGCAAGGATGATGTTGGCCAAATGATGCAGCAGCAGCATCAAGAGATGATGAAACTACCGATGTACTCTGAAACAAAGGGTAGGAAGAAACTTTCTGCAGCAAAGAAAAGTGACTAGAGAGCTCAAATAAAGGCACCATCTGCAGATAGAGTCATCGTGCTGGATGAGAATGGAGTGCCACTTGGACATAGGCAATGTAATTTGTGCAAAAAGGTTGCAGGACACAACAAACTCACTTGTCCAACACTCATAGAAAGAAACGATGTCGAGGAGGTCAAGCAACCAACAACTCAAAAACAGCAGCCCAAAGTTCAAAAACAAAACAAGGGACCACACCCAGAGAAAGCTAGCAGTAGGCTTTGTAGCATATGCAAGGAATATGCTCCACACAATGCACAAACATGTCTCAAGCACAAAGAGGCTGAAAAGACAAGTCAAAAGACAGAAAAGAAAAATAAAGCAAAACCTAGAGCCAGCACCAAGAAAGTGGCGGAAGATAAAGAGGAGGATGAGGAAGACGAAGATGAAGATATCAACGAAGAAGAGGAAGACGAAGAGGAAGAGGAAGAGGAAGAGGAAGAGGAAGAGGAAGAGGTGCGTGTCAAACAAAAACCACTACCAACAAAGCCTAGGAGGAGTGCAAGGCTGATGAATAATTAGACTAGGTCGATTAAACAAAAGCAAACTTATGTCATGTCAGTGTATATTATACAGTAGAAGTTCAAGTATATATTAATTTACATGTTCTGGTATATTATGAGAGGAGGTGCAGGTGCTATATTCCATAAAAGAGCAAGCAGGAATAAATGAATATGCACTCAGAAGTTCAAGTACTCTTACTATAAAAGAGGTGCAGGTGTTGTATTCCATAAAAGAGCAAGGAGGAATAAACAATAAACCATGAAGTTCAAGTGCTCTTACTATAGAAGTTCTGGTATATTATGAGAGGAGATGCAGGTGTTGTATTCCATAAAATAGCAAGCATAAATAAATGAATATGCACTGAGAAGTTCAAGTACTCTTACTTTAGAAGTTCTGGAATATTACGAGAGGGATCGCTGGTGATGTATTTCGTAAAAGAGCAATCAGTAATAAAGAATAAACTATGAAGTTCAAGTAAGCTTACATAAGGAGTTCTGGTATAATAATTAGTGTAGGAAAAATATGCTTGACAAATAAGTATTGCCGCTAGTAATCCTAAGATGCTCGCATGGACATATGAAGTTCTGTTTGGATACCTGGAGAAGTTCATGTAGAAACCCGACAAGATCAAGAAACGTAAAGGAGTGTATCAGAATATTTTTACATGAAGTCCTAGTTGAAAACTATTTGCAATTAAAAAATTACAAAAACTGGACAACACAAAAATTACAAAAGGCTACATCTCGATTGAGTAAACATAATAATACATTCTACAACAAAAAAATCTCTCCATCTCAAACCAGCAGCCCATCGAGAACTCAAGAAGAACTTCAAGTTCACATGTTGGGGCCAATATTAACAAAACACTAGATTTGTGAACAAAAAACACTTCCACAAAAAACCAACAGTTCGGACAGCACCCAGGCAGAAGTTCAAGATCATAAGTTGGGGAAAAACAAAAACTCTGGAATACTGAAAAAGTGCAATACATTTAAATTCACAAGACGATCATTCTTCAATACAGATACATTTGTCCTCAATAACATAAAAAATAGTGCTGCAGCTATAGATATACAAATTACTAAACCATTCTTACAATCAAATCTTTACGAAATCGTTCCAATCATTATTAATCCAAGTCTTTACGAAATCAAATCTACACTAGAACCAATGTTTCTACATGCAGAATTCACGGGCCCAACGACTGGATCTCAACAGGAAGCTCTCCACGCACAATTTCATTCTTCTCGCTGAAGACTGGGGTGTGCATGAACTCGGCCTTCCAGTCATCTACAGCAGCCTGCAAACAAAAAGAATGAAGAATTAAAAAGAGAGTAAAGCATAACTAAAAGCACAGCAGGAGCGTGTCGGCAAAAACAAAAAAACATGAAAGGATGTTGAGACAAAGGAACAAGGACAAAACATACTTTCACATCACCAAAATCTTCAACAAGCTCATTGCCATCATATGTAGAGCAGAGCTTCAAGGCGAAGAAACCACACTCGTTATCTAGTTGCTTTGGGACATCAACAAAACTCGACCTCTTTGCAATAGTCACCCAATTTGGCTGATTGCTCGGTTTGTACTCAACCTTGTCGTACATCTCCTCCAGCAACCCAACGAATCTCTTGATCTGCCAGGCATGACAAATACGATAAAATCAAGAACATCTTAAACAAAAAGCTAAGTCCAGGTACATAAAAGCGACACTTGCATAAAATCCAACTAAACGATACCAAAAGTTGAACTATCAAATGATAGTCAGTTCAGGCACACAACTTTGAAGCAGCATTACCAAACAAAGACAAAAATGTTTGTCAACGGAAGGCAGAATAAAATTCATGTCAAAAAGAGAATATGACGGGAGGTTCAGACTAAGAAACACTCACGGTATTTTGGTAGTCTCCGTGGAAACTTGTTCGTGAAAGTCCCTTATTAGAGTAAGGGAGTGAATCAAGGATGTCAATGCTCCCACGATATCTATTCAGCACATACACACTGTAGTGCGCTATTTTGCCAATTGTCTTGAAAAGTATCAAGAAAACCTGTCAAGATTGACAAAATGGTTAACACAAACTACAAACAATAAGTATTGAATAGCCGAGATGAACAAAAACTTATTGACAAACTCGGCAAAAGGATGTACATAATAAAAAAGGAAGAGTTATGAAAACCTAACCAGCTTTGCGTTAAGAAGGTCTTCTTCCTTACGAACAAACATTGGGAGGAGTGAAGCCAATTTTTTTACATCGAATTTTGGAACTGATGCACCAAAATAATCATACTCCAGGCAGTATTGTATTCACAAACAGACCATCAACAAAGATCAAGAACACGAAATAATAACGACAAATAAAAACAACTCCCAATGCCACTTCACCAAAACTAGCGCAAAAAACATATAGGGATACAAGAACAAAAACCTGTATGAAGTAGGGACTCAGAACAACCCTATCAGCACAAGAGAAGATCTCAGAGGTCTCTGGCTTACCCTTCCACAAGTTTATGAGAGAGTCCATTATACCTCCTTCCGTCTTATGCCCTTCGCCGAAAAGAGTATGAAGCACACGTCATGTGAGGTCAATCACATTTCCAGGGACGGTAAACATGCAGTAGCTTGTCCTGTAGATTTAAAAGGATGGGAAAAATATTAGAAGCGCAACTCCAAGAAAAGGAGAATGAATAGAAGTCCACATACTATAACATCAAAAGTTCACAAAAAATAGCATTTATAGCTAGTAGCAAAAAACTGAGAAGAATACTCACTCAGAATACTTCTTCAGACCATCTTCACTAAGCACGATCTGTTTCAACCTTCGGGCCTCAGATAGATGAGGTTAACTGTATTTCTTTAGGGCAGCGACACGATAACACCACTTCACTCGCAATCTTGCTGCTCTCTTCGAGGAAGTTATGTTGCCAGACTCAACTGTCGGATTCCTCCTGGTGATGGTAGCATTCTTCCCACCTCTCCCAACAACAGTAGCAGCAGATTTACCATTCTTCGGGTAAGCAATCTTCTCAAAATCATCATCCGACGAAATCACCTTTGCTTGGACTGCACCAACCTTCTCGAAGCAAGGGGTACTTGGAGCAGCACCAATACCAATAGGCTGCTTCCCCAACTTGGAAGGAATAAGGGTTCGAGAGCTCTCATATTCTCTCGGAGTTGTACTCATCGATTCCTCCCTAGGCTGGTATTCCTGTGACCAAAGGAATGAGTAGTGGTAATCGGTCAAGTCCAACGGCTCCACTATCAAAAAAAGACCATTAAATATAACTGAAGTTCAGATACAACACAATGTAGTCCAACAAATATAGATGTCATGTTTACTACTCAAAGATGACCTAAAAAATTTGTTGCACTTAAAAACTAATGAAGTTCAGCCACAACCCAAGGCACAGTTCAAGATAAACTGATGAAATGGAAACATTCAACTACAACTAACAAAAGCATAAAAAGGTATCACATCTGAAGTTCATGTAGAATAGAAGCTGCAGTCCAAGTAAGCAATGATAGGAGAACATAGTGAAAAAAAACACAAGCAAGTAAAAGACAATGAAGTTCATGTAGAACAAAAGCTACAGTCCAAGTAAGCAGTCCAAGTTTCAAGACTTACATGAATAGTATCGAAACAGACCATGAAAGTCTGTTTCAAACAAGTTAGACGAAGCAATTGAGTACAACCATGTCTTCCTGATATCCAAGATATTCTCATGGGAATAGTTTGCATGAACTCCATCATGATACGAATTAACATTCGTAAGCATGAAGAATCCTCAGTCGATACTACCATCAAACAAAGAGAACAGTGTCAAAACAAAAGAAAGACAAAAGCATAACAAGACGTTGCAGCTTACGTACAACTACAATTAAATAGAAAAGTGATAGAGAGAAAAGTGGAACTCATACTTGTTAGCCTATTGGGGGACATCAATCCAATCCAAATGGAAATGGTCAATAGAAGGTGGACTGAAGGGTGTCTCCATATCATGGCTGGCATCGCTCCAAAGTTTCTTGATGTTATCAGTCATCCGCCGATACAAGCGTACCACACAGTCATCATTTGGTCCATAGTACGAGTCCAGAAGCTGGAACCTTGAATTGTTCATGACAAGAAATATGGATACCCAATGACCAACACCGCCCAAGTGAGCAGGAAGTTCAGGTGGGTTAAAAGTGGCAAAAATAACCTAACACAAGATAAACACACAAATCATTAGAACTGAAAATTAATATCCAGAGCATAGAAAAATAAACAAATATAAACAGAGAGAATCACAGTGGAAACAAATACAGAGACAAAGAAACAAATATTGCTTACAGAATCGTGCGTATCCATGCTATCTGGACCAGTCGCTAAGAAGTACTTCCTCACACGAGAATCAAAATTCCCTTTGTAAATCTTGTCCTAATATAATGTAGATAACAACAACATATGAAAATACAATGAGAAAAACAAGTTTTAACTAATATGGGTAAAGAACAATAGAAAATAAATTACTATAGGGTTGACTTACACAAACCCAATACGGCAGGATGAGTTTTTCCGAGTCCTGGTATTTGGCACGTGGACAATACAGTGCAACCTTAGCTACATTAGATCGAAGCATTCCGCGAGGATTAAAAGACCCTACGACATCTTCAAAAGTAGCTTCACACTCATTGTTTTGGAACATAATCTTTGATCTAAAACAAACAAATAAAAAGTAAAGAAGTTCAACATCAGAAACTCAAGAAGTTCATCACATAGAAAGCAAAGTAATTCACCTACATAACAACACGCAGCAAAAAGTAAAGTTAGATGTTCATCATCAGGGAGTAAAGAAGTTCAGCAACAGAAAGTAAAGAAGTTCAGGTATAAAACCGCACGTAGTACATAAGTTAGATGCATATAAAATCTGACCAGCTGCACTCACCTCTTAGAATGATCACTCTTAATCCTAGTTACACTGAAATAAAAGTCATCAACCTTCTTTTGGATGACAGCAAGTTCACTATGTGCTCAGCAAAAGAATAGAAATTGAGAGCAACATACAAAAACAAAGATCAAGACAGGAGCAACAAAAAAACACAAACACATCTTAGCTACTACAACGAAAGATAAACCACAAGATTAAAAACATCACAACCCATGCATTACAAACCTTCCCCCACGTAAAAACAGCTTCAATTCACTTTATTTACAAACCACAAACCAGAAGTTCAACTTGGACCACACATACAGTACATAGGGATATCAAAGACTCAAACCAACAACAAAAGGGATGGGGATGGGGAAAGAAGAGAGAAGCATGCTCCTCTCTTTATGGATTCTTGACTAGAATAGTCATAGGACCGGAAAGATCATCCTCCTTTCCTAAGCTATCACTTTCAGTCTCTTCATCATCATCTCCAGTAGACATTGCAGTGTCGTCGACAAGCACACCAGTAGCAGCTGGAGCAGCTGGAGAATCCGAAACGGCAAAAACTGTTGGTTGTGCTGCACCAGGAAGAGCCAGAGAACCAGCATCAACAGCAATGGATGGCTTCGCTGCAGGAGACTTCTCCGTGCCTACACGAGCACTACCAGTATCAACAGCAGCCTCGATGGGATCTTTCCCTGAAATGATATCTCCAGCTGTCTTGCACGGCTCAGCATCAGAAACCCCAACACCAATGGACGACTGAGGTTCAGTTCGATCCAACCCATCGGAGGAGATAGTGCCTGATACATCCTTGTCTACAACCTTCTCTGAAGGAACACTAGCATCATCATTCTGCAGCAAAGAACAAAAAGTCAATAAAAATGGGCACATAGAAAAAAATGCACAAGAAGTTAAATAAAAAGTAAACGAAGGGACAAGAAAAAATATACTTTAGGATCACTGCCATGAACCTCATCAACAAATAAATCACTCGCGGGAGCAGATTCACGCACAGTGATAGTTGAACTTTCAGATAAAACATCCTCATCAACCCTAGCACCATCATCAACGGCCTACAAAAATCATATAGGACACGTTGTCTAATCAGGTGAAGTCCACATAATATAACTAAAGACGGACAACTATGACCACTAACACATGGAGGAAGTCCAAAGACACTAAACATAGAAGGTCAAATATCAAACTACTATCACACAAAGAAAAAAAGCCAGATATGGAAAGCAAGCAAAGAAGTTCAGATACTGGGCTAGAGGTCCAGATACTGTAAACAGAGAAGGTCAGAAATGAAACACAAATACTGAAAAAGGAAGTTCAAAACACATGAAATCAGGAACGGTCACCTATGACAAAAAAAATTGTAAAGCTAACAATGAACATTAATTCAAAGAACTAAAAAAAGCCAACATAGACAAACCTCTTCAGTACGCTCCTCGTTCCTTCCTTCATGACCCAAACAAACAGAATAATCTTGCCTCTGTATCTGACTGACAACAACAATAGTCTCATCTTCAAAAGGCTTGCAACGAGCATCCTGCAATTCCTTGAACAGCCCAAAGCTAGTCCGGAGGTGGGAAGTGCTCTGACAAAGCTCAGGAAGAATTCTAGTTTCAATTGACAAAACCTCATTCGAAGACTCACCGTCAAAACCATGGCCTGGAGGAAGAATCATGTCGACACGACTAAGATGCTCAAGAGTTGTCGGAACATTAGCCATCTACCCACAAACAGTTTCCAGACGACCATCAATCCTAAGGTAGGAAACATTGGCAGCATCAAAGAAACGCCACTTGCAGCACTGACATGGGTAGAAGAACCTCCAGGATCTATAGGGGGCACCAGTATTGACATCCCGAGAGAATTCAAATCTTGAGGCACCTCCACTCCCTAGGCCGGTGGCACGAGGCATGGTAAGAACAGGGCGTTCGGTAACCCTAAAGAACACAACCTCAGCCTGTGTCTTCCACTACATACAAAACAAAAGTCAACGCATCAAAAACCAATGGAGGAACATGGAACAAATATTGAAGACAGCACGAGAAGTTCAAGTTAAACTATACAGGAAAGAATGATGCATAGAAACACTCACCGGTAGTTTCCCAAACACCCAGTTGGCTGGGTCCTCATGCCCCTTCCTAACCAAGTTAGCAGTAGCAAGCTCAGTCATCTTGGCCTAGTCCATTTAGTTGATGCGAGGGGTCCTCAAATCAACAATAGACTTCTTGCCAATGATAAGGCAGTCCAGATACATAAGTAGTCGCGTGATGCCATAGCCTGTAACAGCTTTCCTCTGCTAGTCCCTTCTTGATACCTAGTAACAGCCCTTCGAAGATCATCAACAACCAACTAACAATAGTCCATATTTGCCATATCTTCAGAGACAAGATTATCAGCCATTGCTGCCTCCCTGGACACTCGTGTAGACGTACCAGGAATAATAACCTTCATGAAAAGAATCAGGTAAAAGACCTACAGAGCCAGGTCATCATTCTTCTCATCCTTCACAAGTTCCTCGAGGATCTTCCGCAAATCCTTTGTCTTGATATCATCACTCCTCTTGTAGCCAAGTTTGGCCTTCAGCCTCATAACAGCATCATCAAACCCATCCTCCGAGGGCCTAGGAGGAGTACAATCACCTTGAGGGAATCCAAACAGATGGTGAATAGCATCACTTGTAATACGCAAAAACTTGTTCGCCTCACCCATGTACATAACCATAGTAATAGGGTCAATCTTGGTGTAGATGTGGCCCATCAAAGGATGAGAGATGTTGGAATCAATCGTCAAATCAAACACAGAACCAAAACCAGACTTGATAACCCTCACCTTGTGCCTAGGTTGTAGCAATTTTGCGCACAACTTGACCTCTTTAAGTGAGCAGTGAACCGTCTTGTTAAAACGTTTCGCATATCCTCCTCCTTCACCACCTTCTTCCATTGATTTGCCTCCTCACTTCCTCGGAACAGGCCACTTCACAAGCTGATACTGCAAAAAAGGCAATGACCAGGAAAAAGGCAGAACAATGAGTCAGACAAACTAAACCAAAAGTTCACTAATACTGAATTGGAAAAACTACATAAGCAAATAGAGCATGGACAAAAAAATTATATAGCAGAAGTTCAACCATTAAAAAACAGAGAAGTATAGCTGCTTTCTCCATGTTAGCAGTGTACATTTCAGAAGTTCAACTATATCTACATAGGCAGTACAACCATGTATGACCAGAAGTATAGTTGCTATCTCCATGTTAGCAATGTACATTTTAGAAGTTCAACTATGACTACATAGGCAGTAAAACCATGTATGACCACAAGTTAAGCTACTTTCTAAATGTTAGAACATTACAAAGCAGAAGTTCAACTAGGTACACCAAGTAATTAAAAACATGTATACCAAGAAGTTCAGCTAATATCTTCATGTATATAAGCAGAAGTTCAGCTATATACACAAAGGCAGTAATACCATATAAACCAAGCAGTTCAGCTAACCTCTAATGTATATAAGCAAAAGGTCAACTATGCACACCAAGTCAGTACTACATACACAAAATATAACAACAATTCTACAATGTTCTCAAAAAACAGTAAACACGAGAGATTCATACCTGGTCAGCAGTAGCAGCAGGATCGTCATCCTCGTCATCAGCTTTGAAATCAACATCACCCTGGTCATCTCGATCAACATGAGAACGCTTCTTGCAACCCTGGTTAACCTTTTCTAGTGCAACCTTGTGCTTAACAGCGCATTTCTTGCCCTTACCAGATGCACCAGCACCAAGCGGACAAGGTGTAGGCGCCGCAGTGGCAAGCACACGAGGACTACGGCGTGGCATACCATCGTGGGCTTGGCCTTACACTTTAGGAAGTTCAACCACACTTGGTCCTGCAGAATTTGAAACACGTGGGCTCCCCCGAGGAGTAACTTCACCAACTAAATGCTTCCTAGCCACAGTCTTCTTAAATTTGTTCTTCACAGGGGCAGTCGTGCCATCAGTGGCACGCGACACATCTTCTTCAGCAACAGAGCCATACCCAATTGTGGGCTCAGCAAGATCACCAAATTCAGAAACATGAGAACCTTTCTGAAGGCGGGCCGCCATCTTCTCTCGAAAATCTTCTTGCTTCTTCCTCTTGCGTTGATCCTCTAGAAGAAGCTGAAGGGGCACATCCTCATCTTCCGTGACAGGTTCAGTGTCATCAATAGACTGGGAGTGCATCTCTGACATCTAAAGAGAGCACAAAGGCTCCAGAACAGAATCACAACCTTTAACGGATGGAGCCCCCTGCTCGGCTGCAGCAGTGTTATCTGGCGCACCCAAGCCAGATAGTACATCGTTGATGGTGTGCACAGCTTCCTCCTTTGTGGAAACATCTACAAGAACACAAAAACATAACAAAAGGAAAAGATTCAAGAACAAATACAAAACAAACGACAAGAACCAAGTTCAAAAACATGGCTCAAGAATTAAAAAAAGGAGTTGCACATGCTGGGTGAAGTAAGAGCTGCAGAAGCAAGATCCACGAGGCTTAAATTTTTCTCAAGGTTCAAAGCAACCTCAGCAAATACAGACAAAGGAATAATAGGTGGTTTAGCCGCATCAGATCTTGGAGCATCAGTATTATTTTCTGAAGCTCCATCTTGATCAAAGGCATTTTTTAGAACTATTAAATTCATCACCAACTACAAAAATGGAAGTAAAAAGTCATCTGAGTTTTAATCCACAATCTACACCAAAGGAAGAACTACATATACAAGAATGTCCAATGTCCAGAAGTTCAAAAATACCTAACAAAGCAGTAAAACAATGCACAATCTACAATCTACATGCTGAAGATAAAACAATCTACACCAATGGAAGTACAACATATAGATGAATGTCCAGAAGTTCAACAATACATAACAAAGCAGTAAAACAATGCATAAGCAGATGTTCAACTATGTGACACAAGGCAGTACTACAAAAAAAAAGATGAAGCATGAGCAAAAATACTTTTTCACAACCAAACTACTTCTCAATACCATGAAAATGATAAGAAAAAATACAAAGATATATACTGAAATATAAAACATTGGTAAGTCCAAACACACTTGGAGACATAGTTCAGTTGCAATTCATTAAAAAAAAAGCTAAGCAACACTCTACTAAGTTCAACTAAGAGTAAAATGCATACACATCACCTACGTTAGAAGTTCATACTTTTAAACATAGGCAGTCCAACAAGACAACAAAGGGAAGATATGGGCGGACATATAAAGGAAAACTATTATTTAAAACACAAGATGCATATACATTTACATACCTGAAGAAGGTTTTGAAGCCACGAACACAGGACGCATATACATTTACATACTTGATGAATGGTAGTCCAAACCCTAGATCCACCTACAAAAAACAGGGAAGAAATTACATAATTAGAAAGTAGAAAAACAAACAACAATACAAAAAAACTAAATCAAACCCTAGAATAAAACAACTAAGTCACAGCAACAAGTGTGAAGATGAACAGTACCACATCAAGGCAAGCACATCAAATTAAAAACAGTTAATAGAAAGTAACTAGTATGTGCATATGCAATCTAGACTACCAAATCAATAACAGCAAAGGTATCAAAACTACATCAGATCCAACAACAACCAACCCACCACACCATGCTTACATGCATGTCACTAGTGAAATTACCAATGGGAGAATGAAATCCAGACAAGTTTGAAGGCTAAACTAGCACACACAAGCATCTCACAGATAAAATTAACCATCGGGAAATGGAATCCATCCACCACATGCACAACAACCCTACCTACTCTCCAATCCAACCATCAGAAGAAAAGGGAGGAGGTGGATGTGAGAGCACACAGAAGAAATAGTGAGAGCTCGACAGATCTGGCAAAAACTAAGAGCGATCATTAGGAGGAGGTAGCATTTGTACCTCTCCAAACGACCCCGATGCACGAACCCGCAGCGGTTCTTCCACCCTCATGACGCCATGCGCGTGAAGACAGTTGCCGGCTTTGCCTCGAACGAAAAGAGAGCGGTCTGAGGGAGGGAGAGCGAGGCATGGGGCAGAAAAAGAAGCGGGGCATGTGTCGGTTACTCCACTCGCGAGCGTAGGAGACATCGGCGAAGAACTCGGGGAGGTTGCGGGAAGTTGGGGGAAGAGAGCGGAGCGACAAAGGGAGAAGAGAGTGAGCGAGATGGGTAGAGGGTTTTCTGACAAGTGTTGGTCAGGCAACGGGGAGGAAATGCGGCTCTCTAGCGGGTGTTGGAGCGCCGAGATTAATTATAGTTTTACCCCTAAGCACTAAAAAGTAAATGCATGTGTTGAAAAATGAATGCACCATTTGAATGCATATGTTCAAAAAGATAAGATCAAATAAAAATATGTTGGTATCCCTTAAAACCAACATTTGATGGCCAACAGATGTTTAAGTACACTACCAATGGAAGTAGAAATATATACACAAATAAGCACTTACAAACAAAAGAAGAAGTTCAAAAATAAAGAACATAAGTTCAAATACACTACCAAGCAAAGTCAGGCATATGAATAAATAAACAATAAGACACAAAGAAGAAGTTCAAATACAAAAATACATGAAGTCCGTAAGATAGTAGGGTCACGGATGTGATGGACTTGCCTCTGCATGCGACGACGCGGCACGTCGCGTCGTCGCCAGCTCCGGCTCGCTCCTGGCTCAGCCTCGCAGGGGGAGGGAGGGGGTGCCAACCCCCCTCCCGTCCCGCTCGGTCTCGCGCTATCACGGCAGTGCGCGATAGGTTGACACACGCAATGCGGTTATTCTGTTTCCACCCCCACCCGCACGCACCCCAGAGCCACACCCCTAAGATAGATAGTGGGGTCGCGGATGTGACGGACTCGCCTCCGCATGAGATGACGCGGCATGCCGCATCGTCGCCAGCTCTGGCTCGTTCTTGGCTCGGCCTCGCAGGGAGAGGGGGGTCCCGACCCCCTCTCCCCCCTAGTCGGCCTCACGCTACTGCGGCAGTGCGCGATAGGTTGACACGCGTAATGGGGTTATTCTGTTTCCACCCCCACCCGCACGCACCCCAGAGCCACACCCCTAAGATAGATAGTGGGGTCATGGATGTGACGGACTCGCCTCCGCATGCGACGACACGGCACACCGCGTCGTCACTAGCTCCGCTCGTTCCTGGCATGACCTCGTAGGGGGAGGGGAGGGGATCCCTCCCCCTCCCCCTGCTCGGCCTCGCGCTACCGCGATAGTGCATGATAGGTTGACAGGCGCAATGCGGTTATTCTGTTTCCACCCCCACTCGCACGCACCCCAGAGCCACGCCCCTAAGATAGATAGTGGGGTCACGGATGTGACGGACTCGCCTCTACATGCGATGACGCGGCACGCCGCATCATCGCCAGCTCCGGCTCGTTCCTGGCTCGGCCTCGCAGGGGGAGGGGAGCGGGGTCCCTCCCCCCCTCCCCCCTGCTCGGCGTCGCGCTACCGCAGTAGTGCGCGATAGGTTGACAGGCACAATGCGGTTATTCCGTTTCCACCCTACCCGCACGCACCCCAGAGGCACACCCCTAAGATAGATAGTGGGGTCACGGATGTAACAGACTCGCCTCCGCATGCGACGACGCGGCACACCGCGTCGTCGCCAGCTCCGGCTCGTTCCTGGCTCGGCCTTGTAGGGGGAGGGGAGGGGGTCCTGACCCCCTCCCCCTGCTCGGCCTTGCGCTACCGCGGCAGTGCGCGATAGGTTGACAAGCACAATGCGGTTATTCTGTTTCCACCCCCACCCGTAAGCACCCAGAGGCACACCCCTAAGATAGATAGTGGGGTCACGAATGTGACGGACTCGCCTCCGCATGCGACGACGCGGCATGCCGCATCGTCCCCAGCTACGGCTCGTTCCTAGCTCGGCCTTGTAGGGGGGAGGGGGGCCCTCCCCCTCCCCCCCTACTCGGCCTCTCGCTACCACGTTGGTCGATAGGCGCAATGCCGATTTCAATGTCTACAAATATTTAAATACAAAAATAACAAAAAAATAAAATATGAAGTTCAAATAGTGAAGATTTATAAGTTCGGAGTTATGTAAAACCTCAAATTAACATGTTAAAAAAAATTAGCATACAGAAGTTCAGGATAGTTATTCTGCGAAGTCCAAAACTATAAGAAGTGCGAAAACATACTAGAAAAAATAAAAACTACACGTATGTCCATCGCCCAATTCCATGCTTGCTCACGGGACTGAGGCAAAAAATTTAAAACCAAGGAAAGAATCAAACATGACAGGAAAACAAATACAAAGGTCTTACTGCAATACCTTGCAAAAGAAAGAAAAGCAGAAGTTGAGGTATAAAAAACAGAGAAGTCCAGGTTGTACAGCGACCATTAGATGATCCAGAAAATCCGCACCCCTTTAGAAATGATCTGTCAACTCTACGCCAGATTAGAACATGCCCGCACCCCTTTGGAAATGATCTGTCAACTCCCTTTCTACAAAAAAATGACCAGAGGGCAAATCTCAAAACGCAAGAACATCCCGTGCAACAGCCGCGGGAGTGCCGACATCAAATCACCACGAATCAAACCGTATGGACCCTCCCGATTGAAATTGACGATGTATTAAGCCTTCAATTTCACAAAAGAACGCAAATCAGCCAGCAAACTTTACAGAAAAACAAAAAATCGTCAGAAGCGGAGGCTCCATCTTGGGCGGATGAAGAACACGGTCGATTTCAAGTTCGTTCCAAATAACCAAAAGTTTTGCACCAAAATTGTACCAACACCTATTTCCCATAGTGCCAGAGCTTCGACAACATCCACAGCATGCATTAAACTTGCAACAGACGCAAGTTCACCACGACCCGAGAGCAAATCCGCCAACGAGCGAGATTCCTGTTTAAAACGTGCATTTAGTTGCTAAAAACCATTTCCTGGTTACACTTGCATCACTAAGAACACAACTGGACAGAAGAATTCAATCGGGGAGACACGGTTGCGAAGATAGCCCCAAGTTCGGATTACACTAACACATGGAAGTTCACGTTATGTAACTCAGGAAGTTCAGGTTGTGATCAGAACAATATTCTGATCCTGTGATCAGAATAGTGTGTATATATAATATCACTATTCTGATCCCAGGTAGGGCTGCAAGAAAAGCTCGAGGCTCGTGAGCCGTTCGAGATTGATTCATTTTTTGGCTCAACTCGAGATCGACTAGAAAAGAAATGAGCTGAGTATAAACATTTTCCGTAGCTCGGTCGAGAAACGAGCTGATCTTGAGTCAATACTGGCTCGCTTGATTTTAGCTCGATAGCTCGGCATAATATCGGTATGTTCAATGATCATGCATATATTAAATGGAAATAGGACAATTTATTACAATATATCTTGTCCAGGATTTTTCTCCATTTTATTTACAAACAAACATGAAAGCTTAATTAATTGTAGAGAAAATGAAGGCCTTATTATGGTATGTGGTGGGCCATGTGTTAAATATTCTCTTATTTTTTTTACATCTTCCGCCTGCATTATGCTGCAACTTTTTATGAGTGTTGGCCAATATTTTGTTTTTCCAATTATATATATGTCATGAATCGTTATCTTACGTTGATACTGGACTTTCGGTTGTGAGAGAATAAGTCAAACTAGTTCTAGGAATTTTATATTATCATCATTCTGATTGGAATAATATTTTTAATGCTTTTTTGTCGTATTATGCCTTAGCTAGTGGAAATAATAGCCATAGATTTTTGTAATTTGTGTTGTCTCATTTCGCTCAAAACTAGCTTGAGATCAATTTAAGATCGTTACAAGTTAAACACGAGTCATGCTCTACAGCTCGACCTTAAGATTCACTCAGTTTGAGCTCGCCCGAATTTTAATGTAAGTTGAGCTAAGCCAAGTCCAACTCGCTCGAACTCGACTCGTTGATCAAAATAACAGCGCCCTATATAGGAGGCGATCGAGGTCCTCCAGAGATCCCGAGAAACTGAAAACAAACAGGTGTGAAAAACAAAAAAGACCATCCCGCCCTTCCACGATCCCCTCCCTAATCTCCCCCGATCCTTGCATCTACCGTCTCCTCCCCAACTAGATCGCGCAGCCATCGCCGCCTACCTCCCAGGATCGCGTCGCACCCACCACCCTCGCCGCGGATTGCCCCTCCACCATTTTCCCTGCCCCCTCCCACCGCCTTGTGTCGCCCCGCCGAGCATCGCCACGCCTCCCACCGCCCTGTGTTGCCCTGCCTTCCACCGGAGGCATACCTAGCCAAACGGGCCGGGCTTAACGGGCTGGCCCAGCGGCACGCCGCGCCAGCACGGCACGCGGCCCGACCTGGCACGAACTAAACGGGCCGTGCCAGGCCCGCGGCTCGCCTTGGGCCGTGCCTGGGCCGCCACCCCCAGCACGCGGGCCGGCACGGCACGGTCCGATTATCTTTTTTTATTTTTTATTTTTTATATGGTCCAATAAATAAAAATAGAATAAAAAACGCTCAATGCGCCAAATAGTAGCCATATTAACAGGCCTGGCGTACCGACGAGCCGGTCCGATTAGCAAACGGACCGTGCCTGGGCCGGCATCCCGGGCACGCGGGCCGACACGGCACGCCCCGGGCCGGGCACGATTACCAGCGGGTCGTGCTGGCCGGCCCGTTTGGCCAGGTATGACCGGAGGCTGGGTCCGGTGGTGGACTTTCCAGCTGGGCTCAACCTCCTCTTGAGGTCCATATCCAACTCCCTCCTCCCGAGGCTCCCCGGTGCTAACCCCCGTCGCGCATCCGGCGACCCGGCGACTCGGCAACCGCCATGGATGCGGGGGACAAAGAGGTCGCCCAATCCATGCTGTCCGACCCCAAAAGGTCCCCGGAGAGGTGCGTCCCCTGTTCGGCCAACCGTCGCCTCCCCACTCTATCCCGCTCACCTCCCTATCCCTCTGGCCGACCTGCAGCTGGAGGAGGTCTCCACCTGCAGCTGGTCGCGCCCACCGCTGCAGCCGAGATCCACCAGGTACAACCGGCGATACGGCAACCACCCCCCACGACAGCCACCCATCGCCAGATGCGTTGGGACACTGGAGGAGCCACGCCATTCCTCTGCCTCACGGCTGCTGCTCATTTCCTCGCAAAAACAAGTGGGTCGTTGCAGTCCAATTTGTTCAACAACAGCAGGACAACTCCAGGATGCATATCACGTGCAACGGGCTACAATTGTGCGCGCGTGGAGGTGTTGCTGTCTTCGGCGAGCTCCTGCGTCCTTGAGCACGACACATACATGACTGGGTCCTCCCTCACATTCCCCACCCCATCCATTCTCCCCTATAGTTTGATCAGTGAGGAGAAGGTGAAAAAATAGATGAACTATATATGTTGTAATTAAGTGCACTGCCCTTGTTTGTTGTTATGCCCATGAGAGTTGGATTTTTCGTTTTGTAAGTTCTTCGTTTGATTGATTTTGATGAATTGTAGGAGTTTAATTATGTGCTAAAAAAGCCATCTCGCAAGTTCAAAACAGAAAAACCATGAAGTTCACCTTTGTTATTATTGGAATTTTTTTAGCACTTATTGAAGTATTTCACATACATCATCTTTTTTGTTCTTCAGAAGTTCAGCTCACCAGGCCGCCGCCTGGTTATCATTGGAAAAAATTAAGACATGTTGCCGTATTTCACATACTACTTAGAAAAGCGGGTATTTCACATACTTGGAAAAGAATTGCACATCAGTTTATGTGTTTCTATACTTTTAAATGAAGTTATGCCTTTTGGACATGTAAAGTACAAATGTCACTCGTCCAGTAGGACAAAAACATTTCATTTCGTGTGCTTCACTTACTCCTGTAGTCCCGTTCAACTTCGCCTCCTTAGGCCATCCAACGCCGCCCGTGTGAGCGCGCACCGCACCTCCGCAGCTTCTTCGCTTGGAGATGGCAGGTGACCTTGTCGATATCTCAAATTGGTTCATTCCCAAGTCCTAAAACTAAATCCAGATCGCCATGGAGCAAAGCAGTGGTGGAAAGAGTTGTCGGCTCAATATATATATATATATATATATATATATATATATATATATATATATATATATATATATATATATATGAGTTTTCGAAAGTTCAGGTGTAACGAACATCGAAGTTCAAACCAAAAAATGTAAACAAAAAAAATCATGGAATTCAAAGAATAAAAACTATGGAGTTTCATGAAAGAAATTAATAGCACGCGATGTTCATGTTTCAGAAATTCCGAAGTTCACGTGTATCACGTACAAAAGAAAAATAATCAAATGAAAAATGGGACCGCCATATCATATGCGTCGATAGGACTAGCCGTTTTCAAACTAACTCCGAAATACGAACTCGGCTGTTCAGTTTCAGAAATTCCGCCATTTTTAAATTTCTCTTTAATCGTAGGGAATTTGGAAAAATATTCAACATGTGAAATGAGCGGATTTGCAGCAGCTATCCAACGCCATCTCATTTGATTCATTCCGATGAATGGTTTAGAAATAGCGGCGAAAATACCATTCACGTTTTTTTGTATGAAGAAAAACGGTTTTCAAAACTTCTCTTAAACCGTATACATTTTACCAAAACTTCAACCAAGGCTGTTATACTGGTGTCCATAGCTTTCAAACGGTATATTGCAAGACCCATTTGGACACTTTGCCGGAAGTTCAACCTAGCAATCGGGGAAGTTCAGGTCAAAAAACTCAGGCAGTAAAATCCAACAGAAGCAAGTTCATCACATCCCCGAGAGCAAATCCGCCAACAAGCGAGATTTTTATTTAAAACGGACATTTAGTTGCTAAAAACCGTTCGTAGATTACACTTACATCACATAGAACACGACTGATCAGAAAAATTCGCGCGGGGAGACACGGTTACGAGATAGCCTGAAGGTCGGGCTCCTACATACAAAAGTTCAGGTTTGTGTAACTCAAGAAGTTCAACCAGTGATCAGAATAATATTCTGATCCCGTGATCAGAATATATATATGATTTTGTTGTGTGTATTCTAAACATGAAGTCTTTGTCGTATAATTGTACTATAATAGCTTCTTCTTTTGTTGCAACATATGACACGGTTACGAAGATAGCCTGAAGGTCGGGCTCCTACACACGAAAGTTCAGGTTTCTGTAACTCAAGAAGTTCAACCAGTGATCAGAATAATATTATAATCCCGTGATCAGAATATATATATGATTTTGCTGTGTGTATTCTAAACATGAAGTCTTCGTCGTATAATTGTACTATAACAGCTTCTTCTTCTGTTGCAACATATGATGGGTCTTCTATCGCAATTGATTTTTTGCATGATGTGTTGTGCTTCAATTTAGGGTTAGCTGCAATTTGCCGTATAGTAGCTTTCTTTTGATAGGGCTGCATATTTGCATATTTCGTCTTTCTTTTGCACACTCTTTTGTCTTTTTGTGTTAACTCTACGTTTGCATATTTCTTCCTTCCTTGTGTGCATCTTTTCTGCAAGTTCGTTAAATCTTTAATCGTTTTCTTTAGCTAATAGGCTTGCCGTCGCTTTTTTAGTTTTTTTTCACAATTCATCTGTGCATACCGCTCTTTATCTTTTTTATTTCTTTGTTCCTTGGCATCCAGGACCGAAGATAGCGACCCAAATTGCTTGTCTGACTAATTTTTTTTCTATATTGTATGAATCAACTATGTTTATTAAAAAGAAGAAACTAATTAGATTTTGCATTGTAAATAGAACATATGTATTTACTTATAAGTTAATTTAATTACACCGGACATCAACATTATAATATATACGCGGTGACAGTCACAATGGATTCCCATATTTCGACCGGCCCGTGATGCTCCCCGCGAGTGTCCCGGGCGCACGCGAAGCTGCCATCGCCGGTCGCCTACTCACACCCCCCTCACCCCTCGTCGCCGCCAGAGAGCGCCACCGGCAAAGCCCGCGCGGCATCGACGGCGGCGGGGCTCTCCTCCCTCTTGCAAGGCGCGTGGCACGGTGCAGCTCGGCCTTGGCGAGTGCTCGGGATGCAGCATGGAGGCGTCGGCCTTGTGGCCGCCAACGGCGTGAGGTCGCGGTGGTGGCGCTAGGCGGATCCTGCGTCGCGGTGGTGGCGCGGGTGGCAGGCTAGATGCGCAGGGGCGGCGGCAACTGTGGTGCTTTGTGGACAGGGCAGATCTGGCACGCGTTCGGTGCGGTGCGGGCGAGGCGACTGCGCGGGAGCTTAGCTCCAGGTCGACGCGCGAAGGGGCGGCCACAGGGAGGCCTGGACGGGCACACGGGTCCAGGTACGATGCGGCGAGTGCGTGCGGTTCCTGGCTGCGTGGATTTGACGCGCGGAGGTCGAGCGGCGGCACGGGGTGGCTGCTTCTGGCGACCGGCGATGCTGTGCAGGGTGGATCTGCTGCAGGGAGTGGGCGCGAGGGCGCGCAAGGATACTTCTTGCAGGCAGGCCAGGGGCGCCGCACCACGAGGTGGAGCCGGTGAACGTCGACCATGGGGACTATGTGTTGTGCAGTGCTTCGGATATGCTCAGTTTTAGAGGTGTGGTGGAGTTCCGGGCGAAAGTCTAGCATTGACTTTGAGTCGGGGCCGGCAACGGAGGCGCCATGGCGCCGTTCCCTTTCTTGAAGGTGTTGCCGTGGAGCTCCATTACACGACTCTCTAGGAGAAATCTCGTGCTTCGGATAGTCGAAGCGGGCGATGACGGTGGCTGCGTTGTTTCCTTCTTTGAGGCATCATCTTGGAGAGTCTGCATTCTGCAGTTTGCACGGATCTCTTCGTTGTCGGGGACAGTGGGCGTCGGGGCGGTGGCTCCGGGTGATTTCTATTTGTGCTCCGAGATGGCGATGTTGGAAACAATGTGAGTGGCATCTCTATGAGGTGGGGCTCTGTCTCGACATTGATTGGGTGGCATCCTTGTCCCGCTTGGGCGCTAGGGGTGTCGGCTCGGTCGATGCGCCCCGAGGGGGCGGTCTGACTTTACGTCGGGGCGGCGGCCCCGGATGTGATGCGACGTTCGTGGTCTGCGAGCAGTTGCCCTGAGCAGCATGGGCCGTGGGCATCTGGGTTGTGCGGCATTGCTGCTCGAGGGGAACGATGGTATGTCGGGGCGGCGGCCCTGGAAGGCGGTGTCGGTTGATTGCACGGGGCGTAACGGAGCAGTGGATGTTGGGGCGGCAGCCCCGGAAGAATCACTATGGCGTCCAGACTTCTGTGGCAACGATGATGGTGGGAGCGAAGTCGGCGATGCGACAATAGACACGGTAGCCGGCTCTTCTCCGGCGTGTCCACAGTATTGCCTCGGGTTGTTTGTTGCTATGAAGTTGAAGCTACGATGGCGGGTCCTGTGGTGTACGATGACTGGCTGCAGGTGGCCCGTTTGACGATCATCGGTGGCGCCAACCGTGCGTGGTTTTGTATTTCTGAGTTCTTCGTCAGAGTCGGAGCTATGTTGTCTGGTTGTGGGTCGACATGTCGTCTTTTAGGGTGGGCTTTGCCCTGAGTGTTTCGGTCTATGTGAGTGGGTTTGACTCTTGTTGTTCAAATTTTCGCCCGGTTTTTCGTAATTAACTGGACAATTCTCTTCTACTTATTTAATAGATGAGTCAATCTTTGCCTCCATTTCGAAAAAAATAATACTATGCTTTAGCTCCACGCAGTTCGTTTTTAAAGTGTGTAGCTATTTTACCTTGCAGGTTTAAAGTTGATATTAGCCAAGTTTTATATTCTCTCCATTTTCTCTTTGGGTGATTACTACTAAAGTAACGGAAGACTATCATACATAAATTCAATAAGTTTTCTCTTACCTATTACTTAATTTTATAACCTTAGTTTGTCAAAGAGCTAGATACTTTACATCACCGTCTTAAACCAAGACAGCGAACATATTATAATCCTGGTGGTAGAATTGCTATTGTTATAATTAACCAACTACTTTTAATAAACTATAATACTTTTGCTTAATATATGTTTTTTCTAAAATAATATTCTTTTGTAGTGCACTATCCCTAAACAAAGTTTCAAATAAGCATGAATGAGTCAACCAATGTCGGTGGATGTATAGACATAGTGTCATATTTTTCCTGGATGCAATTTAGGAAATAAAAAATGATATTGAAGTGACAAAAAAAATTGTCCGACTTCAGTACGACGTTGAAGATCGGACCATAGATGTATACTGTTGAAGCATATCACACTGACAGCAGACAATAATCTTTTGCTACACGCAACACTTTTGTTGAATTAAATTTATCTAGAGATAGTTGTTCCTCCATACCACCTTCGACATGTCCACCTTCAGATATGTTAAGCATGATATTTTGTCCCTGGTCCAGAATAACAACTTCCTCGAGACCAGACTCTTTTGACATAACTTTTAGAAAAAAATGTTTTGTATTTGATTTTGTGTACAAATCATCCAGACGTATGTGCTAACCTCTAATCCTAGTTGAGCTATGGATGATTTGTATTTTCCGGCTTTCACGTGTCCGTGAAGAATACAAACCCCAATCCAGCACGCACTTGCAGATTGAAGTATTCCTTAAGAAACAGAGAGCTTCTGGAGGATGGAGGGCTCTGGCGATCGGTGTGGTGACTCGGTGCTCCTTCCGGCGGATGTCGCGCCTCCGGCGTGCCCGCCGCCCGCCGCCCTACTGCCCTCCTCGCCCGCGCCGGCTGCGCCCCCCCCCCCCTCCCCGACCACCCCGGCGGCCTCCCCTGTCCTCTCGCGTTGGGCAGACGTGGCTGAGGCCGAGGATCGCGCGGTGGGAGTCCCCATCGTGCGCCGGACCGGCGACCCCCGCCTCCCTCCCCGTAGCCTCCTGGTGCGGACCTGCGTGGACGGCGGTGCCGCCGCTGTCTCGCGGTCCAGCTGGAGTGCTCGGCCACCGAGTTCCGCTCGGCCGCCAGTGGGTAATGGCGCCGCCTTGCGCGGTCGGGATGCTCACCGCCGCCGACAGTGGGGCGTCACCGGCCGGTCCGAAACCGGCCTCGCGCGCTCCTCGCGGTGCCGACCTGCACCGCCGCGCTCTCCGGCCGTCCTGCCGCCCGTGGGATTCCTGGCCCCGTCGGCCCGCCCGGTCCCATTTCGCCCCTTCATCGCTGCCTTCGGCTCCTCGACGCTCCGCCTGAGCCCCTCCTCGGCTCCCCGCTGCCTCTCTGCTCCCCAGCGTGCCGTGACGGCGCCGGCGCCGGCGTTGGTCGCTCCCCCCGCTCGGGGGTGGAGGACTCGTGCGGACTCGCCTCTCTCTCCTCCCGGGCCACGGCGTGCTAGGCGGCCCACCAAGGCCCACTTCGTGGTTGGGCCTGCATGGGGCGGCGGCCCAGACTAGGGAGGGTGACTCGATCTGGTTCCCGCAAGGGTTCCCAGCGGCCAAGTCCCTCCCCAGCCCCGCCCGCCAGACCCCTCTCGCCCCGACCCGCACCGCCGCCTCCCCCACAGTTTGTACCCCCCCCTGCCCCAGCGTGCCTCCGCCCCCGATGCCCTACCTGGCCATGCCTCGCGAGTGGAACGATGACGGGGCGCGCTACAAGCGGCGCAGCTCCCCTCCCCGCCCTCCCCTGACGCCATTTGCCGGGAGGATGACCTCCGACGGCACCTCTCGGCGCACGACGACCGGTGCTCCCCTGCCTGGTCCAGTTCCTGCCGCTCCTCGATCGCTGCTCCCCGGTGCGTGCTGGCCGTCGGGACCGGTCTAGCTCCCTTCTGCCCTCGGCTAACCGGCAAAAAGGCCGCCGCCGCTCGCTATTGCTGGATGGCCGTCAGCGCCGAAGCCTCTCACCGGGCCGGACTGGCCGGACCCTGCCCCCCGTGCGATGTAAACCTCGGCTACGCCGGCGGCGACGGATCGTTACCAGCCCTTGCGATCCAACCCGCAGCTCCCTCCGGTGTCGGGCCCCGGTACCGTCACGGGTGCGGCGCGGGGTCGCCAGCGCCAGGGCGCTGCCAAAAGGAAGAAGCGACGGGGCCAGACCCATGCTGCTACGCTTGGCACCGTGGCGGGTGCCGGCCCTGCTGCCCAGCGCGCTCCGGCTCCAAGCCTCCGTGCCCCTATGACGGACCGTGTCAAGTGATTCAACTGCGGCCTCTTTGGTCACTCTTAGGTCACCTGCACCTACCAGCCATGCTGCTACCTATGCAAGGATCCCGACCATCCCACGCTCCTCTATCCTGACCGCCCGGTGACGGGCGAGCTCATGATGTATGGTCATGGCATCGAGGGCATGGACTTCTTCCACATCAAGGTCCCAGTCTCTCCTCCGCCAGTGCCGTCCCTCATGGCAATTGTGTTCGTGATCGGTGAGAGTGCGACCACCCCAGAGATGTTGGAGTCTGAGCTCAACCATCTGTACCAGTGTCAGTGGGACTGGCGCGTGACCCTGACTACGGACAACCAGTTCTCGGTGGTCTTCCCAGATGCGGCCAGCTACGGCTATGGCACCCGGAGTGGTGACATCACCCTCGCTCTGAACAGGCTAGTGGTGACCGTCTCGGAGCCCACCCGTGATGCTATGGCCGTGGCGGTCCTCGATACGGAATGGATCCTTCTCTCAGGCCTACCCGATATCGCTCGGAAGGAGCGTGTGATCCGTGGTCTGTCCAAGTTTATTGGTGTGGTGGTTGTGGTCGACGAGCTCTCTCTTCGCAAGGAGGAGGAGGTCCGGGTCAAGGTCAAATCCCTGGGCTCCTCCAAGCTATGTGTCGTGGTCCGGATCTTCTTCAACGACGAGGGCTTTGATATCAAGATCTCCCATGAGCCGCCGAATCATGTGGGCTGCCCCGCTACTCCGACGACGGTCCTGGTGGCGGCGGCCGGGGCGGGAACAACGACTACCGCGGGTGCCATAGGCGCTTGCACCACTCCGACGAGGACTTCGACGGCTCCAAGGACAGCCGCTTCCCATCTCCTCGTGGCCCTCCAGGCGCATCTTCCTCTTGGGGTGGGGATCTGGGTGGCCGGGGGACTGGGAGTCAGTGCCCCCTTCTGGCGACGGAGCCACACCCTACCCCTCCTGTGGTGCCGATTGACCCCATCGACCCTCCTCCTCCAGGGGTTGCGGGATCTCCTGCCTGCTCGCGTGGGGGGAGTGACGTCTCCAGTGTCGGGCTGGTGGTCTTCCCGGCCTCTTCCCCCGCCCCGTCCTCGGCTCCTCGTGCCCCTCCCCTCCCAGGCCCATGGGAGTCGTGGTGCTCCTCGCTCCGCTCCTGAGACCACATGCCTCTCCTCTGCTCACGGTTGTCTCGGCTACCGACCCGCTCCTATCACCGGATGACCCGCTGCCGGTCGGGGAGGTGGCCCCTCGCTTACCCCGCTCCCCTACCTCGGCTCCTCCGGCACCCTCCCCTACCAGGCCCCCGGTTGTCGCGGCGATCTCCGCTCCGCTAATGGGGCCGACGGCCGCTCCTCCGATCGCGGTTGTCGCGATAGCCGGCCCGCTCCTGTTGCCAGGTGGGGAGGTGGCCCCCCGATCCACCTGTGCCCCTCCGCCACCAGCTCCCCCGATCCTCTTCTCCGGTTGCTCCATGCTCACCTGCCCCTCCTTCCCGCCGGCTTCTCTGGTGGGGAGCCCTTCGGTGGTGACCACCCCACTAACGGTTCACCCCCACCCGCCGTGCTCGACCGCGTACTCTAGGAGGGGCAGGTCGACCTCGATTCTGCTGGTCTCGACCCGCCGTAGCGCCCGGATCGACGCGGCCCGGCCCCCTGGGAGCCCCGCCCTGCCCATCTCTAAGTGTGCTGAGCTGTGGGCGGCCGCTCGTAACCTCGAGCCAGGTACTCCAGTGATCCCAGCTAGTTCTTCTACATGCTCATTTTTCACTCTCGAGTCCGCCCCGCTTGGCCGCCTTGCGAAGGTCGAGGCGGACTCAAGGATTGTTTTCAGAGGGGAGGTAGACCCTCCCTTAGCCCAAATCAATGCGATTCGCACTCGCGAAATTCTGGATGGACGGTTGGCCGAGACTCATGCTCGCCTAGCCGCCCCCTCGCCTCTGCCCTGGGTGTGCCCCCTCCTTCCATGCAGCCGCCTGCAGCGGCTGTAGACATCAGGGGCCGCACCCATTCCCGTACTGTTGCGCTTCGCGCCTAGAGTGTGGCCCGTGTCCTGGGGTCAAGCAACCCCCCGATGGCGCCCTGATGCGGACGCTATTCTGGAATTTCCGTGACTTCGGTCATAAGGGCCACCGCCACCAACTCATCGAGTACATGAGAGATGAACGGATTGACATAGTGGCAATTCAAGAGACACTGCGCACCAAGTTCTCCTTGTCAGAACTGGAGCGCCTTAGTTCCCACATGTTCGCCTGGCACTGGCTCCCTTCTAGTGGAAGTTTAAGCCACTCAGGAGGCATCCTTTTCGGTGTCAAGGATGCCTCCTTCGAGGTAGGGAGCATGGACCGAGGCGAGTTCTATGTCAGTATGGAAATCTTCGAGCATGCTATCAACTTCAAATGGGAGATCATCATAGTTTACGGACTGGCGGATCACCGCTGGTCTGCGACCTTCCTCGTAGAGCTCAGGAAGAAGGTCTCGGCAGCTTCCCTGTCGATTGTGGTTGGCGGTAACTTCAACCTCATCCGCTTTTGCGGAGGATAAGAACAACAACCGCCTCAACTTCCCTAGGATGCAGTTGTTCAATGACTGCATCGCTGAGCTTGGCCTCCGGGAGCTGGAGCGGGTTGGTGCATGGTTTACGTGGACCAATCGCCAGGACTCCCCGACGTGCTCCATGCTTGACCTCGTCCTTGTATCCCCTGAGTGGGATATACAGTGCCCCTAGCTTCGCTCCGAGCTATCACCCGCATCGGCTCGGACCATGTCCCGCTCCTCCTCGCCTTTGAGAATGATTGCTCCCCTCCGCCTCCGCGGTTTCGCTTTGAAACCTTCTGGCTCAACCAGGAGGGCTTTGCTAACGCGGTTCACGCTAAGTGGACGAACGCTGGAGGTGAACCTCACCGTTCCACCTCGGTGGTGGACCACTGGCACTTCCGTGCCAAGCGAGTTCGGTAGTTCACGAAGGGCGAGCGCTAGAAATCCATCCTCGTTGTCGTCCAATCGTTGGACCAGCAGGCTGATTCGATGGCCTCTCCCTGGATGAGTGGATGCTCCGTTACGACCTCGAAGACCAGCTCTCGACCATCTACTCGGATGAGGCGGCGTATTGGCACTTTCGGGGTTCACAGAAATGGGTCCTCCAAGGCGACACCAATACGACGTATTTCCAGGCCATCGCGAATGGCTGCCACCGTCACAACTCCATCCCCCTGTTGTGAATGGAGAGACTCTCCTCCAGCGACTGGCCGACATTCGCGCTCATGTGGATGGCTTCTATACCCCCCCCCCCGCGTGGAGTGGATTATCTCTGGCGCCTGACTTTTGGACTAAGACCTAGCGCGTCTCCCCGCAGGAGAACGTAGCCCTGACGGCCCCGTTCTCGGAGGACAAGGTGTGGACGGCCATCAAGGAGATGAATCCTTCGTCCGCTCCGGGCCCAGATGGCCTACCAGTTTAGTTCTTCCAGACCTTTTGGGGGTCCATTAAGTGCGAGGTGATGGCCCTGTTTGAGGAGCTCTACGTAGGCTCCATCGACCGCCACCGCCTTAACTACGTGATCATCACCCTGATCCCCAGTGTATGGGCGTTGATGCAATCCGCCAGTTCTGCCCCATTACGGTGATCAACATGATCTTCCGCATCTTGGCTAAGGGGTACACCAATAGGGTGACCTCTTTGGATGATTGCATCACCCATCCTGATCAACCGGCCTTCATCCATGGTCGATATATTCTTGATGTTGGGAGACGTAGTAGTAAATCAAAATTTTCCTACGTGTCACCAAGATCTATCTATGGAGAAACCAGCAAACGAGCGGGGAGAGATTGGATCTTCATACCTTTGAAGATCGCTAAGCGGAAGCATTGCTAGAACGCGGTTGATGGAGTCGTACTCGCAGCGATTCAGATCGCGGTAGATCCGATCAAGTGCCGAACGGACGACACCTCCGCGTTCAACACACGTGCAGCCCGGTGACGTCTCCTACGCCTTGATCCAGCAAGGAGGGAGGAGAGGTTGAGGGAGAGCTCCGGCAACACGACGGCGTGGTGGCGGTGGAGCTGCATGGTACTCCGGCAGAGCTTCGCTAAGCACTACGGAGAACAAGGAGAGGGAGGAGTTGGGCTGCACCAGGGAGGAGATGAACTCGTGTGTTGTGCAGCCCCAAATACCTCCACTATATATAGGAGGAGGGGAGGAGAGGTGCTGCGCCCTAGGGTTCCACCCTAGGGGTGGCGGCAGCCTCCAGAAACCCATCTGGCCGGCGGCCAGGGCAGGGAGAGGTGGAGGCGCCCTAGGGTGGGCCTTAAGGCCCATCTAAGCCTAGGGTTTGCCCCCTCCACCCTTGCTGCGCCTTGGGCTGGGGTGGGAGGCGCACCAGCCCACCTAGGGGCTAGCTCCCTCCCACTCTTGGCCCATGGAACCTTCCGGGGCAGGTGGGCCCACTTGGTGGACCCCCGAAACCCTTCCGGTGGTCCCGGTACACTACCGGAGACACCCGGAACACTTCCGGTAACCAAAACCTCACTTCCTATATATCAATCTTCGTCTTCAGACCATTCCGGGACTCCTCGTGACGTCCGGGATCTCATCCGGGACTCCGAAAAACCTTCGGTAACCACGTACACTCTTTCCCTATAACCCTAGCGTCATCGAACCTTAAGTGTGTAGACCCTACGGGTTCGGGAGACACGTAGACATGACCGAGACACCTCTCCGGTCAATAACCAACAGCGGGATCTGGATACCCATGTTGGCTCCCACGTACTCCACGATGATCTCATCGGATGAACCACGATGTCAAGGATTCAATCAATCCCGTATACAATTCCCTTTGTCTATCGGTATGGTACTTGCCCGAGATTCGATCGTCGGTATCCCCATACCTTGTTCAATCTCGTTACCGGCAAGTCTCTTTACTCGTTCCGTAATACATCATCCCGTGACTAACTCCTTAGTCACATTGAGCTCATAATGATGATGTCTTACCGAGTGGGCCCAGAGATACCTCTCCGTCACACGGAGTGACAAATCCCAGTCTCGATTCGCGTCAACCCAACAGACACTTTCGGAGATACCCGTAGCGTACCTTTATAGCCACCCAGTTACATTGTGACGTTTGGCACACCCAAAGCATTCCTAGGGTATCCGGGAGTTACACAATCTCATGGTCTAAGGAAACGACACTTGACATTGAAAAGCTTTAGCAAACGAACTACACGATCTTGTGCTATGCTTAGGATTGGGTCTTGTCCATCACATCATTCTCCTAATGATGTGATCCCGTTATCAATGACATCCAATGTCCATGGTCATGAAACCGTGACCATCTATTGATCAACGAGCTAGCCAACTAGAGGCTCACTAGGGACACGTTGTGGTCTATGTATTCACACATGTATTACGGTTTCCGGTTAACACAATTATAGCATGAACAACAGACAATTATCATGAACTAGGAAATACAATAATAACCATTTTATTATTGCCTCTAGGGCATATTTCCAACAGTCTCCCACTTGCACTAGAGTCAATAATCTAGTTACATTGTGATGAATCGAACACCCATAGCATTCTGGTGTTGATCATGTTTTGCTCGTGAGAGAGGTTTAGTCAACGGATCTGCGACATTCAGATCCGTATGCACTTTACAAATATCTATGTCTCCCTCCTGAATGTAATCACGGATGGAGTTGAAATGGCGCTTGATGTGTCTTGTCTTCTTGTGAAACCTGGGCTCCTTCGCAAGGGCAATAGCTCCAGTGTTGTCACAGAGTAGAGTCATCGGGCCCGACGCATTCGGAATCACTCCTAGGTCAGTGATGAACTCCTTCATCCAGACTCCCTCCTTTGCTGCTTCCGAAGCAGCTATGTACTCCGCTTCACATGTAGATGCTGCCACGACGCTTTGCTTGCTGCTGCTCCAGCTCACTGCCCCTCTATTCAAAATATACACGTATCCGGTTTGTGACTTGGAGTCGTCCGGATCTGTGTCGAAGCTAGCATCGACGTAACCCTTTACGACGAGCTCTTCGGCACCTCCATAAACGAGAAACATGTCCTTTGTCCTTTTCAGGTACTTCAGGATATTCTTGACCGCTGTCCAGTGTTCCGCTTCGGGATCACTTTGGTACCTCCCTACCAAACTTATGGCAAGGTTCACATCAGGCCTGGTACACAGCATGGCATACATGATAGAGCCTATGGCTGAAGCATAGGGGATGACACTCATCTCTTCTCTATCCTTTGCCGTGGTCGGGCATTGAGTCGTACTCAATCTCACACCTTGCAACACAGGCAAGAACCCCTTCTTGGACTGATCCATATTGAACTTCTTCAATATCTTTTCAAGGTATGTGCTTTGTGAAAGACCAATGAGGCGTTTCGATCTACCTCTATAGATCTTAATACCTAATATGTAAGCAGCTTCTCCAAGGTCCTTCATTGAAAAACACTTATTCAAGTAGGCCTTTATACTTTCCAAGAGTTCTATATTATTTCCCATTATCAGCATGTCATCCACATACAATATAAGAAATGCTATAGATCTCCCACTCACTTTCTTGTAAATACAGGGTTCTCCATAAACCTGTACAAACCCAAACGCTTTAATCACCTCATTAAAGCGAATGTTCCAACTCCGAGATGCTTGCACCAGCCCATAGATGGAGCGCTGGAGCTTGCATACCTTGTTAGCATCTTTAGGACCGACAAAACCTTCCGGCTGCATCATATACAGTTCTTCCTTGAGGAAGCCATTAAGGAATGCTGTTTTGACGTCCATTTGCCAGATCTCATAATCATAAAATGCGGCAACTGCTAACACGATTCGGACTGACTTCAGCATCGCTACGGGTGAGAAAGTCTCATCGTAGTCAACTCCTTGAACTTGTCCATAACCTTTAGCGACAAGCCGAGCTTTATAGGCGGTGACATTACCGTCTGCGTCAGTCTTCTTCTTAAAGATCCATTTGTTTTCAATGGCTCGCTTATCATCAGGCAAGTCCACCAAAGTCCATACTTTGTTCTCATGCATGGATCCTATCTCGGATTTCATGGCCTCAAGCCATTTGTTGGAATATGGGCCCGCCATTGCTTCTTCATAGTTCGAAGGTTCACCGTTGTCCAACAACATGATCTCTAGGACAGGATTGCCGTACCACTCTGGTGCGGAACGTGTCCTAGTGGACCTTCGAGTAGCAACTTGATCTAAAGCTTCATGATCATCATCATTAACTTCCTCTCTAGCCAGTGTAGGCTCCACAGAAACAACTTCCTGTGCTGCGCTACTCTCCGGGTCGAGTGGAGGTACAATTACCTCATCAAGTTCTATTTTCCTCCCACTTACTTCTTTCGAGAGAAACTCTTTCTCGAGAAAGGATCCATTCTTGGCAACAAAGACTTTGCCCTTGGATCGTAGGTAGAAGGTATACCCAATAGTCTCTTTGGGATATCCTATGAAGACACACTTTTCCGCTTTGGGTTCGAGCTTCTCAGGTTGAAGTTTCTTCACATAAGCATCGCATCCCCAAACTTTTAGAAACGACAGCTTAGGTTTCTTTCCAAACCATAATTCATACGGTGTCGTCTCAACGGATTTAGACGGTGCCCTATTTAAAGTGAATGCGGCAGTCTCTAATGCATATCCTCAAAATGATAGCGGTAAGTCGGTAAGAGACATCATAGATCGCACCATATCCAATAGAGTGCGATTACGACGTTC
This sequence comes from Hordeum marinum, assembly GCA_022496015.1. Taxonomy (NCBI): domain Eukaryota; kingdom Viridiplantae; phylum Streptophyta; class Magnoliopsida; order Poales; family Poaceae; genus Hordeum; species Hordeum marinum. The sequence continues at coordinate 195,298,430 of CM039672.1, read as the reverse complement.
AGACACACCATTTCGCTGAGGTGTGCCGGGCGGCGTGAGTTGTGAAACAATTCCACATTTCCTAAGGTGTGTGCCAAACTCGTGACTTAAATATTCTCCGCCACGATCAGATCGTAGGCATTTTATTTTCCTGTCACGTTGATTCTCTACCTCACTCTGAAATTCCTTGAACCTTTCAAAGGTTTCAGACTTGTGTTTCATTAAGTAGACATACCCATATCTGCTCAAGTCATCAGTGAGGGTGAGAACATAACGGTAGCCACCGCGAGCCTCGACACTCATTGGACCGCATACATCGGTATGTATTATCTCCAACAAGTCAGTTGCTCGCTCCATTGTTCCGGAGAACGGAGTCTTGGTCATCTTGCCCATGAGGCATGGTTCGCATGTGTCAAATGATTCGAAATCAAGTGACTCCAAAAGTCCATCAGCATGGAGCTTCTTCATGCGTTTGACACCAATATGGCCAAGACGGCAGTGCCACATGTAAGTGGGACTATCGTTATCAACTTTACACTTTTTGGTACTCACACTATGGATATGTGTAACATCACGTTCGAGATTCATCAAAAATAAACCATTGACCAGCGGGGCATGAACATAAAACATTTCTCTCATATAAATAGAACAACCATTATTCTCGGATTTAAATGAGTAGCCATCTCGCATCAAGCGAGATCCAGATACAATGTTCATGCTCAAAGCTGGTACTAAATAACAATTATTAAGGTTTAAAACTAATCCCGAAGGTAGATGTAGAGGTAGCGTGCCGACGGCGATCACATCGACCTTGGAACCATTCCCGACGCGCATTGTCACCTCGTCCTTGGCCAGCCTCCGCTTATTCCGCAACTCCTGCTTGGAGTTACAAATGTGAGCAACTGCACCGGTATCAAATACCCAGGAGCTACTACGAGCGTTGGTCAAGTACACATCAATAACAAGTATATCACATATACCTTTAATGTTGTCGTCCTTCTTATCCGCTAAATACTTGGGGAAGTTCCGCTTCCAGTGATCGGTACCCTTACAATAGAAACACTCAGTCTCAGGCTTGGGTCCATTCTTGTTCTTCTTCTTCCCGGCAACTTGCTTACCGGGCGCGGCAACAGCTTTGTCGTCCTTCTTGAAGTTCTTCTTACCCTTGCCTTTCTTGAAACTAGTGGTCTTGTTTACCATCAACACTTGATGCTCCTTTTTGATCTTGACCTCTGCTGATTTCAGCATCGAGTACAACTCGGGAATGGACTTCTCCATACCTTGCATGTTGTAGTTCATCACAAAGCTCTTGTAGCTAGGTGGAAGCGACTGGAGGATTCTGTCAATGACTGAGTCATCCGGGAGATTAACTCCCAGCTGAGTCAAGCGGTTATGAAGCCCAGACATCTTGAGGATGTGCTCACTAACAGAACTGTTCTCCTCCATCTTACAGCTGAAGAACTTGTCGGAGATGTCATATCTCTCGACTCGGGCATGAGCTTGGAAAACTAGTTTCAGCTCTTGGAACATCTCATATGCTCCGTGTTGCTCAAAACGCTTTTGGAGCCCCGATTCTAAACTGTAAAGCATGCCGCACTGAACAAGGGAGTAATCATCGCAGCGCGACTGCCAAGCGTTCGTAACGTCTTGGTCCGCTGGGAGAATGGGTGGGTCACCTAGCGGTGCATCAAGGACATACAATCTCTTGGAAGCTATGAGGATGATCCTCAAGCCATGGACCCAGTCCGCATAGTTGCTTCCATCATCTTTCAGCTTGGTTTTCTCTAGGAACGCGTTGAAATTGAGGTTGACATTTGCGTTGGCCATTGGATCTACAATATAGATATTAAAGGCAATTTTTAGACTAAGTTCATGATAATCGAGTTCACATAATCAAATTATTCAATGAACTCCCACTCAGATAGACATCTCTCTAGTCATCTAAGTGACACATGATCCATGTCAACTAGCCCGTGTCCGATCATCACGTGAGACGGACTAGTCATCCATGGTGAACATCTCCATGTTGATCGTATCTTCTATACGACTCATGTTCGACCTTTCGGTCTTCCGTGTTCTGAGGCCATGTCTGTACATGCTAGGCTCGTCAAGTCAACCTAAGTGTTTCGTGTGTGCAAATCTGGCTTACACCCGTTGTATGCGAACGTTAGAACCTATCACACCCGATCATCACGTGGTGCTTCGGAACAACGATCCTTAGCAACGGTGCACAGTTAGGGTGAACACTTCTCTTGAAATTTTATTGAGAGATCATCTTATTTACTACCGTCGTTCTAAGCAAATAAGATGTAAACATGATAAACATCACGTGCAATCAATATAGTGACATGATATGGCCAATATCATCTTGCTCCTATGATCTCCATCTTCGGGGCACGATGATCATCATTGTCACTGGCACAACACCATGATCTCCATCATCATGATCTCCATCATCATGATCTCCATCATCATGATCTCCATCATTGTGTCTTCATGAAGTTGTCTCGCCAACTATTACTTCTACTACTATGGCTAACGCTTAGCAATAAAGTAAAGTAATTACATGGCGTTTATGATTGACACGCAGGTCATACAATAATATAAGACAACTCCTATGGCTCCTGCCGGTTGTCATAGTCATCGACATGCAAGTCGTGAACCCTATTACAAGAACATGATCAATCTCATACATCACAATGCATCACATCACATCCTTCTGGCCATATCACATCACAAGGCATATGCTGCAAAAACAAGTTAGACGTCCTCTAATTTGTAGTTGCAAGTTTTTACGTGGTTGCTATAGGTTTCTAGCAAGAACGTTTCTTACCTATGCCAAAACCACAACGTGATATGCCAATTGCTATTTACCCTTCATAAGGACCCTTTTCATCGAATCCAATCCGACTAAGGTGGGAGAGACAGACACCCGCTAGCCACCTTATGCAACTAGTGCATGTCAGGCGGTGGAACCGGTCTCACGTAAGCATACGTGTAAGGTTGGTCCGGGCCGCTTCATCCCACAATACCGTCGAATCAAGATAAGACTAGTAACGGCAAGCATATTAACAAAATCGATTCCCACAACTGCTTTGTGTTCTACTCGTGCATAGATTCTACGCATAGACCTAGCTCATGATGCCACTGTTGGGAGACGTAGTAGTAAATCAAAATTTTCCTACATGTCACCAAGATCTATCTATGGAGAAACCAGCAAACGAGCGGGGAGAGATTGGATCTTCATACCTTTGAAGATCGCTAAGCGGAAGCGCTGCTAGAACGCGGTTGATGGAGTCGTACTCGCAGCGATTCAGATCGCGGTAGATCCGATCAAGTGCCGAACAGACGGCACCTCCGCGTTCAACACACGTGCAGCCCGGTGACGTCTCCTACGCCTTGATCCATCAAGGAGGGAGGAGAGGTTGAGGGAGAGCTCCGGCAACACGACGGCGTGGTGGCGGTGGAGCTGCGTGGTACTCCGACAGAGCTTCGCTAAGCACTACGGAGAACAAGGAGAGGGAGGAGTAGGGCTGCACCAGGGAGGAGATGAACTCGTGTGTTGTGCAGCCCCAAATACCTCCACTATATATAGGAGGAGGGGAGGAGAGGTGCTGCGCCCTAGGGTTCCACCCTAGGGGTGGCGGCAGCCTCCAGAAACCCATCTGGCCGGCGGCCAGGGCAGGGAGAGGTGGAGGCGCCCTAGGGTGGGCCTTAAGGCCCATCTAAGCCTAGGGTTTGCCCCCTCCACCCTTGATGCGCCTTGGGCTGGGGTGGGAGGCACACCAGCCCACCTAGGGGCTGGCTCCCTCCCACTCTTGGCCCATGGAACCTTCCGGGGCAGGTGGGCCCACTTGGTGGACCCCCGAAACCCTTCCGGTGGTCCCGGTACACTACCGGAGACACCCGGAACACTTCCGGTAACCAAAACCTCACTTCCTATATATAAATCTTCGTCTCCGGACCATTCCGGGACTCCTCGTGACATCCGGGATCTCATCAGGGACTCCGAACAACCTTCGGTAACCACGTACACTATTTCCCTATAACCCTAGCGTCATCGAACCTTAAGTGTGTAGACCCTACGGGTTCGGGAGACACGTAGACATGACCGAGACACCTCTCCGGTCAATAACCAACAGCGGGATCTGGATACCCATGTTGGCTCCCACATACTCCACGATGATCTCATAGGATGAACCACGATGTCAAGGATTCAATCAATCCCGTATACAATTCCCTTTGTCTATCGGTATGGTACTTGCCCGAGATTCGATCGTCGGTATCCCCATACCTTGTTCAATCTCGTTACCGGCAAGTCTCTTTACTCGTTCCGTAATACATCATCCCGTGACTAAATCCTTAGTCACATTGAGCTCATAATGATGATGTCTTACCGAGTGGGCCCAGAGATACCTCTCCGTCACACGGAGTGACAAATCCCAGTCTCGATTCGCGTCAACCCAACAGACACTTTCGGAGATACCCGTAGTGTACCTTTATAGCCACCCAGTTACGTTGTGACGTTTGGCACACCCAAAGCATTCCTATGGTATCCGGGAGTTACACAATCTCATGGTCTAAGGAAACGACACTTGACATTGAAAAGCTTTAGCAAACGAACTACACGATCTTGTGCTATGCTTAGGATTGGGTCTTGTCCATCACATCATTCTCCTAATGATGTGATCCCGTTATCAACGACATCCAATGTCCATGGTCATGAAACCGTGACCATCTATTGATCAACGAGCTAGCCAACTAGAGGCTCACTAGGGACACGTTGTGGTCTATGTATTCACACATGTATTACGGTTTTCGGTTAACACAATTATAGCATGAACAACAGACAATTATCATGAACTAGGAAATACAATAATAACCATTTTATTATTGCCTCTAGGGCATATTTCCAACACTTTATGGGGTCCAGGTGTTTCACAAGGTCCTCCATGAGGTTCGCGTCAAACAAGTTCAGGCGGTATTCCTCAAGATTGACTTCCTAAGGCCCACGACATGGTTAGTTGGCCCTTCCTTCGGGAGTTGCTTCTCCGGAAGGGGTTCCATGATAGATGGGTGACCCGGGTCATGCAGCTGGTCTCATCCGGCAGGACTGTGGTCAACATCAATGGGGAGACTGGTCCCTACTTCCCCACCCTTTGTGGGGTTAGGCAGGGCGACCCTTTCTCCCCCTTCCTCTTTAACATGGTGGTGGACGCCTTGGCGGTCATCCTTGTTAAGGCTAAGCATGCGGGCCACATCCAAGGCCTTGTCCCCCACCTTGTGGATGGCCAGGGCATGTCCCTCCTTCAGTACACTGATGACACCATCATCATGGTCCAAGGCTTGGATGACGACATTACGAACTTCAAATTCCTCCTTGTTTGCTTTCAGTAGATGTCCGGGCTTAGGATCAACTTCGACAAGAGCGAAGTGATGGTGCTAGGACACTCTCCTGAGCAGAGCTGGAGTATCGCTGACAAGCTTAACTGCCAGTTGGGCTTGTTCCCCACCTCTTATTTGGGGATCCCCATTAGTGACTCACGCCTATCCGTGTCCGACCTACGGCCTGCGGTGCTCAAGCTCCAGCATCAGATTGAGCCCTGGCAAGGCCGGTGGCTCTCCTTGGCGGCCAGGAAGGTCCTCATTAACTCCTCCCTCTCCAACCTGCTCCTGTTCCTTATGAGTTTCTACAGCCTGCCCGAAACCCTCCACCATGAGATTGGTTCGATCTAGGCTCGCTTCTTTTGGGCCGGGGCCGGAGATAAGAAGAAGTATCATATGGTTCGGTGGACTAATATCTGCCGGCCTCGCGACTAGGGCGGCCTTGGGATCATGTCATCGAAACGCATGAACATTGCCCTACTGACTCGGTGGCTCTGGTGGATTGCCAATGGCGAGGGTGGCCTATGGCTCTAGATCATCCAGGACAAGTATCTCCGAGGCCAACCGCTTGCCTTCTGCCAGCAATCTGGCGGCTCCCAGTTCTGGTAGTTGATCATCCAGCTCCTCCCGGTCCTTCGGATCGGGACCTCTATTGAGGTCGGCTCCGGCTCATCCACCTTGTTTTGGTTTGACTGATGGGCCGGGCTCGTTCCTTTCGCGGAGAGGTTCCCTAACCTCTTCTCCGTCGTGGTGGATGCCATGGTCTCCGCCGCGACCACGCTGGCGGATTTGGGCCGCCTTGGGTTTAGGAGACCGTTTGGCCCCGAGGACCAACTCGCTTGGTTGGAACTCCTTGAGACGGTCGTGCTTCATGAGCCCTTCGTGGCCATGCCGACTAACTGCATCTCCTAGAATCTTGAGCTTTCGAGATGTTTCTCCACGAAGTTGCTCTACCGGGCCATTGCTCCCTCCCCTGCTCCAGCTCCCTTTGAATTGATCTGGGCGCTCAGGCTGCCCCTGAAAATCTGGATCTTCCTCTGGCAATGGATTCTCGGTCGCGTCCCCTCAGGTGTCGAGGTGCTTAAGAGGAATGGTCCGGGGGATGGGCTCTACCCCCTCTGCGGCACTGCCGAGGACTCCAACCACATATTCTTTTCGTGCGTCTCCACCCAGTTCCTCTGGAGCTTCCTTCGGGACCTCCTGGGCGTGAGTTGGTGTTGCACCAACTTTCCGGACTTATTTGCCGAGGTCCAGTCCTCCCCCAAATCGCAGCACCACATTAGGTGGCTCCTCGTTGGGGTCCTCGCCTGGACATTATGGACGATGCACAATAAGCTGATGATCCAACGAGTGACTCCCCATCACGCCTCTGACACTGTTTACAAATTGTGTGGTTTTATGCAGCTCTCGCGGCCGCTTAGCCGTCAATAAGACCTCTCTTTTTGTTTCCTTGTAGGGCTTGTTGAGATGTGCCCTCTGCAGAACCCTGTTGTACTTGTCGGTGTATGACTCTGTGTGCGTGTGTGACTTTGTGGTACTCTATTGCTGTGGTGATTGCTTTATCTACAAAGCAGGGTGAAAGCCTTTTTCGTTAAAGTATTCCTTATTCCATTGAGACTCCATACCTGACACTGGATCACAGACATAACGTGGCACATACAAGCTTTCCAAAGAAAAGTTTTCAAAAGTGCTATCTGTGCAGCAGCAGGACCCCCCTCCCCCATCCCGCCAGCAGCTCCACCACAATGGAGCTCGGCCCACTGATCTGGTACTGGATCCTGCCGACCATGTCCAACCTTCCTTCTTTGGATTCCTTCAGCTTGGCCGTGTCGCTGTCACGGCCCTGCATGCCCGGGCCTTTGATCTAGCATCTCCTGCACTGGCCTCCCTCTGTTCGAGCTATAGGGTCTCTCTTCCGGGATTCCTTCTTGGACCAACTCCTTCAAGGCCGCTTGTTATCTTCGACTCACAAACATATTTGAATCGATAGGATTGTGTATAAGTAAACGATGTGGGACTATCAATTAACCATAACCTTTTTCTTTTTACTCAAACAACCGCTAGATCTGCTGAACCCAACTCTTGTGGTTGATCGTGTGAGGTTCGATCCTAGCCAGCTCAATTATTTTTACTGAACTTTTGGGCTACAACCAGCTCAATTATTTTTACTGAATTTTTGGGCCACAAAGTAGAGGATGAACAGACGGGCTGAGGCCCAAGCGGCAGCCGTGCGAGAGGAATGATGCAGAGGGTGGACGGGCCAGGACGTACGAAGATCCGAGAATGATGTGAACGCGTGACGCAAGAATTAGTACCACCTCGTGTATAATATACTTAATGTAAAATCAGATACGAGACGAAACCAAGAATACCACCTTACTTTATGAGTAGGTATAGATATATATTGGTACACGCATGTGTATGGATGGCAAGGTCATGGTGACGGCTTGAGTCTAGAGCGTGTCATGTAGCCGAACATGTTCGGTTGGGTCAGACTAGCAGTCTGACGGATCGACGCGAGTCAGTTGATGTTGGGGAACGTCGCATGGGAAACAAAAAAATTCCACGTTCACGCAAGACCTATCCATGGTGACGAGCATCTACGAGAGGGAGAGTGGATCTACATACCCTTGTAGATCGCTAAGCGGGAAGCGTTAAGAAACGCGGTTGGTGTAGTCGAACATCTTCACGATCTAAATCGCCGAGCGTTCCGTGATCCAATCACGATCCGTCCCGATCAAGCACCGAACGGACGACACCTCCGCGTTCAGCACATGTACAGCTTGATGACGATCTCCGCCTTCTTGATCCAACAAGAGGGAGCAGAGAGGTAGACGAGTTCTCTGGCAGCGTGACAGCGCCGCGACGATGGTGGTGGAGCAATTCTGGCAGGGCTTCGCCTAAGCACTGCAGAAAACCGATCTAGAGGAGAAACTATGCACTAGAGGAACGGGTAGCACGTGGCTGAAAATCTAGTGCAAAAACCCTAAAACCTCTAGTATATATAAGAGGAAGAGAGGTGGAGGCTTGGCCCAAGGGCCAAGCCACCTAGGCTTCGGCCGAATCCAAGAGGAGAGGAGGATTCCTCCTCCAATCCTAGTAGGACTAGGACTCCTTATTTTTGCTTTTTTTTCCTTTTTCCACCATTTTCTCTTTGGACTTTTCTTCCCAGCCGCATGGGCCTTGTGTGGGACTTCCACCAGCCCACTAAGGGCTGATATTCACTCTCCCACATCCCATGTAGCCTCTTGGGTCGAAATACCCCTCCCGATGGTCTCCCGGTACACTAGCGGCACTCCCGGTACACTACCGATGAGCCCGAAACTTTTCCGGCGACCAAAATAGAACTTCCTATATATCAATGTTTACCTCCGAACCATTCTGGAGCTCCTCGTGACATCTGGGATCTCATCCGGGACTCCAAACAACCTTCGATCACCACCATACATAACTCTATACTACCGAAACGTCACCAAACCTTAAGTGTGTAGACCCTATGAAGAACTATGTAGACATGACCGAGACACCTCTACGGTCAATAACCAATAGCGGCACCTGGATGTCCATATTGGTTCCTATATATTCTACAAAGATCTTTATCGGTCGAACCTCTATGTCAAGGATTCAGTTAATCCCGTATGATGTTCCCTTTGTTCTTCGGTATGTTACTTGCCCAAGATTCGATCGTCGGTATCTCCATACCTAGTTCAACCTCGTTACCGGCAAGTCTCTTTACTCGTTCCGTAATACAAGATCCCGTGACTAACACTTAGTCACATTGCTTGCAAGGCTTATAGTGATGTTTTATTACCGAGTGGGCCCTAAGATACCTCTCCGTCACACGGAGTAACAAATCCCAGTCTTGATCCATGCCAACCCAATAGACACCCTCGGAAATACCTGTAGAGCACCTTTATAGTCACCTAGTTATGTTGTGACATTTGATACACACAAGGCACTCTTCCGGTGTCCGTGAATTACATGATCTCATGGTCATAGAAACATATACTTGATATGCAGAAAACAGTAGCAATAAACTGATACGATCATATGCTACGTTTGTAGTTTGGGTCTTGTCCATCACATCATTCTCCTAATGATGTGATCCCGTTATCAAATGATTTCACATGTCAATGTCTAGGAAACCTTGACCATCTTTAACCAACGAGCTAGTTCACTAGAGGCATACTAGGGACAAAGTGTTGTCTATTACCCACACATGCAGTGTGTTTCCAATCAATACAATTATAGCATGGATAATAAGCGATTATCATCAAAAAGGAAATACAATAATAAACACTTTATTTATTGCCTCTAGGGCATATTTCCAACAGTTGATACAGAAGACGTTGGTGGGATTGTCGATGACGACATAGGAGCGTGATGCTGATGGTGATCGACTTTTGGGCGTGGAAACACGCGGCAGGCCCGAGGGCCTGTCTGGCTTCGACAAGACTATGGCGCGGGGTTGACTTAAGGTTGTGTACACACAGAGTTTGAAATCGACGGGGCGTGGGGGTGGATTGATCATCTACCATGGATTCATGTTGAAGGTGGAGCTGGAGTCTGGAGGACTTCACTCAATGCTGATTGAGGGGCTACGGCGTAAGACGTCGAAGAGTCAAAGCATGTTTTAGTGGGAAAAGGCGAGGGACATCCAATTCAGACTGGAGCCCAGTGGTCTGATGAAAGCGTGAAGCTCGTCATCGGTCGGTGATGGTCGGTGGTACTCTGTTGTGGGGGTTGAGTGGTGTGGGTTCGCAACCCTCGAGACTCGACCGGGACAGTGGAGGCTCGACGTGGTAATTGCGGCGAGGTGTGTGGTACGCACGAGACATGGAGACAGGCCAGGGGCTCTGGTGGTCTGTGATGAGATAACTGCGAATTTGACTCGGGATGATGACAAGCAACGGTGAAATTTCTTCAAGTTTCAGACAGGCAGTCGAGGAAGAGCGGTGATGTTGAGTTCAGGTAACTCTTATGTGTGACACCCAATATGTGAGTTGTTCATTTTCACGCAGGTCAGTGTGATCAATGTGTGATGGTGTTGGATACTCTGGAAGTTGGGAGTGCAAACTAGAGTGACATGGAACTTAATTTTGCTTGAGCATTGACTATGGTCAAGAAAAGAAGGAACTACAAGTTGCAGGTGGAGTCATATGGAGTCTTTGAAGTAGCAGCGATGCTCATGGGATAAGCTCAAGTCCAATGTATATGGAAGTTTGACGCATGGACGAATTCAAGGTGGTGGAGAATATTCGCCAAGTCGAAGTTTGTTAGAATTGTGTCGAATATTATGTACAAGGTAGGTTATAATTGGACTTATAGTTGTATTCTGTTTAGATATGATATGGAGTTGTGTCCAAGTAGGATACTTATATCCTAGGCTTCCCATGTATATAGCGAGGCTAGACACATGATGTAACATATGCCAACATAATAGCATATGAACGCAGAGGGAGCCAACGGTGTGTACCGGCGCCCAAGGCGGCCAGGGTGCGGTATTGTGATGGTGTCACGGGGAGGAGCGCTCGTAGTCAGGCCTCCGGGGATGTAGCCATATCGGTGAACCTCGTTAATAAATTTCGGTGTCGTGCTCGTGTGATTGCTTGGTCCTCGGATGATCAGTGGAGCGTCTCGGATTTATTCTAACACTTAGGTTCATTTACATACGAAAATAATCATGTATGGATATTAGCATGCAAATATACATACCTAAACTGAAAAGAAAAATGGGTGGGTATATGTACGTAGGAAAAATCATGCGTGGGTATCAACATGCATCACAAATTCCTACAAGTACAAAAATAATTGGGATATCATTTGATATTATTTGGTCACCTTAATCTGTATAGAAATATTATCCGTTAAAATGTGTGAAGCGACCTTAATATTGTTTAGAATACTAGTTTCCCTGAAAAACAAAACTTTAGAAAAATGCATAAGAACATCCTAAATACACATACAAATATGTGGGATGATGTTCCCTATTATTATCATATATGGTACCTTGATATATTGGAGTTTATATACGTAGCCTTTTTGTTTTGAAGGGAATTATACTAAAACCCAGTAGTATAGTATTGTTTTTTGGAAAGCAATATGACCGTTGATGGTTGTAGTGCATGCCAACAAAATTTAGAAAGTCACTATATCATGGATTGTACATCATGCACAAAAAATATGACTTGCTATATTGAGACCTACGTGCCCCATATACGTTACCTAAACAGAAGTATAAAATTAAAGCAGAAAATGAGAACAGAAAAAAGAAAGAAAAAAACAGGTCGTGGCCTCCCGAGCGGTTGGGCCATCTGGGGCCTCCCCCTCCCCCACCCCCTGCGTAACGTGAGAGCTCCCCCTGTCCCGCTTAAAGTGAGACATAGGGACTCCCCATTATGTGTCGAGTCAAATTTTCCAAATAGTGCAAAATCACCAATTGAAAAGTACTCCCTTCAAAGACTTTTTTCGTAGATCCGTTTATTCAAAACGTTTTATCTTTTAAAACATGCGTTTGAATCTCAAACCGGATTCACCGAGATCATCAAAACTAGATCCCATGTTGATAGATTTGAAAAACTTTTCCATAAGAAACTACAAACGAAAAACCTGATCCGAGCGCATGTTTTTTCCCTTTTCCGAAAAGGCATGATTTTGCCTCTCGGGATGCAAATCCATGCCTCTCGTGGTGGAAAAACCGTGTCTCTCGCGAAAGGAAAAAAAAAGGAAAGGCAATTTTTTTCGTTTGCAAATCCGTGTCTCTTGCGGAAACAAACTCATGCCTCTCGTGGAAGGAAAAAAAGTTTTTTTCGTTTCCAAGAAGCATGGCCATGTCTCTGACGGAAGCAAATCCATGCCTCACGCGGAAACAAAAAAAATGGAAAATGCATTTTTTTCCGTTTTTTTAGAGGCACGACCGTGCCTCTCGCGGAAAAATAAAGTAAACTCGTTCTTCTCCCGTTTTTGGGAGGCACTGCCGTGCATCTCGAGAAAGCAAATCCGTGCCTCTCGTGGAAGTAAAAAAAACCATTTTTTGCGCAATTTGTTTTTCGTTTGTTTTTGTCCAAAAGTTAAGAAAGATGAGTGAAAACTGAAAAGCCAAAAAAACCTCGGAAAATATATTTGAAAAGCCGAAAATATGTGTGAAAAAATAAATTCCGAGGATGCGCCGAGAGCACGACAAGTGGCGCCGGTGTGCTCTCAGCTCACCCCAAGTGACCTTTGGTTACGTTCGAGCTTCCCTTAATTTGTTGCTCTCACGTGCTGCATTACCGAAGAGGTTGCCCATGATAAATGGGCCTTGCAGGCCGAGGATACCGTATATTAGGCGGTGAATTTTCATGTAATCTTTTTTGTGAATATGCATGTTTACACTCATTAGGAATAAGATGAGTACGACGAGGGATACAACACATGACACAAAGACAGGTAGGTGTGAACATGATGTTCAAAGCAGAGACAACAAATGCTCTGCTTGAATAGATGATATAACACGACTAAACCGACCAAGTCCAAACCGAGAATGACCATGCCGAACCAGCAAGAATTCCAACATAACCCCAGCAATACCACGGACACCGCAAGCAAGCAAGATAGTACCTTCAAGAAGGAAAACGACACTAAGACGCCATCGCCATCCGGTCCAGAGGAACCGGTCCTAGGGTTTCCCCTAAGATCGAAGAAGGGCACAACTAACGGCCTCGGTAACGTCTCCAAGAAGAAAACGACACCCGCGGGTGTCGTTGTTGCCAACACCGGCAAGCCGAGCAAGGATCTCTTACTAGTCTGAAGCTGAGCAATCTCATAGCCGCCGAATCTGAAATCGAAGATGAGAAAGCCAACGTTGGTTGGAACCACCATGTCACAAGGGGGTTGGGTGGGCCGCACCTGCCATTGGAGGGTGGTACTACCTCCGGACCCACGAGCATTGGATCTGGTAAAAGGAGGAGGCTTTGAGGCATAGATGGTAGGATAGACGACAAGATGAACCACGCACCACTCGAGCATGAGGGCGGGGGGAGAGGTTGGGTGATGGTGTCTAGCAACGCCCGGTAGCTAGGACTGGAGAGGCGTAGATCCAAGTTGTCGTGGCTTTAGCCGTCGTGATGCCGACGAACCGGGTGAGCTGAAAGGGACGCACTCACTCGATCGCTGAGGTTGGTGCTGCCCGACAAGAGACACCGAAGAGACGCGGGCCTGAGACCGCCGGGCCTGAGACCGCCGGGCCGGAACAGCGCCAACAAGGACCCACTGTGAGATGTCTTGTGTGTACCAGAACCACAAAAGCATCGCCGCCTCCATCCAAGACGCAGATCCAAGTTGTCGTGGCCTTAGCCGTCGTGACGCCGATGAACGAGGTGAGCTGGAAGGGACGCAGTCACTCGATCACCGAGGTCGGTGCGGTCCGGCAAGGACCCGCTGCGAGTTGTCTTTGTGTGTACCAGAACCACAAAAGCATCGTCGCCTCCACCCGAGAGCTGTTTCAGTTATCTTGGTCTGAAGGATAATGAATTAGTTCAGGTGGGCAACTGTGAGGCCGTCCGCTGTCCTAATCTGTGCAATGAGCAACACTGTTCTTGTTTGAACTTGTTTCGTCGTCATACCTGGAGAAGCAGAGGCCGTTGCAGTCTTGTAACCATCAAATTATTTGTGGTGGACTCATGCAATCAACTCGACATGAAAAGTTGTCTTCGAGAACATGCCCTCCCAGAAATGAGCAAATAAGTAAGTATCTTGTGGTCCAGCCCTTCCAGCAAATAAGTAATCTACCAACATGAGAAAACGAATATCCAAGGGTATATCCTGAAATAAAACCATGTCAACAAACAAGAGCGGAAAACGCTGCAGGCATGGTATTGAGCAGTAGCTCCATTCCCTCATCTCCTCAGAGTCACATCAAGCAACATCAATTTCTACCAAACAAATGAACTCTCCATCAATTCACTCAATTTTCCATGTCTTCACCTGATTCTCGTGTTCTTCACATGCCATTAAATTTCCCTCTTTCGCAGTCTTAGTCGCGGGCTAGCGGCAAACTGAAGCTGTATTCAGTAATAAGTACACCTAAAGGAATTCGATGCCAATTTCTCGTCTTGCACATCAAAAGGTTTTCACCCACACTGATAGCATGCGATGCCAGACGACCAGAGTAGTCTTACTGTTGGGCACTGTAATTTCTACGCCGTGGTCAGCATTGCCGTTGCAACCCCTGAATGTTGTTCTCAGCAGTCGGTTTCGTTGTTTTGAAAACAAGGTCGCCAACGACCAGATTGGATCTGTCCTCTGATGACGACTAATCTCTGCCGCCGTCGCCGTCGAAGAAAACGTGCATCTTTCCTAGGTCTCTGAAAGCAATGCGTTTGTTGCTTCTTATTGGCTTACATACTGCGAAAGGTTAGCATATCCTCGAGAAACATGCGATGCACAACCATACCAGCAGATGTCATATTTTATCTTACTTACCTCAAGGCGCTCTATTCCAGCTTGTAAAAGCATCTACAATCAGACCTCTTAAACCGTCTCATATGCCCGGTCAGGCTGCCCGGTCACTTTTTTTATTCAGACGGGCCTATTAAACGGCCCTCAAACACACAGGCTGACCGGCATCCCTCATATCAAGTCCAAATATATGGCGGGCATGGGGGCGTTCGGACGCGCCCGGGCACACTCGCCACGTCGGACCCGACAGGGCGTCCCCACCCCAAATTGCATCAAATCCTTTTCGAAGAGCAGCCAGATCCATTTGCTATCTCCTTTCTTCTTCCTCCTCCTCGCCGTCCGTTTGGCGCTCCGCCGCCGCGCCGTCCGTCTTAAGCCTCTCCGACGCCAGCTCCGGAAGAGCGCGTCCATCCTCGCTGCGGGAGACGTCGTCGCCAGCCCGGACGCCATCGTCGTCCGTCCGTCAAAACTCTGCCTCCGCCTTGCGCTTGATGTGTTCGACACATTGACCAACCGGAATTATTGTGATTTTGTTAGATAAATGATGGATCGGATGCTTTGTCGGACGAGGAGTATGGACCGACTGAGCTTGACCAAACGATTGAAGATGAGTACTTCCATTCCTCGGATTTGGAAGAAGAAGTGGACATGATCATGCTCATGAGCATGCAAGAGGAAATGGACCAGCAAGTGGAGATCCATGGTTTCGTCGCCGTTTTCGCATGAGGAAACCATTGTTTTTGCGTGTGGACGGAGTGGAGTCACACGACGTACTTCAAGATGAAGAGGGATTGCTGCGGGCAACTCTCTTTCTCGGCCAAGCAGAAGTGCAACACTGCTATGAGGATGCTTGCACTTGGTACCGCTGCAGACGTCGTGGGTGAGATGGTGAGGATGGGAGAGAGCACATGCGTGAAGACTACTGTCAAATTTGCCCGGGCCGTGGTTAAGGTGTTTGGACCGAAATATCTCAGAGAACCAAATGCGCAGGACACAGAGAAGTTGTTGGCTATTGGAGAGACAAGGGGGTTTCCAGGAATGCTTGGATCAATTGATTGCATGCATTGGCAATGGAAAAACTGTCCCAAAGGTCTGTGAGGAATGTATCAAGGTCACACCAAAGAGGCCATCATCATACTAGAAGCAGTGGCATCACATGACTTATGGATTTGACATGCTTACTTTGGAATGCCCGGTTCTCACAACGACATCAACGTGCTCCAACGATCTCCGGTGTTCAGTCGACTTTGCAATGGGGAATCACCGCCATGCAACTACACCGTCAACGGCCGAAACTACATCATGGGATACTATCTTGCCGATGGTATCTATCCTCAGTGGGCGGCATTTGTGAAGACCATATCCGAGCCGCGTGGGAATAAACAGATCCACTTTGCAACAATGCAGGAAGTGGCTAGGAAGGATGTGGAGAGGGCATTTGGTATCCTCCAGGCTCGTTGGGGAATTGTGCAGAGCGCTGCAATGATGTGGGAATCAGAAACTTTGTGGCAGCTGATGACATGTTGTGTTATTCTGCACAATATGATTGTCGAGGATGAGGGTGAAGGTGTAGTCCAAACCAATAATTTCGAAACTCCTAGAGAACAAGTTGAAATCCTGGAGGATCAAGATGCGGCTCAGCTTCAGAATTTTCTACAGATGCATCAAAATCTTCGAAATCACCAGGTGCACATGCAGCTATTCAATGATCTTGTGGAGCACATGTGGATCCACAATGGCAACCAACGAGGCAATGCTTGAGTTTAGCACTTCAAATAAATTTTATGTAAACGCTATGTACGCTTGATACCAACGCTACTTATTTTACTTGTGACATGATCGACGTGCATATATTTGCATGGATTTGAGAGTCCGAATTTGAGATATGTGGATGCACAAAACGAAATATGAGGGGCGTGTCCGGGCGTGTCCGCGGGCGTTTGAGGGGCCGGATTTGCGAAGTCCGGCTATAGATGTTCTAAGCAGGAAACCTCTACCAAGTCTTATCCGGGAATTGATAGTTAGGGCATCCAACGCTGACCCAAATATTTGTTCTGGCATCCATATGCGGACAAGAGATCAGTCCACGGACATTGATGCCGGATTGGAGGTCGTCATGCAATGTTGGCCGCATACATTTCAAAAATTAAGTGAACTAATCGGACATAATTCGTGTAAACATAACGGATTTCATATAAATCGAACGTAAACATTTGTATTTTGGACATACTTTAACTAAAAGGTTAAAACTATGTGCACGCCCGGCCACGCGGAGCTCCATTTCTATGATACGGATAGGCTACACTAGTGTATGACCAGTCGCAGTGGATCACTTGTTTTCCCATGTTCGGTAGCTCGCTCATCGGACTACCAGGAGCCCTGGAGGTATATTCCTCCCCCTTATGTTCCTTATGTTTGGTTGCGCCGCTCGATCGGAGAGGCGAAGAGGGTGCTTCAGCTGGATGGGAAGGGTTGCATCCGCTTCGTGAAACACAGATAAGGGTTAGTTTTTTTGGGCCAATGACGATGATGGTCCACGAGAGAGGATGAGACACCTGTTGTGTACATCGGGGAATGCTTGGGACCCAGGCGGTGGCGGCTTCCCATGTTCTAGTTTTCCTCATTGCTGACGACAGGTGCGGACGTGCTGGCCACCAACTCCTGGATCTCCACTTAGCCGGATTCTTTCTCCATCGACCAGGCGCAATTTCTCCAACATTGATGTTAGAAGGAATAGACAGGGATTGGTTGAATCAATGTTTATTGCTTGAGCCTCGTGAATGCATATATAGGAGTATATGATCAACTTAAAGTATAGGACAAGACAAGACAAATCTTAGTCTATTTCATATTTCCTAACTAAACATTATACTCAATATCCTCACGGTTAAAATGGTAGCTGTTGGGGATATAACCCGTGGCATAATCCGGCCAGATGTATGACCCGGCCGGGACTTGGCGACTCACTGGAACCTTGGCCGAACTTGATGATTCATTGGTGACCCGGAAGGAGGTATGACCCGGTTTATCATATGGCGGCTCATGCGTCACCTGTATTACCGGGTCACAGGACGACCAAGCCCATGGCCCAGCGTGTGAGCCGGTGCAAGGTGGCTCATGGATGGGCCTGGATGGGTGGCTCACAAAAGAAGGCCCAAGGAGAGAAAGGAATCCCTCACAAAGGAAACAAGAACCGGATTAGGATTCAAGAGATACTAGTCCTAGTCCTACTCCTAGTAGGACTCTACATGTAAACCTACCCTCTCCACTTATATAAGGAGGGGTAGAGAACCCCTAGAGGGACAAGTTAAGATATACACAAGTCATTAGAGATAGACAGATTAGAGGCTCTCGAGATTAGATGTAGCAAGACAGCACCCTTGTAATCGAGAGATCTTCCTCATCATCAATACAACACAAGCAGGACGTAGGCTTTTACCTCCATCGGAGGGGCCGAACCTGGGTAAACTCGCGTCTCTCGATTCCAACCAACCCCTCTCAAGCCGCCACATAGTTGCGATGGCCTCACACCTAAGTCCGTTAAGCCAGACATCTTGCCATGACAAATCCGCGACAGTTGGCGCCCATCATGGGGCACGCACGGTGATGTTCTGTTCTTGGAGGGACCTTATCAGGGATCGAGAAGCTCGCTATGAGCCGGATGAAGAAGAGCCAGTTCGTGCATCAGCTTTGAGTTCATCAGGCAAGAATTGGAAAAAGTTTCGGGGTGGCCTCAGATCGGATCATAGTAATTTTAGGGTTACTATGTTTTCCCCAGATTGGATTCCTTTACACAATCATTATGTCAAACATCAAGCCGATTCCACATGGGTCAGGAAAAGAACTTGTACGCAATCGTCAGAAGATATTGGACGATCCTTGGTATGGATTCCCACATCACAGGCGTTAACAACGATCATCCACGCAAAATTAATTGAGATGGAAGGGTCCTTGGTGTGCACGCCCAGCCGACTGCGACTTGAAGCAGGTACAGACTCATACTCAGGACTCCATCACCTTGACTCGTCGGCACACAGGTCTACTGTCACGGCCTCGCCTTGCCACCGCGGCCTCATCTTGATCCGCCTCACTCTGCCTCCGACACCACGGGATAGCCCCGCTATGCCGATCCGTCCCGGTCGTGAGCTTGTCTTCTCCGGGTCGACCATGCATCGCCTTGAGTGGCCACAGTCTCCTCGAGCCGCCAAACGGACTCGCTTCCGCCTCAAAATCCGTGGTCCCCGCGATCTGAGGCCCGCCTTCTCCACCTCCAAGTCGCCTACACGCCTCCGCTGCCCCATCTTCAGCTGGCTGCCGGCTGCCGTCGCGCCATGGCCCAACCAGCCTCCCCGCTCTCTGCGCTACGCCTCGCCTTGAGCCGGCTGCCGGCTGCCGTCTCCACCGCCGGGCTAGCTCCACCACACTTCGCGTCCATCACCGTTACCGCATCGCGTGCGCCTGGTCCTCACCGCACCTACAGTTGCGCCGCCACTGCTCCACTTCGCCCACTGCGCTGCGCCCTCATGTTGGTTTCGCCTCGACTCCGTGCGGCTTGTCCTTTGCACATCGGGGCACCCGCTCTGCTACTCCCCTCGCGTCCGGGTCGTGATGAGCCGCCCTTTGCTCCATCGGCACGCGTCCGAGCCGCCTCGCCTCTGCCTTTGCCACGCTTCGCCTTGCTCTGAGCCGGTCTTGTTCCGCCGACGCGCATCCGAGCCGCCTCGCCTCGCTCCTAGCTCACCACTGTGTCCTTGACCTACATCCCATAGAATGAGCTTCAACACGAGCGCGCGGGCACCGGGGAGCAGGACCACCAACGGCGGAGCTCGACACACACACGGGGATGTCCACCAGCCACCAATGCACTCAACACGGTGACGCACCCAACACCCATCTCGGCGCACACATGGGCGTGTACGTCTCCGGCACCCTGCTAGTTGCGGCCACAACATCCACGACCGACTTGCTTTGTGTCAGTGTCAAAACCTGCGGATCTCAGGTAGGGGGTCCCGAACTGTGAGAATAGGATCGACGGTAACAGGAGACAAAGGGGACACAAGTTAACCCAGGTTCGGGCCCTCCTATGGAGGTAATACCCCACGTCCTGCATGATTGTATTGATGGTGTAAGGGGTTATAGAGTTGGTCTACCTTGAGATCGTATGTCTAACCCTAGATGAGTTGTACTCCCTATACCCTAAAACCCTCCAGCTTATATAGACGCTGAGGGTGTCCTAGGCTTACACATGGTCGGTTACATGCCGAAGAGATAACATGCCTAACTATTACATCACACGTTGAGCGCAAGCCGTGTTTCCCGAAGCTTCCATCTTGGAGATTGGGCCTTCAAATCCTTCGGTGTTTGGTAAGTAGCCCTGATATTCCGGACCATAACAATAGGTCGGCTATCCGAGGACCCCCTAATCTAGGACTCCCTCAGTAGCCCTCGAACTTGCCTCCAACGCCAAGGGTCTTCAGCTCCGACTGCTTCACGAATAGAGTCTTCGGCTTGCAAGGTGAGTTCCTTCCTGTCGAACCATAGTTCGGCCTCCGATGACAAGTAGCCTCCCGCATAGTGGTACGTCTGAATACTGTAAATGGATTGGCTTTGAAGCCCAAACGTCAGGGGATAAACAATGGCCCTCTGACGACCTTTCTAATGAAAGGCTATGACCCACCACAACCTCTAGACTAGTTGCATAGACTCGATTCGCGGTTCGAGGCCGTTTTAATCGTCACGATCTATCAATATACCAGTCGTGTCGCGATTTATATGGGATATACTTAACCACATGCATGCAATGGCTCGCGCGTCTCGGAAAGTGGAGGGATTGACGGCGCGGCGAGGGGAATCCACATTGACAGGCCTCATAAAAAGAGAAGGAAAACCCCAAAGGCTTTTTTACGCTCTCCATTTGACTTCTCCGCCACCCATTCCCTTGCGCCTCCACAACACAGATGTAAGTCTCTCTGCCCTCACCTTCGAGCTCAGAAATGGCAGGTTCCAATGGCCAGTGGGAAGCTTCCACGGTCACCAACAAGGACATACCTGACCTCAAGAAGGCCGGTTACCTCCCCGCCAACATCCCTCACCACGCAGCGGAAGAGGGCCAAGTAATCCCCACCCCCAGGCCCGGCGAGAGGGTGGTGTTCATCGCCCATTTCATTAGGGGGTTGAGCTTCCCACTCCACCCCTTCATCAGGGGGTTAATGTTCTTCTACGACCTCAACTTCCATGACCTCCTGCCGAACTCCATCATGCACATCTCGGTGTTCATCCTCGTCTGCGAGGCCTTCCTACGCGTCGAGCCGCAATTCGGGCTCTGGCTACAGGTCTTCATTATCAAGCCCAAGTGCGTCGGCGGCAAGCACACGGACTACAGTGGGGCAGTCATCGGCAAGCTTGCCCACGTCGGTTGGCCGTCGAGCACCTTCATCGACACCATCAAAGGATGGCATAAGGAGTGGTTCTATGTCACCGAACCACGAGAAGAGGGCCAACTCCCCACTGCCACATTCAGATCCGGTCCCCCCACCAGACTGGCTTTGTGGCCCGAAAAGGGTCTGGTCTAGGGATCAGGCAAAGAGGTGACCGATCTGCAGAAGCGCCTCCGCTCCCTGGTCGAGGAGGGCATCAAGCTAGCCAATGTGGTGCATGTGATGCTCCGAAGACACATCCTCCCCTGCTAGCATTAGGACACTCCCTTGTGGGCTCAAGAACTTGAAGCCGAGCCCATAGTCCAGAATCTCTTCCGCACTACGTGGGAGAAGTTGTGGAAGGCGCTCTTCAAAATGATGAAGAGATGGCCATCAAAGGAGGAGGACAAGGGTTTGCACGTCGCCAAGCCCGGTTTCGAGGTACGATATTCCCCAGCTTGGCTTTATTACACAGAGAATCCCTATATCCTCTTATCCGATCTGTTTTGGTAGAGATGGCAGAAGAAAGCCATCAACATCAATAGTCCGGCTCCTCAGCCCGAAGACAAGAGGACTGAGCTGTTAGCCAAGATGCTCGTGGAGAAGCCTTACGATGCTCCCAAGAAGAAAGAGAACAAGAAGAAACCAGACCATGCCGGCCTTCGCATCAGGGACCAACCTGATGCTACATCCGAAGACACCCCCGCCTCCTCAAATCAGGAAGAGGCCAAAGAGGAGGAGGAGGTCGAGAGCGAGGGGTAGGCAACTCCCCTCGTGCCAAGAAAAGAGTGGCATCTCCGGATGCCCCAGGGCAGGTAGCTTCTCTTGCCCCGAAGAGGGTGTGGCAGACACGGGTGGTCTTGTCCGACGACAGCTCGAACTCGAGCTCCGCATCCGAAGACCCCGAGGAGGTTCCACGAAGGAGCCTAAGGGTCAAGCCCCCCATCCAGGTTAGGATCCGAAGACGCTCCTACCTATCACAAGTAGATTCAGAGTTTGCTAACACACAGGTTATTGGTCCTATAGCCCCCCATGCGTTATCCCCACTGAGGTGGTATCGGATGGGGAGACCCCGTCAGCTGAACTGGCGGAGAGCGGGGATGCCTCGCTCCCCACCACTCCAGGCGCCACGAAGGACGTCATGGAGGTGTCTTCCCAGCCTACCCTAATGGAGGCGGACACAAGGGGCGAGGGAGCGCTTCGTCCACCGAAGACCGGGGGACAACGCCTCGCCCGGACACTGAGGAGGCTAGACGAGCGGGCGATCAGTCCCCTTCGAGAACATCTCTGGAGCGCACTATGCCTCCGGAGGCACCGGTCTAGTCCCTGGTGGGTGATCCGGAAATCTGATCATCCCCCACACCACCGACCAACAACTGGTCAGCCATGGAGGAGGCTCTATCGAGCGCCTCCATCCTCGAGGATCACCGCACCCTTATTGGTGCGATACTACAAAGCGTCTAGTCCATTGACAACGGACTGAAGGAGGCCTTCAAAGGTCTCCTTGCAGGCTTTCAGGTAACTCACCCGATATTTTGCTAAGATTTTTATTTATTCATATTGTATACATGGCAGCCCCTGAGCCCTAGGTGAGGTGAACAAGCTCACCGAGGGGTCACATCTAAATCTGAAAATGTACTAGAAGCACTCTAAGTGTTCAGCATGCTAGAATAAATTGATGTATGATCGGATTGTCTATGATTCGGGAAGTGAGCGCCAATGTGATGTATGAATTGTGTGTGTAATGCAGGCTTTGTCATCAGCGGCAGCCAAAAATGGCGCCGAGCTGGACAAGCTATATCGGAAGCTCAAGCGCTCTGAGGATGAGGAGGAAGCCCTCAACAAGAGGTTCGACGAGGCGCAGGGTAAGCCCAAACTGAATCCAAATACTTTCCCCTAAATACTATCAATGCAGATTCCTTTTATATAAAGTTTTATCATTTTTGCAGCTTTGTTGAAAGAGATCAAAAAGCTCAAGGCCAAGCTTCAACGTGCCAAGGATGAAGCGGCCGTTGATAAGGCGGCGCCCAAAGAAGTGGCCACCACACTCTCCGCCCTACGAGCCACTAGCGATAAGCATCAGGCTCGTGTGGCGGAGATACATGATGAGCTCAAGGATGCTAGCAAAAAGTGCAAGGCCTTGAAGCAAAAGAAGAAGGCGAGCTCGGCAGATCTATCTACCATGAAATCCGATCTCTAGAAGGAGCAGATGTACAGACGGTTCTACGAGGAGCAAGTGCGCCAAGCCAAGGAAATAGCAGATGGTAAGCCGTACTCCCTAAAGTGCATATTCAGGGATAGCAGATTCGAATTTTTGACCCGGGTGTGGAGATCCTCGGGCGCATCCGCCGATCTCCAAAAGAGCGTGGTGGACGCCAATCAGTTGTTCGCCTCGCGGGGAGAGGAAGATGAAGCTCGGATGTTCTGGGCATAGTTTGGAGCCCCCGAGCGTCCTCCTCTTCTGGTGGAGCAGCTGAAACAGCTAATGGAGATACACCAGATGGCGGAGCCGGCCATGAAGGACATCTACATCCGCTTATGACCTGGTGAGCCGCTACCAGGCAGCTACTTCGGCCTGGTGCAGAGACTGATCGCTGCCACACCCCGCCTTGACACCGTCAAGCGTTCCTCCTGCATCGAAGGAGTCTAGATGCCCCTTGCCAAGGCCAAAGTGCACTGGCCGGGGCTCAATCTGATGAAGTTCGGCACCGACCCGTCGTCACCCGAGAAGGAGCACCAACGCCTCGAGCTATATTATGATGGAGTGATGGAGAGCTCTCGGGTGATAGCGTCGCAGTGTTCGAGTGAAAAATTATTTGAATGAGCTTGTAACGTGTCCGAAGACTCGTGATAACTTTTAATGATATCGGTATCCGCTCTTATATGGTTTTGCATTCCTTTATAACTCCTATGTGGTTGTTTAATATTGAAAGATGTGAGTCGTCGGCTTCAGCCCCCATGTAGATACTACATGGGGTGTCTATGCCAATGCATTGTGTTCCTTAGCCGTATTATCGGAACCCGAAGGCGATGTAGTGCGGCAGACTAGATAATCAGACTATAGTGCTTTATTTCTTTCGCTTAACCGAAGGGGCGCGAAAAGGACTATGGGAAGCGTATGATTAGCCACAGGATTATTTGTGATGTTCGGACAAACCGAGGCCGAAGCCAACATCATAATGTTTGCACAAAGGGCAAGTTCCTTGTATAACACAGAATTACCACTTACGAGGGTTGAAGTATAATACTTCCAGCTCGGGGTTCACAGATCGGATTGCGCATACTATGACAGTCCGTTTTCAGCTTTCTCCCCTGAGGTGCTTGATCGGACTATCTGGAAGCACAATCGCAGGGGCGCTCCCTTTGCCCTTTTAGCCGAACAAGAGGAACGTAAAGGGGCAAGCACAGGAGCTGGGCAACCCAACTTAATGACCAAAGACATAGTTCGGAACCGATGCATATAAAGCGAACGCCAAGACGCCGAACACACGATAGTTAAGGCAATTTGTGTTTGAAATCGAGCCTCGGTCTATTAGCCGGTTACCCCGCGTCATACCGAACAGGTTCATGAGAAGAGGGAGAAAGGAGAAAAAGTATGCTTCGAAAACTGGACAGAGGAGGCGTACTAGCGCCATGCAATTTGCATTTTCTTAACAACTCTTATAACTCATATTGCCGAAGCAACTGTTTACAGGTATGCGAAAGAAAATAAGAAATAAAATCATACAGGAGTTGTTGTACCAGGGGTCTTCAGTTGGTGACCTGACGTCCTCGATATGCCCCCTTGCTAGTTGACTCCTGTTCTTGTATGCACATTGAGGGGTGTTAGTGCGGGCGTATTTTGCTAAAAAAATCTTGAGAGGCCGCAACATTATAGGTGAGCTTTATGCCATAGGCAGACTCTTTTAGGAGCGCCTGCATCTTGTCCGAAGACGTATTGGTGGTAGTAGGTCAGGGCAGCCGAACACCCACCTTTATTTCCCCACCGCTTCCCATGGAATCTTAATGCAAAGTTGTGCCTCCTCGGCACATACTTTGCTGGCCATGAAATTGTGCGGTGGGGGGCGGACCCCTATAGAGGGGAAGACGAAGGATCCGAGTTTTCGGTCTGAAGCCGAACTTGTTTCCCAGCCTTATGTGCCTTTATGGTGGATGTCGGAACTTGCCGATCTTGTTTATAGCTGAATTCGGCCGCTAGGGCCAGTGCATGTTCCTCAGTTCTAAGGGAGCGCTCGGTGTTGTCATTGATAGTAATGACCCCTTGGGTCCCCGCATCTTGAGCTTGAGGTATGCGTAGTGTGGGACCGCATTGAAACAAGAGAATGCTATCCGTCCAAGCAGCGCGTGATACCCGTTGCGGAAGGGCACGATGTCAAAGATCAAGTCTTTGTTGCGAAAGTTATCAGGTGAGACGAACACGACCTCTAGAGTTACCGAACACTTCCTCCGTCCATTAGGACCTTTGTGAGGTGATACCCATCTATAATGGGGTCTAGGACGAGGGACACCGACCCCCCCCATGACGGATAGTGGCCGTATGATCACGCCAATCAAAAGTGATCGGGTATGCCGACCATGGGTTGTACTTCGGGGCTATGGGTTCCGCCGCGTAGACTTCCCGGAGGACGCACTTCCTCTTCTTCTTTGGTATTTGGGTGGCATATATCATGTTCATCATTTTTACTTCGGGAGGTAACTTCTTCTGTCCGCCACCAATTGGACCCCAAGGCTCATCTTCGTCCTTGCTGCATGAGCTTTTTCCTTGACCTTCGGGTTGTATCTTGCCAGCATGTTTAAACACCCAGCAATTGCAGTGTGGGTGGTTGGCGGGATTTTCCGAAGTCCCACGGATTTGGCAAGGCCTTTCCATGATATTTTTGAGCTGAGTGGGTCCGTTACGATTGCCTTTAGGGGGCTTCTTCCGTTGCCCAGGTCGGGAATTGCGGAATCCAGCATGAACAGCCGTGTCATTGGCATCACTATTATTGTACTGGCGTTTATTCTTATTGCGCTTTGGCTTTGAGTTGCTATCCTGGGCTTCAGGTGCCACGGGATCTTCAGAATTGTGGGTGCGTCTAGCCAGCTAGTTATCCTCGCCCGCGCAAAAGTGGGTCATGAGGGAGGTAAGGGCATACATAGTTTGAGGCTTGTCCTGGCCTAGCTGGCGGGCCAGCCATTTGTCTTGAAGATTGTGCCAGAAGGAGGCTATGGCCTCAGCATCTGAACAGTCAACGATTTGGTTCTTCTTAGTCAAGAACCGATTCCAAAACTGCCAGGCGGACTCACCAGGCTTCTGGACGATATTGCTAAGATCTAAAGAGTCCAGAGGGCGGACATAGGTCCCTTGGAAGTTAGAGCGGAACACATCTTCCAGGTCTTCGTAGAATCCAATGGAGTTTTTGGGGAGGCTGTTTAACCAGTGTCGAGCTGGCCCCTTAAGCTTAAGAGAGAGGTATTTGATGGCATGTAGATCGTCTCCTCGTGCCATGTGGATATGGAGGAGGAAGTCCTCGATCCATACAGTTGGGTCAGTTGTCCCGTCGTACTGTTCTATATTCATGGGTTTGAACCCTTCGGGGAACTGATGCCGCATTACCTCATCTGTGAAGCACAAAGGGTGAGCAGCGCCTTTGACCCGTGCTATGTCGCGCCTGTATTTGGCGTCTATATGGGGCCGGTTGCATTCCCGGACTCTGTTGTTTTGGTCGAACCATGGTCTGTATTCGCCGCATCTATCGAGCGTGTACTCTCTGGGTCCATAGATGCATCTAGTGCGACCTGCTCTTTGATCCACGTCATCTCATAGGTCGAACCTGTCATTGGGATCTAATGGCTCCTTGCCCCGTCTTCGGGGTGTTGCTGGTATGTAACCGGCGTCGTCGGCCGCCCTATCTCGACCACGAGGGGGAAGGTCCGGCTTGTCGTACAGAGTACGGTTTGGAGATGGAGTATCAGTAAGTCCATCGTTGAATGGGGGCAGCAACCTTCTCCGAGAGTAGCTTCTGGGATGGTTTGATAGACCAGTGCCGTATACTTCCTCGGTTGAGAGGACTTTCGTCCATCGATCATTGAGGTCGGCCTATTCGGCTTTGAGTTGTCGTTCTTTGGCTTTAGGCTGCTAGCCATTGCTATGAGCTGTTGCCTGATTTCTTCCTGATCATCGAGGTTATCAGGGATGTACAAGTCATGGGCTTCCGGTATATCTTCCTCCTCGACGGGGGAAAGGTAATCGTCGCCTTTGGGGTCATTGACGGTATCGGGGTCGTTTTGGTCCTCAAGCTCGTTCGGACCCTCAAACGGGTGCTCGGGGATATCGGGATTGTCATGATCGGCGGGGGCATTACCGTCCCCATTGCTGATAATAGCTCTTCTTCCCTTTTTCCTTTTGGACTGCTTATACAATTTCCAGCACCTTGTTAGAGCGTCACCCGATTTGTCACCGTCGTTGTGAGGCGTATTGTTGCCGTTGGTGGCAGGAGTATCCACCATGTAGACATCGTATGTAGAAGTGGCGGCCCAACTCCTGGTGTTAACATGGGTGGGAGCATGGTCCTCTTCATCCATGTATTCTGCCTCCTCGGAGGCATAGTCTAGCATGTCGGTTAAGTCTTCAACAGTGGCTATCAAGTGGGTGGGGGGGGGTCGAAAAATTCGTCCCTGCCCGAACTGTAACCGGGCCGGGCATAGATCGGGGCTTGAACGTCGGTGATCCTCATCGACGAGAATTGCTCCAAGGCCTTGTCGACCGCTAAGGGCCCGATCGGATCGAGCTGTTCGGAACTCGTGGGTTTAACCCCCATGAAGTCCTCCCATGAGGAGTGTTCGGAAGGAACATATGTCCGGTCGTATGGCTTGATGGCCAGATTGGGATGATAGATCGGACTGCTGCCATGGTTGACCCCATCGGCATGTCCGAAGAAGGGGCTCGAGGTTAAAGCCTCAGAGTCCTCGGGGGCTACAGGTGAAGCCGTGAGCTCGATTAGTGACAAGTCGCCCCGAGAGTTGACGGAGAACTCTAAGTTTCCGAATCTGACCTCTTGATCAGGGGAGAAGCTCTCAACACGGCCTAGATGGCCGGCAGAATCCGCATGCAACACAATGCTATCGAAGGCGAAGATCTGCCCGAGGACGAAAACGTCCGTGTTGCGAACCTCTCCGTTGATTAAGAGGCGAGACATGGTCAGTTACATGCCGAAGAGATAACATGCCTAACTATTAGATCAGACGTGGAGCGCAAGCCATGTTTCCCGAAGCTTCCATCTTGGAGATTGGGCTTTCAAATCCTTCGGTGTTCGGTAAGTAGCCCTCATAGTCCGGCCCATAACAATAGGTCGGCTATCCGAAGACCCCCTAATCTAGGACTCCGTCACTTTGCACAACATCCATGCTGTTATTGCTACTTGCTTTGCATAGTACTCCTGCTAGTACTACTTCTCATGAGGAGGTCAGGAGTTACTTCTATTTTCTTCATGACATCAAGAAAAGAAAAAATGAAAGGGAGAAAGAGATCATCTGAGGAACAACTGGCCCTACTACTTTGGATATACATCCGCGGTCGTTTGAGAAAACACCCGCGTTCATCTGAAAAAATCATCAGGTGTAATCCTCTCTATGTATTTCATCAGGACATATTAATTCTTCCTAGAAAAATTACTTGGCTTGCAATATTTCTATGTGCAGGACAATTACTCGATATAAAGGTGACGTTATACCAGGGATATGGAATGTGCTAGTATCATTCTGCACTAGCATTCATCCGTGTCACGTTGCTCAATGTACACGCGTGAGTTGCCGTCCCCACGGTCCAGTCTACATTGACACGTTGGTGTCACGCATGCTCACTCAAGCCGCCCAATGGACGTTCGTGAGCCGCCGCCCACAGTCCAATCTACATCAACATATCGGTGCGGTGCTCTCATGTACGAGCCTCCCAATGGACGTGCGCAAGACGCCGCCCACATTCTGATCTACATCAGTATATCGCTGCGGTGTTCGCCTGCACGAGCCTCCCAAACAGACAGGCGCACAAGTCGCCGCCACTATAGTTTGGTTAACTTCAACAACCAGCTGGGACGAACCATCATCGAGATTATTGAAACAACTCATACGGGATCATCTATAACCTGCCACGGTCAAGTATGGAGAATCTCAAGCCGCCTCTTCGAGTCAACTTAAGACTCAAGAGCTATAGACATGGCTCAACACATCTGGTCGTTTTCAATGAGAACCCTGGGTCATTGCAAGAAAAGTTAACCCGATCCTGGGGGCTACTACATTATTGGCGGAAGATTAAATGTTGCCCAAGAGGACGAACCACTGTGATGCACCATTTAAACATGGGTGCCCAGATTTATTGGATCATCATAAAGTAACTTGGAGTTTCTGCTCTCTATGCATTTCAGGTTGTGTAAAGGCGGATACTTCAACAAAGGTCATTTGGGGGTTTCCAACCCGCCAGGTTTAGCTTGCTCACCCTCTTGATCGGCTCTTCAACCAAAATAGCAAACAGGACGGCGGCTTACAAGTTGGGGTTCCATAAGATGACGGCTTAAAAGTTGGCCGTCCATAAGACGACGGCTTACAAGTTGGCGGTCCATAAGACAACGGCTTACAAGTTGACGTCCCACAAGATGGCGACTTACAAGATGGTGCGCAAGTTGATGTCATCGACAAGGTCATTTGGGGGCTTCAAACTAAAAGTGTGTTATATCGACTAGAGGAGGGGGTGAATAGGCGATTTTTACAAATTCATCACTTGAGGAATTTCAACTTTGAGGAATTTGAAATGTGATGAATAACTAGCAGCGGAATAAATACTCAAGTGCATGAGGAACATAGAGACAACATAGTTATCATGATGAAATGAAATATGCACAAAGTACAAGTAGCGTGATACAGGATAAGCAGGTGAGGAACAAGGTAACTTGAAGAATTTGAGGTGAGGAAATTGTGAAAGTCTTCAGACAAATTCTTCAAATAGTAAAGTTCAATTTCATCAACAGTTATACGAGGAAATGAAAGGGTTGAGGAAATAGAACCAGGTAGCTTGATGAAGATAATGGTTTGATGAACGAGTTCCAACTACTATGACAGTCGTACGTCTGATTTGGAGCGGCCTGGTACTTCAACCAGAGGACACACAGTCCCAGGACACACAATCCTTACCGTATTCTCCGTGAGCTAAGGTCACACAGTCCTCACCCAACACTCGTGGTAAGTCTTCAGGGTAGACTTCCAAAACCCTCACAAACTGGTCATCCCGTGATCCACAATTTACTGATGGATGCTCTAGACCAAGGTCACTTCGTAATCCCCAATTGACTGCAGGAGAACTAGACCATGATGACTAACCGTCTGGAGGATACACAGTCCTCAAAGGTAACAAGCGTCGGTTCCACACAGGAATTTCTCCAGTGATGCTGAATCACTTTGGGTTTGGTGGTTTGGTTGTGGGTTTTTCCTCACTGATGATTTTCACTCAAAGTCCCCGGAGGATGGGTTGCCCTCAAATGACAAGTGTCAGTTCTCTCTCGGAGCAGCCAACCAACTAGTGGTTGTGTGTGGGGGGTGGCTATTTATAGCCAGGGTGCAACTTGACATGATAAGACATAAATGCCCCTAATGATATGACCGTTATGTGGATAAGAATGCTTGGGGACAGGTGGCGCTAAGCTCAGCAATGGTCGGAATTTCAAACTATGAAAGTCCTCAGCTTATCATCTTCCTCACTTGTAGGCAATTGGCACTGGCGAAATCCTAACTTCTCAGTCAGATCAATTTCCTCAGAGACCAGAAGAACTTCATCTCTGTCACTGATGAACTTGTTTGAACCGTAAGAGATTTCCAAAGGCTTCACTCGAAGGATTGTATAGGTTGAGGATTTGGGAGTTGAGCATTAGTTGGAAATTTTCCTTAGTATTACCTCGGCCCCCTTTAACAGTACGGTGTTTCCTATGACTCAAATAAAGGAAATGAAACTACAAAAACAAAAGTCTTCATGCTTCATATTCCTCGTTCATATCTTCAAGGTCACACCAACTTCTTCATTTTCAAAGTCTTCACAAAGTCTTCACCAAAGTCTTCAGAAAGTCTTCAGCAAAGTCTTCACTTGAAGACATACATTTTTAGGGGTCAATAATCTCCGAATATATCAAACTCCTCATCAACTTATAGAGCTTGTGTACACTCACAAACACATTAGTGCCTTAACCTATAAGTCTTCAATACACCAAAATCACTAAGGGCACTAGATGCACTAACAATCCCCCCCTTTTTGGTGATTGATGACAAATAGGTTAAGTTTTCAACGGGGATAAACATATGAAGTGAAAGTGCAGATTTTGAGGAATTTGATTGCAAGATATAGAAGAACTCCCCCTAAAGATGTGCATATTTGAGGAATTTTGCTTTGGACTACAAATGCTGTTCAAACATGGAGAACTCCCCCTATATCTTGTAATTCATACACGCATATGAACATATGATACGAAGAATTTGAAATGCGTGAGGAAAATGGTGTCTGACGAAAATCAACATGTATGCATTATGGTACTTGAGGAAATAAACATGCGAGGAAATAGTTCAAAAGTGTCAGACCACCATCGGACTTAAGTTTACAACTCAACCAACAAAAGTTTCAGAAGAGCGAGAGTTGTAACTTAAACAAAAATAGCCCATATAGAGAGACCCGCTTGAAGACTAACTCAAATTTTCTCCCCCTTTACGAAGACCAAAAGGGATGAAAAAGTGAGGACTAACGCCCCTTTGAAGAATTTCATCGTGTTGGTGAGGAAGGAGCGCCAGCATTGTCGGGGTCGTTTGTCGATGCATGGCCTGCCGCAGTGTCGTCAATGTCTTCATCATTATTGCGCTCTCGAGATGAAGAATATGAACTTGTGACCATCAGAGGAACTTGGACTTTCTTGAATTTCTTCTGAGGTCGACGAGCCTAGTCAGGATGTTCCTCAAGATCCAGCTCATTCAGTTCTTCAGAAGACATGAGGTGAGACAGTACAGCCCAAGTGCGGTTGAGGTTTTCATGCGCATAGTAGTGATTCCTCTTCACAGTGTTTTGCATCACAGTCATGTTCTGCTGATGGGAATTCCATGAATGATGTTGAAGAGCATATTATTCATGACTCCTTACACTTCTTCTTCTTCAGAATCGTGGCCTTTCTGAGGACATAGTGTATTTGTGAGGATACGGTAAACAGTCCTGGGCACATATAGCAGATCCTTCACAAGGAAGTTGTTTTGTTGAGGCTTTCCAGGAGGCAATGACTTCAACACTTGCATCAGCTGATTTGGAAGCGCATGCTCATTGAATAGTTTGTGGGCTTCATCTAAGGGAATTAGAACTGGTACACACTGAAGCAATTAAAAAGCTTGAGCAGTGAAGTGTGTTGATCCTGTCATCCAGTCCAATATCCAGGAGTTGATGTCTGAAGCATTTCCGCTGATATGCAATGTGGCATAGAACTAAAGAATAAGTTCTTCATTCCAGTCGCACATGTCGACACAGAATGGAAGAATGCCTGCATCATGAAGAACTTGGAGCACCGGTGTGAATGATGGAAGGGTTTCCTTGTCATAATGAGGAATTTGGTGGTGCTCGAAGACTTTCTTCTTCTCAAAAAGAACTGATGCATAGTAGTTGAGTTGTGTTGCCGTCCAGAATTTGTTGCATCCTGCCCTTGCAAAGTCATAAGGATTTGGACGTGTGAAGAACATGCGCTCACTGAAGAAATTTCTTTTGAGGAATTTGGGGCACGCTGAGCCTTTGAATGGCATCTTTGGCTTCGGTTGAAGGTTTGGCTTGAAGCGGCCCTTGATCTCCTTTGGCATGGGAGGAGCCTCAGACTGAGTAATTTGAAGGACAGGTTCCTCAGCTATGGTGGGAGCATCAAGAATATCAGCTGTTGCAGCTAGAATTTCTTCACTGACATGAATATTCAGATTTGCAGATTCTTCCGGTATTTCTTCAGTCGGAGCAGGCGACTGAGGAATCTGCAACAGAGGAGTAGTCATTGGTGAATTTGGGTGTGCAGATTCCCAATATTCATCATTGATGACCGGTGTAGTGTCACCAATGTCAACTTCCTCATCAATTTCTTCGACACCAGCTTCCTCATCAGTAAACTGAAGCTGGGGTGTTGATACCTTCGGGGTTGAAGCAGTGTCTTCAACAACAATCTCTTCATCAATCTGCTCTGTTGAAGGAGCAGAATGATTTTCATCTTTATCTGGGATGACATATTCCACTCCAAATGGCACAATTTCGTAGGCAGGTGCTGAGGAAATTGGGGTTGCATCAATTGGTCCAGTTGAAGAACTTGGCATAGTCTTCAACTTCTTCAAAGCTGGTGCTGCTGAATTTGATGCTTTTATTTTGAGGGTCTTTTCCTCAGAAGTGACAATTTCTTCAGGAACGACTGTTGCAGCCACCCTGGTGGGTTCAGTTTCTTCAGGCGCAGCAGAATCTTCAGCTGGCCTTTCAGTTTCTTCAGACACAACAATGGAGGTTGTCCTGGCATGATCATTAGTGGTCTGAGTTTCCTCAGGAGCACTGGTAGTTGCTTCTGGTGTAGAGGCATTTTCATCAGCAGTTTCATCAGGCTGAGCTATTTCATCAGTAGCTTGAGGAATTTCATCAGACTGATGATGTTCTGGTTGCGATCGGGCTGCAACCCTGGTGTTGTGATCCTTTACCGCTGCTTGAGCAGCCCTGACGAATCTGACCTTGGTGCCCTTCCATTCAGCATCATATCTCTCTTGATCCTCAAAAAGTGTGCGAATTTCAGATTGAAAGTGACTAGTTGATTTGGGGTCAAATTCATCACATTGTCTCTTAGAAACTTTTCCTTCCGAACTCTGTTCCTCTTAGCTCTCTGAGCTTGCTCTCTCTTCCATTTTTCTTCAGAGATGAAGTGGGTGAGGACATGATCCACTCCAAAAGGCAGGTTTAGTGAAGAAAGTGGGGTGCTTGGGTCTTCATGCCATATATCGATGAAGTTGAGGATCATCTTGGGATCCAGCATAAGAGGAACAGAACTGCCCTTTGCTATAGCAGCCCTTTGCTGACTTTGCCTGATGATTTCTTCCAATTCCTCATCAACAACTTCATCATCATCATCCTAAGTACCTGAGGGTATGGTCACCACAACCTTGCTTGAGTGAGGACTTGGTCTTTGATCTCGTCCAGCAGTTTTCTTCAGCTTCAACGCAGAAGGGCTAGTTGAAGACTTTGCTGTGGTAGAGGGACTAGCTGAGTTCTTTGGAAGTCTTGAGAATCCCTCAGTCCTCTTACATGTTGCCAGATGCATTGGGGTTGAGGACTTTGCAGCTGCTGCAGAAGACTGAGCAGCAACCGTTCCAGCAGCTGAAGACTTTGTAGGCAGAGGCCTTTGACCTTGAGGGATCTGTTGTGAAGGTTTTGAGGTTGAAGAACTTGTCTTCAATACAGATTTCTTCATCATGCTTTTCTTTGGAGCACTTGCAGAGGCTCTGGCAGAGGCAGCAGTAGCAGTAGAATCTTCATTGAATTTCTTCACTGCTTCCTTGGCTTTCCTCGCCAGCTTGGCTTGCTGCTTTTCCCACATGTGAGGAAAGTCCTCACCAGTCTTGAGGCTAGTGGGATCAACAATTTGATTTGGAGCAAGGGGAGGCCTGCTGCAAGGAGGTTTTACTGCGAATTTCATCATGTATTTTGGAGTTACATAACGATATTCCTTCCATTCCCTTGCCCATCTCCTCTCAATTTGCTGCAGACGAATTTTTCTTTGCTTGGTCGTTTCTTTGCCATGAGTTTCTTCATCGAGTGTGCAGTATTCCTCATACATGTCATCTGGAATCTCAAAGGCAGTGTGCACGTCTGGCTTCTTTCCACCTTATGAGGTTTCTTTCCATCAGCCATTTTCTTCACTTGAGGAATTTGAACTCTTGAGGACTCTGAAGAAGTACACAGTTTTTCCTCAAGGAGCGCTGCAAATGAGTTAAGTTGATGAGAACCTAGTGATTCATCAGTGGACATGTTGTACCTGTGAACAGAGTATAGGTGCGAGGAATTTGAAGAGGTCATATGCGTTCTTAGAAATTTTTGAATAAAATAGGTGTGAGGAATTTGACCGTGAGTGTCTTGATGAATTTCACTAAGTGTTCTTTGTCTCAGGTTCCAGAGTTGTGCAAATTTTGAGAATTCACACAATTGAGGAATCTTGAAGAAAGCCATTACTTAGGGAAAAAAGTATGAGAAGGTGTAAGGTGCTTTAGTATAAGGTTCATGAAGAATAAATACCTTTTGAGGAATATGAAGAGCATTTTAAGATCAGGCTGTAAAAATAAATTTTATTTACCCTCGTGAAGAACACGACGAACTTAGAGATGAGATTGGGAAGTTCGTCCGTTCAGATCTTCCACGCCCTAGCTTGGTAGAGGGAGACAGCTGTAGCGGCGGCGGGGTGAGGACTTCCGCGACCGATGCGAGTACGGTGATGACGAAGTCGAGGCAGTGAAGCTCTTCCTCACCGGCGACGATGACTTTAGCGGCGGCGCTAGGTTGGAGCTCGGGAGAGGGATGAGATGAGGAGTAACCGAGCACAGTTGAAGGGGAGGGGGTATTTATAGAGGGAGTGAAAACCAATCTGCCTGACAATTTTGGACAAGATTGCCCCTGGCCCTTGCTCTCCATGCTACAGGTGTCACCCACGTACTTAGAGGTGGCTATAGTGCGGGATCGTGGGTTATCCAGGCGCGGGAATCGGAACCGTTTGAGCGGAAACCACTGAAAATTTTGATAGTGAAAATTTCAAATCTTCCGTTCGCAAATTCTTCAGCTGTCAAGGACACAGTGAAGACTTTGAACGAGTTTCAAAGTAAAACGCATATGAAGAATTTGTGAACAGACTGGTTTGAGTTTAGCATAGAGGGGGAAAGGGTCCGATCACATTCACTTAGATGAAAATCAACTTGAAGAATTAGCAATAAGTGAATGTTGTTGAGGACATTGAAAACTCATATATATATATATATATATATATAGTCAATGAAGAACATGAGTTCCAAACTTTGAAGAATTTGAAAAGTTGAGGAATTTGCAAATTTGAGGAATTTTATAATTTGAAGAATTTGCAAAGATGTTTAAGAACTCAATTTTGAAGAATTCCAACTTTAGTTGGTGGCGTGACCCACCGTATAAGAATGATGATTTCAGGCACCGCGTACAATTTTTGTAGGGTTCTGAGAATCAAATTCTTCATTAATTTCTTCACACTTGGAGGGTTATTCTTCATTGATTGAAGAAAAACGTTACTTTGTGTGTTGCACATCTAAGTCATCAATTTTTCATAAGTGTTAGGATGTGTGGCCTTCTTCAAAGAACATTCGAAGATTCTAAGATATTTAGCTGACGCCGCAACTTGCAATGTCTCTTTTCATCCAAGGGCTTTGTGAAGATATCGGCCAGTAGTTCTTCAGTGGGAACGTGGTCGATGGAGATGTCACCCTTGAGTACATGATCTCGAAGAAAGTGATGACGAATCTGGATGTGCTTGGTCTTGGAGTGCTGAACTGGGTTGTATGCAATCTTGATGGCACTCTCGTAGTCGCAGTAGAGAGGCACATTCTTCAACTTGATGGCATAGTCCTTGAGGGTTTGCTTCATCCACAGTAACTGAGCGCAACATGAACCGGTAGCAATGTACTCAGCTTCAGAAGTAGAGAGTGAAACACATTTCTGCTTCTTCGAGGACCAACAGACTAAGGATCGTCCAAGGAAATGACATGTGCCTGAGGTTGACTTGCGATCCACATGATCTCCAGCATAGTCAGCATCAGAGTATCCGACAAGGTGAAGATTTGAGCCCTTGGGATACCATAATCCAAGTGTTGATGTGTGAGCTAAGTATCGAAGAATATGTTTCACAGCCTTATGGTGTGATTCCTTCGGTGTTGCTTGGAATCGAGCACACATGCAAACACTTAACATAATATTAGGTCTAGATGCACATAGATACAATAATGAACCAATCATGGAGCGGTATACCTTCTGATCGAAATCTTTACCATTTTCATCAGTGCAAAGGTGGCCTTTTGAAGGCATTGGAGTTTTGACGCCTTTGCAATCTTGCATGTCGAATTTCCTCAGAACATCTTTGAGGTATTTCTCTTGAGAGATGAAGGTGACATTGTCTTGTTGACGAATTTGAAGACCTAGGAAGAATTTCAACTCTCCCATCATAGACATTTGATATTCTTCACTCATCATATAGGCAAATTCATCACCGTAACGTTTGCCAGTACAGCCAAAGATAATATCATCCACATATATTTGGCATATTAACAGTTCATTATCATAGGATTTTGTGAAAAGAGTGGGTTCGAGTGAACCGGGTTTGAAGCCTTTCTTCATGAGGAATTCCTTCAGAGTGTCATACCACGCCCGAGGGGCCTGCTTGAGGCCATAGAGGGCCTTGTTTAGTCTGAAGACTTTGTCAGGATGCTTAGGGTCTTCAAAACCTAGGGGTTGAGCAACATATACTTCTTCCTCAAGCTTACAATTGAGGAATGCACTTTTCACATCCATTTGATATAAGATGATATTGTGATGGTTAGCGTAAGCAAGCAATATGCGAATAGCTTCAAGTCTAGCAACAGGTGCAAATGTTTCATCAAAATTAATTCCTTCAACCTGTGTGTAGCCTTGAGCTACAAGACGAGCCTTATTCCTCACCACAAGGCCATTTTCATCTTGCTTGTTGCGATAGATCCACTTGGTACCTATGATGTTATGTTTGCGAGGATCTGGTCGCTTGACAAGTTCCCACACTTTGTTGAGCTTGAACTGATGCAATTCCTCTTGCATAGCTTGAATCCACTCAGGCTCCTTGAATGCTTCATTAACTTTGGTGGGATCTATGATAGAGACAAAGGCAAAGTGCCCACAAAAGTTAGTTAAATGTGAAGCTTTTGAGCGAGTGAGGGGACATGGTGCATTGATGTCATCAATGATTTTGTCAATCTGTACTTCATTTGCAACTCTAGGATGAGCAGGTTGACGTGGCTGGGGATTTTCATCAGCACCATTTTCTTCAGGTGTATCAACATGAGTGTCTTCATTCGATGGAATGACTTCTTCAGTGGGTATGATATCTTCAGTTGCCTTCAGCTTGATGGATTCCTCAGGAGACTGTTCATCTAACACAGAAGGCGGGTGCTCTCTTTGCGAGCCATCAGTTTCATCGAACCGCACATCTACAGTTTCAACAACCTTGTGATGATAGGTGTTGAAGACTTTGTAGGTGTGCGAGTCCTTTCCCTAACCAAGCATAAAACCTTCATGTGCTTTCGGTGCAAACTTAGAATTATGGTGAGGATCTTTGATCCAACATTTTGCACCGAAGACTTTAAGATAACTTACACTAGGTTTCTTGCCAGTCATAAGTTCGTATGAAGTCTTCTTGAAGAATTTGTGAAGATATAACCTATTGATGATGTGGCATGCAGTATCAATTGCCTCAGGCCAGAAGCGACGAGGAGTCTTGGATTGATCAATCATGGTGCGAGCCATCTCAACGAGAGTCTTGTTCTTGCGCTCCACAATGCCATTCCATTGAGGAGTATAAGGGGCAGATAACTCATGAGTAATACCAAGTTCATCAAGATATTCATCAAGATTAGTGTTCTTGAATTCAGTCCCATTATCACTCCTAATATGCTTGATCTTGACGCCGAAGTTGGTGGAGGCCCTTGAAGCAAATCGTCTGAAGACATCCTGCACTTCATTCTTGTACAGAATAATATGCACCCAAGTGTAACGAGAGTAATCATCAACAATGACAAAGCCATACAAACTTGAATCATTTGTTAGTATGGAGTAATGAGTGGGGCCAAAGAGATCCATGTGAAGCAATTCAAAGGGTCATGTCATGGTCATGATTGTCTTCGAGGGATGCTTGGATCTGGTCATCTTCCCAGATTCACATGCACCACAGAGATGGTCCTTGAGGAATTTGACACCTCGATGCCAATGACTTGCTTTTTTCTTCACGAGCGTGTGCAAGTTCCTCATACCCGCATGTCCAAGTCGTCGATGCCACAACCAGCCTTCTGAAGACTTTGCAAGTAAGCAAGTGGCAGGTTGAGGACCTGTAGAGAAATCAACAATATACAAGTCTCCTCTCCTAAAGCCTTTGAAGACTTTGGAATTGTCAGATTCCATGATGACAAGACAATGATATTTTCCAAATACGACGACCATATCAAGATCACAAAGCATTAAGACAGATATAAGGTTGAACCCAAGGGATTCAACAAGCATCACCTTATCCATGGTTCGGTCCTTTGAGATAGCAACCATACCAAGTCCCAATACCTTTCTTTTTCCTTTGTCTGCATAGGTGATATGCTTCAGAGGAGATGGAGTGAGTGGCAAATTCATCAGTAAATTCTTGTCACCCGTCATGTGGTTTGTGCATCCACTATCGAGGACCCACTCAGTAGTTTTTGGAGTATCATCCTGCAGATGAATTAGTACAACTTACGAACTCATATGCTCAGAGTGAAGAATATAACATCAGTTTCATTAGATAGGATTTCATCACACAAGATAGTAAGCAAGCAGTGTGAGGACGTGAGAAATGAGGAATTCATTTCATCATCGTTAGCTTGCGTCCTTTCAAGCAATTCCTCAGGTCTCCAGCAAGTTCATCAAATGTTCAGTTTCATCTGGAGACCTGACCCTGCATAAGAAATTAATTCAATTTCTTCACCACCCACATCTGGAGGGGTGGCAAAGAGTTCATCATTCTGCGAGCACCATGTGAGAAAGGAGGCATTGAAGTAAGTGCGTTTTGTTTCACAGGACGAGGATTAGAGTACTCAAATGAATAAGGAGAAATTCTTCGAGGACTTATGAACATAATGGTTAGAATAATGCACATATTCATAACTCTTAGATTTTTCCTGCAAAACAGAAGTATTAGCATGAGAATGATATTTTTGATCATTTGACAAATTTGGTTCAAGTGAGGACTTTGATCTGGGGTTCCTATTCTTCATGAGTGGTGTCATGAGGACATTCACTTGAAGATTTTGAAGGTAGCTCTTGGGAACCCAGATTTTCTTCATAGGAGAGCCATTCCTGCAGTTAGTTCCAACAAATCTAGCAAATACTTCACCTTTCTGATTTTTGAAGATTTTGTAGTTCGAGTCAAGTGACTCATCAGAGAAATATGAAGTTTCACACGTAAAGCCAGATAAAGTGAATGGATCTACAGGAGGTCCTTTCGCAGCAACCCATGAGGTTTTGGGGTACTGCTTAGGTGTCCAGTAGGATCCATCAACGTTGAGTTTCCTCACAAAGGCAATACCCTCTTTCCTAGGGTTCCTGTTCAGAATCTGCTTTTTGAGGACATCGCAAAGGGTTTGATGCCCTTTGAGAAATTTGTACATGCCTGTCACATACAATTCCTTCAACCTTGCATTGTCATCAGTGATACTTGTGGTATCCTCAGATGAGGAATTTGAGACCACGGGAATAGTTGAAGAATTTGCAGCAATAGAAGCATTTGAATATTCAAGTGAAGAATTTGCAGTTTCACGTTCGATACATTTCAAACAAGGTGGAACAAATTCTTCCTAAGCGGTACTGATCTATTGAGCAGTAAGGAATCGTTTTCCCTTTGGAGATCATCATGTGACAGCCTCAGTTTCTCCAGATCTTGCTTTCTTTGAAGAAATTCATAAGAAAGCTTCTCATGATCAGCTAAGAGGTCGTTATGATGACTCTGTAGGTTATCATACTTTGTCTGAAGACTTTTGAGATTGACAGACAGAGTTTGAGTCCGATCCACTTCATGGTTCAACAGATCATCACTTTTGTCTAGCATTTTCTGAAGCTTTTCAAGTGCACTTTGTTGCTTAGTGGCAATTTTGACAAGTTTAGCATAGCTAGGTTTCACATATTCATCAGATTCACCTTCACTTGATTCAGATGAGGAATGATGTTTGTGTACCTTTGAGCTTTTTGCCATGAAGCAATAGGTGGGAGCATAATCATCATTGCTGACGTCAGAGTCGTTGGAGTAGTCATATTCTTCATAGTTGAAGATGGACTTGCTGACAAAAGCAGTAGCGAGAGCAAGGCTAGCGACACTAGATTCTGATTCCTCCTTAGATTCTTCCTCTTCTTCAGATTCTTCCTCATAATACATTTCCTTGTCGATGAATGCTCGAGCCTTTCTGGAACCATTCTTCGTGTGCTTTGAGGACTTTGAAGATGAGGACTTTGAAGATTTCTTATTTTTCTTTGAGTCATCAGAACTATCCTCCTTGTATTTCTTCTTCTTCTTTGAATCTTTTTCCCAGAGAGGACAGTC
This sequence comes from Hordeum marinum, assembly GCA_022496015.1. NCBI lineage: Eukaryota > Viridiplantae > Streptophyta > Magnoliopsida > Poales > Poaceae > Hordeum > Hordeum marinum. Next base: position 195,256,840 of record CM039672.1, on the reverse strand, counting down.
AGAGATAAAGTGACTAGGCTTCTTGCAATGATGACAAGTTCTTTTCTTGTAGTCTTCTGAGGAATCTGATTTCCTCAAGCCACTTTTTGATGACTTTCCAAATCCACCTCTCCTTGATAACTTCTAGAATTTTCTCACAAGCATTGCTAGTTCCTGACTTAGTTCTTCAGGATCACCACGGCTACTGTCAGAATCTTCTTCTTCAGATGAGGAAATTGCTTTTGCCTTCAGAGCACGAGATCTTCCATAGCTTGGCCCGTAGAGGTCTCTCTTGTCAGCTTGTTGGAATTCATGAGTACTGAGTCTCTCAAGAATATCAGCAGGATCAAGTGATTTGTAGTCTCCACGTTCTTGAATCATCAAAGCTAGAGTATCGAATGAGGAGTCAAGAGATCTCAGTAGTTTCTTCACCACTTCATGGTCAGTGATATCGGTGGCACCCAGTGCTTGAAGCTCATTGGAGATATCAGTGAGACGATCAAAAGTTTGCTGAACATTTTCATTGTCAAGTCTCTTGAAGTGGCTAAAGAGATTGCGAAGAACATCAACACGAGAGTCACATTGAGTGGAAACACCTTTGTTGACTTTGGACAACACGAGAGTCACAAGTTGACGTCCCACAAGATGGCGACTTACAAGATGGTGCGCAAGTTGATGTCATCGACAAGGTCGTTTGGGGGCTTCAAACTAAAAGTGCGTTATATCGACTAGAGGAGGGGGTGAATAGGCGATTTTTACAAATTCATCACTTGAGGAATTTCAACTTTGAGGAATTTGAAATGTGATGAATAACTAGCAACGGAATAAATACTCAAGTGCATGAGGAACATAGCGACAACATAGTTATCATGATGAAATGAAACATGCACAAAGTACAAGTAGCGTCATACAAGATAAGCAGGTGAGGAACAAGGTAACTTGAAGGATTTGAGGTGAGGAAATTGTGAAAGTCTTCAGACAAATTCTTCAAACAGTAAAGTTTAATTTCATCAACAGTTATACGAGGAAATGAAAGGGTTGAGGAAATATAAATAGGTAGCTTGATGAAGACAATGGTTTGATGACCCAGTTCCAACTCCTGTGACAGTCGTACGTCTGGGTTTGAGCGGCCTGGTTTTTAAACCAGAGGACACACAGTCCCAGGACACACAGTCCTTACCGTATTCTCCTTGAGCTAAGGTCACACAGTCCTCGCCCAACACTCGTGGTAAGTCTTCAGGGTAGACTTCCAAAACCCTCACAAACTGGTCACCCGGCGATCCACAATTTACTGCTGGATGCTCTAGACCAAGGTCCCTTTGTGATCCCCCAATTGACTGCAGGAGCACTAGACCATGATGCCTAACCGTCTGGAGGATACACAGTCCTCAAAGGTAACAAGCATCGATTCCACACAGGAATTTCTCCAGTGATGCTCAATCACTTTGGGTTTGGTGGTTTGGTTGTGGGTTTTTCCTCACTGATGATTTTCACTCAAAGTCCTCGGAGGATGGGTTTCTCTCAAATGACAAGTGCCAGTTCTCTCTCAGAGCAGCCAACCAACTAGTGGTTGTGGGGGGTGGCTATTTATAGCCAGGGTGGAACCTGACATGATAAGACATAAATGCCCCCAATGATATGACCGTTATGTGGATAAGAATGATTGGGGACAGGTGGCGCTAAGCTTAGCAACGGTCAGAATTTCAAACTATGAAAGTCCTCAGCTTATCATGTTCCACACTTGTAGGCAATTCACACTGGCGAAATCCTAACTTCTCAGTCAGATCAATTTCCTCAGAGACCAGAAGAACTTCGTCTCTTTCATTGAAGAACTTGTCTGAACCGTAAGAGATTTCCAAAGGCTTCACTCGAAGGATTGTATAGGTTGAGGATTTTGGAGTTGAGCATCAGTTGGAAATTTTCCTTAGTATTACCTCGGCCCCCTTTAACAGTACGTTTTTTCCTATGACTCAAATAAAGGAAATGAAACTACAAAAACAAAAGTCTTCACGCTTCATATTCCTCGTTCATATCTTCAAGGTCACACCAACTTCTTCATTTTCAAAGTCTTCACCAAAGTCTTCAGAAAGTCTTCACTTGAAGACATACATTTTTAGGGGTCGATAATCTCCGAATATATCAAACTCCTCATCAACTTATAGAGCCTGTGTACACTCACAAACACATTAGTGCCTTAACCTATAAGTCTTCAATACACCAAAATCACTAAGGGGCACTAGATGCACTAACACAAACCCACCGGGTTAAGCTTCAACCCTCTCAATCAGGCTTTTTAGCCACTATAAGGCGGCTCGTGGACCCAAATGTTGACTCCGTCAACCAGATCATTAGGAGTGCAGCGAGTTGTAAACTTACCCCCTTTTGGTGTCTCTCCAACAGGTGACCCGCCGAACTCTTACTAGTTAATCACTGCTTAGAGACACTGTCTGTCCAACGTACCGGATAGTTAATCTCGGCAGGAGACCTTGAGCACTGGTTAAGGTTCAAACGGCGGACTGTGTCACGTGAGAGGGGGCTTCTGGGCCCTAGGGATACTCATGCCCTGCTGTGTCTCCTTCTGGGATGCTGCGCTCATCAATCCTTGCCTGGAAACCAAGTATTGTTATGAGTTCCAGTAGCAAGTCCACCCATTGGAGCCAGCGTCCGTGTCTCTTTCTCGGACGTTGCGCTCTTCAATGTTGCCTAGAAACCGAGCATTGTTATGAGTTCGAGCAGCGAGTCCACCCAGCAGAACCGGCGGATGTGTCTCTTTCTGGTTCGTTGCACTCTTATCAGTTAATCTCGCCTAGAGACCCTGAGCCGCTCAAAGGAGTTGACGGTCACTCTCGTTAGATACCCTGCACTGGTATGAGTTCAAGCATCGAGTCTAGCCAGGAAGAACCATCATATGAGTTTTTGAAAACAAAAAAGAAAGCAAGAACATCATACATTGCATCATACATTCCATCACACATTACATCATGCATTGCATCATACCTACATGTCGGTCCGCCAAACCGGGTCAGAGCAAGATTATGAAAGAAGAAGCAAGACTATAAAAGATTTTAACATCTCCGGGTTGTGCTTTTTCATGCTGCCCTTACAACAATGCATAATATATTCTGTCTTGTTTATTTTTGTAGGTCTTGTCTCTTAAGATGAGCCGTCGTTAAGTATGATGAAAAACTTCTGCAGGAACAAATAGATCTTTAATAACCAACATGGCTGGATCTTCATCACAATTTGTCATAACCAGTATTAAATGATTAGGTTTTTTTCAAGCCAGGTTGGAAAGTTGAATATTCTTGAAGAGCCACCCTATCATATATAATGTTGTATCATTTAATTGACTGGCTATTTGTTCTGTTCAACCTGTGCACTGTAGTATACTACAACACTCATGGATTTCTCAAATATATATTTGTTGGGTTATACCGCAACCACGAGCAGAGATTTCATTTTAAAGACAAAGGAATTATTCTGGGATATTCATTTCGGGTTATATTACAACCACAGTCAAAGATTCATTCGAATCAGATCAATATCAGTTCAAGAGAACTTTTGAAGTGCATCATGATGAGTCATATTACTCTCACACAGTCCTGAGTCGCCACAGGCAGACGACCCGACACATGGGGGCTACATTATTCAAGTCCAGTTTATATCATGTATGCAAGTCCCATGTCGCTGCAAGCATGCACCACGACACTTGGGGGCTAATGCGAGTTGCTTTTCAAATCAGTACATGGTCAACGGATCCTGTTATCTCAAGCAGATGATCCGGCCTTTCTATATATTTTCTAAGTCCCATTCTAGTACTTCTTACTGACCCGACACTTGGGGGCTACACTGCTCAGATCAAATTTTCTAAAAGTCTCAAGTCGCTGCAGGCATGCGACCCGACACTTGGGGGGTATAGTATTCAGTTGTTCAAACAGATTATGAGGTTCAAATTGAAGACCCGACCCATCACATATTGATGAGCCGGCCCTTGGGGGCTACACCAGCTGAAGCTTTATAAGGTATAAGACAGTTACAAGTCCCAGGCTGCTGTAGGCAAGACAACCTGATACTTGGGAGCTATACAATGAAAGATATTATTGCCAAGCGCCAAGTCATCATGGATAAGCTTGGAGCTTGGGGGCTACAGGTAATATGGATATATCAAAAATTTGAAGAGAGTTTTCAAAATGTCAATTGTGAGTGAGACCGGCTCAACAGATTTTTATCTAGCCAAAGCATTGAAAGACCAACTCTGTAGCATACGGATTTCTTTACTCCCAATAAATTTATGAAGTCAGCTGAAGTCCAGTTGTTTGACCCGACGTCACCAACAATCATGACCCGACATTATCAAAAGATCATGACCCGACAGATTCTATATGAGCAACCCGACTTCACAGGTTGAAGTGGTGTAACAATGGATGAAGTTCTATTCTCAATATTTTTATCAAGCTGAAGCAATGGAAGCCGGCTCAACTTCATATGGTTTTTTTATCTCCAATAATTTCATCAAACCAAAGTTTTGGAGGCCGACACAATGGCATATGGATGTTTTATTCCCAATATTTTTATTGCAAAGGACACGTACCTACAAGACGATTGAGAAGACGGCTCATTCATATGAAGAAGAAAACCAGATTTTTGAGGATCTGTTTCAGTGAAATAAGCCGACCAGGGGAGTGAGCCGGTCACTTAACATATTTATTATTCTTATTTCAGGAGCTTACCATGAATGAATTCAAGGTAACCTGGGGGCTAAAGTCGGGGATATACCCTATGGTATAACCCGGCTGAGATTTGGCGACTCACTGGAACCCTGGGCGAACTTGACGATTCATTGGTGACCCGACATGAGGTATGACCCGGCTCATCATATGGCAACTCATGCGTCACCTGTATTACTGGGTCACAGGACGACCAAGTCCATGCCCCAACATGCGGGCCGGTGCAAGGCGACTCATGGACGGGCGTGGATGGGCGGCTCATAAGAGAAGGCCCAAGGAGAGAAAGGATTCCCTCACAAAGGAAACAAGACCCGAATTAGGATTCAAGAGAGACTAGTCCTAGTCCTACTCCCAGTAGGACTCTACATGTAAACCTACCCTCTCCACTTATATAAGGAGGGGTAGAGCACCCCTAGAGGGACAAGTTAAGACAGACACAAGTCGTTATAGATAGATAGATTAAAGGCTCTCGAGATTAGATGTAGCAAGAGAACACCCTTGTAACCAAGAGATCTTTCTCATCATCCATACAACACAAAGTAGGACATAGGCTTTTACCTCCATTGGAGGGGCTGAACCTGGTTAAACTCGCATCTCTCGATTCCGACCAACCCCTCTCAAGCCGCCACATAGTTGCGATGGCCTCACACCTAAATCCGTTAACCCGGACATCTTGTCGTGACAAATCCATAACAGTAACGACACAGACGGTAGCAACAACATGTGGAGAACAAAGGACCAAAGGATTGCAGGGCAGCGACGCACACGAAAGAGCAAGCTTCCTGTAACGCGGGGCAAATATTAGAAGTACGGAACGTGGTACTTAAAATACCAGTACAAAGACAAGGTTGAGCCATGGTTTAGGACACCAAGCCAACACGTGATGGTAGGCACCATGCAAATCAAAATTTAGTTTATTGTTTTGTTTATTTGAGGGATTTATGTGTATCTTCTATGGAAGTATGTCACGTTGATTTCTTTTGGTCTTAGAAAGAACAGTCCTAGTTGGTTATAGGATTCTATGTGATCAATGATGCCTGATAATTAAGTTAGTTTATTTGTTAGCTGGGATAAGAGAAGGAGTCCGTGCCTGTTTAAGCTAGTAAAATTCGGTTGTGTGCGCCTATATAAAGGGCCGGCTATAGCCGTGTACAGGGGTAGTTAAGTTTTTGTTAGATAATAAAGTCAGAAAACGTCCCGTGTCGGGAAATATCAAATACTGTGTCTTTTTGTCTTGTTAATGTTTGACGGATTTTGTCGCTGCTACGCGTGGAGTTGATTTCGTCTATTCGACGTCAATTTTTTATCTTACGTTCTTGTGTTATTACTAGATCGGAAAGATCATGTTGTTGTTGTTAGTACTGTGGATCGGGACGTCGACCGTTTTGCTATTTAGTCGAGTCTTTATCAAGTGGTATCACAACAAGGTTAGTCATGGTATTCTGTTGATCAAGATATGGAACTCTGTCAACCACAAGAGCCCCGAGGTTGTTGCTGATTCTAAGGAAGTTGTACGCCCAGTGTACGCAGACAACATTCATCAAAATATTTGGGATGGTTTTGACCACACATGCAACTACGTCAAGCAATGTCGTGACGCATTCGAGGTGAAGCTTGGCAAAAGAACAGATCTCCTGATCACTAGGTTTGATGCTTTGGCGGACATCATCAATAATGCCGACGACTGATCCCACACCACCATAGGTTGCTCCGGCTGCTCCCCTGCGTTTAAGCACCAGCGGCTCGTGACTGACATCTCGGCTGGCATGATGGCCATTTGGCAGCATAACCACATGCTGGAGGTGATGGCCTCGATGACGGTGTTGAGCAGGAGGCGGGGTACGCACCACGCCCATGATACTATGAGCTCCGTCCTGCTTCCGCTCGTGGCGGAGCGTATGACCGCGTGGATCAAGCTGCGTGTGTTCCTTTGGAAGATAGAATTGGGCATATAAAAATTTCAATTCCTTCGTTCTCCGGCAAGTGTGAACGGAAGTCTATCTGGAGTGGAAGGTGCACGTTGATCAATTTTTTTATGTCAATCATTATAGCAAAGAGAAGAAAGTTCAACTTGATGGAATTGAGTTCATCGGTTATGCACTAATTTGGTGGAATAAAAAATTTCGATCGCAACATCGCCCGATGACTTGGCGAGGGATGAAAGAATTCATGCGGCGACATTTTGTTCCTAAGCATTATAGAAGAGACAGGTACAAGAAATTGCAACAACCCGCTCAAGGTAATATGAGTGTTGATAAATATTACAAGGAGATGGAATTGCTTATGATACGCACAGGGACAGGATCCGGAGGCAATCATGACACGTTTCTTTAACGGGCTAAACATAGAGGTGCATGATCGTGTAGAGATGTTGTTTTATTACAACACATATGATCTTTTGCACCAAGTTGTGCGAGCAGAGCAGCAAATTAAGCGATGCCAAGCTAATATTTTTGACAACACCACTTCTATCTCATAGCGACGTCCTCAATAAAGATCTTATGCAGTTGGCACTAGTTCCAAGATGGCATCATCGAATCGATCCAATGGTTTTGTGCATAAGGATGTGTCAAAATTAGGACCATCAAGAGTTGATACAAGTGTGCAGTCCACCAACCATTCTAGTGACATAGAGTGTTTCAAGTGTGGAGCAAGGGGGCATATGAAGCGTGAATGTCCTAATGCGAAGAGAATATTGCTCACAAAAGATGGATATACATCAGCTAGTGATGAAGAGAAGGTTGATGACACTTCTAGTTAGAAATTAGAAGATATCGAAAATGTGACTTCCAGTTTTGAAGTCGCTGGATCATATCCGTCTTTGATTGTGCAACGAGTGCAAGAGGATCGCATTGAGGATAAGGGGTAGCGTTGGCATATTTTGTTGGAAATATGCCCTAGAGGCAATAATAAATTAGTTATTATCATATTTCCTTGTTCATGATAATCGTTTATTATCTATGCTATAATTGTATTGATCGGAGACTCAGATACATGTGTGGATACATAGACTACACCATGTCCCTAGTATGCCTCTAGTAGACTAGCTCGTTGATCAAAAGATGGTTAAGGTTTCCTAGCCATGGACATGATATGTCATTTGATAACGGGATCACATCATTAGGAGAATGATGTGATGGACAAGACCCAAACTACAAATGTAGCATATGATCGTGTCAGTTTATTGCTACTGTTTTCTGCATGTCAAGTATATGTTCCTATGACCATGAGATCATGCAACTCACAGACATCGGAGGAGTGCCTTGTGTGTATCAAACGTAGCAACGTAACCGGGTGACTATAAAGGTGCTCTACAGGTATCTCCGAGGGTGTCTGTTGGGTTGGCATGGATCAAGACTGGAATTTGTTACTCCGTTTGACGGAGAGGTATCTCAGGGCCCACTCGGTAATACAACATCACAACAAGCCTTGCAAGCAATGTGACTAAATGTTAGCCGCAGGATCTTGTATTACGGAACGAGTAAAGAAACTTGCCGGTAACGAGGTTGAACTAGGTATGGAGATATCGACGATCAAATCTCGGGCAAGTAACATACCGAAGAACAAAGGGAACGTTATACGGGATTGACTGAATCCTTGACATAGAGGTTCGACCGATAAAGATCTTTGTAGAATATGTAGGAACCAATATGGTCATCCAGGGCCCGCTATTGGTTATTGACCGTAGAGGTGTCTCGGTCATGTCTACATAGTTCTCGGACCCGCAGGGTCTGCACACTTAAGGTTTAGTGACGTTTCGGTAGTATAGAGTTATGTATGGTGGTTACCGAAGGTTGTTCAGAGTCCCGGGTGAGATCCCGGATGTCACGAGGAGCTCCGAAATGGTCCGAAGGTAAAGATTGATATATAGGAAGTCCCATTTTGGTCGCCGGAAAAGTTTTGGGCTAATCGGTAATGTACCGGGAGTGCCGGTAGTGTACCGGGAGATCACCGGGAGGGGTATTTCGACCCAAGAGGCTTCATGGGCTTTGGGAGAGTAAATACCAGCCTTTTGTGGGCTGGTGGAAGTCCCACACAAGGCCCATGCGGCTGGGAGAAAAAGCCCAAAGGGAAAAGGTGGAAAAAGGCCCAAAAAAGGAGGAATCCTAGTCCTACTAGGATTGGAGGAGGAGTCCTCCTCTCCTCCCCACTTTGGTCGACCCAAGGGCTGGATTTTTGGAATCCAAGACTCCTCCTCCTCTCCTCCTATATATACTAGAGGATTTTAGGGTTTTGGCACAGAATTTTCAGCCACGTGCTACCCGTTCCTCTAGTGCATAGTTTCTCCTCTATATCGGTTTTTTGCAGTGCTTAGGCGAAGCCCTACCGGAATAGCTCCACCACCATCGCCGCAGCGCCATCACGCAGCCGGAGAACTCTTCTACCTCTCCGCTCCCTCTTGCTGGATCAAGAAGGCGGAGATCGTCATCAAGCTGTACGTGTGCTAAACATGGAGGTGTCGTCCGTTCGGCGCTAGATCGGAAGGATCGTGATCAAGATTGCGAGACGGATCGTGACGAGATCGTGGGACGGATCGTGATGAGATCACGGGACGGATCATGATGAGTTCGCGGAACGGATCGTGATTGGATCGCGGGACGGATCGTGATGAGATCGCGGGACGCTCGACGATTTGGATCGCGAAGACGTTTGACTACACCAACCGCGTTTCTTAACGCTTCCCTCTTAGCGATCTACAAGGTATGTAGATCCACTCTCCCTCTCATAGATGCTCATCACCATGGATAGATCTTGCGTGTGTAGGAATTTTTTTTCCCATGCAACGTTCCCCAATAGTGGCATCATGAGCTAGGTCTATGTGTAGATGAGATCTCGAGTAGAACACAAAAAGTTTGTGGGCGTTGATGCTTAGATTGCTTCCTCCCTTGGTCGGATTTTGGTTCAGCGGTATTGTGAGATGAAGCGGCCCGGACCGACATTACTCGTACGCTTATGAGAGACCAGTTCCCTCGACCACAACTTGTTGCATAGATGGCTTGCGGGTGCCAGTTTCTCTCACTTTAGTTGGATCGGATCTGACAAAGTCGGTCCTTGAGAAGGTTGAAAAGCAACAAGTGTATCACCGTTGTGGTTTTTTGCATAGATGAGAATTATTCTTGCTAGATACCTGTAGCAGCCACGTAAAACATGCAACAACAATTAGAGGACGTCTAACTTGTTTTTGCAGGGTATGTTGTGATCTGATATGGGCAATTACATGATGTGATATATGTGATGTATGAGATGATCATGTGTTGTATAGAATATCACGACATGCATGTCGATGAGTACGGCAACCAGCAGGAGCCATAGGGTTGTCTTTAATTATTGTATGACCTGCGTGTCAATCATTAAGTGCTATGTAATGCTTTACTTTATCGCTAACGGTAGCAATAGTAGTAGAAGCATGTTGGGCGCGACAACCCCGATGGCGACACGTTGATGGAGATCAAGATGATGGAGATCATGGTGTCTTTCTTGTGACGATGGAGATCATGCCAGTGCTTTCAAGATGGAGATCAAAAGCACAAGTTCATGGACATATCATGTCACTTATGATTTGCATGTGATGTTAATCCTTTTATGCACCTTGTTTTGCTTAGGATGACGGTAGCATTATAAGGTGATCCCTCACTTAAATTTCAAGATGAATTGTGTTCTCCCCGAGTGTGCACCGTTGCGAAAGTTCGTCGTGTTGAGACACCACGTGATGATCGGGTGTGATAGACTCTACGTTCACATATAACGGGTGCAAGCCAGTGTTGCACATGCAGAACACTCGGGTTAAACTTGATGAGCCTAGCATGTACAGACATGGCCTCGGAACACAAGAGACCGAAAGGTCGAACATGAGTCATATAGTAGATATGATCAACATGATGATGTTCAACATTGTAACCACCTCAACTCACGTGATGATCGGACTTGAGTTGGTGAATTTGGATCATGTATCACTCGGATGACCGTAGGGATGTCAATTTGAGTGGGAGTTCTTAAGTAATATGATTAATTGAACTCATTATCATGAACATAGTCAGTAGTGTCTTTGCAAAACTGTGTTGTAGATTACTAGCTCACGCTGTAGCTCCCTTGAATTTTATATGTTCCTAGAGAAATAGAGTTGAAAGATGATGGTAGCAATATTGCGGACTGGCTCCGTGATCTGAGGATTGTCCTCATTGCTGCAAACAAGGCTTATGTCCTTAATGCACCGCTCGGTGCGCCAACCCCCCTAGCGTTGTTTGTAGATGTTGTGAACATTTGACAGGCACGTTCTAATAACTACTTGATAGTTTAGTGCGTCATGCATTACAACTTAGAATTGAGGCTCCGAAACGTTTTGAACGTCATGGAACATATGAGATGTTCTAAGAGCTAAAATTAGGATCTCAGGCTCGTGCCCGTGTTGCGAGATATGAGATCTCCAACAAGATTCTTTGCCTGTAAGATGAAAGAGAATAGCTCAATTGTTGAGCATGTGCTCAGATTGTCTAGGTGCTACAATCGCTTGAATCGAGTGGGAGTTGATCTTTCAGATAAGATAGTGATTGATATAGTTCTCCAAATCACTGTCACTAAAGCTACTAGAACTTGGTGATGAACTATAAAAGGTCAGGGATAGAAATAATGATCCCTGAGCTATTCGCGATGTTTGACCCCACGAAGGTACAAATCGAGAAGGAGTGTCAAAGTGTTGATGGTTAGTCAAAACCGCTAGTTTCGAGAAGGGCAAGAGCAAGGAGGGAAACTTCATGGATAGCAAGTCAGTTGCAGCTCCAGTGAAGCAACCCAAAGTCTAACCCAAACCCGATACTAAGTGCTTCGATTATGAGGAGAACAATCACTGAAGCGGAACAACCCTAGATACTTGGTAGATAAGAAGGCTGGCAAAGTCGACAAAAGTATATTTGATATACGTGTTATTGATGTGTACCTTGCTAGTACTCCTAGTAGCACCTGGGTATTGGATACCGGTTCGGTTGCTAAATGTTAGTAACTCGAAGTAGAAGCTACGGAATAAATGTATACTAGCTAAGTGTGAGGTGACGATGTGTGTTGGAAATATTTCCAAGGTTGATGTGATCAACATCGCACGCTCTCTCTACCTTCGAGATTAGTGACGAACCTAAATAAATGTTATTTGGTGTTTTTGCGTTGAGCATGAACGTGATTAGATCATGTTCATTGCAACACGGTTATTCATTTAAGTTAGAGAATAATGGTTATTCTATTTGCATGAATAATACCTTCAATGGTCATGCACCCAGTAAGAATGGTTTGTTGAAACTTGATCGTAGTAATAGACATGTTCATAACATTGATGCCAAAAGGATACAAAGTTAATAATGATAGTACCACATACTTGTGGCACTGCCGCTAAATGTCATATTGGTATAAAGCGCTTGAAGAAACTCCATGTTGATGGATCTTTGGACTCATTCGATTTCGAATCGGTTGAGACATGCGAACCATGCCTCTTGGTCAAGATGACTAAGGACCCCGTTTTTTGTTTTGATGAAGCGGGCAAGTGATTTATTGGAAATGATACATGTTGATGTATGCAATCCAATGAGTCTTGTAGCGTGCGGTGGATATCGTTATTTTCTTACCTTCACTAATGATTTGAGTAGATATAGTGTATATTTACTTAATGAAACACAAGTCTGAATCGTTGAAAGGTTCAAGAAAATTCAGAGTGAAGTTTTAAGATCATCGTGACAAGAAGATAAAAATGTTTGCGATATGATCGTGGAGGTGAATATCTGAGTTACGAGTTTGGCATACAACTTTAGACAATGTGAGAATTGTTTCACAACTCACGCCACGTGGAACACCACAGTGTGATGGTGTGTCCGAACGTCATAGTCGTGCTCTATTGGATATGGTGCATGCTATGATGTCTCTTATGATTTTGTTACTATAATTTTGGTGTTATGCATTAGAGACAACTACATTCACTTTAGATAGGCCACCATCTAAATACGTTGAGGTGACACCGTGTGAATTATGGTTTGATAGAAACCTAAGCTATCATTTCTTAATGTTTGGGGCTGCAACAATTATGTGAAAAAGGTTTTCACCTAATGAGCTCGAACCCAAAGCGGACAAATGCATCTTCATAGAATACCCTAAAGACAGTTGGGTAAACCTTCTATCTCAGATCCAAGCATAAAGTGTTTGTTGCTAAAACTGGGTCCTTTCTCGAGAAAGAGTTTCTCTCGAAAGAATTGAGTGGGAGGAAGATAGAACTTGATGAGGTTGTTGAACCTTTGTTCAACCAGAAAGTAGCGCAGCGCAGGAATTTTTTTCTGTGAAGCCTACGTTAGTTGAAGAGGAAGTTAATGATGATGATCATGAATCTTTGGATCAAGTTACTATCAAACCTCATAGGTCGACAAGGATGTGTACTGCTCCTGAGCGGTACGACAACCCTGTCTTGGAGGTCATGTTGTTGGACAACGATGAACCTACGAGCTGTGGAGAAGCGATCATGGGCACGGATTCCGACAAATGGTTAGAGGCCATGAAATCCGAGAAAAGATCCATGTATGAAAACCAAGTATAGACTTTGGTAGACTTTCTCGTTGGATGGCAGGTCATTGAGTACAAATGGATGTTTAAAATGAAGACATACACTCATGATAAATGTCACCATTTGTAAAGCTCGACTTGTTGCAAAGAAGTTTACAACAAGTTCAAGGAGTTGACTGCGGTGAGACTTTCTCACTCGTAGAGATGCTAAAGTCTGTTGGAATTATGTTAGCAGTTGCTGCATTTTTATATAATGAAATCTGGCCGATGGATATCAAAACATCGTTTCGCTAACGGTTTACTTGAGGAAAGGTTGTATGTGATACAACCAGAAGGTTTTGTCAGTCCTAAGGATGCTAAAAGGTGTGCAAGTTTCAGTGATTCTTCTATGAACTGAAGCAAGCATCTCAGAGTTGGAATATATACTTTGATGAGGTGATCAAAGTTTTTGAGTCTATACACAGTTTACGAGAAACTTGTATTTACAATAAAGTGAGTGGGAGCACTATAGAATTTCTGATAAGTATATGTGGATGACATATTGTTGATTGGAAACGATGTAGAATTTCTGGAAAGCATACACGGTTGTTTGAAAGGTGTTTTTTCAAAGGAAGACCTGAATAAAGCTACCTAATTGTTGAGCATCAAGATCTATAGAGATAGATCAAGATGCTTGATGAGACTTTCAATAAGTGCATACCTTGACAAGATTTTGAAAGAGTTCAAAATGGATTAAGTTAGAGAGAAGTGTACTCGCCTGCTTTGTAAGGTGTGAAGTTGAGTGAGACTCAAAGCTCGACCACGACAGAAGAAAGAGAAAGGACAAATGTCGTCACCTGTGCCTTAGCCACAGGCTCTGTATAGTATGCCATGCTGTGTACTGCACCTATGTGTGCCTTGCCATGAGTCCGTCAAGGGGTACAAGAGTGATCCAGGAGTGGATCACTGGACAGCGGTCAAGATTATCCTTAGTAACTAAAAGACTAAGGAGATGTTTCTCGATTATGGAGGTGATAAAGAGTTCATCGTAAAGAGTTACGTCGATGCAAGCTTTAACACCAATCCGGATGACTCGTAGTAGCAATCTAGATACATATAGTGGAGCGGCCATTTGGAATAGTACCAAGTGGAGCGTGGTATCAGTGTTTACAGTTTGACATAGAGATTTGCAAAGTACATACGGATCTGAATGTCGCAGACCCGTTGACTATAAGACCTCTCTCACATGCAAAGCATGATCGAGCCCCAGAACTCATTGGGTGTTAGATTCATAACAATGCGAATCACATAGTGATGTGAACTAGATTATTGACTCTAGTGCAAGTGGGAGACTGTTGGAAATATGCCCTAGAGGCAATAATAAATTAGTTATTATCATATTTCCTTGTTCATGATAATCGTTTATTATCCATGCTATAATTGTATTGATCGGAGACTCAGATACATGTGTGGATACATAGACAACACCATGTACCTAGTATGCCTCTAGTAGACTAGCTCGTTGATCAAAAGATGGTTAAGGTTTCCTAGCCATGGACATGAGATGTCATTTGATAACGAGATCACATCATTAGGAGAATGATGTGATGGACAAGACCGAAACTACAAATGTAGCATATGATCGTGTCAGTTTATTGCTACTGTTTTCTGCATGTCTAGTATATGTTCCTATGACCATGAGATCATGCAACTCACAGATATAGAAGGAGTGCCTTGTGTGTATCAAACGTCGCAACATAACTGGGTGACTATAAAGGTGCTCTACAGGTATCTCCGAGGGTGTCTGTTGGGTTGGCATGGATCAAGACTGGAATTTGTTACTCCGTGTGACGGAGAGGTATCTCAAGGTCCACTCGGTAATACAACATCACAACAAGCCTTGCAAGCAATGTGACTAAATGTTAGACACAGATCTTGTATTACGGAACGAGTAAAGAGACTTGCCGGTAACGAGGTTAAACTGGGTATGGAGATATCGACGATCGAATCTCGGGCAAGTAACATACTAAAGAACAAAGGGAACGTTATACGGGATTGACTGAATCCTTGACATAGAGGTTCGACCGATAAAGATCTTTGTAGAATATGTAGGAACCAATATGGTCATCCAGGGCCCGCTATTGGTTATTGACCGTAGAGGTGTCTCGGTCATGTCTACATAGTTCTCGAACCCGCAGGGTCTGCACACTTAAGGTTCGGTGATGTTTTGGTAGTATAGAGTTATGTATGGTGGTGATCAAAGGTTGTTCGGAGTCCCGGATGAGATCCCGGACATCACGAGGAGCTCCGGCATGGTCTGGAGGTAAAGATTGATATATAGGAAGTCCCACTTTGGTCGCCGGAAAAGTTTTGGGCTAATCGATAATGTACCGGGAGTGCCGGTAGTGTACCGAGAGACCACTGGGAGGGGTATTTCGACCCAAGAGGCTTCATGGGCTATGGGAGAGTAAATACCAGCCTTCTGTGGGCTGGTGGAAGTCCACACAAGGCCCATGCGGCTGGGAGAAAAATCCCAAAGGGAAAAAGGTGGAAAAAGTC
Organism: Hordeum marinum; assembly: GCA_022496015.1. Taxonomy (NCBI): domain Eukaryota; kingdom Viridiplantae; phylum Streptophyta; class Magnoliopsida; order Poales; family Poaceae; genus Hordeum; species Hordeum marinum. Next base: position 195,241,064 of record CM039672.1, on the reverse strand, counting down.
CAAAAAAAGGAGGAATCCTAGTCCTACTAGGATTGGAGGAGGAGTCCTCCTCTCCTCCCCACTTTGGTCGACCCAAGGGCTGGCTTTTTGGCAGCCAAGACTCCTCCTCCTCTCTGTTGGGGAACATTGCATGGGAAACAAAAAATTTCCTACGCACACGAAGATCTGTCCATGGTGATGAGCATCTACGAGAGGGAGAGTGGATCTACATACCCTTGTAGATCGCTAAGCGGGAAGCGTTAAGAAACGCGGTTGGTGTAGTCGAACGTCTTCGCGATCCAAATCGCCGTGTGTCCCGCGATCCAATCACGATCCGTCCCGCGATCCAATCACGATCCGTACCGCGATCCGATCACGATCCGTCCCGCGATCCGATCACGATTTCTCCCACGAACTTGATCACGATCCGTCTCACGAACTTGATCACGATCCTTCCGATCTAGCACCGAATGGACGGCACCTCCGCGTTTAGCACACGTACAGCTTGATGACGATCTCCACCGTCTTGATCCAGCAAGAAGGAGTGGAGAGGAAGAAGAGTTCTCCGGCAGCCTGACCGCGCTCCGGCGATGGTGGTGGAGCAATTCCGGCAGGGCTTCGCCTAAGCACTGCAGAAAACCGATCTAGAGGAGAAACTATGCACTGGAGGAACGGGTAGCACGTGGCTGAAAATCTAGTGCAAAAACCCTCAATACCACAAGTATATATAGGAGGAGAGGAGGAGAGAAGGTAGCTTGGCCTCCAAGCCTCCTAGGCTTCGGCCGAACTAGGAGAGGAGGAGTCCACCTCCTCCACTCCTAGTAGGATTAGGATTCATCCTTTTTTTCTCCCTTTTTTGCCTTTTTCCACCTTTTTCCTTTTGGGTTTCTTCTCCAGCCACATGGGCCTTGTGTGGGAGTTTCCACCAGCCCACTAAGGGCTGATATTCACTCTCCCACAGCCCATGAAGCCTGTTGGGTCGAAATACCCCTCCCGGAGGTCTCCCGGTACACTCCCGGTACTCCCGATACATTACCGATAAGCCCAGAACTTTTCCGGCGACCAAAACATGACTTCCTATATATGAATATTTACCTCCGGACCATTCCGGAGCTCCTCGTGACGTCCAGGATCCCATCCGGGACTCTGAACAAACTTCGGTCACCACCATACATAACTCTATACTACCGAAACGTCACCAAACCTTAAGTGTGCAGACCCTGCGGGTTCGATAACTATGTAGACATGACCGACACACCTCTACGGTCAATAACCAATGGTAGGACCTGGATGTCCACATTGGTTCCTACATATTCTACGAAGATCTTTTATCGGTCGAACCTCTATGTCAAGGATTCAGTTAATCCCGTATGATGTTCCCTTTGTTCTTCGGTATGTTACTTGCCCGAGATTCGATCGTCGGTATCTCCATACCTAGTTCAACCTCGTTACTGGCAAGTCTCTTTACTTGTTCCATAATACAAGATCCCGTGACCAACACTTAGTCACATTGCTTGCAAGGCTTATTGTGATGTTGTATTACCGAGTGGGCCCTGAGATACCTCTCCGTCACACGGAGTAACAAATCCCATTCTTGATCCATGCCAACTCAACAGACACCCTCGGAGACACCTATAGAGCACCTTTATAGTCACCTAGTTACGTTACGACATTTAATACACACAAGGTACTCCTCCGATATCTGTGAGTTGCATGATCTCATGGTCATAGGAACATATACTTGACATGCAGAAAACAGTAGCAATAAACTGACACGATCATAAGCTACGTTTGTAGTTTGTGTCTTGTCCATCACATCATTCTCCAAATGATGTGATCCCGTTATCAAATGACATCTCATGTCCATGGCTAGGAAACCTTAACCATCTTTCAATCAACGAGCTAGTTCACTAGAGGCATACTAGGGACATTGTGTTTGTCTATGTATCCACACATGTATCCATGTTTCCAATTAATACAATTATAGCATGGATAATAAACGATTATCATGAACAAGGAAATACAATAATAAACACATTATTTATTGCCTCTAGGGCATATTTCCAACAGTCTCCCACTGGCACTAGAATCAATAATCTAGTTCACATCACTATGTGATTTACATTGTAATGAATCGAACACCCATGTAGTTCTGGTGTTGATCATGTTTAGCCATTGGAAGAGGTTTAGTCAACGGGTCTGCAATATTCAGATCTGTGTGCGCTTTGCAAATATTTATGTCTTTCTCCAAGATGTAATCACGGATGGAGTTGAAGCGTCGCTTTATGTGTCTGGTCCTCTTGTGAAACCTTGGTTCCTGGGCCAGAGCAATGGCACCAGTGTTGTCACAGAACAGGTTCATTGGATTCAGTGCACTGGGCACTACTCCAAGATCTGTCATGAACTGCTTCATCCAGACACCTTCCTTTGCCGCCTCCGAGGCTGCGATGTATTCCGCTTCGCACGTAGAATCAGCTACCACGCTTTGCTTGGAAGTGCACCAGCTTACCTCTCCCCCGTTAAAAATAAATACGTATCCGGTTTGCGACTTAGAGTCATCCGGATCAGTGTCGAAGCTTGCATCGACGTAACCCTTTACGACGAGCTCTTCATCACCTCCATAAACGAGAAACATTTCCTTAGTCCTTTTGAGGTACTTAAGGATATTCTTGACCGCTTGCCAGTGCTCCATTCCAGGATCACTTTGAAACCTTCCGGCCATACTTATGGCAAGGCTGACATCGGGTCTTGTGCACAACATTGCATACATGATAGAGTCTATGGCTGAAGCATAGGGGATGACACTCATCTATTCTCTATCTTCTGCAGTTACTGGGCATTGAGTCTTACTCAACTTCACACCTTGTAATACAGGCAAGAACCCCTTCTTGGACTGTTCCATTTTGAACTTCTTCAAAACTTTATCAAGGTATGTGCTCTGTGAAAGTGCTATTAAGCGTCTCGACCTATCTCTATAGATCTTAATGCCTAATATGAAAGCAGCTTCTCCTAGGTCCTTCATTGAAAAACTCTTGTTCAAATATTCCTTCACGCTTTCCAGCATTTCTATATTGTTTCCAATCAGCAATATGTCATCCACATATAATACTAGAAACGCTATAGAGCTCCCACTCACTTTCTTGTAAATACAAGCTTCTCCGTAAAATTGTATAAACTCAAACGCTTTGATCACCTCATCAAAGCGCTTATTCCAACTCCGAGATGCTTGCACCAGTCCATAAATGGATCGCTGGAGTTTGCAAACTTTGTCAGCATTCTCTGGATCGACAAAACCTTCGGGTTGCATCATATACAACTCTTCCTCAAGGAAACCGTTGAGGAACGCTGTTTTTACATCCATCTGCCAAATTTCATAGTCGAAATAGGCAGCTATTGCTAACATGATTCTGACACACTTAAGCATCGCTACGGGTGAGAAAGTCTCATCGTAGTCAACTCCTTGAACTTGTGAAAAACCCTTTGCCACAAGTCGAGCTTTATAGACGGTGACATTACCATCCGCGTGTGTCTTCTTCTTAAAGATCCATTTGTTCTGAATGGCCTTTCACCCTTCAGGTAATACTTCCAAAGTCCATACTTTGTTTTCATACATGGATCCCATCTCAGATTTCATGGCCTCTAACCATTTCTCGGAATCTGTGTCAATCACTGCTCCTCCATAGCTCGTAGGTTCATTGTTGTCCAACAACATGACATCCAAGACAGGGTTGTGGTACCACTCAGGGGTAGTACGCGGCCTTGCGACCTACGAGGTTCAATAGCAGCTTGATCCGAAGCTTCATGATCATCATCATTAACTTCCTCTTCTACCGTTGTAGGTTCCACAGAAACATCTTTCTATGTTGCGCTACTTTCTCGTTGAAGTAAAGGTTCAATAACCTCATCAAGCTCTATTTTCCTCCCATTCAATTCTTTCGAGAGAAACTCTTTCTCAAGAAATGTTTCGTTTTTAGCGACAAACACTTTGCCTTCGGATCTGAGATAGAAGGTATACCTGACTGTCTCTTTCGGGTATCCTATGAAGACGCATTTCTCCACTTTGGGTTCTAGCTTTTTAGGCTGAAGCTTTTTGACATAAGCATCACATCCCCAAACTTTAAGAAATGACAACTTTGGCTTCTTGCCAAACCACAGTTCATATGGAGTCGTCTCAACGGATTTTGATGGTGCCCTATTTAAAGTGAATGCAGCTGTCTCTAATGCATAACCCCAAAACGATAGTGGCAAATCAGCAAGAGACATCATAGAACGCACCATATCTAATAAGGTTCGATTACGACGTTCGGACACACCATTACGCTGCGGTGTTTCGGGCGGTGTCAACTATGAAACAATTCCACATTGTCTTAAGTGACTGCCAAACTCATAACTCAGATATTCACCTCCTCGATCAGATCGCAGGAACTTAATCTTCTTGTTACGATGATTCTCAACTTCACTCTGAAATTGCTTGAACTTTTCAAACATTTCAGACTTGTGTTTCATTAAGTAAATATACCCATATCTACTTAAGTCATCAGTGAAGGTGTGAAAATAACGATATCCACCACGCGCTGTAACATTCATTGGACCACACACATCAGTGTGTATGATTTCCAATAAGTCACTCGCCCGTTCCATTGTTCCAGAGAACGGCGTTTTAGTCATCTTGCCCATGAGGCATGGTTCACATGTGTCAAGTGATTCAAAATCAAGTGACTCCAAAAGTCCATCAGCATGGAGCTTCCTCATGCGTTTTACACCAATATGACCTAAACGGCAGTGCCACGAGAAAGTGGTACTATCATTATCAATTCTACATCTTTTGGCATCAATGTTATGAACATGTGTGTCATCACTATCAAGATTCAATATGAATAAACCCCTACCATTGGGTGCATGACCATAAAAGATATTACTCATATAAATAGAACAACCTTTATTCTCTGATTTAAATGAGTAACCGTCTCGCAATAAACAAGATCCAAATATAATGTTCATGCTTAACGCAGGCACTAAATAAAAATTATTCAGGTTCATCACTAATCCCGATGGTAATCGAAGAGAGAGCGTGTCGATGGCGATCACATCAACCTTGGAACCATTTCCCACGCGCATCGTCACTTTGTCCTTTGCCAGCCTCCGTTTATTCCGTAGTTCCTGCTTTGAGTTGCAAATGTGAGCAACCGAACCGGTATCAAATACCCAGGCACTACTACGAGAGCTAGTAAGGTACACATCAATAACATGTATATCATATATACCTTGTTTGTTGTTGGCCGCCTTCTTATCAGCTAGGTACTTGGGGCAGTTCTGCTTCCAGTGACCAGTTCCTTTGCAATGAAAGCACTCAGTTTCTGGCTTGGGTCCATGCTTGGGCTTCTTTGCAGGAGTAGCAACTGCTTTGCCATCCTTCTTGGTTTTACCCTTCTTGCCCTTGCCCTTGACTTTGCCATTTTTCTTGAAACTAGTGGTTTTATTGACCATCAACACTTGATGTTCTTTCTGGATTTCAGACTCAGCGACTTTTAGCATCGCAAACAGCTCGGCGACTGACTTGTTCATCCCGTGCATGTTATAGTTCATCACAAAGCTCTTGTAACTAGGTGGCAGTGATTGAAGAACTCTGTCAGTGATCGCCTCTGGTGGAAGGGCAATACCCAACTCCGCTAGACGAGTTGAATACCCATACATTCTGAGTATATGTTCACTGATAGACCCGTTCTCCTCCATCATGCAAGCATACAACTTATCGGAGGTTTCATACCTCTCGATCCGGGCATTCTTCTGAAAGATAAACTTCAACTCCTGGAACATCTCATATGCTCCATGATGTTCAAAACGTCTTTGAAGTCCCGGTTCTAAGCCATACAATATTGCACACTGAACTATTGAGTAATCTCCAGTACGTTCCTCCCAAGCGTTCTTAACGTCTTCGGAGGTCATGTCTTCTGGTTGGTCACCAAGCGGTGCATCAAGGACATATGATTTCTGGGAAGCCGTGAGGATAATCTCAGACTACGGGCCCAGTCAACAAAGTTACTTCCATCATCTTTCAGTTTAGCTTTCTCTAGGAACGCATTAAAATTCAGGGGTGCTACTGCGTGAGCCATTGATCTCCAACATAAATATGCAAAGTTCATTTAGACTATTGCTCAAGATAATGAGTTTAGTTAATCAAATTACTAAAGCTCCCACTCAAATTGACATCCCTCAGGTCATCTGAGTGTCACATGATCCAAATCCACCAACTCAAGTCCGATCATCACGTGAGTTGAGGTGGCTTCAATGGTGAACATCATTATGTTGATCATATCAACTATATGACTCATGTTCGACCTTTCGGTCTCTTGTGTTTCGAGGCCTTGTCTGTACATGCTAGGCTTGTCAAGTTTAACCCGAGTGTTCTGCACGTGCAACACTGGCTTGCACCCGTTGTATGTGAACGTAGAGTCTATCACACCCGATCATCACGTGGTGTCTCAACACGACGAACTTTCACAACGCTGCACACTCGGGGAGAACACAATTTTATCTTGAGATTTAAGTGAGGGATCACCTTATAATGCTACCGCCGTACTAAGCATAACAAGGTGCATAAAAGGAATAACATCACATGCAATTCATAAGTGACATGATATGGCCATGAACTTGTGCTTTAGATCTCCATCTTGAAAGCACCGGCATGATCTTAACCGTCACTGGCACGACACCATGATCTCCATCAACGTGTCGCCATCGAGGTTGTCACGCCCTGCATGCTTCTACTACTATTGCTACAGTTTAGCGATAAACTAAAGCATTACATAGCGCTTAATGATTGACTCGCAGGTCATACAATAATTAAAGACAACCCTATGGCTCCTGCTGATTATCATACTCATCGACATGCAAGTCGTGAAATTCTATACATCACATGTTCATCTCATACATCACATATATCACATCATGTAATTGGCCATATCACATCACAACATACCCTGCAAAAACAAGTTAGACGTCCTCTAATTGTTGTTGCATGTTTTACGTGGTTGCTACGGGTTTCTAGCAAGAACGATTCTCACCTACGCATAAACCACAACGGTGATACATAATTTGCTTTTCAACCTTCTCAAGGACCGCCTTTGTCGAATCCGATCCAACTAAAGTGAGAGAAACTGCCACCCGCAAGCCATTTAGGAAACAAGTTGCGTCGAGGGAACCGGTCTCTCGTAAGCGTACGAGTAATGTTGGTCCGGGCCGCTTCATCTCACAATACCGCTGAACCAAAATCCGACCAAGGGAGGAATCAATCTAAGCATCAATGCCCACAAACCTTTTGTGTTCTACTCGAGATCTCATCTACACATAGACCTAGGTCATGATGCCATTGTTGGGGAACGTTGCATGGGAAACAAAAAAATTCCTACGCACACGAAAATCTATCCATGGTGATGAGCATCTACGAGAGGGAGAGTGGATCTACATACCCTTGTAGACCGCTAAGCGGGAAGCGTTAAGAAACGCGGTTGGTGTAGTCGAACGTCTTCGCGATCCAAATCGCCGTGCGTCCCGCGATCCAATCACGATCCGTCCCGTGATCCAATCACGATCCGTCCCGCGATCCGATCACGATCCGTCCCACGAACTTGATCACGATCCACCTCACGAACTTGATCACGATCCTTCCGATCTAGCACCGAACGGACGACACCTCCGAGTTCAGCACACGTACGGCTTGATGACTATCTACACCGTCTTGATCCAGCAAGAAGGAGTGGAGAGGAAGAAGAGTTCTACGGCAGCCTGACGGTGCTCCGGCGATGGTGGTGGAGCAATTCCGTCAGGGCTTCGCCTAAGCACTGCAGAAAACCGATCTAGAGGAGAAACTATGCACTGGAGGAACGGGTAGCACGTGGCTGAAAATCAAGTGCAAAAACCCTCAATACCACCAGTATATATAGGAGGAGAGGAGGAGAGGAGGCAGCTTGGCCTCCAAGCCTCCTAGGCTTCGGCCGAACTAGGAGAGGAGGAGTCCACCTCCTCCACTCCTAGTAGGATTAGGATTCATCCTTTTTTCCCCTTTTTTTGCCTTTTTTCACCTTTTTCCTTTTGGGTTTTCTTCTCCAGCCACATGGGCCTTGTGTGGGAGTTTCCACCAGCCCACTAAGGGCTGATATTCACTCTCCCACAGCCCATGAAGCCTCTTGGGTCGAAATACCCCTCCCGGAGGTCTTCCGGTACACTACCGGTACTCCCGGTACATTACTGATAAGCCCGGAACTTTTCCAGCGAGCAAAATAGGACTTCCTATATATGAATCTTTACCTCCGGACCATTTCGGAGCTCCGCGTGACGTCCAGGATCTCATCCGGGACTCCGAATAAACTTCGGTCACCACCATACATAACTCTATACTATCGAAACGTCACCAAACCTTAAGTGTGCAGACCCTGCGGGTTCGAGAACTATGTAGACATGACCGACACACCTCTACGATCAATAACCAATGGCGGGACCTGGATATCCACATTGGTTCCTACATATTCTACGAAGATCTTTTATCGGCCGAACCTCTATGTCAAGGATTCAGTTAATCACGTATGATGTTCCCTTTGTTCTTCGGTATATTACTTGCCCGAGATTCGATCGTCGGTATCTCCATACCTAGTTCAACCTCGTTACTGGCAAGTCTCTTTACTCATTCCGTAATACAAGATCCCGTGACCAACACTTAGTCACATTGCTTGCAAGGCTTATTGTGATGTTGTATTACCGAGTGGGCCCTGAGATACCTCTCCGTCACACGGAGTAACAAATCCCAGTCTTGATCCATGCCAACTCAATAGACACCCTCAGAGACACCTGTAGAGCACCTTTATAGTCACCCAATTACGTTGCAACGTTTGATACACACAAGGTACTCCTCCGACATCTGTGAGTTGCATGATCTCATGGTCATAGGAACATATACTTGACATGCAGAAAATAGTAGCAATAAACTGACACGATCATAAGCTACGTTTGTAGTTTGTGTCTTGTCCATCACATCATTCTCCTAATGATGTGATCCCGTTATCAAATGACATGTCATGTCCATGGCTAGGAAACCTTAACCATCTTTCAATCAACGAGCTAGTTCACTAGAGGCATACTAGGGACATTGTGTTTGTCTATGTATCCACACATGTATCCATGTTTCCAATTAATACAATTATAGCATGGATAATAAATGATTATCATGAACAAGGAAATACAATAATAAACACTTTATTTATTGCCTCTAGGGCATATTTCCAACACTCTCCTCCTATATATACTAGAGGATTTTAGGGTTTTGGCACAGAATTTTCAGCCACGTGCTACCCGTTCCTCTAGTGCATAGTTTCTCCTTTAGATCGGTTTTCTGCAGTGCTTAGGCGAAGCCCTGCCGGAATAGCTCCACCACCATCGCCGCAGCACCGTCACGCTGCCGGAGAACTCTTCTACCTCTCCGCTCCCTCTTGCTAGATCAAGAAGGCGGAGATCGTCATGAAGCTGTACGTGTGCTGAACGTGGAGGTGCCGTCCGTTCGGTGCTAGATCGGAAGGATCGTGATCAATATTGCGAGACGGATCGTGACGAGATCGCGGGACGGATCATGATGAGATCACGGGACGGATCGTGATGAGTTCGCGGGACGGATCGTGATTGGATCGCGGGACGGATCGTGATGAGATCGCAGGACGCTCGGCGATTTGGATCGCAAAGACGTTCGACTACACCAACCGCGTTTCTTAACGCTTCCCGCTTAGCGATCTACAAAGGTATGTAAATCCACTCTCCCTCTCGTAGATGTTCATCACCATGGATAGATCTTGCGTGTGCGTAGGAAAATTTTTGTTTTCCATGCAACGTTCCCCAACATATTTTTCAAACTCAATGCAAAATCAAAAATAACAATTCCAAGTTGATCGTAGATGGAGGAAGTTACACCAACGTAGTCAACAAGGATTTGGTGGGTGCTTTAGCATTGCCTACTAGGAAGCACCCACAACCACACTGCGCTGAATGGTTATATCAGTCGGGCAGATTGAAAGTTACTCACAAGGTGCGTGTACATTTTTCAGTTGGTGACTATATTGATACAGTTATATACGACCTCTTGCCAATGAATGCATGTCACTTGTTGTTAGGGAGACCGTGTCAATTTGATCATTGTGCCACACATGAAGGAAGATCCAACACTTATTCTTTTTGGAACGTTGGACGACATCATGTGCTTCGGCTAATATTTTCCGGTGATACAAAACATGATGCTATTGTTATATTTATTCAAAAAATGTTCCAAAATCTATCATGAAATCAAGGACGGCTTTGTTTCAAAAGGGAGGGAATGATGTGACCACTGGTGCCATTGCTATATTTCCAGCTCAACATAGTACTCGTTCTGTCGTTACTACAACCTGTGAGCTTGATTTACAACACGTGAAGAACAAAGAATCAAAGGATTGCAGGGCAGCGAAGCACACGACGGAGCAAGCTCCTAGTAACGCATGGCATATCTTACAAGTACGGGATGTGGTAATTAAAATACGAGGTAATAGCACCAATGGTGCCTAAACTTAGCATGGGTGTTTACTTTGGTGACTGAACATGCAAAATACATCGAAGTAGTTTTAAATTGACAATATGGTTCAAATATGATTCAAATCACGTCTAGATACGTACGTATTACTGACTAGACATGTCAACATGGCGTGGGGCCTACTTATAGTGCTGGATAGACTGAGGCTGGTTGTAATGGATAGTATCATAAGTTAGTATCATGCATATAATACTAGTGTATGATACTACCTCCCTAATGCATAGTATCATATATTAGTATCATAGATAATTTCATTTATTATCATGCATGACACATATTAGTAAAGCATTTAATATGGTATGGTATCATGATACGATACTCAATCATCTCTTTCTTCATTTAATTCGGTTCCACCTCATCAAAATTACTTAGTTGACATGTATAATACTATCTATGATGTTTTCACTACGACCAAGACGAGACAAAAAGTGTGTGTCTCACTTACCACTGGATTCCACCTATCAGTGCAGAACTATAATAAACAAAAAAAGATAGGCTAGGATTCGAGCCACGAAACTGTGCTCCATGAATGACATGCATAACCACTTCCTCGAGGTAAATTTATTGTCCATTCTGCATCACTACAAGTTATCTACCAGACAAAACCGTGGAGTTAAATAGGGTAAAGTTAGTGCAGCCCATTTTCCACATGTTAGATGTTTTTTTATTTTAGAAATTACAAAATATCTAGGTAGTATATAAAGTGTATATGCTTTTAGGAAATGTATTTCTAGTTGTAAAAAGTGTCCACGTATTTTAATAAAGTATATATCTGTGTCAAAAGATATATTTTTTAATGAAAACAATTTTTAAAATGTGTGTAAAAAATATATCAGCCTAGTGCGCCCCTAGGATTTTATACATTCTTATATTTAAATTAACACATTTTAAACTATACATACATTTTTCTAGTTAAAATATATTTTAAGACAATAAGATTCTAGATTTATCTTGATTACTATTACAATATTTTACATACGTTTTAAAATTTCTAAAAACGAAAAAATCTCACATGTGGAAGGGTCATATAAAAAGGAAAAAAGATGACATTCTAAAAAGGGAGCACGTGGATATATCTTTTAAAGATGAAGATTTTGAAAATTAGATGAAATTTCCAAAATATATAACTTTCGAAAATTGTAAAATTATTTTTTTATATGCAAATTCTTTAAATATTCTGATAACATTTTATTAATTATTTATTATTATTTAAATTCATGAATTGTTAAAATTAAATTTAACGTTTTCCTAATATTGTAATTATACTTTGAATATTTGTGTAATTTCTAAGGAAAAAAATAACTAACATGTAGAAAATGGGTGGCACTGATTGCAACCCATTTAACTCCACGGTTGAGTTAGGTAAGTAAATAGGAGCGACGTAGCACGCAGCAAACTTACCTTCGTGACGTGGTTAGCGGAGGTCATCGATAGCATACACATTGCCTGTTCGAATACCAAACGCTTTTTTTTTGTTTATTTGAGTTGTTCATTGGCAGGTGGGAACCGATGGTCATTGAGTCGCACGCACTCTATGTTAGTCTGTCCCGTCATTGAAAATGGGATCCGTGCCATTGCGACATGTCTAGTTAGCAGTACATATGTATCTGGATGTGATTTGAACCATATTTAAACTATACCTTCAAGTTATGTAACGAGTTTAATGTATTTTTTAAATTCAGACATCAAAGTGATCATGGATAGAAAGTTTAGGCACTACTAGTGTTATTACTTCTTAAAATACCAATACAAGACAAGGCTGAGCCACGGTTTAGGACATCAAGCCAACACGTGATGATAAACCGCCTCACATGCCTCTTTCTGGCGTTCAAGCTGCCAAGCCTCGGCCTTAAGGCGCTTCGACTCATAGTGTATGCGAGCCTATAATTCTGCCAGCGTGACATTCTTAACATCTATTTCCTTTTGTAGCTCAGTCATCTGGTCTCTCAGCTTGATCAACTCCACGTTACGCCCCTTCAGATTTTCTATTGTCACGGGGCTCTCAACAAGTTTTTCCATCTCGGCCATGAAATCTGCCATCGCTTAAGCCGGCGTTTTGCCCAATCCGCTTGCCCCGGAAGACACTCCAGGCGCGGGTAGGTTTTGAGCTGCCGTGACTCCAGCCATGTAAACGGCGACTTGTCTAGCCGACTCATGGACTTCCTCGGGAGCCTCAATCTCCGGGAATCCTCCGAGCCTGCCATCGTGGAGTGGACTAATCGATTCAATCTCTCCTATAGAAGAGTCATCGTCTGAAGAGCCGAACACGCCCTCGCTGCCTTGCGGCTCATCCGTAAGGGAAACTTCCCGCGTAAAGCCGACGAAAATGTGACACCGGCTCGCTTGCGCCTGCCCGGATCGCACGGGCCGAGCTAGGTCGTTAGTGTTGGTGTAGAGATATGAGTCGGCGATGGTCGTGCCCAATCCGTTCAGGGGAATCGGGTGCTCGTATTGGGATGAGCCGCCCCGGATCCCCCAGATCGGATCGTCGATGTAGACCTTGCCGCGACGACTTTTGATCATCTGATCTACCGCAAACTTCCCGAACCCTGGACATGTTCCCGTTGAGTTCTCAATCCCACTGGACGGAGGCCCCATAGTGGCGCAACCCTGGACATGTTCCCTTTGAGTTCTTAATCCCACTGGACGGAGGCCCCATAGTGGCGCCAACTGTCGTAGTTTTGTCACGACAGATGTCCTCATGCAATGACTTAGGTGTGAGGCCATCGCCGACGGGTGGCGACTCAAAGAGATCGAATGAGAATGGGAGGCGGGTTCACCCAGGTTCGGCCCCTCCAATGGAGGTAATAGCCTATGTCCTGCTGTGTGTCTAGATTAATGGAGATCTCGATTACAAGGATGGGGGATCGCTAAGCTAGCTTTTCGAGGATGTCTAACTTGTCCTTTTGCCTCTGGGGGTGCCTTTATATATAGGTCAAGACCCCAGGTTTTACAACAGAGTCCGAGTCATAACATGACCCCGTAACCAAACATATCTCTATCTTTGTCTTGCCTTTCAAGAAAGGAGAGTCGTCGATCTCTTCCACCTTTTAGGCTTTGAGCCGCCACCTTCCCATGTTGGGCCGCCATCGACCTACTTGGTAAATCATCTTATCTTCTGTCTTCACAGCACGACCCATCTTAGGCACAATCATCAAGCCGCCAATAGATTGACCCAGCCCACCAGGCGGGTCATATCGTGGAGCTATATCCCCGACAATTCTACAACTCCATTTTAGCTTCTAATATCGGCTTGTTGCTTGTAGGTACATATGGCCTTGGTAAATATCCATGCTTGGACCCTTTTTGCATGTGGGACAATCAAGTATTCATGAACAGGCATCAAGTGAGGAAACTAATAAGGATTGTTAGGGAAAATAGACGAACGATGCCAATTAGACTATTTGTTTACGCTCTATCTAACACAACAATGAACGATAGGATGGTAATTGCGAACTCTGAAGCCTTCTATTACTATTGCCCATAATGAGTTGTCACACAACAATGTCTGAATCTTTTTTTTGTAGTGGTTCCCAAAGCAGTTTACTCAAGATTACCTCGCAAAGTACATGATTGTTGTACATGCAATGAAGGTTAAATTATATCATCGAGACTACAATGAGTATCGAGAAGTCGTAATGAAGACATTGAAGGATGGGCGGGCGACCATCACTAGGGGATGGCCTAGAGTCGTTCGTGCTTTAGGCATGGAGGATGGCACAATATGGGCATTCTGTTGGGGAACGTTGCATGGGAAACAAAAAAATTCCTACGCACATGCAAGATCTATCCATGGTGATGAGCATCTATGAGAGGGAGAGTGGATCTACATACCCTTATAGATCGCTAAGCGGGAAGCGTTAAGAAACACGGTTGATATAGTCGAACGTCTTCGTGATCCAAATCGCCGAGCATCTCGCGATCCAATCATGATCCGTCCCGATTTAGCACCGAACGGACGGCACCTCCGCGTTCAGCACACGTACAACTTGATGACGATCTCCGCCTTCTTGATCTAGCAAGAGGGAGCGGAGAGGTAGACGAGTTCTCCAGCAGCGTGACGGTGTTGCATCGATGGTGGTGGAGCTATTCCAGCAGGGCTTCTCCTAAGCACCGCTGAAACCGATCTATAGAAGAAACTACGAACTAGAGGAGAGGTAGTACGTGGCTGTTTTTCTGTCTCAAAAAACCCTCAAACCACTAGTATATATAGGAGGATGGGAGGGAGGAGGCTTGGCTCCCAAGGGAGCCAACCCTTGTTCGGCTGAAGGGGTGGGAGGAGTCCTCCTCCAATCCTGGTAGGACTAGGACTCCTCCTTTCCCACTTGTGCCTCCTTCCACACTTGGGATTTTACACCCCAGCCGCATGGGCTTCCTGTGGGGCTTCGGCCAGCCCACTAAGGGCTGGTATTCCTTCTCCCACAACCCATCTAGCCTCTTGGGTCGAAATCCCCCTCCCGATGGTCCCTCGGTACCCTCCCGACACTCCCGGTACACTACCGATGAGCCCAAAACTTTTCCGCTGATCAAAACAGGACTTCCTATATATCAATCTTTACCTACGGACCATTCTGGAGCTCCGCATGACGTCTCGGATCTCATCGGACTCCAAACAACCTTTGGTCACCATCATACATAACTCTATACCATCGAAATGTCACCGAAACTTAAGTATGCAGACCCTGCAGTTCGAGAACTATGTAGACATGACCGAGACACCTCTATGGTCAATAACCAATAGAGAGAAATGGATGCCCATATAGGTTCCTACATATTCTACAAAGATCTTTATCGGTCGAACCTCTATGTCAAGGATTCAGTTAACCCGTATGTCGTCCCTTTGTTCTTTGATATGTTACTTGCCCGAGATTCGATCGTCGGTATCTGTATACCTAGTTCAATCTCGTTTCCAGCAAGTCTCTTTACTTGTTCCGTAATACAAGATCCCGTGGCTAACACTTAGTCACATTGCTTGCAAGACTTGTTGTGATGTTGTATTACCGAGTGGGCCCCGAGATACCTCTCCGTCACACGGAGTAACAAATCCCAGTATCGATCATTGCCAACTCAACAGACACTCTCGGAGATACCTGTAGAGCACCTTTATAGTCACCCAGTTACGTTGCGATGTTTGATACACACAAGACACTCGTCGAGTGTCAATGAGTTGCATGATCTCATGGTCATAGGAACAAATACTTGACATGCAGAAAACTATATCAATAAACTGACACGATCAAATGCTACGTTTATAGTTTGGGTCTTGTCCATCACATCATTCTCCTAATGATGTGATCCAGTTATCAAATGATATCTCATATCAATGGCTAGGAAACCTTGACCATCTTTGATCAACGAGCTAGTCTCCAAGAGGCATACTAGGGACAAAGTGTTGTCTATATATCCACACATGCAATGTGTTTCCAATCAATATAATTATAGCATGGATAATAAACAATTATCATGAACAAGGAAATATAATAATAACCATTTTATTATTGCCTCTAGGGCATATTTCCAACACATTCCGCTTCACCTTCTCCAGCAACTAGAATGTATTTCGGCTCTCTCTTTATCGTCTTTAATACAACCCTGGTTCCATCATTCTTTATTTGTCTGTTCTGTAGTTTTCCTTTTTTGCAAATTGATGCTTATGTAGTTCTTGAGTATATGCACATATGAATAAATATTGCATTCGTTCTTCAACCTGTATTTAAACATGATCTCCTACTTTCAAATTTAAATTATGTGAATTATGAACGCAGGTATTAAATTAAGGGTAAATTATGCTCTGCACTCCATTACAATGCACGCAGGTTGAGAAAGCAAAATGTTAGCGATTAACTTTAAGATCACACCCATTTCTCTCCACTCGCGTGTGCGATAAATCTCTGTTACGCACACGATCAACCAACAAATAGCGTGTGAGATTAACAACACCAGAGCACACAGTTACTTATGAACAAGTGTTTTTGGTAGTCTCCTTATCACAAGCGATTTGATATCGTGAACTGTTTATGATGTTGTGGCCTTCGTAAACATTGGTCAAAGAAGGACGCATGCGATAGGCTTTCATCCGAGACAGGTAGTCTGAATGACACGTTTGGGAAGTATGGATCACACGTTTGAAACGTTTTATAAATCACAAACATTTATGAAAAGCGCAACGTGTGGATAGATTCAACCTTCAGATACGGTTTTATAATGACAAAACATATGCACTCTTATATCCTATCACATACAGTCATAGTGGAACTAAATGTGTGTGGTAGTCCCATTGTCATACACATTTTACAATCGTGAACTATTTGTGATTTGGTGCATATTGTAAATGGTGCGCCACATAATAGAACGTGCGATGTTGCTGTGATCTCACACGAGTTGCAAGGATGGGCCGTATGGAAACTCCACCATATCGTAAACGGTTGATCGGTGACTCTCGTTTGTGATAGATGCGAACATACCATACGCTTAGTTTTGACAAACATTTGTGTTCCTTGGTCACCATCGCCGGCGATTTTTCTGTCTCGTGTGGGATGGCCCCTATATCACCCACACATGCAAGACAACAGTTTCAAAGTACGCCGCGGAAAGGGGTTAAAAACCGTTTGTATAGCACGTTGCTACACTAGTGTTAGCTACCGTAAAAGGGCTTCATGAACTTCTTTTCTTGCTTAGGTACATCGCTAGGGTTGGGCTGCCACGATGCCATGCCTACAACTGAACAAGCACCTTCATCATACTGGTGCAGTTATTGATGGTTATGAAACTGAATCATGTGCCTAGTTATATATTCTGGCTCTATCCCATGGTTCGTTATCGTAATATCTCACACAGTCTGTCCGACAATTCTCTTCAAATTCAACTTTTACAAAAAATCATATTAAAAATGTAAAATATTACAATTTTTTATAAAATATGCCCGCCAATTACAGTATGAAACAAATTGACCGCGCATACAAAGTGTAATGTCTATGCATGCCGTCGGTAGCATATAGTCGTATATGTAAGAAGACACGTCACCCACGTATGGACCCGTCAGCAAGCATCCATCTCAGGATCGTTGACCGGTCAAACAACAACATTGTCACCATAAAAATGATGACTGGTCCCACATGTAAGCAGACACATCATCATCTTCTAGGCCCATATGTCAGCAGCGTTAACTCGTTAAATTTGAGGCATGAATTACAACTAATGAGCATTGTCGGTTATAAAACCTATGACAGACCAAGATAGAATGAGCCACATCAACAACTACTAGCCCTATTTTTCAGAATCTTTGTCACGTCAAACCCATAGACTGATTAGTGGTGACAGATTATTTTCAGCGAAAATGATCTTAGGAGACATATTGGCCTATTATAGGTGTCAGTCTGGACTATCGTAGAAAATGACCATAAGTGATAAATTTTGGTTGGTCGCATAAGAAACGACCTTGCGTGATGGCACTTCAGTGACTATTGGGGTGACGGTCGAAAAACGTCACTAGGCCATATTTTCGTGACGAAGAACGGTTTTGCGTGAAACAACTAAAACGTGACAAAATAGCGTGCATTTTGTGGTGCAAAGACCGCCGGCAACATGCTCGAGGGTCTGAAACAATGGCGAATGAACTCTTGCGCCGACCTTCACACCAAACACGTTACCACAAACCCGACCTTTGCGATCATCTTTGGGACTGCGAAAAGGAGCGCTATGGGTGACCTTCTTCAAGACGATCTCCGATATAGTAGGTTACAAAAAATCCCACTTCGCTACAAGAAAAAAGGTGCCATAAAGGACGTGGAGAGGGCATTTGAAGTACTCCAAGCTTGTTTTCCAGTTGTTTGCGGACCTCAAAACAATGGGATCCATATACTTTGTGGGATGTTATGATAACTTGTGTGATCATGCATAACATGATTGTGGATGATGAGAGTGAGAAAGTTCACTAATTTCTGGATTTTGAGCACATGACTGATTGTCCATCTTCCAAAGTAGAATGTGGTGATGTTTCAACATTTTCTTGAAATACATTTGTAGATTTGCAATCAAAGAAGTCATTCACAACTTCAGAATGATCTGGTGGAGCATTTGTAGGCGTTTCATGTGTCAAGTCATTCACAACTTATGATTGAAATATTGTTGCATTTGAATATTTATCTTTATATTCCTGATGAGTTGTCTATTTATATTTTGTCATTTTTAATATTGTAGGAGTACAGAATAAAAAGGAAGGAGTCCCTATTTTAAGGGATATCGTTGGATGGCGTTCTCTCACTCGGATGTCCTCGGACACGTCCAAACATGTTGGATGGCGTCACTGTCCGACCTCTACTCCTGAGTACACCGTTGTTGAAAGAAAAGAGCCCATTTAATGGTATAGTTAGCTGGGTGTGCTAGCAACTTTCCTTCAATAGCGTTCTTGTTCTTAGTCATCCATGAAACTCTAGCTAAGGACGTAAACATCTGCTAAGCCACCCTACCGTCGCTAGCCTCTAATAGAGCAAAGAAGATCTAGTTTCTCAAACATGAAGTCGGAGATCATGAGGCTCCAAAGCAGTCTCTAACACAACTCCAAAGAAATTTTGCATCTGCAAACTTAAAAATAATATGATTCGCGTCTTCGGGGCTGCCACACCGGTCACAACAACCATTGCTCCTGCCATGTCATTTACAAAGATTAATCATAGACGGGAGCCAGTCTAGCGAGGCTTCTAAAGAAAGATGCATACCTATAAAGGAACTCTCGAAGCACATAAGGAAAATGCACACCTTTAAAGGAATACTCGAAGCACATAAGACTTTGGCGTAACTAACCTTGAGGTCCCTCGAGGTCCGAAGAACCAAATCCTTGCGCGAGGGCAAGGCGACACCGTCACTACGGGTTTGCAATGCTTCCCTGGAAGCAACTCTTGGGGTCAAGGTGCGCATGAATGCCAGGTTGATGCCACCGTTGACAAAAATACTGTAAACCAGAATTTTTGAATCAGATGCAATTATGAAGAGCTCAAGGTAATTTAGCATATAGGGGCTTGTTGCCGATCCACCTAGACAGCTAGAACCTGACTTTGTTGTTACCTCTCTGGAAACGTGTAACCATTTCAAAGCTTTCTTTGCACTTTTGGATCCTATTCCAACATTGAGAGCCCATGGCTTTATAGCTGAAAAAAGAACTAGTCGGAAAATATTTAGCTTCCAAAGTACGGATCCAAAGCCTATCGCCGCTTTGGGCAATTTTCTAGATTCACTTGGTAAGCATCGAGGTTTATTTTCTTAGAATTAATGATACCCGAACCTTCCTTTGTTTTAGGTTTGTAAATGTCGGCTCACCTAACCATGTGGTATTTACGTTTCGTCGCATTTGCCTCCTAGAAGAAACGAGCTCTCATTTTGTCATATTGCGCATGGACCCCATCACCCAAAGTAAAAAGGCCCATCGTGAAGGTCAGGATTGTCGATAAGTATGCGTTAGTAAGATTCAATCGAGAAGCAGAGGACATCAGCTTAGCTTGTTAAGGATCTACTCTTTTGACAACTTTGATGTAGGATCCCAATTCGACGCCAGCGCCTATTTATCCAAACAAGGAAGGGCAAGATAAGACATAAAGAGATCCGCCCTCTTACAAATGAGGAGATTAGCTACCCAATTACTTTCTTCGACCTCCATGCGTAGAGTGAACACTTCACTTTTGTCAAAATTAACCTTATTTCTAAACATATATTGAAAACAGATGAGCTGACTTTAATAGTGGCTAGGCTACAGAATCCAATTCGAAGAAGATTATGATGTCATCTGCCTACTATAAACGATGAGTTACTCCGCAAGTGAATACCTAGGAATACAAATAGACGATGTCCACATGTCCAAGATTGTTTGTGAACAGAATAATTGAACTATTTAGATGTAGGATATCTAAGTCGGAGCTCATATGCTCCATAATAAACGGTAAACTCGAAAAAACAAAAAACAAATTCAAAATATTCTGAATATTTTTGAATACAAACTTGAGCAAATGTTTGTAGTTCTTGCAAATTTCCATGCCAAAATAACATTCGTGGAAGTCATACAAAACATAGCATTTTTGGCGTGTCGATTTTGTTTCTCTTTTACCATGACTTCCAGGAATGTTAACTCGGAATGAATACTTACAAGCACCGAGAACATTTGCCAAAGTTGCAGCCAAACAATTTAGAGTTTTCTGATATATTTTCATTTTACTGTTCATCACAAAAATTGTACAATTTTCGCTTCACATGGGGCATGGTAGCATCCTGGGGGGACACCGCTAGGTGTCCAGCCAAGTATGGTCGAAAGGGCGTCGGCCGCGATGTCATACTAATTCAAGAGATCCTCGTGCCGCAATACTTTCACGATCACTATTCCTCCGTCGTGACGACGTCCCAATCATCCTGCCTGCACAGTCATACGTACTACGCATTTTTGTTCCGTCCGCTCAGACTTTTGCTCCTACAGGAGAATTCTCCGCGAATTTCCTTGCCCATCCCCGGACGCACAGACTTGTACAAACGGCGACGCCGACGATACATCGGGCGCGGTGCTCGTCCCCAAGCGGTTTTCCGGAAACTGCCGGGATCCGTCGGCGTCGGACGCCACCTGGGACGTCGTCTGCGCGAAAGCGGCCTGCAGCTTACTTTTGTTTCGCGTGTTTGGTGAGTGTGTGGCCTTCCCGGCAGCCTCGCCCGCGATTGTATGGCACGGGCGGCCATGACGGAGGCGAGGACGTACCTTAGGGGCTTGGCCGACAGGATGGCGACGGCACGGGCTCGTGCGGCGCCTTTCGTGCGAAGAAGACGAGAGCAAGATCCGATACGAAGATTGCAACGGTGATCCTTCCTGGTCGGGGAGAAAGGGACATGTAGACGGGGCCCCTATGTAGATACGGAGTAGGAGTGCTCACCGGCTCAGGCGCGCCGGCCTATGCTATGTGAAAACGTGTGTTCAATGGGTGGTAGCTGATGATGGGAGCAACGCAGATAAGCTAAGGACGGATGCTCCATCGCCGTCCATCCCTCCAGCTCAACCGATGTTGTCACGATGCGAGTACTATGTGATGTGTAATACTTCCTCCGTCACATTTAGAAGGCATGCACGTATATCTAGATCATCAATTTAACTTATATAAAATATATTGTTTAACATAAAAATTATATCATTAGAAAATAGGACTTTTAAAGTTTTAAATGATATATTTTTTGTAATATGTCTCTTATTAAGTTGGTCAAATTGACGTAGGTACACGTACACGCCTTTCAAACTGAAGGTAGTACCAGAGATGCTTAATTATAGTGTCCAAAATCATTTAACTGTTAAGCGATAAGGTTTTCTTCTCCCGTCGGCACTGTCATCGATCCGCGCTGTCTTCGATGGCCTTTGGCCATGGAGGTGCAGAGAACCTCACCCCTAAACGGTCGGAGGAACTTCACTCTTGTTCTTGTTAGGTTTAGAATCTTTGTTGGGAGTCACAGCGATGCTTTCCAATAGGAATGATGTTTTTCATGTTCAATCTACGTCATGATAGTTTGTATAGCATCGTCGAAGGGTGTGTCAATTTGTGTTTTCATCGGATTTCGCGAGATCCGGTCCGTGCTTGTCTTTGATGGATATGATGATTCGGTCTTCGTTTGGGTCTTTACATGTTTGATCCTTCCCATTTACGGCTCTCGGCCCGACCCCCGCGTCGTCCCAGCCGGGTGATTCTAGGGAAACCCTAGTCGCCGCTGGCTCGGCTCCCACCATCCACCCGGCCCCGTGCCTCCGTCGCTAGAGGGCCGGCTGGCGAAGCCGCGTTGGGCCCTGGATGTCGGTGGTAGGGCCTTCCTTCCTCATCACGTCCTCCGCCCCAACCCCTCCCGCGCCAGATCCGATTTGGCCACAACGGCTGCGGCGTTCTTGTTCGGCTTCCCCTGCTCCCTGGCGGCACTGGTGGCCTGCCTCGCCCACAGGTCCCTCGTAGTGGCTACCCGTCCGCCCGACGTCATTCTGGCGCCTTCTCCGGCTGGCTACGGTGCTTCGCTCGGCCGACAATGGCGGCCGGTAGGGCCCTATTAGCTGCGGATCCACTCACTCCCGACCCGACCCCTCTACTCGAGCTTCAGGTCAACCTCTTCTGGATGCGGCCTTGAAGGGTATTGGGTGCGGATGTTCTCCTCGGTAGTTGCCTCATGTAGCACGTCGGTTGGGAGTTTGACAGCGCCTGGCACGACCACCACGACCACCCCACTCGCCCCCCAGGGGACGCTTTGGGCCGACGGCCATAAACCCCGTCCATAGTCGGCCGACACGACTTCAGAACCGGTGAGCCTCGGGAGCTGCGCTCTTTACGGCTCATTAGCTCCTCAACGTATCTACACCACCACGACATTGCGGTGCCTTGGTTGGCCGTCCATCTCGGCGCATCTTCGTCTCCGACATGCTCTGGGAGTTGTGTCCCATTCCAGCTCCTTGGGCCCGTCTGCGCCCCTGCTGCTTCGTTCCGAGTGGCCCGGATCTGTGATTCCTTCCAGATCTTGTCTCGTTCAAGACTACGGTCACCGTCACATCCCCGCTGCCTCTCATTCCATGCAGCCACGCATCCTCTCCCTCCTCAGGTGTTCACGCGTCCAGCGATGACCGGTGCCTCCTTCGGCGTGGCCCACAGCTCCCCTTCCCGCAGTCACAATGCCGACCAACACATGACAACTTACTCTTCGACTCGTGTTCCGACGGCTTGGGATTGCTTGGAATTGGCTAGGGTGAAATCCCTGCATCTTATGCTAGAAGAGGCGACACCCGCATGTGTCGTCCTGTTCCTGGAGGCGCTGCCATGGACGTTTTTGTGCCCTCTTCGAGCATCAAGGAAAACCCTAGGTACGGGATTTGGGATCGGACAACAACCGTGTCTCGGTGTCGTTCTCCTTCACGAAGGTGTTGTCTTAGTTGCTCGTGGCGTCCTCGGTGCCAGTTTCTGAGTTTTGGTCGTCTAGTTGTTGGTTGGTTTGGTTCTCCTATAGGCGAGTTTTGTCGTGTTCTTCTTTGTTTGAGTCCGGTTTCCTATGTCTCATTTCCTCGAGAACCATGTTCACTCCCCGTGCGTCCATATCATGTGTTGTACCACCTCTTGTACTCATTCTAACTTATTCTATCAATGCAATGATACACAAGTTTTGCGTATTAGCAAAAAAATTTATGGCTCTCTTCATCAACGGTGGTTGCTCCTCGGATGTGCTAATCCTGTGAGGCCTTAGCACGACGACTTCTTTACTATCTACTAGAATAATATTTCTCTAGATCCAGTGAGGAAGGGGCGTTGATGTGGCGCCTTCAGCTTGCTTCAATGCTTGTAGTCATTGCTAAGTAGGCCAAATACCTAGTTGTAATTTGTATTACCACTGGTGTTCTCTTTACTGGCATAATTGATTATTAATAGATCGAAAGTTTCTTTCAAACAATAATAATTTAACGGCTATATAATACCTGGTACGAATTGTTTGGCGTCTGGTTACTATAGAATGTCCCATTACTAATGGATCATATACACCAGTCGTTGTGAAAGCCTTGGAGCATATCTATCCGTTCTTTTACCTCTAAATTACTCCTTATTATTTAATTCATAAAATTTGAAGGATTATAACTTTTTTTCATCAAGTCTTTCCCACAAAACTAAACTCCTCAAACGAGTTCGGCCCCACATGAAAGTCTTTCTTCACCATTTCCCTTCTTCCTTTTCCGTCCTTCCATGTGGCCAGCAACGGAATTTTGTTGGTAGATGATTCCTAGGAATTAGCTTGAGCCTAGGATAAGCATATGCAAAACTAATTTGATAGAGGCCCATCGAGTGCACAGAGGGACTCGACAAAATCGGGTGAATTTCATCTACATGGGCCACGTTTTGGCCACTTGTTCCTCTGAATGGGTCCTTCTTATCTTCCTCCTCCCAATGGAACGATGACATGGTCTAGGACTCAAGATTTATCGGAATCAGTGATCATGTTTCTTTTCATGTGTTTTTTCTCTATAAACTATGTAGGTTTTGTACGTGCTTTCCGAGGGCATCCTCGACTAGGGGGTACTGGCCTAAAGTGATCAGTCCATATGAGATGAACTATGGGCCCATTAAGCCACCACCTGACGGACTACGAGAGTGTCAAGATTTTCTCGTGGGAAGTAAGGAAATCTACGAAGACTTGGCGTGCACCCCAAGGATGGCTTTGTATTCGGCATTGCCTCATTTGACATAAAGCATGTAACCTAGCTCCCCCTGGTGCCTATATAAGCCCAAGAGTTTAGTTCGTAGAAAGGCCACTATTCACCTTAGAGTTTTAGAGGTTACACAACGATCTTGAGGTAGATCATCAACCTGTACTCGATACCCCATCATCAATACAATCAAAGTAGGACGTAGGGTTTTACCTCTTCAAGAGGGACCAAGCCTGGGTAAACATCGTCTCCCTACTGCCCTTCTTCCTAGATCCACAAATCGGGACCCTCTACCCGAGATCCACCATTTTTAGCACCGACATTGGTGGCACATATAGGTCTCGATGTGTGATTGAACCAGAGAAATGGAGGCATCGATCTATGACCAAAGCCAAAGTGGTGTGCATTTTGCGCCGAAACCAACCTTCACGGATCAACCGATGAAGGAAACATACCACATCACCCCCCATGATTTTAAGAGCGAAGAGGAGGAGATATCACCGGCACACCTAGCGTCCTCTAAAAGCTTTCCCAGAGATTTTTTTGAACCAATTCAGCGGCCGGTGGAAGCTATCGAACTTGATTGACTAAAAGCGCCTACGAGCTCGGACACTAGAGTTAACCTAGGAAGACCCTTGGGCCCACACTCGTTTGGAGTAAAAAAATTAAGTCCACTCAAGACATTGAGTATTGCCCGAGCAACTATGGGCCAAACGATTTCTGGGACCTAGCTAATGTATAACAGAATGGCGATGAAACAGCTTGGCAATTCCAGTGCAGGTTCATGCTCCGCAAGAACAAAATAGAAAACTGCTGCGACCCTGAGGTCCTTACAGCTTGCTACAACTACCATGATAGAGGGCTTTCAAATGCCCTTCACCGGCATCATGTCCAAACTTTCTCTGAATTATCCAACATAGTGAAAAGATTCTGCGCCGTGGAGGACACTTGGATGGCTCGAAAGGAATAAGCAAACTTGACCCATGCCTAAGAATCAAGGCAAAATCAGAAAAAACACCTAAGAGAGCCAGCCCGTTCCACCATGACAAGCAAGAGACCTCGGAAGAAAAGGAAGATAGTTGCAGGATCTAGTTCTGTCCTCGACAGCCTGTTGGACAAGCCATGCCCTATACACTCGATCCTACTAAATGCCTATCCCACTAACAACCTGCGAGCGTGCTAGGTAGTCCGACAAGTGGCGAAAGGTGGAGAAGCTATCCTCAGAGGAACAACTGCACCTAGGTGCCTGACAACATCCGCAGATGAAGAGGAAGTTTTCATGATTTATGAAACCTGGATATCTAATAACAAGCAGAAAGGAGCCCTCCATGAAATAAACCAGGTTCACCATGTCTTAAATGCGAAAGCCTGGACGAACACACCGGTCACCTTTGCAGAACTGGACCAGGCGACTTCCGATCTCAGCCGATGTCCAGCCGCTTTAGTCCTTGAACCAATTGTGGGCAATTGTAGATTGTGCAAGGTACTCATGGATGGTGGCAGCATCCTCAATATGATATACATGATACGATGGACAAGATGCAGATTGACAGAAGTCGAATTGAGGATAGTTATACCACGTTTCAAGGGATCATCCCAGGAAAAGAGGCATGATGCATCAGAAAAATCACACTAAATGTGGTGTTCAGCACTCCCAGAACTATTGGTCTGAGGAGTTGACCTTTCATATTGTACCCTTCTAAAGTGGTTACCACGCCCAATTGGGGTGGGATGCGTTCACAAAATTTCACGCCATCTCACATTATGGATACATGAAACTGAAGATGTCAGGATCCAAAGGGGTCATTACCCTCGCAAGCAACCCAAATAAAGCACTTCGGGTAGAAAACAAAATGGTGTCGCTCGCCCTAGAATGGCTGTCCGAAACGTTCACGACCGAGGAGTTGCCTGCCGTTCGGGCCACGGTGGACAGGGACGATGTTATACTTGATGAAAGGTCAAAGTCCACCTCATTCAAGCCACCTGACGAGATCATCAAGTTCCAAGTTCATCCAACATAATAGAACGAGACAACCTCTATAGGTGCATGGATGGACCCTTAAGTAGACCAAGAATTGAGTAATTTCCTTCGTGAAAACTGGACATCTTCGTCCGACATCCTTCTGACATGCCAGGAATCTCACACAGCCTAGCCGAGCACATCTTGAACATAATAATGGGTTTTAAGCTGCCAATAGGCCCTCTGCAGATTCTCCGAGCCCAAACATCAAGCCATGGGCGAGGAGCTGGTGAAACAACTTTTAGTCATATTCATCCGAGACATCGAACACCCCAAATGGTTGGCAGACCTTGTGATGGTACCCAAGAAGGACAAATCATCGTGCCTTTGTGTTGACTTCAAGGACATAATAGAGCGTGTCCCAAGGATCCTTTCCCACTACTACGAATTGATCAGATCATGGACGCAACAGCTGGGCACGACTCGTTGTGCTTTTTGGACGCCTATTCAGGATATCATCAAATAAAGATGAAGGAATCTAATCAAGCCATATTGGCATCCATAACACCTTATGGTCCATTTGGTTTTAATACAATGCCCTTGGGACTAAAGAACGTCGACGCAACATATTAACACATGATTCAAACATGCTTGGAGAAATAGATCGGCAAAACAGTGGAAGCCTACGTGGACGATGTGGTTGTCCAGACCAGAAATGCCAACCTTCTCGTTGACCTCCACGAAACATTTACCAGTCTTAGAGCATATCACATTAAGATTAACAAGGAGAAATGCGTCTTTGGTGTACCTACAGGCAAACTGCTTGGGCTTATTATATTCCACAAAGGGATAGAAGCCAATCCCGACAAGAACCAAGCTCTCGCCCGCCTTGAGGTGCCTACCAAATTGATACACGTCCACAGGCTAGCACGATGCGTGGCAGCCCTGAGCCGATTTATATCCCGCCTCGAGGAAACGACATTCCCCTAGTAAGACCAAGAACTTCAAATGGACAAACGAAGCACGGGCCGCATTGGAGGACATTAGGACCCTCCTCACTAGCAACCACATACTAGCCACACCAGGCACAAGAGAGCCGATGTTATTATACATATCGTCCACAAACTGGGTTATCAGTGCAGTCCTCATCGTTGAACGGGACATGGAAGGACATAAGTTCTAGGTCTAGAGAATGGGTACTGATGTCTACGACACAACTTTATTCTTGTAGACTATGTTGGGCCTCCAAGCGCGGAGTTTTCTAGGACAGTAGCAATTTTCTCTCAAGTGGATGACCTAAGGTTTATCAATCCGTGGGAGGTGTAGGATGAAGATGGACACTCTCAAACAACCCTGCAATAAAGTACAAGAAATACCTTGTGTACCCAACACACCCAATACAATGGCAAATTGTATAGGTGCACTAGTTCGTTGAAGAGATGGTAATACAAGTGCAATATGGATAGTAGATATAGGTTTTATAATCTGAAAATATAAAAACAACAAGGTAACAAGTAATAAACAACGAGAAAAATGGTATAGCAATGCTTGGAAATAAGGCCTAGGGTTCATACTTTCACTAGTGCAATCTTTCAACAATGTTAACATAATACAGTCATATAATCATCCCTCAACGTGCGATAAAGAATCACTCCAAAGTTCATAAATAGCGGAGAACATAAGATGAAATTGTTGTAGGTACTAGAACCACCTCAAAGTTATCCTTTCCGATAAATCTATTGGGTTGTTCCTATAGGTGTCACAAACATCCCTAGAGTTTGTATTAAAAATAACACCTATGATACTTATCAATCAACCCTAATGTCACCTAGATACTCCAATGTCACCTCAAGTATCCATGGGTTAATTATTCGACATGCATCAAACAATTTCAGATTCGTCATATCCAATCCAACACAAAAAACATCAAAGAGTACCCCAAGATTTCTATCAGAAAAAGTAGGACAACAACGGCATCCACCCATATGCATGGATTACCCCATTGTCACCGTGGGTATCCACATGCAAGATATACATCAAGTGATCTCAAAGGGAAATATTCAATTCATCACAACAAGATAGCAAGGGAAGAACACCATATGATCCAAATATATAACAAAGCCCACGATACATCAAGATTGTGCCATCTCAAGAACATGAGATAGATAGATAGATAGATAGAGATAGATAGATTAAACACATAGCTACTGGTACATACCCTTAGCCCTGAGGATGAACTACTCCCTCCTCATCATGGACTCCGCCTGGATGATGAAGATGGCCTCCGATGATGATTGCCCCCTCCGATAGGGTGCCAGAACAAGGCTCCGGATGAATTTTCTTCTGTACAAAGTCTTGCGGTAGCGGAGTGGAAATTCTAGGTTTACATCTCGGGGTTTTGGTATTTATAGGAATTTTTCATGCTAGAATCATGTCAACTGGAGCCACGTGGGCACCACAAGCTACCAGGGCACGACTTGTTGGCTTGTGGCCCACAGGGGCTCCCCTCCGGTCGTTCTTTGCTTCGTTAATTCTTATTTTGTCCTAAAAAATTATAAAAAAGTTTGAGCGATTCCGAGAAGTTTTATTTTCTACACAAAAACGACACCACGGTAATTCTGCTAAAAACAACGTCAGTCCGGGTTAGTTATAAATAAATCATATAAAGTGAATTAAAATCATAAAAAATATTGTGAACATAGGAAAATACGGCATGAATACTTCATAAATCATCGATACGTTGGAGACGTATCAGGTACTACGTCTCTGCGGTGCTTACCCCGTGCAAAACGAGGTACCCCCACTATCAGAAGATAGCATATGTCATGTTTTTGGCATCTTAGAAATTGCAGCATTACTTTGAAGAATGCTTAGGGACCGTGGCCTATGAGGTCCCCTCAATGATATTATCAACAATAGGGACGCCACGGGATGCATTGCAAAATGGGCAAGCGAACTATTGCCATTTGAAATTATATATCGACCACACTGAGCTTTTCTATCTCACGTGCTGGCCGATTTGTGGCAGAATTGACCGAGACCAAGCTCCCTCAGGAGTATAGTACGTACCAACATTGGACAATGTACTTGACAGCTCCAAAATGCTTGCCGGATTAGAGGACGGCATGGTACTCATGTCACCCACCAGTGAAAACATTTGCTATTTACTACAAATTATGGACACCAACTCAAACAATGAAGCTGAATATGTGGCATTGGTGCGTGATCTTCGAATCGTAGTCTCAGTGGGAGTTCGACAATTAGAGGTCTGAAGGGGCTCTAACCTTGCTATCTCACAAGTCAATGGTGAATTTGACACAAGGATCCCAAGATGACTACATATAGAAACACAGTCTTAATGATCTCAGCTCGGTTTGAGGGGCTCAATTTTCACCATATCCCGCGAGACAGCAATCAAGCTACAAATATCCTCGACAAGATGGGCTTGAAAAGAGACCTCGTCTTGGAAAACACCTTCTTGCAACGGTTTTTTAAATCATCTGTGGTGTGGTAGGAGGACCATGTGACACCTCTTTCTAATGAAATAGAAAAAATATCCTTGGACGCCGATGACAACGTGATCATCGGGGGGCTCAGAGGTCGAGGAAACCCCTTTGGCCCATGAGATAACGGATGTAATTGCCACACGGACTGGACCCTTTATTGCAGAGCTTCTTTGTAAAGATCTCCCAGAGGACAAATCAGAGGCCAGATGGATCATTCGACAATCCAAGGCATATAAGGTCCACGAGGGATAACTCTATAAATAGAGTGATGCCGGTCTCCTCCAAATATGTATAACGAGGTGGAAGAGGGGGAGTTGCTCGTGAAAATACACTCTGGTATGGGCGGTCATTGCACCGCAGCCCGGGCCTTGGTAATCAAGGTATTCCGGGTAGGATTTTATTGGCCAACAGTCCGGGCACATGCAAAAACATCGGTGCGGAAGTTCGTCGAATGCCAGGTTTTTGCCAATAAAAGTCACATGCCCCCAACGTCTCTTCAGACTATTCCTATCACTTGGCCCTTTGCGGTCGAGGGGTAGACATGGTCGGACTACTTAATGGGGGGACCAAGAAAAAGAGATATCTACTCGTCATGGTAGACAAATTCACGAAGTGGATAGAGGCTAAGCCAATGACCTCGGCCAAAGCCAAAGCAGTAATTGATTTCTGCTCTGATGTGTTGCACCATTATGGAGTACCCCATATCATCGTCACACATAACAGAAGCAACTTCACAACCCATGAAGCAAAGGATTGGTGTGCGGATACGGGCATTAAGCTTGACCATGCCTCAGTATATCACCCCCAGTCCAATGGACATGTAGAGTATGCAAACAGACTAATACTAAGTGGCATAAAACCACGTTTGGTTCGATCCTTAATGGAGTCCGACACCCACTTGGTGGAAGAGCTCGACTTTGTACTATGGAGCTTGCGCACCGCACCTAATTAGTCCACAAGCTATACACCATTTTTCATGGTGTATGGAGTAGAAGTAGTCCTCCCATGTCATCCTATTCATGATTCACCTCAAGTGCGTATGTACGAGGAAAGGGAGGCCGAGCTCAAAAGGTAGGACAACTTGGATGCCATGGAAGAGGAGTGTAATGTGGCCCATGTGCATTCTGCATTTTATCAGCAGCAGGCTAGGCGTTATCAAAGCAGGGAAGTTCAATCCAAGGCACATAATTTTGGGGACCTTGTTCTCAGTAATCATCCTAAAAAGTAAAAGCATAAACTTTTGCCTGTTCCATCTATCATCGGTCGGGTACTTACAGGGGGGGGGGACTTATCGCCTTCGAGACCCTGAAGACAACAGACAAGAGCCACATCCATGGAATGTTGCTCGGCTTTGATGCTTTTACGGTTAAAAATGGCCACACCCTCTCCGTTTTCCTTTTCTAAAGCCAAATTTTGTATCTATATAGTATGGTAGGACCTTCCAACTAGTCTATGTTTGCTTAGATTATTATAACCATACCCCCACAATGCTCGATACATCCGACGTACGTTAGGTACTTCAGCGACATCTTTACATGTACACTTGTACCGACTCAGGGGCTCTCTATAAACCAAGTATCTTTTCCCATTTTGTTTGCACACTTATGTTTTGTACGTATGTGCCACCTTCCCTTTGCAATCGTATTATGCCAATATATGCAGAAATTGGCCTTAAGATTTTGCCATGCTGGGTTGCCTGAATACTATGTTCGCCTCCTAGGTTCCCGATTGTTTGGCTAGGAGGTAAAGGGAATACCTCTGTGATCACCACTTCCGATTCGCCCGGTCATGTACCTCAGGTGGGTGAAGCTGAAAGCTAGCATTCTTAAGTGTAAAACTGGTCGGCTACGATGGAAGTGAACAAACCAGTGACATTTTATAAGTTATACCTAGGGGATTCAATCCTAATTGGGCATTTTTCCTCCGAGTAAGTCGACTGGTAAAGACCTGGTCACATTAACACGGAAAAACCTCAAGAAAGGAACTTTTAACAGAACTATCTTCCCCAAAAGTTGTTTCTTATGTTAAGAAGTAATATAACATAATCTCTCCGTGGCACTTTATTTTTTGAACCTTATAGTCGGATTTCCTTGTTCACTGAAATACCTGGCCTGGTTATGCGGACCAGAAGTAGGTAGCACTCGTCGGCCACTCCACGAGGAGGCAGAAGCCGATGGATGGTTAATAAAGCTTGCATTACGGATCTGCGAATAGTGGTATAAATTACATAAATATGTAGAATCATCAGTCTTAAATACATTATAGTTGGTCTAAACCATCTATAATGGTGTCAAGCGTACAATCTTGTTGAGAAAGGTGGGCTGCGGGCATGACTTTGTCGTCCATCGGGTGTGTCAGAACCTCGTTGTCGTCTGGACCCTTCAGACCAACTTGGGCAAGACGTTCAATATCCTCCTTTGTGAACTGGGTCTTTATCATTTCCCATGCTTCTCAAGCTCCTTCTCGCCATGTAAACATCTTCCATATCTACATACAATGTTGGACACCCGTCATGTGCTCAAAGAGTTCGGGGATGCCTTTAGGGATCGGCTTCCCAAGCCTTAAAGATTTATATAATGTCTTCATTGTGTGACGCGATCTCTCTAAAAGATCCCTCTAACGAGCCATGGGACCAAATACCGACGTGGCTTCCTCCCTCTCCAGTCGTCCTGTCATTAAAACTGCTGAAGCAACATACTTTGAGGATACATGCTGTGAAATTAGATAGGAATTTTTGAACGATGGTTGCACTTAGTAGATATAGTCTCATTAGTCCTCCGAATCATCTCCTTCGCCCTAGATAGTAGAGACTTTAAGTTCTCAATAGCACGTGCTTGCTCTTTCATTTTTTTCTTTTTAACGCATTCTTTTCGTCAAGAACCCATGTATGCACACGGTGACCCGCCTCCTCCTAGGATTCAACATATCGCTTGTCCTCTCTAGCGTGCTCCAGGTCCTTCTCCAACCACTACAGGAATCAGGAACTTTGCCATTTTCCATGCTAGATGGCAAAGGCACAAAGGCGGACGGCAAAGTGCTTTGCCGTCCGCTAGCAGACTGCATATTTTTTGGCCTAGCTAGCTCCGACAAAGGGGTTCTTTGCCATCTGCTTTCACCCAGCGGATGGCAAATATTCGTTGTCGTCAGCTTGCAGACGAAAAAGTCTATTGGACAGCAAGTACTGATGGCGTTGCCGTTAGAGGTGGCTAACGGACCCACCGCTTTGCCATCCGCCTCCCCACCTCCTTTGCCGTCTGCCCCCTCCCTCTTCGCCGTCTGCCATAGACGGGAAAGACTTCTTCCGTGGCCACCCCCTCACTTCTTTGCTGTCTGCCTCCTCACCCTTTGTTGTCTGCCTCCTCCCCCTTTGCCGTTTGTCGCAGACGGCAAAGAATTCTTCCGTGGCCTCCCCCCTCACTTCTTTGTCGTGTGCCTCCTCATCCTTTGCCGTCTGCCACAGATGGCAAAGAAACCAAATGTCCCCAGTCTGGTCTTCCCAGGTTGCACAGGTGGTTGTCACATGGCACCTTTGATGTCCGGGCAGACGACAAAGATCCCTTTGCCGTCGATGGCAGACGACAAAGTGTCGGTATTGTCCCTTTTTGTTCTGTTTTTGTTATATCCAATCATTTTCACAAGCACATATATGATATATATATATATATAATTCACAAAAACTATATCCCTGCCATATCACAAGCAGATATG
This sequence comes from Hordeum marinum, assembly GCA_022496015.1. Classification (NCBI taxonomy): domain Eukaryota; kingdom Viridiplantae; phylum Streptophyta; class Magnoliopsida; order Poales; family Poaceae; genus Hordeum; species Hordeum marinum. The sequence goes on along the minus strand of CM039672.1, from coordinate 195,207,123 downwards.
TATTATCATCCAACAAACATACCAAATCAGAAGTGCAAGTTTCATCCATACATGCATAGTTTCATCCATAGGTAGCAAGTTTCACAATGTTCATCGATACAAAATCAAAATAGAAAGTAAACACAAGAACTCCATCAATGCAAGTTTCCGTGAAGTGAATCAAATCTGCAAAATGGGAAATAAGAAATTTAGAAGAAGAATACTAGAATAATAATAATAAGAAGAAGAAGATGAACTAGAAGAAGAAAAAGAGGAGGAGGAAGAAGAAGTGTTTTCCTTCTCTTTCTCTTTATCCTCTTGTTTTTCTTCTTCTTATTGCTTATTTGTGCCATTTTAGAGCTAACCTAGGTAATTATGCCATTCTTGACCTAACTAAGCTTATTGTGTCATTTTGCAAGAAAATAAGGTAAGTCTATGGCATCTATGAGGTTACCAAGAAGAAGAAGAAGAAGATATAGAAGAAGAAGAAGAGGAGGAGGAAGAAGAAGAAGTGTTTTTCTTCTCTTTCTCTTTGTCCTCTTGTTTTTCTTCTTCTTATTGCTTATTTGTGCCATTTTAGAGCTAACCTAGGTAATTATGCCATTTTTTTACCTAACTAAGCTTATTGTGTCATTTTGCAAGAAAATAAGGTAAGTCTATGGCATCTATGAGGTTACCAGTAAGAAGATGATCTAGAATAAGAAGAAGAGGAGGAAGAAGAAGAAGTGTTTTTCTTCTCTTTCTCTTTATCCTCTTGGTTTTCTTCTTATTATTGCTTATATGTGCCATTTTAGAGCTAACCTAGGTAATTATGCCATTCTTGACCTAACTAAGCTTATTGTGTAATTTTGCAAGAAAATAAGGTAAGTCTATGGCATCTATGAGGTTACCAAGAAGAAGAAGAAGAACTAGAAGAAGAAAAAGATGAATAAGAAGAAGAAGTGTTTTTATTCTCTTTCTCTTTATCCTCTTGTTTTTCTTCTTCTTATTGCTTATTTGTGCAATTTTAGAGCTAACCTACGTAATTATGCCATTTTTGACCTAACTAAGATTATTGTTTTATTTTTGCAAGAAAATAAGGTAAGTCTATGGCATCTATGAGGTTACCAAGAAGAAGAAGATCTAGAAGAAGAAGAAGAAGAAGAGGAGGAAGAAGAAGTGTTTTTCTTCTCTTTCTCTTTATCCTCTTGTTTTCTTCTTCTTATTGCTTATTTCTGTCATTTTAGAGCTAACCTAGGTAATTATGCCATTTTTTACCTAACTAAGATTATTGTGTCATTTTGCAAGAAAATAAGGTAAGTATATGGCATCTATGAGGTTACCAAGAAGAAGAAGAAGAAGAAGTTCTAGAAGAGGAAGAAGAAGAGGAAGAAGAAGTTTTTTTCTTCTCTTTCTCTTTCTTCTTCTTATTGCTTATTTGTGTCATTTTAGAGCTAACCTAGGTAATTGTCACATTTTTACCTAACTAAGCTTATTGTGTCATTTTGCAGGAAAATAAGCTAAGTCCATGGCATCTATGAGATTACCAAGTCTATTATGTCATTGTTGAGTCAACTAAGCTTAATATGTTACTGTGGAGGAAATAATGCTAAGTATAGGTCATTTTAGAGCTAACTTAGGTACAATATGTCATCTTAGAACTAACTTAGGTACAATATGTCATTTTGGAGGTAAGTAAGATTACTATGTCATTTTAGAGGAAACAAAGCTAACTTACGTAAAATATGACATTTGTCTAAGTGCTAAGTTTGTCTAAGTGCTATGTTTGTTTTTGTTTGAGAAAACGAGCCAACTAAGTGGCATATTAGGGCTTACCATCCTTGTCATCATGGAGGTGAAGCACTAGGGTTTCTCGGGTCGTGCGATGCGGCTCGGGAGTTATGTTGTACCAAAGATCATTTGCGTTCGCATGATGACGCTGAAATGTTAAGACTAGTAACTAATGAACATTGAAAATGAAACTTACCGTTCTGGCCATGGTAATGACTGGCATCGGTGGAGGGGTCTGGCCGGTCTTCTCGCACAAAGTCTGCACATTTGGTTTTGCCAAGTCAATCATATTGGTTATTAATGAATAGAACATGTAGTGCATCATTTGGCTAATATGAAGAAGAAACTTACCACGATGAGCTCGTACATGGCCCGGTGAGACGCATCGTTCCGTGCCCTCTCCTCCTCCAACAACATGGCCGTCCTCTCCTCCAGATCCCTCTTCTCCTCCTCCACCTTCCAGGCCTGTTCCGTCAGAAGCGCCTGGATTGTCTCTCTCTTTATCCAGAGTAGCCTGCAACACACCTCCTCATTAGCATTGTAATCATCTTTGTTCGCAAAGACAATGTATTGGATGAAAGCTATCCGAGTCCGTATGACTAACCTCGATGGCGAGCTGGACTGGCCGTGGACTAGGCGGCGTATCAGGACAGGAGCTCGTTTGGCGCGCCTTGATCTGCCAGAAAGTGCTCGAAGACCGCATATGTCCATCTCCAATGGCTATTGAGCCATGGGGCCTCCCGTGGCTAGCTAACATCACCAGGTCTAGATCAAGTGGTTGCTAGCTCGGGTTGAAGTCCTCCCCATTCACCGCCTTCCCACATCTTTGTACCTCACGAGCTTGTGGTGGGAGGAGATATTGGTGAAGTTCTCAGGATTATCGTGGTCAGACTCAGAGAATGCCTTGACCTTCTTGTATGAGGCAGTATGGGACATGGCATAGGGGTCGTACACCTCTCGCACCTCCGTCTTATTTTGATGAGCCTACAAGAGAGGAATAAAGTATTAGTAATGGGTAAACCTAGCACTACAAGAATGAATTGCAGGAATCATGAAGCAAACCACATACCCAGTTCCGCCCGAACTGATAAATGTTGGCGCTGCCTTGATGGTGTGGCACACCTTCCGTTTGGGCACGCCATGCCCTGGCATCGTTGTGGACGACTCGCCATTGTTTAGAGCACCATTCATTCACCAACGCCTCCCAACAACCCATCTTATCCGCACACCATCTCGGGGGCACCTAAGTTAGCAAAGAGGAATTTGAGAGCTACGCCTATGAATCAAAGCAAAGGAAACTAAGTTCAGGGCCTTAAGAATAGGTAATTACCTTCATGCACTGCTCCTTGTCTATAAACTTTCGATGGGACGACGACTTGGCGTTCTTAATATGATGCGAGGCAGTAGTCTCGAACAGCCTCATGTCGTAAGTTCTGTAGTAGGCGCCTGCACTCATAATTGATAAGCTTTGCCGCGACCTCCTCATATCCCTCCTCACACCTGTAGAAGGTCTGCAATCAAAATATACAACACTGATCGGTACAATAACTAGCTATTATTGATTTTTAATTATGTAAAGGAGAAATTACCCAGAACTTCTTGATGACCATGTCGGCCCTCGTGTGGCAGAACACACCGTTGATCATCTCCTCCGGCGGGTCGGGGCAGCCAAGTAGTGCTCCCATTTCAATCCTACCTCCTCTTGTTGACCCTCATCGGGAAACGTGACAAACCCTAGGAAGTTATGCCGTAAAATCACACCAAGGACGGAGCTGGGCCTTCAGACATCCTTGCTATGAATCCAACCCCTGTAGTATGACAAAGCCAATGCATTAGACATGTGAAGAAACATGAAGGCAAAAGGTTTAAAAAGAGTAAATGCACTTACTTCAGCGACTCAAGCTTAATCAGCCACCTCTGCTCACGGTTCGCCGGCACGGGCGGGAGCCGTGTGCACCCACGTTGGTAGATGGTACCCTCAAACCACCTCATCCCCGCTATTAGAAAGCCGATCCCCGCCACCATCGGCATGAGCACTCGGCTCCAGTTGATGCAGATCCGACCAGGTATCCCATCTGGTGGAAGCCTATGGAGTCTTGTAGGATGAAGCATCTGGCACAGGAGTCTCACATGATGAGGCGTCTGGTATAGGAGTCTCGAGGGTCAAAGCGGCTTGGACAGAAACCCGAGGCTCGTGGATAGGAGTCCTTGGAATAGGCTGCGGTTGAATCGAACTTTTTCACGGTCTCCATCATTGTACTGAGGCTTCGGATTATGCAAATGACGATTCTTGGCTTCGTAGTGTGCTCTGACAAAGGTTGCTACCTCCTCAGTAATGAATGCCTCGGCCATCGATGCTTCAATTCTACGTTTATTTTTATATTTTGCTCGAAGCGTCTTCTGCATCCTCTCAGTTCCAAAGCACCAACGATTTTGCACGCCCCCCCCAATATTGCCTCGGTCGGGAGATGCAAAATCAAATGTTGCATTTGATTAAATAAGCCTGGTGGAAAGATCTTTTCTAACTTGCATATCAACTCCGACGCCAACTCTTCCAGTTCATCTAGCACGTCAGGCGATAGTTCTTTCGCACAAAGAGTGCAGAAGAAATAGCTCAGCTGTGCTAGTACTAGTCATTCATCCTCAGGGATAAAGCCACACAACATCACCGGCATTACCCGCTCAAGCCATATGTTCCAATCATGACTCTTGAGACCAAATATTTTCAATTTGTCAAGACTCGCTCCCCTCTTTAGATTCGATGTATACCCATAGGGGAACATCAACTGCATTTTCACCCACAAGAGCATTTCCCTCATAGCTGGCCTTCCAAGATTGAAACGTGCCTTTGGCTTCATCCAGTTCTTCTTTCCTGATGGTTGTCGCATGTTTTGTAACTACCTATCACATAGAGCCTCCTGATCGACTCTAGCCTTAGGATTATCCATTGTCTTTCCCTCTATGCTGAACAATGTACCAAAAACGGCCTCAGCGATATTCTTTTCAGTGTGCATCATGCTGGTGTTGTGTGGGCAAAGGAGGTCTTTAAAGTAAGTCAGATCCCACAAGCATATCTTGTGAGTCCAGGCGTGTTTCGTATTATACCCTTTGAAATACCCTGGATGTTTTCGATCCGGCTCGAGAGCATTTATCAGATCCAGGGTCTGTTGGCCTGTCAATGCAGGTGGTGCAGAGTTTTTGACAACCGTACCTTTCATGAAATTCTTCTTGTCTTTTCTGAACTTATGGCGAGGATCCAGGAACTGTCTGTGCAAGTCGAAGCAAGAATACTTGCGAGTCACTGGCAGCCAACGGAAATCAAGTTCTGCGTTGCATGTGGGGCACGGGAACCTTCCATGCACACACCAGCCAATGAATAGCGCATACGCCGGCAAGTCATGCGTCGAGTACATGTACCACACATGCATTATGAAGTTTTTTTGGAAGCGGCGTCATAGATCTTGATCCCATTATCCCAAGCTTCTTGCAATCCATCCTTAAGCGGCTGCATGTACACATTCATATTCTTCCCCGGATAGTTGGGCCCTGGAATTATCAATGTGAAGAAAATGTTCTTTCTTTTCAAAATCTCTCCAGGGGGAGATTGAGTGGAATGAGAAATATAGGCCAACAACGGTATTGGGTTGCCGTCAGACCAAACACTTGGAACCCATCCATGCTGATGGCGACTCGAGGATGGCTTGGATCTGCCGCTTTATCCTTATGTAATGCATCGAAGTGCTTCCACGCAAAAGTGTCTGAAGTGTGTCCCAACATCGGATTCCCATCCGCATCTAGTTTGGTTCTTTTGCCCAATTTATGCCATGTCATCTGTCTGGTCGTCCCTTTGACCATGAAAAGACGTTGAAGTCTTTGTATGATTGGCAGATACCTTAGAACATTAACTGGGCTTTTGGTCTGACTCTTCTCACCCATACCGTTATCTACCACAACATACCTAGAAGACTTGCAAATGGGACAATAGTTCAAGCCTGCATACTCAAGCCTAAATAAGGCACATCCATGCTCATAGGCATCTATCTTCTCATAGGGCATCTTAAGCGCATGTAAGATTTTGTCACACTGGTACATGTTTGTTGGCAATACATGGCCTTTGGGTAGAAAGCGTCCAAATATCGTCATCATCGCGCCGTAGCATTCTCTGCCTAGGTTGAACTGAGTCTTCAGAGCCATTACTTGCGCAATGGCATCCAGCTGACAAAGCTGAGTGTGCTCGTGGAGAGGACGTTTTGAAGACTCTAACATTTCATAGAAGGCCTTTGTAGATTCCTTCATCTCAACGTCCGAATCCCGAGCATCATCAAAGTCTTGCACCATGTCTTTCGATCCCGGTACCATGCTCGTCGGTGCAACGACGAACAACCTCACCTCTCGCATGTTGGGCAAACTCGCCATGAAATATCCACATCGTATAATCAGGCATAAACCCCACTTCTGCAAGTGTTTACCCATTTCATCCAGTGTACACTTTCTATGGTTGTCGCACCGGACACAGAGGCACCAGGTTATTTCCTAGCCATTTGCAAATGCGGCACTCAGAAACCCCTTGGATTTTGTTAACATTCAATGGTCATTTCTTTCTGACTAGGGTGACCGGTGTACATCCAAGCACGATCACTCATCTTGCCCGCCCGTGACCTTTGTCATCTGTCTGCCCCATCTTTGCCATCGGCTAGGCTGATGGCAAACAAAACCTTTGCCATCCACCCCACCTTTGTCGTCTGTTTTTTGCTAGTTGATGGCAAATGCCTTCTTTGCCATCTACCAACCGACGGTAAGGAAATGGTTGACGACAAATGTTCTGATTCCAGTAGTGAACTAGCCAATGGTTTCGGCTGCTACAAACTCCACAAATTAGTGTTGTCTTTATTAAGACCAAAGTATGTGACATTATTTACAAACACTTACCAATCACTTGCCGAGTGAACTTCTTAACGTTCTCCAACTTGGACTTGATGGAAGATATTTTGTCCTTGGTCACTTTTAACTCTTCAGAGAATTCTGCGTTCTTCTCCCGAGCACTATGCATAATGCAGATGGAGCAATCAATTTTTCCAATCTGTCAAAATTAAGGCTTGGGGGCTAGGCGGTTCTCACATCATACTATTGCTACTTGTGAGCTGTGTTGGGTTTTTCCCCAAAGAGGAAGGGTGAAGTAATATAGTAGCGATAAGTATTTCCCTCGGTATGAACCAATCTTATCGAGTCAATAGGATAATCACGACAACTCGTATTTCAAGCGGTACCTGCACACACAAAACCAAACTCTTGCACCCAACGCGGGCAAGACGTTGTCAAGCCCCTTGAATTTGTTACTTGCAAGGATTACTTCTGGTAGTTGTAGATGGATAAATATAAAATAAAAATTAAATAGAAGTAAATAAATTACAATAACACATTTTTATGTTTTAGCAAATATGATTAAGTAGACCCAAGGGCCTTAGTCTTCACTAGAAGCTTCTCTCTGAAAAGTAGCTTATGGTGGGTAGACAAGTTACCGTTGGGCAATTGATAGAAAAACACATAGTTATGATTATGTATTCATGGCAATGATCTTGTATATATGCATCACGTGCGTGTCAAGTAGACAAAAATGATTCCGCATCTACTACTATTACTCTGCCAATTGACCATTGTCCAGCATGCATCTATGGAATTAAGTTTATGACAAACAGAGTAATGCTTTAAGCAAGATGACATGATGTAGACAAAGTAAGTACAAGCAATATGTTCAAATCCCATTGCTTTACCCTTAGTAGAAACAATACAATACGTGTCTTGTCCCCTTCTATCACATGGATATAAAGCACCACAAGATTAAACCCACTACAATGCACACCTCCCACTGAAGATAAATCAATCTAGATGGCCAAACCAAACTGATAGACCGGAGAGACTTACAAAACTATAACATCATGCATAATAGAATTCAGAGAAGAGTCAATTACTTTTCATGAACAATCTTATCATAAACCAACAATTCATCGGATCCCAACAAACACACTGCAAAAGAAGATTACATCGGATAGATCAATGTGAGAATCACGAAGAAATTAGTATTGAAGATCAAAGAGAGAAAAGATGCCATCAAGCTATGGACCCGTAGGTTTGCGGTGAATTAGTCACACATCATCATGGAGGCATCGAGGTTGATTAATTCGGTCTCCGTGATGGATTCCCCCTCCGTCAGAGTACCAAAAAAGGCCTCCAGATAGGATCGCGGAAGAATAGTGACTTGCAGCAGCGGACAATTTGTTTTGGGTGGCTCTCCTTTGGTTTTGGGGTAATTAGGAATATATAGAAGTGTAATTATGTGAGGACGTGCCACAAGGGTCCCACAAGCAATGGGGACACGCCCTACCCCCCATGGCGCGCCCTAGTAGCTTGTGATCACCTCGTGGGTCTTTTGGCCTCCTCCTGAAGCTTCCTGGGTCTCTTCTAGTCCAAAAATGGCTCCTGTCAATTTGTATCCAATTTGGACTCCATTTGTTATTGATTTTCTAAAAACTCCAAAAACAGGCACAAACAAAAACTGGCACTGGGCACTGAGTTAATAGGTTTGTCCCAAAAATGAAACAAAATAGCATCTAAGTGCACATCAAGTATTCTGGATTGATAATATAATAGCATGAAGCAATAAAAAATTATAGATACATCGTAGACGTATCAACATCTCCAAGCTTAATTGTTGTTCGTCCTCAAGTAGGTAAATGACAAAAACAGAATTTTTATGTGGCATGCTACCCAACATGTAATATATTTTAGGTATAGATATTGTGAAATGATGAATCAGTTGACATTAACATAACAATATTAATTAACGTAAGAAGCATAATCATTGCCGTTTTAAACTATACTATCATTAAAGAATTTTATCCCCTACTCATTTTATCTTTAAACATGGCATGACTCAGTCTTCACCTCATAAGTATAAATCGTGAGCACCCCGATGTAAAACCAGGCAATTGGATCAAACTTTCAACGACGCTTCAGGATTTCCAGCTTCACGCAATACATGAGCATGAGCCCTGGATATCGCATATGGGTCGAATAGAATATGGTGGTAGATATCAAAGGACTAAAAATGTGGGAAAGTCTCAAATCAACTAGGCAAAGCAACGGGCTATGGAGATGCCCATCGATTCATATCGATGCGAGGAGTAGGGATTGCCATGCAACGGATGCACTAGAGCTATAAGTGTATGAAATCTCAAATGAAACTATGTGGGCGTTCATCCAACTTGCTTGCTCTTTAACACCTCGGGAATTTGAGGAAACCCATAATCGGAATGCACAAGCCAAGTTCTATAACAAAATATTCCCACTAGTATATATAAGTGTCAAAACTGGAGACACTCTATGTGAACAATATGGTGCCCACAAGTGTGGTAAAGGATAGCAGCAAAGTCCCTTGTCTCGTTTTCTCTCATTTTTATTTCTCTCTCTCTTTTTTCATTCTCTTTTTTGTGGTGGGCTCATTTAGCCTCCCCCATTTTTTATTTTTCATCTGGAGTCTCATCTCGACCAGTGCAGGAATCATAGTCTCCATCATCCTTTCCTCACTGGGACAATGCTTTAATAATAATGACCATCACATTTTGATTTACTTACAACTTGAAATTACAACTAAACAGATTATAATATGACTCTATATGAATGCCTCTGGCAGTGTACCAGGATATGCAACGATCTAGCGTAACATGTAATCAATGATGAATGTTGGGTTTGCCACAAATACTATGTCAGCTCTATATGATCATGCAAAGCAATATGATTATGAACACACATGTCATGTGACAGAACGGTGAAATTTGCACGACAATATATCCCGGAATGGCTATGAAAATACCATGATAGGTAGGTATGATGGCTATTCTGAGGAAGATATAAGGTGGCTTATGTGCGATAGAGTGAACCATATTACAGGGTTTGGATTCACCAGCGAAATTTGCACCAACTCTCGAGGTGAGAAAGGGCCATGCACGGTACCGAAGATGCTAGCAAATTACGAAAATGTGAGAGTGCGTATATCCATGGTCTCACATTAGTTATAAAGAACTCATATACTTATTGTGAAGACTTACTATCTGTCTTGAAGGAAAGCACTGCCGCATGCCCCTAGGAAATAGGTTGGGAGGAGTTAACCATCGCGAGCCCCCGATTCGAACAACACGATACAGGATTTCATTTTAGACATAAAAATGCTCACATCTCATCACCATTCCATGATCAATACTTAGATGAGAATTGAATAACATATTTTAATGCCGATATTTCTACTAACCAATGATCACTGTCGGTGCACTAAAGAATGGGCCCTTTAGTGCCCTGACTTGTGCGCAGGCGGTAGCCTCCACCGTCCTGGCAAGGCCTTGTTGAGCGATGCCTAGCTCGACCAGAGCCAAACAACCAAGATTGAGTCACCGCCAAGCCTCCTTGCCGTTGGAGAAGGCCCGACGACCGCTACACTCGGCAAGACCCCAATGCTATGCCCCCGATCCACCTCACGACGACCGAGCGTCACTATCAGTGAGCTGTCGAGCGGGCAGACTAGTAGGTATGGTTTGTCACCCGTCCTTAGTGGCCGCCCCAGAGAATTACCACAGATTTAATGACACCTGTCCTCATGGCGTGGCAAGATAATATAAGGTAGCTAGACGAATGACACATAAGGAGAGACAATCGTTGTCGGGGAGCATCGCTAGTGTGACACCTCAGGACGCATTTAATGCCCTTGTCCTAATCCGTAATAGTTAGGTATTTCCCACTACTATAGCCATTGTACACCCATGTGTAATTATCATTTTAGCCACCTATTGTAACCCCTTCGAACTATAAAAGAAGGTCCATGGCTACCTTAACAAGCGTCGACACTCTGCTCAGTTGCACGGTAGTGGCACTCTCGAACAGTCTTGCCAAGATAACACGCTCCTTGTAACCTAAGCATACGAATAATATAAAACACATGACATATGGTTTTACGCTTCTGAGGGGCCTGAACCTGTCTAAAACCCAATTATGCTCTAGTTGGTGATCCTCTTCGCTCGCATAGATCCCCGCAGTTGAACCACAAAAGGGGCCCTATTGTCCAATAGATGGCCGTACCCCGACATCTTTGGCGTGCTAGGTAGTGGGTCACATGGGTAAACCTTCACCAACTTATGCACATCATCAACATCCATGGCGCCCAAGAAAGGTAATGGCACCATTGCGATCGCTTTGTCTCCATCCAGGCTGCCTTTGCAGGCGGCGACTGGCGACGATAGAGGAACTAAGCAGCACACCAACCTCGCCGGAGAGCATAGACACCGCACCGCTACAAGCCATGACCCAGACCCCGCCGTTGTGACCACCACAGAGACACCAGCGACGGTCAGGGACAATGTTGTGGTGGCGGCTGCGGCGTCCACGACGACAACTGCGACGGAGGCTGCAGTACCGGGGCCTCCTCCCTGTCCGTCGCAATACAACAACAATGAATCCCCAGGGGATAGCGCTGACACCAAGCAACATCGAGAAAAGACCCTTGCGCGTCAATCTCAAGACGCACAGGGCCAAGCCCATCCTCAACCTCCTAGTGCCAATGGGTAGCATGCGTCCAAGAGAGCAGCGCTCCTCCTGACTCAGTCGGGAGTAAGAGCGTCACCCATGCCATGGACCATGCCATGTCAAAGACCAAGGAGGAAGCCCTAGCGCATGCCAAGCTGTTGGTGAAATTTCCATCTACGCCGAAGAAGATGGAGGAATGGAGGGCCACCATCCAAAGTTTGTTGAGCTTCGCCAACCACAACAAACTAGACGAGGCAAGACCCTCATAGACATAGTATGCTGTGGGGCGGGACATCGGTGGCACACCCACGGTGCAGTCACCTCCGTGGCAACAGACGACCCGCTGGCCCGAGGCACAAGACGAGATCTCTTACGCATCCTCGGACCCGCGGCGGCAACAAGACCAGCATCAGATCCTGAAGGACCCGTGGAAAGAAGATGCCTGCACCGCCATCGAGTGGTGCCAAGAGGCACATCGCCAATCAGACGGCCGTGTAGGGTCTTACAGCGATGAGCCTGCGCCAGGGGTTCCCGGTGGTCTACCTTACGAGATGGGCTGTCCCGCGTTCACCCGTGAGTTGTGGCAAGTCCGTTTGCCCTCCACAAGGACATTCAAGCCTGACTTGCTCGATAAGTATGATGGCAAGATCACCCCCTTCGAGTTCCTTGGCGTGTACACCATTGCGATACAAGCCGTCGGGGGACTGGACAAGAAGGTGTTTGCCAACTACTTCCCGTTGGCGCTCAAAGCCAATGTGAGAAGCTGGCAGATGAACTAGTCGAAGGGGTTGATACGTCTCCAACGTATCTACTCTTCCAAATACTTTTGCTTTGGTTTTGACCTCTAATTTGCATGATTTTAATGAAACTAACCGGACCGACGCTGTTTTCAGCAAAACTACCTTGGTGTTATTTTTGTGCACAAATAAAAGTTCTCAAAATTGGACGAAACTTTTTGTGAATTATTTCTAGGATTTATAACGAACTATGGAGCAAAGAACTGCCAGAGGGCGTATGTCAGGGGGGCACCACACATAAGGGAGCCCCCTAGGTTGCACCCTGATGCCTTGTGGGGCCCTCATGGCTCCTCCGACCCTAATTCCAGTCCTATAAATTCACATCTTCGGATAAAAAAATCAAAGAGAGGTTTTCATTGCGTTTCAGGAGACAGAGCCACTGCCAACTCTTGTTCTTCCTCTGGAGGGTTGATCAGGAGTCCGTTTTGGCCTACAGAGAGGTGGAATCATTGCCGTCGTCATCACCAACCCTTCTCCATCAACACCGCCATGGTGCTCATGAGTGGGAGTAAGGAATTCCTTTGTAGGCTTGCTGGACGGTGGTGGGATTGGATGAGGTTGATCATGTAATCGAGTTAAGTTTGATAGGGCTTGATCCCCAATGTCCACTATGTTTCGAGATTGATGTTGCTATGACTTTGCTATGATTAATGCTTGTCACTAGGACCCGAATGCCATGATTTCAGATCTGAACCTATTATGTTTTCATGAATATAAGAGTGATTTGGATCCTATCTTGCAAGATGTATGCACCTATTACGTCATGATCTGCATACCCCAAGGTGACAATAATTGGGATTCTTTCGGTGATTGTAGTAGTTTGAGGAGTTCATGTGTTCACCATGTGTTAATGCTTTGTTCCGGTTCTCTATTAAAAGGATGACTTAATATCCCGTAGTTTCCAATAGGACCCCGCTGTCATGGGAGGGTAGGACAAAAGATGTTTTGCAAGTTCTTATCGCAAGCACACATGACTATATACGGAATACATGCCGAAATTATATTGATGAATTGCAACTAGTTCTGTGTCACCCTAGTCTGTAACTGTTATATGATCAATGTCATCTAAATCATTATTCATCACTGATCCACGTGCCTATGCTTTACATATACCGAATCTTGCTAAGTTACTATTGCCACAACCACTGTCACAACTGCTACAAAAGATTTGCTGTCACTATTGCTCTTACTTTTGCTACTACTATTTGTCATGCTACTAAACCTTTGTTGCAAAGAGATATCCCAGGTGCGGTTGAATTGACAACTCAACTATCAAGGCCAATAAATATATTCTAGTTCCCCTTGTGACGAACCAATAAATTAGGGTGAAATACAACCCGTGAAGATTGTCGCGATCCCCTATACTTGTCGGTTATCAAGACCTTTTTTTGGCACCATTGCCGGGGAGCATAACTTTATTTATTGTGTTAAATTGAAGGATATCCAATTGTTACTATGAAGAATCTGAAAGACAATCAAACTAAGATTGTCCTCTCTCACATGAGAGAAGGTGAGGAACTGCCATCTAGCTCTACTTTCGATTCACCTGCTGTTTTGAATCAGCTTGTTACACCACCACCTATTGATCGTCCTGATATGTTACATGAACTTGATGATGCTACTTCTGAAATTAACGATGATACTATTATCACACATGTTAAAACTGAAACTGTGCCACTGAGTGAATTACTTGATGCTCATATTGCTCGAGCTAGCGAACTTGAAAATTCTAAAACTGATGAAGACTTTGAATCACTTGTTACACCTCGCTCACCAAATAGATATGAATTGCCTTATGTACCTAAAGGTTATGTTATGGATGGTGAGGTAGCTAGGGACTTTCTTGCTTGTGACGATAGACATGACTTGGAAACTACAATGCAAACTAAAGGGAAAAAATCTATGATGGAGAAAATGAAACGTGATCATAAATTTGCTACTTCTCCTATATTTATTACTAATAAGGATTATGAGTTCTCCGTACATCCTGAGTTAATTCCTATAGTAGAGTCTGATCCTATCCATGGTTATGAAAATGAAACTGTTGTCGAACACCTTATGAAACTGAATGATATTGCTTCTCCTACCAATGATGAAAATATTTGCTACTATTATATCCTTAAGATTTTTCCTTTTTCGATAAAGGGCGAGGCCAAGGAATGGTTCCTTTCTCTTGCTCCTGGTTGTATGGGTAGTTCCCAGGATATGCGTTATTACTTTTCTCAAAAACATGTTCCTACTCATAAGAAACAAGCTACCTTATAGGAAATATTTAACTTTGCTCAACTTAAAGAAGAGAATCTCCCTAAAGCTTGGGGGAGGCTTCTCCGGTTACTAAGAGCTTTGCCTGATTGCCCTCTCAAGAAGAATGAAATAATTCTTGATATCTTTTATAATGGACTAACCGATGTTTCTAGGGATTTCCTAGACACTTGTGCTGGTTGTGTTTTCAGGGAAAGAACTGTTGGACAAGCGAAAGAATTATTGAATAACATAATGGAAAATGTTGATGATTGAACACTTCCTGAACCACCTTCGAAACCTATTCAAAATAAAATACGTATTCTATTCCTCAATCTCTAAGACATGCAAGAAGCAAAAAAGATCTATGAAATAGAAAGGTATTAAAATTGAGGATGTCAAGAAATTAGCGCCTATTGATGAAATACATGGAGTTGACACACTGATACGTCTCCAATGTATCGATACTTTATGAAGTATATATGCCATATTTACCTATGTTTACAATACTTTTAAAGGGTTTTGATGCACTTTATATGATTTATTTAGAACTAACCCGTACTGATACTGTTTACAGCAGAACTAATGTGGTGTTGTTTTTGTGCAAAAAATGAAAGTTCTCGGAATTGGCCGAAACATTTTGACGTTTTTTTGGAAGAAAGAGGCACTAGACGCTTTGTGGGAGAGCCAGAAGATCCACGAGGTGGGCACCACCCACTAGGGCGTGCGAGGCCCCCTAGCGCGCCCTGGTGTATGTTCCTCGCCTCATGGCCCACCTTCATGTGAAACCAACGCAAAAATTGCTATGAATATAGAAACCATCAGAAATAACCCTAGACACCTCGTTCCGCCACCACAACTCTATGTATTGAAAAAAAACAATCTGGAGGCATTCCAATACCCTGCCAGAGAGGGTAGATCGTCTCCGGTGGCCATCTTCATCATCCCGACAGAGGCCATGATGAGGAGCTAGTAGTCCACCCTCAGGGCTGATGGTTTGTACCAGTAGCTATGTATTCAATCTCTCTCTTTCTCGTGTTCTTGAGATGGCACGCTCTTGATGTATCACGGGCTTTGTTAATATAGTTGGATCACATGGTGTTTTCCCCTCTCTATCTTGTTGTGATGAGTTGAGTTTTCCCCTTGATATTTTGTTATGTTGCACTGAACTCTTTTATGGATTTGAGAGCACTTCATTTGTGTCTTGTATGCAGATACCCGTAGTGACATTGGGGTATTCAAGTGATTCACTTGATATATGTTATGTCGTCAACTTGCGGATGTCGTGACCTTGGGGATCTATGTATAGGGGTTGATTGCATGTTTTCATACCATGTTCTCCGATAAAAATCTTGGGGCACTCTTTGAGGTTCTTTGTGTTGGATTGAGTACTATGAATCTGAAATTGTTTGATGCGTATCGTATAATTAACTCATGGATACTTGTGGTGACATTGGAGTATCTAGGTGACATTAGAGTTGGTTGGTGCGTATCATATGATGTTATTCTAGTACAAACTCTTAGATAGATCGATCAGAAAGGATAACTTGGTTATTTTAGTATGAACTCTTGGATAGATCGATTGAAAAGGATAAATTGGTTATTTTAGTACGAACTCGTGGATTGATCGACCAGAAAGGATAAATTTAAGGTGGTTTCATACCCTACAAACAATTTCTTCTTATGTTCTCCGCTAGATAAGAACTTTGGAGTGATTCTTCATTGCACCTTGAGGGATGGTTATGTGATCCAATTATATTAGCATTTTTTAGAGATTGCACTAGCGAAAGTTCAGACCCTAGGCATTGTTTCCAAGCATTGCAATACCGTTTGTTCTCACTGTTGTTACTTGCTACCTTGCTATTTTTTCAGATTACAAAAACCTATATCTATCATCCATATTGCACTTGTATCACCATGTCTTTGCCGAACTAGGGCACCTATACAATTTTCCATTGTATTGGGTGTGTTGGGGACACAAGAGATTTCTTGTATTTGATTTACAGGGTTGTTTGAGAGAGCCCATATTCATCCTACACCTCCCACAGGTTGGTAAACCTTAGGTCATCCAGTTGAGAGAAAATTGCTATTGTCCTACAAAACTCTGCGATTGGAGGCCCAACACGAGTCTAGAAGAATAAAGTTGCATAGTAGACATCAAGATCTACAACACGAGTCTAGGGGAGGTGAGTGCTTGAAGGTATATCTTTAGATCTTGCAATCAAATCTTTTAGTTTATTTTTTCACTGGTTTTTTTTATGAAAGGAAACTACAAAAAATGGAGTTTAGGTTGCATCAATTGCTTCGTCTCTTTAATGTCTTTCGTGAAAATGGTGGCTCAGAAAATTGTGCTCAATTAGTAGAGGAAGAATTTATGAAAATAATTAATGAGAATTGCTTGAATGATGAGCATGATATAAATATTGTTAGTATGAATTTTCTGAATATTGATGATGCTAATGATATGCAAAGCCACAAGCTTGGGGATGCTATGTTTGATGAGGATGATATATTTTTGTCCCCCAAGTTTTTATGAGCAAATTTATTATGATGATGTCATGCCTCCTATATATGATGATTATGATGATGACATGTTTGCTATCAAGAGTGATAGTAACCATGAAACTTGTCATCATGATTTTAATATTCAAAGTGGTTATGTCAATCGACTGTCACATGATAGTTATTTTGTTGAGTTTGCTCCCACTGTTACGAATGAAAAGAAGTTTGCTTATGTGGAGAGTGATAAATTTTCTATGCTTGTATATCATCAAAAGAATTTTGCACATGATATTTATATTTTTTATTTCCTTCATGATGCTACTGAAAATTATTATGAGGTAGGGACATATGCTTATTGGAATTACAATGATATCAAGTTTCCTCTCTATGTGTTTAAAGTTTTGAAGTTGCACTTGTTTTGCCTTCATATGCAAGTTGATTCTTGCTAGCATAAATTATTTGCTCACAAAATCCCTATTCATAGGAAGTAGGTTAGACTTAAATTTGCTTTCCATGTGATTCATGATGCTCTCTTGCATGTTTCAACTACTATTCCTATACAAGCATCATTGAAATCATCATGCCTAGCTTAAAGGCATTAAAGAAAAGCGCTTGTTGGGAGACAACCCAACACTTTTACTTTATGTTTTTATGTGTTAACATTATTAAGATATTGTATTAATCACGTTTTATGTCTTTTATTTCAATAAAGTGCCAAGTAAAGCCTTTGTGATAGTGTGGAAACTTGTTTGTTTGATAATGTGTAAAAACAGAAAGTTTTGTGTCCAGTATATGAATTATATGATTTTACTGGAGCATCAATTTTTTTTCAAAGTTTTACAAACAATTTATGTGCAAATTCTATGTGTTTTCCAAATATTTCAGAATTATTAGGGTCACGTAAGTATGGTGATCATTCAGATCTTCACGGACTGTTCTGTTTTTGATAGATTTTGTTTTGCATGCATAGTTTGCTTGTTTCAAGTGTTTCCATAGCTTTTATTGAGTGATATAAATTATGGGAATGTTATAAATCAGTAGGTATCATATGATAACAATTATGAATATTGTTTTAACAGTACCAAAGTGAATGATATATCTTTATTATACTAACCCATCTCACGAAGTTCCATTAAGTTTTGTGTGATTGATGTTTTCAAGTTTTGGGTGAGATACTGATATGAGGTGAATAAGTAGAAGAAATAACCTAAGATTGGGGATGCCTAAGGGACCCCCAAGGTAATATCCAAGGAATACTCGAGTGGCTAAGCTTGGGGATGCCCCTTCGTCTCCAACATTATCAATTACATCTTACTTGGAGCTATATTTTTATTCGTCACATGATATGTGTTTTGCTTGGGGCATCATTTTATTTTGTTGTTATCTGTTGAATGATATTTATAATCTTGTTTTTCAATAAAAATTTCCAATAATTTCCTATCAGGATGCTTGAGTTACATGTTTGATATTTGTTGTGTAAAAACAGAAACTTTTACTGTAGTGTTTGAATTTTCACATTTTACTAGAACGTCGAAAGTTTCTGAAATTTTAACATAGAGTTGTTATATAAATTATTTACCTTTTTATAAATTTTAAGAATTTTTTGAGTTACGTAAGTACATTGGTTTAATGGATTGCTACAGACTATTCTGTTTGGACAGATTGTTGTTATAGTTTTGTTATCCACTTATCCTATAGTTAACCCTATAGTTTTGTTATCCACTTATCGTATAATTAACTCATGGATACATGTGGTGACATTGGAGTATCTAGGTGACATTAGATTTGGTTGATGTGTATCATATGGTGTTATTCTAGTACGAACTCTTAGATAGATCGATCTGAAAGGATAACTTGGTTATTTTAGTACAAACTCTTGGATAGATCAGTCAGAAAGGATAACTTGGTTATTTTAGTACGAACACTTGGATAGATCAATCGGATAGGATAAATTTGAGCTGATTACGTACCCTAAAAACAATTTCTTCTTATGTTCTCCGCTAGATAAGAAATTTGGAGTGATTCTTCGTTGCATGTGGAGGATAACTTGGTTATGTGATCCAATTATATTAGCATTGTTTAGAGATTGCACTAGCGAAAGTACGGACCCTAGGCCTTGTTTTCAAGCATTGAAATAATGTTTGTGCTCACTTTTGTTACTTGCTACCTTGCTATTTTTATATTTTTATATTACAAAAACCTATACCTATCATCCATATTGCACTTGTATCACCATCTCTTCGCTGAACTAGTGCTCCTATACCATTTGCCATTGTATTGGGTGTGTTGGGGACACAAGCGATTTCTTGTATTTGATAGCAGGGTTGTTTGAGAGACACATCTTCATCCTACACCTCCCACAGATTGATAAACCTTAGGTCATTCACTTGATGAGAAATTGCTACTATCCTACAAAACTCTGTGCTTGGAGGCTCAACACGACTCTACAAGAATAAAGTTGCATAGTAGACATCACACCCCGACACAGGTAGTAGAGGTAAACTCCATCCGTTCCTTTAATGAAAATGATATACCTTATCCTAAGACTCCTGAACAGTGCATCAATGAATTTGATAATTACGTTGTTAAGCAAGAACACTTCAATAACTATGTTAAGGATCAATTGAGACGTAATGCCATGATGATAGACCGCTTAAGTCACTTAATGTTTACAATTGCAAATGATGTGAAAGATCTAGGTAAACATGCTTGTATGGTCACACCCAACTAGACTAAGTAGCTAAGTCATAAAATGATTTGCTTGCTGATATAAATAATAATACGAATGATCATGCTGTTAGAGTAGTGACTAGAGGAGGTAGTGACTCAAGAACCTATTTATCCTGAAGGTCACCCTAAAAGAATTGAACAAGATTCTCAGAAAATTAATGAAGACGCACCTAGCTCATCTAAGAAGAAAAATAAAAAGAAAGATGATAGGAACTTGCATGCTTCTAGTGAACCTGTTATAGAAGAACCTGTTGAGAAACATAATGAAGTTTCTGTTTGTGATGCCGAGACACAATCTGGTAGTGAGCATACACCTCATGACAATGAAATGATAAAAATGATGATGATCAGTAGATACCCAACCAGATGATAACAAAGAAAATGATAATGATGTGGAAATTGAACCTGCTGAAGATCTTGATAATCCGCCTTCTAAAAATAAACATTATGATAAGAGAGACTTTGTTGCTAGAAAACATGGAAGGGAAAGAGATCCATGGGTTCAAAAACCCATGCTATTCCCTTGTAAGCCTTTTGAAAGTAGAGACGATGAAGATTTTGAGCTCTTTGCTAAAATGATTAGACCTGTTTTTTTGCGCACTCGTTTGACTGATATATTTAAAATGCATCCAAATGCTAAGTATATGAAAGATATTATCATGAACAAAAGAGAAATACCTGAAACTGAAATTGCTACCATGCTTGCTAATTATTCCTTTGATTGTGGAGTACCTAAGAAGTTAGGATATCCGGGTATACCCACAATACCTTGCTCTATTAAAAGAAATTATCTTAAAACTACTTTATGTGATTTAGGACTGGTGTTAGTGTTATGCCTTTCTCCCTTTATAAAACACTTGATTTGAGTAAGCTTACACTTACTGAGATATCTTTGCAAATAGTTGATAAATCCACTACTTTACCTATTGGAATTTTTGAGGTTGTTCCTGTTGTGGTTGCAAATGCTACTAGTTTGACCGACTTTGTTATTCTTTCTATACCCCTCGACAACAATATGTCGATCATCCTTGGTAGAACCTTTCTAAATACTGCAGGGGCTGTTATTGATTGCAATACAAGCAAGGTTAATTTTCATTTGAATGGCAACAACATACCGTGCACTTTCGGAAGAAGCAAACTTTGGTTAATAATATTAATGTCATTCATCCTATTCCCACAGTTATCATTGGAAATTTAATAATCCCTCTACCTACTTCCAATAAGAAGAAATATTATAATATCATTGTTGGGGTAATGCAAATCCGCATTGAGGTAACCTAGTGGTATACAAAAATTCTTCGGTTTCATGTTAGTTTGAAACGGTTATTAGTACGACTTGATCAAACTTATTAATGAATCCTTTTCGAAAGACATGTGATTGATGAATTGATTATTCACAACTCTCTGTATCACAAGTTTATTCTTTCTTTTTCCTAGTTAGATAAAAATAAAATGCCATGAATTTCCTATTTTCTGTTTTCCCCGTATTTGAAAAATGGCCCAAAAATAAAAAGTCTGAGATTACCACAAATTTTTGACTTGATTTTTCTGGAATATATTAGATTTTTTGGCATAAAAATTGCAGCAGGGAGATGCACATGTTGGCCACAAGCCAACACGGCGTGCTCCCTAGGTCGCGCCCTGATGGCTTGTGGGACCTATAGGGCCCACAGGGCCTCCTGCCTTATCCCTTCAGCTCACCTCGTCTCCTACCTCCAATTTTTTCCTAGCTCCTTCTCTCTCGTATTCTTCCACCTGAAACTGAAATTTTCGATATCTTTGCTCGAAACTCCGTTTCCAAAACTGTTTTGAGGAATCGTTCCTCGGTATGTGACTCTCTGATTCGTCCAATTAGTTTTTGCTTTAGTGGTTTATATTTTGCATAAATAGCTGCGGTTGGTATCATTCTCAAGTAGTATGAATGCTTGATATGGCCTCTAGTCACCCTTATGAGTAGTTGCTATCATTCTTGCAAAGTTTTATTGACATACATTTGTGGCTCAAAATTTTTAGAAATTTGTGATTAGGGAAATGAATTTTCTAAGGAAAGGTTATTCAAGCTGGAGCCTTAAGGGACTTTTTAGGAGAACTCATGATAGTGACATCAACCTTTTTCACAACACGGAGGTTAGGCCCTATGAATGGCCACATACACCCTTCATGAACAAAGCGGTTTCTATGAATAATTCATGCAATTCTTTGCAAATGCCAGGCTAACCAACTTCCTCGCAGATGAGTGTGACCAATACTATCTCCTCAATCATTCCTTCGTGCAAAAATTTTACTTAACAAACTTTCCCGGCGACCAAAATAAGACTTCCTATATATCAATCTTTACCTTCAGACCATTCCAGAGCTTCTCATGATGTACGGGATCTCATCCGGGACTCCGAACAACCTTCGGTCACCACCATACATAACTCTATACTACCGAAACGTCACCGAACCTTAAGTGTGCAGACCCTGCGGGTTCGAGAACTATGTAGACATGATCAAGACACCTCTACGGTCAATAACCAATAGCAGGACCTGGATGCCCATATTGGTTCCTACATATTCTATGAAGATCTTTATCGGTCAAACCTCTATGTCAAGGATTCAGTTAATCCCCTATGATGTTCCCTTTGTTCTTCGGTATGTTACGTGCCCGAGATTCGATCGTCGGTATCTCCATACCTAGTTCAACCTCGTTACCGGCAAGTCTCTTTACTCTTTCCGTAATACAAGATCCCATGACTAACACTTAGTCACATTGCTTGCAAGGCTTATTGTCATGTTGTATTATCGAGTGGGCCCTTAGATACCTCTCCGTCACACGGAGTAACAAATCCCAGTCTTGATCCATGCCAACCCAATAGACACCCTCGGAGATACCTGTAGAGCACCTTTATAGTCACCTAGTTACATTGCGATGTTTGATACACACAAGGTACTCCTTCGGTGTCAGTGAGTTGCATGATCTCATGGTCATAGGAACAAATGCTTGACATGCAGAAAACAGTAGCAATAAACTGACACGATCATATGCTACGTTTGTAGTTTGGGTCTTGTCGATCACATCATTCTCCTAATGACGTGATCCCGTTATCAAATGGCATCTCATGTCCTTGACTAGGAAACCATAGCCATCTTTGATCAACGAGCTAGTCTATTAGAGGCATACTAGGGACATGGTGTTGTCTATGTATTCACACATGTATCTGAGTTTCCGATCAACACAATTACAACATGGATAATAAATGATTATCATGAACAAGGAAATATGATAATAACCAATTTATTATTGCCTCTAGGGCATATTTCCAACAAAAACTGGTTTGAGGGTGTTTGGATGTACAAGTAGTATTTCTACTTGCTTTGGAAGTTTTGGCTAGTATGAGGTGGAAGCAAGCACCACATGTTGGAGGATCCAAAACAATATAA
The DNA here is from genome assembly GCA_022496015.1 of Hordeum marinum. NCBI lineage: Eukaryota > Viridiplantae > Streptophyta > Magnoliopsida > Poales > Poaceae > Hordeum > Hordeum marinum. The sequence goes on along the minus strand of CM039672.1, from coordinate 195,184,111 downwards.
CTACTATACAAATATACCCAAGCATAACTCATTACGTTGTCTTCCTTGTCCAACTTCAACTAATTTGTTCAAGTTTGAAAATAATTAATTGGTATTCACAATCATAGAAGATGTCCAAGATAGTATATTTATATATTAAATCTCTCTTCCTTCAATATTCTTTCATGAATTGTTCAAGTGACCAATGCGGTGTTTGCTAACTTGTAATAAATTTCACCGCCTATACTTATTATGTGTGAATTCATTACTCCACATGGGATAAGTATATGAAGCATCTTTAATTTCAGATTTAAGATATTCAATTCATTCAACCATTTAATCATCGGATATAAGTGAAGTGTGAATGAAAAACTACTCCAAAAAGATATAAGTGAAGATTAATGCGTAGTCAACTAGTTAAATAGCCATGTGAGGACTCTATCTTATTCAAAATTTTAGATCCAATGATTTTATAGAAACATCAAACAAAATTAAAATAGCACTCCAAGAATAGCATGCATCATGTGAACAAACAAAAATTTAGGCTCAACATAGGCTAACAGATAATTGTCAATGAAGAGAGGTGGGATGCGTTGCATCCTCAAGCTTAGATACCTTAGAGTTCTTGAAATATTTGGTGTGCCTTTGTAATCCTCAATCTTGAGCTTTTATATCTTCTTCAATCCTCTCATATCCCGGTTTCACCTATTCTCAAAAACTTCATCCACACAAAACTCAAAAAGAACTCGTTAGATAGGTTAGTACACATAGGAACAAATCAACACTTCATGTACTGCCAAGACAAGTTGCAAAATAATTTTCAAACATTAGATACTGTATACTATCATTTTCACAATTTATATCTACCAATATAGGCTACGGAAACTATAGGATCAGTAGATAACAAAAATATGACACCAATCTGTCTAAACAGAAGAGTCTACAGCACTTTATTAAACCAGTGTATCTCTGTAACTCTAAAAATTATTAAAATTTAGTAACTGTTAAGGAATTTATAAGAAAACATTGTGTAAAAATTTGAGAAACTTTTCACATTCGAGTAAAGTATGAAACTTCAAACACTACAACAAAAGTTTCTGTTTTTACACAGCACACATCAAAACATGCAATGCAAGCATCCTAATGCAATTATTGGAACTTTTTATTGAAAAAAAAGATTATAAATAACAACTAACGTAAAAAATAAAATAAAATTATGATCCAAGCAAAACTCATATTATGCGACGGATAAAAATATAGCTCCAAGTAAGATATACGGATAATGTTGAGGACGAAAGAGGGGATGCCTTCCGGGGCATCGCCAAGCTTAGACTCTTGAGTATTCCTTTAATATTAACTTGGGGTGCCTTGGGCATCCCCATGCTTGGGTTCTTGTCACTCCTTATTCCCCTCATATTGGTATCTCACCCAAAACTGGAAAACTTTAATCACACAAAACTTAACGGAACTTCGTGAGAAGGGTTAGTGTAATAAAGATAAATCATTCACTTAGGTATTGTCAAGAAAATATTCATAATTGTTACCACATGATACCTCATTTATTCTATAATTACCATAATTTATATTACTCAATATAAGCTATAGGAACACTTGAAACAAGCAAACTAGGCATGCAAAACAGAATTTGTCAAAAACAGAACAATCTGTAAAGATCTGAATGATCACCAAACTTACCTAACTCTAAAAATTCTGAAAAACTAGGAAATATAAAATAATTTGAATAGAAATGGTTTTTTAACAATTTCATAATTTTTTGACTCTTCGGTAAAATCAGAACATTCATATACTGGACGCAAAACTTTCTGTTTTTGCACAGAATGAAACAAGAAAGTATCCACACTATCCCAAAGACTTTACTTGGACCTTTATTGAAATAAAAGGCACAAAAAATTATTAATACAGTATCTTAATCATGTGAACACATAAAAACAGAAGGTAAAAGTGTTGGGTTGTCTGCCGACAAGCGCTATTCTTTAATGCCTTTTTAGCTAGGCATGATATTTCGATGATACTCTTCCAAGCCAAATTCCGATGATCATTTTATTCACACTGTGAAATATATAAGTGAAGTTAATAGATAATTCTACAATTAATATAAGTTAACCAATATACTAGCTCAAAATATAAAAGTGAAGCACATGAAGCATTCTATAAAGCCGTACTCAAAAGATTTAAGTGAAGCAGAAAGAGCATTCTACAAAGCCATACTCAAAAGATTTAAGTGAAGCGCATGAAGCATTCTACAAATCAATGAAGTACTATATCATACTAGGAGGGTGCATAAACAAAAATAAAAACACTAAATAAGCATATCATGTGAACAAAACAAAAACCGAGGTATACCGATAATTATTGAAGAATAAAGATGGGATGCCTTCCGGGGCATCCCCAAGCTTAAATGCTTGAGTCTCCTTGAAATTTTTACTTGGGGTGCCTTGGTCATCCCCAATCTTGAACTCTTGTCTCTCCGTATTCTTCTTATATCGATACCTCCTCTATCTTCGAACACTTCATTCACACAAAACTTAACAAAATCCTCGTGAGATCCGTTAGTATAATAAAGCAAATTACTACTTTAAGTACTGTTGTGAACTCATTCCAAATTAATATAAGCATTATATCTACTATAGTCCAAATTCACCATGGTTCACACCCGCCGATACAACCCATAGATTCATCAAAATAAGAGAACAATGCATAGAAAACGGAATGTGTCAAAAACAGGACAGTTTGTAGCAATCTAGAAACTTCGTATACTTATGTAACTCAAACAATTCTAACAAACTGGGAAAAATTAATTTTTTTGCATAGAAGTACCGTGTAATAATTTCAGAAACTTTAGACATTCCAGTAAAAAATGTAAATTCACGCACTACAACCAAAGTTTCTTTTTTTGCACTGCACACACCAAACAAGCAATCTAATCATCCTAAAAGCTAATCTTGGCACATTATCTTTATAATAAAATGGATATATATAAGGGGATAATTAGTTTTCACAAGTATATGAAAAATTCTACATTATTTCCATGAGCATGAACACAAGTGTTCAAGGTACACCCTCACTTCTCCAATGCACAACCTTCCAATCACTTCGCTTTTTGAAAAACTTCTTAGGCATAAGAGGCAAGTAACTCTTTTTGTATTTTTCATTTTTTAATAAAATGTTTGTTTCACCCACAAATAAAGAAAGAAAAAAGGAAAAACAAAATCTACATAGTGAAGAAAGCAAACAAGCACACACGAGAATATCAACCACACGCTATTGCTCCCCAACAACGGTGCCGGAAAAGAGCATGATAATCCCCAAGCGCAAGGAATCACCGTAGCAATTTCCAAAGGTGGAAGTGATAAGTATGGAGTGTCAAACACACAAGTATCTAAAGGTAAGATCAATATTCTCTCAAGTCCTATCTGCCACCAATACGGCTCTACGTACACTGAACGTTTGCTTCTATCTAGAAACGAGAAATAAAACTACGTTGTGGGTATGAAGAGGATAACTTTTCATGATACCGAAGAACTAAAATGTTAAAATAGGTGATGTTAACATAATATTACAATATATTACAAATAGAGAGTGTGGAATAATGATGGGTCAGTGTGCGGAATTATCCAAGGCAATTGTTAACAAGATCGGAAATCATTATTGCAATTTTATATGAGGGAGAGGCATAAGCTAACACACTCTATCTACTTGGATCATATGCACTTATGATTGGAACTCTAGCAAGCATCTGCAACTACTAAAGATCATTAACGTAAAACCCAACCATGGCATTAAAGTATCAAATCCCCTTTATCACATACACAACAACCCCCTTACACGGGTTTATGCTTCTGTCACTCAAGCAACCCACTATAAGCGAATCATGAACGTATTGCAACACCCTACAGCAGGAATCCTTCACGTGTGCACGGCATGGAAGGCACCATAGGACAGCACCAAAATAAACATACAACTCAAACCAATCTAGATCATCAATCAACCCAAAGGACAAAAGAAATCTACTCAAAACATCAGAGGATGGCAACCCATCATTGGATCATAATATGTGGCATGAAGCACCATGTTCAAGTATGGGATTACAGCGGGGTGCGGGAGAGTGCACCGCTAAAAGGAGATGAGGATAGTGATGAAGAAGGAGATGTTGATGAAGACGATCACCGCAGCGATGGTTCCCTCGGTGGCACTCCGGCACCACCGGGAGAGAGGGGGAGAGGGTATTCCCCTTGTGCTTCCTCCTCCATGGCATCCCCCCTCTATGGGGAGAGGTTCTCCCTCTGGTCCTTGGCCTCCATGGTGTTGATGGCCCCTCCGGATGATGAAGATGGCCTCCGGTGATGGTGACCCCCTCCGGCAAGGTGCCGAAGAGGGCCAAGATTGGTTTTTCGTGTCTCTGGAGGTGTGCGGCGGCGGAACTCCCGATCTATGTCCCTTTTCGGTGGTTTCTGGATTTATAGGAATTTGTCATCAATCTCACGTCAAGGGGGGCCACGAGGCGGTGTCAAGCCTACTAGGCGCGACCACCCACCTGGCCACGCCTGGCAGGCTTGCTGCCTCTTCGTGGCTCTTCTAGCCTAGCTCCAATGCTTCTGGGGTCTCTTTTGGTCCACAAAAATAATAATAAATTTTCAGCCCATTCCGAGAACTTTTATTTCTGCACATGCACAAAAATGACACCATGGTAGTTCTGCTGAAAATAGCGTCAGTCTGGGTTAGTTCTAATAAAATCATACCAAAATCATATAGAATTATTGTAAACATGGCATGAATACTTCATAAATTATGGATACGTTGGAGACGTATCAGCTTCCTAGCAACAAAATCTCTTCTATCATATCTTTCATTCTTAAGAGGTGGGTTATCTAGCTCAACTTCAGGTTCTATCTCAAACTCATTATCATGTTCTAAATAGTAAATATAAATTGCAATGCATAACTAAATCCCATGTGAACTTAATAAATAGATATATGCTCCCCGACAACAACGCTAGAAAATAGTCTTGATGACCAACAAGTGTAGGGGATCGCAACAGTCTTCGAAGGTAGTATTTCACACAAATTTATTGATCCGACATAGGGGGATCCAAACAATGTTTATAATCCTTAGCAAATGAGTTTTCAATTCAACCACACTTTAGACTCACTTCTTTTGTAGAAATTTGCTAGTAGCATACTAATATGATAGTAGTGATAGTAAAGTAATAATATCGGTAATTGTAGTAGTAGCAGAATTGTAACCAACTAAGTAGTAGTAACGTTAGCAAAGGTAATAGTATTAAAGAATAGGCATTTAGTAGCAATGGATATTTAGATGAGATTCGGTATGTAAAAATCACAACCTAGAACGACACACAATAGCTCCAATTCCTCAATGATATGTAGGCAAGTATTTCGTATATAGTCTTACGTGCTTGCGATAACAATTTGCATAACATCTTTTGTCTTACCCTCAGGTGGCAGTGGGGTCCTAATGGAAACTAGGGGTGAATAAGGCGCTCTTTTAAATAGAGAACCAGAACAAAGCATTAACACATAGTGAATACATGAACTACACAAGTTAAAGTCATCTTTGTTGATATCCCAATTCATAGTCACCTTGGGGGTCTAAGGTTCAAAACAATAAGAGGTGAATACAACATGCAGGTAAGATTAACACCTCACATATGTTCATGTAAACATAAGTGTTCAGATCTAAAATCATGGCACTCTGGCCCTAGTGACAAGCATTAAGCATAGCAAAGTCATAGCAACATCAATCTCAGAACATAGTGGATACTAAGGATCAAGCCTTAACAAAGTGACACGACTATATAAGAAATCTCATCCTTTACCATCTGCCTCCAATATGCCTACAAATGAATTACCCACACATAATTGTGAGCATCATGAAATAGTTGATGGAGAGAGGTTGGTGATGACGACATCGACGAATCCCTCTTTATGAATCCATGAATGGACTCCACATTATGGATCCTGGTGAAGAACAGGAGGTCGAGATAGCTTTCTATTGTATAATGCAATGAAACTTTTTTTATTATTTTCTCAAGAGTCGAAATATATAGCGGTTGAATTATGTCAATCGTAGGTCCATGAAGACATATCAAGGGGTTCGTGGCGCATAGCTTGCAACTAGACAGGTGGAGTCATGGTGCGAGAGAATGCCTCCTCGTACCAACCTCCCAATCGACTAGCGACGACACACCAAGGTGATTGGCGAAATGACCCCAAAAAGTAACGACCCTTCATTGGCTTGGGAACAAGGCATGAAACGTGCCTGAATTGCATATCCTAGCATAGTACACACACGAGCGGGAGACCATGCCGTGCAACCGCCCACCCCAATGGGCACCGGGCCCATGCCCAAGGATGGCTAGCAACTAGGAGTTCATGGTGCATAGCGTGCCAAAAGGCCGAAAGTACATGGCGCGAGAGAATGACATCCTCGCACCAACCTCCTAACCAACAAGCGATGCAACAACAAGGAGGTCAGCCAAATAAACCCAGAATGTAAGAGCCCTTGCTACTTGTGGTAGGCGCAGGGATTTCCCCAAAGAGGAAGGGTGATGTAGTATAGTATCAGGTAGTATTTTCCGCAGTTAAGAACCAAGTTTTACCGAACCAATATGAGACTCATGCAAACGAATGGCTAACAGTACCTTCACGCGCGCGCACACACACACAAATACATGCACCCAAAGCGGGCAAGAGGGTTGTCGATCCCTTTGTGCTCGTTAATTGTAAGGATTAGTTCTAATAGTGATAAATATATTAATGGCAAAACAAAATAAAAGGAAATAAATTGCATCAAGTGGTTTAGGGTTTTAGTAATATGAAGTGAATGGACCTTGCGGGCACAACTTTCACTAGAAGCATCTCTCTCATAGCATAGTAACGGTGGGTAGACAAATTATTGTTGGGCAAATGATATAAAAATAAATAATTGTCATTGTTTTGTCATGGCATATTCCATGGGGTGTCTTATCGAGCGTGGTTGGTGACTAAGTGCTTCATTGGGCTCTGGAAGCGAGAATGGCGACAAGTGGTTCGAGACACACGACGTACCTAGATTCGGGGCCCTTTGAGGGAGGTAACACCCCTAGTCCTGCTTGGTCTAGTATGTGGCGAGAAAGTAATCCAATGGTTCTCCTTGAGCTATGTTTCCAAGCAGGAAGAAGAAGGGGCTTGCTTGCACCCCTTCTATCTCTCCCCTAGATGTGTGTGTAGTCTAAGGGGGAATGGTCCGAACCCAGAGCTAGGAGGGGGATGGGGGGTTTATAGGTCAATGCCATCCTTATTATATGCAAGGATATTGGGGGTGGGCCACGTTAGCCGTCTCCCGAGCCGGCCTTGGGTCCCCTCGGCTGCATGGTCTTGTCGCCCGTGGGGCCCTCTAGCGTCCATTTCCCGTCGGAAGAGGGGCCCGCTGGCCGGATGCCACTGCGGCCATGCACCACTGGTGTCACGTGGTGGTTAGCACCGTGCGGTCACAGTGCCACATCATCTGGTCATAGTCGGCCTTGGTCAGCGGTAAGCTAGCTCCACTATAGCCATGCATCAACGACGTCATGGAGTGGCTGAGGCGCACGCCGGCTACAAGGTCGGTCCGCCCGGTCAGGGTCAGCGATACCCGCGCCCTTGTAGATTTGTCTTGCTTGCGTTAGCGGGTCATGTAGACACACGTGCTCTGTCAATGGGTCCTGTAGCCATGCATGACTAGTCAAGAGAGTCAAGTCTTCTCATCGTACGATGGTATGGAAAGATGGGACGGCTGCTGACTCGCCGGCGATCGCCGTGGCCGACTCATCAAGCCGACCGCTGCCTAATCAGCCCGAAGCTTGGAGGGTCCGTCCCGCAATAATAGACGGCCGGACGGCCAAGCGGCCATGGGGGGCTAAGAGGCCAAAATGTTTTCAAAGCTTCAATTCCTCTGCTTTGGTATACCCAGAGGTCATATTCCGCCGACAGTAGCTCCCGAAGCCGTTGGGGGCCAGCGGCTTCCTCCCCTCCAGGAAACACAAGTCGCGGATGTAAAATGATACGGGACAAGACCCGTTGTGGTCGATCTTTCATGAATTGGAGGGGAGAAACACGAAGAACATGAAGAACACGGGGAAGAACAAGGATAAATCACAAGAGGAAACACTCAATAACAAGTCCAATCACACATCCACTGGACTCACCACACACACAAGATCCACAAGGTACATGAACAACCAAGGGAAAGAAGGATACATGGTAGAGTTCATCCCAAATCCCATGGGGAGATGGGGCCTTGATATCCCGGAGGATCTTCCCTCACAAGGGGCCTTGACATCCACTAGGGGATCTACTCCTATAGAGACATCTACTCCATAGGAGAGGTAGTGGAAGGAGCTAGGCTCAACTTACCAAGAGAAAAACATAGCTAACCCTAAAGAGAGGGGGAGGAGGTCCTTATATAGTCTTGGCCACGAAGGGGTAAGTAGAGAAGGGATACAAGTCCCAAGGCCTGTGGCTGCACATAGGTAGGGGTCGGACGTCCAGCAGACGTCGGTCGTTTGGAGGCTCGAGATGGTCCGGACGTCCGGAGCATGTCGGACGTCCGTTGCCCAGTCGTCTGGATTTCTTCGGAAATCCGTTAGTTCGATGCGGCTGGCTTGGCTCCAGATTTTCGGAGGGAGTCGGTCGTCTGGGTGCTGGAGAGTTCTATCTGTCCTCTGGCTGGCTGGGCCCCAGGCGTCGGATGTCCGGAGGCTATCGGACGTCCGGTCGATGTAGACTCTGCAGCTCCGTCTTCCTTCGTCTCCTCTTCCAAGCTTCCCTCGCGGATGGTGTGGTTGTTCCTTGGCTCTTGAACTCCTCATCATCATCCGTGAAGCTCCGGTAATACCTATGCATGCACATGGGTGGAGTGTCAAGTAGTATACCATCCTCGAAGGGGTCAAGTGAACACGCGTAGAGGAGAAGATTCACCTTTATGTATATGGAGTTGATGTCGCACGTGTCACTTGACAAACGGACTCTTGTCATGGTGATGTCCATAGGATGCTCTGCATCATCCCCTCCCCCTTGGGAAAGATCCGTCCTCGGATCAAAATCCAAATAACCATGGGAAAGAGATGGGGTCGTCATGTGGAAGTGGATGGTCATCAAACGCTCGTCATCATCAAGCTCGCAATGGGCACTCTCCAATGTCTCACCAACTAGTAATTCCTTCAAAAGGAGCAAACACAACAAACGCTTGGAAAAACGAATGTGGTTGGCGTTAGTGCAAAACCAATCATTCAAGTGGAGAAACACCGCACAAGTGTTGTCATCATGCATAACATGTGGAGTGACAAGGGATTGTGACATGGCATGTAAGCATACAAATTGAGCACAAGCAATGTAGTCATGGAAGCAAGTATGCCAAGGTGAGGTAGGGATGCAAATATGTGTGACAATATAACAAGAATCTACCCCATGGTCATAGCAAGTATGCACAAAGCAAGCAATGAAAGGTCTATGATAGTCATAGGAATCATTCACTACACCAAGTAATATGAAGTGTCTAAACACATGGGGCAAGTGCAAGACAATCCAAGCATAAGCTACACATGGTGTAGTGAAGATAGTGAGGCACTCAACACAATAGAAAGAGAAAGTGTTCAACATGTGTGAGGAAATCAAGTCAATCATTCAGTAAGTAATGGGGCATGGCAAATGTGAAGAATGGATAGTGTTGCAACCAAGCATATGGTAAGAGCAAACAATCCACAAGTTGGATGCAAAACACAAGGCATATATCTCATGAGGCATGGAACGATTGCATTCATGAGTGAAAGGAGTATATACAACATGTGTGCAAGTAAGTGGTCCAAGATGACCAATATATGTCACGGGACAAGCAACACAAGTAGGATGAGCCACAATATCCATGCTCAAGAAGGATGTCACCTCAAAAGCATGAGCTTGTGTGTCTGTCACAATGGCGATGCACAAGCAAGTGCAATGTAGAAATGTGTCGGTGTAGCGTGGCTCTCTCTCAAGAGATCGAATCGTCAACTCACATGAAGTGGAAGTTGACATGTAGTTGAAGTATACTACACATGCACAAAGAAAACCAAAGAAGGTATATGCATGGTAGATAAACACATGATCCATCATGATGGTTCTCTTCTCTTGCACATAACCGTTAGGATTACAAGTGCATGAATAATATGATGCAAAAATGGCAATATTCATGGCACTAGGCATATGGTGCAAATAAGGAAGACAAGCATGCTTCAAATGAAAGATGTCAAAATCTCCAATAATATGTGAGAAAGCTATGGGGGCAATCTCATTAGCAATATTAAAGGCATTGTTGCACTCAATACATGGCAAGTCTAGCATGAGCGAGGCAAAACATGGAGACATATGACAATATTCAATAGGAATCATGTGCGAATCATGGCAATGGTTGTCATCAACCGCATAAAAGGGGCACATTATTGATGCAACATAAGCAAGCATAGTGATCATGTCGTGCAAGCTAGTAGTGCAAAGATGCATCATACTAGAGGAAATCATGACAATCATGTCATATGGGAAAATGGTAGTCATAGACAATGCAAATGACATATCGCAAGCACGAGAACAAAACATGATCAATATATCATTATAGGCATGGGGCACAAAGCAAACATGGCAATAGCTAGTAATATCTCCACCAAGCTTGCAAATACACATACAAACACGAGAGTCATGGTTCATGTGTAATGCAAAGCATGGGTCACAAATACATGACAAAGGCATATAAATAAGCATATCATGAAAAGTGAACATGGCAATATGGGCAAAGGGTATATAATGCACAATAAGCCATAACCATGTGAGGGCCATGTAGAATAGATGCGCGTAGTCCTTGACCGAGGGGAATGGTTGGAGACACATTCCGATGAATCCCAAAGCTTTGTTGCTCTCAACATCTCTCTTCATCAACTCATGGGATTGTGAGGTTGACGAGTGTTCATGCGTACCTATACACAACAAAGACAAAGGGAAAATTGTGTGCACGTGGTATATGTACACATCATCCGTTAGGATGTGCATGTACTTGTGTTCATTAGCACAAAATGCTCAATGCTCGAATAAATGAGATGCATGATATAGGATCATGTCATCCATCATGAAAGGTTTGTTATGATGTATAGCATAATGGAGACTAGAAATATGTGGTGCATCACATGAACTAAGAGCATTGTTGTTCATGGCATCCGGATGGTGCACACAAGTAGTGGGATCATGCAATGTATGGGATGTAACAAAATCTCCTATAATGTATGAGGAAACTATGGTGGTTTCCTCATGTGTAATAGTGGAAGCATAATGCGGAGAATATGGACAACATCCAAAACAATGCATTTCCAAACCATGGAGATCATGGCATGGCATATGAGAATTATTGCACAAATTATGCAAAGGGAGCATGGCAGTGTTATCACAAGAGAAGCAAATTCCATTAACCATGGGCTTGTCGTCTATGCCATATGAGCAAATGGGATTAGTTTTTATGGGATATGCATAGGCACTACGGTGAGATTGCAACGATGCAATATGGGTAATCTCACTCATAGCATGTGACGAGTTTATGGGATTATCAAATATGATGTGACCAATAGAATTCTCACAAGATATCCTATGGTGTATAGCATCACAACTAGGTGATTCAACATGCTCATCATCATATTCATCATAAATAGGGGGCACATCTAAGCATGAAGAAGACATAGCATGTGAAGTATCCAAAAGGTGATCAACATCATGCAAACAATCATTATCAAGATAGTCCACTAGTGGGCCAAGAGCATGACCTTCACCTATTTTACCTTTCTCATTCCACTAATGTGGTGTAGGTGAGGTGGGAGAAACCAACTCGTGGTCCTCGTCATCATGATGGAACCATGTGGGGTTGCATCATCATCCACCATGGACATCGTCATTCCCATTGGAGGGATGGAATCGTCGAGGGTTGGAAAATCTTCATGTAGGGGACCTAGCACCAATGAAGAAGACACAATAGGAGTAGACGTTAAGTTGTTAGAAATCATAGTGGCCTCACGTGCCATCTCAACTACCTCACTCACTAAGTGTAGTGGCTTACTCACTCCCTCTAGGTAGTTGCACTCATAGTCACATATGGTGGAGTCACTCATCTCACTCAAGTGGTGTGGGTAGTAGCTCTCCTCGCAGCGAAATTGTGGCAACTCATCATATGTCGGTGTCGGAGAGATGTAGGTGCAAACCTCTCCATGCTCAACTCTTTTTGCCGACATGGTTGAAGGGATAGTCCCGTTCTCAACCATCTCATCATCGTCATCGCGGATGAAGGCCGAAGATGGAACATCAATACTCTCCTTCGTGACCGAAGGGAAAATCCCATGCTTAGACATTTTCCTTGGGATGCTTCAAAAGATGGAAGGGTCATCCATGCATGTAGTCAATCTCCTTCATCTTGGCATCGAAGCTTGTCCTTGGTGGTGATCTTGGTATTCGCGCACTTGTTTCTTCGAAGATGTGCGACTTGAAATTCTATGCCGTGATGATGACGAAGGGGGAAAGACTTGTAGTTGGCTATCATGTGTCGAAGTTGCTCCATGTGTGCAGACACCATATCTCTTTTCCGAGATTCCGAGTGTCGTATGTCGATGGCAAGTCGCTTGAGTTGTTGGTTGATGTGGTTGCTCATGTCGATGTAGTCATCGAAGACCGAAGGTGGTGTGCTTTGCCTAGCCATCACAAGACTCAAGCAAAGGTGAGTGGGAAATGAGATAAACAATACCAAGATACCGTTCCCAAAGTTGAGGATGTATCCCGTTTGACTCGATGTGAATCGAGAGAATAGTGGAATTGGTACCGGACTTGTTCACTCACACGTACAACATAAAACTTATCGAGTGTCTTGGTTAGGACAAGTGGCACAAAATTCAAGAAAAATATGAGTCAATGTATTAAAAATGTTAAGGAAGATTCACAAAATTGCAATGCATAGCAAATAGATCAATAGCTATGGTGCCACTAGGAACACACACACACGGATAGATAAATGGGATCCGCGCAACCAAGAAATGAGCACAAAATGTGATAGACCCGGGAAAAGCTTGTGTTACATTGATACTAGAAGAGACTGTAGCTCAATTGCTCAAATGGGCTAGATATGCGCTTGTGCACCAACCTATGAGAGTAAACGTGTTGTCTTCAATCCCAACTATGATATGTATGTATGATCCAAGTGTATGTACTATGCAAAATGGCTCAATGCTATCGCTATTGCTTATAAGCTCTTTTGTATCTCCTCTTTTGCTTAAAAGCTTTTTCTCTTTCTTTTGCTCCTTTTTTTCTCTATGCTTGATGCTCGAACCAAGATATGAGACAAGTATGATGGATATGCATGGGAGAGACTTATGACAACATGTAGATGACAAGATGTTTGCATGCTAAAACAAGCTATGCGGCATATGAGTAACACTACGGTGACCGGTAAGATGGCCCGAAAATTCTCAACTCGCTAGTATCAATAGGTAAGGTACACAATAGGTTCGAAGCGATTAAAGAAATGGCAAGGAAATAGACAATGATGTCGTCGAGGTTACCGTCCTTGCTTACAGTTGAGGTGCCAAAAGGCGAAGTGGCCATTATCGACGTCGAGGCCAAGATGATGATGAGCGGCGGTGTAGTTGATGTAGAAGCATCCCTAATTCGCCTAAACACGTTAGGACACAGAAACCAAAATCTCAAACAAAATTGGGTTAGTATGGCGGAAGTTTCTGGTGGAAAAACTATGTGGAAGTTATGGTGGAGGCCTAGGCAAACTTGCCAAAATTTCAAAAATTTGATGGATTCAAATGGTTTTGGAAGTATTTTTTTGGGATGGGGGTGTCAATAGCTATCCAAGGATCTAAAGAACATCAAAATCAGAGTTCGAACTAATTAGCTATGGCCGAAACGAGAATCAACCGAAGTCAGTTTCTACAGGTTACGGACGTCCAAGAGATGTCAGACATCCGAGGGTCGAACATCCAGGAGGTATGGAAATCCGAGATTTCGGGTTTGTTTAGGTGTTCAGGACGTCCGGAGGCTGTCGGATGTCCGAGGCTTCGGGGGAGGGGAGGTCCAAAAGTCCGGAAATGGTTGGACGTCCAAGGGGTCTGGGTCAGCTCGAGATCTTATAGCCGGTACGTGATTTTCGTTGGAAATATGGATTTTCAGGGTGAAAAATGATGGGAAAAATAAAAATTAGGTGTATTTGGTGGTGGGGAAGTTATATCTACTTGCCAAACATGAAATCCATGGATCAAAATCAACAAAATCTCACAAGAACCAACAAATCACAAAGAATTTGGTGGGGCTATTTTTGGTGGGGATTTACTAATTGGGACAAAATAAAACAAAATTATGCTAGAAAATGGTGGAGGAGACTCCAAATTCGTGATCAACGTGGCTCGTGATACCATATGATACGGGGCAAGACCTGTGGTGGTCACTCTTTCACGAATTGAAGGGGGAAACACGAAGAACACAGGGAAGAACGAGGAGAAATCACAAGAGGAAACACTCAAGAACAAGTCCAATCACACATCCACTAGACTCACCACACAGTAGATCCACAAGGTACATGAACAACCAAGGGAAAGAAGGATAGATGGTAGAGTTCATCCCAAATCCCATGGGGAGATGGGGCCTTGATATCCCAGAGGATCTTCCCTCGCAAGGGGCTTTGACATCCACTAGGGGATCTTCTCCTATAGAGGCATCTACTCCATGGGAGAGGTAGTGGCAGGAGCTAGGCTCAAGTTACTAAGAGCAAAACAATAGCTAACGCTAGAGAGAGGGGGAGGAGGTCCTTATATAGTCTTGGCCACGAAGGGGTAAGTGGAGAAGGGATACAAGGCCCAAGGCACGCGGTTGCACACGTGCAGGGGTCGTACGTCCGGCGAACGTCGGTCGTCCTGAGGCTCGGGAGGGTCCGGATGACCGGAGCATGTCGGACCTCCGTGGCTCGGTCGTCCGGACATCTTCGGAAATTCGTTAGTTCGATGCGGCTGGCTTGGCTCCGGATTTCTGGAGGGAGTCGGTCATTCGGGCGCTGGAGAGTTCCGTCCATCCTCTCGCTGGCTGGGCTCCAGACGTCGGATGTGCGGAGGACGTCGGACGTCCGGAGGCTGTCCGATGTCCAGCCACTGTAGACTCTGAAGCTGAGTTTTCGTCCGTCTCCTCTTCCAAGCTTCCCTTGCGGATGGTGTGGTCGTTCCTTGGCGCTTGCACTCCTCCTTGTCATCCATGAAGCTCCGGCAATACCTATGCATGCACAAGGGTGGAGTGTCAAGTAGTATTCCATCCTCGAAGTAGTATTCCATCCTCGAAGTAGTATTCCATCCGTGAACACGCGTAGAGGAGAAGATTCACCTTTATGTATATGGAGTTGATGTCGCACATGTCACTTGCCAAACGGACTCTTGTCATGGTGATGTCCTTAGGATGCCCCACGTCATAAAAGGCCCAGCCGACTCCGAATGGTGGATTGCCACCATCTACCGACTGCGCTCACTTCCTGGGGTCTCGCAATGTAGCTTCGGTCCTCGTGTCAGCCGGGTGCGCCACGCGTGACTTGTAGAGGGAGCAAACCCCGCCACCACGCATGCGACGGGACAACGGTTGGGGTTCCCCTCACGCTAACTGCTCCCGCATGTTGTGGGTAGTGGGGATAGTGGGTGTAATTGATGCCCATGCCCCCACATCTCCCTGCTCTTTATATGGGAGGGGGAAGGAGGGGACGAGGCAGTTAGCGCTCCACACCCCTTGTCTTCTTCGTTGTGCCCGTGGTGTTTTCGAGCTCGCGATGCTTCACATCCCTTTCCTCCTTCTCGCTTCCGTGGTGCTCACCGCCTCCTATCCTCTCTCCTCGCGCCGTCAGCGCTCGCCGTTGGTGGACCCTAGGGCTCCGACGCGTCCCGTCTTCGTGCCGTTGTAGCCCCGGTGCATCTGGCCAACCCGGAGATGGCTGGAACCCCATCCAACAGCTAGGAGGGTTCTACCATCCACTTGGAGGACATCGATCGTCTCCGCCGCGCTTGAATAATCGCAGGGGCGGACCGCGTCACCGTCCGGGGCCCTGGCGATGAGCTAGCGCCGCAACTCGAGGCGGGGGAGTATGTCGTGTTCGCCTCACATTTCTCGCAAGGCTTCAGCCTGCCGATGAGCAGGTTCTTCAAGCTCTTCCCCGATACCTTCGTCCTCCATCCGCAACATGTGGGGCCAAATTATATCTTGCAGATATCAGGCTTCGTCACCGCATACGAAGTGTATCTTGGCGTCCTCCCCTTCACCAGACTATGGAGGACACTTTTCTATTTCAAGGGGCAGAAGAACGGCAACCTGTCGTATGCTTGTGCAGCAGAGGTGGTGTACATTAGTGGGAAGGGGGAACTACCCTCGCCTCACCCTCATGGACTCCGTGAAGATGTGGCAACGATCATTCTTCTACGTGAAGAACATCGACCCGGCCTTGAACTACATACAACTGCCGTACTTCACCGACATGGCTCCGGACGGAATGAACTGGTCGTTGAACGTGGTGAGTGACGAGCTCAACCGGATCATAGGTTGTCTGCAGGAGACGAGGGGTGGTGGGCTGGCCACCACGGATCTGGTGGCGCCCTTCATCGACCGTTGGGTGTTGCCACTTCAGTAGCCGCCGCACTGGATGTGTGACATGAGGAATCGACGAGACCCATGTTGGACCTCCACCATCGAGTTGTCGCCAACTGAGGTGGTTGCCCTGGTGAACCTTATCACCAACTTTAAGTTGGACCAAGACACCTGACACTATGGCAAGGTGTTGTTCAGCTCACTCGACCATGCGACCGCGAAACGTTTCGCTACGACCCAGCCTTCGCCTCCTTTCTTTCATCTTGTATTCATGTGTTGCGTCGGCTCCGTCCGTAGCTGTTGTGAGGTGGACCCTGAGCTGGGGGTTCGATAAGGTGGACCCCGAGCTGGTGGGCTGGCTGGCGAGCAGGTTGGGTCCAACTGGGGTTCCTGGCCGGCTGTGGATCCCGGTGACACCGAAGCCGGTGGGTCCGGGGCGGATGGTGAGTTCAACCCCGAACTCATAATTAGGGACTCAACCGATGATGATGATGATGTCCAGATTTTGGACGACCCCCCACCCCGCAGTGAGAAACGAGCTGCGTGGGAGAAGCGAGGAGCAGTCGGCTTGAAGCCAGGCGCTCGATGTGGCCCGTCATGAGAAGAGGGTGCCTCAGGGCAGCCGTCTACCCAGCGGCCAGGCGCTCGTTCATCGTTCCGCCAGGTGTGCGGTCGCTGCCTCGAGACAGGCACCAGATCACCATGAACACCGGGTAAGGTTTCTCTTAGGATGTACTTCGAGGTTTTCTTTCTCGTTGAGCCGCTTTTATGGAACTCTCCTTTCCTCTTAGTGACGCCATCAAGCTGCCCGACACAGATGCAACTGCCGCACCTGTGGAAGCGGTCGGGTTGCTTGCTCAGGAGCACACGGCCACGACACGTGAGAAGAAGAAATGCCTTGTAACCGCGAAGGTTGTGTGGGAGGCGGAGAATAGCATGGTAGGAGCTTCAACGCCTCCCAGCGAGTGGCGTTCCAAGCAGCGGCATGAGCCCGGGCGTATTGTGAAGGTGGAGACGGAGCAGGTCAGGAGAATGGAGCCAGAACCGGTTGTAGGGCCAGCCAAGGAGGGTGCCATGGTCGAGCAGGCCCTCGAGCTCGTCGTGACCGAATGGCTCGACGACCCGACCGAGGCAGGGCAGGTCTCAACCGGACCCATCGCTACGGAGATGGAGGTGGCGCCTAGACAAGGCGGGGGAACCGGCTGCCATGGGTGCTGAGGTGGGCCGGTCGATGATGGCACCGCGTGCGCCAACAGCGGGAGAGGCGGGAGCGCCCAGGGCCAATGCCCGGGCCCTTGTGGTTACCTCGAGCCCTGCCCCAACCGAGCCAGTTATGGTGGGGTCGTCGAGCAGCAGGTCGGGTAGGACGAAGCACTGCATGCGCGATGTCCAGAAGGACTGGGCAAAGCTGGCCCGTGGTCCGGCCACGTCGAACGAGCAGGTGGGCGGATGAGCCCTTGAGCCAGCCGAGTTGGCCCGGATCATGGCTCAGTACCGTGAGGGGCTTGACAGGTTTGTCCAGGCCATGGAGAGCAACTTCCAACGCGTGGAGGAAGCACTCAAGGTTAGAATTTCTCCTTGTTTTTTCTTTTCTTCTTTCCTTTACAATGGGGGCACGCCAGTGCACCCACTGGGTGTAATCTCCGAGATTTGGTCTTGTTGCTCGGCTGCATGGCAGCCGGGCCAGATCTTTTTTGAATACTCGTGTCCTGACCCTTGTCTCATGACTCGGCGCAGGCTGAAAATACCAGGTGGGAAGCGCTCTTCAAAGAGTCCATCGGGACGTACCGCGTCGAAGAGTGCCTACTACAAGGCCGAGGAGGAGCTGAAGAAGGTGCAAGGCATGTCCCTTCCCGTGGGGGGGCGCTAGCGCACCCAGTGGGTGTAGTCCCCGAGATTCGGGTCGGCTGCGCGGTTGCGTGGCAGTTAGGCCGGATCTTTCTATGGCATCATTGCCTTGTGGGCCCACCCTGGTCAGCTACTAATGGCCCCCGTGTCTTTGCAGACGAGGTAACCACCTTGGGTTAGGTTCGCCTGGAACGAGACGAGGTCGTTGGGGAGAGGGGCCGGCTGGCCAAGGATCTCGAGGTGGTCTCGACGGAGCGTGACCCGCTGGGCCAGCTAGTGGTCAATGGCTAGTCCGCGCACGAGCGCCTCACCACCAAGAGGCATAAGGAGACGGCAACGAGGGAGGAGTTCGTGAAGCAGGCGGCTAACACGAACCTGCATGCGTTGGATCTCCAGGCTGAGGTGGCCCGGCTTGGAGAGGAGCTCCGGAAGTAGGAGACAGCACGCGCCCAGGCTAAGAAGGCGGAGGAGGAGGGTCGGTGACGTGGGAACAATCCTGACAGTAGAAGGTAGGGGTACGTGCTACTTCTCGAGCATGCACGGTTTGATGCAGCAAAGTAGATAAGTATTTCCCTCAGTTTTTGAGAACCAAGGTATCAATCTAGTAGGAGATACACGGGAGTCACCAATAGATCTACCTGCACAAAGAATCAAACTCTTGCACCCAACACTATAAAGGGGTTGTCAATCCCTTCACGGTTACTTGCAAGGATGAGATCTAATAGAGATAGATATAATAAGATGCTTGAACAGAAAGTAAAACTAAACGTAAAAATAAGGCAGCAAGTATTTTTGGTATTTTTGGTTACAGATCTGAAAGTATAATATGGAAAATAGACCCAGGGGCCATAGGTTTCACTAGATGGCTTCTCTCATGATGGCAAGTATTATGGTGGATGAACAAATTACTGTCGAGCAATTGATAGAAAAGCGAATAATTATGAAGATATCACAGGCAATGATTATGCATATAGGCATCACGTCCGTGACAAGTAGACCGAAACGATTGTGCATCTACTACTATTACTCCACACATCGAACGACTCGTGCCTGCATCTGGAGTATTAAGGTCATGAAGAACAGAGTAACGCATTAAGTAAGCTGACATGATGTAGAGGGATAAACTCAAGAAATATGATGAAAACCTCATCTTTTTACCCTTGATGGCAACAATACAATACGTGCCTCGCTACCCCTACTTTGTCACTGGGTGAGGACACCGAAAGATTGAGCCCAAAACTAAGCACTTCTCCCATTGCAAGAATTACCAATCTAATTGTCCAAACCAAACCAATAACTCGAGGAGACTTGCAAAGATATGAAATCAGGCATATAAGAATTCAGGAAAGACTCAAATAATATTTATGGATAATCTGAACATAAACCCACAATTCAGCGGATCTTGACAAACACACCGCAAAAGAGTATTACATCAGATAGATCTCCATGAAGATCATGAAGAACATGGTATTGAGAAGCAAAGAGAGACAAGAAGCCATCTAGCTACTAGCTATGGACCCGTAGGTCTGTGGTGAACTACTCACGCATCATCGGAGGGGCAATGGAGTTGATGTAGATGCCCTCCATGATCGAATCCCCCTCCGGCAAATTACCGGAAAAGGATCCAAGATTGGATCTCTTGGGAACGGAGGCTTCTGGCGGTGGAAAAGTGTTTCTGTGGCTCTCTCTGATAATGATGGAATATTTGGGAATTTATAGGCCGAAGATTAGGGTTAGGGGAGCTATCGTGGGCCCACAAGCCTGCCCGGTGCGGCCTACCGCCTAGCCGCGCCCCTAGGGCTTGTGGCCCCAGGGTGGCTCCTCTGCCTTGGTTCTCAAGTCTCGTAGTTTCCTTTCGTTCTAGAAAAAAATCATTCCGAAGGTTTTATTCCGTTTGGACTCCGTTTACTATTCCTTATGTGTGAAACTCAAACACAAGGAAAAAAATAGAAACTGACACTAGGCTCTAGATTAATAGGTTAGTCCCCAAAATAATATAAAATAGCATATTAATGCATATAAAACATCCAAAACAAATAATATAATATCATGGAACAATCAAAAATTATAGATAAGTTGGAGACGTATCAGTCCGTAAGGAGAGGGCAGAGTCCTAGCTACGGCGAGGATGTACACACGAATGTATGAGTTCAGGCCCCTCTCGTGGAGGTATTAGCCCTATGTCTCAGTGCTCGGGAGCTTTCTATCGTGTGGAATATGAGTGTTACAGGGGGTGCGGACCCTTGTGCCTAAGGGGAGGGGCGGCTTATATAGAGTGCGCTGCCCCTCATGAATGCCAGGCAACCAAGGGTTCGATCGTGGTAATAAAGGGATACATTACTGATAAAATATGTAATAAATGATACTAGTGGCGACTGGTTGAACACGTGCCTGTTGGCCTCCCTGGGGTACCTTCTGGTCTTCTGCTTGTTGACTAGCTATAGCTCTTCCAAGTGAATAGCTACTGTCAAGTGGAGGCAGAAACCTCCGAGTGGATTATGTGTAGAGTGACTCATGCACCATGGTGAATTTAGTCGGAGTCTTCCTTGTAATCTTTAAGTCCTTCAATACAGTGCACTTAGGTAGGGTATGTAGGTCAGGCCTAGGACCCTACCCTAGGTACACATCCTCGTCATTATCCTCCGAATGGATCAGGGTTCAAGTAAAAAAGGATCGATGTTGGTTCTGATAAGGCACATAAATTCTAAATGCATTCCAGGGTTTTACGAAAATTTGTGTCGACTGGAATCTTTATCATTTTCCCTGATCGATTCAACCTTGATAACTATGCGAGTGAATTTCAGCACAGATTCAAATCCGAGTGAATCAAGAAGATCTTTGGATGTGACAGGTCGCTTCGTTAGGCCCGGATTTCACGGGATTCAAAAATTTGTGAAGCGCGCGCTGCGCAAAGATGCCGCCACGACTCGGGCAAGTGGGAGCATAACGCCTCAATTTCTGCACCACCCATTATGCCACGAACAGCGTGACTTGCGGCCGAGATACACAGAGATCTGGTGGGCCCGCAGGTCAGTGACTTACTCGGGCTGGTATAAGATTAGACTGTGCGGCGGACAACACAATATTCCTTATGCATTCCCTTCTTTCTCTCCGCCTCGTTTTCTCCACGCGCGCCACCCAGCTCCGTCCCGACGCCCGCCACCACAATGACAAAGAGCAAAATAGAGAAGCTTGAGCACGCCAAGAAGGGAGGGGCCAAGGTGGAAAAGCCGTCGGGCGCCCGATTCATGGCGCCACCGGGGTGGATCCGGCGAGATTTTCTCCTGTCGACGGTCACGGCGAGGGACGTCAAAAACCTCGTCGCCGACGGGCTTGTAGTCGACAGCTCGTAGAGGCTGTCGGAGGGGGAGATCGAGCCGGAGCCACGCGAAGGGGAGCGAGTCCTGCTCCTCACCCACGTCAAGCGAGGTTTTTCTCTGCCTCCTCACCCATTCAGCCGTGGTTTCTTGAACTTCTTTGGAGCTCAACTCCACCACTTTCCTCCGAATTCCTTCTCGTACCTTGTCGTTTTCATAACCTTGTGCGAGTGCTTCCTGTGTTGTCCTCCCCATTGGGGTTTGTTTAAACACATCTTCATTGTCCGATCCCAGTTGGTCAAAAAGGCCAACCCAGATGATGATAAGACCCATTTCTTTCAGTTATGTGGGGGCTTGGGACTCCAAAAGAGAGCTAGAAGATCCTTTTCGTCGATGACTTTTCCTGAATCTGTAAGGGGTTGGCAGTCATCCAGCTGGAGGACGATGAAGAGCCACCATAGGGTACGGGGGTGAAGGTGTGACCTCAGGCACTCCACGCATACGCTCTTGGAGAATGTCATCAGGGCAAACGCCTCGTAGGTCGACTGCCGCGTCATCTCAAGGGCTTGGCGGATCGTCTTGAGTCAGAACTAAACTTGCGGCTCCACTGTCGAGTGCCCCGCCGGCCTCTTCGGCCATTTTGGCCTGAACGCCAATTGGACAGCCTCAAGCAACTTCAGCTACTCCAACCATAGCATCAACTCACCCGACGTCTGCCTTTCCTTTGTATCGCATCCCGGAGGACCAGACTAGAGATGGCAAAGAGGCTATGATCCAAGCAAAGCAGATGATGTTGCGCACGAAGGAGGCATACGAAGCCAGCAAGTTGGCTTATGATGCCAGCTCGGCACTTCGCACCAATGTCCGAGTAAGTGCGATTGTAAGTTCATTTCCGATTGAATTCCTGTCTTTCTTGATTGTACACCCACTAGGTGTTTTACTTTTGAAGCAAATTTTCTTGTTTTCCTCTCGAGTAGATCAGGTCTTAGTCGAGTGGTTTCTGGTCCAGTGGGGGCACACTGAGTGCACCCACTGGGTTTAGTCCCCGAAACCACTTTCGAATGGTGATGACATTGGCAGGGGTCTTAGAATTGTTTTGATAATCACTCGACAGGTCAAGTGATAGCAGGTCCAGTGGGGGAACGCTGAGTGCACCCACTAGGTGTAGTCCCCGAGACCGCCGTCGAGTGCTTGCATCAGCGGGGGTCTAATAGAGAGGATGTTTGCAGGCTTACACACTTTTTTGGTTGCTTGTCACTCGATAGGTCGAGTGATAGCAGGTCCAGTGGGGTCACACTGAGTGCACCCATTGGGTGTAGTCCTCGAGATCGTTGTCGAGTGCTTGCATCGGCGGGGGTATGGTAGAGACAATTTTTTGCTCGGACAGGTCAGACCTGGTTGAGTGGTTTCGTATCCAGTGGGGGCACACTGAGTGCACCCACTGGGTGTAGTCCCCGAGACTACAGTTGATCATTGATGATGGGCAATAGTCTTAAGAACTTGGACTCAGGGTCCTTTTTCGTGCGCGGATTATGCTTGTTACTCTGTTCGTCGAGTGGGTTATTTGCCTTAGTGTTCCCACTTCTAAATGCTTGTCTTAGGGACGGAGAAGTCCAAACCTACCCTGCAGGTTTCATGGGCATCATTTCCATCAAATGATATGTTGCTTTTCAGGGGTGTGGGGTGGGGCGGTGGGCTGCCAACCAGTCGACTGAGCTCGTTCCTTTCCACTCGGGAGTGGAGAAATTTTAATGTCGACTGAACTACTTGTTTGTTGATTTCAGATAGCTTGTGAACTTGGGACTCGGTACATCGACCTGGAGAAGGAGAAGAATCAGCTTCAACTGGATCTGGAGGTGCCCAAGAACAATCTGGACCATGCACAGGCTGAGCTGAGGACCCTGGGAGGCAATCTTTCTCAACCAACTACACTATCACTTTCCTCTTCCATCCTTTGAACCGAGTGTCCTCACTCGAACAGACGTGCATGATGAGAATCGCGGACTCCAAGCGCGACTCAACAATGTTATTTCTTTAGATACCATGAAGAAGGCATTGGAGGACAAGGACAAGGCACTTCTTGATGCTCAAAATGTGGCGAGGGAGAAAACTAAGGATGCCGAGAAGAAACTTGGCCCAGCTAAGAAGCTAGAAGAAGTGAATGCAAAACTCAAGCAGGAACGGGCTGACTGGATCAAGAAGACTGAATAGCTGAACAACAGGAGCAATGGTCTGGAGAAGTACTTCTGAGACTTTGCGAAGAATATGTTTAGCATGCTCGATGGTAACTTTCTTTCACCGAGTGAACTTCCTTAATTCCCATAGGACAGTAGCGTGACCATCTTTCCATTCCCTCTTCATATAGAATTCTGCCAAGACATTGAAAAGGAGACCAAGGAGATTGAATCAAATCTAGATCCCACCAAGTCGCCCGTCGGGGACGCTGTGGCCATGAATATGTTTTGTCTCGGTGTTTGTCTCAAAAGTGTTCAAGAGTATATCACTCGACTGAGGGCTGCACTGGAGAAGATTGACAAAGAACTATGGCCAGAAGACACCCTCCATACTGACCTTGAGTCGATGATGACCCGTTTCAATGAGATTCCCAGTCGAGTGCAAGCATGCAAAAAAATTTGCTGCTCGCTGCGGAGCCGACGTGGCACTTTCACTCATCCGAGTCCATTGCAAGGAGGCAAAGGAGGACAAACTGAAGGCTCTCCAGGTGATCAAAACAAAGAAACTTCAATTCGAGGACTTCATGGAGACCTTCATCAATGCAGCCACTCGGATTGCTGATGGGATTGATCTGGACACCTTTGTCGAGCCCGCGAGTCCCACAGGTGCTTGATAAAACTTTGATCACAGTTAAAACTTTATTTTCCTCCGTATGTCGAGTGGTGATGTAATCATTTAAAACTTCATTCAGGCCTTAAGCCTGAGCGCTTTCGTTTGCGCGAACAACTTTTATCCGCATTAGGAACTTTGGATTTATCTACACTTTGCTTCCAATCCTTTGCTTGAGTAAATTTGTTTTGTTCCCGAATGGAATGGATGTTCTTCACTCGGACGAATTATGAACTTAGGAGAAAAACTGGTTCACAGCTAAGTCCTCGAGTGAGAAGAATGCTCATTACTCGGGAGGGTATTAAAGTTTAGGTGAAGACTAATTCGCAGCTAAGTTTCTGAGTGAACATTATGTTATACACTCGGAAGGGCTTTTTAACTTCAGCGAAAGTTGGTCGCAGCTAAGCCCCCGTGCGAGAGGATCGCTCGTCACTCCGAGAAGTTTTGAACTTAGACGAAGACTGGTTCGCAGCTAAGTTTCCGAGTGAACATTATGTTATCCACTCAGAAGTTTTTTTTACTTAGGCGAATGGTTCGCAGCTAAGCCCTCGAGTGAGAGGATCGCTCGCCACTCGAAGTATTTTTGAAGTTAGACGCAGACTGGTTCGCAGCTAAGTTTCCGAGCGAATAGGATGTAATCCACTTGGAAGGTTTTTTTACTTAGGTGAAAGCTGGTGCACAGTTGATCCCCCGAGTGAGAGGATCGCTTGTCACTCGGAGTGTTTACAAACTTAGACGAAGACTGGTTCGCAGCTAAGTTTCCGAGTGAATAGGATGTAATGCACTCGGGAGTTTTTTTAACTTAGGTGAAAGCTGGTTCGTAGCTAAGCCCCCGAGTGAGAGAATCCCTTATCACTCAGAGTGTTTTCAAACTTAGGTGAAGACTAGTTCGCAGCTAAGTTTCCGAGTGAATAGGATATAATCCACTCGAAAGGTTTTTTTAACTTAGGCAAAAGCTGGTTCGCAGCTAAGCCCCCGAGTGAGAGGATCGCTCGTCACTCAGTGTGTTTTGAAACTTAGACGAAGACTGGTTCAGAGCTAAGTTTTCAAGTGAGTAATATGTAATCCACACGAAAGGGTTTTCTAACTTAGGCGAAAATTGGTTCGTAGCTAAGCCCCCGAGTGAGAGGGTTGCTCATCACTCGGAGTGTTTTTGGATATGAGATTGTGCGATCGGGATCGACAAATAAATATAGGAGTCATAACTTCAATAAACGACATTGTCAGGAGTACTCTTATTACATCAAAACAACTCAATCTTCAAGTATAAAAACGTTGAAGTAAATCTGCGTTCCAGGCACGCGGCTCGTCGATCTTCTTCTTGAGGTCGTATAGGTGGTAGGATCCATTGTTCAATACTTTGGTGATGATGAAAGGACCTTCCCACGCGGGGGCGAGCTTGTGTGGCCGCTGCTGATCCACCCGGAGCACCAGATCACCCTCATGGAACTACCGACTCTTGACGTGCCTTGCATTGAAGCGACGCAAATCTTGCTGAAACATAGTCGACTGAATCAGACCCATTTCACGCTCTTCTTCCAGGAGATCCACACCGTCTTGTCATGCTTGTTCAGCCTCAGCCTCGGAGTAAAGTTTTACATGAGGATAATTGCGAAGGAGATCACTCAGCAAAACAACTTTAGCTCCATACACCAAGAAGAAAGGAGTGCGCCCAGTCGACCGATTAGGAGTTGTCCTCAAGCCCCATAGTACAGACGGCAATTCAGTCACCCAAGCTCCAGCTGCATGTTCAAGACCCCGCATGAGTCGAGGCTTCAATCCTTGAAGGACAAGGCAATTTTCTCACTCAACTTGACCATTAGTCTGAGGGTGCGCAACGGATGCATAATCCACCCGAGTGCCTTGGGTGAAGCAAAAGTGTCTGAACTCTTCCGAGTTGAAGTTTGAGCCATTGTCTGTAATGATGTTGTGGGGAACTCCATATCGGATTGTAATCTCTCTCATGCATTTTATTGCAGTGCGCGAGTTCAACTTCTTTATGGGCTTAGCTTCAATCCACTAAGTGAATTTGTCGACTGCTACAAGCAGGTGAATAAATCCACTTTGACACGTTCCAAAAGGGCCAACCATATCCAAGCCCCATACAGCGAATGGCCAGATGAGTGGAATATTTTTCAAGGCAGATGCAGGCTTGTGCGACAAGTTTGAGTAGAACTAACATCCTTCGCAGCGATCGACAATCTCTTTAGCCATTTCATTGATGTGATGCCAGAAGAAACCAGCTCGGTATGCTTTGGCAACAATCGTCTGAGAGGACGCATGATGACCATAGGTTCCCAGTGAATTTCCTTGAGAATCAGTCGACCTTCCTCAGGAGAAATACACCACTGAGTTACACCAGTTACGCTTTCTCTGAAAAGTTGATCATCCATCACTACAAGGCCTTGGATCTACGGACAATCTATCGGGCTTCAACCTCGTCTTCTGGAAGTTCTTGCCTTAGTATGTATGCAATATATGGCACCGTCCAAATGGGTATGATCACCAGAATCTCCATGACCAGATCTACGACAGCTGGGATATCTATTTCAGTCGGATTAGAGGCGTTTATTGCTTGCGGGGGCTCTTCGGTGAAGGGATCTTCCTGCACCAAACGATAATGCAAATGTTCCAGAAACACATTGCTTGGAATGGATTTCTGAGTGGATCCAATCTTTGCCAACTCATTAGCTGCTTGATTCTTCACTCAGGGAATATGGTGGAGTTCCAAACCTTCAAACTTCTTCTCAAGCTTTCTCACTGCATTGCAATATCCGGTCATAGCAAGGTTCCTGATGTCCCACTCTTTCATCACTTGGTTGACCACCAAATTAGAGTCACCATATACCATCAGGCATCGGACACGAAGTGAGATGGCCATACGCAACCCGTATAAGAGTGCTTCGTATTTAGCTTCATTATTGGAGGAGTCAAAGTGAATCTGAAGGACATAACTGAGCTTGTCTCCTTTTGGAGACACCAATACTAAACCGGCACCAGACCCATTCAACATCTTAGAGCCATCAAAGAACATGGTCTAATGCACCGAGTGGATTTGAGTTGGGTGCTACTGTTCTATCCACTCGGCCATAAAATCAGCAAGTGCTTGAGACTTGATTGCCGTTTTTGCTTCAAACTTGATATCAAAATAGAGGAGCTCAATAGCCCATTTGGCCACTCGACCATTCGCATCTCGATTCTTGAGGATCTCAGACAGTGGAGCATCACTGATGACTGAGATTGAGTGATCTTGAAAGTAGTGTGCCACCCTCTTTGTAGATAAATATATACCATAGACGAGCTTCTGGTAACAAGGATACCTTTGCTTGGAAGGAGTCAACACTTTGGAGTTATAGTAAACTGGACGTTGGACTTTATAAGCCTTGCCCTCCTCTTCCCGCTCGATAGTGAGAACCGTACTAACGACTTGATTCGTGGTTGCAATGTACAGGAGCAAGGGTTATTTGTTGTACATCGCAGCAAGCACCGGCTGGGTGGAAAGCAAGGCTTTGAGCTCGACAACGCTACTTCAGCTTCGGGATTCCAGTCTAATGTATCAGACTTCTTCATCAGTCGGTATAAAGGCAATGCCTTCTCACCGAGACGAGAAATATATCTACTCAACGCTGCCAGGCAGCCCGTGAGCTTCTAGGCATGGTGCACATGCATTGGGCTTTTCATTCGGCTGATGGCGCTGATCTACTCAGGATTGACGTCAATTCCCCGTTCGGAAACAAGGAAACCGAGTAACTTGCCACAAACACCGAAAGTGCACTTGGACAGGTTTAACTTGATATCATACTTCCTCAGATTGGCGAATGTTTCTGCCAAGTCAGTCAGCAGGTCGGAACCTTTGCAAGAATTGACAACAATATCATCCATATAAGCCTCGACATTCCGAGGGATTTGGTCGAGCAAGCATTTCCGAATCATGCGCATGAAAGTTGCGCCAGCATTCTTCCAGCCAAAAGGCTTGGTGATATAACAAAAACACCCGAAAGGGGTGATGAAGGTTGTTTTTATTTCATTTGGACCATACAGACGGATCTGATGATAACCAAAGTAAGCATCGAGAAAGGATAAACGCTCGCATCCCGCAGTCGAGTCGACAATCTAATTGATGCGGGGGAGCGGAAAATGATCTTTCAGGCAGACCCGGTTGATATGTTTGAAATTAACGCACATGCGGAGTGACTTATCTTTCTTTGGGACCATGACAATGTTCGAGAGCCACTCGGAGTGGTAAATCTCCCGAATGAACTTGGCCGCCAAGAGTCGAGCCACCTCCTCACCGATTGCCTTCCACTTCTTCGCTGTCGACCAATGCAAGTGCTCTTTCATAGGCTTGGCCTTCAGGTCACCTCTCAGTCAGTGCTCAACCAGTTCCATGGGTACACCCAGCATGTCAGCAGGCTTCCGTGCGAAGATGTCCTAGTTCTCACGGACGAACTGGATGAAATCGACTTCCTATTTGCTATCGAGTGTCATTGAAATGTTGGTCGGGGTAGCATTAGGATCTGTCGGGTGAATGTGTACTTTCTTCACTTCCCCTGTCGACTGAAAAGTAGACTCCAAGGCAGGCTTCTTGGCACGTAGTAGGTCGGCAGGATCATCACTCTTGTACTCTTCAATTCGACCACATCCATTTGATGGTCGGCAATTTTGGAGCCCTGCTGAAGGCACTCCTCAACCCTTTGTCGATTCCCTGTGACTTTGATCATGCCCTTGGGTCCAGGCATCTTCAACTTTAGGTACACGTAACATGAACGGGCCATGAAACATGCATAGGCCGGACGATCGAGGATGGCGTCATATGGACTCTGGTAGTCCACAACTTCAAATGTCAATTTCTCCTTGCGGAAATTCTTGTCGGTGCCAAACACCACATCCAATGCAATCTGGCCGAGTGACTTGGCCTTCTTCCGAGGAATGACTTTTTGGAACTACATGTTGCTTTCACTGAGACGGGACATCGGAATGCCCATCCCTTTTAGGGTATCCGCATACAAGATGTTCAGACCACTCCCTCCGTCCATGAGAACCTTGCGGAGTCGAGTGCCTCCCACAACAGGATCCACCACCAAAGCTTGTCATCCGGGGGTAGCGACATGAGCAGGGTGATCTGACTGGTCGAATGTGATAGCAGCCTGAGACCATTTGAGGTACGTGGAGGTTGCAGGAACAGCCATGTTGACCTCTCTGTTAATAACTTTCAGTCGACTCTTGCTTTCTACATCAGCAAAAATCATCAAAGTGGCATTGACCTCAGGGAATTCCTCTTTGTCTTCATCCCCATCCTTTCTAGGAGATTTCTCACTCGAATGACGTTCTTTGAACTACTGGATCAGCAATCTGCACTGTCGAGTGGTATGTTTCCGCAATATCAAATTGCCTTCCTCAAATTCTTCGTGTGGACTACACTCGGTAAATCGATAACATTATTTCCCGACTGTTTTTTAATTTCTTGGGGGTAAACTGCCCTTTTGGCTTCCCCTTGTTCTTTCCTTGCGCTACCGGAGCGGCCGCCTTTGCCTGAGTAGGGCCATTAGCTTTGCGCTTTTGATTCCAACTGGAATTACCGCCGGCATCATTGTCGACTGCTTTTCCCTTGCCGCTACAGAGGCGATCTTCCTCTTCGCCATTGGCGTACCGAGTGGCAATCTCCATCATC
Organism: Hordeum marinum; assembly: GCA_022496015.1. Taxonomy (NCBI): domain Eukaryota; kingdom Viridiplantae; phylum Streptophyta; class Magnoliopsida; order Poales; family Poaceae; genus Hordeum; species Hordeum marinum. The sequence continues at coordinate 195,153,779 of CM039672.1, read as the reverse complement.
TCGCTCAGTGAAATATCTCATGTATGTCCAAACTTCCGGTAAAGCTCTATATACTTAACCCCAGCCCTAAAGGCGCAAACGGCTGGGTGCTCAGAAACATTTTCCACTGTGTGATGCAGAGTAGACCAATGCTGAATATAATCCCTCAAAGATTCATTGGGCTTCTGGACACAGTGTTGCAGGTCAATCAAACAAGTTGGACGTTTGCATGTGCCCTCAAAACTTCTGATGAACACTCGGGCAAGATCCTCCCAGTAGTAGATGCTAGAAGGAGCCAAACGACTCAACCACGCTCAGGCTAAACCATCCAACATCAAGGACAAATGCTTCATGGCTATGTTATAATTCCCTCCATTGATAATCCCCAAGTGCAAGGAATCATCGTAGCAATTTCCAAAGGTGGAAGTGATAAGTATGGAGTGTCGAACCCACAAGGAGCTAAAGGTAAGATCAATATTCTCTCAAGTCCTATCTGCCACCGATACGACTCTACGTACACTGAACGTTTGCTTCCATCTAGAAACGAGAAATAAAACTACGTTGTGGGTATGAAGAGGATAGCTTTGCAGGATATCGTAGAACTAAAATATAAATATAGATGTTGTTATCATAATATTACAATACATTACAAATAGCGAGTGTGGAATAATGATGGGTCGGTGTGCGGAATTATCCTAGGCAATTCTTAACAAGATCGGAAATCATTATTGCAATTCTATATGAGGGAGAGGCATAAGCTAACATACTTTCTCTACTTGGATCACATGCACTTATGATTGGAACTCTAGCAAGCATCCGCAACTACTAAAGATCACTAAGGTAAAACCCAACCATAGCATTATAAGGTATCAAGTCCTCTTTATTCCCATACACAAACAACCTAATTACTTGGGTCTATGCTTCTGTCACTCACGCCACCCACTATAAGCGAATCATAAGCATATTGCAACACCCTACAACGAGGATCCCTCACGCTTGCACGACATGGAGAGCACCATAGGACAGCACCAATAATAAAACATGCAACTCAAACTAATCATGATCATCAATCAACCAATAGGACAAAAGTACTCTACTCAAAATATCATAGGATGGCAACACATCATTGTATCATAATATGTAGCATAAAGCACCATGTTCAAGTAGGTGATTACAGCGGGATGCGGGAGAGTGTATCGCTAAAAGGAGATGAGGATGGTGATGAAGAAGGTGATGTTGATGAAGACGATCACTATGGCGATGGTTCCCCCGATGGCACTCCGGCACCAGTGAGAGAGAGGGGGAGAGGTTCTCCCCCCTCATGCTTCCTCATACATGGCCTCCCCCTCTGTGGGGAGAGGTTCTCCCTCTGGTCCTTGGTCTCCATGGTGTTGATGACCCCTTCGGGACGATGAAGATGGCCTCCGATGATGGTGACCCCCTCTGGCAGGGTGCCGGAGAGGGCCAAGATTGGTTTTTCGTGGCTCTGGAGGGGTGCGGCGGCAGAACTCCCAATCTAGATTATTTTTCGGAGGTTTTGGAATATTTTAGGATTTATAGAGGTGAGAGGGAGGTCGATGGAATCCCGAGGGGCCCACAAGCCTGGCGGCGGCGGCCAGGGGGTGGCCACGCCCCTGGGGCTTGTGGCCTCCTCGACCTTCCTCTCGGGTGAATCTTCGCTCTAGTATTTTTTATATTTTCCAAAAATATTCTCCGTCAATTTTCAGCTCATTCCGAGAAATTTTATTTCTGCACAAAAACAACACGACAATAGTTCTACTGAAAACAGCGTCAGTCCTGGTTAGTTCTAGTAAAATCATATCAAAATCATATAGAATTATTGCAAACATGGCATGAATACTTCATAAATTATAGATACGTTGGAGACGTATCAGCATCCCCAAGCTTAATTCCTACTCGTCCTTGAGTACGTAAATGATAAAAGAAATAATTTATGAAGTGTGAAAGCTAGCAATTGCATAAGTTTGATCAATGATAATTTCAATCACTTTTTCTAGCATCAATATATATATCATAAACAATAGCTCATCTCTTAAAACTTCTCATGATCGAGTAACAAGCTATTCACATGTTAAAGTATATATCAGAAAACTTCTTGAAAACTAACAAACCAAATTCCTAGTCATTGAACAATTGCAATTCATCTTATTTTCAGGAAGGGTCTATGCAAGAGCTTCGACTTAGCAAATTCCACATACTCAACTATCATATAGTCTTCCATGATTGCTAGAACTCAAAGCATATTTTTAGAACAAATAGCATCCATCAAACACAGAGAAAGATAGGGGCTTAACGTTTCGCCTCCCAACTTATTTATCATATTGATAATTGTTAACAATAATAATTCATGATCAAATATATTTGGATGGCCATATATGCTCGGATCTTTCCCCACCACATGATGATTGCCAAGAGAAAAAAGGCAAAATATAGGAAGTGGTGAAGATCATCATGACTCTTGTATAAAGGTAAGTACTAGAAAAAAAGATAGGCCCTTCGTAGAGGGAAGCAGTGGTTGTCATGCGCCTTTTGTTTTTGGATGCGCAAACTCTTAAAGCAAAGGAGCATCATGTTGTATTGCCCTTTTTGATAGCAACTTTATTATGCATCCCATCGGGTTTATTTCTTTGTCATCACAAATTCATACAATGCTTATTTTCCCTTACAATAAAAGATCTTAAATATTTAGGAGCAATTTTTATTGCTTTTTGCACCGATGACAACTTACTTGAAGGATCTTGTTAAATCCATAGGTAGGTATAGTGGACTCTCATGGCAAAACTTGTTTAAGGGTATTTGGATGCACAAGTAGTATTTCTACTTGGTGTAGAAGTTTTAGCTAGTATGAGGTGGAGCAAGCACCACATGTTGGAGGATCCATAACAATATAACTTCTCTGCAAATATACTCAACCATAACTCATCACGTTGTCTTCCTTGTCCAACTTCATCTAATTTGCTCAAGTTTGAAAATAAGTAATGGGTAATCACAATCATATAATATGTCCAAGATAGTATATTTATATGTGAAATCTCTCTTCCTTCAATATACTTTCATGAATTGTTCAAGTGACCAATGCGGTGTTTGCTAACTTTCAATAAATTTGACCACCTATACCTATTATTTGTGAAGTCACTACTCCCCATGGGATAAGTATATGAAGCATTTTTAATTTCAGATTTATGATATTCAATTCATTCAACCATTTACTCATAGGATATAAGTGAAGCACGAGAGTGAATGATAAACTACTTCAAAAAGATAAAAGTGAAGATCAATACATAGTTAATTAGTTAAATAGCCACATGAGGACTCTCTCTTATTCAAAATTTCATATCCAATTATTTTATTGAAACATCAAACAAAATAAATATTTCACTCCAAGAATAGCATGCGTCATGTGAACGAATAAAAATTTAGGCTCAACATAGGCTAACCAATAATTGTTGATGAAGAGAGGTGGGATGCGTAGCATCCCCAAGCTTAGATACTTGGGAGTTCTTGAAATATTTTCTTGGGGTACCTTGGGCATACCCAAGATTGAGCTTTTATATTTTGGTCAATCCTCTCATATCCCGGTTTCACCTATTCTCAAAAACTTCATCCACACCAAACTCAAAAAGAACTCGTGAAATAGGTTAGTACACATAAGAACAAATCAACACTTCATGTACTTACAATACAAGTTACACACTAATTTTAAAAAAATAGTTTTTTTATACTATCATTTCCACCATTTATATCTACCAATATACGCTATGGAAACTATAGGATAGGTAGATAGCAAAACTATGACAGCAATCTGTCCAAACAGAACAGTCTGTAGTAATTTATTAAACCAGTGTACCTATGAAACTCTAAAAATTATCAAAAATTTATTAAACTCTAAGTAATTTATATGAAAATACTGTGTAACAATTTCAGAAACTTTCTACGTTCCAGTAAAATATGAAAATTCAAACACTACAGCAAAAGTTTCTGTTTTTTTACACAGAACACATAAACATGCAATGCAAGCATCCTAAGGCAATTCTGGGAACCTTTTTATTGAAAAACAAGATTGTAAATAACACCTAACAGATAACAAAAAATAAAATGACTCTCCATGCAAAACTCATATTATGTGACGAATAAAAATATAGCTCCAAGTAAGATATACCGATAGTGTTGACGACGAAAGAGGGGATGCCTTCCGGGGCATCCCCAAGCTTAGACGCTTGAGTGTTCCTTTATTGTCACATTGGGGGTGCCTTGGTAATCCCCAATATTGGGTTCTTGTCACTCTTTGTTACCCTCATAAAGGTATCTCACCCAAAACGTGAAAACTTCAATCACACAAGACTTAACGGAACTTCGTGAAAAGGGTTAGTGTAATAAGGATAAATCATTCACTTAGGTACTGTCAAGAGAAGATTCATAATTGTTCCCCCGTGATACCTAATATATTATATCATTCCCATAATTTATATTACTCAATATAAGCTATAGGAACACTTGAAACAAGCAAACTATGCATGCAAAATAGAATCTGTCAAAAACAGAACAGTCTGTAAAGATCTGAATGATCACCATACTTCACTGACACAAAAAATTCTTAAAAATTACTAAATATCACATAATTTTCATAGAACTATTGTGTAAAATTTTCAGAATTTTTTGACTCTCCAGTAAAATCATACAATTCAAATACTGGACGCAAAACTTTCTGTTTTTGCACAGAATCAAACAAGCAAATATCCGCACTATCCCAAAGGTTGTACTTGACACTTTATTGAAATGAAAGGCACAAAACATGATTACTACAATAGCTTAATCATATTAACACATCAAAACATAAAGTAAAATTATTGGGTTGTCTCCCAACAAGCACGTTTTTTAATGCCTTTTTAACTAGGCATGATATTACAATAATACTCTTCCAAGCCAAATTCCGATGATCATTATATTCATACTCTAAAAGATATAAGTGAAGTTCATAGAGCATTCTTAATTGATATATATTAACAAACATCCAAGCCCAAAATATATAAGTGAAGCATACGAAGCACTCTATAAAGCCATACTCAAAAGGTTTAAGTGCACAAAGAGCATTCTACAAATCCATACTCAAAAGATTTAAGTGAAGAACAAAGAGCATTCTACAAATCCATACTCAAAATATTTAAGTGAAGAACAAAGATAATTCTACAAATCCGTCAAGGACTATATCATACTAGAAGGGAGCATAAAGGAAAACACAAACATTAAAGACACATGTCATGTAAACAAAACAAAAACCGAGGTATACCGATACTTATTGAAGAATAAAGATGGGATGCCTTCCGAGGCATCCCCAAGATTAGGTGCTTGAGTCTCCTTGAAATATTTACTTGGGGTGCCTTGGGCATCCCCAATCTTGAACTCTTGTCTCTCTGTATTCATCTTATATCGATAGCTCCGCGCTCTTCGAACACTTCATTCACACAAAACTTAACAAAACCCTCGTGAGATTCGTTAGTATAATAAAGAAAATTATTACTTTAAGTACTGTTTTGAACTCATTCCAAATTTATATTAGCATTATATCTACTATAGTCCCACTTCAAAATGGCTCATACCCCCCGATACAAGCAATAGATTCATCAAAATAAGAGAAGAATGCATAGAAAATAGAATCTGTTAAAAACAGGACAGTCTGTAGTAATATGGAAACTTCATATACTTATGTAACTCAAACAATTCTGAAACGTTAGGAACAAGTAAAAAAATGCATAGCAGTATTGTGTAAAAATTTCAGAAACTTTTGACATTCCAGTAAAATATGAAAAATCACGCACTACAGCCAAAGTTTCTGTTTTTGCACTGCACACACCCAACAAGCAATCTAATCATCCTAAAATTAAATTTTGGCACATTATTTTTATAATACAATGGATATATACAAGGTTATAATTATTTTACAGAATCTTCCAAGAAAAATTCTACATTGTTTCCATGAGCATGAACACAAGTGTTCAAGGTCGACCCTCACTTCTCCAATACACAACCTTCCAATCACTTCTCTTTTTGAAAAACTTCTTAGGCATAAGAGGCAAGTAACTCTTTTTGTATTTTTCATTTTTTTCATTTTTTTTGTTTCACCCGCAACTAAAGAAAGTAAAAAGGGAAAACAAAATATTTTAGTGAAGAAAGCAAACAAGCATACATGAGAATATCAACCCCACGCTATTGCTCCCCGGCAACGGCGCCAGAAAAGACCTTGATAATCCCCAAGTGCAAGGAATCATCGTAGCAATTTCCAAAGGTGGAAGTGATAAGTATGGAGTGTAGAACCCACAAGGAGCTAAAGGTAAGATCAATATTTTCTCAAGTCCTATCTGCCACCGATACCACTCTACGTACACCAAACATTTGCTTCCATCTAGAAACGAGAAATAAAACTACGTTGTGGGTATGAAGAGGATAGCTTTGCACGGTATCAGAGAACTAAAATATAAATATAGATGTTGTTATAATAATATTACAATATATTACAAATAGCGAGTGTGGAATAATGATGGGTCGGTGTGCGGAATTATCCTAGGCAATTCTTAACAAGATCGGAAATCATTATTGCAATTCTATATGAGGGAGAGGCATAAGCTAACATACTTTCTCTACTTGGATCATATGCACTTATGATTGGAACTCTAGCAAGCATCCGCTACTACTAAAGATCATAAAGGTAAAACCCAACCATAGCATTATAAGGTATCAAGTCCTCTTTATTCCCATACGCAAACAACCTACTTACTCGGGTATGTGCTTCTGTCACTCACGCCACCCACTATAAGCGAATCATAAGCATATTGTAACACCCTACAGCGAGGACCCCTCATGCTTGCGCGACACGAAGAGCACCATAGGACAGCACCAATAATAAAACATGCAACTCAAACCAATCATGATCATCAATCAACCAATAGGACAAAAGTAATCTACTCAAAACATCGTAGGATGGGAACACATCATTGGATCATAATATGTAGCATAAAGCACCATGTTCAAGTAGCTGATTACAGCGGGATGCAGGAGAGTGTACCGCTAAAAGGAGATGAGTATGGTGATGAAGAAGGTGATGTTGATGAAGACGATCATTGTGGCGATGGTTCCCCCGATGGCACTCCGGCACCACCGGGAGAGAGGGGAAGAGGTTCTCCCCCCTCATGCTTCCTTATCCATGGCCTCTCCCCTCTGTGGGGAGAGGTTCTCCCTCTGGTCCTTGGTCTCCATGGTGTTGATGACCCCTCCGGGATGATGAAGATGGCCTTTGGTGATGGTGACCCCCTCCGGCAGGGTGCCAGAGAGGGCCAAGATTGATTCTTCATGGCTCTGGAGATGTGCGCTGGCGGAACTCCCGGTCTAGGTTATTTTTTCGGAGGTTTTGGAATATTTTAGGATTTATAGAGCTGAGAGGGAGGTCGGTGAATTCCCAAGGGGCCCACAAGCCTGGTGGTCGCGACAAGGGGGGTGGCCGCGCCCCGGGGGCTTGTGGCCTCCTCGGCCTTCCTCTCGGATGACTCTTCGCTCTAGTATTTTTTATATTTTCCAAAAATATTCTCCGTCAATTTTTAGCTCATTCCGAGAACTTTTATTTTTGCACAAAAACAACACCACGGTAGTTCTGCTGAGAACAACGTCAGTCTGGGTTAGTTCTAGTAAAATCATATCAAAATCATATAGAATTATTGCAAACATGGCATGAATACTTCATAAATTATAGATACGTTGGAGACGTATCATACACCAATCTGTACCACCACTCGATAATCGTCTAGCCATGTTTCAGGCTTCGTCTCTCCTGTTAACTTGCTCATCCCAGCCGCCAACCTGAAGTTGGGGGGAATCTCAGCGGACCGGATGGCTCTGCTAAAACACTCGGGGCCAAAGACGACGGCACCACTTCCACTCGGATAGTCTCTATCATAATCCCTGTGAGCCTTGCCCCTGTATATCCACTTCTGTGCAAGGATATCCGTCGCATCAAATCTAGGATTCCGCTCATCACTGAACGGGAACCTATCGTCATAGTGCCGGGGCACATACGAACCACTCCGCAGAGGAGTAGGCACTCAATGGTGATCATCTCGTCCCTGATCTCTATACTGACCTTCATGATAACCTCCGCCCCTGCGACACAGAGGCGATCCAGAGCTATGTGTTGAATGAACTGTATCTTCCTTGGGCGAATTGCTGTGTAATCTATTGCGCGACTGAGAAACAACCGAATTTTGCCGCTATGCTGCATCAAGCAACGCTCAAATCTGCTGCAAACCGCTGCGAGACTCTAAACGTGACAGCTGAATGGAATCTGATTTCCTAGCAGCGGTTGCAACATTAAGAACTCGAGTAGGGAATACCTCAATGTTGTTTTGAGATCCACTTGGAAACAATTGTCGCTGACGTTGACTGGGAGCGGGTGGACGCTGGCGAGCATGCTCGTCGAGTTCTCTTTGCACCTCTTCGAGCCGAAGGTGCGTGGCCTCCAAGGCCTGAGCCTCGGTAGTCGTACCAATGATGGGGGTATGGAGGACCTCCTCATATTGGCGCCGCTGTTCACTCGATGGTCCCCCGGTCTCGCATCTATCGTGGCCGAAGCTGGGCGGCAGGCTTTGATGAGAACACGCCATAAGAACCTCCACTACGGGATCACAACTCTCGCACTCGGAAGGAACGTCAGAATGATCCGACGCCGATTCAAACACATTGTGAAGTGATTCGGCGGGCTCGATAGCGTGATCTGCGGAGATGCAAACTGGCGAGCCACCGCATGCCTCACCCAACGCTAGAGCCACGAATGACCGGATTGCTTGTGCCAACGAACAGCAGGGAGGGTCGATAGGTACGGAGTCAATGGCTATCGAAGAAGAACGTCGTAGGAGCTCACACGGAAGTGTGCCGCCCCGCGGGACAGGAGCACCTCAACATCTAGAGGCGCCTCCTAAAGCCATGCTGAATCATCGACGATGAAAGTGAGTGCACCGAGATGGATCTCGTGGCCATGGAACAAACCGGCACCGGAAGACATGATGAAGGAAAAAATCACAACCTCACTGAAAGTTGCTTAGACACCTGCCCCATGGTGGGCGCCAACTATCATGGGAACAAGCCTGACAGTAGAAGGTAGGGGTACATAAGGAGAGGGCAGAGTCCTAGCTACGGCGAGGACGTACACACGAATGTATGAGTTCAGGCCCTTCTCGTGGAGGTAACAACCCTATGTCTCAGTGCTCGGGAGCTTTCTGGCATGTGGAATATGAGTGTTACATGGGGTGCGAACCCTTGTGCCTGAGGGGAGGCTTATATAGAGTGTTTTGCCCCTCATGAATGCCAGGCAACCAAGGGTTCGATCGTGGTAATAAAGGGATACATTACTGATAACGTATGTAATAAATGCTACTAATGGCGACTGGTTTAACGCCTGCCTGTTGGCCTCTCTAGGGTGCCTTCTGGTCTTCTGCTTGTTGACTGATTATTAACTCTTCCGAGTGAATAGCTACTGTCGAGTGGAGGGAGAAACCTGTGAGTGGATTATCTATCGAGTGACTCATGCACCATGGTCACTTTAGTCAGAGTCTTCCTTGTAATCTTTAAGTCCTTCAATAGAGTGCCCTTAGGTAGGGTATGTAGGTTAGACCTAGGACCCTACCCTAGGTACATATCCTCATCAATCGGTCATGGCGCTTAAGTTCGCCATCGATGTTGATGATGCCTGTCAGGCTGAGCACCCTCTTCTGTCACTTTTTCTTTGGGTTTTTGGTGTTTTGACTTCGTCTGGTCTCTTGCCTTTTCCCCCACCCTAGACCGCTTCCCCAAGATAGAGGGCCAGGACGAAAGGACCGTACAGGCCCGACAGGCGTAGCTCGGGGTGGAGACGGATGAGCCCGCCGACTGGGTGTTGGAGGAGGTCATCCTTTCCATTGAGAGTCGGGCAGGGCTTCTTACTGCCTTCATGGAGTGGATCTGCTCCACTAGCGTGGAGGTCGTTGAGATGGTCTGGTCGGGCCGGACAGAGCCGATTGCCAGCAGTCGGGTGGCCTAGTGGTTGGAGGATGGCATGGACCAGATCGATGCCTGGAAATCCTCCATGACACGGGTCGGCACGTGCATGGCCTTGAGCTTCGTGTTGTCCTCGTAACCAGGCGTGAACCTGGACCAGATGGTGAGCATGCACGTGAGCTCAGCAGCTACTCTGGCGGCTTGCGACGAGGCCATTGGGGTCCGAGCTGGAGTGCTAGCCTCATACGTCAATCTTGACGTGTACATTCTGGGCATGGACGAGAATGGAGAGCCAGTCCCTGAGGACTCCTTCGGCATTCCCATTGATGATGAGGCCAAAGGGACCGACTCCAACACGGGGGTGACGATGAAGGCCCGCCGATTGTGGACCTCGACACCGGTGCTACATCCGGGATGGCCACAACTCCTGAGCTGACCTTGGAGGCCAGCAAGCATACGGAGTCGGTTGCCGATGCGCCTGTTGCTTAGGACCTTTACATTCTCCTGTTTTACAAACTTATTTTTTCCTAGGGCTCGTGCTTGTTAGTGAGCAGTTCCACCCACTAGGGTGTATTATAATGAACTTATGGCCGTAGGACTTTAGTCTTTTGTGAATGTGTGAATGCTTTTATTGATAACTTTGCATGTCGCCTCCTCCATTGCCTTCGCCCATGGCCTTTTCTTCTCACACGTCCCCCTTTCCGGCTTTCGCCCCGTCAGCCAGGCAGACGGGGGTGGTCTGCGACTAGGATGGGACGTCTGCCCTAGAGGGGGCGGTGCGATACTTAGGGTCTCAAGGCTTGTGCCAGGACGAGCGCGCCAGAGGCCAGATGCCAGAGCCCAGCAGCCAGAGCCTGTTGCCCTTCCTTAAACGACGTTCATGTAGGAGCGCTTTCCGCCCTGAACTCTCGCCAGTCGGACAGCCGGGAGCCAGTTTGTGACTAGGGTGAAGAGTGGGCACGACTGTCGCTCACATTACATAGTTGGCTCTAAAAGGGAGGGCTCGGACTAGCCGACGAGCCCCCGAGTCCGATGAGCTGGACCCTGGTGCCAAAGAAGACGGGAAGAGGGGTATCACATAAGAATGGGCGCTTGATAGAGGCGATGAAAGGTAGCCCCCGAGTGCCGCTCGGGGTACCTGCTTCATTCATTAAACTCAAAAGGTGAGGGCTCCATACATACACTAGTTCAGCTGTAAAACAGGCATAGGAGCATGGCGTTCCTCGGGCGCTCCATCTCCTTGTCAGAGGCGTCCCTCTTGCGCTTCTATGAGTCAGTACCCATTGTTGTGTACCGCCTTGCTAATGATGAAAGGTACTTCCCATGGGGATGCCAGCTTGTGCTGGTGGGCTATCCACTGGACCAGACGGAGCACTAGGTCGTCCACGCGGAAAGCAAGGGGTCTGATCCTCTTGTAGTGGTAGTTCCATAGTGTTTGCTCGTATATGGCCGACCGACTCAAGGCCAGCTCACGGGCCTCTTCGAGTAGGTCGACCTCGTTGTCTCGCGCCGCCTTGGCCTCTGCCTCCGTGTACAGCGTGACGCGGGGAGAGTCAAACTCAATATCCGTGGGGATAACCGCCAGAGACCCGTACACGAGGAAGAAGGGTGTGAAGTCGGTTGACTTGTTGGGCATGGTCCTGATACTCCATAGCATGGCTGACACCTCATCGATCCAGCATCCGGTTGAATGCGCCAGTGGCTCGACGAGCCGGGGCTTGATGTCGGCTAAGATCAGGCCATTGTCCCTTTCCACTTGGTCGTTTGACTAGGGGTGGGCCACTGACGATATGTGACAGCCCGAGACCGACGTTCCAGAAGATTCCCCTTTTATTTCCGTTCTCGTCATGTGTTCGTCTAGTTGTTGCATTCATCATCGCATCATTCACATCATCTGCATTGCGTCATCCCATGTTTTCGAAACTTGCATCCGTTGTCAGTTGCCGGTTCTATTTCGTTCTTGTTGTAGCTCGTCTCGAGACCAGCCACACACGCACGTGCCCGCGGCACCGTTTAAAATAAAACCGTTTTTAAGCGCGCGCAAAAACATTCTCGGATCGAGTTGAAACTTGTCGTGCGGTCTTGTTATAGTCTAGGTAGGCCGCCCGTCGATTTTCGTCGCGTTCTGAGTCCGTTAGATGCCCCGTCGGTCATCCGTAGCAGTGCGGTCATCGGTTACTCGGATGTATTTCGGTGTTTTAAACTCAGTGCCATGGGTCACCGTCCTCCCTCTCATCTCTCCTTGGCCCCTCTGCATAGCCACGTAACCCCCTCTCCACTTCCGGACGTCGAGTCGACACCCGACAGTCCAAAAACGGACGACATAGCTAACCCTAGCCTAACCTATATATAGCCCCTCGTTCCCCGTGCCCTCTCCCGTTTATCGTGTACCTAACGGGAATAAACTAAATAATTGAAACATGGAGTTTCGTCAATATGCAACTCGCTGCATATTGAGCTTCACTTAATGTGTAGTATTTGATTGTTGTGAATTGTCATGCCTTGCATATTAAACCGGACATGCATCATATTTGTTGTGCATCGTGTTTTGCATATGTTATGGTGTATCTTGTGTTGATTGTTTGTTTCGGATTGCTTCTTCTCGATAGAAATTCCGAAAGCGTTCGGAGTGTGAGAATTCGTTCGACTACGTTGGTTCGTCTTCTTCATGGATTCGGTCTTCTTCCGAGCGGGATCTCAGGCAAGATGACACATTTCCCTGGATACCATTACTATCATTGCCATGCTAGTTGTCTCGTCTTTTATCGTTATGTCTCGCTACCTACCACTTGTTTGATAAGCCTCCCAACACTGCCATGATAAGCCTCTAACCCCTCCACATCCCAGCAAAACATTGTTTGGCTATGTTACCGCTTGCTCAGACCTTCTTGTAGCGTTGCTAGCTGCAGGTGCAATTGCTTCCATGTGTCAACATGGACCTTCTTTTGTTATATCACAATATTGTTGCTATTTAATTTAATGCACATATACACTTGGTAAAGGGTGGAAGGCTTGGCCTTTTGCTTGGTGTTTTGTTCCACTCTTGCCACCCTTAGTTACTTGTGAACTGGTGTTATGTTCTAGAAATGAGCGCTCCTAACATGCTCAGGGTTGTTATGGGGACCCCCTTGATTTTCGGGTTAGATTAAAACTTGTCTGGCAAGGCCCAACTTTGGTACTACATTTGTCCATCATAATAAAACTGATCACCTTCTTAAAGCATAGAGGGTCGCCCCCTCGTGGATTAATTTAACATAATACAGGGGGGCCAGTGCTGCTGGTGCTGGTCCAAACTAGAGCACCGTGCGGGCTACCTGGGGCAACCCGGGACTTCAGTTACTGTATGCTTAGCTCATTCGCCGTGTCCTGAGAACGAGATACGCGGCTCCTATCGGGATTGTCGACACATCGGGAGGCTTTGCTGGATTTGTTTTACCTTTCTCGAACGTCTTGAGTGAGGAACCCTGATCTTCTTCGGGCTATCTCGAGGTGTCGGATTTTCTTTGGAATTGCCTAGGATGGTCACGAGATCCGTGGTCGAGGTTATTCCCGCTGAGTGTGGCTACTTTGTGATGGACGAGATGGAGCACCCCTGCAGGGTTAAATCTTTTCAAGAAGTCGTGCCCGCGGTTATGTGGCAAACTTGGATACTTTGTTTAACACCCGGTCATAGCAAACTTGAAGTAAACTCTAATAAAATACACCAACCGTGTGAGTAACCGTGACTGTCTCTTCTCGTGAGTCCTTATCCGGAAGAGAACACGGTGGGGTTATAATTGACGTAAGTAGGTGTTCAGCATCAGTTAGTGATCATTACTAGTTCACGTCCGTTATGCGTAGACCACCATACTTTACTTTCTGTGCTCGTAAGTTAGCCACTCAAATATATGCTTAGTCACTTGCTGCAGCCTCACCACTTAACCATGCCATACCTATTAAGCTTTAATAGTCTTGATACCCTTGGAAATGAGATTGTTGAGTCTCGGTGGCTCACAGATTACTACAACACCAGTTGCATGTACAGGTCTTGTGATGATTTGACGTGAGCACGTGGCTTGATTTGACTTGGAGTTCTTCTTCTTCTTCTTCAATCTTGGATGGGTTCCAGGCGGTATCTTGGGATAGCAAGGGTGGATGTCATTTTATCGTTTGCTTTCATCCGTAGCCGGACCCTGCTCTTATGTATGATGGCTGAGTTGTTATTGTATTGCTATGACTCTGATGTAGCTTGTGGCGAGTGTAAGCCAATTCCATATACTCATCTCTTTTGTACATGTACTTGTAATGATATCCATTCTTGCGAACGCATCGAGATGCGCTTCTATCCCCGTCGAGGCCCTCGTGCCCAAATAAGGATAGGACCGCATCTTGGGCGTGACACGATAGGTCAAGCCGGATTCCTTGGGCGAAGTGGAAGTGATCCAGCACACCTTTGGTGAAGCCGTTGTTGGGGATGATGCCGTGGGGGCGCCATAGCAAACGGTGATATCCTTGATGAACGCGATAGTCGTCGGACCATCTAATTTTTTGATTGCCTTGGCCTTGATCCCGTCGATCCACTTAGTGAATTTGTTAATAGGCACCAGCAGATGTGTCATGCCGCCTTGTGTGGTCTTTAATGGTCCCACCATGTCGAGTCCCGAGACGGTGAAGGGTCAGGCAATGGGGATGGTCCTGAGGATTGTAGCTGGCTGATGGCTCCGGGTGCTAAAGTGCTGGCAGCCCTCATACTTGTCCACCATGTCCTTGGTGTCGTCTAGAGCGGTTGACCAAAAAAACCATGGTGGGAGTCCTTGAGGTGGCATGGTGACCATACTAACCCTGGTGGATGTCCTTGAGGATTTCGCAGCCTTTGACCGGTTCGGCGAGCTTTGGAAAACACCGGTCATGTTGCGTTTGACGAGCTCGCGGTTGATGATGGTGTAGGCAGGGTGCTGATGTTGTCACTGCCAGGCCAAGACCTCATCAGGGGGGAGCTCGCCGTTCAGGAGGAATGCGAGGATGGGTTGGGCCCAGGAAAGGGCCATGCCCGTATTTGGAGCCGGCGCGGGCTCGGAGCTGGGCCAGTAGCTCCCTGGTCGTAATTGGCAGGCCCCAAGTCAAAGCCAACAGTCCCCAGGGCTAAGACGACAGTCCCCTGGTCAGAGCCGGTTGTTTCCGGAGCCGAGACAAAGATGGACTTTGACTCGGGGGAAGTCTTCATGGAGGGCTTGAGCAGCCGCTCGAGGGAGATGCCAGTTGGGATGGCCTACCGAGCGGAGCTGATCTTGGCGAGCGTGTCGGCTACCTCATTGTCCGCTCGAGGGACGTGATGGAACTTGCAACCCTCAAAGGAACCGGTGATCTACTGGACAAGGAACCGGTAGCTCACCATGTTGGTGTCCCTGGCATCCCAATCGCCAAGGACCTGTTGGACCAAGAGGTCTGGATTGCCAAAGCAGAGGTTGTGCCAGATGTCGATCTCTTTGGCGATCCAGAGGCCATGGACGAGCGCCTTGTACTTAGCCATGTCGTTGGAGGCGGCAAATTAGATCTAGAGAGCGTACTTGAGATGGCCCCCTTGGGGGAATACATGATGAAGCCGGCTCCCAAACCAGTGCGCATCTTTGAGTTATCGAAGTGCATGCGCCAATGCATCGAGGCGTTAGGCGGCGGTACATACTGGGTCTCCGCCCAGTCGACAAGGAAGTCGGCCAAAGTCTGGGACTTGATGGCTGTGCGGGGCTCATACTGGATGTCATGGTCGGAGAGGGCGATGGCCCACTTGGCGATCCGGTCGGTGGCGTCCTGACTACCCATGATCTCGGAAAGCAGGGTCGTGCTCACCACGGTGATGGTGTGCTCGTGGAAGTACTGCGTGAGCTTGTTGGCAGCAAAGCACATGCCCTATCACATCTTCTGGTAGTGGGGGTAGTGGCAGCAAAGTACCGCTTGAGCTCTTGGTGGCCTTGATCTTTTCTGGGTTGGCTTTGATCCCGCGAGCAAAAACGAAGAAGCCAACGAGTTGGTTGAGTAGCACACCGAACACCCACTTCTCGGGTTGAGCCAGACCTTGTACTCCTATAGGTTGGCGAAGGTTTCCTGGAGGTCGCCAAGGAGGTTGAGATGCTTTTTGGTATTGACAATAATGTCATCCACATATACGTGCACATTCCTCCCAATCATGGTAGGAATTACTTCTACATGCAATGCTGGAAGGTGGTGTCGGCATTCTCCAGACCGAACGACATGGTGATGTAGCAGTAGGCCCCAAAGGGGGTGACGAATGAGGTCTTGATCCAGTCGCACGGGTCCAGCTTGATCTAGTGGTAGCCAGAGAAGGCATCCAGGAAGGACAACAAGTCACAGCCGGCGGTGGAGTTGATCAGCTGATCGGTCCGACGTAGAGTGAAGGGGTCCTTGGGGAATGCCTTGTTCAGGCTGGTGTAGTCGATACACATGCGCCAAGTCTTGTTCTTCTTGCCCACCAGGACCGGGTTGGCTAACCAGTCTAGGTGGAAAACATCCATGATGAAGCCGGCTGCGAGCACCCGGGCGATTTCTTCACCAATTGTGCGCTGCTTCTCCTCGGAGAAACGGCGAAGCGGTTGCTTGACCGGCTTGGCTTCTGGCCGCACGTGGAGTTTATGCTCGGTGTACTTCCTCGGAACACCCGACATGTCTTTGGAAGACCATGCAAAGATGTCCCGATTCTCATAGAGGAAGTCGACGAGCTCACCTTCCTATTTGTTGTTGAGGTTGGCACCAATGGTGACGCACTGCTTGGGGTTGGCTGGGTGGAGTGGCACCTGCTTGGTGTCCTTTGACTGCCTAAAAGCCGCCTCATTGGCCGCCTGGCTAGGTGGAGCCGACACGTCCGGCTACGTCGTGATAAGAGTCGCAAGATGGTCAAGTTTGCGCCTCTCCTTGTCGATGACCAGGGACTCGGCCAACTGGCTGCCGGCTTGTGCGCACTCGATGGACTTCTTTTAGTTTTCGTAGATGGTGATGATGCCCTTGGGACCCGACATCTTCATCTTGAGGTAGGCGTAGTGGGGGACCCCCATGAACTTGGTCGGGGCGGTTCGGCCCAAAAGTGTGTGGTAGGGGCTGTTCAGATCCACCACCTCGAACCAGATCGGCCCGCAAAAAAAGTGGCTCTTGGTGCCAAAGAGGACATCGAGCAGGATCTTCTCAATGGGGGGCTAAGACTTCCACGGGACGATGTCGTGGAAGACCGTACGGGTCGGCCATAGATGGATCTCCCTAAGGCCCAGGTTGAGTAGGGTGTCGTTCTAGAGGATGTTGATGTTGCTTTCGCCATCGATGAGCACCCGTGAGAACTGGATAGTGAGCCTTTCAAACGCAAAGGTAGGGCGAGGACGAGGGTGTACCTATCGGGGTTCGGCATCATGGTCGGATGATCCTCCCGGATCTAGGTGACCGACTTCTCTAACCAATGCATGAATTGAGGGACCAAGGGAACAATAGCGTTCACCTCATGCCGGAGCTTGCGCTGGTTGTGCTTGCTGTCATCCACACTAGTGAAGATGACATACGCCCCGTCCTGGTCGAGGAAGCGGTCCAAGCGACGGCCGTCAATCGGAGCCGGAGAGGAAGGCGGAGCCGGGGGTTGCGGAGCTGGAGGTGGAGGCCCTCGCCCCGGTACAGCCGTTGGGAGAAGATGGACTGTCAGAGCGTGTGCATGGCCGTCTTTGCACTGTCGTGCATCTTGCACGTCGCGTCAAGCATTTGCTCCAATGTGAGTTTGGGTTGCCAGGGTGCTTTGCCTCTGCGCTATTGTTGGTTGCCGCCCTGAGTGGATGGCTACTCGCTCTCGACAGTCATGAGCTACCGGCTTCCGTAGTGGGGGTCTGGCTGGTTGGTCTTCCGCTTGTTGTTGTTTTGCTATTGCCGGTTGTCCGGCTCGGCCGGCACGGCCTTGCCGGTTGCACTGACCTTGGCGTGCATAACAGAGTCAGCCGGGACGACTTGTCCTCCTTGCCCATGAGCTCCCCCAGGGTGGGCGGCTCAGAGCACATGAGCTTGTGCTTGAGCAAATTGTTGTCTCGGCAGCATTCAGAGAAGTATTGGGTTGCATGTACCTCGTGCACCCCTTCGCAGGAGTTGCACAACTCGGTCCAACACGTGAGGTAGTCATGGAGGGACTCGTCTGGCCCGTGGACGCACATGAACAGCTCGTGGGGGCTGGTTGGGACCTTGTAGGTCGAACATGAGTCGTATAGAAGATACGATCAACATGGAGATGTTCACCATGATGACTAGTCCGTCTCACGTGATGATCGGACACGGACTAGTTGACGTGGATCATGTGTCACTTAGATGACTAGAGATATGTCTATCTAAGTGGGAGTTCATTAATAATTTGATTAGGTGAACTTAATTATGATGAACTTAGTCTAAAAGTGTTTTTGCAAATTATGTCATAGATAGCTTGCGTTGTAGCTCCCCTGTTTTATTGATACGGTCCTAGAGAAAAGTAAGTTGAAAGTTGTTGGTAGCAATAATGCGGACTGGGTCCGTGATCTGAGGATTGTCCTCATTGTTGCATAGAAAGCTTCTGTCTTTGATGCACCGCTAAGTGCACCACTCCCACAAGCGTTGTCTGTAGATGTTGTGAACATATGACAGACACTTTTTGATGACTATGTGATAGTTTAGTGCGTCATGCATTACGGCTTAGAACTGAGGCTCCAAAACGTTTTGAACGTTACAGAACATAAGATATGTTCTAAAGAGCTGAAATTGGGATTTTAGGCTCGTGCCTATGTTGAGAGGTATGAGACCTCCAACAAGATTCTTTGCATGCAAGATAAAGGAGAATAGCTCAATCGGTGAGCATGTGCTCAAATTGTCTGAGTGCTACAATCACTTGAATTGAGTGGGAGTTAATCTTCCAGATAAGATAGTGATTAATACAGCTCTCCAAGTCACTGCCACCAAGCTACTGGAGCTTCATGATGAACTATAAAATGCCAGGGATGGAGATAATGATCCCTGAGCTATTCGCGTTGTTTGACACTGCGAAGGTAGAAATCAAGAAGGAGCATCAAGTGTTGATGGTTAAGTGAAAACCACTAGTTTCAAGAAGGGCAAGGGCAAGAAGGGGAAAACTTCAGGAATGACAAGCTAGTTGCCGCTCTGGTGAAGAAACCCAAGGTTGAGCCCAAACCCGAGACTATGTGCTTCTATTATGAGGAGAATGGTCGCTGAAGTGGAACAACCCTAGATACTTGGGAGATAAGAAGGCTGGCAATGTCGACAGAAGTATATTTGATATACGTGTTATTGATGTGTACCTTGCTAGTACTCCTAATAGCACTTGGGTATAAGATACCGGTTCAGTTGCTAAATGTTAGCAACTCGAAATAAAAGCTACGGAATGAATGGAGGCTAGCTAAGTGAAAGGTGACGATGTGTGTTGGAAGTGTTTCCAAGGTTGATGTGATCACCATCGCACGCTTTCTCTACCTTTGGGATTAGTAATGAACCTAAATAAATGTTATTTGGTGTTTGCGTTGAGCATGAACATGATTGGATCGTGTTTAGTGCAGTACGATTATTCATTTAAGTTAGAGAATAATGGTTACTTTGTTTACATGAATAATGCCTTCAATGGTCATGCACCCAATGGGAATGGTTTATTGAATCTTGATCGTAGTAATACATATGCTCATAACATTAGTACCAAAGATACAAAGTTAATAATGATAGTACCACATTCTTGTGGCACTACCACAAACGTCATATTGGTGTAAAGCGCATGAAGGAACTCCATGCTGATGGATCTTTGGACTCATTCGATTTCGAATTGGTTGAGACACGCGGACCATGCCTCTTGGGCAAGATGACTAATTCCCCGTCTTCCGGTATGATGGCGGGTTGGTGGCTTATTGGAATTGATACATGTTGATGTATGTGGTCCAATGAGTGTTGAAACACGCAGTGTATATCGTTATTTTCTTTACCTTCACTGATGATTTGAGTGAATATGAGGATATTTACTTAATGAAACACGAGTCTGAAATGTTTGAAAGGTTCAAGGAATTTCAGAGTGAAGTTAAAGATCATCGTGACAAGAAGATAAAATGTCTACGATATGATCATGGAGGTGAATATCTGAGTTACGAGTTTGGTATGCAATTTTAGACAATGTGGAAACTGTTTCACAGCTCACGCCTCCTGGAACACCATAGTGTGATGGTGTGTCCGAACTTCATAGTCGTTCTCTATTGGATATAGTGAGTACTATGATGATTCTTATCATTTTCCCACTATCGTTATGGGGTTATGCATTAAAGAAAAATTCATTCACTTTAATAGGGCACCATCTACGTCTGTTGAGATGACACCGTGTGAATTATGGTTTGATAGAAGCATAAGCTGTCATTTCTTAATGTTTGGGGCTGCGACGCTTATGTGAAAAGGGTTTCCACCTAGTGAGCTCGAACCCAAAGCAGACAAATGCATCTTCATAGAATACCCTAAGGAGACATTGGGTATACCTTCTATCTCAGATCCAAGCACAAAAGTGTTTGTGGCTAAGAACGGGTCCTTTCTTAAGAAAGAGTTTCTCTCGAAGGAATTGAGTGGGAGGAACATGGGACTTGATGAGGTTGTTGAACTTTTTGTTTCAACTAGAGAGTAGCGCAGCACAGAAAGATGTTTCTATGGAGCCTATGTCAGTTGAAAAGGAAGTTAATGATGGTGATCATGAAGCTTCGGATCAAGTTACTATCAAACCACGTAGGTCGACAAGGACACGTACTACTCCAGAGTAGTACGACAACTCTGTCTTGGAAGTCATGTTGTTGGACAACGATGAACCTACGAACTATGGAGAAGCGATGGTGGGCCTGGATTCCAACAAATGGCTAGGAGCTATGAAATTCGAGAAAGGATCCATGTATGAAAAACAAGTATGGACTTTGGTAGACTTGTCCGTTGAACGGCAGGTCATTGACTACAAATGGACCTTGGAGATGAACACAGACGCTAATGGTGAAATGTCACCATCTATAAAGCTCGACTTGTCGCAAAGAAGTTTCCGCCAAGTTCAAGGAGTTGACTGCGATGAGATTTTCTCATCCGTAGTGATGCTAAAAGTCTGTTAAAATTATGTTAGCAGTTTCTGCATTTTTCGATTATGAAATCTGGCAGATGGATGTCAAAACAAGGCTTCCTTAACGGTCTCCATGAAGAAGAGTTGTATGTGATACAACCAGAAGATTTTGTCAATCCTAAGGATGCTAAAAGGTATGCAAACTCCAGCGATCCTTCTATGGACTGGAGCAAGCATCTTGGAGTTGGAATATGAGCTTTGATGAAGTGATTAAAGCTTTTTTGAGTTTATACAAAGTTTATGAGAAACTTGTATTTACAAGAAAGTGAGTGGGAGCACTATAGAATTTCTGATAAGAATATGTAGTTGAC
Organism: Hordeum marinum; assembly: GCA_022496015.1. NCBI lineage: Eukaryota > Viridiplantae > Streptophyta > Magnoliopsida > Poales > Poaceae > Hordeum > Hordeum marinum. The sequence goes on along the minus strand of CM039672.1, from coordinate 195,132,329 downwards.
ATATTATTGATCGGAAATGATGTAGAATTTCTGGAAAGCATAAACGGTTGTTTTAAGAGAGTCTTTCAAAGGAAGACCTGCATAAAGCTACCTAATTGTTGGGCATCAAGATTTACAGAGATAGATCAAGATGTTTGATAATAATTTCAATGAGTACATACCTTGACAAGATATTGAAGAAGTTCAATATGGATCAGTCCAAGAAAGGGTTCTTGCATGTATTAGAAGGTGTGAGATTGGGCACATCTCAATGCCCGACCATGGTAGAAAATAGAGAAAAGATGAGTGTCATCCCCTATGCTTGAGCCATAGGCTCTATATAGTATGCCACGTTGTGTACCACACCTGTGTGTGCCTTGCCATGAGTTTGTCAAGGGGTACAAGAGAGATCCAGGAGTGGATCACTGGACAGCGGTCGAAATTATCCTTAGTAACTAGAGGACTAAGGAAATATTTCTCAGTTATGGAGGTGATGAAGAGTTCGTCGTAAAGGGTTACGTCGATGCAAGCTTTAACACCAATCCGGATGACTGTGAGTAGAAATTCGGATACGTATAGTGGAGTAGCCATTTGGAATAGCTCCAAGTGGAGCGTGGGAGCAGTATCTACAGTAGGACATAGAAGTTTGCAAGGTACACACGGATCTGAATGTCGCGGACCCGTTGACTAAAACCTCTTTCACGAGCAAAACATGATCAAGCCCCAAAACAAATTGGGTGTTAATCACATGATGATATGATCACATGGTGATGTAAGTGTTAATCACATGGCGATGTGAACTAGATTATTGACTCTAGTGCAAGTGGGAGACTGTTGGAAATATGCCCTAGAGGTAATAACAAAATGGTTATTATTGTATTTCCTTGTTCATGATAATTGTCTATTGTTCATGCTATAATTGTATTAACCGAAAACCGTAATACATGTGTGAATACATAGACCACAACATGTCCCTAGTGAGCCTCTAGTTGGCTAGTTCGTTGATCAATAGATGGTCACGGTTTCATGACCATGGACATTGGATGTCGTTGATAAAGGGATCACATCATTAGGAGAACGATGTGATGGACAAGACCCAATCCTAAGCATAGCACAAGATCGTGTAGTTCGTCTGCTAAAGCTTTTCCAATGTCAAGTATCATTTCCTTAGACCATGAGATTGTGCCAAATGTCACAACGTAACTTGGTGGCTATAAAGGTACACTACGGGTATCTCCGAAAGTGTCTGTTGGGTTGGCCCGAATCGAGACTGGGATTTGTCACTCCATGTGACAGAGAGGTATCTCTGGGCCCACTCGGTAAGACATCATCATAATGAGCTCAATGTGACTAAGGAGTTAGCCACGGGATGATGTGTTACGGAATGAGTAAAGAGACTTGCCGGTAACGAGATTGAACAAGGTATAGTGATACCGACGATCGAATCTCGGGCAAGTATCATACCGGTAGACAAAGGGAATTGTATACGGGATTGATTGAATCCCCGACGTCGTGGTTCAACCGATGATATCATCGTGGAGCATGTGGGAGCCAACATGGGTATCCAGATCCCGCTGTTGGTTATTGACCGGAGAGGTGTCTCGGTCATGTCTACGTGCCTCCCGAACCCGTAGGGTCTACACACTTAAGGTTCGATGATGCTAGGGTTATAGGGAAATAGTGTACATGGTTACCGAAGGTTGTTCGGAGTCCCGGATGAGATCCCGGATGTCACGAGGAGTTCCGGAATGGTCTGAAGGTAAAGATTCATATATAGGAAGTGATGTTTATGTCACCGAAAATGTTTTGGGCGTCACCGGTAACGTACCGGGACCACCGGAAGGGTTCCGGGGGTCCACCAAGTGGGACCATCAGCACCAGAGGGCTGCATGGGCCAAAGGTGGAAGGGAACCAACCCCTAGGTGGGCTGGTGCACCTCTCACCAAGGCCCAAGGCACACTAAGGTGAGAGGAGGGGCAAACCCTAGCGCAGATGGGCCCTAAGGCCCACCCTAGGGCGCCTCCCCCTCTCTCCCTCTGTGGCCGCCGCCCAGATCCCATATGGGGCTGCCGCCGGCCCTAGGGTGGGAACCCTAGGGGTTGTGCCCTCCCTCCTCCTCCTCCTATATATAGTGGAGGTTTTTTGGGGCTGCCAGACACACGAGTCCGCTCTCTCTCGGCGCAGCCCTACCCTTCCTCTTCCTCGTTCTCCGCGGTGCTTGGTGAAGCCCTACCGGAGACCATGCAACTCCACCGTCACCATGTCATCGTGCTGCCGGAGCTCTCCCTCAACCTCTCTTTCCTCCTTGCTAGATCAAGGCGTAGGAGACGTCACCGGGCTGCACGTGTGTTCAACGCGAAGGCACTATTGTTCGGCGCTTAGATTGGAATCCACCGCGATCTGAATCGCTGCGAGTACGACTCCACCAACCACGTTCTAGTAATGCTTCCGCTTAGCGATCTTCAAAGGTATGAAGATGCACTCCCCCTTTGCTCGTTGTTGGTTTCTCGATAGATAGATCTTGGTGACACGTAGGAATTTTTTTGATTTACTACTACGTCTCCCAACAGTAGGTGCGCTTAGGAGTCGGCCTATTTGCTTATGGACGTGTTGCCTATATACACATGATCCTTAACGTGAATAAATATTGCATAACTATGCGCTTTTCTATCAATTGTCCAACAGTAGTTTGTTTACCCATTGTATGCCTACTTCATGAGAGATGCTACTAGGGAAAACTATGGCCCCTGGGTCTATCCACTTATATATTTACAAAAATATCATTTACCTTGCTGTTCTTATTTACTTTTTATTTTATTTTGAATTTTCAATTATCTACTATCATCTACACACTTTATTTTCTTGCAAGTAACGAGTCCAAGGGGATTGACAACCCTCTTGCCTGCATTGGGTGCAAGTGTTTGCTTCTTCCCGTGCAGTCGTTGGAGACGGGGGTTGCGTGCTAATCATATTGGTTCGATAAACCTTGGGTCTCTACTGAGGGAAATACTTGTCTATATTATGTTGCATCACCCGCTCCTCTTTGCGAAAAACCCAACACATATCATAAGTATCACCCGTCATATTTAGAGATCTCTGCATTATTTTATATCAATTTACCTTAACTACATAGTAAACAGCTACTAAAAAGATGACAACTATGGTAAATGCCACCATGTATATGTTTTTCTTCTCCGCCTTCACTTCAAGTCCTTGTATGACTCTTGCTTTCTCCTCTCCATCAATTTGCAGCTCCTCTATCACATGATCAAATATGGCTAGACCAGTCTCTAGTTTCAACTTATCGTTTGCGAGTAATTCTCATGGCTAGACCAGTCTCTAGTTTCAACTTATCGTTTGCGAGTAATTCTCCTTTCTTCCGCAATAGTATGCTCCAGCTCAACAACCAATCTGTTTTTAATGGCTAATTCAACACCCAAATTAGCCACCGCCGCCTTCAATGCCATCTTCTCTCTACTCCACTAGATTGACTCATCTTGATATGCAATATACCAAGGATCATTAGCCTGCCTATTAAAATGTAATAATCGATCCAAAAGTCAATTAACACTATAAATTAAAGAAGGGATCATTCAGATAGGCTGCGAGCGATAATTATCGGAACCTCCTCCAAATTTGGTGTAGGTGAGTGTGGACAAGACATGATCGAATCGCCAGCCTCGCCGTTGTAGCAGCTGCGACCGGACATTTATTGAGACGGTGCCTCTGAAATCAGACGTTCTGAGAAGATTAATAGAAAGGGTCCACAAGTGCTTGAATAAGTAGAATCAGGATCTGGCCAAGTCTGAGTCCAACCATCGTACCCACACCGGGTGATATAGTTCAGTGGGTTCTTCAATAGGCCAAATCTCCGATCCTAGAGCTTCGCGGCTCTGGTTGGAAACCTTCATTATTAACCAATTAAATGTCAAAATATTTATCATGTTAAAAAAAAGTCCGTGCCCACCGTCAGAGCACCCCTAGCCTCGTCGCCGAGGCTGACTGACGCCGCCCACTCCATCTCCGTGCGTGTCAACCCAGTGAAAACGCTTGTATCCTGTTGATCTTTCCTTGTCAAGCAATTAACGATATGTGTGTGTACGTATGCGCTGCTGCTAGGGACGCCCAGCGTTGTGTCAAAGGCCTAATCACACGCTGGAAGAGTACAAAAGGCAATCAAGACGAAGCTCCAAATCAAGAATGGAGGCCTCACGCAGTGCCCGCAGTGCCCGCGGGGCTCTCGGCGGCCTATTTATACGCACCCCCATCCCATCACACATATCACTCTGCACCTGGTTAGCACGGCAGTGCATGCCCATTTCTTCTCTTCTACAAGCTACAATCCATTCATCTTTCCCTAGCTGGATCTTTAGACGGGCGGGCACCTACGCATGCGTGTGCCTGTCGTTGTGGCCTGGCCTGGCAATGTAAGTACTCCCTCCCTCTCCCTCTGCTTGTAGATGTTTTCCAAGAATTTTTATGTCGCGTGCAAATTTTAATCGTGATTTTTCCAAACCATATAATGATCAATTTTGGTAAAGCACGTCTAGATTCATTGAAAAAGATTGACGTGCGCGCCTCTGTTTGCTAACCTCTTGGTTGTCGGGTTTCCAGTTCCGCACAAAGTCTAGTAGAAGAAGGTTTAGCTGCCAGCCTAGTATGCAATTATCAAGGTAGTACTACTAGACATACGTATATGCCAGGCGATCTGCTTGTAGAACCTTGGGGTTAACCGGCGGCACGGTATAACTTACTTCCTTATTTTAAAAATACTTATCATAATAATAGATGTATCTAGATGTATTTTAGTTTTAGATATATTTTTTTATCAATTTATATGACAAGTAATTTCGGACTTACCTGACATGCATGCAGCTGGGTGACTTGATTTAACAATAGTTGTTGAGTTTAATTTGAAGATAAACGACGATGCATCCATGTACTACCACACAACCATTATCTTGTATGCCTCGGTACGGACGGATTTTGCAACGGTATGCCGATGCAGATACTCCATTCCCTTCCATAGGCTGATATAGTGATATGCATGCATGTGCCTAGATTTGGTCTTGGTCCGGGTCCCAAGAAATGACACTCTCTTCAGAGTTTGTTACCTCGTAGGAGTACGTCAGTGTGTTGTTAACTTTAAGGAGCAGTTTAATGTAGTATCCAGATCCAGCTGCGCATACCAATAAGCTATGAAATTCTTTTTTGTGCTGGATGAAATTCACCGCTTGGCAAACGTGGTCAGCAATGCTCCACACGATCCACCTTTCTCGAGCGGTTAAGTTAATCTGCCTGCCCAAGCACACACGGTCACGGAGAAATTACCCACACGGGGCTGCAAACTCCATGACTCACTCTCACACCGATGGGGAACTCACACTGGCCCGAGGCCAAAACAAAACAGGGACGGACGTTGCTCTCCCGGTCCCTCTCCGCGGTAACAAGCACCGCACACCTCTCCCGTCGCTTCGCTCGCTCCGTACGTCCGAAAGCCTCTCCTCTCGCGGGGTCAGGGTCAGGTCGACTCTCCTCTCCTCTCCTCTCCTCTCTTCTCATCCGTAGCCGTGTCACGTCTCACCAGTCAAGATCGCGTCTTGATGAACTGCCAGCCAGCCTCTTTTGGAGTTTCCCGGGGGCCCGAAAAAACTTTTCTGCACCAAGTCCGGGAAAGCATAAGACAGCCAGTCCCCACGGCCGGCGTAAGTGCAAAAATGGATGTTAGCCCGGCTGTCACCTCCGCCTGGACCTTGAGCCTGAGCGATCGAGTGGCCGTGGCCGCGCGCAGGTTTCTACGGGGCGCTTGCGTCTTTTGACCTGTTTCCAAGTGACACCGACGGTGTACTCGTAGCGGACAGTTTATAGGAGACCGACCTATCAGACTGGACTGGAAGGCGACCATGTGAATGTGATGCCCGGTACATCCTCATTGCCGCACGCGCGCGAGCTAGCTTCATCGATCTCTCTGTTACTTGAAGGGAGTATGTCTTCATCGCTACAAATGCTGATTGAGTGTGGTGCTAAAGTTATTTTAAATTGCTACTTCGTCCGTTTCTAAGTATTTGTCTTTTCAAAGATTCAACTACATACGAAATAAAATGAGTAAATCTACACTTTAAATTATGTTTATATACATCCTATGTAGTCCGTAGTGAAAATCTCTAGAACGACAAATACTCCTTCCATCCCAAATTTTTTGTTTTAGCTTTGTCTAGAGATGGATGTCTCTAAATATTAAAATATGACTAGATACATTCATATCTACACAAATCTAAGACAAGAATTTAGGGACTGAGGAAATATTTAAAAACTAAAGAAGTAGTATAAAAGTTTATTACTAGCTGGTGAAACAAAGGGTATGAAAGCAAATTCTTTAAATAAAAGAGACTGTGATAGTTTCCCGTAAGCCAAAGGAACTCAGGTGAGGTGGCAAATCCCTGATAAGTTCGGTCTAGTCAAACTAAAGCATGTGGGAGATGTGCCTAAGACTTGTTCATCCATATCTACGGTGAATGTACAATTAAAGCAAGTGTTAGCTGTTAGGATTGCTAAATCTCAATTGATCGAGACTTAATCAAGTTTTATAAATGCTATATTCGTGAGATCTCACATGAAGACTCATCTTTTTTTTTTTAATTTCTTCTTCTTCTATTTATATGATCTATTACTTGCCTGACACTTTGTTAAGATTTAATCGACTGACATCTAGCTACACTCATTAGCTATAAGTCTATTTGCATGGCTTTTTTCTTATGTGAAAAAAGTAATTAGCGAATTTTCATGCAGCAACCAATCCCTACATGTGCTCGTCGATAGAAATGAGTAATGTGAGGGGGAAGAGCAATAAATGATAAGAGTCAACCTTATATCAAACCTTATTGTATGAATAAATAATATGCTACTCCCTCCGTCCGAAAATACTTGTCCTAAATGAATATAATAGATATATTCATTTGTAGGACAAGTATTTTCGAACGGAGAGAGTATATACTACCTCTGTACCATATATGACGTTTTAACATCTATATTATGATACAGAGGGGTATTTAGGAACTAAATAAGTTTCACACGTGTGGCACAACAAGAGCATTTTTTATGACAAGTTTAGTGTTGTGAGGATGACAATTTTAGTTATCAAACATAACAATTTCTGTTCGGATGACAATTTTTAGCTTTTTATGATAACTTTAGTTATAAAAACCTTGTTTTAAAAAACTTTAGCTACAAAAAACGTATTGCTTCGTGTTTGACATATGACCCTTATTATTTAAGAATATTTATGACATATTTTCTTCGTCCGAAAATACTTGTCCCAAAAATGAATGTATGTAGGCTTATTTTAGTTATAGATATTTCCTCTGTTCGAAATTACTTGTCGCGCAAATGGATAAAAATGGATGTATCTAAAACTAAAATACATCTAGATACATCCTTTTTCATGACAAGTATTTTCGGTCGGAGAAAATACATTAATTTTATTCTTTTTTGGACAAGTATTACCGGACAGAAGGAGTATGAGAGTCTTATATAGCCCGTTCCTTGTTAATAATATTCCTTCCGTTCGAAATTATTTGCCATCAAAATGGATATATCTAAAATTAAAATACATCTAGATATATCTATTTTTATGACAAGTAATTCCGAACGAAAAGAGTATTAATTTTGATTTTGCCCAAACCAAAAGATCGGCCCCGAACACGTACAGGATTGCGCCGCCCGTGTTAAATAGCCCGATCCTAAGCACTCGGTCCCAACCACGGGGAGATAACACGTTGCCACCTCTCTGCCACTCGTCAGTCTCGCAAGGTCCCCAACTCCTACTCCTGCTCCTACCCCCGTGGAATTGCAACGCGACCAAGCAGTCACTGCGGCGGCTTGCTCAAACCCTTTTGCGGCCTTGCCGCTATCTCGTCCGGTACGTGTAAACCCCTCGCTCACCGCCGCCGCCGTGCGAAACTCTCGTTTGACCGAGTGGGTGCGCCCATACGCCAGCCGCGCGCCGTTATGCCGGTGGGCGGTGCGGCGGTGGCACCGTACCTAGCTAGGCGCTGCATATTTTTGGCCATGCTGACTGACCTCCGTGTGCTGATCCTCTGAACCGCTGCATGCTGCTAGCTATCTAGAGCGCAGGCACGGCCGATCAGACTTCAGTTTACCTGCGCAACTGTGGAACAGTTTGAGTGATTTCGGTGCAGTAGTTGCGAGATTAATCTTCAGTTCATGATTGACCTCGCTGTGTCTTTTTTGCACACATCGATGCAACATGTAGCCATTAGTTATGTTTTGGGGACTCTATTGCAGTATTAACATGCAGTTTCTCTTTCTTTGAACCTATTCCGCAGGATCTAAGCAAGAAGGAATTGAGTGGCATATTATTGTTGTCGCTGGCTGATCAGCTGCGCTCCATCGATCGGCTGAATTTCTCTCTTCCTTAGAAGAAGAAGTGTCGGTCGGGGGGATATTGCTAGCTACTTAGATTGGAGGAGTATCGGAGATGGTGATGGAGAGTACGGCCAAGGTGGTGCTGGGATGTGTGGCCTTCACCATCTTCTGGGTGCTGGCCGTCTTCCCGTCCGTGCCCTTCATGCCGGTGGGCCGGACGGCGGGGTCTCTGCTGGGGGCCATGCTCATGGTGCTCTTCCAAGTCATGACGCCCGAGCAAGCCTACGCCGCCATCGACCTCCCCATCCTCGGCCTCCTCTTCGGCACCATGGTCGTCAGCATCTTCCTCGAGCGCGCCGACATGTTCCAGTACCTCGGCAGCATGCTCTCCTGGAAGAGCCGGGGCAGCAAGGACCTCCTCTTCCGCGTCTGCCTCGTCTCCGCCGTCGCCAGCGCGCTCTTCACCAACGACACCACCTGCGTCGTGCTCACCGAGTTCATCCTCAAGGTGGCCAGGCAGAACAACCTGCCCCCGCAGCCCTTCCTCCTCGCCCTCGCCTCCAGCTCCAACATCGGCTCCTCCGCCACGCCCATCGGCAACCCGCAGAACCTCGTCATCGCCGTCACCAGCGGCATCTCATTCGGCTCCTTCCTCTTCGGCATCTTCCCGGCCATGATCGTCGGGGTCGTCACCAACACCTGCATCCTCCTCTGTTACTTCTGGAAGCACCTCTCCGTCGACAAGGAGCGGGACCAAGAGTCGACCGGGGGCCAGGATGTCGTCGTGGCCGACGAGGAGGTCACCTCGCACCGGTTCACGCCGGCCAGGATGTCGCGCGCCAACTCGGTAAACGGCGACGCCGACTACATGAACGAGCCCATCCGCAGGAGCGACAGCATGAGCAGGGGCGCCGATACCCTCCGGAGCAAGAGCTACAACTCCGAGGGCGACCGCGACATCCAGGTCGCCATAAGGTCGGTGCGCGCGTCCAGCGTGTCGCAGGAGATGGTGGAGGTGTCCACGGTGTGCGACCGGCGCGACGAAGGCCCCCGCAAGGTTACCAGGACGACCAGTCGCCAGCGGAGCGTGATCATCGAGGACGCGCCCGAGCAGACCTTCGACGGCGACGAGAAGGAGAAGCCGCACGACGAGGAAGCGGTGAAGCAGAAGAAGTGGAAGGTGCTCGTGTGGAAGACGGCCGTGTACCTCACGACGCTCGGGATGCTCGTCTCGCTCCTCATGGGGCTCAACATGTCCTGGACCGCCATCACCGCCGCACTCGTCCTCCTGGCGCTCGATTTCACCGACGCACAAGCTTGCCTAGAGAAGGTATAGTAGCTGACAGTCGCAGGCATTTGTCTTCCGACGATCGACTTTTTTTCAGAATTCTCCATGATGTATTGATCAGATCAAAATTTCTTCATGTGCAGGTATCGTACTCGTTGTTAATCTTCTTCTGCGGGATGTTCATAACGGTGGATGGCTTCAACAGAACTGGCATACCCAACGCGCTCTGGGAGTTGGTGGAACCGCACGCGAGGATCGATAGCGCCAAAGGAGTCGCGCTTCTTGCGGTTGTGATTCTTGTTCTTTCAAATGTTGCCTCGAATGTTCCAACAGGTAACTCTTTCCCAATATAATAATGTTGCCTCAGTCAATGCAACTAGTTTATCCTTGAATCTCGTAGTATATAGAATGCAGGAAATTTCTTGTTAGACTTGAGACAAATCTTGTGATTCTAGCTAGGATAGCCAGGTTCACTAAACATGTTATCTGAGAATCATCTTTGTTTCCAGTGTTGCTTCTCGGCACAAGAGTGGCAGCATCCGCTGTTGCCATCTCACCGGCTTCACAGAAGAAAGCCTGGCTCATACTAGCTTGGGTCAGTACGGTGGCCGGCAACCTCACCCTTCTGGGCTCAGCTGCGAACCTCATCGTCTGTGAGCAGGCGCGGCGGGCGCAGTTCCACGGCTACAACCTCACCTTCTGGAGCCACCTTCGTTTCGGCGTGCCATCGACGATCATCGTCACCGCTATCGGCCTCATTATCGTCGTTAGCTACTGAAGTGAACAGGGAGGAAAAACTCCTACGTTGCATCACGTGAGCAGATAGCTTCCATAAGCAAGGAAGCAACCGTGAAAATGGGTGATTTATCTGGTTATCGTCTTTTACGTTTTTGTAAGCTTCTCGCCCTAAATTAGGCGCGAGACGTCGGCGTCGCCCATCTGCTAAAGCAAATAATGGGCATGTGTTGTACGTAGATGTATGATCGATTACCCGGTCGACGCAAGTAGTCGGTGTCCGTCCATCGTATTCGAAAGCCAAGCTTTGCTTCGATAGGATGGTTGGACGGACGGGTGATGCAGTGACGATGTTATTTCAGCTGTATGTTTGCAGATAAAGATGTTTTTATACGGTGGATTGATGGAGAATGATGTTAATATATTTCAACACCATTGCTCATGTCTATACTTTCTTGCTTTTTATAAATGAGACCGTTAAACGTCAAAAGATCCGTCGCCTAGCGAGCCGTCATATCTGATAATTCTATCCTGTAACAAATGTATTGTTATGGAAACATTGGCAACAGAGATTATGTTGCGATTTCTTTTCGGATCTGATTTTGTAACATTGGTCGTGTTACTTCGTAGGACATCTATCGTGTTGCGGATTTTTTTTTTCAACATGAGCCGTGTTGTCGAATTTATTTTTGCAATACGGATTGCGTTGTAGATTTTTTTGTAACATGGATCGTGTTGCGGGATTCTTTTTTTAACGTGAACCGTGTTGCGAGATTTGTTTTGTAACATAGGTCATGTTGCGGGATCTAGTCGTTGAGGATTCAGCCCTTGGACCAATGTGTCTCTGGCTGGCCTTTTTTCATCTCATGGTGGCTTTTTATGTTTTTCATGGGGCAATTTAATGGAAATCACCATCAAACTTGATGAGAGGGAGGGGGTGGAGGAGGGGGTGGAGGAGGGCATGTGTCTCTGGCTGGGCGTCGTGGATCCACAGGTCAGGCGTCTACCGATGGGGCTCACATCATCATGTATTTGAGTGCGTGGTTGTAATTTGTTGAAATTGCTAGCAAGCCTGACAAGGAGGTATGGTGGGGAGGGGTTCAGTCTCCGGTGAGGTGCCGTGTATTCGAGCGATAGGGTTCTCGACAACCAAGACGTCGGGAGAATGGCAAACTCGACAAACTAATCTATACACTTGGTACAACTAATCTGCCAATCCGATACAAACTAATCTGCAACTGGGAATGGGTCAATCTGACAAAATCTGAGCTAATTAGGCAACTTGATACTAAGATTGGCAACCAGATACAACTAATCGGGCAATCTGATGCAACTAATGTGGCAACTACAATGATTCTGACCATGGCAACATCAACAACCAATCTGACAACTTCACATTGTTGTAAATATGTCCTAGAGGCAATAATAGATGATATTTTTTATCACGTTTGTTATTATATTTATATTTCTTTACTAGCATTGTTATAATTCTTAATTGTGAGATTTAGAGGAAAACTTGCATGCATGTGTCAAAACATAAACGTAAAGTAGGTTCCTATTCGCGCCTCTAAGACTAGCTAATGTGTTGCATGATGATTTCATTTTTCTTATCATAGAGCATTGTTAAAGTAATAAGGATGCTGACCACAATGAGAGCACATTGTTAACGGAATAATAATGTTGTACCTAACCAACCAAATGATATGCTATGGAAACACATCATCACAGTGTTATAAGGATAATTATACAAGTGTTAACGTGTACTCACATGCTTAGACCATAAGAGTATCGAGTATCTACATGACGAACGCTGAACTTTAGGGTTAGTCAAATGTTATACGTAATAGGGTCAGGGTGATTTTAACGACAATGTTTGGATACATCTGAAAACTATGTCTAGGGACCCGATAGCTCGAGAATGGGATTTGTTCCTCCGACAACAGAGAGATACTCTATGGGCCCACTCCTACTTCTCGAGCATGCGTTGGTTTCCCGTGAAGAGGAACAGTTTGATGCAGCAAAGCAGATAAGTATTTTCCATAGTTTTTGAGAACCAAGGTATCAATCCAGTAGGAGATACAAGCGAGCCACCAATAGATATACTTGCAGAAGGAATCAAACTCTTGCACCCAACGTTATAAAGGGGTTGTCAATCCCTTCACGGTTATTTCCAAGGATGAGATCTAGTAGAGATAGATATAACAGGGTGCTTGAATGGAAAGTAAAACTAAAAGTAAAAACAATGTAGCAAGTATTTTTGGTGTTTTTGGTTTTATATCTAAAAATACAATATGGAAAATAGACCCGGGGGCCATAGGTTTCACTAGATAGCTTCTCTCATGATGGCAAGTATTACGGGGGTGAACAAATTACTGTCGAGCAATTGATAGAAAAGCGAATAATTATGAAGATATATGAGGCAATGATTATGCATATAGGCATCACGTCCGTGACAAGTAGACCGAAACGATTCTGCATCTACTACTATTGCTCCACACGTCGACCGACTCCTGCCTGCATCTAGAGTATTAAGTTCATGAAGAATAGAGTAACGCAATAAACAAGATGACATGATGTACAGGGATAAACTCAAGCAATATGATGAAAACCCCATCTTTTTACCCTTGCTGGCAACAATACAATACGTGCCTCGCTACCCCTACTATGTCACTGGGTGACGACACCGCAAGATTGAACCCAAAACTAAGCACTTCTCCTATTGCAAGAATTACCAATCTACTTGGCCAAACCAAACCAGTAATTCGAAGAGACTTGCAAAGATATGAAATCATGTATATAAGAATTCAGGAAAGACTCAAATAATATTCATGGATAATCTGAACATAAACCCACAATTCATCGGATCTCGACAAACACACCGGAAAAGAGTATTACATCGGATAGATCTCCATGAAGATCATGAAGAACGTGGTATTGAGAAGCAAAGAGAGAGAAGAAGCCATCTAGCTACTAGCTATGGACCCGTAGGTCTATGATGAACTACTCACGCATCATCGGAGGGGCAATGAAGTTGATGTAGATGTCCTTCGTGATTGAATCCCCCTCCGACAGATTACTGGAAAAGGTTCCAAGATTGGATCTCTCGGGAACAGAGGCTTCTACGGACGGAAAAGTGTTTTCGTGGCTCTTTTTGATAATGATGGAATATTTGGGTATTTATAGGACGAAGATTAGGGTTAGAGGAGGTGTTAGAGGCCCACAAGCCTGCCCGGCGCGGGTGCCCCCTGGCCGCGGCAAGCAGGCTTGTGGCCCCGTGGCAGCTCCTCTGCCTTGGTTCTCAAGTCTCATGGCTTCCATATTTTCTAGAAAAAATCTTTTCGGAGGTTTTATTCCGTTTGGACTCCGTTTAATATTCCTTATCTGCGAAACTCAAAAACAAGGAAAAAATAGAAACTGGCAATAGGCTCTAGATTAATAGGTTAGTCCCAAAAATAATATAAATAGCATATTGATGCATATAAAACATCCAAAACAGATAATATAATAGCATGGAACAATAAAAAATTATAGATACGTTGGAGACGTATCAGCATCCCCAAGCTTAACTCCTGCTCGTCCTCGAGTAGGTAAATGATAAAAAACAGAATTTTTTATGTGGAATGCTACCCAACATATTTATCCATGTAATATTCTTTATTGTGGCATGAATATTCAGATCTGTTAGTTTCAAAACAATAGTCTAATATTGACATAAAAATAGTAATACTTCGAGCACACCAACAAGGTGGTCGTGTCCTTTCTAAATAACATGACCTTAGAAAGTTATCCCTACAAAATCATATGGTCTGGCTATGCTCCATCTTCCCCACACAAAGTATCTAAATTATGCACAACCCCGATAAACAAGTCAAGCAATTGTTTTACACTTTTGGTGTTCTCAAACATTTTCAATTCTCACACAATTGATGAGCGTGAGCCATGGATATAGCATTATAGGTGGAATAGAATATGATAGGGGTGCAAGGAAAAAGGAGAAGATAGTTTCACATCAACTAGGCGTATCAACGGGCTATGGAGATGCCCATTAATAGATATCAATGCGAGTGAGTAGGGATTGCCATGCAACAAATGCACGTAGAGCTATAAGTGTATGAAAGCTCAAAAAGAAAATTAAGTGGTCGTGCATAATGAATATCCACTAGTCACTACTGGAATCAGAAGATTTGCCGTCTTGCACATCTTTGCCGTCTGCTAGCGGACGAAAAAGAGTGGCTTTGCCATCAACTAGCAGAAAACAAACGGCAAAGAGCTAGCAGACAGCAAAGGGTGTCTTTGCCATCAGCCAGTTCTTGCCGTCTGCCAGCTGATGGCAAAGATTCTTTGCTGTCGGCTAGCAGACCGCAAAGAGGTGGGGTGGGGGCCCAGTGGAGGCTAGCTTAGGGCAATGGCCCACCCCACCTCTTTGCCGTCTACTATCTGACGGCAAAGAGTCTTTGCCGTCCGCTAGCGGAAGGCAAAGAACTTCCTATCTAACGGCCCGTTACCCCCTCCTCTCTTCTCTTCTCTTCTCTCTCTCTCTCTCTCTCTCTCTCTCTCTCTCTCTCTCTCTCTCTCTCTCTCTCTCCTCTCTCTCTCTCTCTCTCCTCTCTCTCTCTCTTTCCGACCGCACCCCGCCGCCGCCCCCGACCGCCACTCCGCCGCCGCCCCGACCCCACGCCACTCCGGCCCGCCGCCATCCGCC